>OX382233.1:6434436-7680794 GCA_947507525.1 Apamea epomidion
GATATTATTGACTCATACAGAGGTATGTAGACATATATAAGTGGTCTTCAAACATTGTAAGTATTAAGTGATTGAGATGTCATTTTACTAATACTTTGTATATATATTTATTTATAACCAGAAGCAAATTATTTGGGATTTTTCCATTCCCAATTTATCAGTAGATTGACATCAATATGAAGATGGAAGGATGAACTTGACTCTTCCCGAAATGACTGACCTGTTACTAATACGTGTGTAGAAAAGGGACCCGAAGGTCTTTGCCCAGCAGTCACATCACAGGAGGACATCACAGGTTAAATAGATATAATTCTGGATGGACCTATACAATACATTTACGCGTATTTCTGAGCATTTATGTAGTATTTGGTTCTGTTAAACAGAAATTGATATTTACTATAAAAAGAAACAATTTAAATGAAATCGACTGTAAGCGAAGAAAAAATGGTTTGAAAAAAATTGGTTTCTCACAAACAATATCCATAGCACAAAACGCAAAAAAAAGAGAAATGAAAAAAATGAGAAAGAAAAAAAGATGATGAGAAATGGTAAAATAATAAATAAATACATTCTCAAAAAAAGAGACTAAAACAATTTCTATAAATCACGATTCAATTACCTGTACCGCCCCTAAAAATCAAATCGAATCATCTTCAAAAATCGCATCGTATAAACGTCCCGACGTAATTAAAGGTGCTTCGAATAAGTTCGTCCCCTCACGAGGTAGCAATCTCGACCACCATCAATAACGAATTACTTTTGTTGCTATCGCCATTCTACATATTATATCGTCATCACATTACACCAATATAATGCTTGCAATACGGATGCTGTACAGTGTAGAAGGTTTAATTTCTTTTCATGTTGTCATTAAGAAATATTGCGCTGCCGATTCGGTTTTGTGCTTAATTAGCCTATAATGTTTCCAGTGGTGGGACATAAGCCTTCTCTCAGTGGTTGCTAGATGTCACATGTCTTCGAATTTTGGGTTCTGGGCCCGTTTCTTCACAATGTCTTCCGTCACCGTTTTGAGAGCAGTGGCGATGAAATAATTTATGACTGGGTTCGAACCTCCAACCTACAAATCGTAAGTCGCGGCCGGATCACCACTGCTCTCGCTCTGATTCGGTTTCGTAGCATGTTTTTATTTTGCTTTTGCTTGCTGCTTGTTGCTTCTTGGGTCGAAAAATTATCCCATGAGAAAGTATCTACTACCTATAAAAAGTGTCCTATGTCCTAACCCCAGTCATGGTCTTATGTGTGTCAAATTTTATCGAATTCAGCCGTTGAGGCGTGAAAAGGACAGACAGATTTAATATCGCATTAATATTATTAGGATTATTTATGTAGTTGTAGGTAAGTATGTTACTGTTAAACCTTTAAATGATGGTATGCACGACGATATATCAAGCTATACACATTCAGTATACGCTGAGTTCTCATTGTACGAAAAGCCTATAAAATGCGAGGTCATCTAGTACTGGAAATGTTGATATGTCGTCGTACAGTCACGAGCAGCAATATGTCAACACTTGGCAACTTTCAATTGCGATTTTTTCGTGAAATAACGAATGCAACGTTGAAATACGACACATTACATAAACCTATGGGTTCGAAAATGCTATGTTCGTAACAACATAACATTTCATTAAAAAATAAAGGAGTAAATCGCTTTTGAATAAAGACAAGTGTATACATACTTTTGCTCGTGGCTGTACACTCTATAATCAACAAAACTTTTTAAAATCATTTGACGATCTCCAACTCTACCAACAATATTTTGGAACTCAATTAAGATCTAGAACAATCAGTTGCCATTTTATCAATTAAATTAAGTACGCAAGACGCATGTATCTATACCTACTGATGTCTTATTTTATTGTAATATAATGCAAGATCCACCAACCCGCAATGGGCCCGCGACCTATTATGACCGACTTCCTCTCACAGAAAGAGGAAGCCTGTAGCCCAGCAGTGGAAATATTGTAGGCTGATTATGCTCATGCTAATACTTAGAAGTAATATAGTAATTATTGACGTTGTCTATGATACAATTATTGACTAGAGCTAGGACGGCTCTGACGACTTACCAGTTTTTATTTTGTATGTAAGTTCCTATGAATCTGGTTTTTAATCCATGCAGTAATGTAACTCTAGGTTAGTTTTCCACAAGACCAGACTCTCTAACATTCAATAAAATCTACGACATCCTCAATAGTTTTATCTGGAACACTTGCTCCTGATTTCTCAATGTTACCTTCATACATTCGAACGCTTCGGTTTCAAAACAACGAATAAAATTAATAGTTCTGTTAGTCTGTACACATCTTAGCCATGTGTACGTCGGTAACAATTTGTTATGGCCATTAATTTGTCCATCGTAGCCCGATTGAGCCTAGTTTCCACAACGCACGGCTAAATGTTGTGCGTGGTGTAAGTTATGAATGATAGCGGCAAGCTCTGCTGGATTAATGTCAATATTTTCTTTCTGGAATGATTATCATTAAACATTATTGTTGACAACAATTTATTATAATTTTTGATCTCACATTGACTCATCTCATTTACATATATTTTGCCATCACATAAGAGGGGCAATTCTCGTAATTTTAAGAACGTTTACAGTCTGATCTCAGTCTCAATCTGTCAAAAATACCTTTAATATAACTATTTTTTTTCATGTTTTTGACATTTGTTTGTCGCCGAGATGAGACTGCGACTAGATTTAAAATGTTTTAAATTACGAGAATTGACCTTCTGATCATTAGTGATTGATTGTAATAGAATATCGATTTAAAAAGTTTGGAAGAAGTAATTATCGAACGGTAAAATATGGATCACTCCACAAACTCAAGCGACCACTCATCCAGGTGATAAGGTCATCATCATCGCGTTTGGAGGATATACAGCTAAAGTTAATTAAAACCTAGGTCACGATAACTTATAATCAAGTGTCATATAACGCAAATGCCACCATTGTTACAGTAATTACGCCTCAGTAATGCCGTACCGGCTAGAATTCAATTACGCTTACTAATTATCACTTAAACCATACAAAAAATCGAATAAGCTACGGCAATACGAACTTCGCTATTCCGATATCAATAACACATTAACATTGGATAACCGTTAATTGATCGAGCGCGGTGACATTTCACCGCGGGAGCCTCACACGCGCGGCCCCTTTGATCTTCAGCGGCCATCTTGCGTCTTCCACGTCACAAAGCGCACCGCCGCGATTAAATTCGTACGTACAGCAATGCGACACTCATCTATTAGGTGACCGTTGCTAGTTTTTGAGCGGCACTTTTTAGGACCCTTATAAGGTCTAATTAGGGAATTTAATAATTGTTGAATTTCGATGAAACGTGTGAGGCTCTGTTTGCGATGGTATATGACAGAGTATTTGAGGTATGTCGGTTGCATTGTGCCAATTCGCTTGCACCTTCCGTTGTGACTTAATTTATGTTACGTTATATTGTTTTTTGATATCATTAGTGACATGACAGTATCTTGAAATGTCTCGTTTGTATTCCTATTGCATGCGCTGATGAGAAAAAAGTGTAACATTGCTGATATTTTTAAGACTATAAAGGTTCCGCTTTATTAAGTCCCGTCGTTGGCGGCTACGAATGCTCTGTCGTTTAACATGTGTTTAATAAAAGTCACCGGGTCTGCTTAATTGTATCTATAATTTAAATTATGTGTTCGACTTTTGAAGAGCTCATTAATGTCTTCGATGACTATTCCAGTTATCTTATATGCACCTTAGCGAGCTTCGTCACGGGGTATAAAACCACTCGTACAGGAAGCCTCAGTCATGATACTGTAGTTTTTAATAAGCTTGCCATCGGTAGGTAAAACTGTGGTATTGCTATACAGCTGATTTTTTAAAGACCAGCCAAATTTAAGGATGTGGTACAGACCATCAAACTGAACAACTTACTCCATGGGACAAATAGCGTAATCGCGAAAATTTTATCAACTGTCCCATAGAAAACTTCAATACCTACTCGACCTAAATGCATGGGACGGCTGAATTTTTATTCGCGATTACGATGTTGGTCCCATGGAGAAAGTTGTTCAGTTTGATGGTCTGTACCACATCCTTAAATTTGGCTGGTCTTTAAAAAATCAGCCTGTATAAATGTGGTATTCTTATATAACGAATAAGAGCAGTGGTGGCCAATTGGTAATGGCCCCGACTTACAAGTTGTAGATTGTGAGTTCGAACACAGGCTGTGCAACTTTACTATGTGTAAATAATTTCATCACCACTGCTTCAAAACGGTGAAGGAAAACATTGAGAGGAAACCGCCATGTCCTAATACCAAAAATTCGAAGACGTGACATCTACCAACGACCACTGGGCCCACGTGGTGGAATATAGCCCACTCTCTTTCACAGAGAGGAGGCCTGTGTCCCAGCAGTATAGCAACATTATATAGGCTGATTATGCTGTAACGAATTCCAGATACTTATCTCAGAACTGAAAATCGTCTTCAAATCGTCAAGAACCTGGTGATAAAAAAATGTATACTAAATTACAAATTGGCATTATTAGGCTACTAATGTAAATGACATTTCATTTCAATGACGATGCAAGTGTCTCAATTTCGATAATAGATAAACTCAAAACTGTTGACATGAAGCCACACCTAGACTCCACCAAACGCAGACTGTACAAACGAGAGCAGGTTAAACTACCCAAAACTGTCAAATTGTCCCAATCAACTTTGCCTAATGTTTTAGCGATAAAGTTGAAAGTCTATTACAGAAATTTGACAGATTTTAGTAGCTTGATGTGTTGGCGTCTGTACATAATAATAATAATCATTTATTTCAAGTTACCAAGACTCATACACATTATTAATTATTACAACCAGTCACATTGATAAAATAAGCATAATACAATTTAAATTATTGGACAACACAAACATGAATTACCCGCATCCAATGTGCAACCTACAGCAATGGTTTATGTAGGCGCAGTCGAGCCTTTCTGAGAGCGCGGCCAGCATGCTGTTGGAGCTCCCCCGCACTCGCCGCACCAGCGAAGTGCCTCTCTTGCGCATCATTGCGTAAAAACAATCTACGCGTGCCTCTGCAAACATTGTCGAGGCGCTACAGTAACGGGGGAGACCCAACAACATCCTGAACGCATTGTTGTACTGGACACGAAGGGCGCCGTACGATCTCTGCGTGTAGTTGGTCCATAGGCTACATGTATATAAAGTTGTGCAGTAGGCTCTAAAGAGAGTAATTTTAACTTGTACTGAGCAACGTGCGAACCTACGGATCACCATATTCGCTCTGACCGACAGCGCCCTTCGCTCCCGTTCAATGTCTGTATCATCTTTCAAATCGGGAGTGACTAAATGGCCTAGGTACTTAAAAGAATCAACTCTTTCCAAAGGTATGCCATTCAGTCGTAAAGCTGGTATTTCATGAACTTTTCTCTGTCCGCCCTGAAAGACCATACATTGACTCTTTTTCACATTATACAAAAGTCCATGATCAGTTGCATAACCCCCACAGATACTCATCAGCTTTCTGAGTCCGCAGACCGAGGCACTCAGCAGCACCATATCGTCCGCGTAGCTGATGTTATTGAAACATACGCCATCAATATAACAACCAATATGTTGCTCGCTGAGTGCCTCGATCAGCCCATTAATATATAAATTAAAAATGGAAGGTGAGCTCAACCCCCCTTGCCTCACCCCACATTCCAACCTATATGGGTCTGACAATGTGCCCGCCCACTTGACATGATTCACCTGGTTCCCGTACCAGTACTTAAAGATAGTAATAAGTTCATCCGGTATATGAGCAGCTTCCATTTTGTCCCACAAAATATCATACCGGACCAGGTCGAATGCCCTGGAGAGGTCGAGGAAGCAGGCATACACAGATGTTTTCCTGTCAGTGTAGTATCTGACAGCACTCTTCATACACAATATCGCAGTTTCCGTGGACAGTCCCGACCGAAATCCGAACTGATTATCATGCAATTTTATGTATTTGTTTAATTGTGTATTCAGAATGCTGTCAAACACTTTCGCGCTTATTGTTGCTAAGGAGATAGGTCTATAGTTGGCCGTATCTGACAAGTCTCCCGCCTTATTTTTTACTACCGGAACTACAATAGTCCTCATCATATTATTGGGTAGGTATGAATGTGATATGCAAAAGTTGTACAGCATGGCCAGCACCCTGTAAATATGAGGACCAGCGTGCTGCACATGTTCCACACTCAATCCATCATGGCCAGGTGATTTGCCTTTTGAAATAGATTTCACCGCCCGAGATACATCCCTGGCCATGACCCTGGTAGC
Organism: Apamea epomidion; assembly: GCA_947507525.1. Taxonomy (NCBI): domain Eukaryota; kingdom Metazoa; phylum Arthropoda; class Insecta; order Lepidoptera; family Noctuidae; genus Apamea; species Apamea epomidion. The sequence continues at coordinate 6,440,775 of OX382233.1, forward strand.
CACACATTCCCCATTCACCCCACCCTTACTTGGAGACGACGATATTGGAGCTAACGGTGACCGAACAGTAAAATTATTTTTAAATTTGTCAGCAATATTTTTTAAATCGTTAGAGCCGTCAACAGTCACAGGAAGACCCGGCCGAGTCCCCAAACGGTGGGTACATGTCCAAAAACCACTGAAATCTTTTACTGCATGCTTAGTAGCGAGAGTGTCCATTTTTAACTGGTCTTGGTGTTTTTGACACCATTTTAAACGCGATTTAAATATCTTTCTACTCTCGCACATCTTTGTAAACATATCTCCAGTAGTAGGACTACCGCATAATCGCCATTCCCGAAAACTCGCCCGGGCCACCCTATGACTATCGCTCACGAGTTTATTCCAAGCAACAGTGATTTTAGGTTTACGTTTATTCTGCGTACGCCTACTCCCCCCACCCTCCGAAGACGCCTGGGTTAACGCAAACACAATGTCAGAGTACAATTTATCAATGACTAATCTGTGAGTAGGGTCATTACAATACCGATAATGAATTGGCCACACAGTTTGTCGTGACAGTCTCTTAAAGAGTAGAGATCTTTTCATTAACATTAACATTATTCAGCTTATAATAATAATAATTTTAACGATATCGATGTATTTGCCCTGTCTAAACAAAAATTTAAAAAGCAAATTATTACCCTCCTTGTTCAAAATTTTTAATTTTTAATTATTGTATTAATATGTATGTATTAATTAGGTATGTATTAACTATTGGGTTTTAAGATAACGAAATAATTGTATTGTTGTTATTATTATGTTATTATTTACCTAAGCTGTATCATAAATTAGTAACATGTGGAAACGTAGTGGATTGTACATTTACTTATAGCATACAGTATTTCTAGATATAATATACAATGTACGATTGTTTGTTTTCCCAAATAAAATAAAAAATAAAATAAAACATTGTGACGCAAGACTTTCATAACAAGCTCCAGTTTCGTTAAATGTCTATTATGATACAAGGTTACTTCAAGAATGCAATCTATGGGCAAAAACGCTAATGAAGCACTTTGTGAAATTTCCTTACGTTTTAATTTTTAGGTGACCACACACAAACACCAAGTTTTAATTAATTTCAAAAATCTGCCGAGGACAATTTTCGCTAAAGATCCGTTGGCGAGGAGTCGAGTGTATGTAAGTCCTTTGTCGTTTTAGAACGTATTATGCAACATATTAGGTCTGCTGAACCCAGCATCAAAATTCTTAGTCGAACTTGCTACTTATCTGCAACAATGTTTCAATGGTCTTTTAATGCTAAAATTAACCTACCTTTGTCATTCCTTACACAATCATTCTAAAGCCTCTGCCTCGTGTTATTATTTAGCTTCAGTATAGAACTGAATAAACCCAGCCACTTATTTCTTTCCTTATTTAATTTTAATCTTAAACTAGTTAGCAGTTCGTTATGCATTAGGATTTTCCTCCGTCCCTCCGGTCACCAAGCATGACGAGGGGCAAGACCCAGAAACTGTGACATCGTAAAAACTAATTTAGTACTATGAAAATTAAATGATAAGCTTTATTGTGGCAGATAAGACTGTAAAGCTTTATAGCAGCCATTGGCATGTTCCAGTATTTCTTTAGTGCGATGAGCTTATTTCAACTGGAACAAAAAAAAAACTGTACCTAATGCGAATTCAAAGTCATAAAGATAGAAAAAAATACATTTATTGGCGGTAAATATGACACAATGAAAAAATGCAGACAGTTAAGGATAAATTGGGGGGAAATATGTGTCACATTCACGCAAAACGGCTATCGCCCAGCATAATGCTGTGATACTATGAGAGACGGGCCAAAACGCTGGTTGAGACAAAACAAATCAAGTCAAGTCAAACCAGCCAAGCAGGCAAGCATCTGCTTAGCCTTTTCCTAACTATGTTGGGGTCGGCTTCCAGTGTAACCGGATGCAGCTGAATAGAAAAGTATTTTACATGGAGCTACTGCCTATCTGACCTCTTCATCCCAGTTACTGTGTAACACGATACCCCTTGGTAAGGGTGGTCAGGCTTAGTTACAAGCCAGCCAAGTGGATATGTAATTAAAGTCATTATGCACTGTTCAAAACAGTCCCAGGTTCTTACTATAACCACTAAATGTATTTACACGACTTTTATCAAAGATATAGAAAGTAAAAAAAAACCCACCCATTTTCCTCAAACACTAAAACAATAATTACCTCCATGCAATTTCTCAAGCAACAATTTCTATCACAATCCTTCGCTCCTTGCCACATCCGTCATAGCAATGTTGGTACGTATTGAGAAAACCCGGCCAATTACAGAGATACATATCAAATGATACGAGCATGTAGAAACGGAGACATCCCCACCGTGACCGGGTTTTAATTGAAAAACTCAATTAAGGTAATTACAGCAGGTGGACGTGTGACCAGGCTGTTTTGAATCGAGTTTTGGGGTTCCGTGTACAGATTTGATACGAGAATTCATGTCGATTAAACTAAAGAACTTTAGTCACTTTTTTGTATTTGACACAATATGCAGGAATTCTAATCTTGGTTTTAAGAATAATGTTTTGCTTTGAATTGTTGCCAGTATTTTAAAAACACTTGAAAGAAGGAACTAATCGTTAAGATGAATACATTGTTGCAATTAATGAGGTGATCATGATAATAGCAGCTGAGAATATGATGAAAACATTGACTACATAACTACTTAAGAAGAGTAATTCGGACTTATTACAATACGTAATTTAGTTAAGTTAGTCATAAAATCATAAACGATGTTGATATACACGTGGCAGGTTTTTTGTGCAACAACTATTTCTGTTTTTGTTCTTGAAGTACGTGATGTTATCGCCCATTTTGTACGAGAGATTCGACACTAGATATCAATGATAACCTTGAGTTTGCTTCCATTAACATTTAATATGTAGCGGTATTTACAACGCCACATGCGAACAACGCGTCATACTGACGTCACGCAAATCCTGCATCTCGCAAGCAGAGTTTACCGCGCAATAAGCATACATACAAACTTCCTGACATCAGTCGTTGGGCAATTGCCCGCCAGACACAACACCCATCTGGTTGGAGTATCCTCCATTTTCTATGGAGGATGAGTGAACTTTACACTCTGTTCCGCTTACCTCCAAAAATATGTGACAATTATTTGTGCGGTTGCTCGTAACGTAATGGGTTTTAGTTTCAAAGAGGTAACAAACAACACACAAGTCTGCCAAAAATGTTCTCTTAGTGCGACAATATAGCGGTGGATCACCACTCGTCGATACTGGATAGCGATAACGTAGATTTGGCATCAATCTCAAGCTGTTACAAAATTATCCTTATGGGAATTCTCCCCAAAATATCAACCTCCATCGTAAACTCCATCGATACTGTCATTTCATCTGCATCATTGCGGATAACGTCCCATTCATTAACAGTGTCCCATTCATACGCATCCGGTGACCACACGCGGCCGGCCATTTTACGGACACTTGTCCCGTCTTTATTGGGAATTCGTGTAATTCAGTAGAACGACGCCACGCCTTTACCGCTCCACTTGTCCCAGAATGCGTTTACTTGGAATATTGACACTTTGTTGGTACAGGATGGTGAGTTGTCGCTAACGGGAAACTTTAAAGATATTTTTATTTTATTTTGGTAAGCACGAAAACAAAAGTTTACTAGAACCAAAGAGCTTAGCAGTGAGGCTTTATTTGTAGGAGCAGGTGAAAAGGAATCAATTATTTTTTGAGAAAAAGGTGATACAAGATGGTGAATTTTGGTCGGTGACGAAAAACTTGGTAAGCTTAAAAGTAGAGGTAGATTTGGCCAGGAGTGAGGAGATTAGCAAAGATGATTTATTTGTAGTAGAATCTGGAAGAGTGGCTACTAACAAAGAGAAAACAGTATTGCCACATTTGCCACCCAGATAGTGTAAAACAATAATTGCAAGCAATCAACATTTCAAAGCGGTTTTTTGACTTGCGCAAGCAGTTAAAACATTGCTGTGCATTACCCTAGCCATGGTTGCACACCAGGTATTCTAAAACCAACTTAAAATGGAACTTTACCAGTAAACAACCGGGATTCCTAACATCACCGTTTGGATCCAGTGATAAATTCAAACTGCATGGATGGCTGGAAAAACACATTGGTTACGCCTGAGTTCGAACTAACGACCATCACGTAGCAAGCCAGACAAATGGGCTACTACCGTTCTTATTGGAATTACCAAACGATAAAAAGCGAGAAGGTAATTATGATGACAGGTATTCTATTAATATTATTCAACGTGTAACGGGAATATTTTTAATACCTTTTATGGTATGTCAAACGTTATTTTCCTATAATAGATAGTTTTTCGTTTGATATGCTAAAAGCGCGTTGTTTTTCCATAGGTAATCACAGTGCCAGGCCACCAGATTAACTGCTGGACCAAAGCTGCACCCTAATAGCGTAACACACTGTCAAACACAATTTGAATCATATTGAAGGATATTGCTAATGCATTGCTTCATATGTTCGAAAAATTTGTCTGTTGTTGTGAATGTAAATGTTGTTGAACTGTCAAAATGAAAGCCATTCCTACCTTTTATGATTACCGATTACGCAACGAGTCTTTGTCAGAGACAAAGTGTTTAAGAAAGTTGGGTTTGATTGCCTTGCCATCAGGAACTAAGTCAGCATTTTACTTGAAGTACCTAAAACGAGTACGTAATTTGACATGCCAAATTCTTAGTAAGATGACCTCATTAAGGCATTAGAGATAGATACCGATATGAATGAAAGGAGGACCACGAGGTGTAATGCCACTTAAGGGAAGAAACCCTATTCTCAGCAGTGGACCATTTCAGGAGTTGATTAACAGCTAACAAAGATCCTTATTCAAAGTTGTCGGTGTTCCTATCCTACACCTTCTATAACTCATAACTGAGTAAGTTGGTACACATCTTGCTTCTCTTACTTTGTATATTTACTCGAAATAAATCAATGCAAACCGTTTAGCTTGACAGGTTTATTTCACGCTGTGCAAATACAAAATGAATTGAGATGGGTTTAGAACTTTAGATTATTAACTCTGTTGAATTAATTTTGGTTTGGAAAATGTCAGATATTTTTATAAAATATATTGGGAAGGTGTATCTGATTCCGCTTCCTTTTTTGGGATGCAGGTTTTTGTATGGATGCTGTTGTAAATCTTACCTGTTGACAATCCGTGAGTGTTTTAATTAACAATAAATAATACATTTTGGTACCAATTAATTGATGCTAATGACAATTGACGCATAGTTAGGAATAAAGAACCTGCCTTTCGATTGCATACCGAATGGTTTATTGGTATAGCAGATTATACCAATTCAAATAAGTTAAAAGATTGCGATAATGACCTCAAAGAATTCTCTGTTTCAGGAACACTCTCACAGCAAATAAATGGTCGATGATGATGCTACTACTGACATGAAATGTTATTACAATTAACGCCGACAAAAACTCTAGATGAAAGTGGCTAAAATAAGAAGTTAAACTAACCTTTATTCATAAAGGTTAGCGGCAGTTTAACCATAATTTTATGACGTTTAAACGTTACTTAACTGTAATCAACGTTTCTAAATAAACCCCCAAATATTGACTTCAGATATAATGAACCATAGACAAGGTACCTTCATTTACGTAGTACGCGAATAGCTGCTGATGGTAACAATTTGTGTCTTTACGTGCGCCCACTCAATCCAAATTACACTGTATTTAAAAAGAAGTTGCTGGAGTGTGGAATTTCGTATACACCCATCTTAAAAATACATATATTATTATATACATACAATACGAGTATTTTATATTCAGAAATATCTTGTTGTTATAGACACGACAAATCCGTGTATTAAGATTGCTAAGTTTCTTAGCAGACTTGAATATATGTATGTTTAAATCTATTTCCAAAAATGGAGTAGATGAAAGAAAGAAAGAAAAGAAAGAAAATGCATTTATTAGATAGAACTCAATTCTTTATTGCATTCTATATGTATTACATAGATGGTATAACAAAGTAAAAGATCAATATGAACCCTGCCGGGCACAGCATAATTAGAAGAGAGGAAGAGGGCTAAGTAGCAATTTAAACAATTCAATATTATTATAAACTATTAGATGTGTAATTACAATTGTATTATAATAACAATTATAAAAGAAAAAGTAATGACAAGAATTACTATTAAAGTGGCTGACAAACAATTAGAGTAAGTGGTTTACTTGATTCATTTTAAAAACTCAAACATTTGGAAGACTTCGCTGACGGAATCAATATTTTGTGATCGGAGCTTTCTTTATAAGACAGAATATCTGTTCTGGATAGTAACAATCAGCTGTCAATCTCATCATCTCAAAAACTCTTCGATTTCTATAACATTTTACAGTGCGAGGGCACGTCAACGACCCCACGTGGTAAGCTTAAAACGCGTCTATAATTAGCCAATGCTCTCGCTCTGGTTTCTGTCGCGGCCGCTGTAAAAATTAATGTAAACAAATACAATCTCTCACGCCCGGGTGGGCTGACAACCGTACAGATTTAGATGGTCATCGAGACCAATGAATTCTGAAGCATCCTGACGTGTATCCAATTTGGTCAGGCTGTATGAGTCATTGGTTATTTTTTCGGGGTACCGTTTGTCATTTGTGCTTTTGTTTGGATAACCGCTGGAGTCACTGTACATGTAGTATCGACGTGTGGTGATTCTTTTGTTTTTTAACGTTAAGATTCTTCAAACTTGAGTCAGATTTGGGATTTTCCTAGCGATACGACATTTCGTCATAGAGTAGAGCTGAGAGTATTTCATTAGTAGCCTGTTCTGACACGATATCTTTGCCTTGTACAGTACACTGTCATTCATTTCATATCGCACTTTTTTTTTTTTTTTTTTTTTCAGGATGGGAAATCATCAAATGACTCCTCCCGCTCTGGGTGGAGCAGAAGGGAGTGTCAGACTCTTACTGACTAAAACCCACCCGTGTTCCTTCCTTAGCCCTTTACGTACCAGGGCAGCGGTAACCCTTTCGGACGATCCCGCTACCCCGGCAGGCTTCGGCCCTGTCGGGCCCCGTCAACTACGCTGACATCTCTTTGAGGCGCGCGTGGAACACATACACGCCGTCCGGCACGGGCCTGGTCCTGATCGGACGGAGAGCTACCCATTGCTCTCCGCCCGCAGGCCCGCGCCTACGGTGGCCGGGAGTCGTCACGCGGCTCCCGACGCCCGGAGCGTCTCCCTCGGCGGCTGAGGCGTGAGGATCTTTCCCTCGCCCATCCCGCCACCTCCTTCGCTAGCATGACTGCTTCGCAGAAGGAGGTGACCGCCTCCCACTCCCTCTCGCCCCGGACCATGGCTTGCACCAGGGCCGGGCGCGAGAGGTCGCCGCCGCTGCCGATCGCCTCTACGAGGACACGGCGGTGCTCTGCCCAAGCGGGGCAGACCTCCACCGTGTGCTCCACCGTGTCCTCTGGGCGATCCTCGCAGTGATGACACCCGGGCGTCTCCTCCCGCCTGATTATGTGCAGGAACCTCCCGAAACATCCGTGTCCGGAGAGGACCTGCGTCAGGCGGTAGGTGAGAGCGCCGTGACGCCTCTCTAGCCACTCCTCAAAGAGGGGTCTTACCGCCGCTATCGTGGCGTGCCCTGCGCTGGGTTGCGATAGTCGCGCCTTCCATTCCACCATGAGACCGCGCCGGAGGTCCGTCCGCTCCGCAGCGATTTGCCGCGGGTGCAGAGTTTCCCCCCGACGTAGTGCCTCCGCGCGCCAGTCATACAGGCGCGCGAGGACTATCGCCTCCAGATCCCATGGTGGCAGTCCGGCAAGGAGGCTTGCTGCCTCGCCCGAGATCGTGCGGTATCCCCGGATAAGCCTTATGGCTACCACCTTTTGGGGCGCGTTCAGGTAGTGTGCGGCTCGAAGCCGCAGTGAACGCGCCCATACCGGGGCCCCATAAAGGGCCATGGACCGCACGACCCCCGCGTAAAGCCTCCGGCAGGAGGCGTTTGGCCCCCTAAGGTTGGGCAGGAGCCGCTTTAAGGCGGCCCCGGCCCGTTCCAGTTTGGGGGCCAAACGTCGGAAATGCTCGACGAAGTTCCACCGGCTGTCGAGGACGAGACCCAGGTATCTCATCGTTGTCTCGACGCCGATGTGAACCCCTCCTACCATCAGTTGGGATCCCGAAGGTGGCCCGTACCGGGGCCCATGAAAGGACATGGCCTCGGACTTGTGCAATGCCACCTCGAGACCCAACTGCCGGATCCTTTCCACGACTATCGCAACCCCGCGTGTCATCGCGTCGGCCGCCGCCTGATGCGACCTCCCCTGCGCCAGGACCAGCGTGTCGTCAGCGTAGCAAACTACGCTGACGCCATCAGGGAGGTCGGCCCGCAGCACCCAGTCGTAACCGATGTCCCACAGGAGCGGCCCCAGAACCGATCCCTGTGGGACACCGCACGACATCTCTCGCCGGTTCCAATTCCCGTCGCGACCGGGGTAGATGACGGCTCTGTCCGTCAAATACGCCCCGACTATTCGACGGAGGTAAGTCGGCACCCGGTGATACCGGAGTGCCTCCCCTATGCAGCTCCAGGGCAGGGTGTTGAACGCGTTGGCGATGTCAAGTGACACCGCCACGACCACCCCACCCCGGGACACCGCGTCCCCCGTCGTGAGGGCTCTCACGCGCATGATGGCGTCCACCGTCGAGCGCCCCTTGCGGAAGCCAAACTGGCACTCCGCAAGATCCGGCCCCGTCCTCACCAGGTGCCCGACAAGGCGGCCCGCAATCACTCTCTCAAAGAGCTTGCCGACCTCGTCGAGCAGCACTATGGGCCGGTATGCGGACGGAGAGTCCGCAGGGCGCCCTGGCTTCTGAATGAGGACCAGCTTCCCCGTCTTCCAACGGAGTGGAAACTGGCCTCTCTCCATGCATGCGCTTAAGAGCGCCTCCAGTCGAGGCCCGAGAGCCCTCGAGGCCAGGACCCAGGCTTTACCCGGCAAGCCGTCGGGTCCCGGGGCGGTATTTTTGGCCTTCAGCCTGCCTACCGCCGCTCTCAGATCTACCCCGGCCACTTCAGGGGTGTCGTCGTCGTCGTCCGTGTGGTCCGCTTCGGGCACCGCAAGTGGCGGAGCCATAGGCGGGGGAGTATGCTCCCCCCGTGAAGGGAACAGAGCGCTCACCACTTCCTCCACCAGCTGGGGTCGGAGACTCTGCGTCAGCGGGGGGGCCCAGGTGCGGAGTTTATTCCGCACCATTCTGTAAGGGCGCCCCCATGGATCTCGGTTCAGAGTCTCCAACATCTCCTCGCGGGCCGTATCCTTGGCCCGCTTGACAGCCTCTTGGAGGGTGGTCTTCGCCGCTCTGTACCCCTCGTACAGCTCCACCTCCGTGGCTTCCGCATCCGGAGGGCGGATGCGGAGCCTGCGGTGCCTGGTGTACCGATGTCGCGCGTCGACGCACGCCTTGCGTAGCGCCCCAACCTCCTGCGACCACCAGTACACCTGACGTCGGGCGCATCCTGGCCGGACTCGGGGCATTGCCACGTCACAAATCTCGGACATGGCCTCCCGGAACCACTCCACCTCATCGTCAATATCAGCAGGCCTGTCCGGTGAAAACACCCAGGCCTGCACGATCGAGGCTTCCAGGAGAAGCTCCCGGTCCAGCTGCTTCAGCGCCCACCGCGGACCACTCGGGGCCTGTTGGACCAGCGCGCTAGAGGTCTGGGTGGAGACCTCAAACCGGATATACCGATGATCGGAGTAGGTCTCCACCTCCTCCATGACGCGCCAGTCAATGACACGCTGTGACAGAGCGGGGCTGGCGAACGAGATGTCCACCACCGACTCGCCCCGCATCCGCACACACGTAGGAACAGAACCCCGATTTAGGACGACCAGGCCTGTTTCCAGAGCCCAGTCCTCCACCATCCTGCCCCGCACATCCGTGCAACGGGAACCCCAGGCCAAATTCTTGGCGTTGAAGTCCCCGAGCACTAGCACGGAGCAGGCATGGTTTCTAGCGACGACGACACTCAACTCTGTTAAAGAGTTCTGGAACTCGGCGAGAGTTCGGCTCGGAGAGAAGTATACTCCCACTACTACAATCTCTCCGAACCGTGCTGCTACGCACCCCTGTCCCCTCGTGACACCTTCGAGGGACGGGGTACCGGCGGCGGCCGACGAAAGTATGGCCACTGAGCCGTTCAGGTCCTCCACCCAGTCATCCCTGGGCGGGACAAAGTACGGCTCAGCGACCACGGCGATGTTAATCGACCACTGCGCCATGCTCTGGAGCAACAGGTCCTGAGCGCAGGCGCAGTGGTTGATGTTCGCCTGGAGAAGGCGTAGTGGAGGAGTTATTACTCCTCCATTTCAGCCCCCCCCCGGGCCCCCTCGGCAGTGGTGGCGGCGGCGGCGGCGGCGGCGGCGGCGGCGGCGGTGGTGGCGGCGGCGGCGGCGGCGGTGGCGGTGGCGGCGACAGTGGCGGCGACGGTGGTGGTGGCGACGACGGCGGAGGGCCTGCCTTTCCTCCTGGCTTCGGCGGGTGGAGCGCAGGACTTGCTCCCCGCCCGGTGATCGGCCGGCTTGCCAGCAGCCGCACATGCGACGCAGTGCGGCGCGGCGTTGCACGAGCCGGCCGTGTGTCCGGGCTTGCCGCAGCGGAAGCACAGAGTGCTGCGGTCCTCTAAGGTGCATTGGACGCTCACGTGGTGCCCCACGAGGCATCGATAGCACCTTAGAGGTCTGGGCTCCAGCAGCTTGACCTGCGCTGACACCCAGCCCACCAGGAGCCTTCCGCCCTCCACTATCTTCCTCGCCGCCGTCACGGGACAGCTAACCGTTATGGTTCGCATACCCGTGAAGTCAGGACGTAGGGTGCCCGCCTTCACCTGGTCGGTCAGACACCCGCCCGTCCTGACGACGGCGGCTACCACCTCGGCCCCCGTCACCGAGTCATCCAGGCCCACAATGCGCATATCCGCGCACTTGACGGGCCTGGAGACTCGAGCCTCGTCCGCATTGAGGGACGCCCTTAGCTTTTCAGCCAGGGCGTCTGCGGTGGGGCCGCTCGACGCACCGGGGACCTCCAGCATGCGGGCACCAGTGGCGGTCACCCTATGCCGGAGGCCTCCGGTGATCCCCAGCTCCTGGAGATCCACCGTCGCTCTCGCTTTGGCGAGCACGTCACCGTAGGTCACCCCCCTCTTGACCGCGTCCGGCTGTAGTGTAATGACTACAGCCGCGGTCTTGGGGGAGCGAAGCCTAGCCGCAACGGCTCGCTCCTTGCGGCGCCTCCTCTGCGCCTTTTTCCTGGCCGCTTTGGCCGCCTTCTTCTTCTCCCCGACCACCTGCCACTCGGCGTTGGTCGTGGGAGATTTGATTGGGGGAGGCGTAGGCTCTGGGGCCTTCCCCTCCCCAGCCGTTCTGCCCTTTTTGGGGGCCGGAGCCGCGGGTTTGGCGGCAGGCGCCGATTTTGCCGGCGCCGAGGCTCCGCCAGCCGACGTCGGTTTCGCCGGCGCCGGGGCTCCTCTAGCCGACGCCGGTTTGGCCGGCGCCTGGGCCCGGCCAGACGGCCCGGGTTTAGGGGCGGCCGCGGCCGCGTACGAGGCCGCCTTAGGCCCTGGGGCCGTCCTACCCGCCAAGGGAGGGCGCAGAACAATACCCTCCAGGACGGCGAACCGCGCCTGGAAGGTCGCCAGCTCCTGCCGAACCAGGTTCAGGACCTGGTTCTCCACCGGCACGGGCTGGCTTGGTGGTGGGATGTTCTGCGCTGTGCCGGCCGCTCGCATCCCGGCCAGGTCCGCTCGGAGCTCCTCGTTCTCCTTTCGGAGGAGCTCCATGGCAGCCGTCAAGCGGGCCACCTCCGCCCGCATTTCGGACATGCCGTCCGGCGGAGGCCCAAGGTGGATGGCCTCCGCTGCCGCCAAGATGGAGGCCTTGGCCGAGACTATGGCCCTGTTTTTCGAAGTCTGTAACTTCTTTAGGGCCACGTCCCGGATCGCGGCCTCCACGACCTCCGCGAACCTCTTTTTGCGGTCCGCATCAGGGCCGCCAACCTCCGCCGCCTCGTCACTAGAGGTCTCTGGTGCGGACACGCGACCAGAACCCCCCTCCTTTGCGGGCTCCTCCGCTTTCTCCGCCGCCTCCCGAGCAGTGAGCCCCCTCCCTACGCCTCGCTCTCGGGCTCCTCCCCTCCTGCTGGTCGGGATCTTTCTGGCCGAAGCCAGCTCCCAGTCAGAGGACGACCCCTGGCCGTCCACTGACCTTGGCCGCTTGCCCTGTGCCTTTCTCTTGGCAGCGGCCGTCTTCTGGTCACGGCGAGAGCTCACTGAGCCTCCCGTGCTCGCTCCTCCAGACGCGGCGTCGGACTCCGACCCCGCATCACTCCTGACTTCGTCTGTTGTGGTTTTTGTTTTTAAAAATTTTTCCATAATTGTTCCCACGAGTATTAAACTTTAGGTACCTGCTCAAAATTCTGTGGTTCGCACTAGTGACTAAATCAAGCTACCCATTAGCCAAGCTTACTACCTCCCTCACGGTGCGCCGCCGCTTGGAGGTTTGGGGAATTTTTTATAGAGGTTAATCTTCCTCGCGGTCCGGGCGGTTAAGCCAAGACCCTCGACCCCCGTCAAAAGTCAGAGACATGACCTTGACAATCTTCGGGGCTACGATATTAACGGTGGCAGGAGGGGGGGGTTATCCCCTCCTGCCTGCCCGGCGGCAGGGTAAGTGCACACCAGGCCCGCTCTTACTCCACACAGTAGCCGCTCTGCTCCTCATAGCGGCTTGTGTGGAGCGTTCCTCTTGGCAGAACATTAGCATGCGGGCAGCGAGATCTCATTGGGAAGAAATCCCACTGAGAAATAGCTGCCCGCACCCCAGGATGCACCGGCCCGAAAACTGGTCTTCCCCCCGGACGTATCCAGAAGGGAACTCCAGTCCCCAGGCACACGTGGAGGTTTTCTGCCCTGGCACCCCTTCATATCGCACTTCAAGTTTTAAAATAATTTCAAATGTTTAAAATTTCGTTTCTATCACTTGTTATGTCTTTGTGTGTGAGGTTCTTTCTCAAACTCGAAGCCATGGTAACGCCCGAGTACTGTACATTATCATTTTAAGAACAATAGCGTTTTCCATACTTGCTATGCATTCAAGTACAGCACATCTTGCTTGCTTCTAGTTCACCTAGATGTTTTAACTCCATCTTGCGATCAAGTGGGCTCTCCCGATTTAACCTCCTTGCCTTCATTGCCGTTTATGATTTCCATATTACTCAATTCATCAAGTTTTTTAGAATTTCTGCACTGTCACGCATATCTTTGTGGCAGTCTTTTCTAACAATATAGGTGTTATGTAAGTTTGAGTACCTACTGTACATTGTCATTCTAAGATCAATATAATTCTCCACACTTGCGCACTTAAAGTATCAAGAACAGCACGTATTCCTTCATTCAAGTTCAGCCAGTATATCTTTTGAACTTTTAACCCCACCATGCTATCAAACGGACTCTTTTGCTTCAGCCTTGCCTTCATCACAGTCTTTAATTTCAACATTATTCACATCATGAAGTTTTTTGATCTGAAATCGACACATGTTTAATTTTAAACAATCAGAATTAAATGTCGGGTCATGTCTTTATACACTGCTCTTATTTATAACTAGTTACTAAATTTCTTTGATCTCTCTAAGTGTTATGCTGACGGGTGTAACGTGACGTTGGATATTACCATGTTTTTCTTTTAATAAGAATTTTGAAGCGGCTTTTTTCTCTTTGAAGAATATTGTAAAGACACGATAACCACCAACATTTATCCTGTTTACAAAACCTTCGATAGTTCATAGAAGTGCTGTAAAAGAATGAAAGATGACTTCCGTTTGTAAAGTTAAGAAATTGTCTTATTTACGTAACACATTGTTGAAATGGATGGGTGGACGACCTACAGAAGATCGCGGGGAAAACCAAGGCCTTTCCCGCGATCTTCTGTAGGTCGTCCCCGGGCTTACTCGCATAGACCAGGAAAGCATGGCACAAAAGGGAGGAGGCCTGTACTCAGCAGTGGGTAGAACAAGACTGCCAGTTATGATGATGATTGTCAGAATCAAATCAAGAGTTTGGATCTAAATGTGTCTGCTGGGCATCCGTATCAACTCAATGTCGCTGTATTGAAATGCCAAAAATGTAAGCGAGTAAAATACTTTTTGGGTATTTGCGGTATGGCGATTAATGAATTTTGATGCTCGCTTGTTTCTTTTTCTTATCTTAAATACTAACTAGCGGTAGTAAGAGTACAAAGACCTAACTATATAGTAAAAAAACGCTTTAATGAGTGCGGTAATTGTCATCTTAACAACCATATTAGTGGTGATGGAAAACTAATTATAGGTACTGATTATACAATATTAACGTCTTACGTGTCTCATTGACATTTCAATATACCCTCATTTTTAAGTCCGCGTGTCAAACAATGCATTCATTGGCCAATCAGCTGTCACATCAAAGGAAAACATATGTAACACTAATTATACGGGCTTGTTATATATCAAGTGTATTGACAAATGGCTAGGAATATTCACTGCTACGGTAATACCAAATATGATACCCATTGCTGCTCTTACATAACCGTCACACATAAAACACTTAACAAAAGCAACAATGCATAACGAACCAATTCAAAATGGCGGGATTTGAAAAGTCGTAAAAAGTTTCATATTGGATCCGTAGTACACGACACAAAACGGAAGTTTTTGCGCAATACACTGGCAGGCAGAAACAATTAATGCACCCAAGTGTACATGAGCCCGTTCACGCGTCATGCCCACAGAAGAAAGTGAGCTCGTTACGACACGCGTGTTATTTATTTTGCACTGATGTGTACTGTATTGTTCTAATTAAGTTAAAGGTGAATAGTGTTTTAATTTGATGGCACGTCTTGTATGAAATGCACTGCGGTGCAAAATTAATGAGACAGTTTCGGAATTAAAGTGCAGTAAGAATTTGTATCTATTTTATGAAGTTTGTACGGAAGTACAGACCTCATAAAACAGATACAAATTCTTAATTGCAAATTCTTATTCATACTTAATTGTTTTTTTTTAAGTAGGTACTATTATTTTATGAGTGTCTATCTGTGCAAAAGAACATCGAATCAACTTTACGAGAAATGCCTATAAGATCTAAACTCAGTAATATCGTAATTTTTATTCAGACCAGAAGGCCAATTCTCGTAATTTAAAACATTCAAAATCTAGTCGCAGTCTCATCTCGGCGACAAACAAATGTGCAACTTGTCAAAATGTAGGGAAATTAGAAGTATTTTTTGACAGATTGAGACTGAGATCAGACTGTGAACGTTCTTAAAATTACGAGAAATGCCCCTCCGATTTTTTTCATAATCAGCCTATAATGTTCCCACTGCTGGGACACAGGCCTCTCTACGTAAAAGGTAGTAGGCCATAATCACGAGCCCAGTGCGGTGCGGGTGGATGTCACGTGTTCGAATTTTTAGTTCTAGGACATGCCGGTTTCCTCACGATGTTTTCCTCCATCGTTTTGAGAGCAGTGATGATGATATTAAATACACAACGTAAACTACCACTGTTCTCTAATAAGTGCGTCGGTATTATCAAAGCTGCAGTAGTAAGTGCTGGGCTAAAGGTTACAAGTTTGAGATAAGATTTTCGTTGAGTAGCATATGGCTTGACATATGCTCTGCTCGTGTTTCCAGAATAGAACTTGCCAACCAATTCATCATCAGCCTAGCCTTTTCCCAACTATGTTGGGGTCGGCTTCCAGTCTAACCAGATTCAGCTGAATACCAGTATTTTACATGGAGTGACTGCCTTTCTCACCTCCACAACCTAGTTACTGGGTAATACGATACCCCTTGTTGCTTGTCGTATTTTTGGGCTTCTGACGACCCGTAACGACTGTCAAAGATCCACGAATGACAGCCGGGACCAACGGCTTAGCGTGCTTTCTGAGGCATGGAGGGGTCTTGGTATGTAAAGATGGTCACCCATCCACAGACCAACCGCGGCAAGCGTATGATCGATCGACCCGTGCGGCTATTATTAATTAGCCACAAAGCCCCTTGCAAACCAATTATGAGAAAAAAATTATAACAGAGTATCTAATGGAGAAGCCACCGTCATCATCCACAGCCCCTACTTCACCCCATGCTGAGTATAGGCCTTTCAAGTGCCATTCCTCACGCTCCTGTGCCAGCCTCATCCAGGTTCTACCCACGATCGTAACAATGTCGTCCGCCCATCTCGGTATCGGACGACCAATACCTCGTCTTCCAGTCCTTGGACGCCACGCGGTCACTGCCTTTCTCCACCTGTCAAAATTACGGCTTGCCAGGTGTCCTGCCCAACTCAATTAGAGTTCCATAACTCGTTTTCCGATATAGAAAACCTTCGTACGTCTGTGGGTATCGACGTTTGGGACTCGGTCTATCAGATTGAAGAAAATTAATGTGATTGAAATGCTTGTGATTTCTGGGACAATTGGTGATACAAACGTAGCTCATCAGTAGAGTCATCATCTGCCTAGACCTTTTCTAACTATGTTAGGGTCGGCTTCCAGTCTAACCGGATGCAGCTGAATACCACTATTTTACATGGAGCGACTGCCTACCTGACCTCCACAACCCACTACTGGGTAATACGATATCCCTTGGTAAGACTGGACATTAGCTCATGAGTACAGTACATGTCAAAATATAAAATGGCTCAGCCAGTGTTTGAAATATAAAATTAAAGGATCAAGTATCACATTTCACATATGCAAAATGACATCTACAAAACCCATTCAGTTGTCCTAAAGTATAGACACTAGTAACGCGCCCACACATCAAGAACCTAACACTTGAATACTAAACACGCCATAAATCATACAAGAAAAGTAAATAAACAGCATCTAATTTAACTAAATAGTTTAATTTATTGGTCGTAAGTCGTTGCCGCCATTTATAATGTGATGTTTAACGCCAAACACGAATAAAAAGGCACTAATTGACTTAAATCAGATGTGACAAACATTATTACTGAGATGTGATAAATGCTGGGACATTTCCCATTAAGAACTTGTCAATTGAATTTGAATCTTGTCTCACGTAAAGTAGAGTGTAAAATTGGTTGGAGATGATTTGGGAGAAATGGGTTGAGTGTGTTTAATATGGGAAATATCTTGTTTCGTTGTTTAATGTGTGTTTGATTTGAATTAATGTGGGAGTATGTTATATGTACTTAACGATAGAGATTTTAAAAAGCTATAACTTTAATGTTTTATTGAACTTTACTAGTCTATAATTTGGCAGTATTCTTCAGTACTTTTTCAGTACCTTCTATATTAGCTGTCTTTTCTATTCTATGAGTTTGATCCCATTCAAAATCAGCAAAAATTTTCTTACTAACTTTCATTATTCTCAATTATAGATTGCTTCACCACCCACAAAAACTACAACTACCTCGGTACCTGAATACATCATCCAAATATATAACGTAATCCTAATCACCAAATCTTCGGACGAAAACAATCCAGTCTCCAGGCAATCAAACAAACGTGGTTTAAAAAAATAAATCAACTTTAATTCGGTGTAGATAGGTCTTCTGTTGTTTGTCATTAATCTAAAATAGCTGCAGTGAATGGCTTGGGATTTATCGAGGTGTTTTTACAGTGGGACATGTGTTGTGCTGTCACCACGAACGTTTGTTAAGGGGGATGTTGCAATCTGTTTTATGCTGCATTCTGTTAAGATGCTGACATCATTTATGCTTTCTTCATAAGAAATATATACACTATTAAAATTACAGTTATAAATGTAGACATTTTACAAGGAGTGACATAATGGGCAGTCTTATCGATAAAGCGATCTTTTGAAGACAACCTTTGGTTGGATTAAGGGAGAAGGAGAGACCGTACTGAAGGTAGTCTGTGGTGTAGGTACTACTGCAGAGACTACTTTACATCATATGCCTTCCTACATGAAGAAATAATTAACAAAGGGCTGAAAGCCAATTCTCGTAATTTAAAACGATCAAAATCTAGTCGCAGTCTCATCTCGGTGACATGTTAGAGGTATTGTTGACAGATTGAGACTGAGATCAGACTGTGAACGTTCTTAAAATTACGAGAATTACCCCTCAGATTTTGCAATCATCTGATAACTTTATTCGAGGAATAATTTTGAAACTTTGACAGTTATTTCATATAATACAGTTAAAACTGTCAAACGTCAATTTTCTTCCTCGAATAAAAGTTATCTGGCGATGGAAAAATCTGCACTAATTCAAAAAAGGTTGGTACTGGGATGAATAAAAAGAAAGCGTTGAAAATTTACAGAGTGTGAAAATTGAAAATAGGCGAAATATAATTATAAAACCATTAAAACAGCACTGTCAATGTTTTAGTCAAAAACTTCTACAGTTTGCGCAATTTAACACCAGTTAAGAGTTTTTAATGAAAAAGTAGCGATTACTGATGCTGTTCAAATCTAATAAGTAATAAAAGATATTCACAAACCTAATATAATAATATCTTAAGCTTTAAATATGAATATTTTCGCCCATTATACATGTACCTTAACCCTGCCGCTGCCGCCAACAACGTTTGTCACGTTGCCAACACTGTCAACAATCTTGATCTGACATTCAGCTCATTTGTGAACTAATTGCTGAGACCACCCTGAAACTAATGGACAGTCAATGGCGCCACCAACTTCATTAAGTGGCCAGAATTGTTTTAAATAAAATGAATTACGAAATTTTTCGCGGTTTCCGGTTGGTAACTGGCGAGTTTACAAAGCGTTTTATTTTTTTTATTTTTTTGCCGGAATACCAATATTTTACCTTATAAGTATTTTCAAACATATTTTGTTAATATAATTCAAAGCCCGGACTTTACATTATCAGCTTATAATGTTCCCACTACTAAATATCTAATAATTTATATGTTAGGAATGCCATGTTTAAAATTTTAATTACTTACATACAACGACTAAAACTCTATTCTAAAGAAAATTCTTCAAAACTTTCTCCATTTAACCTTTTTTTAAACATTTAATCTCTTCAACCGTTCATCGCGTCGTCGCCACTGCCCTCGTCACAACTTGTCACAGTGCCAAATCTGTCAACAATTTCAATCTTTTTTTTCTTTAATTTCATCAAACAGGAAGTTCCTTTGTTTACTTATCACCAAGACCACCACGAAACTAATGGACTAGGATGGCGCCACTAACTTCATTAAAAATTACCTACTGCTTTTATAAAATTTTCGTTTTTTCTGATGTAATTTTCATTGTTATCTTTTCAAATTCTTTTCTCTTTTCAATTCTTTACTTTTCGTCTTTACCGTGGTTACGTCATAACATTCAAAATTTTCATCGAAAATGCTCCACTATATTGTTCCATTTTCATGCTTCATTCACCTTAACCGTTTCGTCGCCGCCGTGGCACGACTTGTCACCGTGCCAACATCGTCAACCAGCCCGATCTGTCATTCGGCTCATTTGTTTACTAATTACCGAGATACCGACTCGACATTAATGGATTTTGTCAATGGCTCCACGTTGCTAACAAATTGAACGTTTGATGTGGTTTGTCTGTCATTTGTTTATTTAAATTTGGGGGGAGGGTGACATTGTCAGGGTTAGGTTTTTGAATAAGGAAATGTTAAGTGATTTTGTTTAGGGGTGATGGTTTTTATTTATATTTGATTAAGGGCTGATTTTTCAATCATCTGATAACTTTATTCTAGGAATAATTTTGAAAATTTGACACTTATTTCATATAAAAAATGTCAAATGTCAATTTTATTCTTCGAATAAAAGTTATCTGGCGATGGATAAGTCAGCCCTAAGTAGATTACGAGATATTCTATCTAATAGGTAAGGTGGTTTTCTTTTTTGACACTGAAAACGTTTCTAGTAAATATAGATCACACATCTTGTATCTTGATAGAGTTAAAATAAATAAATGCTAAGCTAATAAATAAACATAATATTTAGCAGCAATAAACCTTCACAAAACCGTTCCGCTTAATATAAAAATGTTATTGCTGAAACGTTTTTTAAGATTTGTTTATTTTTATAATTAATCGTTCATGGTTAATTTCACTCTAGTTACTGTTGTAGGACTGTGGTGGAAAGACCCGTGCTTACCTATAATAAATTAGTTAAATAATATAATAAATAAAATGCTCTAGAACTTGTTAATAGTAAATAACTAATTGATACACAGTAGCACTTGAATGCAAATATTGAAATAAGTTTATAGGTATTTCTACAAAAGCTCCTATAGAAAGCGTTTTTCACTAAAACAGCTTTCGTAATGAGAAACATTTCTAAAAAGTAACAAAACAATTTAAATGATAACTTCGCATACACATCTGGCCATATAATTTATACTCACCTGTCCCAAATCCAAATTTTTACTACCGCAACATCTATTTCGATGGCTATCATTCTGAAGGAAGTTCGTCATCTCGTCATCCGAATGACATACGTCTGTTTCTCTCAACATAAACAAACCTGCCCTCAATCGTGTTCTGAGAAACTTTTACACCGTTTTAAAAACATTTTTCCAGGAGACACTTCTCAGGCGCTCTGTGATGGTCTTGCGGTTCAACTTTATTGTAGGTATCTATTTCTGGTCGAAAGTGTATCGAGAATGACTGTTTAGGTTACAGAATGTTCCATTGTTTGGAAAGTATAAGGCTTTTGAAAACTTGCAATGGTTTTAAAAGGAGAAAGATCGTTTTCTCTTCTTCTTCATGATAATATATTACATCATAAACAAGATCATCTGTTTCAGCCGACTTAAATGCTAAAGCATTCGAACTTTCAGACTAGAAAGACGTGTTTGTTTCCACAACGCGTTCCATGGATATAATTAGAGGTGCAAGTGTTAAGCATCCTTCCTCGATACGCTTCGACGGTTGTTTGTATGAGCAGTGGCGTCCCGACGTCGTCGCCGGCGCCGCCTGCACGATTTACATCACACACCTTCGACAGGGTTCCATTTATCAGATCGGAAACACACGACTTTGGATTCAGCACTACAAACAATAAGACCGATATTGCGGGCCGAGAGTGTACCTTGCGGGACGCTGTAATAGAAATAGTACAGCAAAAACATGTCCAGGAAATTAGACTTTGTTTACTTTACGTCAGAAGACATACTCCTTTGTTCGTCGCCGTTTCGTCACAGATGGAAGACGGCAAATGGCTCGGAGGCGCCTCTGTCGCCTGCGCTGCACGCTTCAAATGTTGTTTATAGTAGACGTTGACATGAGCAAATTCGTCAGCGGAAGAAACCACATTTAGGACGGACGGAGCATAAATCCCGTGTGAGTGACAAGTAAAACTTTATAGCACTATAAATTAGTAGATGTATAACCGGACAAAAATAGGACGGACGTTATTGGCGTTGATACCTAGTTGTAAAGTGTGAGCTGTCGCACGCGGTGTGACTTTACGATTGTCTTCTTCCACTATTGTTGGGAAATTATGTTCTCTCCTGTACGCCTACACGTTTCAATATATTGTTACTATGTCACTGTCGACATTTTTGCTGCTGTCATGCTAAGATATCACTATTCTGATATTAAGATCATTTCGAAAAGTTGCATTGTTAGCTCTAGGTTTATCATTAGCCTCTTAATTACTAATTTCAACTTCCATAGCATAATTCTGCATCTTTTCCGCAGAGAAAACAGGCACACCACTACCCACACATGTTTAACTCTCTCCAACTCTTACCCTAACTGTAAGATTTTCTTCATTATGAAGATATATACCCCGATGGGTTAATGGAAGGCCCGGAGCGTTCACTAACGTAACTGTCACCTCATTTCATTACCTTGATGCTAATGCATCGGTTTGGTGGATTGCCAGTTTAATTTATATGCTGTTTATGCCTCGGGATGATAAATGATTCGAGTTATGTGTTCTTGTCATTGAGAAGTGATGGTTTTTTTGAGCTGATTGTTGATTGTTTGAGGGTTATTGTTGCGTGTTGAGTGACAGTGTGTTAAGCTTGATTTCGAGGAATTTATGTACAGTTAGGTATGTCCTTTTTGATTTTGGTAAAATTAACAACTATTCTTTGTCATTGGCTGTTTGACTTATCCATCGTTCATCTATGTATAAATTTTGAGCTATTACAATCAATTTTGGAAAGCAAGTTTGACTTTACTTTTTAATTTTTGTGGAGTCCAGTTATTAATTATTTGTAAGTCTTTGAATCACAACGACTACGACGTTGATTTTGCTTACTGTGACCAATTCTGAGCTGTTCTAATACCTATATCTAAATATTTTCAATTTGTATTATTTTTACTCATTCACACAAAGTCCTTCTCAAATTACCAAACCGTGGCCAAGTCTTCACCTTAGTGATACTCTAATTAAAAATTTATTTTAGCATTTTCGACATTTAAAAGTCCCTTGACGTCATTGCGAATGAAAAACCAAAATAATGCACAAAACCGTGGAAGTTACGACTAAACACCGGGACGTTTTATATTGTTTAGGTTCACTGTGACACGAAGCTCGTAATACATTTTACTGCCTAATTAACTTTTTGTCAAAGCGAAACTTTTTGTTTGACGTCCTACCAGCTTCTGACATACATCCAGAAAATTTTAAACTTCTGTTTTCATATTAAAAATGATACTAGTTGTCTCATATAATGTCATAACATGTTTAATACACAGTAACACATGTGAGCTATGTCGAAACGTGTGAAAAACGTATAAAATGCTCGTAAAAGAATTAGTCTGTCCACTAAAGTCACTGTTAATGAAAACAAAGTTGCTTCGAATATTTCAGATGTTACTGTTATTTTGTGTTAATTTATTATTTGAACTGCTTGTGATGTCTTGGCTGGTATTTATTGTAAGATTGATAGTCCGTCGTCAGATGTCTCTTGGTCGTAATGTATACGAACGACGGACATACGGACGGACGGCCTGAAATATCTCAAACGATGTTTGTTGACGCTGTGACTGCGTTCGGGACATTACACAAGTGACAAATTTAGACATTTTTGTTACTACACACGTGTTCTCTTGTATACATTTGTTTACATGTTAGTTCCGTAAACTTGAATGCTGTGATATGTCTTTGTTATTTTTATAGGTCGTACTTTTTATTACAGATGTCATCTTTTCGGCAGAATTGTTCTTTTATCGTCAAGATCAATTGAATTATAATAAAATAAGGCAAATGACGAAATATGATGTACATTTGAACCCGTGTTGGGATCGTTTGAAGATACTTTTGAAAGGAAAACGAACTATTAAATTACACTTAAATCAATGCTTTTCTTTGTAAAAGTAACAACGTTAACCACTTACCTACCAACGTAGAACCGTAGACCACAACAACATACTATGTTCTCCATCAAAGGGCTGTAGACATTTTACATTGTGTGTGGTCCTTTCTTTTAATATACGATAGAATGTGTTTAATCGTAAGACCAATGTAATTTCTATCATTATTCAGTCCATTGTCATCGATCCACCTTATGAGTCCAGGATAAGTAACAGCAGATATTCCCTACAGCTGTTTCTTGGCTTTTAACCTTTTGTCAGAGGTAGTCAGATAGGAAATGTCGACGCCATCTAGCTTATTTTTTGGTGACATGTGAAAGTGATTCCGATAAATAAACAATTTCACTTCAAACTGCTGTACCCTGGTCCAATTTTACCCTGGAAACAGAAATTGTAATTAAAAATTACCCAACATGAACTTGCGCTCATGACCGCATCATGCACATAAAGCTATATTTACACTACCGTATGCCTCGTACTTGACTTACTTTGGTTTTATGACTAGACCACCCGTACTTCAATTGGTCCGATCGTTAAGGCACTATTACAAGTAGCAGGCCAGCGGTTTTGGGTAATATTTTACTAACACGAACAAACAAGCCTCGTTTGGGTGTTTAATGATGCTTTGTTTTTAATTTTCTTTTATTAGACTGATTTCGGAGTGAGAAAGTGTAAATATATAATAATACTATATAATATTATCGTTATTGTAACTATGATGATGAGGAATATGTGTGTGTCTTACCGAGGGGTATCTTGTTGCCCAGTTACTGGGTTTTAGAGGTCCGTATATATATAGGCAGTCCGTGTTAAATACTGGTAGGTATAAGTATTCAGCTGCATCCGGTTAGACTGGAGGACGACCTCAACGTAGTTGGGAATAGGCTAGGCTATGATGATAATGATGGTGATCTGTTCCATGCTTACCTGTGATGAAAATGATGTCTATTTTCTTACTTCTCGTACTCACTGTACTCAGCAGGTTGTTGTCCATAATTTTGGATTCATGTCTGCGAATAAAATCAAAATCTTTTATGGCACCAATATTTTGCTGAACTTAAATCCTCTTGGCTATTCAGTTACCAACTCTTAAACATATTTGATAGTAAATAGTTTTTAGTATCTTGACAGCTGTATGGGCAAAAAAAAAAGATTTTATATATTTTACTTATTATATAATACTTGAAAACACATAGGCAGAGCGAAAACAGAAAAAAGTAAATACTTAAAAAAAAAACAAAATAAAAACAAGTTAATTCTACATAAGTACCACAACATCACCTAGGTAGGTCTCTCCTCATTAATAGGACCACACAACCACGTCAATTAGTGTGCACCAATCAATAAAGAAGTTACGCAATTATTTAATGTCAATGAATTGCCTCAAGCTATACTAACGCATTTATTTTAATTTAATTACACACGACATCCTCATAATGTTATGTCAAATGAATAGTAATGTCAACATTACTCCCACGCCGATGAATTTCATTAAGTTTTTCTGTAAGAGAACAAACCATTATACATATTAAACTATCAGCTGTTTCGTAGCTGCTATCATTCTACACCTCTAATTTACTCGTATTTTTAAGAGTGTTGTTAGGGACTTAAACCATTTCGAACACACCTAAAGTACCGTTAGTTTTTTGGTACATTTTGGTTTTTCGCAAAAACTTACCTAAAAGCAATTACCTAAGTTGTATGCATGGTAGTAACAACAGCATTCTAAAAATGATCGCTGCCAGAGCGGACTGTCCCTCTCAGGGACAGTCCTAGGTCTGAATGAATAATTACTGTTTGAAAACTAACAATACTAACCTATTTACGAGTATATAAACATTATTGTTACTAACTCCAAAATACTAAAAAAAATATGGACCTAGTCCGAAATAAGGTTTTATTTAATATAATTTTAATAGTTGACCTGCGTAGGTTTTTAATTTTTTTTTTCCTGTTTGGCCACTGATCCGATCTCGACTGTTCTGCCAGCGTCATGTGGTGACGACAGCACAGCAAGATGAGCCGTCGAACTTTGCACTTTGTGCTAGTTGTTATTTGTTAATGTGTAAATGTACTACGTGAAAGAAGAGGTTATTTTTGTGTTACTCGACTTTGGATTGCTTCCTTACCCAAACCTTTCGTCCCACCCGCTGAAGACCTCCCACCTGGACATGCGTTACCTTGGGTAACCTGGAAGTCTTTAAATAGACTCCGGACCCAGGTTGGCCGAAGCAAGGAAAACCTGTTCAGGTGGAAATTCATAGATGACTCCGCCTTGGACTGTAGATGTGGTGCTGTTCCACAAACGATGGGACACTTAATATCGTGTCCTGCGTGTCCTGTCAGCTGCATGTTACAGGAACTGATGGACGCTGGTGATGGCGCCAAACAAGTGGCCGAATTCTGGGCAGAGTCCATTTAGATTGTTATCGATACGTTAAGAATAATTTAAGATTACTAGACTATAAAACAACACAGATATTTACAAAGTTATAATTATTATTACACACGAGGCTATATTTTTATATCATTGCCATATAAAAAATTTTATAGGACTTGGATTAGTTTACGGGAAAAAATTGACAATTGGGAATGGTTGGTGAAGTTAGTAGGAGGGGTGATTTTAATTTTAGGAAGCATACGGTAGATTGTGAATTTGAAGGACATGAAAAAAAGATATGGGTACCTTCAATGAGTACGCATTCGCACCAGGAATTATCACGAACACGAATCTTATTCAGGAACAGGTAACTTATGTTATCTAATTTAATTGTCACGTTGAGAGTTATCAAACAAAGTTACTTATTCAATAGTAGAACTTACCTACTTCATGTAAATCTTTCGATACAAGTCATTGTATCTCTATCATTTTAAAATGATGGTACAATGACACGTGCGTGTCTGATACTTCTAAATTCAAGCTACGGTCACCAACCATCACAAAATGGCCGACTTTCCATCTTCTCTCGAAATACTGTCACATAATTCGTTCCTTCGATCGTCACGATCACTCAGGGCACTCACGATACGTACTCGTAATTAAAAATAAACCGAATACCTTTAACATTACTTTAAGGAACTGTACTAATTTAGCTTCGGACGTTGAACCTTATACAGAATACACGTGTATACCATTCCGTTTTTTGTGTCGTGTGTATGATGTTTTTGATGGTGACTGTACTTAATGCTTGTAAGATTTAACTGCTTAATAATAGAGCTCTTGAGTTATTGTAATTATCGAGGTATTTTTGTCGTTGAAATAATAACGGCTGGGTTTTATAATGCGTTGTGCTTGTGGATTATGCTTGGGTTTGGATTTTACACGTGTCATACTAATAAGTACCCCTTTATGTTATATGATGAAACCGCATTAAAAAAAACAGTGGCCAAAATAATAAGTGGGTCGATTTTTAATTTGGACCACAATTTTACAATGCAATCAAAGTATGCGTGAGGAGCTTTACAAGCTTATAGCACCGGGAGGAATCAATTAAATAACAGTTTCTCGTATAAGTTCAATATTTATTCTTACAAATCGTTCTACGTGTAAAACATTTTTTATATTTTTTTTCTTGTCTCCTGACTGGTCAGCCAAATCTAGCCTACGGTTTTTTTTCTCTTATTCTTTATAGAAATTAATGTTTTTCTCGTATTTGTGCCATCTATTTATAACGGACCCGCGGACATTGCTTGTAAATACCAAATAGGCTAAAGATAATCTCCACAGTACAAGAATTGTTTATCGAGCTTTCGCCGTTTCCCAGAAATTAAAATTATTAGTTATCATTAAAGTTATAAAGATTAGCGTCAATTCTACTTTAGACTCCGACACGGCAAAACTAGGCACCATACTTGATCGAACGTTACAATAATACTAGGTACCAATCTGTTTTTGAGCCGATATCAAAATGATCTGACCAAGACTATTTCCGGATTTTTTATAGGTAATACGGGCTGGTGTCCACAATTTTTTTATATACATTTTTTCTTTTTACATATACATGAATATTTTTTTAGTAAATTATTGTGAATGTGAAGACTAGAGGTTCCTGCACATAATCAGGCGGGAGGAGACGCCCGGGTGTCATCACTGCGAGGATCGCCCCGAGGACACGGTGGAGCATACGGTGGAGGTCTGCCCCGCCTGGGCAGAGCACCGCCGTGTCCTCGTAGAGGCGATCGGCAGCGGCGGCGACCTCTCGCGTCCGGCCCTGGTGCAAGCCATGGTCCGGGGCGAGAGGAAGTGGGAGGCGATCACCTCCTTCTGCGAAGCAGTCATGCTAGCGAAGGAGGTGAGAGATCCTCACGCCTCAGCCGCCGAGGGAGACGCTCCGGGCGTCGGGAGCCGCGTGACGACTCCCGGCCACCGTAGGCGCGGGCCTGCGGGCGGAGAGCAATGGGTAGCTCTCCGTCCGATCAAGACCAGGCCCGTGCCGGACGGCGCGTATGTGTTCCACGTGCGCCTCAGAGAGATGTCAGCGTAGTTGACGGGGCCCGACAGGGCCGAAGCCTGCCGGGGTAGCGGGATCGTCCGAAAGGGTTACCGCTGCCCTGGTTCATAAAGGGCTAAGGAAGGAACACGGGTGGGTTTTAGTCAGTAAGAGTCTGACACTCCCTTCTGCTCCACCCAGAGCGGGAGGAGTCATTTGATGATTTCCCACAAAAAAAAAAAAATGTGAAGACTACGTGGGTTAATTTTCTTTTGTCTTTATTTTTTCTCAGTTAGTTTTAGTCATGGTCTGGATGTTTGGGTAATTTATGCGGCCTACCCAAATGTCCTTTCTTTGGTACTGTTCGTCGAATCGTTGAGCTCCTTAAGTTTTGAGTTGATCTGCATGATTACTGACAAATGCGTGCACTGATTGGACAGGTCCACTCAATCTGTGTGGTTCTTTCCTCAAAAGACCATTTCAGACACCAATCTACATGTTCATCACATGATCTGACCAAGATTATGTCTGGACTTTAAAAGAGACTGCGACTTCTGAGTTTGTTTCGGCCTTTCTTCTCAGAGTAGTCAGATAGGAAACGCCGGCCTCATCAAGTTTTCAAAAAATACTCGTATGATTGACGTGTAAAAGTGTTTGTACAAACATACTTACAAAAATAAAATCATTTGATTTTTTTTCATTTTGTTATTTTTTCATTTTCATTTTTTTTTTTTTTTTCATCATTTTTTTTTTTTTTTTTTTCATTTTGTATTTTGTGTTTCACGAACTGTGTCCAAATAAACTTTTTTTCTTTCTTTCTTTCTTTTTGTCTTTCTTATTTATCATTTAACCAAACAAAAAAATCTGCATGTGTATACTCTAACATACACGTCAGACACATCTCCCTACACGATTGTAATCTCGCCCTACAAACAAACTTAAGCGCATCAAATTAAAAACTCCCCCTGTTTACATTTAGTATCAAAGAGAGGATCAATTAACATTCTTAACTTTGTCCCTATCATGTCATACTTTTTCATAAACACGGCGCTGACTGTACCTTTGATGTGCGCAATATAGTCGTTCAGAAGAATGCAACGATAAAAGTTCTAAAGATGTTCGCCCGTACTGGAGATGTTGGTAAAGAATTTTGAGTTTTATTTGACAGGGATTTTAGATAGGTGCACAGTAAATTACTATCAAATAAAACAAAAAAAAAATATCTGGTTGTGGCAATGCATAACTTTTTGAAGTCAATAAAACTAAAAATATTCATAGTGAAACATATACTTACCTATGTACATACAGTCAGAATAAGGCGCAACACCCACTACAACGCGCTACGCGACGGGACGCAGATAACGCCCTCTAAGCGTGATTTTTTACATACAAATTCAACAAAAACGCGCTTTCGCGCGTGGAATTGTCCTCCGTTTCCCGCGCTACGCGACGGGGCGCGGTGCAATTTTGAGATGAGACCTATTTCATAATACTTACTTAGTATGGAATCGAAAATACTATGTTCGTAATAACATAAAATTACAATGAATATAATAGGAGAAAAACAATTTTAAAGTTACTCAGTGGATAAATATTATATTATTGCTCATCTGTATAGGGTGGCAGGGACTGCTGACAAACTGTAACCATAGATTCATTACATGATACTAGACCACTAGCGTAGAATTGTTTTGTCAGTTATCAAAAAATTTCAATGCCCTTCATTGAAATTCGGTAAAGGTTCAGAATCATGTAAGTACCTACTGAATCCATGGTAACAGGTTGCGCGTCGTTGCCTCTGCCGCCCTGTCTCAAAAGCTTGACTTACCTAGTTCGTTCCTAGTTCGCATTCTAACAAGCATGGCTGCAACGTCTTGAGTTGAGCTTAAAATTACAAAATGGATGCATTGAATTATTTCTGAAACATTTTCGATATGCCAATTTTGTTAAGTACTTCTTATAATTGGAAAACTGAAAAAGTAAAGACGCACAATCAAATTATATTTACTTCATCATTTGCCTAGCCTTTTCCCAACTATGTTGGGGTCGGCTTCCAGTCTAACCAGATGTAACTGAATACCAGTATTTTACATGGAACGACTGCCTATCTGACCTCCACAATACAGTTACCTACTGGGTAATACGATACCCCTTGGTAAAACTGGTTGTCAGATTTTCGGGCTTGCGACTACCCGTAACGACTGTCAAAGATCCACGAATGACAGCCGGGACCAACGGCTTAACCTGCTTTCCAAGGCACGGAGGGGTATGTCAAGATGGTCATCCACCCACAGAACAACCGCGGTAAGCGTAGCTTAACCTGATCGATCAACCTGTGCCGCTGTTATTATTTAGCCATGGCCTCCAAATTATGTTTACAAGACTCACCACCTAATTGATATTTAATCACTTCGAGTTCAACCACAGAATAACTTGTCCAAGCTTTTAGTTTTACTCATAGTATCACGTTTCACTCTTATAAACGCTTAATTAAAATCTGTCCTCCGTTAATTTTTATCCTTGAAAAATCAGTAGACTGTAAACAAGTCTAATAAAGTCCACAAAAAAGACAAAAACCCCAAACGGAGGCGACCACAGAAGTTGACATTTGACAAAAACGATTTATAATATCGCGTCGTCATCAAAATCGTCCAATCTACCGTTTTGCCGACCTTACCGCGAACTGTCCAAGGCGTTTAACGAAAAACCATGTCACAAAATACCGTTAGTAAAACATTAATTACGCAATTTTCGACTTTAATCACCGAACATAAGAGTTGTACGACGATTATTTGGATGTAAAAATAATATTGCTAATTTATATATCACCAAGTTCGAATTTACTGAGTTATAAAATAATTTTAGCATATTTTTTTTATGTACCGAACCGTCCTTTATCGTTGGGTGGATTTCGGTGAATATTATTAATTTTTAAAATTCCGTCAGTGTTATGGCGATAGTAAAAGTTAAAAAAAGCTGTTATATAAGCTTGGACTAGATTCGGAAACAAAAAAGAACCTATTTATATTTACTTACCCTTAGATTTTAAGCTATTATTCAGAAAACTTAATTATTAAATTCAATATGAAAGCTTTCACCATAACATAGTAATGAAACCAGCAACCTGTACGGTAATAATGTAACGCACACAGAATGGGAATCGATCGCAATGCCATTTATTTTGACAGGTGTTCATTGCGTTGTTAAGCAGACATTTTTTTCAAATTTATGAAGCAGATGAAGCAATGTATGTCAACATGAACAGCATTACGAGCAATTGCCTTTTGATGTGTTTACGCAAATACCCCGCTGCTTGTTTTCACCAATTTTTATGAACACAGCAGTCAAACTAGCATAGTTAGGCTCTCATGCAAAAATGAACTTTGTATGTGTCTATCTATCTAATATTTTAAAACCAAAATTCTACGTCAAGAACTTAGCCACATTTAGCAGACAGATTGGCAACCACAACGTAATTAGTACATCAACCCATAGTGCACAAAGCGTAAAAGAAAAACAATTCCACGTAAAGTCAACAAACAATTGCATGATAAACCCCAATCGACTGAAGACGGTGCGGTATTTTTTCAACGCAGGCGCAGCGGTTCCGTTCTTACGGACGCGGTGTGACCGACGCGGCCGGCCGACCGCATGAATAATGCAATATGCACTTGTGACGATCAGGTGCGGTCGTGGTGTGACGAATTTTGATGAAAGAAAGACAATATATACATAATTATAATCTTGCTTACACATTTCACACATTCATTGTACATAATCTTTGATATTGTAAGCAATTCTGGTGACAACAATACTGCCTATGTCGGATGTGAAATGGATGAGAATGAAAATTATGTTATTATTATGATGAGAGGAAAGAAAATTATGTTTAAATTGTAATCAAGTTAATGTTGACTTATAATAATTTTACGTCAAATCAGTTATTTGGAAACTTATTTAGCTGTGAACTTTACTGGGTATACCTACTCAGAAAACGACTGCAAATAAATTCAGAAAATGGCCCCCAAAACGTTTTGAATGTCAGGCCCTTCTCGAAAAAGTGTTAGGTTGATTTGTGCTAACATTATGTCAAAACTATCATCACATTACAAATAGCAAGATCCTGTTACAACATGTCTTAAAAACCGCGGAGATTTTCAACTTTTAATAACATTAGCATAATTATTGTCAAGACTGTATGTTTGGGGACTATGATTGATATCAACTAATAAAAAACAAGTTTTTCTACTGACCTATTCCAACGTTATGATTACTACAAATATTGACAAAAACTTTAGTTGTCATTTGTCAGTGTCACCTGGCACTTGAACTTTTTTCTTGATAGTCTACGTTGTATTACAGTTTATTTTTATTTAAAATAGTCATGTTTAATGATCTGTGAGCAATTAAAATATTAATACTGCCAAATAAAAAATATACTAAGGTAGGTATGTACTATGACTTTTTTACAAATTGTTGTTAGTTATTTAAATTAAGTTTCGAATACATTTTTGATGTTTAATTTATTTATAACCCATTTATTTGTTTTAAAACCCTTTCGTTATTTCGTTAAACACGTATAATACGCTCCGATATTTCACGATAAATGTAAGGCAATGTAATCTACCATTTACGTCTTAAAACTACTTCACCATTTACGTCTTAAAAATAACCCTAAAATGCAGGTATTTCAACAATATTACACAATAACTGTTGTTATTTGGCAGTTACTTTTAGGGACAATTTCACCACATTTTTATACCTAGAATAAGTGTTTTCCTGAGAATACATTTTGAATTTTTGACAGGTTTTCCATACTAGAACTGTCAGATGTCAATTTTATTCCACGGATAAAATATATCTGACTTTGGTAAAATCAACCCTTAGTAGTATTATAGAAATTGGTGCTTAAAATGTCTATAATACTACTAAAAGTTATTGTTTCTGAAATTTAAAAAAATATATTTTTCAGAAAGAACATTGTTGAAATAATTGCTTCCTGATTATTCGTCGTAAGTAGCCCGCACTCGTTGCAGTGAGCGAAGAATGGTATTTATTAACAGATCGCGATTACTTATACGGCGAGTGAATCCGTCCACTGCACGCCACGTAACAGGTCCATGCGTTTAGGGTTGACACCCGAAAAACTATTAAATTATTTAATAGATAGTAAAAAGTCCCTCACGTCAATTAAAAATCCAATATTTAAAATAATTGTAAATTATTTTAAATATTGAATTTTTTATTTAAAATAACGATATTAGTTTTTTATATTGATATATAGATTCGTTTTTAAATTATTTTAAATATTGGATTTTTAATTGAGGTGAGGTTGCTTTGTTTTTGCACCTACAGTATCTATGTGCTCACATCATATAGGTGGGTTATAGTGAAAAGTGTGTGCTTACTTTGATTTATATGAGGAAAACAGTTTTAATAAGAAGATCTAAAATAAAAGAAAGAGTAAGAAATAATTTATTGTACCTAATTAATAAAAGAGCTGCTAAAATATTGAACCCTTTAAAACAATCCCATAAATGTTGTGTTGTGAACTACGGTTTCATTATCATGATGTTTCCACTGCTGGGACACTACGGTTTAATTAAATTAAATTAAATGATATATAACGTTTTCTCAACAATATTCTTAGCTGACATCCCTACTAGGTGTGCTCAGTGGATTTTTTCCACCAATTGTCGTGGAGCGTGACAAACCCGACCGAGCGCACGCGCCGCCGCGCACCCTCACGGCCTCACCTGGCGTCTTATACGACATTACACTTGGATGTGTTATTAGAAAATAATTTAGAGTTTTAAAGTATAAACAAAAGGACAGAGTGTATGCAAACGAGTGTATGACGTCTGTGCAAATAAATAGAAGTTCTTGTCTTTAAATCAAAAGTATGTTTGAAAAAATTGGCTTTTCTGTCAATCACAGTACCTACTCACCAGTTGTTTCAGTTACCGTACCAGGGTTACAGTACCAGGCTACCATCAATTACATCGTGAACATACTGTATGTTTCCTTCCTCTTTATGAGTCCTTCCTTTATACTTTGCACATTCTAACAGGATTAAACTGGTTACGCTTAAAGTTAGGCTACATTGTCGCGATAACGGAAACTACACTTCGCGAGCTCTTTTTCGCAAACAGTTCGACGTCTCGCTGTACAACAGAGGGCGCGCGAAGTGTAGTTCACTTTATTGCCACAATGTAGCTGTAGCATTAGGACCGAAACACATATCTAAAAGCGTTGCATCGAAAAAATTGGCGACATAACTCGAAGAGTTTCTTAATATGGAAATGTCTAAAGATTTTGCGCTGTGACGTCACACACCTGCTCCGATCTGAGAGCCCAAAATAGTGAAATAAATAAATTCGAGTTTCTATTGTCGCTTTTTGGTTATTATTAAGTATGTTAATTAAGATGTTAAAGACACTTTAATATTCGTAGAGCGTGACATGTGCTGTCATCGTGCACGCCTCAGCGCGCACCCTTATTTTCTGAATGTATCATAGTATAATTTGATGATATGTATTTAAAAAAATATCGTCACATAAATATGTAATTAAAAACTTTTCCCGTTTATTATGCTTATAACATTTTATGTGTCAGTTTTGTACCTACCTACTAAGTAATGTCGGGACATCATCAAGCGATTGGTCGACTCTTCAGGTGACCAGAGGGCTGGCCTATTTTTTGGCAAAAGAATCAGGATTGCCACCTAACATGGCAATGCTGCCTGCCGTTTGGACACTTTTCCCATTGACGAGTTTTTGATGCCCAATGAGTTTTCCCCTATTTTATATACTTGTACACAACATAATGTATATATTTTAGTGTGAGCTTGTAGAGATTTGTCAAAATAAATTGAACTAAAACGAAAAAAAGGTTAATTAATAGGTTCACAGTTTTCCATGTAGGTACCCACTGACATAGAGCTACTCAATACAACGGCCGCCATTGTTACGAATGATATCATATTCGCCAATTGATCTTAACGAAAATAATCATAAACTGCGTCATAAAATTGTGGAATCTCATAAAAGTGCTAGATTCCTCAAATGACGAATACCTACTTAAAATGATTCCCATGGTTTTTATGACAAGACTCGTTTACTGACCTGACTGTGAATCAGAACGAATGTATAAGTCATCAGTGTCAATGTATCAGCCTATTGCAGTCCACTGCTAGACAAAGGCCTCTCCCAGGCTGCGCCACAACACTGTCTTCCGCCTTCCGCATCCAGTCTGTCCCAGCCACCTTTTTAAGATTGTCGGTCCATATAGCTGGGGGGCGTCCTACGTTACGCTTGCCGATACACGGTCTCCACTCCAGTTTGGTCAACTGTAGTTTCCATGTACCTAATAGAAATCGTGATCATGAAACTTACAGATTCAGGAGTTAAATCTAGTTGTTGCAATTTTTTCATGACTATTAAAACCTTAAATTATTCATCATAATTTTTACAGTCTTGGTAAAGTACACTGGCTTTTGCCAAGGCATAGTTTTGGGAATTTTTAAGGAAAATCATTTAAATTATAACAAAAAAATAATTATTTCTAAGAATGTGCGATTCATCAAAAACAGTCACGTCACAATACAAGATAGTTATTATTATGCAAATAACTAAAACAATGGCGTTTCCCAAGATGAGACATACATTTTAACACGAGTTCCTCTACAAAATCATTACAGTCCACCGAGCCCAGTTCAACTTGACACATCATGGTGGCGCCACTTCCACAGACAAACGTCAACGAACTTCAACGAAGTGTCAAACTCGGAACAATTTTCTTTAGTTTCCCATTTTGCCGTGGTTCAAGATATACAGGTTATAAAAATAAAATACATCACAAAAATTATCGCGTCAAGTTTTTTGTAAATATGTTCACATAGCTGGTATCTTCTAATTACGCTGACATTAATTATTATATTGTTGTTAGATAAGGACGTTGCGTTTTTAATTGTTTACAACGCTGCGACCTTCAAAATTAATGCTCAGAGTACCATAATAATATTATTTTAATTGCTCACTGTTAAGTTACTTGAGTTTAATGACTTTATCGCCTTAATTGACATGATTCTTGATCAGCTTCTTATTTTTGTGTGTGCAAAGTTTCAGAGGTCAGGAAAATGGTTTTCGTGGGAACTAAGTCTGATTGTCAATAACTTCTTCAATACATAGGTAGGTTATGTTGTTTAGTCGTTTTTATACAAATTGAGACCCTAAAATGATCATTCATTTGAAAATAATGAACATACGAGAACAAAATGGTGGGTAATATAATTATATAATTTCTGTAAAATGTTGATCTTGTCGCCATAGTTCTTAAACATCGGGGTATTTGCGTAACACACAATGGCAATGTGAAAAGCATTTGCGACTTGCATTATTTTCTTGAGCAGTCGAATTTGTTAAATATGAAGCAATGAACTATGGAGTTTCCTTAAAAATTCTTTGGATTGTGATTAAAAGGGTGTTAAACAATTTTATTGATGTGTTGTTTGCCAAGCTTTTGTCCCTCTCGAAGAGAGGAGGCCTGTGACCCAGCAGTGGGAACATAGAAGGCTGATTATGTATACTGCCAAGCTTTGTGACGTTGGTAAGTTGTTGTAGTTACATAAAAATATACTCAACGTCTATATACGCAACGTCTCAAGTTTGTATACCATTGCTTTAATTGTCTTGTAAAAATCCTTCAAGTTAAGAAAACAGTCTAGAAATCACTAGAACAAAACGTGAATTAAGGTTTGATATGAAATCAACGAAAAAACCCAGTGAATCAATATCAGTCAGTAGGTAAGTGAATGCGTGACAGTATGCCGTGTGTGTTGCCACGGTAATTATTTAATAATTGGTGATTTACTCCTTCCTAATATCGGTAAATGTGTTACTGTTACGACTGTGCGGAAGACTTGGGGAAATTCTTTTTTGTTACGGACGCGGTGGACTGTGACAAGCATCGGTTGTTGTCGTGTAAATGTCTTTGTTTGTTCGGTGAAATATATGTTGGAGACATGACTATAAGCTGAACTGTATAGGTTTGATAAATATTTTATAGTTATCTGCCTCGTTGGTCTAGTCGCAAGCGCATCTGCTGAGCATGAGGTCCTGGGTTCTTTTTCCGGGTTGGGCAAAGTGTATTTTTCCATCAGGGATTTTTCAGTAGGTACTCGTAGTAGTTCGGAGGCTGGTTTTGTGACTGGATGATGGCAAAGTGGGTGTACTTTCATTCGTGAATCTTTAATAGTCGTTACGGGTCGACAGAAGCCCGAAAGTCTGACAACCAGTCTTATCAGGGGTATCGTATTACCCAAAAACTGGGTTGAGGAGGTCAGATATTGATATGCTCCATGTAAAATACTGGTATTCAGCTGTATCCGGTTAGACTGGAAGCCGACCCCAATATAGTTGGGAAAAGGCTAGGCATAATGATGATTTACATTATTTTTATTATCTGTTTTTTTCATAGCAACTGGTGAAGGGTGAAAATCTAACGTCTAAATTACTCTCTAAATCCGACATGAGGGGAAATTCTCTTTCTCACGAAGACAAAAAGCCAGATCCATGACTACCATAAAATGTAAACACAAAAGCGACTGCTGTCATAAAACAACAAAAAATATCAAGACCTTTGATCTTTTCGCATTTTTAAATCGACCACGCCCACCTTTTTAGTAGATGGTATGCAAAAGACACCAATTTAGAAAGACCCCTACATTTCACTCAAACGGTACCGGAGAGTCCTGGAATTGTGTGTTAAGAGAGGGGAAGGGAAGGTCTTCTGAACTGGTCAAAGGGGTCATAATTGGCAAGTCTCGTTAACATTTTTTTTAATAAGCCAACAAAGTTTTATGAGTATTTTATGAAAACGTTTCTTTGTTAATATAAAGCCAATCATGTTTTTAATTGTTCTGAACATTTTTTTTGGCACACTTTTAATGTAGTTTCACAAAACCTTGGGACATCATTAAGTTTCAAAGTAGAGTTATTTTGTCTCATAAAATATTCAGTATATTGGTTGCTACAAAATTATAACAAACTCAACTCATAAGGGCAAAGTTGACCTGTGAGTTGAACTGTTAGAGATTTTTGAACCTGACTTTTATGAAAATAAGATAAAGTGAGCTAAATTCTGACCTTCTTTTTCAGTACTTAGCTGTCAGCTAATTGTAGATGGCGTGATCACGTCTAGATCTTCAATAAATTTGAAATTTTGCTCGTTTATTAATTCCATTTCGTGTTAATTTAAGGTAAACGCGGGTGAAGTCGACAGTGACCCAGAAGTCGTTAAATTGTCTAAAAACATCAATATCTTTTTCTACTAAACATTTAACTGGCTGATTTTTGGGGCAACATATTAATGGTACCATATTGCTTGATTAAAATAACAACACTGAGTTTTAACTATAATGACTTCTGAAATATCTTACTCAAAAAGTGCCTCCCATAATTTTTTACTTTTTTTGCAAGTTTTGTTGCTAAATGTTACACTTAGCATGTAGTTTTGTGTTTTGATTTGTGAAACTTCAGTGGGGTCCGTGGTAAGTGTGATTGTTTGATGAATTAGTTAATTTGCTAACGGTTTAAATTGAAATTTGGAATACTTTTTAGTTCAATTTTTTTTTTCGAATGTGACATCTATTGGTGCTTACCTAAAAATTCCTACTTGACCCAGAGCTCGTCAGTTTAAGTACTATTTTGACGATTACTGGGACGCGCTTAATAGTTGTCTCTTAATTCGTCATCTTGTAGATATTTTGTGTATTATGCCACAAAACGCAAATAATAACTATTATCGGGACAGTCACATACCTAGTTGTTAACTCTCTTCTACAAACATATGAAAATGGGTTTCTCTAAAGCTGTTTTCGCTTCGCTCGCAAATTACTTGAGTAAACGCGGTCTACTCAGTCGTGGCGTCATTGAGCTCGCTTTGCTCACTCAGCGCGAAATTGTGCCCGGGGTTTTTTTTTGTGATATTATATTTCTTGTGATAATATGTTATCTCACTCGTGTCGCAGATGGGCTTGCTTCACTTCCTGGCCTTAAAAGCGTTCATCCCATGCGGGCTAGCATCTTCGCATTTTTAGTGGCTTTTTGTGAATATTTTATTAAATAATTTAACCTTTAAGTTAAGCTTTAGTTTTGTTTTAGCAATTTTTATTCAACCTAGATCGTTGGTAAATATAATTATATTTAACATTTGCTCTTAAATAAAAATATTTAATCGTAATAAGTACCGCAAATAGAAAATGAATTGACAATATGTTAATTTATATCAGTAAATATCAAAATAACTCTAAAAAATAGCAAAAGACTTATAAATACCAACGATCTAGTACTTGGCTGAATAATAATGGTACTTTGGGTTAAATTTAATAAAGAACCACTAGAAATGCGACGTTGAATACGAGCTTGCTCATCGTGTGACTTCGTTCGCTCGGTTCGTAAAAAGTATTTTCAGTTCTAACCTAACCTGCCTTACCGAGGAATAGCCAAGGGTATAACCATCGCGGGCCTGCGGGCGGAGAGCAATGGGTAGCTCTCCGTCCGATCAGGACCAGGCCCGTGCCGGACGGCGTGTATGTGTTCCACGCGCGCCTCAAAGAGATGTCAGCGTAGTTGACGGGGCCCGACAGGGCCCAAGCCTGCCGGGGTAACGGGATTGTCCGAAAGGGTTACCGCTGCCCTGGTACGTAAAGGGCTAAGGAAGGAACACGGGTGGGTTTTAGTCAGTAAGAGTCTGACACTCCCTTCTGCTCCACCCAGAGCGGGAGGAGTCATTTGATGATTTCCATCCACAAAAAAAAAAAGGGTATAACCATGCCGGGGTAGCGGGATCGTCCGAAAGGGTTACCGCTGCCCTGGTACATAAAGGGCTAAGGAAGGAACACGGGTGGGTTTTAGTCAGTAAGAGTCTGACACTCCCTTCTGCTCCACCCAGAGCGGCAGGGTTCATTTGACGATTTCCCATACTCAAAAAAAAAAAAAAAAAGGGTATAAGCATAGGGTATAACCAAGCTTTAATAATCCCTGGCTAATCGGTGCTTGCTTTTTAACAGTAATTGACGTAGTATGCTCGCTTCGGTCACTCAGATCGAGCGCGGATGTTATAGTACCAATCAAACCCTCATATATCATACAGAGGTGTCTTCTTATTTAGTCTTCTGCCGTTGAAAACGATTTCCATTGATTTCAGTAAGTGTTTGTATTCGCTCATAACTTGATTTTTAGGCTTATTTCTCATGATTATGAAAAATAGTGTGTCATGGTGAAAAAACGGGTCGCACGCGTGCGTGTGCACTCGCGATGTGACTTTATAGGCAATTTTTTTCTTTTAAATAAAACGTTGCCCCACACAAGGAATTTCTCCTGTATCGTGGGTGCGTTTACAAACATTTAAACTCACATACACAAACAGCCAGACCCGGTACAACTACTTATAGGCCATACAAATATTTGTTCCGTACGGGAATCGAACCCGCGACACGCAGCGCAGCAGTCAATCACTTATCTACTGCGCCAACCGTGTCGTCAAATTATATTCTGCTTCCAAATTGGTACATATATGACCTATCTTTTGAATGCTCAACCATTGCTGTAGCATTCAAATTATCGTAGTTATTACCGATTGAAATCTTACATGTTTTTGTCGGTGAAATCGTCGGGCAGTACACCGACCGAAAAGAAGTTTTCAAGAAGTTTTTGGTATTGTTCGTCGAATCGTTGAGCTCCTTAAGTTTTGAGTTGAGTTGCACGATTTCTGACAAATGCGTTCACTACTGGACAGGTCCACTCAATCTGTGTGGTTCTTTTCTCAAAAAACAACCTCAGACATCGATCTACATGGTCTTCACATGATCTGACCAAGATTATGTCTGGACTTTAAAAGAGACTGTGATCTCTGAGATTGTTTCGACCTTTCTTCTCAGACTAGTCAGATAGGAAACGCCGACCTCGTCTAGTTTTTAAAACATGATTGACGTGTAAAGTGTTTGAGCAAACCTATTTACTGAAATAAAATCATTTATCACGTCAAAGTTGATTCTGATAAAAACTGATTCCGTGATTCTAAGCAAAATATATATACAGGCTGATTTTTTAAAGACCAGCCAAATTTAAGGATGTGGTACAGACCATCAAACTGAACAACTTTCTCCATGGGACCATCATCGTAATCGCGAATAAAAATTCAGCCGTCCCATACATTTAGGTCGAGTAGGTATTGAAGTTTTCTATGGGACAGTTGATAAAATTTTCGCGATTACGCTATTTGTCCCATGGAGAAAGTTGTTCAGTTTGATGGTCTGTACCACATCCTTAAATATGGCTGGTCTTTAAAAAATCAGCCTGTATATAATTTAAGTTATCCGGCTGTTTCATTACCAATCTGCTCTGCTAGCAGCTTTCAACCTTTAGTAATATCTTTTGATTTAGTCTTCTACGTACCTTTTGTTTCTTAGACTTGCCACTCATATCAAATACAATCACATTTTTTTTAAATGTGTTCTTATCTTGAACTCTATGTTCAAGACCTGAGAGTTCATATTAGCATTAAAAATTGAAGACTACTGGGTGCTTTTGTTGAGTAATAGTGCAAATCAGACGACTACAGGTTTTAATCACCCTTTTTTTGCATTTGCTTAAAGTAAGTATTTATTATCACACAAAATTATAAAATTGAATTGCTTATTTAGAATAACGGATAAATTATCTATTTCATTATGTAAAAAGTTTATTTCTAAATTAAATACTTTTCATACAGCAAAGTTCCTCAAAGTCAGTGAATTTCGAAACCCGACGAGTATTGGACGAGAAATGTACCAACATTTCTCGTTTATTCATTCCATTTCGTGTTCATTTATGAATTTGCTGTGATTTTTTTTTTTTTTACCACCTGTAAGTGTACATTATGGATTGAAATAAACGATTTGAGAATTGATTTTATGTTACTATTTCGTTATTTTCGCTGATTTAAATATTGTCAGAATTTAAAACCTTTAATATTTCTCGAACTCTGTTTCATTTAATAAAATCTCTACGAATAGCTTCCACAATCTTTTAATTTTAGGGTCTTTCGGGTAATCGTGGACTCCAATTTCAGAGTAAATATTTAGGAACAGAAGTAGGGTATTTTGCGTCCTTTCCGCAAGTACAATATAAAACCACCTTTCCCTTTTATCATTTCCTTTACGCTTTTTATCATTAGCTTGTATGAGGAACTAGCTACGACAGCGCCATGTTGAGTATCTTTCCCAAGGACAATCCATTAAAAATCTACTTTCCCATATTCACTACCCATATTATTACCAGTTAATTCTACACATAAAAAAGTAAAACCATTTCATTATGCAACCTTTTTAGAACATCCATTTCGGTATGAAAAGCGTATGACATGAAAGGACCAATCCGCTGAGTAGCCTAGCCATAGGATCAAAGGGTCAATCGTCCGAAGGGATATATGCTTTCCAATCAATTTATCATCTTTGATCTTCATATTTGAAAATTACAGGGCAGTTTTTCTGAATATTTGTATGTAGAACTTTTTCAAAGACTGGCGCATTAGAATGAAAAGACTAATAGATATTTCGTTATTAATGTAAGATATCTTTTTTAGTGTGTGCTTTGATTGAAGATTTTAATGATGGCGTTGAGAACTAGCTAATAGAGTATGATCTGCTTTTATCATGGTGCATGTTCTACAGGATAATAGTGCATCTTGTGGTAATAGATTAACCAGTCAGCAGGTCAGTAGTGTAGCTTACTGTACAATGAAAGCCGGATGATCAAAGAGGCCGTAGTACCTACAAATACTGATTTGTGACTGAGTAGATACCTAATATTGGTTGACCAAGTGCCGGTGAAGGAAGACATCGTAAGGAAACCGGCATGTCCTAGAACCAAAAATTCGAAGACATGTGACATCTACCAACCCGCACTGGACCCACGTGGTAGATTATAGCCCACTCCCTCTTGAAGAGAGGAGGCCTGTTTCCCAGTAGTGGGAACATTTTATGCTGATTATGTGCGTTACGTATTTGTTCACCTAATTTGTATCTCCAATGTTCTTCACCGCTGATCGTTGCAACAATAAGCATTACCTATGGTAAAATGGGTCACTCTTAAAAAGAATACATGTCATGCATTGACAATGGGAAACCTTCGAAATCCACAAGCGGTTGGTGAATCCTTTTGAAACTGCCCATAATAACACGATTGCCAAATCAAAAGAAATACTGTTTCCTCAGTGTCCTCATTTACAATAGAGCTAGATATAAAACATATCACCGCAGTATAACGGCACAGCGATTAGAGTTGCGGTGTCGCGTGAGCGCCGACACATCACAGACTGCAGGCAATTTCCGGCAGTGTCACAGTACTGACACATGGACTAGTACTGAACTGTACGTACCTATAATGTAGGAATGTACCTACATACTAGATTTTTAATTATGTTTTCATTTTAAGGGAGGGCCACGAACAACTTAGTTGCCCAGCAACTTTTTTGTCTCTGTCGCTGTCTCCTCGCCGAGATTTGGACGATTCGCACACGGGAGCGACAGCAACTTTACTTTTTTGTTAAATTTTCAGTTGAGTCGCCTGGCTAGCCAGCAACTTTATTGTCGCCGTGCGCTCAGTTGCATTGCAACCAACAGACGGACGACAGTAGCATCTAAATCCGCGGACAAAAATGTCTCCCAGCTGACGCGTCGCCACATGCGCGCACTTTCATACAAACCCGTTGAGTTGATGTGAGAAACAAACTAATTGTGGAGACAAAATCCTTACTGTTGCCAAGCATAAAATAATGCCATTATCGTGTACCTAGTTGTCTTCGAAATATTTTGGGAGTTGACCTCAA
Source organism: Apamea epomidion (assembly GCA_947507525.1). NCBI lineage: Eukaryota > Metazoa > Arthropoda > Insecta > Lepidoptera > Noctuidae > Apamea > Apamea epomidion. The sequence goes on from OX382233.1 coordinate 6,484,455, forward strand.
GTCTTCTTTGATGCACCTGAATTTTAATTGCAAGAAAAAAAACTTTCCAGGTTTTGTTGATAGAGAACGAAACCACAGTTTCACAAATAATTTGTCTTTTCGTTCTACATTCTTATGTAGAACGAAAAGACAAATTATTTGTGAGTGTGCGTTCTACGCATTCAGATTTAATGGATGTCTTATTTTATCTAGCCCAGTTTTGGTACCAACTATTTTTAATCTATACAAAGTCCGTTGATTATAAAAAGTCCTTTCTTAAATGTAGGTATAAAACCAAAACTACCTACAAAATTCATCACAAAAAGCGAACCCTTTGACAAATTAAAACGTCGCCCATAAAGGCCTTTTACACCCCTTCCAATTTGAATATTCTCGTACTAAAAAATAGCGCTAAACCCTATCCCATACAAATAGCTACGATTTATAAAGGAGTGACCATAAAATATAAGAAATTACCGCCCTTAGATGGCACAGGCCCGCTTGGTATTCATAAAAGAAGGATATTTATGCGATATCGTCAAAATATTTATTATTGTCCGGTAGCCCTATAGCCCTTTGTGACGGTACGGGGAAAAAATTCGAGGGTGTGAACGAAAATAAGGGATGGGACACTAAAGTAGTCCATGATTTAACAAAAGTGTCGATATATCGACTTAGTTGAGTTTACACTAAGTTTTTTGATGATAAGACCCAAGAATGAATGCTAGCAAAATTTGAGGTCGTTATAGACTGCGCTAGTTGACGTAACCAAGATATATAAAATATTTATTATGCTTAAATAATGATAATTATGTACCTAAAAATAATATAGAGCTACGAACTGTGGCAAGCATTATGCAATCCGTATTTCTTTTGTCTCCTTGCACATTTGCTCAAACAAGGACAAGACGCTGTACAACTCAGTACGCTCAGATTCTTAGCTGACTAATGATTTCACCCCTTTAGTAGTTATTTTACTATATGTATAGGTAGATATACCTATGCAAGACTTTCTTCCTCAATTTTGATCTTACTTCAAAACAACCCTGCTCATTCATCGACATCAGCCCGCCCCTAGGAAACCACCGTTATGAAATATGTGATTCCTTATACAAGAGAAGTCCTTTATGCATCCTCTGGGAGCGGCTGGTCAAGGAGGTTATCACAAGTGGCCGGCGGCGTATGAAAAATTTATGTCTCAATATAGTACAATGTTCGGTTGGGAGCGTGTGCTGCATTATACGGGATCTCGGGGGATAGTCACAGAATAGACTGGAGGTATTGCTGTGAAATTGGTGTTTTTAAAATTTTTGTAGGAGGATGAGACGGGTTTGGTTTGCAGAGTCTGGGGTTAGATGTGATTGGAAGTCAGGATAAGAGGGATAATCTAGGTTGGTGTTAATTGAAATAAAAAATATTGTTTTATTTGTTAAAAAACTTGATACAATACTTTTTCTTAATATTGGATCATCTGGACTCCTTCAACAAGACCTGGTCCTTAGCAGCTTTGAACAGAGAGAGGTGGAAAGAGAGTAGGTAGGCCTTTGCCCTGCAGTGGGACATCACAGGCTAATAATAATGAACTAAGTTAATAATAATTGGATACTAGTGTAGCGGTATCTACAACGCCACATGCGAACAACGCGTCATACTGACGTCACGCAAATCCTGCATCTCGCAAGCAGAGTTTGGCGCGCAATTAACATAGATACGATTTCCCAACATCAATCGTTGGGCAATTGCCCGCCAGACACAACACCCGCCTGGTCGGAGGATCCTCCCTTTTCTATGGAGGATGAGTGAACTTTACACCCTATTCCTCATACCTCTATACTAGCAATCGGATTGCACATTACTAATACATGACTTAACACTTTAACAAAATGATCATGCCTTTTATATGTAGAATGGTAAGGATCGAACGATATGTATTTTTTACACGCGGCAAGTTGAAACCAGCAAATCCTACGGTTTTAGTGTCCACATCTAAACTTGTAGGACTTGCCGGTTTCAATAAAAACAATAAACATAAAAGAAGTTATTAAAATCATAAAAGGGTGGACAGATATACCAAAAACATGACAAGGCAGAAGACAAAACAAACCACTCCAGCCCTACAATCATTTCGCAAACCAAAATCAAAGTGAGATAGTCTTTCATTAAAACATCGCAGCGATTGCTTTCGGAGATAGCATTAATATTATCATTAGGAGTAAGTGGGTAGGCGACAGAAGAATCGCAAGTCATCACCGACCATTTTTCTAGACCCCTCAGATCTTGCTCGTCGTAACAAAATTGTATGAGAAAGTTTAAAGTCATGGCTTCTTAAAGGTCAAGTTAGAGTTGTTTTAACAAGAATATAAGATGGTAAGGGACTCAGTTGACATGTGACGTTGATTTACTATTGTCCCTTGAGATGTGCCGACGTCATCGCAGTTGACGATATCGATATTATTACTGCTTAATTATCGATATGGAGCCCGCTATGTGGTTTAATTATAGAGCTGGGAGGCTGCGCATGGATGATGATCAGGCTCGTGTAATGATCAAGTTTTTTTTTTTTTTATATGTTTTGAGAAAAGGGCATCCATTGTGTTGTTAATTACTGGTAGACTTTTAAGGGGGGTCATAATTTATCTACTACATAATCAGCCTATAATATTCCCAATGCTGGGACTCATGCTTCTTCTCTATGTGGGAGCGAGCCATAGTCCACCACGCAGGCCCAGTGCGTGTTGGTGGATGTCACATGTCTTCGTAGTTTTGGTTCTAGGATATGCCGGCTTCCTCACGATGTTTTCCTTCACCGTTTTTGAGCAGTGGTAATGAAATTGATTACACAAAGTAAAGTGCCTGCCTGGGTTCGAAGTCTCCACCTACAATTCGTAAGTCAGGGCCACTGGGTCACCACTTCTCAATTTATCTACTCATCCAGAATATTCCTTATTTGCCAAGGATACCTACAGGAAAGTCATGAAATTCACGGGTTAACGAGTTAATCGTTACCAAGCTACCCAATAAATGTGATTTGATTAAAATTAAGGCATTGGACTCGTTTTCAAAACCTTTAATTTTGAGAATCATAATCAATCATTTTCCTTGTCTTTAAATACATACCCTACATGAACATCATGGCGTGATATCATGGCAGCTGACACATTTTTCTGTATTTTTCTTTCCTTCCAGATCTTATTTTTTCTCTGTCACCTGTCACCATCTGCCGAGGCCTTTGATAACAGCTTAATATCTTTAATGAGGCCATTCAAGCCAACATTGTGTGGTCCCAGTCTAAAATCAAGCATATTGGAATATCAATGACCAAACTTAACTTTGCTGGTCAAAAATTTATTAATTGGACTTTATGGTTAAATGATAGAATTCAATTTAGATTGGGGGTTGCAGCTGTTAAGTGAAGGTAAAGTTGGTATAAAATTGTTGACAAAAGAATCGGTGTGTCATCTTATGATATCTTTCAATTTCCTTAAAAAGTTGTCTCCGTTATAAAAATATGAGTATTTATTATTTTTGAAATGTGAGGATTTTCGGATGCTTTGCCTTATTTTGTTTGGTATATTAGGCTAGAACATAAAGTTTTGTAAAAATAGCACGATAATTACATAGAACTTAGTAGTTTTGATAGTAGGTACATTATTTAAGAATTTACGTGAAGTACCTACAGACGCGAGCACACCAAGCTACCCGAAACTGTCAAACTTTCCCAATCAACCTTGAACCTAATACTTTAGGGATAAAGGTGAAAACCTATTAAAGAAAAAGATTGTAGTAGCTTGATGTGCTGGCGGCTGTAATACGCATGTCCTCCTAAAGTTAGTAGATTAGTCGACGGAATTGCATAAGTTCGGTACGTCTGATGATATCGAAAGCCAATGGTGCCAAGCCAAGCCAATGGTGATACTAAATAGAAATGTTATACAGAAATAAAAGTATTTATAGCCAAATAAAACTCAGTAAATACTATGCAAATAAAAGCTCTTTCACCCTTATAACCTCCAAAAATTATCTGACTTCACTCCATACATCAGAGACTTAATAAATCACATTTCTCAAGTCGCAGGCGATGAAGTTAGCGAGAACGAAGGGTTGTTGTTGATACGCAGCAGGTGCAACCATCGATCAACGTCGACTGGCCGTGACAATTTGACGTATGAGACAATCCGGGCAATGCAAAATGGGGGGACGCGTAAACTGTTTTAGTGGTGGTTTACATGGAGGTTGCTGGGTACTTTCAGGGGATATCATGCTTTTATTATTAAATTAATGTTAAGTATTTATTAAATTATTTAATATATGTAAGCATTGCCATACAACATGGCAATGCTGCCAACCTTTTGGGCACGTTTCCTATTGACAGCGATGCGGACGAACTTTTTGATGCCCTTTGATTATTTCCCCTCTTTTTGTAGTTGTACATATTATTATTATTATTATTTTAAGACTGTTAGCTTTGTAAAATGAAAAGATGGACCTAACAAATTGGCAACTGATGTAAAGTCTTCAAGTTACAATCAGGGGTATATTTATAAACGACGATTAAAGTTAAGTGTTGTTCAAACGTCAAAAATGTATGGTTAAACAGTCGCCAATCACAACTTGACTTTAAGCAACGCTTATGAATAAAGGGGTCATTGATTAGTGAAAACAAACCAATTAAGTAAATATCAGACAAAATAAGAGAAAGTGACAATGTGGATGATGGTTTAGGACATAATGAACATTAAGAAAAACATTCAAAAAGGTTTGTTTAGTTATGGTAACGAATTTAGCAATGACACAAAAACAAGTTATTAAGTTATTGCTTATGATGTAAACAAATAAATAAATAATAATAAATAATAATAACTGCCAAAAAACTAACAGCTCGGCATCGTTTTATAATAACTCATATAACATAAAAGGAAATGTTTGCCTGGAAATAAATGTCTGTCCATATTTGGAACGACGTCAATGATGTCTAGTCTATTAGATAATAATGATGAGGTGTGTCAATTTGGTTATGTAGATAATCTTTTTGATGAGTGTAACCTTAAAAACTTATAGGACGTGTAAAATTACGGAAAACCCAACAAAATTGAGTCATGACTATAATATATAATTTCAATATAATATTTAGTTTGCCTCTACAGAGTTTTTCTCTCTTACCTACATTCAACTTTGTTGTTGGTTTACTTTTACAAATTATATTTAAAAGTGCCCATCACAAAGTTAACTGATGTCACTTGGAAAGCTGCCACGCTAAAATGGAATAGGGCTGGACGCACCTGCCGCATGTTAGACGACAAATAGGCCAAACTTACGACCCAATGGGTCCCTCTTAAGGGCAAGCGACATCGCAGCAGGCCCAGACGGAGATGGCCGGATGAGTTGGACTCCTTCAACAAGAACTGGTCCGTAGCAGCTTTGAACAGAGAGAAGTGGAAAGAGAGTAGGGAGGCTTTTGCTCTGTAGAGGGACATCACAGGCTAATAATAAGAAGAATCGTGCATTCTTGCACTTCACAACGGTCACACTTCATGACAAAATTCACTTAATCAGAAAAAGTTTTGTTAAGTCTGCAAGAAATGACGACTTTCAATGACTAACACAACGAGTGGTGTCTTCCTTTGTACTCGTTGTTAATCCATAAACACATTTTATAAATTCACAACATGTAAGCCCATTCCAATTTAGCTTTGACAATTTACATCCCAAATAGATGTGAGGTGTCATGTCGGGGGTCGATCAAAATTTCAAATAGACTCTCTAAGTAGATTTTTAGGGGTAACAGTACCAGTGGTGTAACTGCGGAGAAAATTGATGCTGTCAAAGAAGGCTCATTCAATTTGAGGCTTATTAATCAACTGGTGAAGAGCGTCAATTACTTGCAGGACGAGGCTTTTGTTTAGTTAATGAATTCTTAAGTGATTTAGTGAACATTTTGAGTAAATATTTCATCGAAATCTTTAACATGGGAGGTTTTTGATGAAAAATTTCAAGTCACTAAGCTCACTAAATTATATAATAAACATTTTCTGTCTTTAGTACCTACTTAATCAAGTTAGAACCTGCTTGCTTATTAATGATAGATTTCAAAGGAAATGACGACTAATGAATCAAGATTACTGAAGGCAACTATAGGTGCAGGCTATATACAGATATTTGTCTTATAATTTGAAAGCAGATTATCCTGCTTTTGTAACTCCGCGACCAGTTTTTACAAAAAAGCTGAAATAAAGAGTACTTATACACCAGTAATTTTCCGCAAACAGGCCGGCTACAATCAATTTTTTGTCCCCACAAAAAGACAATGACCAAAAAATACTTATCACTAAGGATAGCATCGTCAATTGAAAAAAAACCTATTGATCTCTATAATCGAAATGTCATCGGTGCTCCGCCGAAAGCAATTTAGCCGATTGGGGGCCATTATTATGTATAATCACGTTCCCAACTCGCCATTCGTATTGTCATCGTAAGGAATTATGCAATCGTCTCGATGTCGATCGATTTGAACGAGCTTCGATTCGATTACAGGCGACAGATGTCGGTGAACGTGACGAATTTCGACTAAACGATTATTCGATTAAAACATCTTACATCCGTCACTGTTGTCACCCAAATTCCAACTTAGTAACTCTGTATTTGAGTTGGTTTTTGTATGTGGGTTTTTTGTTAGTGTTTTCGTTGGGGTTTCGTATTGGTAATCAGTCGGTGACCGCAAATTGTTGTCCCTCGATCAGACGTTGCCAGGAAATTACAATTTCGATTTTTATTTCACGAGCTTACATAGACAACTGAAAATTGTTAGATAAAAGTGAAATATTTGTATTGTTTTCTTAATAAATCTGGGTATTAGAAAACCACGAAACACCGTGGACTTATCTGAGTCATCACATCCCACCTCATTCATTTGTGATCATATTGAAGACGTTATAAGGAGAATCTTAAATTTTATCTTAAAATTAAATCAATATATTTTAGGTGGTTTTTTTCTTTACCATACATATAACAAAGCCAGTGTGATAAAATCATACTTATTTGTTTTAACATGACCTTCCATTTTTTTCCGGATAATTAAGTGGATTTTTCCAACTGCTGTAAACCTTACAAAATATTAACTAAAAGAGAAGTTGTAGCTCCGGGATTAAAAGCTCCATTTACTTGAATTAGGTAACTACCTAGGTACTCCTCAGCTTCATCAGGATCGTCCAATGTTTTTTTCAGCACCCTATTTAAACCTTACTTCTAACCACCTATAACCAAAGGATTCCTATCTGATCTTGTTTTTTCATTCAATTGTAACAAAAAAGAATATTATTAATATTTTTTATCTGCACCTTGCATATACTGATAGAAGTATTGTTTTTGTGAATGTCATCGCGAGCAATGAAGGCCGGGCCGCAAACGATCGCGGTTCCCTTTGTATTTAGCCGTTGAAACGTCTGTGTAAGTTACGAGAGTAAGCGATTTTGGACTACGCTTTTATCGCACCTGTTTTATTAAGGTAACAATATACACCGTTAAATTTTGATCGTTTTAATCTTTAAAAGGGGTCATTGTACTCATCATTGTGAACAACTTTTACTACGGGACCAAACCTGAAATCGTGAAAAAAAAAATCAGTTCATCCATACATTATGTCGAGTTATGCGAACATAAATCTATGGATCAACTAATTTTTTTTTCACAATTTCAGGGTAGGTCCCGTAGTAAAAGTTGTTCATAATGATGAGTACAATGACCCCTTTTAAGGATTAAAACGATCAAAATTTAACGGTCTATAATGAAAAAATTACTCACTAGTTTTGCTACACCACTTTATGACGAAAATTATATACATACTTAGGTATTTTTGTTTATAATTGGTAAAGATTCCTACTTTTTTTTATTATTGCTCATAATAATAATACCAGGCTATTATTGTACCTCTGCAGGGCTAAGGCCAATTCTCATACAGTGAAGGTAACACGCTTGCTCTAGATTGGTTGGCGATTTCACACTGTTTTAAACTGTAAGCCCAGATGTCCTCACAATGTTTTTCCTTCACAGATGTTAGTAATATCCAAGATAACCTTAAAAAGCACATCAAGCTACTACAATCTGTCAAATTTCTTTAATAGATTTTCAACTTTATCACTATAGTTTTAGGTTCAAAGTTGATTGGGAAAATTTGACAGTTTCGGGTAGCTTGATGTGCTGGCGACTATACGTAATGAATTGGATGAGTCACATTGATACGTACCTGGGTTTGAACTTCATGGTTCTGCCAAAATGGAGTACTTAAGTATCATTGTGACAGTAATCATTTAAATCTAAATAAAATTTGTTCTTTACAGTGGTCAGTTATTTTTTGGTCGCTATAAGCTTACATTCTGCATCCTCAATAATATTATTAGATCGTCAACGCGTGTGATATTGGTTTCAACGGTGCCTTCAACATTCTGTTAAAATTGTTGCCATGTTGTTATTTCCTTGTTCTTTGACACCCTTTGCTATTTCAATTCTGCGACATTTTAGCAATAAAGATCTTAACAGAAATAAAATATGATTTTACTTTGAAGACAAAATTTCTTTGTTTTTGTCAGTCATTATTTTAATCCTGTAACATTCAGATGTCTGGCAGGATTTGGGGGACGCCTTTGCTCAGCAGTCGGATACTCATTAAAAAAAAAAACAATCAGAATTAGACAACCGTCGGATCATATTTACCTACCAACATCATTAGAGATGGCTATATAAAAAACGCTTATCATAACGAAAGATACGATGACATGCAGTAGCCAATAACTCCTTGAAAAAAAAAACCGAACAATACAAGCCAAATCGTCGCCGACCCATCACTCGAACAATTGTTGCGGATGTCGCAGCACTATCTCATACGTCACTAAGAAGAAAAAATACTTAAAAAGTATAAGATGTGATTTTGGAATATCATCGTTGGATATACATCATCTTGTCATAACATTTCGGGTCAAAGGAGAGGTTGGTTTGATAAATTGCAGTTCAAATTCGATTTTATGTCTTTTTCACTATTCACCCTGTGAGAATGGAAGGATATTACTCGGGGTCGGGTGTGTGACTGTCAAAATGGTAGCCGTGTTAAATAGATCTGTATTACTTAAGAAGGGTGATCTTTGTGAAATATTCTGTTTGATGTTGTGAAATTCGTGGTCATTGAAAGGAGACAGTGTTTTAAGGGGTGATAGTTGCTTATCATTTTTTGAGACGGGTCGCATTATCTTCCGTTTTGATTCTCCCTTTGTGGATGTTATTTAAGTAAACAGTTTCTATATCTAAGTTGCTTTCAGTGATTTCATTTTAATTATAAATGCAACAGCTCATATAATTAAAATTCATTTCGTCGCCTGTATGCATTCCGTTTTCCCAAATCTTAAGCTTGCAGCAATGGATTGAATAGTAGAGGATTGAAGAGCAGTCATGATGGCCCAGTGGAAACAGTCGTGAATTACGAGTTGTGGGTCGTAGGTTTGGACCCAGATAGGCGCTTTACTTTGTGTAAATTATTTCATCAGTGCTCTCAAAACAGTGAAGGAAAACATCGTGAGGAAACCGCCATGTCCTAGAACCAAAAAATTCCTAGATATGTGACTTCTACTAACCCGCACTGGACCGCGTGGTTGATTACGGCCCACTCTCTCTCACAGTGAGGAGGCCTGCGTCCAAGTATTGGGAATATTATAGTCTGATTATGCTAATGGATTGAATGTATGGTGTTGCAGATAGCCTTGCTCATTTAAGCCACATTTTCCTTCACCAAACGATGGAACAAGTCTCATATTCAAATAACAAAAAGCCTAGTTCACCGACCACCCAAATATCCTTGCCTTTCATTAGAAAAGTAATCTAAGTTTAATATGTGTGCGGTTCCACGTCATTAGTGACGTCATTTGTCAGAGATACCATTACTTACTCTTCCATTGAAAGATTGATGACAAAGTGTACGGGCTAGTTGCCATAAGCCGGGATCAAGGATGTGCGTTGCGTTTTTTACCCTTAAAAAAGTGAACGGAATTACGCGGTGTGGTCCTTGGGTACAAAAGATCACCCTATACCTACGATCCTTAAAGTGTGGTATAAGGTGGTCAATCGTTTGATCACAGCTGATTTTAAGCTACGATACTTACTATCCAATCTAAAACTGACTAAATTTCTTCTGTTTCTTCAAGTTTAATACTACTTATATCGTTCTGGCTAAGGTGCTCAAAAAAGAAAGAAAAGAAAAAAAGGAAATACGTTTATTTGCGGTAAACATGACGCATAAAACACAAAAAAAATAAACAAGCTGGGGAAAACATGCGTCATATCCACGCAAAACGGCCATCGCTAAGCATAATGCTAAGATCCTATGCGAGACAGAGCCCCAGCGCTCGTTTTCAGCGACAGGCAGCATTGACGTGATGACGTCAACCGGTGCAGTATACGATTCGATATAAATCAAAAACAACAATCAAAATAAGAAATAACATAAATATAAGTACATTACCTAGTTCTAAAAGATGGGCAAAGATGGAAAAAGTTTTATTATTATATTTATTCAATAGATTCGGTTAGAAAGGGGGTGAGTGCCGAGATGACGACTAATAGAGAAGTATGGAAGAAAAAGACATGTTGTGCCGAGTCTAAATAAATTGGGATATACTTTGGAACATAGTTTTTTTTTTACTAACACATATGTATTATAGACCAATGTCTGAAATAAAAAGTTTTTTTTTTTTTTATAGGCGGGAAAATGATGATCATGATTTATTCAATAGATTCACATAGTTTTTATTATATTTCAGGGTCACACAGTTGTCACAACCTGATAGAAAATGCACATTTTAAACCATGATGTAAAAATGAGCACAACACCGCTGACCCGATTAGTAGCATCCAAAATTGAATGAAAATGAAGAAATCCTATACGATCGGCCAATTCTAACAGGGTACAGTCGAAAGGGACATTCAAACATTAGTTTTTTTTTTAATTATCACTGCAAGTATCCCTGTCCAAGACACATAAGAGCCAGTCCACACCCTCACCCACGCAACCGCCAAACAGATCGCGGCGCTCATTACAAACTAAGACCCATACATCATCGTCAGAGCTGAATATGTGCAAGTCATGCGCAGCCGTCATTGTAATGGGTAGTGTGGAGACGGGCTTAGGACCGCGGAACCTTTTAGGTACCGAATGATAGGGATGTGTGTGGAAGGTTTGTTTGTAACTGTGGCTATTTTTTTGGTGGTCTAAAAAGGTAAAAAATCTATGTAATTTTTCTCTTCTCGACATTTTGAGCCATATGTGATTATTAATCATTTAGACCCTACAGTCCATCCGTGCGTCGAGAGAATGCGTTCCTAACACCTTTCAGTGCGACAATTCTAGAAGCTAAGAAAGATCAAATTGGCAAAACACTTATTCGTTTGTATGAAACTGACAGGTCTGTGTCATGAACGCATTCTCTCGGTGGCTGCACTGTAGATACTTTCGTTTTTGTACTTATCATTATTTATTTGTCATTATGTTTGTAATCAGAAGGCCAATTCTCGTAATTTAAAACGTTCAAACTCTAGTCACAATCTCATCGCAGCGACAATCAATGGCAAAAATTTGTCAAAAATGTACGGAAATTAGAGGTATTTTTGACAGATTGAGACTAAGATTAGACTATGAACGTTCTTAATATCCCGGGAATTGCTCAAGAACGTCGCTAGGAAGTCCTAGCGACTAACTAGATAAGTAGTAAGATAATTATGTGTGTTTTTATGTCTGAACAGGGTATCTATACCAAGACAAGATGATCGTATTTTCTCAAGATTATTGTTTGTTTGAATCACAACCTCAGGGCGATGTTCCACATTTTTTTTTGGATTTCACTAACAAGTTTCATTTAACATTAATATAATTTATAAGAGATGATTTAGAACCAAAGTTATTGCATTTCAAATTTGAAATAAATATAAATAGTCACTTCACACATAGCATTTATAATTTAAATACGAAATCAAGAAGAAATTCTGTCACTTACGATTCGTTGCGCTTTTCACAGTTCAAATTAAGACCCATGAACTTATACAAGCCTTAATATTAGATATTTTACGTCATGTACTACCTAGACAGACAGATGTTTTGCAAAACGACGATTTAAATTAAGCACAGTATGCCTTTCTGTTTAGTGAGTGGACAAAAAATAATTTAAAAAGTTAAGGTGTCGAAGAAGTATGACTGGCAGTAACAGTCCTCAGCTGAACGATGTTTTCAAGATGGCTGCTAGGAATGTACAAAAATATAGAGCATAACTGTATAAGAATAACAATACCTAGCAAAGAATGTAATATAAAAGATAATAACGTAAAGGTGAAGCGCTTTAAAGCATGCGAACAAACATTTCCGTGGACATTCCCTAAAGCTATGGGAAAATTCATAAAATAGCCCTTGAAGCAATTCTTGTCTAACCGAGTTGTACTCGTAACAGCATGGAATAGGCTCCCGGAAAATGATGTGACGCTTCCACACTGAACTGCTTCAGGAATCGACTGGACAGATTAAATATCTCCAAGCTATTTGATACACATGCATCAGCTAGTTAGCTGCTAGTGTGTCTAACCAAATAATGATTCTGTACCCATGCAGCTTGTGGCAGAAGTATTCGCAAGCGTCGAATGGAGCCCTGTGCTTAGAGCACTGATGGGGTTGCCATGGCATTGCAGTACGTCAGGGATGTTTGCGGCGGCGCGTGTAGATTGTTTTTACACTATAATTCACAAGTGCGTAGCATCGGTGGTAGCTCGAGTCATGGCCAGCCCTAACAGGGTTCTGAAAATGATTGCTGACAGAGTGGACTGTCCATATGTAATTCACCAGTGAATTATATAATGCCAGTTACATGTGTCACCGTATCGTGTTGTTAGTAATACTTAGTTTTAAGGACAATGTTTCTAATCTTGATTTAATTTGATTAATGTTGCCAACACACACATTGTTCTATCACGTGCTTTCTTTCCCTTTGTAACAATTTCTACCTGTCATCTGCCTAGCCTTTTCCCAACTATGTTAGGGTCGGCTTCCAGTCTAACCGGATGCAGCTGAGTGTGACTGCCTATTTGACCTCCAAGTCCCAGTTACTGGGTAATACGATACCCTTTGGCAAGACTGGTTGTCAGGCTTTTGGGCTTCTGACGACCCATAACGACTGTCAAAGATCCACGTATGACAGCCGGGACCTACGGCTTAACGTGCTTTCCGAGGCACGGAGGGGTCTTGGTATGTAAAGATGGTCACCCATCCACGGACGAACTGCGGCAAGCGTAGCTTAACCCGTGCGGCTGTTATTGCTTAGCATTAAGCCTCTCTAAAAAGCAACTGTAACAATTTCTACATAATATTTTCTAAATAATGGCGGTGCCAAACACGAAACCTTTTCCTCCCAAATACCAACAAAGACCACAAAATCAAAGCCTTTATTTATCTTTCTCCTCCATAAATTACCATAACTAATGGCAAGACACCATCATTACCGTCGAACGGTAATTAAAAGGACAATCTCCGGATAGTCGACAATATCTCAAGAAAGTCCTGCATCATCGTCTGATGGTCTTGTGGTCATGAAATATGTATTCGTTACGTTTAGAGAAAGGAATATCATGGTTGTGTGATTGTTGTTATTTTTGTTATATTTGGTATTGACTTTAAGGGGTGAACTTCTTGTTGACTTGAGTTGATTTTTTTTATAGATGGCATCTCGCTGTTCATTCAACCTATGAGATTGTTGTCTGCTTAACAGGGCTTGCTGACTTGAGTTGACAGAAGTAATTTATTTATAGTTTATTAAACTTCGGGCTGATTTTTTCAACGCCACATAATTTTATCGGAGGAATCATTTTGAATTTTTGACAGTTCTTCCATACAAAAACTGTCAGACGTCAATATTATTCCACGAATAAAAATTATCTGTCGATTGAAAAATCAGCCGTTAGGTGTGTTACTGCGCACTCAATTGCTTTTATTGAGGGTATCACTTAATGAAGGTGTCTAGCCAACTCAGAGAATTTATTTAACCTAGTCACAGTTGGCAAAATTATGATTTTAAATTTTGGTCAAAAAACCACAGCCACAGTCTAGATCCAGAAGATATTGCGCTAAAGCTTAGAACTTATGTCTGCTTATTAAATCTTCACTTTGATGATTTAAAAAATCACTAATAAAATACCTGAGGGGCAATTCTCGTAATTTTAGGAACCTTCACAGTCTGATCTCAGTCTCAATCTGTCAAAAAATACTTCTATTTTCTCTACACTTTGACAAGTTTTTGACATTTGTTTGTCGCCAAGATGAGACTGCGACTAGATTTTGAACGTTTTAAATTACGAGAATTGGCCTTCTGTATTAGTGCAAAAACAAGTTATGATTTTGTTTATAAAGTCCGTCTTTGTACCTTTTTTATGTGCGAAAAGTTTAAATATATAAATAAACAGCAGATAACAAACAATTAGAAAACAAATTACGGGTGTCTTAAACACTTATTAGAACCTACACCAGTTGAATCCCATGGGAACCAGCAAGTATCCCCGTCAACCTTTTACACCTCTTACCATAGTAATGTGCAGCCGTCAAATGCGGTTGTGCCGCGGTCAACATCTCCAGCTACCACCATTAAAATCTTTTGATGCTCTCGATAAATACGAATCTGATTGGCATTGATACGAACAGCTTCCATTTGGAAGTTCATTAGAGACGATGGCTGATAGGCGAACGAAAAACTGTGGAGTAGCTGTTACTTAAAGTTTTAATACTATTATGATTAATAAATTTAGTCAAATTAGGCTGAGAATCAGCACTTTTCGAACGTCAAATTATAAAAGACAGTCTCCCAAAACGCCCGCCCTTCCAAATCCTAGTACTTTCGCTGGGAAGAAGATTAGTAATATAAGTTATTAAAACGGGTCATGAAAGAAACAGACATGGAAGAAACACTGAAGAAATTAAACAGCATGAGATGACAGCTCATATAGAAGAGATTATCTGGATGAGAAGATGAATTCATCTTCTCTGGATGAGAAGATAAATTCATATCTCCTTCCTCTTTCTCTTTTTCTTTTTTTCTTTGAAAGAAGTGAATACTGTGATAATGATGGTCAATAAAGATATTTTCAAGAAAACTAAATAAATTGTGAAGTGGGAAGGAGGATGAAAATTGAGATCTACATTGGCTCATTCTTTTTGACAGTAGATCAAAGAGTTTCATACTATTGTAAAAAAAGGTAACGTTAAAGGTATTAAAGATATTCATGACGGTGTTCGTTGAGCAACCTTCTGTCTTTTGGTAGAAAATGTAAGACTGCAGTTTACCTAAAGTCAATTTAAATTTGTTTCAAATTGATGTTATTTCAAGTTAAACAGATATCAACTTTATTCTATTGGTAATTACATAAATGGATTTCAGACTGACTAGCACTATTGAAAAAGTTATAAAAATGTTTGAAGCTGTAACGTAAACTGAACTTTATTGTGCAGGATTTAAAGTAATTTTTCCATAAACTCATATTCGTTTACATTTTTGGCAAATAAGTCTCAAATGCAGGTTACAATCATATCAAATCCTCAGCATTTATATAACTTCGTGTAAGTTACGAAATATTGTAGAATAATGACAAAAAAGGTGCTTCAAAGGTCATAATTAAACTATGTCTCCCCCGAAAATTTCTTTAACTATAAGTCATCTCCACGGCTCTCGCTACCATCATGGTCCCCATTAGTAGCCAGCACCCTCGCGATTGACGATTCAGTCTTTTGTGGTCAATTTTTTCCACGCCTGTCGTTAATGGAGATTTCTTCGATATGCGCGGCGTATGTCAAACATGCGCAAGCATATTGTCAAATCACTGCGATCAAACGGTGCGCCGGAGTCGAAAAAAGGCGGTTTAAAAAGAGGTGCGTCAAATAAGTTGGAGTGTCCTGTCAATACACGGCACGATTATTGAATATGTGACGTGTAGTGGGAAAAGGTTGAAAAGTTAATATGTTGCGGTTTGTTTGATTTTGGGGTTTGATTGAAAGGTCTGAAAGTTTTGAAATTATTTGGGGTAAAACAATTGACACACGCTGTCATGCATGCATGTTAGCGTAGACTTCAGCGGTCAAAATAAACCTAAATTGGTGGAAGTTGATATTGCATTATGCTCCTAAGATACAGTGATATTACATATAAGTAAGAAGAGCTAGATAGGTTATGCACGCTCCGTAAGTGGCACGTTAAAACTGGACTAGGTAGCGCACCTGAAATTTTAATTCCGATCCAGCATGTCCCTTGCTGCATCCAGCGACGCCCTTTTTTTTTTTTTTTTTACAGGATGGGAAATCATCAAATGACCCCTCCCGCTCTGGGTGAAGCAGAAGGGAGTGTCAGACTCTTACTGACTAAAACCCACCCGTGTTCCTTCCTTAGCCCTTTATGTACCAGGGCAGCGGTAACCCTTTCGGACGATCCCGCTGCCCCGGCAGGCTTCGGCCCTGTCGGGCCCCGTCAACTACGCTGACATCTCTTTGAGGCGCACGTGGAACACATACGCGCCGTCCGGCACGGGCCTGGTCCTGATCGGACGGAGAGCTACCCATTGCTCTCCGCCCGCAGGCCCGCGCAAATCCAGAGACGCCCTAAGCCGAGGTCCGTGCTCCATTGGGGGTGCCCTTAGCGAGTAGACGCTTAGTTTTTAAGTTTTTTAAGCCCTGGCTGGAGGCCTTTATTTATTGGGGCATCCACAGGCAACCTCCTGGCTGAACTGCGAGATGCCATTTCAGAAAAAAAAAAAGATTAGTGACGCGCATCAGTGGAAGCTCTTTTTCTCCCTCAATAATTAGGACATGCTGTCCCTGGACATCCTATAGTGTGTATGTGCGATAGTGTGCCGGTTTTTAAGATCGAAAGTCGGATATGTGACTTAATCTACCTACAAATCAATAAATGACTCCATGACGATGATGACTCTTGTTGCTAATAATATCATTGCTATCATAGTATTGGGGTCGCCAGCATAACACATTCGACATTGTGAGCTACACGCGTGACGAAAAACAATGGATATTTGCGAAAAACCAAAGACACAAAACGTCTTGCAAAACATCTAGTGTACATAATAGACATTTCGCACTTCACACAAATTATGCGCGTTATTAGGCGGAACGGTGCTATGTACCAATGACATATGACGTGTTCTAATTCCGTATGTACAGTCCACTGCACGTTAGTGGAAAAGTTTGACTTTGACATGGGATGATCTCGTTGATGATCTTTCAATTACAAATTAATAATGTTATCCAAACAATAATTGTTGGACTAAGTGGTGAGATATAAAGGTGAAACCTTCTAAATAGAGCATGTGTTACTTCTCTTTAGTGAGTGATTGCGTAAGAATTTAACCGGAACAGGATTTGTTTAAACACTTTTATCAGATACTTTTGGAACAGAGTATACGTGCGGTTGATAGTACTTCTTCAGCGAAATGGATTCGACACGCGACAGACGGATCGCTAATTCATTTGGAAAGGTGACTTGTCATTTGATGGCTTGATGGCGTCATACTTGATGGTGTGTGAAAGATGGACTGGCATTTTGAGTTTGAGTCCTGAATTAGTTAGGCACCTGAAAGCGAAATTATTTCTGATTCATCGTATCGGTATTTTTCCGACTTCTGGTTTCATTCTCGCCAAAACGGGTCATTCACAAGATTCTCATGTTGTCTTTGGTGAAAAAATTGTCAACATTTTATATGATTGAGTACGAGTAATGAGTAATGTGTATTACTCTATTTTATGTCTTTTTTCATTTGTAATGTGCGTTTTATTTATGCGGAATAAACAAATTTTCTATCTTTTTTCTTTCTGTTCTCCAATAAACACATCGTAACTACGACAAAGCATTGCTTCTTTAATTACTTTTCAGTAGATTAAATATCTGTAATGTAATGTCGAAGGAAACATGTGATAAATATATAAATAAATTATGAAGAAAAGATGACCTAAGTACAACAAATACATCAAAATATTGAAGGGTGGGTATCCACATGATTTTTTATGCCATATTTTTTTTTCTATTTATCGTTTTGCCAACGCACCACAGAGTCAGCTTAAACAGTTTCCTCTGCTGGGACACGGCCTCCTCTCTGTGAGAGGGAACAGACCATTAGTACTACATTCTAATAAGTGCACTTCTAACTTTACTCAAGGGATCGCACATAATTCGAAAACAAACTCAACGAAATATGATGTTGTGGATGTTGAGCTGTCATACATGTTGTCTGTATGGCAGCTCAACGTCCACACGTGTCTATCTCAACGTCCATCTTACATCTCCGTAGATTATATTCATGAGTAAGTATGTCCCTCATACCTAACACACAGTATATTTTAATGTATCGCACTACCTGCAATACAAAGGCGTTATTGAACATCGTCCAGAAATAAATATCATGTCTCTTTAAACCGGAATAATAAAATACTATACTATACTATAGCTAGTATTTTCTGGACAAACTATTTCTAAATAATTCGTCCACCACTGCAACGCTTTAAACTTAAACATACACAATCAAATACATACCTACTAAAATCTGTTGAAATTCCATGCATACCTACTTGTTGAAACACATAGACAAGGAAACGACACAAGAGATTCTTGCCCTTTATTCCAGTTTTGAGCTCCACGAGATCTTTTCACAAAACATAGCTCGCAGCATCTTCATCGCACGCAATCACACGTTCTCGACATTAAGCCGCGCAAATGATATTTTCCCGCGCAACGAGCGCAAAAGCGCGCCATAATTATAAACGCATCAATCAGATGCGCGCGCGCTTCGCCCACGGCGCATGCGCGTAAACGGTTATTAGTCGAGTTACATGGCGACGAGTGTTTTGCGGGATGTTTTTAATGTTACGTAACCTCAGGGGATTGGTTAAGCGTATGTTCGTAAGGACTGAAATTGGAACGGTGATCATTTTGAGTGGAAAAACAAAGCTCGTTTTTAACACTTTCGCTGTCGGTGTTTGGGCTCCCGAATGTAATCAGACTTGGTATGAATAATATGAATGTGTAAAAAGAAATGGCAATTGATTTTGCATTTGCAGATTATTTGTCTATAGGTGGAAATTGACGTGTATCTTGAGATCTATCATTGATAGAAAGTACATATGTAAAATGCGACACATGGACATATTAGGACGGAATTTCAACTTTGAAAACAATGCGTTGTTGTTGGTATAGATAGATAGAATACTCTTCTCTTCTAACTCTTCTTCTTCTATTTCTTCTCTTTCTCTCGCAAAGAGGGCAGCAATCTTGTTTATGGCCAATAAGAATGCATAATCAGACCATAATATTCCTGTGCTTGCTAAGACATAGCCCTCTTCATTTCGAGAGTGAGTGGGCTATAATTTATATACCCACGCGGGCCCAGTGCGGGTTGGTAGAGATAACACATGTCTTAAAATTTTTTATTCTAGGACCTGCTGGTTTCCTCACTATGTTTTCCTTCACCGTTTTGAAAGCAGTGGTGACGAAATTATTCACACAAAGTAAATCGCTTGCCTGGGTCCGATCCCACGACCTACAGCTCGTAAGTCGGAGCCATTACCGGCTACCACTGTTCTCCAAACAAAATGTATATAGCTAATGTCTAAACTAATGTATGCTGTCAAATCGGGCATTGGTCTAGCCAACAATAGCAATAGGTACCCTATAGATAGGCTTTACCAACGTCAATTTTAATCCTTTCAACCCCAAAAGTCTACACTAAACCCTAGAAACAACGCTGCTTTATCAAAAATAAACACGAAGGGAATACTGCTCACACCTGTGCGGTTCCACTATTCATAGGCTATGTACACATGACCGCGGGCTAGTTCGCGCTTTTCGATTATTCATAAAGCGGAGGTGTCGACGCGGCCGTGTGAACAGCGGCTATCAATTTTATTATCGGGAATATTGGTAAATGAGTTTCGGGTTTGGAGCTGAGTTAAATTAATAATTTAGGTTTGTAGGAGTTTTAATTGGATCTTAAATACTTCAAATCAAAACTACATAAATGGCTTATTGGTAATTGTTTTTATAGTATGAAAGAATTTATTGATAAAAAAGTAACGTAAATATGGTTACTAATTTTCATTATAATTATTACCTACTTTTTGTAAATACCTATTATTGTTAAGAATTCACTAGTTATTTTATTAGACATGTTGGAATAATGTATCCATTTAATTTTTTATGTGTAACGTGTTTATATATTTGTATGCTAACCCTTGGCGAAACATGTAAGATCATAATTCTATTTATAAGACCTTAATGTACCATGTTTTAAAGCAAATAAATATATTCTATTCTATTCGAATGGTAATTAGGCAGGTATAACTAGAACAACTATTAGTAGGTTATGGAAAGCAGACTATAATTGCTGGACTATAGGGTAAGCTGTACTAATCACGACGATATAACATAAAATAACTTCACGCCTGTAATGCCGAAGGGACAGGCAGAGATGTACATAATATAGTACACCCACATTTCGCCAAATAGGTTTAAGTCCAATATAATAGGCAGCCAGCCTATTCCCAGCACCAGGCACAAATCCAGACTCCAGGCCGGTATTGAGAGACTCCTGATAAAAAATCGAACCCAGAACGTCGTGCTCGGCAGTGGCGCTTGCGACAACCTGACCAGTAACGTAGCCAATCGCTGATAAGCTGTACTAAATCAAGGTAAACCGTTACTTAATGCGATATTACCCCTACTATATCGTATTTTTTCACATAGCACAAGTCACCTCGCAGTTTCTTTGTTCCTTTAAATTTGCATATTGTTATCATTCTATATCAATACGTATAATAAAGCTGAAGAGTTTGTTTGTTTGAACGCGCAAATCTTTGGAACTACCACACGGATTTGAAAAAAAATTTTTTTAGACTTAAACCAAATAATAAATACCCGAATAACCCAATTCATGAGGAAGTTTATAGGCTATTTAACATCACGCTACGACCATTAGGAACCGAGCAAAATAAAAAAATCAGCAAGAACGCTTAGCTAAAACGAAGTAACGGGACACTGGGTGTAGGATATCATTTTATGTTACTTATTATTAGTTATTATTAATAAAAGCCTGTGATGTCCCACTGCAGAGCAAAGGACTCACTACTCTCTTCCACTTCTCTCTTTTAAAGCTGCTAAGGACCAGTTCTTGTTGAAGGAGTCCAGCTCACCTCCCCATCTCCATCTGGGCCTACCGTGATGTCGCTTGCCATTAAGAGGGACCCATTGGGTCGTAAGTTTGACACATCAGTCAGATAACCAATGTGCAATTCCATTTTAGCGTGGCAGCTTTCGTTACATCAAGAAGTTTCACGCGGACAACGTCGCGGGTTGAAGCTAGTTGTATCATATAGAGTTTCATCATTCATATAGTTTGTATGTAGGTATGTTCATGTTGTAATATGATTTGTAAGGTGTATCACCGGGGCGCCATTGTTTTCTATTGTCAACATCAGATGCATATCTTGTTCTCTGAATATATTACTTAATAATAATACTGGCATATAATAATATGGGTCTTTGTTGGGTCGGATGTGCGAAACAAAACGCAGGTGGAAATATTAAGTATTTAATTTAATTGAAGAAATGACATCAAAGTTTTTTTTTTAATGGGCTATTAAGACCAGTGAAGGAACTAAACAAAAATAAACCTGGACTTATAGTTAATTAGGTCTAAAATCGCCAACCTTTCTTGAGTAACCGTAGTGATCCATGCTTGTGCCTTCCCTGTATGAGGAGAAGCTTTGTCCAGCATTGAGACAATATTAGGCTTTTTATTATAAGTCAAATTAACTAAAAATAACTAAATAAATAACTATGCCTACTTAATAAATATTTTACTTGTTACCAGTTTAACTTATCAACAAGTCTGTCAAGTCAGTCTTACCAAGGAGTATCGTATTATCCAGTAACTGGGTTGTGGAGGTCAGATAGGCAGTCACTCCATGTAAAATAAGAAGATATGCCAGCTGTTGACGGTGACTATTGCGCGAAGAAAGCTTTCAGAGGTTTGAAAAATTTGTTAATCAACATACGTATTTTTCATTTGCCTGTCTACGGGCTATGAGTTATCCATCAGTCAGTTTTTAATTAGTGCTAATGATAGATTACTTTTGTATTACATCTTTAGGTATTTACCTAAAGATGTAATACAAAAGTAATCTATCAGCTTTCCAAGGCACGGAGGAGTCTTGCTATGTACCAAGACTCCGCCGTGCCTTGGAAAGCACGTTAAGCCGTTGGTCCCGGCTGTCGTTCGTGGATCTTTGACATACGTTACGGGTCGTCAGAAGCCCGGAAGTCTGGCAACCAGTCTTACCAAGACGTATCGTATTATCCAGTGACTGGGTTATGGAGGTCAGATAGGCAGTCGCTCCATGTAAAATACTGGTATTCAGCTGCATCCGGTCAGACTGGATGCCGACCCCAACATAGTTGGGAAATGCCTAGGCAGACGATGGTGACTAGTTTAAGCTGAGCTTTCCATTGCCTTTAATTACCATTTGTGACATCAATCGTTCGTTCTTGATTTTCAATGACGTCATACCATGAAACTTATAGGTAAGTACCTATAGACACCTTTACACATTATTATGGTACTTACGTTACGTAGGTATGTATTTAAAAGACACCATTTACATGAATACCTCGTCGAGCGAGGTAATCCATCACACTAGGACAGCATAGACATTTACAGGCTAATGATTATAATGACAAATGTCCACCATATATCTTATGCTTGAGTCCTACATTATCTAGGTTCATTTACTGAGGACTGATCTCTGTCATGTCACATAGCTTTAATTTATGCAATTTACTTTAAAAATAATAATATTACAAGTCTTGTGGTTGTACGGACTCCACTTCACTGAGGGGCTCTATTATTTAAGTCCGTCAACAAAGATACGGGTCCGTGATCCGTTAAAACAAGTGTCAAATTCGATTTTTCGGACGGGTAAATAGAAACACATTGGGAGTAGTGACAACTTTCAAATAGTGATGTCATTTATTCTGAGTTCGGGCTCCAAACTAATTTTATGTCTGAAAGTGATACGGGGTAATATTATAGTCGCCCGTTGCTTCGGCCGAAACTACGGATTTCGTGTTTAGGGAGTAGACCTCCTGACCTGGTCATCTTTTTACGATGGTCTGTCTATCTAGCTGGGGGTGTCCCACACTATAAAGTTACTTATGAACTTCTGCTAGTTTTACCAATTGTTACTTAACTTTTTGCATAATATCAGACATGAAGAGACTTGTCGTTATGTAAAAAACCCACTTCGTTTAGAGGCAAAAGGTTCTGTTCACAGGAAAGCTCATTATTTACCCCAATGAGCTTTGATCTTTGAATGAGAGAAGATCGTGGTAAAAATGGCGTGCCTCTTTTTTGACTGTCGGGGAAACAAATCATCGTGAGGACACTTGCACTTAATGTCCGAAATTGAAAAAATGAATCTTTGTACGAGAAGAGACGATCTTGCAATTGAGTAATTTAAGATAATTATAGTTCTCCAGACCGTACTTCGACCATAGCGGCTCTCTTCGACGATGGCAATTTCAACGGAGACTAGCCTTCGGCGCGGGAGATATTATAGCGCACAAGTGTTTACGCACCCACAGGTGCACTCTCTCTTCCCTCATCTCATAGTCCGATGGGATAGCACGGAATCCGTCACGACCAGAAAGAGATCAGACACAGGACCAACGGCTTAACGTGCTTTCCGACGCACGGAGGTATCACACCGCCAACTTCCAAATTCCGGCTTCCAAATTTCTTAGTAACAACTAAGAAATTCCTCATGGAGAAACCCAATAGGTAACACTGGCTAGCGTGGGTCAGGACCCCCCGATCAGGCGCTCAGCAGTGGCGCCTGCTACTACGAGACCCACGGGGCAGTCAGTTATTTCTTTATTTGTCAAGATAATTAGGCCACAATTCGAAATAATATTCAACTGCCAATCAAAAGCTGTAATGTGGTTATAATTTCGACTATTATTAAACTTGTGTTATTTAACTTCGATAATAAAAATGCCTCGCTAAATTAGACGAATGTACAACTAAAGTGACGGTTGATTCGACTTGCTTGTTATTTTCTGTTTTGTAACAACTAGTAGGTAAGTATATTATTAGTAGAAAGTGGAAGACGAAGACGAAACTAAATTACGCACTAATTTCGTTTATTTTGTTGTGATGTGTTTATTTGTGTGGTTACTTTGGCATAGTTTTTTGGGCTCTTGTTAAATACAAATTGGACTAATAGGGTCGAAATTAACAGCTATGTAGGTCCTGTCAATGCAATTGTGGCGCAGCATCTACATCGCCACATGCGAACTAAGCATCACACTGAGGTCACGCAAAATCCTGCATCGCGCAAGCAGAGTTTACTAACTGCTTAGCATATATACAACGTTGTGACATCAATCGTCGGGCAGTAGCTCACCAGACATAACACCCGTCTGTTCAGAGGATCCTCCCTTTTCTATAGAGGATGAGTGAACTTTACACCCTGTTCTTCATACTTAAATAATTATATGTAATAATATCTTACAATAAATGATGTCAACTAAAGCGTCAACTCGTCCCGCCATCTTCACTTGGGTCTGCCACGATTTCCCTGGATATTTTGCGTTTTTAATTAAATTTTAATGTTTTTTAAATTGGTTTTTTCTGCTTGCTATTTTTTTTACATATTTTATTTTATTTTTATTTTTATTTTTATTCACAACCTCTCGAAGAGAGGAGGCCTGTCATGTGTTCCAGCAGTGGGGACATTAAAGCCTGATAATGGTAAGCACACCAAAAGTGCAGTCACTTGCAATTCAAATAAACCTTGTTACGTAAGCTAAAACACTACTACACCTCCAAGCAGTGATTGCAATAAACGAACAAAATTCTAAGAATGCCTCTGTCGCACTCCCCAGTCGTGACATTTTGTGTACAGTTTCAAATGTCAAAGCAATTTCGTATCGATTTGTTATCGGGTACTGCACTAGCTGAAGGCTAAGTGGACTAGCCTTGGTCGACTAGTGTTGGCTCTAAAGTCATTTGAATCGTGACGTTATTCGGTAGAAAAACGACGGAATCAGGGCCAGTGAATACTTATGTAGTGCTGGGATCGCGTGAATCATGAATAAGTAGGTGTTCTTACAAATGTCGTAATGAGCTAAGTACTTACTGACCCGCTAAAAGACGGATATGAACTAATGATATGTTTTTAATTGAATTCAAAGTCAAAGTCAAAGTCAAATCATTTATTTCAAATAGGCACATAAAAGGCACTTTTGAATTACCTTAATCTTAGTCACTGCTCTCAAAACGGTGAAGGAAAACATCGTGAGGAAACCGGCATGTCCTAGAACCAAAAATTCGAAGACGTGTGACATTTACCAACCTGCACTGGGCCCGCGTGGTGGATTACGGCCCATTCCCCCTCACCAAGGGAACTATGTCCCAGCAGTGGTATCATTGGCTGATTATGCTTATGCTGGTCACTGCAGAGTGGTGGCAGTAACAGCAGGTCTCTGATAGAATGATGGAGGAAAATGGACAGTGCTAAGGTGGATCGATAATATTATAAAACTTCTTGGTTAAGATTTGCGCAGAATAGGGACGAACTCCGCAAAAAGGAGGAGGTAGACAGAGATGAACTGAACAACGGTACTTAAAGGAAAATAGCATCCTGAGGAATAATTGCCAAAAGTTGCTCATAAAACACAGACGATTCTCTCATAAAAGTATGTATCTATGAGACAAAGGTGTCTCTAACACTGACCTCACGTCTCGCAATCCACAGGAAATTACCATAAAAAAAGATTACCTAATCTCATTGTTCGTAAAAAACAATTTAAATACATATATAGGTACTTCCATATCTCCAAATGTTACATTTTGTAACAAAACAACAATACGCTCAATGACAAAACACTCACTTCACACACACTCCAATCAAAATCCAACCTTAGCTAACCACAATACGATTGAATTTTCCTAGACATAAAAAGAAAGCAAAGAAAACTGTCCCCATTTGTCGCAACGGTAGGCGTGGTGATCCACTAAGAACCGAATGTATGCAATCATAACCCACGCTATCCACTCCAACCTTAACATTTAAGTTTCAAGATCTATAATCCCTTGTGTTGACTGCAGGATAAGTTGGTCCAGTGTAAGAGGCAAGCGGTCAGAGCAATTTGGTTGCTCGCTATTAAAGATCTTTCGTATGTCATTATATAGCTCAGAGTGCGTGAATATAAAATAGAGGTTGCACAACCTAATGGTCTCCGTCTTTGTTCTTTTGTCAGTGTGTGTCATTGAGGAGATGGGTCATGGTGAAATCTTTAATTAAGCTCTCTGATATTTGTAAAGGTTTTTGGAGTTTTTGTAGTTCTAGATGAGACTCACTGTGTTACCGTTTACAGTTTTTTGTTTAACTCATTTACATAACACTTGGATACGTCTTAGTTATATGGTTGAAATGGTAGATATGTCTGTGAACTGAAGGGCTGAAAAAAATACGTGTGTAAAAATACATCACGAAAGTGATGACGATGGTAATGATGTAACTAACTAACTGTATTTTTGTAGTAAAAATATAATTTAAAAGAGTGTCCGTGGTGGAGTCTTTTGCCCGTTCTTCTTCATAGGTACTACGTTTTGGAATGGGTAACTAGTTTCATATTTTCTGACTAACCGACTTTTTGACAGTTCAAAAGTGCCTGTAAATGGTTTCATTGAAATAAATGCTTCGAGTTTGAGTTTGAAATGGTAAATCCGAAGATGGAATACAAAATTGCTACTGCAACTAAACTGATTGCATGAATGGATTAGTATTGGAATCGATTTTGTAGTCAGAAATAAGATCAAAAGGTATAAGCTCGTAAAAGTACATGATTTCCAAAATTTTTAGGGAACTAGAAGAAGGGAATGGACTTGGAACGAAATTACTATTACCCCCACTATTCAAAATATGTATACAAAAAATTCTTACATAACAAACAAAAAAAAGGCAACACAAAACATCCTCTGGTACGCGAGTTGTAATCATACGAATTATAATAATTGTCTAAGCGGGCGCGGGGGGCGTGGCCAAATGACAATCACGCGCCGCGACCTAATGAACGGGTGCGCGCGCGCCGGACAGGTGCGATCTAGTGACGTGGGAACGGATTGGATGGTTGTTTCGAATTATTTCAAAAAAAAAAAAAACGTAGGTACCAAATGAATATTCTCCTTCTCAGAGTAGCCGGCAAAGGAAACATTGATCTCATTTAGTTTTAAAATATTGCTATTTCTTTTTGACGTGTATAAATGTTTTAATACCAATTTACACAAATACAATATCATTTATCATTTACTGCTCAGTCGTACTGTGGTTCACAGGATATAAAGCCCAGCTTTTAAGATCATCGGTCATTCAAACATTGTGAATGTAATGCGTAAACTCAACGTGTTAGGGTAAGCTTACACTCATTGCTTTTTAGTTCATTTCATTCTCTCTTTGTCAATAAGCCTATTTGAAACTCAATAAAAAATATATAAGAATGTATATAGGGCGACTCGGCTGACTTTGAAAACATTGGTAATATTTCAAGGGGTGAAAGTACTAATGAATATTTGAACAATGGAACATTGTGGTGGTTTACCACAATGCTCTACTAGGTGGGTGTCTAGTAGACTATTGTGGTAGTTCCTCTACTTAACCACGACAAAACTGTCGATAAATCCACCAACTCTATCGACATCAGCACATCCCTACACAAGTATCTAACGGTGAGCCAGTGTCGCTACGTGTCGAGTCATGCATTCATTACACGTGTGAGTTGTTATCCGCCCTAGCGTCACACATCTGGCACTATGAAGTACCAAACTGGCTCTAGTGGACAACTGGACAATGGTTGTGAGTATGTAAGTGACATGTAGCATACGTACACATAGTTATAATAGGGTTGTGACATGTAGCTAGATGATAACGTTGAAAAAAAAATAAGTTCATAACCTAGGAAACTGACTACTGACTGACTTGGAAAAGCAAAAGAGAGAATACGTTTTCCGGTTGTTTTCTACAGAGATGTCTTATTTTAGGACATTGCATACAAATTATCTATCTGAATTTTCATGAAACAAAAAACCTATTTTGACTGGACAACCCCAGATAGAGGGTAAATACTTTTACTGTCAGCCTGCATCATCCCACTGCTGGGCAAAGGAATATATGGCCATCAAAATCAAAAGTCATGTATACAAAAATCAGCACTATTCGAACCTCAAAATAATAAAATAAATAAATAATAAAAATATTTATTTGACACTTAAAAATACATGTTGAAAGCCAATCACAATAAGATAGCACACGAGTGTATTGCCACAAATCTGATCCTAACCCCTAAACTAGGCCTGGACCTGTATTTTAGTGGTCAGCGTTCAGCCATGGGTTCAAAATGACAGTGTAGTGTTTTAACTGGGAAGAAAAAGTGGCGCAACAAACTCCCCAGCGAAGAGATTGTTGTCATCATATTTGGTGGAGACGTCTTGATTGACTAACATTCTTGCAGCTGGTTTATTGGCAAAACTTCTACAATACTGCACGATGACTATCAGCTGAAATTGCCAGCTTTCCGCAGTATATTCAAATTGAAAACGATTCTTATCATAACTGTTAATTCCATCTCATAACCACAAACCAAACATCCCAAAAATTTAATGACACAACATTTGACAATCGAACCATCTAAAAAAACAAAATAACCACAATTCCTCATCTAAAACAATATTACATTCAGAGATGCTTTCAAGATACCATTGTTAAAGCCGCCATTGTGTTACAAAGTCGCAATTTCCTATAGCAAGGTGATCTTAGACTCACAACCCCATACAATGATGGGAAAACGCAGAAAAAATGCTCTGACAATTATTTGGTTCAATTGCCCGAAGACCAAAGCAAGTCCAACGGTAGACAAATTATATAGTGTGTATGTATATGAGGTGTAGTAGGATGTTGAAAAAATGTGTGGAAAAAGTTAATTTGTATGCTGTGTCTGTCTGTTTCCTGAGTCTAGTAGACGTATAAATTGGTCATAAGATGTGAGCAAAAACAGTATTCCGTTACGCGTATTAATACGACTTACAAAATCAGTCTTTATAATAACAAAAGGAAACTGTCAGGGCATGGCTGGCATGATTTCTGTGAACGCGGCCATCGTTCACAGAAATGTAGGTATAGTCAAACTAGTAACTGCTTTATCACTTTTGACAAAAACTCCGAGTAATATGAAACTTCTTCACATGAAATTGTCTTACTGTCGCATCCACAAATAGACCTACTCATTTTATGACGTCCATTTGACATTCAATCTCTGGGTGGTGAAGCAATCACGAGTCAATAAACTATAAACGAGAAATAGGACAGAGCAGTCATGGTTGATAGTCGAAAGTTGAAGTGAAGAAGCAAAACTCTGATTCCTGGACTATTACAATGATTTATGTGAATGCCAACTACATGTAAATCATCTGTACCCGATGAAAAGATTGTCAAACCCTGTCGAAGTTGGTATCAGATCTGACTGCTGCTGCATCGGGATTGCTTCAAGTGACACCACTCATGAAAGCTCCATTAATGCAAGATTATAACAATGCCCACTTCTATGCATCTTCTATGCTCTTAAAATTATATGGTTATATAACTTTAAGAGCATAGAAGATGTATAGAAGTGGGCATTGTTTATAGAGATTGGTTAGCACCGAGGACAAACTACGGTAGAAAGTCTGTCGTACAACTCTATAACTCTATACTTAAAATAATTAAGGAATCAAAATCACTTTCAACTTTTAAAAGGCTAATATAGCACCTTATTAAGAATAATGCTTGAATTGTAAGTCTGTACTCTTTTTTATTTTATTTTTGTATTACTTAATTTTAGTTCATAACCCTGCGAAACCGTCGCCTATCTTAATTTTTATGTTTTTCCTCATTATAATCAGCCTTTAATGTTTCCACTGCTGGGACACTGGCCTCCTCTCGGTAAGAAAGAGTTGGCCCACCACGCGGTGAATCCACCACGCGGGCCCAGTGCGGGTTGGTAGATGTCACATGTCTTCGAATTTTTGTTTCTAGGCCATGCCCGTTTCCTCACGATGTTTTCCTTCACTGTTTTGAGAGCAGTGAATAATTGTATTCTTTTTGAGTGAAATAAATTATCTTAAACCGTAATTTTTATCCCCAATTCCATCCGAATTGTCAACTCCTGACAAAAATGACTCCTAATTAGTGGAATCCTCAGTTTAACAACCAAATCCAACAGTCCACTGCTATAACTCATGTTTCTACGTATGTTTAGTGCAG
This sequence comes from Apamea epomidion, assembly GCA_947507525.1. Classification (NCBI taxonomy): domain Eukaryota; kingdom Metazoa; phylum Arthropoda; class Insecta; order Lepidoptera; family Noctuidae; genus Apamea; species Apamea epomidion. The sequence continues at coordinate 6,514,846 of OX382233.1, forward strand.
TGGCAATTATCGAGTGGGATCGAACCCTCGGTTACGACCTATAATTGGCAACCAACAGTGTATAAATATAGAGTGTGGGCCATAATATTGTTTTATGAGGATTTTAAAATAATCATTGTCATACCGTAGAGGACGTCGACGCGTGGCTATGGGAAGTTGTGACTATTATTAGTTGAATGTGTTATTTGAGTGAAGGTGTTTGTTTTATGTCGTTTTGAGTTAGTGTTTTAATGTAGGAAAGACACAAAGGTAGAAACTGTGCGGTCGTTAATATCTAGATTACATTTTCAGTTTGTCATTTTTTCATTGTTTTCGCTATCAAGTGCGTATGCATCTCGTCACAGACAATGGCCAATCTTCCATCGTGAGCCGCATGCCCAGTCACCTGTGCACTTGATGCACTTATAACTGCGTTAGTGAGCGGAGTTCGCGCAGCTGAATTTTGGGCCTGAATTATGTTTGAACTCTTTGCCATTGATACGCTAATAGGAAGAGTAATCTCATAATCCTCTGTTTTCCTGGGTATTTGGAAAGCTAGAAGTCTGCAGAGGTGGTAAGTCAGCAGTTTTATAAGTTTAATCTCAATAGTGGTCCAAATAAATATAAATCTACTTTTCTCGTATTGGCACAAGTTATACGACAATTTGCCGCCAAAATATTAGTTAGTCAGTAGGGTAAGTAGTTAACTGTCAAATACGAACATAAGTATCATCGAGTGTCGTTGTCAATATTTACAATGTCCAATAAAATCATATGTATTTTGACATATTCTTTATTGAGTAATATTATAAAACAAATCAAATTCTAAATGACATGAGCGGCCGTCGTTCCATGCCTGCTTGACAGTTGCGTCTTGACAACCGTCTTTGAAGCGGCGTACTCGTATGAAAAACTTTTTAACAAAAAAATTAAACCGCCGAAAAAACTAAAAAGCAAAAAATAATAAACCTTTTTTATTTAACCTTAATAACTAAGTCCTTAAACTAATTTACATAAGTATACCTAAGTAATTTTGAGTCGGCGCCAAACAATCAATAAACAAAGATCACCAAATTGCCTTAAATTTAAACGGCGCCGACTCAAAATTATTTAGGTATACTTACATTAGTTTAAGAACTTAGTTATTAAGGTTAAATAAATAAAAAGGTTTATTATTTTTTGCTTTTCAGTTTTTCGGCGGTTTATTTTTTTTGTTAAACCGTTTTTATTTTATAATTTTTTGTGGCTATAATCTACTAATTGCTTGCCAAAGGGCAGGCATATATATGGCACTGAGTAGAGTAATAATAAACAACTCAGCATTAAAATCTGTGAGTGAACAATACATCACCCCTATTTTCCCACCCTTGCGGTTGGATTTTTTTTACCAAATTCATATGGGACTAACTTTGGGGTATACCCTTTCCAATAAAAAAGAATTATCAAAATCGGACTACTCTGTAAAAAGTTAGGCGTGCTCATACATAAAAAAAATATATATATATACCTACGCGTCGATTTGAGAACCTCCTCCGTCTTTTTTTCGTTGGTCTAAATGTGTCAGCACGCCGTAATCTTGTTGCAGCGGCATCATCGAGAAATACTCATGCTGGCTCTATAAAACCAGATGCATTTGAGCCGGCCACATGCCATTGCATAAATCCTCTTACATAACTTTCCTATATTTTGTATGAACCATCGCACACTTCAGGCGGGCTGCACCGCGCTTTTTTGTATGGAAATGCGATGCAATGCGCTGCGGCCCGGCGCCGTTTAACTTAATACACCAAGTTGATCCTGAGAGATGAATCTAATATGAACACAATCATTTAAAAATATCATGATAGCCCATTGGTTAAGACCTCGCCTCTCAAGCACGAGATTGTGGGTTCAAATCAAGACAAGTAAAAATGTTACTTTTTCAATTCATAAATGATTTCTAAGTTTATCTTAGATATCACTGACTGACTGATATAGGTGAAGGAAACATCGTGAGGAAACTTGGACATATCCTACTAATATTATAAACGTGAAAGTTTGTATGGATAGAAGGATGGATGGATGGATGTTTGTTACTCTTTCACACAAAAACTACTGAACGGATTGGGATGAAATTTGGCACACACATGTTTTATAACCAAGATTAACATATAGGATACTTTTTATCCCGATATTCCCACGGGATCGCAACTTATGCGGGTGAAACCGCGGGGCGCAACTAGTAATTATTATAAGTCTGAAATCTCCAATCCGCCTTGAGCAAGCGTGATGATCAATGCTTGTACCTTCTCTGTATGAGAAGACACCTTGGCTCCACATAATCAGCCTATAACGTTCCCACTGCTGGGACACAGGCCTCCTCTCTGTGAGAAAGAGTGGCACATAATCTACCACTCCAGCCCAGTGCGGGTTGCCTTTGCCTTGCAGTGGGACAATAGGCTAGTGGCTTAAAAAATTCTAATTAGTCCGTCAGTTAGATTATCAAAAAATATTGGACCCGTATTTTTTCTTCTGTCAATTATATAAAAAATGATGAAGTGTGATTTTTGTTTGATTGAGAAAAGAAAAAATACTTGTCCATTATTTTTCGATAATCAAACTGACGGACTAAATATAATAATTATTTTTTTACCCAGGCAACTACCCTATTACAGACTGGCATTATAATATCTAAAAGAAAATCCAACTCATCCCAGCACACAAATACCACACTTTAATGTCCCCAGCTTAACAAATAGCCAACATATCATCCAATTACACACAAAGGAACAAAATAATTAAAGTATCGAACGCACTGTACCCAATTATTCCATAATAACCTCCACGAATTACGTGTAATACTGTGCCGCTGTAATCGTCGCGTGGCTTTAAATGTAATCGCTTTGACATTTCGGAGGACATACGTGAGCTTGTGAGTTCACCTGTTGAGATCTGTCTGTAGTTATGTTAGGTTAATTCAATTGAATTTTAGTGCTGTCTGAAACCACTGGGACTAAAAAATATGGCTTTTATGTCGATTCACACAATTTACGCGCCCGAAACATGCGAATCAGCGAAAAAAAAAGGACACTAGCGCACTGCAGTGATAAGAGTTAAATATACGTTACACGTTATACTTTTTTCTTAACTTCATTCAATTCAAAATTTGCCAATTGGCTAATACGTATTTCTGGAGTTGTCAACTCGCCCACAAATAAATGTACCAAACCACCACCACCTAAATTCACATGTGGAAGCAATAAATATATTAAGTATTGAGTAAATTCACTTCGTACGTCACCTATAAAAAAATGTTATTTAAAAGTGACGATTCGCACGTTTCGGGCGAGTAAATTCGTACGTATGTTAAGCCGTTGGTCCCAGTCAAAGATCCATGAATGATCTTCTTCATGGATCTTTGGCAGTCGTTAAGGGCCATCAGAAGCCTGAAAGTCTGCCAACCAGTCTTACCAAAGGGTATCGTATTACCCAGTAACTGGGTTGTGGAGGTCAGATAGGCAGTCGCTCTATGTAAAATACTGGTATTCAGCTGCTTCCGGTGAGACTGGAAGCCGATCCCGACATAGTTGGGAAAAGGCTAGGCAGATTGAGTGGATCATTTTTAGACGATTTTTTCTTCTTGAGCTATCACGCAATTGACACAGTTTTACACATTTTTTTTTTATTAGCCTTTATTGTCCCACTGCTGGGCAAAGGCCTCCCCAAATAAGGATTTAAAGAGTTCCTGGAAGGCCAGGAACTCTTTTCCCGCGCCACATCGAACCAGCCCTCGCGGTACGCGTCCAGATCGTCTCGCCATCTCTTTCTGGACCGGCCTCAGCGGCGCCGTCCATCTTCAGGCCCCCATTGTGTGGAGGCTTTTGCCCAGCGGTCATCGTGCATACGGCTGATGTGACCCACCAAATCCCATTTGAGCCTGGCAGCCTTCTTTCCTACAGGAAAGAAGGCACCACGCTGCGTTCCAAAACGGGTATATTGGATGTACCAATATGTCCGTTTTGGAACGCAGCGTGGTGTACCGAATTCTGTCTTGTCTTTTAACACCCAGAATGCTGCGTTCCATCGCTCTTTGGCAAACTCCAAGGCGGAACTTTTGTGACTAGAGTAATTTAATATAATAATAATTAATAGTTATTGCAGATATACAATAATAATAATTATTGCATTTCCTTCGACTATTAATCTTTACCATGGGCTGTTAAAAGTTTAATCTGTCATCCAGGCTCCAAGCTAACTTCCCTTTTAAACTCACAGATTAAATTATATTATGTTCAGTAATTTTGCCATATAAATGTGCACACGACGGTACATCAAGGGATACATTTCCAGTTTTAGCTGATCTCGTATTGTATAGGCTTTTTGTATAATGAGAAGTCAGCCTATACTGGAAATATATAGTTGGATATGTCGTCGAGCGTACCAAAGAAACGCACTTAAACCATTATCCCATTTATAAGGACACACTTTAACTTTCCGACCCTAAAGCCTACATTAACTACAATAAAACCATCAGATATGGAAGTCTGCAGCTCTATTGCTATGATTATCTCTATGACTACACACAGACGACCGACGAACACCTGACGAACTCGTCAAACTTTTGTAATTGAATCGACGGAACTTGCAGGGACAGAACTCTTAACGTTGTTGTAGAGTGATAAAGGAATAGATAGGGCTGTATTTTGACGGCCAGCCGATCGATTCTGTGAAACTTTCATCGTGAAAACTTGGGTGAAGTGAGCGTGGAGAGAGCTGTCATTCCCAGCCAATGTTAGGGATTGACACTATTGACAGCTCACTAACCTCACTTCAACAAAATTTTCACGGTGAGATGGTTACAGAATCGCACTGCTGTAGTCTTTATTTTCGGTAATTCATGTCCCCAAACTGTACTGTTGTTAATATCAGTCATTAGTTCAATTATGATGAATTTCTTTATGAAAATGGTTAAGTTTAACAGCAAAGTATTTGTCAACGCCAGTTGGATAGCTCTTGTTATGTTGGATTTTTTTGGTGTCTCATGCAGTTTATTTCCATTTTGTCTCAAATTTTTGACAACGACAGACAACAGACTAGCTGTGCTTTACATTTTGATCGTTCGACCACATTCATTGCGTGATTGACGCCGTAGAGCAGACGTATTTTAACCCCTGACGCAAAAACGACGGCGTGTTACAAGTTTGACGTGTCTGTGTGTGTGTGTGTGTGTAAGTCTGTCTGTGGTAACTATTTTAAACTTTAACAGAACGTTAGGCTAATAATTAGAGCGGTGCCCCGAAGGGATAACATTTAATCAAAAAATTTCATACGTACTTACTCATAATTTTTTCATAATTTTTATAATTTCAAGGTTATTTTTTTCATTTTATAGGGTTTCACGTTTATACCTTTTATGGTCTATTTGTGACAATTTTTTTAATAGTTTTTTTTTTTATTGTTTTAGTCTTTTTACATTCTATTATTATTTTGTGTCGGGGGTTTTTAAAATTTTTAATTTAATTTTTTTCAAACTTAAGAAAGCACTGGATTAACAGTTATCTTTCCGTGGGTTTGTAATTGAATGTGTGTAAAGCAAAGCGGGGTGCTGTTTCATAAATTTTGTGATAGTTATGTGTAAAATAGTTATATCGTTTTGAAAAGACCTATACGTTGTGTTCTTTACATTAGATTTTTTTTTATCCAAATGCGTTTTCTATACCACAACTGACAGTCTATTATATTTTCTGCCCTCTTTGTGACCGTCTACACTCCCAAAGCTCTGTGCCCAAGCTCAGTATAGGACAAAGTTGTTTAATCGCCAGTTGATAGGCTGTGCCGTATCATGGGGTGCCTGGCTCTCCCTCTCCCTACTTCCATTCACACTTAATTGACGCTTTTGATTAGCAGAGACTTAGGAATTAGATATCACAGGTTGAAGATCTTAATTATAAGATTTCAAGTTTCATTGATGGTCGTATATATCGTAAATACGTCATTCATTTGTTTGACTGTTCGGGACGCCAGCGCCAGGCAGCGCTTGACAAAGTCTAGCCTGAGTTCATGGGAATCGATGAGAGCGCTACAGAGCGGTGTGGAGCTCTCTTGACCTTTGGACATCGTACGGACAACATGTGCTGAGAAACTATCTCGCGTTCCGCATCTAGTTGTGTAGTGTCCCTACAGTGTGTGATTCGCTAGTGTGATTACCTTATTTGTAAATTATAATCTGATTTGAACTGCAAACGTTTTTTCTATTGCGCAATAACCAATGCTACCCATAGTACGCCCACTGTAGTTAAAATATGGCTGATGATAACGAGAAACACATGTATACCTGCTCCGTCATGTACCGTTTATATAGCTTGGAGTAAAGATTGTCTGAACTGAATTTGCAAGTTTGGAAGTAACGGGTTATAAGTAGTGTAGCATTGGCAAATGCCACATTATAATTTTATCATGAACAACCTTCTTTTATAACAAATCCAATCTTATTTTTAACCAGAAAGGTTTTTCTTCATATTGGTTTTGAATTTTGAATCTAAAAGTGTCACGTCTTTTCTCTTACCGAGATTTTTTTTTGAAGGATTTTTTGGATACAGGACGGAAGTCTAATATATTATTATTTTCTGCTTTCACAATGAAATAATTCGCTTAGTATGAGCGCTGGGTGTATAACGGATTGAACTGTGCGGTCATCCATTGGATCCAAGGGCAGTGTTCCCGAAAATAAACGAATTGTACATCACTAAAAACTGGTCTCGAGGCGAATTTCATGAAGACTCGATTTGTCCGAAGATTGTAAGGCGACCTTGAATTCGCTCTACTCGCTACCCTAAAACCAGACGTCTACAAGCTTCCTGTTGGGAATCGAACCCAACACAAGAGGATTCTGATACCGGCCAGCGAGGAGTCTTCCGATTGCCAGCGTGGAGCCTTGGACCATATTTGCGTATAATTTGTAGCTTTGTTTTTATTTTCAGTAGTTACTATTGTCTCAATTTAGTTTAAACAGTGATATAAATTATTACCTCGCTGCCTGATAACTGATTGACTTGGTGCAAAGTTACCCATTTAGGACGACCAGGTATCTATTTTGTTACGGGAGTTATAGGATCATTTGCAAACGTGTTGTAACAGGTATATACGTGAAATTTATTATAAGGCTCTAACACCAAGGACGTCGCGTCGGTGTTACAATTTAATCCTTTAAACTAATAAGAACCGTGCTGTGTCCTTTATTAAGTTTTGTTTACTGTATTATTTATTTTACAAAATTAAAAAGTGTACAAGCGAAGATTCCCTTTTATTTTGCTACAGTAGGTACAGGCGATTTTCTATCGGATTTTCCCGTGGGCTGAAAAAAAAAATCTTTTAACCTCCCAAATAGAAGAGAATTCTATAATGTTAACGGGACAAAGAAGGGTAATGGAAATTAGCTATGCCTATAGAAGGACAGCTGATAGATATAAATAAACATTTTAACATACCAAGCCTTTTTGAGGCCTTTTAAATGGCAATATTTATATTTTTTTTTGCATCCCTACGCATCTTTCCACCGATATCTGTCTGGCTAGATTTAAAGCAATGGTAAATATAATGTAGAAGACAAGAGGTCTTTAGACTGAATCTTTATTCATATTCTGTTTTATTTTTTCATTTTTCTTCTGGCGATATGACCGCCCATTGTGTCATCCCTTGTAAAATATCTATATTTATTTTTGTAATTTTGTGGTGTACATAATAAAGAATATTCTATCTTCTATAAATCTATAATCTTCTCATTTCAATACAATTTCTTTCAAGCCTTCCACAAAATTCTAAACTCCTGCCCGAAAATCTACATCGTGTCCTTATATTTCAAAACTCCGCGACATAAATATCAAAAGTATCTAATTGGCGTTACCCTCTTTGTTTTAAAACACACATTATTTCCCTTGGGAAGACAAAAGTCGCGGATTTCATAACTCAATAATAACCCGCTGTTTACCCGTCGCAGGAGGTAATTATATAGAGACGTGATTTCGTACGAGAAGCTCGAATTAATATCAATGTTCTTGGGCCTAGGATTTAGGGATGTGCTGAGGAGATATCGATACTTTGGTCGATATTTTTATGAATGTTGGTTGGTTTGTAAGATTTTGAATGTCAAACAAACACTTTAAAATAAAACTAAAGTGCCCATCTGGGCACTTTAGTTTTATTTTAAAGTGTCTACCTATATCGTACGATAGTACGTTCAAAAAAACCACAGATATGATTGGATATTTTAGATTGACGTGGCCGTTGTCTATTTTACAAGCTTTTATTTAACTTGCGATGTATGTATGTATCTTCGGGTGGACTCTTGTAACTCAATTTTGAAGCAGATATCTTCAACCGATTGAGCTGAAATTTTGCATGCGTGTGTAAATCGAATGACAATGCAAAATTATTATGACATGGGGCTGACCTGATGATGGAGCTGGAAGATGGCCATAGGAACTCGGTAATTAAACGACACAACCCCATCGAGTTTGGGCTTGTATGATTCGTCTTGAGGAGTACTTTGGTGCTAGATGGTAACCAAGGTCTGATGATGGAGCTGAAAGATGGCCATAGCAACTCGGTAATTAAACGACATAACCCCATCGAGCTAAGGCTCGTTGGATTCGTCTTGACGAGTACTTTGGTGCTAGATGGTAACCAGGGACTAAAGATGAATTGAGTGATTCTTATCAGGTTTAAATTATTATTAACTTTTAGTCCTTTTTATTAATATGTAATAAAAGCTTGTTTTTAAAAAGTAAAAAAAAAAGAAAAAAAATTTAACTAACTTTTTTTAAGTAGCCACATACAGTTTTCCAATTTAACTGTTGTTCAAGTTATATTGATGTGAGAACATAGGTACATTCTGCCGCTCTTATATTACAAAATTACTCGATTTCCAGAAATGGTGACTTTTAAGATCATCAGCTAACGAAGTTATCGACACAAACATCATTCGACAATCAAAACACCAATCCCATCACTACCCTTAAGAAAATGAAGACAAATGCTAACGCCAGCGGAGGGGTCCGGGTTCGATCTCAGACGGGGCATGACAAACTGTCTATGACATACATAATTTTGTAACGGCTTCATTGTTTAGTCATGAGCAGGGGGAGCCCTGTCTAGGAACGATATTTGATACTAATCAATGTCACTTAAGCGCGATAAAGTTACCTTTAATATTATCTTTGTTTTGATAGCGGGTTGTTTTATTTTTGGGGAATTTGGAATTTAATATTGAATATATTTTACACTAGCAGCGCCCACCGGTTTTACCCGCATTAGTATCAATCCCGCAGGAATATCGGAATAAAAAGTATCCTATGTGTTATTCTGATGTATAAGCTATATTAAAGTAAAGTTTCAAAACAATCCGTTCAGTAGTGTTTGCGTAAAAGAGTAACAAACATCCATCCATCCATCCATCCTCACAAAAATTCACGTTTATAATATTAGCAGGATAATATATATACTTAGTACGATATCGAGACCTCTGTGCCTCGGAAAGCACGTTAAGCTGTTGCTCCCGGCTGTCATTCGAAGATCTTTGACAGCCGTTACGGGTAGTCAGAAGCCCAAAAGTCAGACAACCAGTCTTATCAAGGGGTACCCAGTAACTGTCAGATAGAGCAGTGCATGGTGACCAAGTGGTAACAGCCGCGGCTTACGAGTGGTTCGAACCCAGACAGGCGTTTTACTTTTAGTAAATAATTTCATCACCACTGCTCTAAAAACGGTGAAAGAAAACATCGTGAGGAAATCGGCATGTCATAGAACCAAAAATTCGAAGACTGAGACTTCTACCAACCCGCACTGGGCCCGTGTGGTAGATAACTGTGCCTACTAATCATCTACAATCTTCTTTTATTTTTCGTTGCTTCTATATATAGTATGTAATTATGTATCTATAATTTTGGATATGTATATATTTGTGTATCTATTTTAGTGTATTGTATACATAATATTTGCACTAACGACAGTCCCTTTTTATGTCAAGGAAAATCACTGTCCATTCTAAGGTTGCCTGGAAGAGATCGCAGTAATGCGATAAGGCGATCGGCGGCGGCGATCTCTCGCGTCCGGCCCTGGTCCAGGCCATGGTACGAAGCGAGAGTGAATGGGAGGCCGTCACCTCCTTCTGCGAAGCAGTAATGCTCGGGAAGGAGGAGGCGGAGCGCGTGAGGGAAGGGCAATCTCTGCACCCTCACGCGCCTAGCCGCCGCAGGAGATGCCCTGGACGGGAGTCAACAGCCGACTCCCGGCCACCGTAGGCGCGGGCCTGCGGGCGGCGAGCTATGGGCAGCTCGCCGCCCGGTAAGGACCAGGCCCGGGTCGACGGCGCGTTGTGTTCCACGCGCGCCTCAAAGAGCTGTCAGCACGAACTGACGGGGTCCGCTAGGGCCGATACCGCCGGGGCTGCGGGTTGTTCGAAAGAGATACCGTGGCCCCTGGCACAGGTAACTGAAGGAACACGGGTGGGTTTTAGTCAGTAAAAGTCTGACACTCCCTTCCACCCAGAAAAAAAAAAAATAGGCCGCCCATTGTATATTTTGTAGTGCGTCATGTATTATAAGCTATGTATTTTTGTGGTGTACAATAAAGTATATATAAATAATAAATAAATAAATAAGACAGGAGGCCTGTGTACCAGTAGTGGATAAATTATTGGCTGCTTATGATTATGTTATTGCCATCAAATCCGGACTCCCGGTTGCCCCTGAAAAATGCCAGATGGAAAAACCCAATAACATTTGTCCGACCCGGGAATCAAACCCAGGACCTCATGCTCAGCAGTAGCGCTTGCGACGACAAGACCAACGGGGGGATTGAATAGAATGAGTGATAAAGAGTAGTGCTCGTTAATGTCCATTGAACAGTACTAGGTCATATTTACAATGAGACCAACATCAGAACTATCCCTAAAAACAGCTGTTTCAATTAAAATGTATGAACCTGAGAAAAACAAAATCACACGGCTGCCACCCAAATAAAAAGCTTCACAGTAAAATATTAGACAGCAAACCATGTAGGTAATAAAAATGTTAAACCATTAACATTGTTACACGATGTAAAAGATATGTAACGAAGTTGTTCACTAATGAGCTAATTAGCAAACCGCAGTCTGACAAGTCAGTGAAATGCTACGAATGCTACGTTTGTTCATGTACACAGCCCAGCGCCCCACATCAAGCACATCCACACACACACAGACACCACATCCCCATCAAGCTACCTGAAACTGTCAAATTTTCCCAATCAACCTTGAACCTAATGCTTTAGCAATAAAGTATATATAATATATGTCGGAGAAGGTATGTCTGTCTCTCGTTAACATCAGGCATATTTTAATTACTGTGGGCGTACTATGGGTAGTGTTGGTTATAGCACGATAGAAAAACGGTTTACAGTTCAAATCAGATTATAACTTACGAACAAGTTAGTCACACTAGCGAATCACACACTGTAGATACACCTAGGTACAACTCAACGATACGGAACGCAGACAGTTTCTAAACACATGTTGTTCGCACGATGTCCAATGTTTCGATTCTCCCGAGAGCTCTGCTCACACCGCTTTTGTAGCTATTGCTCTCGTCCCACCACGAACTCAGGCTAGACTCTGTCTAGCGCCACGAGATGGCGCTAACGTTCCGAATAGTGAAACAAATGACTCCGACATATATAAAATCTATTATATAAATTTGACAGATAGCTTGATGTGCTGGTGGCGTCTGTACTTTTTTTTTTTTTTTTGAGGATGGGAAATCATCAAATGACCCCTCCCGCTCTGGGTGGAGCAGAAGGGAGTGTCAGACTCTTACTGACTAAAACCCACCCGTGTTCCTTCCCTAGCCCTTTATGTACCAGGGCAGCGGTAACCCTTTCGGACGATCCCGCTACCCCGGCAGGCTTCGGCCCTGTCGGGCCCCGTCAACTACGCTGACATCTCTTTGAGGCGCACGTGGAACACATACGCGCCGTCCGGCACGGGCCTGGTCCTGATCGGACGGAGAGCTACCCATTGCTCTCCGCCCGCAGGCCCGCGCCTACGGTGGCCGGGAGTCGTCACGCGGCTCCCGACGCCCGGAGCGTCTCCCTCGGCGGCTGAGGCGTGAGGATCTCTCCCTTGCCCATCCCGCCACCTCCTTCGCTAGCATGACTGCTTCGCAGAAGGAGGTGACCGCCTCCCACTCCCTCTCGCCCCGGACCATGGCTTGCACCAGGGTGGCGTCTGTACTTACATGAAGAAATAAAGATGAACGAATTTGTTTTGTTCATTAATTTTAACTTCAATCAGTTCCATCAACAATGGTTTAGGGGTAAATTAAAACAGTTTTATATAGTACTATCTTCCATGTAACACAATAACAGTAGCAATGGCTTTCATTTTGGCAGTTCGACAAGATTCATTGCATTATTTACGTTGTTGAGCAGACAAATTTTTCGAACATATGAGTCAATGGATATCCTTCAAAATTATTCAGTTTTTGATTGAAGTGTGTTACGCAATTAGGGAACTGTTTTAATTCGATCCAGTGATGATAAATGATAATGAATAAATCTATGAACTTTTTGCCTGACGTGAAACTAGGAGTGTGTAAGGATCGTAGCCGGTGGCGTTCTGTAGTTTCTGCCTCTCCCATGGGAAGAAAGCGTGAGTTTATGTATGTATGTATGAAACTAATTTTGAGTCCCATCCACTGGATGTTTACATCTAGGTTTGTGATTTGATTACACTTACCTATGTAAAGAAAAAAAGAAAATACGTTTATTTGCGGTTTACGTGACGCAGAGAAAGAACGAAAACACAAAAAAGAACAAGCTGGGGAAAAATATGCGTCACATCCACGCAAAACGGCCCTCGCTCCGCAAAATGCTACAAACCTATGCGTCACAGCCCCAGCGCTGGTTTTCAGCAACATGCAAATTAATGACGTTTTTTCCTTTGCATAAAAAGGGAGATAATAAAAATAAAAATCTTTATTGATACAAAGACCTTTGACATTACTTAAGAAATGCCTAACTTGGTTAACTAAAGGTGATACGGATAAAGTAAACCCTGACTCCACAACTAGGTGATCCTGTAACTTAGGAGGTAGTGTTCTGTTGTCATTGTGACACCAAAAACCTTTTATGTTGTGTTCTAACATTACAAAAATAGTCATTGACATTGCAGGTTACAAAGCATACATGTATATTAAAATCAATATAACCCTGGTGTAAGGTGATTTTTTCGTCCTGGAAGCTTGTTAGCCTCTAACAAGACAAAAACTAATTGTTAGCACTCATTTTCCATTACAAAAATATTAGCAGTCAAAAATTTCAAATGTAAATTTTTAACCCTTGTCGCTTAAAATAATGACCGCATACGCCTTTGGACATTCTTTTCAAATAGCTTAAACACTTAAAGACAGTAATTTGTACCAAAACATCGAAACAATCCATTATGACCATTTTCTAAGACCCCTAAATTCACAAACTTTGGTTCAGAAGAGGGGTCAATTAATTCTGGAATGTTGCGTCGGTAGTCATAAAATTATAAATTCTACTAAATATGTCATAGCCGCAGGAAAGCCATTTCTTAGATTTGAATATTTAACAGGTCGTTAAAGTATTAAAATTCAAGGTCTTCGAAGGTCCCAAATGGTTGAATTATGAAAAATAAGGGCCTTCTGTAAGTTATTCAGATTGGTGAGTTAGAAACATGTCGTTAGATATTCTAATTTTATAGAAAGGCCTCTTTGATAAACTCTTTACAGCCAAATCCAATCAATAATTATAAATATTCTGCCGCAGATTAGTGTTGCTGTCAGAGGCGTAGCTCATCCTAATGGGGCCCTGTAGGTATCAAATTTTTTTGGGGGCCCTTTTTACCCAACTGTGAAGCTACAGAGGGTATTGTTTTTACAAAATAAAGAATATAGCATACATAGAAGGTCAGGGGCTCGTGGCTAAGTAATAACAGCCGCACGAGTCGATTGAAGGTTAAGCTACGCTTGCCGCGGTAGGTCCGTGGATGGGATCCTAACATACCGACCCCTCCGTGCCTCGGAAAGCACGTTAAGCCGTTGGTCCCGGCTGTCATTCGTGGATCTTTGACAGTCGTTATTGTCGTCAGAAGCCCGAAAGTCTGACACCCAGTATTACCAAGGGACATCGTATTACCCATGGTTGTGGTGGTCAGATAGCCAGTCGCTCCGGAGGTAAAATACTGGCATTTAGCTGGATCCGGTTAGATTGGAAGCCGAGACCCAATAACACTTTGCCCGACCCGGGAATCGAACCTAGGACCCCATGTTCAGCAGTAGCGCTTGCGACCACTAGACGAATGAGGCAGACAGTTTTCTTCCATACTTCTCTATTAGTCGTCATCTCGGTACAGAGGCCCCGTATCGTTGATACGTCTGATACAGCGGTACTCGTAGCTACGCCCCTGGTTGCTGTGTTCCTTTTGCTTTTTTTTCGTCCATGAGTCAGCTCATTTAAAAAAAAATTTTTTTTTTTTACTGTAATTTATATGGTGTACTCGTATACACATAATAAAGAGTATTCTATTCTATTCTTTGTCTTTGGTTTGGCAACACATTTGTGATGACTCTTGTATTGCAGCTCTGCATAGGCAGCAATGACTGCTTGCCATCAGAAGGCCAATTCCCATAATTAAAAACGTTCAAAATCTAGTCGTAATATCATCTCAGCGACAATCAAACTTGTTAAAAATGTCCCTACATTTTTGACAAGTTTGATTGTTGCTGCAAAAATACCTCAAATTTCCCTAAATTACAGGTTGAGACTGAGATCAGACTGTGAACGTTCTTAAAATTACGAGAATTGCCCCGGTGGGTTGATGTAGTGGTTGACTGGCTGGCTGCTGTAAACAAATAAAACAGAAATAAATCTACACTTGCAGCCTTAAGGTGTCGCTTCCTTAAATTATAAAACTAGAATTATATATTAAGCTTTCTGGCTCTAATTGTATATTTAATATTATGTGAATGCAAATGAGGATGGGCGCTGATACCTATATCACAAGATATTAAGATATCTTAGATTAGGTATTAGTAGCAACTCTAACATGTAAAATAATGTAACTACCTTTTGGCCTATTTTATTGTAAACCTGATTCTTTATGTTATGTTTGAAGGTGCAAATAAACATTTATTTATTTTACTTCTAACAACGGAAAAAGATGTCGATGATAAATGATTTTGTTTCTGTAAGTAGGTACAAACACTTTACACGTCAATCATAAAAAATTTTAAAAAAAAAGTAGATGAGGTCCGCAGTTCCTATCTGACTACTCTGAGAAGAAACGACGAAATAAGCTCAGAGGTCACATTCTCTTTAAAGTCCAGACATAATCTTGGTCAGATCATGTGAAGACCATGTAGCTTGGTGTCTGGACTAGTCTATTAAGAAAAGAACCACACAGATTGAGTAGACCTGTCCAATCAGAGCACGTGTTGCTGAACCTAATATAATATAAAATCTATATTCAAAACACAATAACAAAAGAGGTTACAATAATAGTCTATTGCCAAATGACGCAACCTATTTGGATCACAAGCATTGTCCAAAGCTGAGGATCAAACGTGTGATCAAATTGTGATTTACTTCTACAAACATAATTTATGCGTCTGGTTGTCTAGTAACATCAAGCCGTAACAATTGTAACGCAGTTGAATAGAAATAACTATTTTGTGGGTTTTGAAATGAACTAATACAGATCAGGAAGCAAAAGTACCTATAGTTAAAAATAGTTAAATCTTGGCAATTAAGTGAGTGTGAGTAAGTGATATTTTACTGCTTTTGGTTGTAATGAAGGAGTGGATTTTGAAACGATCTTATTCTATTACTTCATATGTTTGAAAAAATTGTCTGCTCAACAACGCACGACGACAGGCACGCGTGCGCGCGCGCGCGTGCACGGCACGGTTGGCGCAATGGTTAAGCGATTGACTACTGCGCTGCGTGTCGCAGGTTCGATTCCCGCACGGAACAAATATTTGTATGGCCTACAAGTAGTTGTTCCGGGTCTGGCTGTTTGTGTATGTGAGTTTAAATTACCCCCCCCCCCCCCACTCTAAGAAAAAAAATTAGTAGTTGAGGAAATCTTGATAATAAAGTGGCAGCAACAATATATTACTGCTTTTAGTTGGAATAAAGGAGGACACAACTATTTGAATGGGCTAAAAATGAACGAAGATAACATTGGACTGTATAAAGGAACTACTACCAGTAGCAAGTGAAGTGCAAATACGAGAAATGTTTTAAGCTTGACGATGATGTGGCTGTCATCACTCATAAATCGATGTTTTTTTCTCAAACGGCATAATGAAAAACGATTGCTTATTTTGATCTCCTACTCACGGGGGTTCCAGTGTCAATTTCACAATCATTTCAAACCAAATTGATTCCAATGAAAATGGAGTGTAAAGGACTGCTGCACACGAATCCCATTAACATTCGGAAGCCGACCACGACCTAACACAACACACGATAACCGACACAGGTCCCAGTTATCCGTAATAAACCGTTTGGGGACCAATCAAGCCACATCAAAGGGTGCAATAACCATTGGGCCCAATCGACGGAGGACCAATTACAATGTTAAAAGCGCTTGCGCCGCGGGGCACACATGGGAATGAGAACAGAATTTGAATTTGAAATTTCGGGGCCAATTTACCTTGAAGTGTAAGGCGACAGATACTAAAACGTAGTGCAGGGAAAGGAGTGATCATAATTTTGTAGTATATGTAAGTACAGAGAATAAGAGATGCAATAATATTTATTGAAATACGTTTTTCAGTCTACCTATTTTTCTATAGTGCCAATAAGACAATATTATAAAAAAAAAAACTGAAGAATCTGGTGGAAGTGATTCACGTTCTCAACTCAACCGTTCTCGTCTAATTGTATAATTATTTCTTATTTTTCTTAAAATCCTTACAGTATATAATTTCTACAAATCCAATTCATTCATTAGAAAGGTAAGATTGGATTTGTAGAAAACCGGTGGGTAATGGTAGATCGGTAAACCGGTAAGGTCATAGGGCAAAAAGTTTGCTTTGCAAATATTAGAAAGAATTTATTTTTTTTTTTTTACAAAGACCTTTTTTTTAATATTAAATGCACCAACTATTGTTCTGTTTTTCAAAGACATACTAGGTTGGAGTCACAATATTAATACCGGGTCGCGTCGCGCATCTCCCGAGGGGTTTCTAAATCATCCGTCCCTGTCGCTCCCTTGCGCCCGGCGCTAACTTGCACATCATAGTGTGGATAAGACTCTGTAAGTATAATAAAATAAAGTACAGAAAATGCGGTATTTTTATAGAATTTCCCAAGAAACGGAGAGTCCAGCCAATCTATTCTGTAAAAACATCACCGTGATAACTTAGGTGAAGTGAGCTGTCATTCCACCCGATGCTAGGGATTGACACTATTGACAGCTCACTTTAAGCACTTCACCTCAGTCTTCCCGGTCATATTTTTACAGAATACACCGGCAGTTTGTGATCGGTCAATGAATAATTATTTTATTCAACTAGGTGGCGAGGAGTTTGGGAACTCTCGGCAAGTGATTACTACCGCCTATGGACATTTGTAATACTAGAGGCATCATTATTATTTAAGTTAATGCGTTGCATGGCCAGAAACAAAACTGAAATGACTCGAGTGTGCTTGCAACTACACCACTCTCCCAATGTTGTAAGTACTAGTAAGTGGAAATCCTTAGACAGTAACAGCACAGCTTTTTGCTAAATAGCGCTCTCCAATAATTCTCCTAAGTATTTTTTGTCACTGTCATTTTTGGGAGCTATTGTAGTAGTTAGAGTTACTTGATAGGATCTTGCTACCCGCGATAAATCAAGTTTATTTAAGGGATCCTCCCTTTTCTATAGAGTATGAGTGAACTTTACACCCTGTTCCTCATACCTCTATATTAGCTATCGAAAACTTAGCATTTTTGGCAAACCAATGCTTCCTATAGTTTCTTTGTTAAGGCATATCCATACAACCCTAGCGAAGCTGTAGCGCCCCCGGTAACATTCGCTTTACGGTGTAATTTTTCTTATGTTATTTATTTATTTATTACGTTGTGAGTGATCTATATCACGTCATATCTTACACTCTTGTAAATGGGCCAGCATTTATTCAGAGCCGCGCCGCAGTGTTCGTGTGGTAAGTATTTTACTTTCGTTTGTGCTGATAGATTCGTAATTGTTTCGGGCAAATATTCTTTTGGAATCCGATGGATGCAAGAAGTATAGAAGCGGACGAAGTTTCTGTCGGCCGATGTCCAACAGTGGACGTCTTTTGGCTGCAATGATGATGATGATGATGTTTTTGGCTGCTGTTCAAAGAAGATAAAAGCAAGATCCATATCCGTAAACTCTTATAGTATATGAGAGTTCAGTTGGATTCAATTTGTCAACAGAAGCCGATATAAAATTAGGATATTAAGGCCTGAAGAAGCCCATTTCAGAGTTTTTATTTCACGTGGTAAAAATATAATTAGTGAAAAGTAGATCAGATACAAAATGCATCAGAAGCATAACCGGGCCACCGGAGAAAAGAAAGAGAAAATGAAAGATTTTTAAAGATTTGTACGGTGTGATGTCAAAAATTAAAAAAACGGAAAGTTAGAAAGGAGATAGAAGTGGTCATTCTAAACGTGCTTTGGCCCAATGTTAGTTAAAAACTCAGGGGACTCGTGGCTAAGTAATAACAGCCACTTAAGACGATCGATCAGGTTAAGCTACCATTGCCGCGGTCGGTTGATCATCTTAATATACCGAGACCCCATCCGTGCGTGGGTTGTGGATTTCAGATAGGCAGTCGCTCTATGTAAATATACAATATAATATACTCGTATTCAGCTGAATCCGGTTTGACTGAAAGATTTTTCCCATACATAGCTGTTGGGAAAAAGCTAGGCAAATGATGAAGATGATAGTTTTTTTTTCTTTAATTTTTTTATTTTTTATTTGATGTATTTAGTTGAAAACCCACTACGGATCCTAAGTTATATAATAAGTTACCTATTGCAATAAAAGATCTTGACAGCAGACACCATGTCAAAAAGGCTCTTCTTGATTTATTGGGTGAGAAAGCTAGTAAGTATACAGTGAATGAGTACCTGGAAGACAAATTGTAATTTAATGACATTTTATTGGTTTGACATTTTAATTTAATGACATTTATGTAATTGTTGACATTTTATTAATTTTGAATGTTTTTGTAAATTTTTGTTTTTTTTTATTTACTTCCATTTATATTAATTAGAAATAATAATTAGAATTTGCACGCCGTTGACGGCAAGACATAGCGCTCATTTTTATAAATTTAGACCTTTGTTTACCTATGTTCTACAAATAAAAATATTTGAATTTGAATATGAATTTGGATAAACAGCTTACCAACAAATCACCCAGATGATCAGACGACGCAACTAAAGAAATATATTTAGCCCTAAAAATAATAGACAATTACACTAAAACTATAAATTTTACGATCCCATAACAGAATCCATAATGAAAATAACGACAAAACCTCAGTTCCTTTGCAATTTACCTCCTACCACCGCTAGAAAACATTTGAAAAATAACTTTTAACTCGTAAAATAAAAGATGAGACTTTCAGGCTTTAGGCTTTTTCATAAATATGGTAGGGGAATATAATGGGCAAGGGCTTTAAAACATAGTTTTTAAAACTCAAGTGACATTTATGTTATGGGTGATATATCAGTGTTTAAGTTAGCTATAGTTAAGTAATGGTAAAAGAGGATGAGGGACGGTAATAAGACACGGTAGGCAAATTGGAATTTTTGCTCAAATTCCTGTTTTTAAATAGAATTGAAGTGTGACTTACGGTGGTCGTGAGTTCGAACCCAGACAGGTACTTTGTGTAAGTATTTAATTTCATCACTTCTCTCAGAACGGTGAAGGAGAACATCGTGAGGAAACCGGTGTGTCTTAGAACAAAACAAAACGAAGACATGTGACATCTATCAACCCGCATCGGGCCTGCGTGGTGGATAACGGCCCACTCCCTCTCACAGAGAGGAGGCCTGTGTCCCAGCAGTGGGAACGTTATAGGTTAAGTATGTTGTATGTTTTTGTTGATCTATTATAATGATTTCTCCTCTTTTTGTTAATCTCCAATAATTACTATTACTAACTGCGATTCATTTTGTCGGGGTACCCTAGCTTAGTTAATGCGATTAACTGTGAGAAAAGACATGAAAGTTAAATGGTAGCCAAATCATTAAAAAAAGTGTGCAACATTAAGAAGCGCAAAACGTTTTTAGAGGTTCAATCACAAAAAAAAGGTTTTATTAGAAAGTCAAAGAAATAAGTTTTTACAGGATCCGTTAAATATTTTCCTTAATAAAGTCACCTTTCATATTGAAAGTGAAATTAAAAGAAATGTTTATTTCTGTAAAAAAAATACTGGTATTCATCTGCATCCGGTTAGACTGTAAGCCGACACCAACGTAGTTGGGAGAAGGCTAGGCAGGTGATGATGGTTTATTTCTGTAAGTAGATCTTTTAAGACACTTCTACACGTCAATACTCGTAGTTTTAAAACTAGATGACACCAGCATTTCCTAGCTGACTGATCCCTGAGAAGAAATGCCGAAAAAAACTCAGAGGTCATGGTCTCTTTTAAAGTAGACGACACGGTTGGCACAGTGGCTGAGCGATCGACTGCCGCGCTGCGTGTCGTGGGGTCGATTCCCGCACGGAACAAATATTTGTATTGCCTACAGATAGTTGTTCCGGGTCTGGCTGTTTGTGTATGTGAGTTTAAATGTTTGTAAACGCACCCACGACACAGGAGTAATTCCTAGTGTGGGGCTGTGGGGCAACGTTTTAAAAAAAAAAAAAAAAGTCCAGTCATTATATTAGTGATTCCGATTACATCAATCTGCAACGTAGTCTACATTTTCCCAACACCTTTGCTAATAACATCAAAGAAGGAACGTCTGAACGATAAATAAAACTAACCAGATGTTAACTAAAGCGTGGACTGTACATCTGCAAGTTCATACAAAACAATAGACGATTGTTGTTATTTTTTAGTTCATCAGTGACTTACTGTTACAGCGCGGCGTGGAAATGAATTATCTTCCGAGTGTACTCCAAATCGAAGCTGCATCTGCCGTAGTGAGGGGAAGTTATCGATAAAAAGCTTATAAAATTATTAAAGAAGAAAAAAAAGTGGTGTGGAGTTGTTTAGCTTTATTTAGTGAATTGTATATGATTTTATTTGTTTTTTTTTGTTTCCTTTACTCTTTCACACGCTGTTTACATCTCTTTATCTATAATTGTCTTTTCGCAGGTATGCTGGAAGAGATTTCTTATGAAATAAGCATCACCTTTGTACCTATTTTTCTGTTCTGTTTTTTTTCTTGTCTGTTTATATACCTATTAGGTGTGTACATAAATGGTAAAATAAATAAATAAAGAAAAACGTAAAAGTTGAGATTGAAACGACGTTAGAGCGCGCTTGTACATAATCACAGTAATTTGTTTATAATTGCCTCAATCATTTTGTAATTAAATAACACCGCTTAGTCTCGATTTCATTTTTTACTTAGTTATACTTTAGTGTGGTCTAGCAAAAGGTAGTGAGTTTGCTAGATACTTTTGTTTGGTACTTGATTTATAAACAAAGCTTTTTAGTGTATCAAGTCAACAAACCTATTAATAAACGTTTTATTTGTTTAAAATATTGTAGATGCACGCGACAACATATCAAGCTATACATTTCCAGTTTTAGCTGATCTCGCATTGTATAGGCTTTTCGTCCTCTGTGTGTCTGCTTAGACTGGAAATGTATAACTTGATATGACGACGTGCGTACTAGTAAAATTATACAAACAGGACTTCTCGGCCTTTATTTTCTCATCTATCGATATGTCCACTATCGACACATGCACATCTCAAATCAATCGCAACCGTAGCCCGAGCTTTTTACAGTTTGTTAGTAGTTTTGATATTTTTTATCCTTTTTGCCCCTTTCGAGGATTCATTTTGGAGAATAAAATGACCGCAGATGTAACCGGCAGGTGTTGCCACGCCAATAATGAAGGAATCGCACTCAATCAGGCTCGCTATTATATTTTTATGGGTATAAAAGTTTATGCATGGTCATTTTATTTGGTGGTTAAGAATTTTCGTGGTTTGTTATACTAATTATTTTCTTTAGCAGATGCTTGTTGTTTTATTTCGGAGGTGAACAGTTATTATTTTGCAGTCTGTAATCTCGTTTTAGTGAAGGTGAATTCTCAGTCGATCATAATTACTTATTCATTTGTTACTTACGTGTTTAATTATTTGTTTTGTCGTTGATTTTTCTTTGATATTTTGTGAAAATTGTGGCCTTTCATTTTTTATGAGGTGATAGAGAAAGAAAGAAAATGTATAGCTATTTATTGGGACTCGCTCAGGAAGATCACAAACTACTCTAAACTAAAATCATAGAAACATAAAAAAACAATAGTAGTTCCTATGTATATTAAAAAAAAATATACAGGGTGGCCCACATAGACGCGCTAACTGTAACCATGAATTCAGCAAATGATCCTAGCATACAAATTTTACATTGCTTATCAAAAAAAAAAAATTGGTATTTTATACAAATCTACAATACTTACGCGATAAAAATGTATGGAACAGCATTATTTTTTTTAATAACCCACTGACCGAATTTCAACACACGGGGGTCCAGAATCATGTCCTGAATCCATGGTAACAGTATGCGCGTCGATGTCCCTGCCACCCGCTATAATTCAAAATAGCATCAATTACCTGAAAAATACATGCATTAATTATTTAAATTATTATCATTTTAAAAGGAATCAAAAGTTCTAAAGAACTTAATATTATAATATATCGAAACAAAATAGGAAGTATAAAAAATACTTAACGCGAACAATCTACTTTGGTACTTACCTCTAAGTAGATGCAAGTGCTAATTATTCAATTCCACAAACGTACGACACAAACAGTTCCCATATAATAAAGTAGTATCCATTACATTTTATCTAAATAAAAACACGTAATTAAATGCAAATAAGGACGGGCTGACAGCATGTCGATATAATTCAAGACGTTTTATCGACTATCGACAGTTTGCGTGTGGACTTATCAAGTTTATGGTTGTTCGTGTGAACGGTCTATCGGTGGAAGTAAGTCAACGTCGCGCTAATTATGTCGCTGTGACGACTTGTGACGATATATCGATAGTTTCTGACGATATACTGATGCATCTTGATACTTGTAAATGATTACTCCGGTTTTTGTGAGCGTTTTTTGCGTGTTAATTGTTGATAAGTAACTTACATCGGTAATTAAGTTAGGTATGTCTTTCGTTATTTGTTATCTGCTTGTCTTGTTCAAGCCGAAACAAGACGCCTACGTAGATTTTAACTGACACGTGTCGCTCTTTTCGATACGTGCCTCATTTGATAACAGTTAATGAAACCGTTCTTACTAGAGGTGTTAAAAATATCACGCAGATATGTAGGTAGAAAATTCTCAAAATACGATTCCAAAAACTGCATAGTATCAAGAATACTGCATAATATCAAGGATTTGACGTGCGCCCTTAGAGGCACCCCACCACGTGCCTGGCTTCATCGCCACAAAACCCTTTTGATTCGCTTGCGCCGAATTTGGTTTTGCAAGTCATCAGAGAGCTCACGAAAGGAATGAAAATTAATCTGGATCGCTGTCGCCGAATACGGTGAAGAGGACTTTATAGTATCAAGAATATCCAATTACAGAAGGAGTATCGATATCGATACTTTGGACTGTAGCGTTACAAAATGTATTATTAAATTCATAACTGCGTCAGCACTATTCCATTCATTGAAGCTACTATAATGATAATGCTCTACATTAAAATTTTCATCGTTGAAGATTGCACAACTAGAAGTTCTATCGAAGAAAACCGTTATACACGTCTTGTTTAGGTCAGTCAAACCGTAAATTAAGGGAGTTTCCTATCATCCATTATAACTATAACGTTTAACCCACTTTCGAATCGTGAGCGAATTTATTATCATTTGCAAAATTATTATGCGGCACTTATCAAATACGGTAAGGTGTGAGAATGTCGCTTGCGATAGTGCAACACTACTGTAAATTACGAAACCTCATGACAAATGAAATACAACTGTATTGCCAAGCAAAAAGGATCATAATAATTTAGCAGACATGAATGTCATAAGTTTGCAGAATGTTATCAGTCACCAATGTACAAACCGATCTACAAATCCCTAAACAAAATTCTACAGAAGAAACAACCTTACCAGGTACCATATAAGGGTCACAAAAACGGTATCAATTCAAAAGTACAGTTGGCAACATAATTATCGAGTCACGTGACAAGATTGATGCATGTCAGCTCGTCACGTCTGTCCATATCTTCACGCTAAGTGCTTGAGATGCCGACCAGAATGCAAATGAAGTCGTCCCAGTATAAATATAAGAGCACTTTACACATGTTTATGATATTGTTGTTATCTGGACATGAAAGTGTATCTGTCAAAACAATTTATTTATGCACCGTTTGGGGATCGTGACTGAAGTGGTACAGTCGAGGTAGGAAGTAGATGACCTAGTTTTGAAATTGAACAGATGGACGATGGTCCTAAGATGAAGTGCATGCAAGGTGCAGCATTAGCAAAACTTGGATTGGATATTGAGCAAAATGAAGGAGCGGTTACTGTAACACCACTATAATATTGGGCTTCGTTGATATCGATGACGGTGTTTTCTTGTTAATTTTTCGACGTGCAGAATAGGCTGATAGTATTGTTAAAAATTGTAGGACAGATATATTTTCAAGTGGCACAGAAAGTAAGAGGAATGGCACAAATTATGAGAGGCCTATAAATCCTGGCAATCCTATATTAAGAATTATTGGTGATGATTTAAAAAAATCTTCTAAACCTACATAATAATGTATACAAATTGATGGAAAGACCTTGCAAGAAAAAATTGAACCATGCTGCCTATATATCCGTGAAAAAGCATTCATAAAAGACCCATATCTCAAATCTCATCTAGATTACCCATATCTCGTGATCCGATTATATCTGAGATTACTGATTGACCGTCAAACGCACTTATGTATCAATAAACCCCTTATCACCCTAATTCACAACCTACATTTTACTCTAAAAAAGAACCACATATACCTGCCTCATACAGCCAAGATATACACATAGATACAGATATGTCTGTCTCACACAAACTCAGTCAGCTTATAAAAATTTATAGCAAATTTTATGTGGTTGGAAAGGGACACACAGACCTTACGCGTTGATTAGTTCCTCGGAATTCTCTCAGAGAAGAACAGCATGGTCAGCAGCCTATAATTATCTAAAGCGAAACAGTTTTCGGAGAGAAACGATGTTTTAGTTAAACGTTTTTTAAGATCTTGTTTTGATTTGTTGCCCAAACATTAGTTGGATATGCAGTTTGATCGATCGGCCAACAATCGGTATGTTGGCAATGAAATATTGGCGATCATTTGTTATGGTCGTGTTGGATTCAAAATGAAACGAGTTTGAGGATTGTGATTGCAATTTGTTTGGATGTCAATGACTTATTTTATAGCTGTAGACTGAGATTTTTTTTTGTAGTTTCATACTAAATGCTGTCAAGGGTTTCGTTTTTGCAGGATTCGTTAATGTTGAGATGGCACTGTAGGTGCATCTTGAAGACAATACGTTGATGTTATCAATGCATTCAGTATAGATTGAGTGCTTATAGATAGTAGTTAAACCAGTGATATTGGTATTCATATAAAGGCTCCGGTTTGCTCGTAGACAGTCGCGACGCGACAGCTGAGATAAACTTCATGAAAATTGTTCTACCATACTATGAAGTTTTCATAGAAATAGTTCTACTAGAGTAATATTCTCACCGTCACGTCTGTCTCCGGAGCCTTAACAGCATAATGTCATTATAACCAGCCTTGAATTTCGAGTGCCGATATTTCAAACCATTTATTTATTTATTAGTTGCGCCCCGCGGTTTCACCCGCATATGTTTCAATCCCGTGGGAATATCGGGATAAAAAGTATCCAATGTGTTAATCCTGGTTATAAAGTATCTGTGTGCCAAATTTCATCCAAATTCGTTTAGTAGTTTTGGCGTGAAAGAGTAACAAACATCCATCCATCCATCTATACAAACTTTTGCGTTTATAATATTAGTAGAATTATTATTTATTTACCATTTTGCGTTTTAGTTTCATAAAAGTGCCACGGAACGCTCTCAGCTTTTAATTTTCTTTTTTTCTTCAATTATTTTTGATTCCTTCCACGTTTCGTCCCTTTTAGAGCTCACATCGACAACTTCATAAAACATCACCATAATTAAAATGTTATCAATTATATATTTTCCCGTTCGTAATCCTATCCATCCGTGTGTATAAAATGTGAGGTTGTACCAAAATGGCCGGCTCTCTTGTCATGCTACAATGGGGACTAATTAAGAGCCCTCAGAGTTAATTAGCTCCGGGTTTTTGGTAATGCAATGGAAGTTAAAATTTTGTTTTGTCTTCAGTTATGAATCGGGAGAAGCAATTTGTTTGGTGCATTGAGAAAGAAGAGTTTCTTGTTTTTGAAATTCGTTTTTCTGACCAATATTGCGTTGTTGTCTTTAATTTTCAGAAGTTTTGATTATATTTTTGGATATTATACTTATTCATCTTCATCTAATTTAAATATACAGGGTGGCAGTTACGCGCAGCCTGTTGCTATGGATTCAGTACATGATTCTGAACCCCACTGGCCTCAAAATTACTGTTCCATACATTTTGACCGTGTAGGTATTGCACTTTTCTATGAAACAACTGTTTTTTTTTATAAACGACCAAAAAGGTATTACGCTGGGAATCTAGAATCATGTGCTGAATTCATTACAGGTTACGTGTCGGTTTTCCTGCTACCCTGTATAGAATTCTATTCTAAAGAGTTTTTCTAAACCACACAGATGTCGACAACGAGTGACAGTATCGTCGTTTTATCGTAAGATGTGACCAACTATTTAGACACCTACCTCCAGAAGTCCAGAGGCTGCAATAGTTTTTCTATCGATACCTAGGTCCTCTGCCATTTTTTGGTCACAGTTCACATTAGTTGATTAGAATCCAGCGAAGGTAAGATCCATCTGCCTTGAACAAAATAAAGTATCATCATTAAAATCAACTTGAAAAAATGTCATTACCTATATATATCGCCCAGTGGTTAAGTCCTCGCTTCTCATACACGATGTTGTGTGTTCAAATCCGTCGTGTACCAATGTGACCTTTGCAAATTTATATATAGTTTCTAAGTTTATCTTGGACATGACTGACATCGGCAAAGGAAAACATCGTGAGGAAACCTGGACTAATATATTATATGTGTCTGAAATACAGTTAATATAATTATGTCTGAAACCGCCAACCCGTCTTGAGCAAGGGTGGTGATCAATGCTCGTACCTTCAGTATAGTATAAAGTACTCTGTGCTCATACCTTTTTTTAATGAGAAAAGGCCTTTGCCCTGAAATGGGACAGTAATAGTCTGGTATCAAAATGTAAAAATATACAGCAACACCTCTGTACCTACCTATTTTTTTCTGTTCTGTTTTTCATTGTCTGTTTATATATGTGTGTACATAAATGCTAAAAATATACAGAATAACATAAAGTAGGCAACACACAACACAGCCATAGAATTTTACAACCACATTCTCATAGCAGCCTACTTACCACAAGTAGCCATTAAATACCTCATGACGTCACAAAACCGTCAACATAAATATGATATGAATTAATGGAAGACGGAACTCAAAGCCACCGACTTAGATCAGGTGGCTGATAAGGTAGAAACAATGGACGATCTCATATAACAATTTGTATACAAACGGCGGGAATCTCTTAATTTGTTGCTTGTTGTTGCCTGTCTCTGTGATTCGACGTTTCGTAAGAGGAGTTTGGGAAATGGATATGGTATAAAATAAATAAGTCAAAGTAGCCTGTATTTCCTCTGACCTTTATTCGTGCGTAAGTTCTTAAAAATGAATAGTAATAATAAATAATTTATTGGCATAAAAAATGTGTACAAACAAAGTGAGGCCCTGACTCCTGCGCTACGTAACAACACCTGTGTTACAGGAGCCAATGTCTTCTCCCAAACAGCAGGTTCTAGATTTTATGCAATATACTCATATATCTATGAGGTATTTCACTTAGAGCACTGATTTCAACAGCACTTCCGCGAACAGCACTTGAGCACTTCCAGTAACCATACATAGTTTGTATTTACGACAAACAAAAATAATAATTAAACAAGCATTTCATTGTATTCGTTATATCGTTTCTTATTATAGAAACGAGGACATAAGAGGAAGTCTGAAGGTGGCACCAGTAACTGAAAAGTTGTGTGGAAATCGGTTGTGATACAGAGGAATAGGGAAAATGTCGTAGGGACAGTTTTGAGTATGAATGTCAATGGCTATGAGTAGAGACCAAAGACACGATGGATGGACTATTTGAATGATGATATGGTTCGAATGGGGGTGACTACCGAGATGACGACTATATTCCGCCGCTGTTACGCTGACCCCAAACAAATTGGGTTATGGATGATGTTGATTTCATTGTATTATAATTTCTGCTTGTTAAGACTGTATTAGAAAATTAGCTATTAAGTATCAGCTACCATGTTAGGCTGTCTTGCGACATACGCCTCCCCTATTTCCCACCACTTATTCCTCTCCAAAGCTGTTCTTCGCCAACCTTTTGGCAGATCGTCTTCCTACCTTTACAGCTGTCATAGGTGAAAAACAGGATGTGGTAGAGTCGAAGAATATTACCTTGTAAAGATGTACTCAGAAACGTCCGGTGGACGGTAGTTACTGTTGTCAGGCCTGCTGCAAATCTTGTTGGTTGGCAAATATTTTCTTCATAGTTCGAGCTATTCTTATAAAGTTTGTGCTTAACATACGGAAGGAGAACCACACTGTAAATATTTATGACAAAAAAAATTGTTGTTGCTTGGGTACTGACTACTACTTTAATCGGCTTATAACGTTCCCACTACTGGGACACAGGCCTCCTCTCTGTGAGAGGGAGTGGGTCATAATGCACCACGCGGGCCCAGTGCGGGTTGGTAGATGTCGCATGTCTTCGTTTTTTTTGTTCTAGGTTATGTTATGTGTGTGTGGTGTTCATTCACCGTTTTGAAAGCAGTGGTGATGAAATAAATTACACAAATTAAAG
Source organism: Apamea epomidion (assembly GCA_947507525.1). Taxonomy (NCBI): domain Eukaryota; kingdom Metazoa; phylum Arthropoda; class Insecta; order Lepidoptera; family Noctuidae; genus Apamea; species Apamea epomidion. The sequence continues at coordinate 6,544,125 of OX382233.1, forward strand.
CGCCTGGCTGGGCACGAACCTACGATCTACGACTCGAAAGTCAGTGTCGTTACCACTGCGCCACCACTGCTCTGATTACTGACTACTGATAGATAGTTAAAAGTGAACTCCGACAAAAAGGCAACATTGATGAAATCGTTGAGAACAATACTATGATAACGACCCTTATCAATTTAAGTGTCGCTAAATGACTAATTATTCAATCATTAACACTTTTTCTTGCTGTCCACAATTGTGATCCACCTTGTTCTTATTATTTGGCTTGCAATGAAATAACATTCACGAGTACGGTCAGGCTCACCCTGGGCTGTCAGTCCCGCACACTATTAATCAGAATCTGAAGCAATTAGAAGGATATTCCTAATTCATTGCTTCATTTGTTCAAACAATTTGTCTGCTCAACAATTTAAACAACGCAATGAATGTGGTTGAACTGTCATAATGAAAGCCATTGCTACTGTTAGTGTATTATGCAATTGCCCCGCTGCTCCCACATTGCTGACTGCCTCATATTTCGTCATAGCATGATTCTAATAATAATAGTCCTCCAAATCGAATTTCAGCCATGACGGCCAATCTCAGACGAGACTAGCCTTCGGTGTGGGAGATATTATTGTGAACAAGTGTGTGCGCTGACTCAGAGGCACTCTCTCTTCCATCACTCTCATAGCCCGATGGGGCAGCAATCCGACCTGACTAATGAGAGATCAGGCACCGGAGCAGGAGCATGGGGTCTTGGGTTCGATCCCCAGGTCTGGCAAAGTATTATTGAGTGTTTCCATTAAGTAATAATATCTTTGTAGCATTCCGTATAATTTGTAAGTATGTGGTTTGATATCCACAGGGGTGTCAAGCCACCTACTTACAAACTATAACTCGGATGATTCTTATATCATGTTGGTACAAAGACCATGCAAACGAGATCCACCTTCTATTAAAGTAAATGCTGCCTTCTCCACAATTACATCACAATAATAGTTCTTTGTCAAACAATAGTGTGAGTGTGGAGACACTGTCAATTAGTATCACCATCTAATCTTGTGAACGAATAAGGCTGTTACCACATACATACTAAGGTACATAACCTTGCGCCTTCTTTCCGTGAGGGTAGGCAGAAGTTACAGAACGTCATCTGCTACGATCCTTACATAAGTACTTACTCCTTTAACTTGGTTTACGTTCATACATCTGGACGTATACCTTCACCGGTTGAGAGTACTACGTACCTGAAGTAAATCCCCAATAATACTATATTTATTATTTCCAAAGGAAACTCATAGGTACCTACTTGAAAACAAGTTACCTAGCGTCTTTCTAATTGATCACAGCTGCCAATGATGTCAAGGAAACAGGATGAAAAAGAAGATTACCTAGAAACATGCTTATCTAATAAACTTAACTCCGCCAATTCCATAAAATACCAAAACTTGAGACATTCCGTGACCAATTTCGATAGCGAGAATGACAGACAAACCATTACAAACCGATTCAACCGATTTCATGGTTGTTATCAAGTACACTGCGACATTTACATACCACTCCACCCATCTCAATTCAATTCACAACCTTAAACTTAAAAGAATAAAGTGGCTTTTTAATTGGCAGTTAACAGTGCAGATTGTATGCAAATTACAAATCAATGTTTGCCAATAAGCCGTAATTATTATAATGAGCGCGCGTTTTCATGGCCTTTAATGTGTTAATTGATCACTTAATAAATTAATAGCGATGATTTTATTATTAAGTATGTGAACAAAACGCTGGGTGAATAACTTTGTAGTACCGAGCGTCGAGGGTTCGCGGAAAACTGCAAGCAATCCGACGTATTAAGTCAACTATTTTGACTTGAAATATACAGGGTGGGTGTTTTTGAGACGGGAAAGTAAGGGCATGTAGGAACAGAACTAAAATAAACTGATAGTTTTATTTCAATTTAACCATTTACATGCACTTTTTAACTGACAAAAAGTCGGTCAGTTACTCCGGAAGTTGAAGCTAGTTAGGATAGAATAAAACCTAAGTACTATTTATTTATTACTTTATATATACTTTATTGTACACCAGATTATATTTAATAAAAAAATACGATTATTAAAATACTAAACATACAATGGGTACGCTTGAGTGGTGGTGTATTTTGTACACCATAAAAATTACAGATATAAATGTGGAAATTGGTAGGTTAAGTAACCGTTATAGCTACAGGAAAACGTTCTTAGGAGACTGTCAATAACTTTTTAAATAATTGTTTGCATTCGCAGATTTTGAAAAATGGTACAGTCAGTCAGATAAACGTCAATTCATACGTTTTATTTTTTTTATGATGTCAAGCGATGCAGTTTCTTTTAAAAGGATTAGTCTGTTCAGGTCCAATTAAGGTTAAAGTATTAGTATTTGAGTATTAGTAGTACGATAACAAATCGCAAAAAACGTTCCATGATTTTCTCTTACCTAAACACGTAGATAGGTAAGTACCTAATATGAACCACGTACATTTCTATGCGAAAACGTTTGAAAACATTTTGTAGTGTTTTCTGTATCCAGGGATACTGTATTGGTGCTTTTTCGTGCAGCTTCAGATGCTGCTATCTTGATGAAACGCCTGGTAGTTTGAAGATGACTTCATGATCATCAAGTAGTGTTGATGACTATTTGTTAACTTCCTTTATTCAAGTTCTTTGTCCGTTCTTCTCCATAGGAACCTATTACGCTTTGGAATGGGCAACAGCTCAAGCAACAACAGAACAACTTTCCACATTCTGGCTGCCAGACTCCTTGACAGTTAAAAGTGCCTGTAGGAACATAATTGATTAAATTGTAATAAATTCATTGTTTTTGAATATAAGCTACAGTATTTTTTATCTTACGAAGCCACGCGCGCTTTACTTGTGGTAACCAAGTGTACAAACACGCGGTGAATATGTGTGTGAAGACGAGTAGCGTCAGCTAATAACACACACACGCACAGACACACACTTCAGACTTCGCCATTGTCTCGGATCGTACTGAGAGCTCCTACGTGTACACACATATTCACAGCGTGTTTAGACAATTGGTAAGCACAAGAAAAGCGCGCGTCGCGTCGTGAGATAAAAATACACTACATGAAAGAACAAACATTTGGTTAGTTGGGCAGATTGTCCAAGATAATAAACATTTGGTTAGTTGGGCAGATTGTCCAAGATAATAAACATTTGGTTAGTTGGGCAGATTGTCCAAGATAATAAACATTTGGTTAGTTGGGCAGATTGTCCAAGATAATAAACATTTGGTTAGTTGGGCAGATTGTCCAAGATAATAAACATTTGGTTAGTTGGGCAGATTGTCCAAGATAATAAACATTTGGTTAGTTGGGCAGATTGTCCAAGATAATAAACATTTGGTTAGTTGGGCAGATTGTCCAAGATAATAAACATTTGGTTAGTTGGGCAGATTGTCCAAGATAATAAACATTTGGTTAGTTGGGCAGATTGTCCAAGATAATTATGTATATAAATAAATAAATTCTTTATTTCAAAAAAGTGACAACGGTTACAGGTTTTATTTACATTTACAACATACAGAAGTAGAATCTCAAACATAGGTCCCCCTGGCTTCCAAACTAGGTACATACCTGTGACTTGGGAGTCAGTGTTCCTCCATTATAAAAGTCATTAGGCATGTCGTTCAAGATGCAATTCTAATAGTCAATCCACCATTATAACATCTTTCTGATTAACATCGTAATTTACAACCAGCAACATAGCAACAAGACTTTATTCCCATCTTCAGCTATTAAGTAATAAACTGCTACAGTTAATTACAGCATGATTGCGTGCCTACTTTACATATAATGAAGACAGATGTCACTAGCAACAATTAAACTTCATTATTACCACGGGGATGCTAGTACCTACCATCATTTTTAGGGATCCGTACCCAAAGGGTGCCAAAATAATCAGCCTATAATGTTCCCACTGCTGGGACACAGGCTAACTCTCTTCGAGAGGCTGTAATCTACCACGCGGGTTGGTAGATGTCACATGTCTTTCTGTCGTATTCTTTTTGGTTTTTGGACATTTCGAAAAAAGTATTTACAGAAAGTAAAGCGCGTGGCTGGGTTCAAAGTCACAACCTACACCTCATAAGTTGGGACGACCGTTACAAATGAGCCACCATTGCTTTTCAAGGGTGCCAACGGAGTCAGGAGCCAGTGTATTACTAAGGTTCCGCTGTCCGTCCTTCTGTCACAGAGCTGTATCTTTTGAACCATAATAGTTCGTCCTGCCATCTCCACTTTGGCCTGCCGCGATGGTGTCGTGCTTTTATTATTATTTTATTAGCGTTTATATGATAGGGTAGTTGCTGGGTAAAAAAACAATTATTATATTTAGTCCGTCAGTTAGATTATCGAAAAATAATGGACACGTATTTTTTCTTTTGCAATCAATCAAAAAATGACAAAGATAAAGTGCGTCAAAATTTGGGAGTAGGGGGTCGTGACGTCACGCCTTGCTAAAAAGTGTAGCAAGGCGTGACGTCACGCGGAACTTTAACAGGCGATATCTTCATCATTTTTTATATAATTGACAAAAGAAAAAATACGGGTCCAATATTTTTTGATAATCCAACTGACGGACTAATTAGAATTTTTTAGGCAACTAGCCTATTAAGTGGTGCTAAATATTGTACGGTGGTACGGAATCTCTCGTGGGCAAGTCCTACATGCACTTGGCAGCTTTTTCTTCAGAACGGGTTGGACAAACCCATTGTTTCTTCTTGACCTTTACGATCGACCTCAGATAGTAGAGTTTTATGAATTATTTCGTGTTTTGTTGCGAAATATTGTGTTGCTAGATATGTATCTATTTTGACAACGTTGGAAGTGTGATTGAGTGTCTCTGAATTCTCACATTATAAATGGCTTTTGTTGTGTCGAATCTTATTCATAATAATATATTAGGTATAAGTATATATTTCGTCTGTGTTAAATTACTGTTGTCATCTTTCTTTACTGCCGCGGTGGTCAAATCGCAAGCGCTTTTGCTCAGCGTGAGGTCCTGGGTTCAATTGCTAGGTCGGCCAAAGTGTTATTGAGCTTTTTTCGTAAGAAATTCTGTGTGAGAAGTGCCTGGTTTATGGCAATAGGCTCGCCCCTTATTAAATGGGGCTTAAGCATAACTGGCGAAATGTGGAAGGTAAGTACCTACACCTCTGGCTTACCCTTAGGAGATTACAAGCTTGATGTTATGTAACATGTCTTTTTTTTATGTTTTTGAAAGGTCTACACCAAAATATGAGCACGTATCTTCACTATGAGTCACATAGATGAAAATATGTCTTGATATTAACCAGAATTAACAGTCTGTAAAATACAAGGAATGCCCATGACACATCACTAAGAAAACCATCAGGAAAAAAAAGAAAAAAATCTTTTCGCGCCACAAAAACGTTAGTTCCCAGAACTCAACTCCACAGATAAACAATAACAATTTCAAACAATGTTTACCTATATTACAAATTTTGCGCTGGCAACCGCATCCGTTCTCGCGTAGGATATCTATTTTGAGTGCTGGCAACATTGTCCCACCCATGCGACAGAACGCGCGTGCCCACATTATAAACACCAATACTTGGACGTTCAAATTTCAAAAACAATTTGTACCGACGTGACGTTGTATCCGGTGACGTTCAGTTGCGGAATAGAAGCTGGAAGCTTAAGAATAACAGTTTAGGTTGAAATGACGCCAAGGCAGAAAGGGCTGTCGCAATCGGTAATCGAATTAGTGAACTTTTCAGTGATCAAACATCAAAAGGTTCAGCGGATGCAAATTATTAGGATGTAAGCAACCTCTTAGTGCTAAAATACATCTTGAAGAAGCAAACGGAAATATCCCATCTGAAGTCTTGACAAAACAAATGACTGCACGCACAAAATTCCAGAAACCCAACTTCTATTGACCACTCACAATAATAATCAGCCTGTATTGTCCCACTGCAGGGCAAAGGACACCCAGTCATTTTACTACTCAACTCGACCCTGAGCCAATACGGACCAATCCCTCATATAGGCGTCTAGTTCGTCGCCCCATCTACGCCTGGGTCGTCCGCGATGCCGTTAGACGTTTTCAGTAATCCATGCTGCAAACATGTCAGGCCCAGTCCCATTTGAGCTTGGCTGCTTTTTGGGTGACGTCTGTGATTTGTGTCTTAAAGCGCAGTATCGTGTATCCATTAACCACTCAGGCAGTCTCACAAACATGATTCTTGTTGGTTCAAGCTTAGCTACTATATCTAGTTGATAGACTTCATTTCTGGAGATTATGTCGTATCGTATAACACAATATGACAATGCCGAGGGACCATGGACACAAATATTCAAAAAAATCAACTGTTTAACACAGGACAGACTACAACAAGAACAAAAGAGGGTCTCTAACAAATTAACTGGCCACAAACGATCACAAAATTAAAATTAGAACAAAAGAAAAAATCGTCCTGTCGCGACAGAACATAGCCAATGGCAAACTTTATAATAGGACCCGCAGTCCCGAAAAGTTAATAATTCACTGACCTTATAGAATTCTCTGGAACCCTCAGAGGCGGGCGGGGACACGTTATGAGTTCGGTCCCATATCGTCCTTTTTTGTCTGCAAAGCTAAATTAAATTGACTTTAGGCTGAAATATTAAGGGTTAGCCTTGGGTGACAGTCGTGTAGTAGTAGGTATGTTTGGACTGTTTCTGGGTGAGATTGGATGTGAGGAGGAATTTTAGTGGTTGGAAATTTTGAAGAGATGAAATGAATGAGGGAATTGGTCATTGGGGGCTTTATGCATTGGTATTTCGAAGGCTAGCATTATGAACGGATTTTGGAAAATTCTTAGCCTATTTCTTTATTCGCCTATGACTCTATTTAATTCAAAACCTATTTTATCTGGTTGTATTATTGGTCTTTACAGACCTCTACCAGATCTTTAATTTGAAGGTCATTTTTAAGGAGTTTTTGGTTAATACGAGTACATAACTAGAAAAAATGAGTGCCATTTTTTTTAAATTGTTAATTGGGCCCGCTCCTAATGGAAAGCGATAGATGAGGTCTATGATGGAACGTGCTTACCCAGAAGATGCCTGTTTACTTTGGCTTTGAAGGCAGACGGGTTAAAAGTGGAAGGGGGCACTGTCTGAGAGTTCCACGCTTTGGTTGTGCGCATAATAAATGTGGAGGACAAGCGGTGAGTACGACTGGTCGGGATATCAACCAAGTGCGGATGGTACCCTGCAGTACGTCTGGTAGTCCGGTAGTAAAAGAGCGATGGTCGGATCATTGTGAACAAAAACAGAACAGGCTCATTAAAGATTGTTTGTCCTCACGTTGAGCAAAGTCCATAAAAGGTTTGGTCACCCATAATCACCATCATCAACTGTTTTTGCACGTAATAACACGTTTCTAAACAGCAAAAACCTTTGCCACCAACCAAAAAACAAAGTTCATAGAATAGATTGTCTCACAAATAAAATTAATAACAACTTTCTAGTGTGGCAGTTAACCGAAAGCCTTAATTTTGTTTCGTCCACCGTCAAACGGGGCGTGTTTTGTAAAAACTGCTCCTCCGGACGCAATCTTATTTTGAACTTTCCGATCATTCGATTTTGAACCTTATGTGGTTGTGTTACGGGTTGTTATGTATTTTGAGATTGATAAAATGTTTTTGTAAAGTTATACGTTCGCGTCAGTCATACCTATGCTTCGATGGGCGGACATTAGGACATTGTGAAATATTAATAATAATTCATTTTTAATGTTTTAAGGTAAAACTGTTTGAATTTTAATCAAGTTCTAACAAATGTGAGTTTTGTAAAGTGTCTATGTAATTAATATTATTGAAATGAATGTTTGTTTCGATAATTTTTATGTAAATATGGTGTTGATTATAGTGTTTGTCTGTTTGGGCAGTTATTTGCCATAACTGTAGCTGTAATAATATTTAAAATGTTAATTACGTTGTGGATCATATGCCTATTACTGCCAATTATGGATACGCTTTCAATTTGCTAGTCCAACACTATAAAAAATTGCGAACCACCTGAGCAGTTTTTAGCCGAATGAGGCTTACATAAATCTGCCAGGGTAGCGGGTTGTTTGAAAGAGTTACCGTGGCCCCTGGCACAGGCAAATGAAGGAATACGGGTGGATTTTAGTCACTAAAAGTCTGATCCTCCTGCTCCGCTCAGAGCGGGAGAAGTTATTTGCTGAGAAAACTGGCTGAATGGCTTACATAGATCATGCTTACCGTACATCATGGAGGCCTCACTAGCATAGAATTAAATAAAACTTCTTTCTTATATCTATGCTCACAAGCTTCTCAAACAAGTACAAATCCTACAATTGGTCACATTATGGCCCATTACATTTTTTTTTTGTCTTTTTAAAACATTGCCCCATACTACGAATTACTCCTGTATCGTGGGTGCGTTTACAAAAATTTTACCTCACATACACAAACAGCCAGACCCGGAACAACTACCTGTAGGCAATACAAATATTTGTTCCGTGCGAGAATCGAACCCGCGACATGCAGCGCAGCAGTCGATCGCTCAGCCACTGCGCCAACCGTGTCGTCAAATCATCATCATCATTTCAGCCGTAAATAGTCCAATGCTGGACACAGGCCTCCTCGGATTTACTTTTGTTACAAACTCAATCCATTTATTTCAACTAAACTATTCACAGGCACTTTTGAATTGTCAAGGAGTCGGCCAGTCAAAAATATGAAGCTAGTTGCAAAGCGTTAGTAGGTATCTATGGAGAAGAACGGGCAAGAAATTCCAAGGAAGAATCAGAACTGAATTATCAACAGCAAAATTTTCCCATTGCCGAGTTTATGGCTCTTTCCTTGCATGTCTACCATATTTATCCTGTTATCTTTGTTCTTAGAAATTAATTACAGTAATTTCTACTTGAAATAATTTGCATACCTAACCACAATTGTTTTGATTCCATAATAAATGCAATGACAATAAAATTTCAGTCATTAACAAGAGGTGAAGAGGCCATGGCTACAGAACCTTTACCATAAAACTCTATTTTCAACCTTACGTAGATCCCAATAAGAGTTATAATCAATTTTGAAAATAATTATGGAAACGATTGTCACGTTCTTCAGCCAAATTATATTTGCAGTTGGAAAAACAGATTGTCATCCTTACGTTCTTTATAATAAGAGTTCCTAGTTCTGTGTGTTGATATGCAAAGTTCGTCAACAGTAGACAAAGATTGCCATAATTTGAGCAATTAAGTTAGCATGCAAATGAAGTTTAACAATAGTGGTGTGACAATTAATGACAAGTTGTTACTGACAATGAGAGGATGAGTCAGAAAACGTACTGTTTGAAGACATTCAATAAGGTGGATTCTCACGAACATTTTCATACAATTTAGCATTAAATGTATGGTGGTGGCCCCGTGATATCAAACCAGACTTACGAGTTGAAGGTCGTGAGTTTGAACCCAGGCAGGCACTTTACTTTGTGTATATATTTCATCACCACTGCTTTCAAGAATAGATCGTGAGGAATCCGCCATGTTCTAGAATCAAAAACTCGAAGACAGGTGACATCCACCAACCCGCACTTGGCCACGTGGTGGATTACAGCCCACTCGCTCTCACTGAGAGGAGGCCTGTTTCCCAGCAATGGGATTATAAGCTGATTATGATTATGCTAACAATAAATTAACATTGAGAAAATTAAAGTCCCTTTGGTTGCATGCACGTACAGACGCCAGCAGGTCAACCTACCCGAAACTGTCAATTTTTCCCAATCAACCTTGAACCTTAATGCTAGGGCGATAGGGTTGTAAATCTATTAAAGAAATTTGACAGATTGTAGTAGCCTTGATGTGCTGACGTCTGTACATATCCAAAAGTGTCTCTCTCAAGTTAATAAAGAGAGTGCTGAAGGCATCAAATATTTTTTATGTAAACAAGTTATCGCCAGAACTTGTTTACATGGAAAATCTTTGATGAAATCTTTCAGCTCCCTCTTTTCATAATTTATTCTACAAATAGACGAATTAATGAGGTACCTTATAAACTTATTTATATTGTTTATTTACTTATTTATTTTGGGCGACGCAGGCCCATAGATACTCGTATATACCTTAACCTAAACATGCATATTTTTACTATGAAATAGTACTTCACTAGCTAGCTCTGGTGCTGCTTAGTGGTACTTGTCCGCGGAAGCAACGGAACACCACGTCCTGCGGCCACAAGTCTTCATCTATGACGACGGGCAGATAACAATTCGGTACACGCACCACAAAAGCCTTGAAGTCGACGTTGCTGTGCGACTCCAGTAACTGCACCCTCGGCGTGTACCTCGTCTTCTGGCGCACGTACTCCACGATGTCCTCCGCCTTAGTGGTGTAGTGTAGGCGGGAGACGTACAGTTACGATCACCAATATGTCGACACTTGGCAACTTTCAATTGCGATTTTTTCGTGAAATAACGAATGCAACGTTGAAATACGACACATTACATAAACCTATAGATTCGAAAATGCTATGTCCGTAACAATATAAAATTTCATTAAAAAATAAAGTAGTAAGTCGCTTTTGAATAAAGCCGAGTGCATACATACTTTTGCTCGTGACTGTACACCGGTGTGTTCGGCTTTGCAGCACGCAAGCTGACTTCGGGCTCCGTAGGAGGTTTGGCGCAGGAACTTATAAAATCATCATTCCCCTAAGCTGGCCTTATCCCCATCGATTCGTGGTCGGCACAACATGTCTTTTTCTTCTATACTTCTCTATTAGTCATCATCTCGGTAGTCATCCCTTCTCTAACCATATCATCACTCACACAGCTACCTACTTATAAAATGATAGCCTCACTCACTACCTACTTATAAAATGATATCCAAAAAAACTTAATGTTTTAATCCTATAATGCCATGCCACAGCGAAGTCCATGTCCCGTTCCATAAAGACACGATATCATTGATTATTTATCGTTAGTCCTCAATACCTCCACGCTCAGTTGCTGCAATACTCTCTCATCTAACAAGTGGCAACACAACCTGTCACTAACCCCATAACTAAACTTTTAATTGAACAATTCCTTTCTAGCTGACGCATCAGGCTGCCTTGTAAGTCCGTTAAGCAAAACAACTGCGGTCATAAACCACTCTATAAGTCCACCATCTAGCCGAATTAACTGGCAGTAAATCTATCGAACGATCGCTTTTAGACCGAATTTATTTTATACACGGAAGTGTGACCTACATGATCGGGCGATCGGTCGATCAGGAATACACTTAGCATTTTAGTGTTGTGTTTTTGAACGGGTGATGGGTGGGTTTTGATTTAATTTGTAGTGAGAAATTGATCTTTTAATGGTTGTTTAGAGGATTTTTGATAGGATTTTTTGAGGGATATTAATATTTTTTTTATTGTGGCTTTATTAAGGTAGTTGGAAATGGGTAGTAATTTGTATCTAAGCTATCTAAGCTAAATTTGTGTAATAATTTAGCTATTTTTAACTACAATCGCATTTGAATGGTTATAATATTGTGTCAGATGGATAAAAATATATATATATTTTTTTTAATTTCATTATAATTAGCATTTAGATACAGTATAGGTATGTTTGGAGATCACCTTTTAAGCAAGGGATTGCTTGTCTTAGGAGTCTCTGCACTTCCACTTATCATTTTTAATGCAATTGAAATGTAGACAATTTAAACATGCAAGAATAAAAATAAAATAAAAATAAATAAAGATAAAATAAAATAAATAAAGATAAAATAAAATAAAATAAAAGGGTATCTTAACATTAAACAAACTTCTCTGCAAAAGAATGAGCGTTATGCAGAAAAGTGGCCGATCGCGCGAGTAAATGTTATGTGTGTCACGAGTGAGTGTGTTAGTGAGTACGAGTGTGAGTGTGAGTCGTGAGGTTGTGTGTGGTGTGAGTTGTAATAAGTGATGCTTAGTTCACTTATCCCAATTAATATCCTGTCCAGTACTAAATACGAGATAGGGATGTAAATCTTGAAAACAATGTTAGTAGACTAAACTAAAAATGGAGGAGGAGCAGGCCAGTAGTATCAGCCCCGACTTATGAGTTGTATGTCGTGGGTTCGAACCCAGACAGGCACTTTACTGTGTAAATAATTTCATCATCATTCCTTTCGTTTCTGTAGTGCGTCAGGGATGTTCGCAGATGCACATGTAAATTGCTTTTACGCAACAATGCGTAGAAGGTGCGCTTCCCTGGTGCGCAGGGTGTGGGGCGGCTCCAACAGTATCTTAAGCATGATTGCGAGTCGCCTGGACTGTGTGTACGTGGGTCACTGTTGTGTCGTCTCTCGTGGTATGTCGTAAGGGTGACCAACCGTTATTTTTATAGTGTTTGTCTTGGTAGCTTGAATAAAAAAATTCTATTCTTAAAAAGAAAGTCCATTCGTGAAGAAAGAAAGAAAAACGGTGTAGGAAAACATCGTGAGGAAACCGGCATGTCCTAGAACCAAAAATTCGAAGGCATGTGACATTTAAGTACCAACCAGCACTTGGCCCGCGTGGTGGATTACGGCCTACTCCCTCTCACCGAAAGGAAGCCTGTGTCCCAGCAGTGGGAACACAATTTGCTGATTATTTATTAATTAAATATAGTAGACAGATATAGCGATAGAGTAAAAACATAGAGAGAACACAAAAATTTGGCCTTACAATACTTAGGTACCTACTGGGAAAAGTAGCCCCAACATTCCTACATGTAACAAGTAAATAACTTCATAAATAAACAGCAGAACAACTACATTCCCATCAATGAACGAACCACTACCAGTTCCAAGAACAGTTTCCGAACTGTTACACAAATGCTTAACCCTCTCGCGGCGCCTGTATTTTTCCAACGAAAATGCCACAAACGCCAACTTGTAACAATTTCAGCGACTACATTAAGACATAAACCACGCTTCGGATTCCACTGAAATTGCTCACGGCATTCTATAAATCGGACGCACTCGACGACCGTTCGGTCTATTTCGGTAAAAATAAATAAATATGTGCGCGAGCGGCCGCACTCGTGGCTGTACCCGAGATGTGAGGTTACTGCTGGATGTCCTTTGCAGGGAAAATGCTGGATTTTTTTACTGAGAGGCAAAGTCTGTTGACCTGTTACAGGAAACTCACCTTTATCTTTCGATCTAGCTGCTATAATTTGACTAGGGACTGTGACTATTCATTTTATTACTAAGTGATCAGAAAAAGACAGCAGCTTCAATACTAAAAGCTAAATCTTGATTGCTAATTTGGTTTCTGACTCATCGCCTTGAATAGGTCAGTAAGTACGGTAAGTACTTGAGTACTAAAGAAGATTTTTGATTTTTAGAATATAGATATTTTCTTTCTTTATCTTAATCACTCCAGTGGAAGAGAACGAGATCTCTCGCGTTGTCTCCAACCTTAAAAGTAACGCTGAAGGTTACGACAACATTACCCTGGACATGATTAACATGACCCTGCCGCATACGTTAACTGTAGTAACGGACATAATAAACTGCTCCATAGTGACGTCTACGTTCCCCGACCTATGGAAAATTGCCTCAGTTAGGCCCTTGCCAAAAAATTCTAATCCATCCACTTTAAAAGACCTACGCCCTATAAGTATATTACCATGTCTATCCAAAGTATTAGAAAAAGTCGTCAGCCGCCAATTAACACTTTTTTTGGAACAAAATAACGTCCTACCTGATTTACAATCTGGTTTCAGAAAGCAGCGCAGTACATCTACTGCTTTATTGGATGTTACTGATAATATACTATCTGCCCAAGATAGGGGAATGTGCTCATTGCTAGTTTTGCTCGATTTTTCCCGTGCATTTGACGCAATAAATATCTCACTATTATTATCTAAGTTAAATTATTATGGTTTTGACGCCAGCGCTGTGCAATGGTTTCGCAGCTATCTAACTAACAGGGAGCAACTTGTTGACTTGCGTTTGAGTGACGGCGCTACTCTTAGATCGACGCGTATTTCTGTAGACAGAGGAGTCCCGCAGGGCTCTATATTGGGCCCAATTCTCTTTATTTTGTACTGTGCGGATATTGTAAAGTGTCTCCATAGATGCAAGTACCATATATACGCCGACGATGTCCAACTATATATATCTTTTAGAACAGACGAGTACAATAGTGCCATTAAGGATCTTAACGATGATCTTGAAAGAATCGCCGCCTGGTCAGAGGAGAACTGCCTGTCGTTAAATCCAATAAAAACGAAATATATAGTATTTGGCACAAGACAGCAGTTGGCTAGACTACCTGTGACATTTGACTTGAGACTTATGGGAGAACTCATTGAGCGAGTGTATGAAGCGCGGAATCTAGGTGTCGTTATGGATAAAGACCTACGTTTTGAGAAACACGTAGCAGACGCGGTTAGAAACTGTTTTTATCGCCTAAAGGTTTTATACAATATGAGGCCCTATTTATCCGAAAAACTACGGGAACAGCTAGTGGAAACCCTGGTTCTTTCCAGGTTGAATTACGCTGATACGGTTTACGGCCCGCGCCTATTAGCTCGTACTGACCGCCTCATTCAAAGGGTACAAAACGCTTGTGCTCGGTTTTGTTACGATATTCCTCACAGAAGTCATGTAACACCTTTTCTAAACAAGCACTTTACGCTGAAGATGAAGTCCAGACGCAAGCTGCACTTGGCCTGCCTTCTGTTTGGTGTGGTTAAATATCAAAAACCGGACTACCTTTATAATAAGTTAAGTTGGGTTACGAGTAGACGGGAATGCGGGAGAAGACAATGCTCACAACAACTCTCGACTCAGTCTCAGGGTACGGCTGCTTTTAGAGGCAGCTTTCGCTATGCGGCTTCCAAAGTATGGAATAACTTGCCACCACCGATTAGAGTAATTAACAAAATAGGCGTTTTTAAACTACGTTTACGGCAGTATCTCATAGAAGCGCAAAGGAAGCTAGATATGGTCACACTAAATGTCTCAATTATATGATGTATGTACCTACCCACTTGAGTATGTGTCAGTGTTTGTGATCTAACATCCTTATGGCTGCAGAATGGAGACGTAACTTAGTGAGTGAGAGTGAGTGGAGAAGTAACTAGTGGGTAGTTTTCACATGTCACTTTAAACAAGAATCAATGTTTTTTTTTTTTTTTACAAATATTTCTATTATTTCTATTATCGACTAGCGCTTACTATTCATATATCTTTTGTATATTTGTGCATGTTTTTATTTCCATTTCCACTTTTGCCAACAATGTTTAGCTGACTTATTTATTTATAGACGTGATATCCATCGTATTTGGTTAATCCTAATGGAAACATCAGCTAAGACAAGTTTCAAAACAGACACAAGTTGCAAACTGTCAGAAAATAGTCCGTCACGCTCGGCTGCTTGCAGCGTACTGTGCGATGACACTACAGTGCACGGATTAATAAATTGTGGCAGGCAGCGTTTACAACAATGTTCCTCAATATCACACATTTAGACATATTCACATATTCGTTACTGTTTTTTATGTAACACAAATTTATTTTATTTATATATTTAAGTATGTATACACACGTCACGTTGCAGAATAAAACTGATTTACATCCGTCACCTTACACATCAGGTCCAGTTGAAAACCAGCGTCAGCCACTAGTTGTCTGGCATTTTTGCTGAACTGGGCCTTTTTGGCACAGCCGTGAGGCACACTTTCCTGATAATTTCCTTACATCGGACTTCACATTTTTTAATTAATCTTTTATTTTTTTTATCTTATCGTTTGTTTTGTCTGATGTATATATCTGGTGTATTGTGTGTCTTTTAGTTTGTGCCAAATAAATGTATTTTCTTTCTTTCTTTCTTTCTTTACTATTTTCTCTTTATGCATCTTGCAATAACGATATTAGTAACCGTTTTCATGATCTGTCAGAAGACTGATTTTGTATATCAATGACTATATCTAAAGAAATGATTAAGCTATGATATGCCATTGCCAATTAGTGTAATAAAACCTGTCGATCTATTATGTAAAAAGATCACCGTGAAATCTCTGGTAAAGTGAGTTCCCAATAGCTGTAAATAGCGTCCATCCCAAGCATCAGGTTTTATTTTTTAATTACAGCTCACATCAAGCTCACTTCACCTAAAATATCACGGTGATATTTTTATAGAATAGATCTAAACAGGGTTTGTTTCACGCTGATACCAGGCCACATCCGTTCTCCCTACATCGCTGCTCAGAGCACGACAAGTCGTCCAAATATAGCAGCACTTGATAACGACGTATTAGAGGAATAAATGTTTTACGTCCGCCGGTAAGTGTTCCATATTTATAATTTTGGTTTTCGAACGATGATGGAACATCGATCGGTTAAACTTCCTGTGTCTTTGAGCCGTCGCCGTCGCGGCGGCGGCGGGAGGGTTAGGTACTTGACAGTTTGTACTTTTAAATATATAATGTGTATCTATTTATAAGATAGTTTATAAGTCATTAGTGTATCGCTTATGAATTCATCATTTTCAATATACATAGTTGTGTTGTAGTTCAGGTATGAGCATGTTTTTGTTCTCCAGGATGGAATTATATTTTGCTTATGAATGAGTAAATTATATCGTATGTAACTGATGGTTTTCATTTTCTATCGATATAGTTAGAAGTCCGGGAACAATCCCTAATGTCATGGAACCACGGGTAATTAAAATTACCCATGGACCCGGTAATTGGTCGACCCACCGGGACCACGGGTAACGAGTGGAAATCTCTTAAGGAGTCATTGTATTCATCATTACGAATCATCATCATCAATCAGGCCATGCCCCACTTGCTGGAGCGTCCTATGTGCCCGTTCACCTGAACCTAGGATGACCTAAAAAATGCCACTGATGCCGTACCTAATCAACGTGGCCACCTACTGAGCACCAACTATGGCAAACTGTAACCATGAGTTCAGCACATGAGTTTCGACCCCATTGCGTAGAACTTTTTCGTGGTTATCAAAAACAAAATCTTCTGTTTCATAGAAAATTGTAATACATACGCGGTCAAAACGTATGGAACAGCAATATTTTTTTTTAATAACCGACGAAAAATTTCGATGCTATGGGGTTACAGTTTGCGCATGGATGCCCCTGCTACCTCCACCACACCTGTCAAATTTTCCCAATCAACCTTGAACCTCATTCTTTAGCGATAAAGTTGAAAATCTATTAAAGAAATTTGACAAATTGTAGTAGCTTGATATGTTGGCGTCTCCACCATGACGAGGAGTACCATCGATACGAAAAGAAGAAGAAGAAGCAAATCGGCATTTATCTTCAAGAAATCAATGATGCATTAATTTTGCAGATTTCAGTCCTGGCTAAAAACACCAACATTTTAAATCCACACTAATGAGTAAAATGCGGACAGTCCTGCTAATGTCAAAGCGGCCGCTAAATTACAACAAGCGGCGCATGAGACTTAATAATCGCCGGAGCAGCTTGTGTGACGCCCATCGCGTTATACAGACTCCCTGCTAGGGTCACCAGTTGTGAGGCTGTTTGGAGGATACAGTCCTGTTTGAGATTTTTTCGAAATCAGCCGATCTATTCTGTAAATATCTCACCGTGAAAACTTACGTGAAGTGTGCGTGAAGTGAGCTGTTAATAGAGGCAATCCCTTACATCATGACGTGAAATAATAGCTCACTTCACCTAAGTTTTTTACCAGATATAATTTGAAACTAAGATTTGGAAGTACCTATAAGTTATTTTATGTGTTCTTTTAAAACTCTAGGGCTAACCCAACTTAAGTATGATGCCTGAAAGGATTACAAACTGAAATAAATAAAAGTACAGTAGGTAGTAAAAACTAATTTATTATTTTTTTGTCTTTGCAACACCCAAAGGCTATAATGAGCCTACAATGTTCCCACTGTTGGGACGCAGGGACACAGGGAGTGGACCGTAATCCATCACGCAGACCCAGTGCGTTTTAGTAGATGTCACATGTTGTTTGATTCGATGCTCGATTCAGGGTGAGGGCTGCTGTCTCCTCTTTCCTTTCGTGTTTGGATTCGTTTTGTAGGTGTATTCAATGAGCGGATTTATTATTCTTGTAGTAAAAAACATTTATTGGTACAGGTTACAATCGTTTTTGGACGGATAAAAAAAAAGAAAAAAAATGGCGCGTGGGGCGCACATGTAGAAAAAATCTTCTGTGTGAAGTTGGTAGGCGACGCTTCGCGATGATTGGCCGACACGCTCGACGCTGATGGGCGATGTCGTTCGCAAACATGCCGTCAGCGGCAAGTTCAGGTCGCTATCTTGCCTCTACATGCCGAAAGAAGGCGCAGGTGGTAACACAAGCACTCCGTCCGATCAGAACCAGGCCCGTGCCGGACGGCGCGTATGTGTTCCACGCGCGCCTCAAAGAGATGTCAGCGTAGTTGACGGGGCCCGACAGGGCCGAAGCCTGCCGGGGTAGCGGGATCGTCCGAAAGGGTTACCGCTGCCCTGGTACATAAAGGGCTAAGGAAGGAACACGGGTGGGTTTTGATGATTTCCCATGCTCAAAAAAAAAAAAAAAGGTGGTAACACAAGTCTTTGAATTTTCGGCTCTAGTACGTACATGCCAGTTTCGTCACGATGTTTCCGTCACCGTTTTTTGAGAGCAGCGGTGATGAGATAATTTACACAAAGTAAAGCGCCTGACTGGGTTCAAACCTACAACCATAAGTCGTAAGTCATGGTCGTTACCAATGGCGGCGCGGTGGCACACTGCTCCACCTAGAAAATGCCTATGGCATTAAGTTAGCCTCTGTACATTTGTGTTAATCAAGTATTAAATAAAAAATATCTGGATGATAATATGGCACATCGAACTTAAGTTTTTTTTTTATTTTTTGGCTTAAAAACGTTGCCCCACACTAGGAATTACTCCTGTATCGTGGGTGCGTTTACAAACATTTAAACTCACATACACAAACAGCCAGACCCGGAACAACTACTTGTAGGTCATACAAATATTTGTTCCGTGTGGGAATCGAACCCACGACACGCAGCGCAGCAGTCAATCGCTTAACCACTGCGCCAACCGTGCCGTCGAAATTGGCATTGGCTGTGACACAGGCATGAATAACAGAGTTGACGCTCTACAAAACCAAACTTTCTCTTTGCTTTTTAACCGACGGCGACCCACTAACTGAAATTCGTACAAATGTAAATATAATTTGAAAATTATTGTGAACCCTCTTATCTTTAAGCACAATCAATATCAAAGAAATAGCAACAGGTAACGCCATCTATCCAAATTAGCTGAAACTATCAATAGTCAAGATGCATCACTCGCAATAACCCCATCCTTACGACATTCCCGACTCCTCTTACCTCAAAAATATCTTCCACTTTATCTCTTCAAGCAATGTCCCAAGATCTCATTAAGTCTGCTCGCTCTACTTAAACGTGGGAACAGTATGCGTACGCGCAGCCGAGGCGGCGCGGGCGTGGTCAGCCAGCGCTTTGTTTTTCAAATAATTTCCGGACGCCCGTTTTTGGGAATTATGATTTTTCGTCCGCCTGATGATTTATGTTTATCGGAGTTACAACTAATTATCTTTCGGGAGTTCAAGCCCTTGTCCTTATGGGCGGGAGCTATTCGGCCTCTGTGTAAGAAAAAAGTCGCCTTTTCTGGAGTATATTATGTTGAGAGGGGCGGTAAAGGGTTCCTATGGGAAACAGGATCCTTCATTGAGATATTGTCTTAAGAAATACAACAAAATTGTCTCTCTTTTTCTCCAGAAAAAGAGAGACAATTTTGTTGTATTTCTATTAAGGGATGGATCCCTTAATCTATCCAAAGGTTGTCTTGAAAACACCGCTTTAAGCGATAAAACCGTCCATTGGGTCACCACCTGTGAAATTTCTCATTTCTCATCTGTAATATTTATGGTGTACCTACATAATAAAGAGTATAACTATATTTACCTATATTTTTCTACATTTAAGAAAATCAAATGTAGGAATGGTTAGGTTGCCTTTCGTAAACTTACCCGCATCCTAATTGCATTCTAATCTGAATAATTTTTAAGGATATTGCTAATCCATTGCTTCATATGTTCGAAAAATTTGTCTGCTCAACAACGTAAGTAACGCAATGAATGTTGTTGAACTGTCAAAATGATACTACTGAATGATACTACTGAATGATGCTACTGAATGATGCTACCGATAATGTGTTACGCAATTACCCCGCTGTTTCTGTTAATGTAGGTACTTACTTCAGAAACCTCCTAAATTCGCATTGCAAAACGTTTGAGCGAAACCAACAAAAGTAAAAACATGAATATCCCAAATGAAATCACTTAAAATACCTCACAGAAGGACACACCATTTTTACTTTCATAATTACTTTTAAAAAAAACGAACACAAAGGCACCGGCCGTTCACAAAAAGGTAATCGATTAGGATCGGAACGATTATAAGTTGAATCGATTATCCATTACATTACATTCGAGTCCCGTGTCACCCATAACTAATCGGTGTGGACCACAAACAATGGTATTTCTTCATCACGAACAAAAACGGTGTGAGGCAGAATATGGGATTATGAAGTATTGATATCTAGAGTCGTGTATAGGGTGCTTGAAAACCATGCACGATTAAATAGTTAGATTTGAGTTATATAAAACAGTTCTTGTTCTTCATTTATGCATGGAATACCAGAGGGGCAATTCTCGTAATTTTAAGAACGTTGACAGTCTGATCTCAGTATCAATTTGTCAAAAATACCTCTAGAATCCCTATATTTTTGACAAATTTTTGACATTGATTGTCGTCGAGATGAGATTGCGACTAGACTATGAATGTTTTTATTTCGGGAATTGGTCTTCTGATGTCAATGAATGGGTGTGTATATCATTAAAACAACTGAACTATGGAGGTATCACCTGTATCTCGCTTGTTTGGTCCCTGTAATAGATCGTTTCATTAGCATAATGATTAATTCAATCGAGAACATCCTCTGACATTTCAGTCTACGATGAATGATTTGTTGGTCATTTCAATTTAGAACTCCATCAAATCTCGGAGACCAAAGAGGCTACATCCATATTCGACCAAACTGCCACTGACTACTCACACGAACGTATTAACTAAAGATAACCATCTCTAGGCGCTACAAAGAATCTCGTGAGCCACTTAAATAACAACCGGCTTTAAAAAATAAAGGAGAGAAAAGATTGACACGCTCTACACGCTGTATATAGCGTGCTTGTCAGCGGGGGAGGGCGCTTAGTTCATCGGATCAGCAGGACGCGGCGCCGGCGCAACCTTTGTACCCGAGAAGAGCCGAAGTTAGCCGATTGGTTAGAGTTCGGCTCAATATGGACAATAGACTTACGACTTGAGGTGAATGTTTTAGAAAGAGAACATACATAAAGAAAGGTACGACGAGTACATTTCCGCATGAAAAATAAAAATAACGCGTTCACAATCACAATCAAAGAAGTCGCCAAATATGTAATAAAAAAAAAGAAATGAATACGACACAGGGCCAGTCATCCAACACCGGGTGAAAGTCCCGGTTAATGCTTTTAAACGTGACAGAGTGACAAGCTGACACCGACGTCCGCGCGTCCGAAACGGTTAATTTAGAACGAACGTGGGTGGCATTTAAACGGCGATTTGTGATTTGGTGCAATCAACTCCGGTTCTTATTTTGAATTGATTAATTCGAATTTGCGAAACGGTCTTTCGAATAAGTCGTACTGCTTTAATCAAGTACCAACATTGGTTCTGTAGGATGTAACCAGCAGGGGATGAAACACAAACTTTTTAAAAGAATAACCGTGGAGTTTCTTGCCGGCTCTTCTCCATGGGAAAAGCTTACATATATGAAACGTCAGAAGCTAGGTGCGCGGTTCCAATTGGAACCGTGCACCTAGCTTCTGGCGTTTGTAGACGCTTAAAAAATAAAATATTTTGATTTTAAACGTTTTTAATCGCAGTTTGGCAAATATGTAAGTATGACATGCTGTCTTCAATAAATCGAGAAAAAATTGAACTCCTAAGACAACGACTCAATCATCTGCCTACTCTTACCTGAGTATTTTACATAGAGTCATTGCCTCAGCGAACATAATGAATACCCAGTTACTGGGTAACGGTCCAATACAGCGATACCCAGTTAATACTTTATGTCAAACCATCTGGTACTCAGTTTTAATTCAGAAAACTTATAGGGTCGCGTAGATCCCTCCACAGACCAGAACAATTATAATTTACACAGTATCAAAAATCCCTTAACAACCACCACATAACAAATATAATCCACCAACTTCAAAGGTCCACAAAAGTTCTCACCAAACCAATCCCGAAAAAACCGACTCATCATCCCTTTGATACCACTCCGGCCTCGCACCTTCCATCATTACCAGTTCTTAATTGCTACAAAATGTCCATCTAGTGTCGTCTGGTGTCACAAAAAGTATCATTTCTGTAACATCATGATATTTGACGAGACGCCTTTGTTTGCGGTACTCTTTGATACTTTGTATCATTGGGAATGGTAATGACATGTGATAGAATAGACGCGAGCATGTTTTGTTTGGGTAATGACAATGTTGGTTTATGCTCGGCTTTTATTGAAATTATAGAAGAGTTGCCGTGCGTCCGATGGAATTTCTCATCGGCTATAATTTCGATTTTCCATACTAACTTTTATCACCTATTTGACCCGTTTAAAGGGTGAATTTTCAAAAATCTATCCTTAGTGCTCATTTTCGTTACTTATTAGGGATTGTTGAAAAAAAATTCATAGTCCTAGACCCGTTCTAGAGTGGTTTGCGTTGTGCATTGTCTGTCAGTGAATGAGTTTAAGATTTTTATTATTATTCTGTTATTTTATTTTATTTTTTATTGAGAGGAACGGCAAACAGTTACATTAGAAGGACTTACAACTAGTTTAACAAAATAGCAATTTGGTTATAAAGTAACCCACAACGCTGTCCACAAGTAGGCATAGAAGTTTAAAAAAAAAGAGCTAATCGCTAGGAACATTAATAGCACTACGTGTGGCAAATATTTAATTAAAAGTTAAATGATAAGGAAAAAAAATATAAATATGAGAAATGTATAAAAAAATTAAGAATAATTTGTTCAAAATTAAAGTAAAAAGATAACAAAATTATACAATATTAATATATTATTAAGGAGCACTTTATGATACGTTTACACTTTATGAGCACGTTATGATCTGCCAGTGTCGCGGGCGCATCACGGATTAATTTGTATTGTCAATGTCAAATGTCAATTAATGTGTGTTGTCTTTAGTCCTTGGCCCTGACATCAACGAATGGACAAAATATTGTCAACATTTTATATCCTTGAGTACGAGGCTTTTGATTACGTTGTATGTGTATACCTTTATGTCTTTTTTTATTTGTAATGTGCGTTTTGTTTGTACGGAATAAAACAATGTTCTTTCTTTCTTTATCATAGTGGACTTAAGTATCATAGTATTTGAAAAAGACGCTAAAATTTAGATTTTTGTACCACGAACACTTTTTTTTGTAGGAATAGCCACAACGCTCATTAATTACTAACAATAATGATACACAGGCTAACTGGTTAAGTCAAAGTTACCAAATGGTGTTAAAAATGTGCTTTTAAATTGTGTAATCAATCAAACTTGTTGCTGAAGATAAGCATCTTTTAAAATGAGGTTAATTAACTTATTTTAATTGATACTTATTTAATAATCAAACACAAATCAAATTATCTATTTATCTTTTAAATGAATTAATTAAATAAATCAATTTTCTGATTCCACGTTTGAGACTATTAATAAAACGAGCCGACAACTGGCCATCCTACCTCTAATTAATTTCGAAACTGTTTTTTTTTTTTTCGAATCAATTCCAAGTCATTTTAAAAAGAAACATTTATTTCTCACACATACGTGACATATGCAGGGAAAAAAATCCTTTTGTATTCTGCTCCAATTTCCTTCAGGATCTCCGAAGCGATGACATTGCTGATTTTTGACACCTCTACCTTACCGACTGAACTTCTCATTGAATTTTCAACTCTAAACTTGGTAAAACAGGATTCAAAATCAAATAGCTACATGGGAATATAGCAGATTTCATCTCAATTTCACGTAAGAGGACTTAACTGAATGAAATAAAGTTCAATTTCGTTTACCAATCGTTTTTCCGATTTTAAACTAATGTTGGTTGCACAAAAGCTATCAAGGACCGTTATTAAAAAAAATAATAAAGGCATGTCCTCACACTTGTGATGACAAAAAAATAAGGATGGCACGTTAATTTTGCATGAAATGAGTTTGACGATGGCGGGAAGGTTGTGAAGTGGCTATTGTTGTAAGAATGATTCTGCGCATATGGTAAAATAACAGGACGGGATGGAAGATGGCACCATAAAGTTATTTTTAAAACAGCTACATTGACACCTGTATTCACAAACAATACTTGTCTAAGGGCAGATTTTTCCAGTGCCAGATAATTTTATCAGAGGAATAATTTTAAAATTTTGACAGTTCTTTCATACAAAATCTGTCAGGCGTCAATTTTATTCTACGAATATAAATTATCTGTCGATTGAAAAATCAGCCCTAAGTAAAGTAATAATACTATGCGAAGTAAGGCATTTCCAATTGCGTTCCATATGACAAGCCTTTATAAGAGCCAAGACAAGAGTTATGGATGTACTTACGAAGATAGACCAACTAAAATGGAGATAGACAGGCCACATGTTAAGGAGTACTCAGGTAAAGTGGAGTAAAATTGTGACAGACTGGTATCCTAGAGATGGAAAAAGGAAGCGGGGAAGACAACTTAAGAGATGGGAGGATCAGTTGAAGCTTACAGCGGGCCCTTACTGGAGAAGTGTTGCCAGAGATAGAACACAATGGAAAATGGGTGTTGTGGCGCGGCCTGGCAGAGGCCTATGTCCAGCAGTGGACTGCGATAGGCTGAATTGATAATAGTTCTTCTATCTATAGCTTCAACCTGCAATTTCAAAAAAAAATCAATACCAATACAAGAAGGCCAATTCTTGTAATTTAAAACGTTCAAAGTCTAGTCGCAGTGTCATCTCGGCGACAAACAAATGTCAAAAACTTGTAAAAATGCAAGGAAATTTGAGGTATTTTTGACAGACTGAGACTGAGATCAGACTGTGAACGTTCTTAAAATTACGAGAATTGCCCCTAAGGTCTAGTTTCTTTATCTAGTCCAATAAGTAATCAAGTAAGAATTTATCTGTTTCCACGATTCCAACAAGATCATCTATCGTTAAGATTTTCCAACTGCATAAACATAATCAGCCTGTAACGTTCCTGCTGCTGGGGCTGGGGCACAGGGGCTGCAGTCTAGACATTCATAGCGATCTCTTTACGACCGAATTCGGTCGCAAAGTCTGGTCACACCATACATTACACTTGTCAATTGTGGACTTTGCGACCAAATTCGGTCGTAAAGCGATCGCTATGAATGTCGAGACTGCAGCCCCAGGCCTCCTCTCGGTGAGACAGTAAGTCGTAATCCACCACGTGGGCCCAGTGCGGTGGATGTCACATGTATTTGAATTTTTGGTTCTGTAAGGACATGCTGGTTTTCTCGCGATGTTTTCCTTTACCGCTTTGAGAGGAGTAGTGATAAAATAAATTAAAGAAAGAAAGAAAGAAAAAAGTTTATTTGGACACAGTTCCTGAAACACAAAATACAAAAAATGGTTCGAACATACGACACGTAAGTCGGACCAAACGAAAACTATTAAAAAATCTCATCTATCGAAATCTTTTGCTTGAGGTACAGACAGCACATCAAGCTACTACAAACTGTCACATTTCTTTAATAGATTTCCAGCTTTATCGCTAAAGCATTAAGGTTCAAGGTTGATTGGGAAAATTTGGCAGTTTCGGGTAGCTTAACTTGCCGGCGTCTGTACGTGAAAAATAGGTCATGCATCAATGCCTAGCTGCCTAAAAGTAGCCGATAAAATATATTTCCCTTGAGACCAAACCCTTGTCTTTTGAATATTTTAATAGCAAACCTATATAATTAGATAATATATATAGATATCTAGCAACGATACAATATATAAATATAGATAGATATAGGTAACAATACATATTAGGTATCGTCCTAAAATTCTATGATTTTTACAGGATTTGTTCAATGGTTCCCAAATTAAAATTTGGAGACGATTTCGTCCGGCTTTTGAAAGTTAGGAAGCCAGATAGGTATATACACCGATAAATTTGATCGTTTTAATCCTGAAAAGGGGTCATTGTACTCATCATTATGAACAACTTTTACTACGGGACCAACTCTGAAATCGTGAAAAAAAAAATCTGTTGATCCATTGATTTATGTTGGCGTAACTCGACATACCTAATATATGGATCAACTGATGTTTGAAAACTTGCAACAAATCGAAATAGGAGGTGCAGTAACTGTTACATAGTCATTAAGTATAAATTGTCACTTCCCAAATATAAATTCTTGAAAAAAATCGTGTACTTATCGTCTTAGATAATGCAAACAGTTATTGCCTTCAACACACGAATTATCATCGTTCCAGATATTTTTATTCAAAATGTTCAAAACAAGTAAGAAAATTAAAGCTTTAATTTTAGTACGCGCCCGATACGCAATCCATTCATCGCAGAGTTCACAACATGAAGCAAGTTGGCAAAGTGTTATTTTTGACCGTTCCTACGAAAAAACGGGCGCACGACAACGTTGCCAAATCGCTCGCCTACGCGCATGTAATTATGTGCATACCTTTCCTTAATAACATGCTTTTCACTTTATAGCATGTTGAATTTGATATTTTAATTTGTCGCACCTATTCAATTTCATCCTGTATATCTAATCTAAGTAGCAGACCATATTGCATCAACGAAGCCTTGGCCTGTGTGAAACGCCATAAAAAGTTATATATCTCTGTTCTTTTAATTATAAGAGCCTTAACAATACTCCATACCCAAAAAAATTAAAAACACCACCAAATTCTAAGAAATGTATTCCCTGAATAATCACCAGTTTACCTTGACCCCTCAAATTCCCGTCTCCAACCCTTTTATCAAACATTTTATCTCCTGCCAAGGGAGGGTCAAAAGGTCTGGTTTTATTTTATGGTGTATTGAAATCTTTGATTCTCGCGGCATGTTTTAATTAAGACGTGGGGACATAAAGTAGAAAAAGGTAGAAAAAAAGCAATATAATTACCATGACAACGCGTTTATGGTCAAGCTATGGTCCATGGGGTTGTATGGTGTTTATTTTTTTATTGTAGGTAATCATGGGTTGTGTGTGTTTGTGTTTTAAAGAGTTTTAGTCTTCGTCTTCAAATTTTGATGGCCCAAAACTTCACCACTTCAACGGTGTTATCGGTGGCAGGGCAGAGGTCACTTTGCCAGCTTGTTTTGCGGCACAGACTTAAAAAAATATATATATTTATTTAAATTTATACTTAAAAAAAATTTAAGTAATAATTTTTTTTTTTGTAAATTTTGGTTAGTTTTTGGGGTGTGTAGAGTTCTAGGTTTTAGGTACGTAGTACTTGTTTAGAAAACAAAATACACCTACGTAGGAAAGGTAAATAGGTTAGTACCTACTTTCTGAAATCAATCGTTTGGTTCTAAACCATAAATCATCCAAATGTCTTCTTCTCTTAAATTATTAAAATCCTGATTATTTTAAATTGACTAGATTAACTCCGCAGACTAGAAGATATTATACCTAAGTATATAAACACAATAAAAAAAAAGTTACATTTTGGGCATAGCGTCTGCGGAGTTTAGCTAGCCAATTTAAAGTAACCCTGTACCTATGTGGAGGATGTGCTAGACATAAATATCTACCTACAATTAAGTTTCGCCATTATACCCTATCCATTACCGTTTTTTGACAGCTGTCGTAGAACGCATTTTACGTAAAAGTTAACTTCAAAATGCGTAATAAAATAAATATATAACAGTTTATATATTTATTTTATTACGCATTTTGAAGTTAACTTTCTTCTTACAGACATTATAATACCGTACGTGTATCAATCAATGTTTTATGTGTTACTGCAATCACTAGTTCCATCTGTCAAAAAACGGTTTACCTAATGGACAGGGTATAGTAGAGGTTATGTTAACTGCCTTAGGGCGAATTTCATTCAACTTGTATACCTAGAATATGTCATATTCTAAAAATAAATTTGTAATTTTAAAAGACGTCAATTTTATACCACGTATAAAAGATAATCTAACTTTGGTATAGCCAAAACCATTTAATTGACCAAATATATTATCACAACCTATTTGCAATATTTGTCCTTACTTAGTTGTAGTGCGATCGGAGGGGATGAGGGGACGATATCGCTTCCGTTTAGTATCGCGCCTCGGGCTGAAACCACTTCCGGTGAGGATCTGTGTGTTTTATGTGTTTGTTTATCATAAATATAGTCTTATCTATGTATTAATGTATGTATGTATGAATATAGTTTGGTGTCCCGAATAATTTTATTAGTGGGTGGGTAGGAGGAGGGTGTTAGGTGTTTGCTAAATTCGAGATTGTTTTTAGTACTTTCAGCTCAAAAATGCCCTTGTAAAAAATAAAACCGTTGAAATATTACTTCATATAAGATAGTTATTTTTAAAAAGAACTTTCATCAACTATAACATAGGTACACTATAGTTCAACTATTTTGCAATAGATGGCGCTGTCTATTGATACTTTTATTGTATTTATCAATATTTTGTTAACACTGTTTAATTATAGTACCTAATGAGCTTTTCATTTTAATTGCCTAATTATATTTTTAGACATTACGATCTTTCTACGTAAGTAGATACGTAGTACTACCTAGTAGATAAGATTAGGTATTACATTCATTAATCTGTTAGTTTTTTCCTGAATGAATAAGTACCTACCTACCTAAAATGAACATTGATGATAAATAATTTAAAAACATTATTAAAAGCATTTCGTTTCAGGTCGTTAGGTACCTTTGATAGTTACATATACCTACCTACATAAGTACTTAAGAAAGTAAATTACGAATAAATAAAAAGAGAAATCCTGGAAGGATTTGGGTGAGGCCTTTGCCCAGCCTTTGAGCCAGTACCTAAGTACCTATAGACTAAAAAAATAAAATAGGTGCTATAATCCAAATCACATCCTATAAGTACGTCATTCTTACTTAATCGCGTTTTACTTTGCGTAGCGTATCAAACCGTTATTAACCCTTAACTGCAATGACAACTACAAACTCGCTATGTCCCAGAACGTCCCGAGCCATTTCGTAGGCGCTACGCTAAGCTACGACAAAAAATCCGAATGTAACCGACCACGTGACAAAGGCGTGGACTATCTTTCCCGATGTCACCACGATGTCATTGGGTGCGCGCGACGTTTCCCATTGGTCGGCAGTGTCGCGAAGGCCGCGCGACATCGCCTATTGGTCGCATTTGTCACAGCGTAGGCGGAGCTTACGTGTTCCAATTTTAAAATAAATAGTTGGCCACGTGGTTTGAGTTTGTTATGTTTTCTTTTGACAGTTTTCTTTCAGGTGACGTTTATAGAGGTGTGCTGAGCAACTTTATAGACTTCATATGTAGTTTTATTATTGTTATTGATAATAATGGTTCGTAGTCGTAGTTCATATTAACAAAAATGTGACTTAGGTAATAGCCTAATAAGTATAATATTCGACGATTAAATATTTAGGTTTCTAATAACTAGAGCCTCACACAGATTCTTGGCTTCGCAATACTTACAACAAGTATAATATTTAGGTACACCTCCCAAACGTTTCTCCCTAAGTAGTTCATAAGGTTAGGACATCCACGAATTTGGTGTAAACGGTTTGAGTAAGTATGTTGCAGCTAGAAAAAGTAGAAACCCAAACTGGGTACCTAGGTACTACCTGTAGGTACCTATCTAAAAAGGTATAGGTCTGAGACTGAGCTTAGCCTGTAGCCTAAGCCAATTGAGTTCTTGGTACAAATAATATTCCAGCGCTCTTCTTAATCTATTAATATAACCCAACCCTAAAACACCGCATCATGACTATTAAAAATATAAAAAACTCCGTATTGTGAAGTGCCATTTTTCTGAACACCACCAGGCGAGGACGGGGTGTCGCCGCGGGGCGCGAGGGGGTACCGTATTGATCGCGCACCCTCCCGACACCCCCGGTCCGCCAAAAATTGTTGGCAGACCAGCGCACACATAAAAATGAGAATTTGTCTTAAATCTAATGGCATCTAACGCCTAACGGTTTGACGTCCATCGACGCCATTTTTATGCTTTATGGTACAAGTTTTTTTTACTGTGCTAGACTAGTTTCCACGGTATTTTGAGAGAGAAAAGATCAAGTAGTTATAAGCTGCTTATGTTCCGAGCAATTCGGGCTAAGATGACTTCAACAAGAGTTTGATACCTTACCGCTCCTGTTTTGTTGCGTAGTAAGCAAAAGCGATGGGATTGTCCGGATCATTTTTGACAATTAGTGAAGCATTTACCGAAGTAGGTCGGCCGGATTTTGATAAGAATAGAATAGTTCTTTATTTGCACATAAAATAGGTACAACATAACACAAGGTAGGTAGGTACAGTCATGAGCAAAAGTATGTATACACTCGGCTTTATTCAAAAGCGATTTACTCCTTTATTTTTTAATGAAATTTTATGTTATTACGAACATAGGATTTTCGAAGCCATAGGTTTATGTAATGTATCGTATTTCAACGTTGCATTCGTCAAAAAATCGAAATTGAAAGTTGCCAAGTGTTGACATATTGGTGCTCGTGACTGTACATAAGGCAGCTTTCATTTGATCACTATGTAAGTTTGATTTTTCAAATCAATTCAAATCAAAAGTCATTTATTCAAATTAGGCTGAGAATCAGCACTTTTTGAACGTCGAAATTATAAAAGACAGTCCCCCAAAAACGCCCGTCCTTCACCACTTCCTAGTGCTTTCGCTGGGAAGAAGAAGTGGCGCAACAAACTCCCCAGCAGCACAGCTGTCTGTTCAGTTAGAAAATACTTGATACTTGATTGTATACAATACTAGGTGTTAAGTAATTAACATTACAAGGTACGGAACATAAAATTAAAGTATTTGCCATATGTCAGCTAGCCACGCCAATATACCAACAAATATAATAAAAACTATAGGTACGTATTAAAATGTAAATAAAACTTACTACCTAAACAAAAGCCTCCAGGCATAAAGGGCGTGACAGCTTACATATTTATGCATTGGTGGGTTCTGTTAGCTGTCACTTGAAGTCACAAATGATAAACTAGGAACATCGAAGTAAAATAAATAAATTAGTTAATACTAATAACAATAACCTGTCAGTAAGCTAATTCTGGAGAAAGAACATGAACATTGTCTTGAGTTAATTAGGGCGACCAACTATTCTTATCGTGTAAGTAGTCGTTGATGGAATAGTATGCCTTTGAACAAAGGCTGGATTTTACTTGAACTTTAAACGCATTAAAAGGCAAGTTTAGCAAAGAAGAGGGTATCTTGTTATAAAAGGTTTTATTCAACTTACGTACTTAAACATTTTTATACATGGGTACTTACCAGGTTAAGTTTTTTTTTTAGTTTTAACTGTTTTTGACAAAAACTCTAACTTATGTTAGGTAGGTAGGTCTAACTTAGGCAGGTATTTAATATCGGCTAGTCAAGTCAGCTTATAAGCATACGCTCTGAAGATGATACACTATATGCCGCAAGCCAGTGCAGCAGTGGTAACAAAATTAATCAAACCTAACCTTTTTTTTTTTTTTTCTTCGCTGAGAAATGCTTTATGCATCCCCGTCTCGCAGGGGACGAGACGGGGTATGTGGGACTCCCTGTCGGACATGTATGACAGTATACCCACTAAAACTCAGCGGTGTTCCCACGTCGCCGTGATGGGAGGGCCATGGGAAACCGGCATAGCCTTTACTTCCACAGCCCTCCCGGCGCATGCCCGCCTAGATGGTATGGCGGGCCCCGCAAGCCCCTCAGGTTGGGGGGGGCTACGGGAGTGGCCGGAAACACCTGGCCATTCCCGTCCCACACTGGTGGGGGCCTGTGCGATACAGGCAACGGTGCCCCCGCAACCGTTGCCTGCTGGCCTCCACGCCCGCCTAATTGGCAGGCCCCGCATGCCCCCCGCGTTGGGGGGGCTACGGCCGCAGAGGATAGGGAGAGCGGCCACGTAACACCGACACTCCTCTTCCCCTGCGGCCCCACCGCGTCCGCCATCTAACGGTGGCGGCCCCGTCAAGGCCGCGGAAGGTAGGGAGAGCGGCAACGTAACACCGACACTCCTCTCCCGCCGCGGCCTCCAATCCTCAGCCGCAATGTCTCCCACACGGGGGACATCGCGGCCCGCCTCAGGTGCCGCCGGCCGCTCGTCGTCGGCTAAGCCGCAAAGCCTTGACAAGCGGCCCCCGCTCGGGTTCCTCTTAGCTTCACCGTGGTCGCGAGCCACGGCTACTGAGCCCCCCCGCCTCGTCAATTCGGGAACCCACCGGGGGGGAATCAAACCTAACCTAACCTAACCTCTTATCTATTGAAACCTCACCTACTACGCTAAGCCGGCTCAAGGTTATACTGTTACCCGAACTCATGCGGTGAATTATACCTTTAATAAATATTTTACATTATTACACATAAATACCTGGTTCAATCCACTGCTTATTCTTTTAAAATCTCACCATAAAAACTTAGATGAAGTGAGCTTGGAGTGAGCTGTCAATAGTGTCAATCCCTAGCATCAGGTGGAATGACAGCTCACTTGAAGTTCACTTCGCCTAAGTTATCACGGTGAGATTTTTACAGAATAGATCGGCTTGACTAATTACTTAGCTTTAAGTAACTATTAGGAAGCATTAGTTACACCATACGATACCACTACTGTATCAATTATTTCAAACATTAAACTTGGCTATTGCGAATTTCACGTCATCGCTTCAGCTAATCAGGTAAGTAGCTATAAGTAATAATTATTTTCAGCATGGACAATATATTTATCTTGTAATTTGAACTTTAATAACGTATTTTAAGGTTCGATTTTGAGGCGGCGAGATATATCGGTGTCGGGTGCGGGATGGCTATCACACCGTGGTGAATTTTTTTATGTTGTTTCTGGCTTTAAATTTCGTTCTTCAAGAATAATGATAAGTACCTTGCCTATGCCAGGGGCCACGGTATCTCTTTCGAACAACCCTCGGCCCTGGCAGGCATTCGGCCCTAGCGGGCGGCGAGCAATGGGCAGCTCGCCGCCCAGCAAAGACCAGCACCCTAATTGCGTAACACACGATCAATCGGAATCTGAATCATTTTGAAGCAAATTGCTAATCCATTGCTTCATAATTTCGAAAAATATGTCTGCTTAGCAACGTAATGAATGTTGTTGAACTGTCAAAATGAAAGCCATTGCTACTGTTAGTGTGTTACGCAATTACCCCGCAGGTTTTCCTTGCTTCAGCCAACCCGAATTCTATTGAAAGACTTTCAAAGATTTATAATATTATTTGTCCATCTTATTACACTACTGTGTCACACACAGCCAACGTGCGATCCGAACCATAAAACACTTCATTAAAGGCGATTGGTTCGAGTCTAGGTGGACGGTGGCGACCAGCGGACGAATGTGGAACTAACCGCATTAGACATCCGTCACCGAGCATTCATTTAATTACTTTTAAAGCTATATCATAATATATTGGCGTTTTATACTGATTTTGTACCCTTTTATTGTTCCCTGCGAATGTGAAACGATTAAATTGACTTTGTCATAAAATTTTTAGGTCCCTACCTATTTGGTGCTTAAAGGCAACCTTTATGAATACTTTGATAAGTTGATGGCATAATTACAAGACAAATTTTGATATATTTAAAGAATATAAAAAAAAAGATTTGTCGATTTGTAATTTTGTTTTGTAACAGTTAGTTTAGTTGACAAGCGAACGTCACGATATGAAAATATAAATTTTATAGGTAATGTAAAAAAAATTAAGATCGTAATAATTACTCTAAGGGCTGATTTTTCCAACGTCGGATAATTTTATCGGCGGAATAATTTTGAATTTTTGACAGTTCTACGATACAAAACAACCGTCAAACTTAAATTATATTCCTCGAATAAAAGTTATCTGGAGATGGAAAAATCAGCCCTAAATATATAAAAGTAAACAGTATTTTATTCATTTATCCTGGTATCATCTTTCACACAGTCTATCCATCGTGTCTTTGGTCTTCATCGCCGTCGTCATAAAATAGTGACAACTAAGGACTTAATAGTTATCTATTTTCTTAGTAGCCGAAAGGACACTTTGTCACGTCACATCACGTCACTACAAAACTACATTCGCATTCAAAGGGTTAAGTTTATTATATCTTTAGACAAAACTTCTACTTAAGTGTCCCGCAGACAGGCGCGACGCGATTCTGTTAGAAAAATATCTATGAAGTTTTCATAGAAATTGTTCTACTGGAGTCATATCGCACCTGTCTACGTGACCCTTTACAGTGGTTTTGATCAGTTCCAAGATTATACTTTTATGGATGTAAGGGATAAAAATCCAATTATATTTTAAGTAGAAAAATAATAAAATTACAAGAAAGCTTTTTCCTTAGTAGGTGTTAAATGTAATTGCTAGCTTCTGTAAGATCCATTTGAGTTGTAAAAGTAATTAAAAGTTGTGAGATGTTTAAACTTAAGTATTTTATATTTTGTGTTCTGTAAAGGCTGTTCATTGATTTCCCTTTTTTGTATTGTGGGCTTACGTCCTTGGGATTGAGTAATTTTACTTAAAATTTTACTTAGAGTACGCGTGAGTCGTTAAGTAGTCAGAAGACCGAAAATCTGACACCCAGTCTTACCAAGGCGTATGGCCACTTACTGGGTTGTGGAGGTCAGATAAACAGTCACTTCAAGTAAAATACTGGTACTCAGCTGCATCCGGTTAGACTGGAAGCCGACCCCAACATTGTTGGGAAAAAGGCAGGCAGATGATGTGACTTAGTGTGCGCAAAATATGTCTGCGCACGGCCGAATTGCAAATAATCGTTTGCCGCCATCTTGGCGATTATGTCAGTTGTCAAGACCTGTGTCCATGTTTTCCGAAGTAAATAATCGCCATTATTATGCCAAAAGTAATTAAAAATGCTGGCAAGGGTATATTGATGGTCGTCGCGCACAGACTTACAGTGGCCCCCAAAAATTAATTGACAGTTTTCCACTTACCTTACTACCACAAAACAGTGTTTATCAGTGGTTTTGGCTAAACACCTTTTAAATACGACATAACTATATGGAGTTTGACGTAACACTGACATTAGACACACGGTGAACTAGTGTTTAAGTTTTTATAGTAAGACCCTTACTATGTTTTTTTTCTATAAACACATACTTAAAATTTTTCTTAAATTAGCTATAGTTTATAATAAATTTATTACCATTAAATTTTTATTTTTCTAATTAAATATCCTAATTAGTCTAGATTGATATTATCCCTGTTGCTTGTGACCCAGCAGTGGAAACATTATCATCTTTCTGCCCTCGTCCCATGATACTTGGGTCGGTTTCACCCCAGGTACAGTTGTCGTCACGTAAAAAGAACGCTGAGCGACAATGGAGGGGGTGTGTCAGCGCACGGTTACAGTCGTGTCCTAAAGTACTAGGCTATTGTTTTATACTATATAAGTGTACCTAATTGTTTTATTGTAAAATCATAATAGTTACTTTGCTTGCTTCGTGCTCCCTTCATACCACCAATTTGATCGTTAAATCGCTCAGTGTGCAGGTAAAGGGCCAGCGTTCTTTTTACGTGACGGGTCTTGTAGTATGCTGTTATCTAAATAAAAATTAAATGAAACACTATTTTAATTACTAGAAAATATAACTTCTTAATAAATCCTACAAAATAGCCGTTGCTATAAACCCCTAAAGACATCCTATCACCCACCACGAGCATATGCAACACAATCAAACAATGGGTTATTAACAGGGGCAGATGCGCGCACGCCACCTGAACGGAACACTCGCGATCACTAAATCATAATGTTTGGTAACGACACGATAAAACACCCAGCGGTGCTGGCTGTATGCGATGTGACCTCCAAGTTAAAAAGGAAAAAAATATGAATTATGCATGGAATAAGTATGTACTATTTAAAAATATTTAATCCAAGTCAACCCCATGAACTAAATAGTGTCATGAATAAAGTCACAAAAAACTTGAATTATCTACCTACCGAGCTGATCCGCTGGAAAACCCGTTTCAAGTACCTTCTAACCTTAACTATTATACTTCAGAACAATTTTAAAGAGGTGCATAAAAGTCACAAAATGCACTTATATAAAGTTCTTCCTTTAAAACAATTAAAAAATGGCAAAAAAAACGAAGAGGCTCTTTCAATTTTATTGCACAATAAACTAATCTGATTCCCGTTAACGCCGACTACTCAACCTCAACCTGTGATTGCATTAGGTCTTCGATTTCTAGGTTCTCACGATCTGTCAATGTCCTCTTTGCTATTTATAAAAGTAGATGCAATTGATTCCATTGAAGACAAATAACAGGAATGCGACGCGACTGTGGTTACAAATATAAAATGCAAATGAGATTGATTTAAGCGAACAATAACCTGAATCTTATTCAGTTTTAATAGCCATTTACAAATCTGCTTACTTTGTCCATAGAAAAAACCTAAATAGATTCTACCAATTTAAAGGAAGAAGACAAAAAAACAAATAAAACATCTTTCACAATAACAACTCCCGGAAACTCCAAAATCTACGCATAAAATAATTTCTCCATGAATTATTAATCCTTTTGCTCCAATATCATTAACCTATTCATTTCAATGAGCGATGACGTGAATGATACATCCCCTAGCGATACAAAAGAGGTCCGTTAGACGCATTAATATTGTACCAAACAGCACTATTCTATTTCCATGTTTTTGTGCGCTGACAACACCGAAAATTTCGAATGTCACGCCTCGTTCATCGACAGCGCGGGAAAATAAACGAACCCAGTTCTTTTTTAAAACGGGCGCCAGAAAAAAGTTTGTTTAAGTTTAGAACATGTTTGGATTGATACCGTAATATCTTTGCCTGAATCGTTGTGTGTTTATTTGTAGAATGTTAGTTCTAATTAGTTCGAAGCTTGAATTTATGGTGGATTCCGTGTTCCGATTAATGCCAAGCGAAGTTGGTTGTAAATAGTAGTAATTAAATGCAGAAGACGTAACCATTATGTCTGTTATTCTACTTTTTTACGACAAAGTAAGTACTCTGCAGCCGAAATTGAAAAAAAAATCAGCAATAGTAACAAAAAATACAGGATTTACCTACACAATTCGAACTTGCATGACAGACAAAACGGGGGGGCTTCACAAGTTCAATCTCACGATGAGTAGCTGCTACGATACTGCTTAATTTTTTTATCATCCTT
The DNA here is from genome assembly GCA_947507525.1 of Apamea epomidion. Taxonomy (NCBI): domain Eukaryota; kingdom Metazoa; phylum Arthropoda; class Insecta; order Lepidoptera; family Noctuidae; genus Apamea; species Apamea epomidion. The sequence continues at coordinate 6,581,602 of OX382233.1, forward strand.
ATAGCACCGGACATAATCGAGTTTTTGACAAACAATACGCGATGAAATTGGTTCCTTTATTGGTATCCTTTTAAACAGACTGAGCTGTATGTATGTTGTTTCTGGTTTTAGATTGGTTATGCCCTATTCTGGGTACACAAAAGGTTTGTTTAATGACACGTAGAAGATGTTTACGGAAGTCGTCATTTGTTTGAAAATTTTTAAGGCCTTTAGAAGTCCATTAGGTAAGCCGTTTTATGACAGATGGAACTAGTGATTGCAGCAACACACAATACATTTATTGATACACGTACGGTATTATAATGTCTGTAAGAAACCAAAAATAAGATAATTCAATAAGATAAAGCAGTTTATATATTTATTTTATTACGAATTTTAAAGTTAACTTTTACGTAATCTGGAATGTTTACGTTCTAAGACGGCTGTCAAAAAACGGTTAACCTAACGGACAGGGTATAGGCTTGTTTTTTTTTGTGATTTGGCACAAGCAAGACTTTTTATACTTTTCCAATAAAGACTGCATTTTAGACTATATTGAATACCGGATTTTTATATGCCTAGTGTTAGGTTTATTTGTTGCTAATATACTTTCTTTAATAAATCTTGTTACGTTTCTTTGGCTAAACAAATGCAATTTGCTTCTTAGTCCGATTTCAAAATCTAGAAAAGTGGAACGGACTTTTTATTCAAGGTCTAGTCTAGAGTTACTTAGAAAAAGCAAATATATCGCATAAAGTGATAATCAGAGGATTTCAGGGACATCTAGCAAACTGGTTTTTTTCTTTAGCAATAAAATAACTGCTACGTACATTGTTCTAGTGGTCGCAAGCGCTACTGCTGAGCATGAGGTCCTGAGCTCGATTCCCGGGTCAGACAAACGGTTATTGGATATTTCCACCTTGGAATTTTTAGGCCCCCTATTACATGGGACTTAAACATGACTGGTAAAATGTGGGTGTACCTCTGCCCAACCCCACGAGGAAACAAGGCGTGATGTTATGGTGATTTAAATTACGAACAGAACAAAAGCAGACTCCTCCAATCAACAATCGCATACAGAAGTGTCCCGTTCCCATCGATGGTAACCGCCCGTGGCCGAAACAAGGCTGTAATTACACCGATCACATTTACGAATGTAAATGCGCTGTTGTGTCCCGTCATAAATCATGTTGCGGTCATCTGCCGCCCGCGGCGACACTAGCCGGTGACCAGTGGAGACTGAGCTGAGATGTGGACGCCAGATTTATTATATGGCGAAGTTCAGTTTGAACTAGGCTTACGTTTTCTCCTTTTGTATATGGCAAATGAATAGTGAAGGACGAAGGGAATGTCTAGTTGATTCTATTCAGTGGAAACGCTCTAGAATCGAAACAAATCCGGAGAAACATGAAACAAAAATCCAAACATTTCTTTCGTGGTAGAATATAGTTTTTCTATCTTTGGAGAACTGAAATCTTGGGATATACCAACCTCCATTTTTTTACATTATTATTGTGTAGACTCAGACCCACTTCCAACACAACACACTTAATGCATTTTGTGCTAAACGAATTTAAAACTATTACTAAACTATTGCTATTACTGCCAATCATTTGAAGATGAGAGAGACAGAATGATGTTTTAAATACTTTTAGCGTTAAATACAGTGATTTGCGGTTAAAGTAGACCTTATAGTATTCTGTTACTGCACTATCGTTTACTATATAAAAACAGAATTAAAAAAAAAAAAAAAACAAACAGCGCACGGTTCAATCTACACTGGCTGGCTTTCAAATGTGTATCAACGCATTATGCGTTCGTTTTTTGAATCAGCGGGCGCCTGACAGATGCAAGTAATGCCATGTGCACCATTTGATATTGAATTATTGTTCTGGCAACATTTTAATAATATGGGGTCGATGTATTGAAGTGGGGATTAGTAGGTGAGTATATGGGGATTATAGATAACGTTTTATGATTTAGTACGCTACTGTTTGATGGGTCTTTTAGGTACTGGATGTAATATTATGTTAATAGGGCGCTATATAAAATTTTGGGATTTAAAGAACTCGCTGAGAAAAGAGGCAAGAGTCTGTAATGGATAATTAAATCTTAACACCAATCCTGCAACCGTATGTACGTGAATCAGTGCAGTTAATACAGGAACTAAAATGCTCCATTTGGGTCATTGGCCCTTCAAAGCCAGCTCTCTCTCTTCCTACCTATAAGTACCTACTACAAAGAGCTCAATCCAAAAACAAATTTCAATTCCTTAAGCAGTAATCTTCCGCAAATTAAAATCACATGTAGCTACAGAGATGTACCGATAACCGTTCCGCGAACCCGTCGTTACGTCACGTCCGTGTCCGCTCGATGACAGTTGCGCGAATGGATGCCGTTTGAACATCGAACGTTGATTGAAAATCGCAATGTGGCTGACGTTCGACCGTTGGAATTTAAATGATACCAATTTTGGATTCAAGCCTTTTATTATTTTTGGGGTTGAGATTTTTAGGGAGTTCGTTACAAAGCCTGCAGATATATATATTTTAGAGTAAGAGAATTGTATACCTTCTATTAGTGAAAATCCGACGGATTTCTTCTTTTGTGACGTCACGACCAAACGCTAGATAGCAAGGCGGCAGCGGCTATGACTGCTCAATGTGTGTGGTTGACGCATATTTAAGTAGTCACCCGTGGGCACTACTTTTATGCACGTGCAGTAAAACAGTCAAAAGAGAGAAATGTAGTAACCTGCATGCTGTGATTTCATACATGCATACATAATCAGCCTATAATGTTCCCACTGCTGGGACACAGGCCTCTTCTCGGTAAGAGGCCTCGCGAGACCTCGAGGGCTCGGTGCGGGTTGGTAGATGTCACATGTCTTCGAATTTTTGGTTGTAAGAAATGCCGGTTTCCTCACGATGTTTTTCTTCATCGTTTTGTGTGCAGTGGTGATGAAATTATTTACACAAAGTAAAGCGCCTGGCTGGGTCCGAATTTGTAAGTTGGAGCCGAAACAACTGGGTCACCACTATTCTATACTGTGAAATCAATAGTAGGGTAGCTGTGAATATTCGTATCGACCAGCACCTTAGTTGCGTAACATACCTACTATCATCCATAATCTGAATAATTTTGAAGGATATCCATTGATTCATACGTTCGAAAAATTTGTCTGCCCAACAACGTAAATAACTCAATGAATAAGAAACTTCTTCTAAGCGTATCGAGGGCAAGAAGTTAAAATATTTTTGGCCGAAAATTCAGCTGCACGAACTCCGCTCACTGTCGCAGTTAGATAAAATCATCAAGAGTGCACAAGTGACAGTCCATGCGGTGCAGGATGGAAGGTCGTGCCAGGTTTGTCATGTCAAACTGTCAAAATAAAAGCCATTAATACTGTTAATGTGTTGCACAATTACCCTGCAGGACAACTTACGAGTCCGATACAATAATGTCGTCAAAAATCCTCAGACTACATACAACGCACATACAACGTATATGGAAGCCATATTACATGACAAAGGGCACATATGTCGGTACTTCGGTCGTTAGCCACGTGTATCACAAAAGCAATTCATAATTGAAAAAGTTTTTCATTAAGCAACCTTGTCATGTCAGTTCAAAACATGGACGATCAGATAACTAACCCTGAACAGACCCTGATAATTGAATTCAATAACTGACTAATTTATTACGTCCTCGTGGACGATAGCATCTTTAATTTTAGACGTTTTCTAAATCCTCACTAGTTAAGGGAATTAAACCTTATCGTGAAGAGTTGGAGTTGGTTTCAGGTTGAGTTAGTTTTGGAGATGTTTTGAAGTTTTCATGAAAAAGGTTGTATGAAGGATTGTTAGTTAGGTCTTGACAATGGGATCGTGATGGGTGATTTTAATGACATTTCGGGTAGCAACTACTGAATCCTTTTATAATTTTCCCTTGTAAATTTAGTTTTCTATCTATCCTTACTATACTGTTCCTTAGGTTAACCATTTTTTGACAGCTGTCTTAGAACGTACATATTCCAGATTACGTAGAAGCGTAATAAAATAAATACATAAACTGCCTTATCTTATTGAATTATCTTCTTTATGGCTTCTTACAGACATTATAATACCGTAGAAGTTAACTTTAAAATGCGTAATAAAATAAATATATAAACTGCCTTATCTTATTGAATTATCTTATTTATGGCTTCTTACAGACATTATAAATGGATTGTGTGTTGCTGCAATCACGAGTTCCATCTGTCAAAAAATGGTTTACCTAATGGACAGGGTATAATAATGGGAGTACTCACACTTATTCAGCTCCATTCGCGTTTCGCTGAACGATTTTAGTCACACTTATACAGTTCTGCTTCTATCAGCCACGTACTGCGTCGTAAGAATGAGAAAAGCCGTCATAGCGTGTTATCTCCGCTGAAACGCTTCTCTCTTCCTAAGCATTATTTTTCTCTGTTGATCACTATAATGTGATGAACTAATATCGTACAATCAAGAATATTTTTGCACTAGCAATATAAGTTTATTTTCGTCCATCATTTTATTTCGTAAAAATAAAATAATTATAATTACTTTACTTTTAAAGTCCGACGTCCAAACTATCTCAATCCTTGCGTGCATAATGATTACATAATAATAAATCAAATCTATGCAGGAACTATGCAGGACGCAACTTGTCGATAAGGAGTCGAGAACCATCCGTGTACAGCGCTGTTCCGCCGCGTTCGACGCTGAATGCGGCGGGACAGCGCTGAGCGCGGCTGAACAGGGCTGAACTCTATCTATAGCACTCGCATGATAATAACACATTTGTCCTCATTTTATATTTGTTTGCCGCAAAAGCTTAATAGACCCGGAAAGCTGAACGGATGCGTACGCGTCTCCATAAAAAATCGTTGTTTTCTATATGCATAAGCTGAATAGAGCTGAATAAGTGTGAGTAGTCCCTAAAACTGAAGAGTTTGTTTGATTTTTGTTTGAACGCGCTAATCTCCGAAACTACCAGTGGAATTGAAAAAATATTTTTGCAGTTGATAGCCCAACTCTTGAGGAAGGCTATGCTTAATATCACGGTAGGACCCGTCGGAGCTGAGCAAAAAAAAAAAAGTCAGAAAGTCGCTAAGCGAAAACGAAGTAATTTCGCGGGCAGGCGATGCGATGCGATGTGACGGAGTGGGTCTGGGGAACAAGAAATTTCACGCGGACGAAGTCGCGAGCAGAAGCTAGTCATGAAATTAAACAAAAGTTGTTAACATTTTATTACATCAAGACTTCATCCACAGTTAATTAAATGCTGGTCAGATAAGGCAATTCTCACGGATCCGAATAAGACGTCCGTACAACAAAATCGCGGGAAATTACGTTCGTCAAACGCTTAAACAGCACCCTAATTAAGTAACACACTTTCAATAACAATAATTTTGACGGATATTACTAATCCATTGCTTCATATGTTCTAAAAATTTGTCTGATCAACAACGTAAATAACGCAATGAATGTTGTTGAAATATCAGAATGAAAGCCAGCTCCAGCCGGAATACATATGCCTGTGACTTGCACAAAAATATGCAAGTAGCTTGCATGCCATTATGGTATTCACCAATCAAAAGTTGTTATGGCACACGGCATGCAAGCTACTTGCATACTTTTGTGCAAGTTACTTGGTCCATGTGAGTTCAGGGCTTTAGTGTGCTATGCAAATACCCCGCTGGACGATCTCTTGCATAACATCTGGGTTCATATCAACCTGTGTATAAAATGTATCATGATGGTCCACAATATTCATTTTCTCATATTAGGGATTGTGCACACGTTGAACTTTTCAAGTAGCCTGACCCTTTCATTTAAGCGAATAGACATAAAGCTACTAGATGTGACATCGCATTACTTCAGAAATGTATTGTAATATTTTTTTTCATTATTTATGTTCCTTTGTCAACTACCTATTTTATTAGTTTTTTTTTTTACCTAGACAAATTTATTTTCATTTACAAGATAACACTAAAATAACAAAATTATATCCTAAATTAACCAAAACTATTTACAAACTAAAATATAGCGTCGAAAAATTCATCCACATCGCTGTCGACTGGTAATGTACCCAAGACACTGGCGGCATTGCCACGTTGTATGGCAATGCTTAGCCTCTGGCCAAGGTAAAAGGTTCTTTCCCTTGGGTCATGGGAAGAGTCAACCAGTCTTTTCGAAATTTCCTTAAAAAGACCATTAGTATATTAATTACTTTATGTTGTTACTACATACCTACTTCATGTATTAAATATTTGCATGCCATCATTACATGGCGGAATGTGTCTTTGCACAACAATGGAGATAGTTTTAAAGGGGCCACCTTTTGTAACGTATATTAATCGTATTATACTTAAAAAAACGTAACTAATTTATCATTTGAAATGTTAAATTTTTCAATAAAGTCTAACCGGAATCACGAAATCGTAATAAAAAGAAAATGTTTTGATAATGCTCTCAATTAATTGAATTCCAGATAATATGGTCATCAATGTCATAAATGCGTGTATAGGACCGTTTTTTACGATTTTAAGAAAACATTTATAATATATATTCCTAATTACAGTTTGAGGTGGTAACCGAATCTGTTTCATTTAGTACAAAAATGTACCATTGACGCTGCAGCAGGTCCTCCTCTGTTTTATCACATTTTTAAGTTTGCTTACTCTCGTCTAAAGTAGTTTAAAAATCAACGTGAAACGGATTGTAGTTTTTTTGTTGCTTGTCAGTTTGACTATAGTGACGTTACGCTGTCATTAACGTTCAGGCACTAGATTGATTCGATTATTTAATTCGAAAATTAAGTTCCCAGCAGCTTCTTACGTTTGAAATGCAGACATAAAAAAACTTAAAGAAAAGAATCATAGCAAGATCCAAAATACAGCAACCATTAAATGTTGGTACTTTGAGGTTTAAGTCAGTGACTAAGATCGGCCTTGTTCGACTTTGTAAAGAGCGTCTTTTCCTACTCACATTTCACTGTCAATCTCATAATCAATGACGATACGATGGCGATTTTAATGACAAAATACACGTTATCAACTGACAGCACTAACCGCCAAACTATGTATTTTTACTCTTATTAAAATCCTGTGAATCTGTACATCACAGTATTTTGAAGATTTATTACACGAAATATCCCCGGTTTATTACCTACCTTCGCATTTAATTGTAGAATAAAGAATGACAGTTAGTTATAGTGGCAGTGTTTGTTATATTTATCTAACCGCGAAAACATCGAGTGGCACCTCGAGAGAAAATAGAGTCGAGCCTTTATTTGAGTTGTCTTTATTTGAGAGTGACTTTACTCGAGTTACGAGTTAAATTAAATCAAGCCGCATCACTACTTGGCAAGTGTCAAGTGACAAGAAGACTTTAATTTTTCCCGTTCGAATTGATGATTCGATTGTTGAGAAATTGCGTATTGATGATGCAAGAAAGTATTGAAACTGTTTATTAATTATGAAGATTTGGATACAGGAATATTTACATTCCATCGATGTGCATAACAAACGCATACTTGCCTGTTAACTTTGCAGAAAAGAGCATTATTTTGCAGTGGATTCCAGCACACCAAAGAGAAGAATAACAATATTATTTCTAATGCGTTATTTTCTAAAACAAATCTTCTTTTTTTTTCAGGTCTTTATATACATTTTTAACACTAGAGCTACTACTGTTGCTGGATATTGTTGCAATTATCCAGCATGTTGTTTGGTGGGCAGACGTTGGTACTGTTGGCTATTATTGTTCACATATAATCTTAAGCGGGTACTATTTAAGTATTTTTATCTTAGACACGATGTCAAGATGAGAGGTGGAGCGACCTGCGTCTTTTTTAGATGATTTAGGTACTATCTACTTCTAAGTGGTCTATGTTGAAATTGATACACTTATAGTCATAAAAATGCTTTGTTACATTATGTGATTTTTTTTTTCAGGATGGGAAATCATCAAATGACCTGTCCCGCTCTGGGTGGAGCAGAAGGGAGTGTCAGACTCTTACTGACTAAAACCCACCCGTGTTCCTTCCTTAGCCCTTTATGTACCAGGGCAGCGGTAACCCTTTCGGACGATCCCGCTACCCTTTAGTGAGATCTTAGGTTATGATCATTTTTCTCAATATTCCCGTTGGGTGAAGTATAATGATTACTACCACTGTAATCTAGAGATCATAAGGAACAAATCAACATGCATTTATTTAGAGTCCAAAATTTTTGGTAGCCTAATCGCCGAACAAAAAAAACTATCTCCTTTATTAAATACTTATCATTTTTAGTACAGACGCCACCACATCAAGCTACTACAATCTGTCAAATTTCTTTGATGCATATTAAACTTTATCTCTAAAGCATTAAGTTCAAGGTTGATTGGGAAAATTTGACAGTTTCGCTAGACCTCTGTACCTACCACATTTTATGCAAATAAATGATTTCGTTTTTTTTATTCACTTTCATGTAAAATCCAACACACCTTTCCTCTCGGTGTGCCATTTTTCGTATGGTCTTCATCTTGCTACAGTCATTTACTCTCCGCATCAAATAAGTATCTGAAAAATAAAATCAAAATGTTAGCAGTGTTAAACTCTAAGGACTAATATGAGCCTGAGGCTCATATTAGTCCTAAAATAATAATGTGGAACTAGTGACAACAAAATCAACATTATGTGGAGAAATCATACACCTCAAGTACAGTTTTAATAATGTTTATTCACTTTATTCCAACACGGATTATCACAATCACACACACAGTAGGATATAATAAAGGTAGCACGGAACCGTAAGATATGCTTACGGTTCAACGTCTGGAAATAGACTGACTCTGACCAAGCAAAATAGTGGCCAACTGAATGTTCCCCACTTTAAATGGAAGTGAACACTCAGCCGGCCATACGACCAATCAGAGCAAAGTAAATAATACATACAATCACTTGACTAACTAAAATACATTAGTGCTTATGTTTAATTAACTACGATTATAAATAAACCTTTTTACTTTAAACAATATTGATTCATTAATTATACAAAACAAATATACTTTAGATACCGTTATTCTACAAATGACTATTTAAAACTGTTGTATAAAGTTCGTGCAACCGCTAGCGCCATCTGTCGCTTCCGGTAAAAGTCTTATTTTTAATAACTATTATATAAAATCATTACATTCGGCCATCCGACATCGTGCGATCTCCTGACGCACGACTTTACAATATTCTAAATAACAATTATATTAAATGAGCTTTACATACACAATCATTACATTCGGCTATTCGTTGACCTCAGATTCGATCCCGGGGCATGTTTTATCGTCATCGTTATTACTTTCAGCACCAGAAGATGAGCTTTTATTATCATCTAATGAACTTTTATGGTCAGGGGAATGAATATTTATCCAGGGTCTTACGCGGTCAGCGGAAACTACGCTTTTAAATGTATTTTTCCGTTTACTAAAACCCGGAATTTCAGCAATTTTATATCGGTCATTACCCAAAACTTGTGTGATTTTGTACGGACCTGTGAATTTTGAAAGGAGTTTAGTGCTATTACCTTTATTATTGAAATTAGTTCTAGTAATCTTAATCAAATCACCTTCTTTGTAGGTACTAGCAGGGATCCTACCGGCATCATAATTAACTTTTTGTTTTTCTTGACTAACTTGGATATTGGTGCTGACTTCGTCTCTTAAGCTTTGTAACGTGTCTGGTATGGCGTCAGCTCCAACATCCAATTTATTATTTAAACTGTCTTTGAACCTGGTTCCGAATAGAGCCTCTGTGGCAGTCCGTTTAGTGGAGGAATTAATGGAATTATTTACACCCCACTGAATTTTGCCAAGATACATGTCCCAGTTACGTTCGTCATCGCCGTCATTATGTTTTGCCAAGGCATTCAAAATAGTTTGGTTATACCTTTCAGCTTGGCCGTTGGCCCTGGGACATGCTACAGCGTTCAGAACATGTTTAATACCATGACTTACGCAAAAGCTCTTAAAAGAACTTGAAGTAAAAGAAGTACCGCGATCAGATATGATTCGAGATGGTAAACCAAAGTCATAAAATATGTTTTCAAGAACTTTTATCGCGGTCCTAGTTTTCGTGTCTTTTACCGCTTTTACAAATAGGTATTTTGTAAAGCCATCAACTATAGTAAGGATGTAGGCATTGCCGTTCCTACTCTTTACAAATGGGCCAAGATGGTCAATGTGAATTGTATGGAACGGGATGCTCACTTTCTCTATAGGATACAATTGTCCAGTTTTTTGTCTAGAAACATCATCTTTATTGTAAGCGCACTGAATACAAGACTTTACATATTTCTTTATAAATCGCCTCAACTTTGGAAACCAAAAGACAGATTGAATTCGGTCAGTTGTTTTAGAAATGCCTAAATGCCCTACGTCATCATGATTATAACGACATATTTGCCAACGAGCATTACGAGGGACAACCAGGCGTGTATCATCGCCAACTCTTCTATATAGTTTATGATTTTTGATAAGATAGTTTTTCTTTATGTCTTTAGATTCTTCGTCGGATTCAGGTTTGAGAATTTTAAAAATACGTGAGATATCTGGATCCGACATTTGTAAAGTTAATAACCAATTATCAGTCTCGATATGATACACGGTAACGGAGGACTCATCGTTAATGTCAGAAGGCAATATGGTATTACGGCTTAATGCATCGACATGTTCCATGCGCGTCCCGGGTCTGTACTCAATAGTAAAAGTGAACTCACTAATTTGGAGCCACCACCTAGCTATACGTGGTATAAGGTCTCTTTTAGTTAGTGTAGTTCGGAGCGCATTACAGTCGGTTACAACTTTAAATTCTAATCCTAGCAGATAAACGCGAAACTTTTTCAGTGAGCAAACAATGGCTAACGTTTCAAGTTCGTAGGAATGCAAGTGACGCTCTTCGGGCGTGGTCTGTCTACTAAAGTAAGCAACAGGCTTGAGTACCCGCGGGTTAGATTGCCATTGTAATAATATTCCTCCTACACCTAAGGCACTTGCATCTGTGTGCAACTCCGTTGCAAGTTTAGGGTTGTATAAGGCTAGTATCGGTCTGTTTATCAAATTGTCTTTTAATATAGAGAATGCTTGGAATTGGGCTTCTGCCCAAGTGAAAGTATTTCCTTTTTTTAATAAATTGGTGAGGGGTCTTGCAATTTCCCCGAAACCCTTTACAAATTTTCTAAAATAACCTGCTAACCCTAAGAATTGACGAACCTCGTGTACATTGCGAGGAACAGGGAATTCTTTTACAGCTTGAACCTTATTTTCATTCGGTCGTACTCCATCTGCCGATATTTCATACCCCAGATAGTTAATCGTTGTGTCAAAGAAACGGCATTTCGCTAATTTAAGAGTGAGACCATTTTCTCGCATTAGCTTCAGAATTTCCCCAAGCCTATGAAAACCTTCCTCTAAATCGGTTGACGGTACAAGAATATCGTCTAAATATGCCAGGGCAGATTCGTAGCGCTTTGCCCCGAGCATTTGATTTATGACTCTCTGAAACACGGCTGGAGCGTTAGCTAATCCGAATGGCATTCTTTTAAATTCATAATGCCCATCGGGCGTTACGAATGCGGTAAGGGGACGGCTTTTTTCGGCCATCGGAACCTGATAATAACCTGAAGCAAGGTCTAATGACGTGAAAAATCGATTGCCGCTGAGATTAGTTATTTGATCATCAATTAACGGCAAGGGAAAACAATCTTTCCTAGTTTTGTTGTTTAATGATCGGTAATCTACACAAAGACGCTGTTCTCCCGTTTTCTTCTTTACAATCACTATAGGGCTAGCATAATTAGAATCAGATTCCTGTATTATATCATTTTGCAACAGGTCATCAATAATTTCCCTTACCTGTCCTCTTTCGAAGTGCGATAAGCGATAAGGTCTATAGACGACAGGTTTATCATCAAGCAAATCTATATTCATTTGAATAGAGTCATTACAACCTATCTCGCTCAAATTAAATGCAAAACAATCACGATACGACTGCAATAGTTCGTAAAGCTTATCCATTGTTTTTTCGTCAACTTGTGGACCGACTTTGATTTCAGACTTGACGAGAGGAACTAAGCTAGTAATGTCCTTTGCAATTTTGTTAATAGACAGAATTTCTTTTTCTTCAAAAGGTATTGCTCTGGCAATTAGAGTGTCTTTGGGCAAAGTTAGAGTATGGTCAGAAAGATTGGACAGAACAAGGTAGGATTTACCTGCATTTATACGATAAGTACCCTGATGCAAATTATATTCTTTACCAGGTTTATTACTATTATAACCTTCTATATAAACATCTCCAGAACAACAGAAATCTAAAGCAGAAACTTCAATTAATTCGGATTTGTTCCTGGCTAACTGAATGTGGTTCGGCAAAGTAAGTTTTAGAGAATTCAAATCACTGGCCTTGCCACGGAGCCCAGGAGTTTTGTAAAAGAATAACGTACTATCGTCTTTATATACAGCTACGGATGGTAACTCAGTGAAATTTTGGCCAACGAGTAAAGCCGTCTGCATAAACTCATCATTAACGACCAGTACGTCTATACTCGATTCAATTTCATCAATTTTAAGGTTGACAAAAGTACTATACAGGGGCGTAACTGCGGAGTTACCAAAACCCTTGATTATCGGTAGTTTTGATAGGGTTTTGGAGGGGTTAAGACTATTTGCGTCAGATTCACGCATGAGACTGCACTCGCTGCCAAAATCTATGTACCCACTAAAAACTTGGTGGTTTACTTCGACTTGTTTAAAGAACTTTTTATTGCGATTACTGTATGTAGAAATTGTTAGAGTTTTACGTTCTATGTTATCGTTTGACTTAGGTTCTGTTTGTTGAATTAGCGGTGTAAGTTTGCAATTTTCATTATTATGCCCTACTCTGTTACACTTTAGACACTTCACAAGAGGTTTGGGACATTTAAAGTAAGGGTGTCCTTTACTACGACAGTTAAAACAAGTTATTGAGCTATCATTTGAAGTCGATGTTGAGGCAAGGTCATGACGCTTTTTATTTGTAGAAACAGTTTCTGATAAAACACGCTGGGAACTGAGAAAATGTAACAAGTCTTCCGGTTCACTACAATTTAATGCTTGAGCTCCATTTCTAATGGATTTATCATAAATACCGTGAGTTATACAATCTACGGCTCTTTTACCACTAATATGACATCTGTGTATAAGCATTAATTTGTCATAAAAATATTCAGCTAAGTTTTCATTACTTCGAGTCGTACGAGCTAACATTTCTTCCAGAAGCCGACCATAATTTTGCTCACTTGGAAAAGCTTTTGTAAGTTTGGCTTGCCACTCAGTCCAACTAAATACTACACTCGGTAGGGTTTCAAACCATTTTTTGGCAAGCCCAGCAAGTTTTTGTAGAGCAAAATGTATGGTCTGCTTCTCATCCCATTCGTATATTACAGCACATTCATTTACCTTCCTAACCCAACTTCCAATACTCTGAGTTTTGCTAGAAGGATCGAACTCCGGTATAACATTATTTAAATGATTATTGTTTAAGTTACGAGACGTTTTAAGAGTTCCTTCTTGAAAAACATTCAAAAGATTCAGTACCTCTTTTTTTGACCAACTTGAGCTCGTCTTCCGTTTCTTGCGTCGCGGTGGTGTACTTGAAGTATCAGTTGTCGTGCTTGAAGACGAAGAGGTCGAAGTAGACCTCCTGCGCTTCTTTTTAGATCGCTTCTTTGCACGTTTCGTCTTTGTGTCTGCCTTGTTCGACACAGGGGCTACACGTTTGCCTTTAGATCTTCTGCTCAGCCGAACTGGCGGCTCTACTTCCGGAGTTTTGGCACCATCAGATTCCATGGCGTGCTTGAAATTAAAAATAATAAAATTGATTGCTTCTTCGTAGCGGGCACACTTGGCCCAAGTATTTATTGGCTCACTTGGCCACACAAAAACTTCTTAAAGCACACTTGGCTTTATCTCTAGCACACTTGGCTTGACTTTAGCACACTTTGCTTTGACTTTAGCACACTTGGCTTTGACTTTAGCACACTTGGCTTTGACTTTAGCACACTTGGCTTTATTTTAGGCACACATAACCTAACTTTTCTGAAATCACTTTGACTTTAGCACACTTGGCTTTATTTTAGGCACACATAACCTAACTTTTCTGAAACCACTTTGACTTTTAGCACACTTGGCTTTATTTTAGGCACACATAACCTAACTTTGATGAAAACACCTTGAGTTTAGCACACTTAGCTTTATTTTACACACACATAATCTAACTTTTCTAAAATCACTATACATGTAGGCAGATCCCACTTCTGAGATGTGGAGAAATCATACACCTCAAGTACAGTTTTAATAATGTTTATTCACTTTATTCCAACACGGATTATCACAATCACACACACAGTAGGATATAATAAAGGTAGCACGGAACCGTAAGATATGCTTACGGTTCAACGTCTGGAAATAGACTGACTCTGACCAAGCAAAATAGTGGCCAACTGAATGTTCCCCACTTTAAATGGAAGTGAACACTCAGCCGGCCATACGACCAATCAGAGCAAAGTAAATAATACATACAATCACTTGACTAACTAAAATACATTAGTGCTTATGTTTAATTAACTACGATTATAAATAAACCTTTTTACTTTAAACAATATTGATTCATTAATTATACAAAACAAATATACTTTAGATACCGTTATTCTACAAATGACTATTTAAAACTGTTGTATAAAGTTCGTGCAACCGCTAGCGCCATCTGTCGCTTCCGGTAAAAGTCTTATTTTTAATAACTATTATATAAAATCATTACAATTAGTTCCATTTTTCTCAGATTCTTTTAAAATAGAACTAGTGATTAAAAAAAACATCTGTAGTTCCATCATGGAACTGTTAATGGTACAGTCAGCAACAAAATTCAATTAACTCTTTTACTTTTACGAATCATCTAAATTGATACAAAATGATGCGATACATTGGTTTTCACTATTTCATGTAATAACAAGGAGTTAATTATTATTAAATATTCTATTACTACATGTTTTTTAAGAATATTTTGCTCAATAATTAAGATTTAAACAGCTGAA
Organism: Apamea epomidion; assembly: GCA_947507525.1. Taxonomy (NCBI): domain Eukaryota; kingdom Metazoa; phylum Arthropoda; class Insecta; order Lepidoptera; family Noctuidae; genus Apamea; species Apamea epomidion. The sequence continues at coordinate 6,596,708 of OX382233.1, forward strand.
GTGTTAACCGACTTTTTTTGTTGACCGTACTAGTGGCAACGAAGGGTAATTTCCAGTAGAAAGGTTTCTTTTTCAGCAGCAGACCGGAGTTTGGATTTGTGCACGGTTGATGTCAATGGCCTCCTGCTACATGGGAGTTAAAGATAACTGTCGAAATATGGGTGTACAGTCACGAGCAAAAGTATGTATACACTCGGCTTTATTCAAAAGTGATTTAAGCCTTTATTTTTCAAAGAAATTTCATGTTGTTACGAACATAGCATTTACGAACCCATATGCTTATGTAATGTGTCGTATTTCAACGTTGCATTCGTTATTTCTCGAAAAAATCGCAATTGAAAGTTGCCAAGTGTTGACATATTGGTGCTCGTGACTGTACTATATAGGGTGCACCACTGCCTAACCCTTTGGGGCTTACAGGCGTAATGTTATGTTATGTAAAGAGACTACTGATAAAGAGTTAACTGCCCCCCCCCCCCCCCCCCTCTTATTCCTCACTAAATCCACTTGATCCAAGCTATGTCACTTCTAGACAACTTCACATCAACTCTTCCTAGCTAATAAAGCCGGCTATTCACGTGCCTTCTTTTATTTGCGTCGATCAAATTCTCGGAGGGTGCAGTGTTCGGTCGTGCGATCACGCGGCAGAGACAAAATGGCGGACCCTTGATTACAGTGGGGAATTTTAATTGATCGGCGAGATTTTTTTTGAGGATCAGGAGGGACCTTTTTTTCAGGGTAGATCTACCTACTTATTGGAACGAAGTCCCTTGTCGCACGTTATGCTCTGCACTCTTCTAGACTAACATACCTATCATCATTTGCCCAGCCTTTTCCCAACTATATTGGGGTCGGCTTCCAGTCTAACCGGATGCAGCTGAGTACCAGTATTTTACATGGAGCGACTGCCTTTCTGACCTCCACAACCCAGTGACTGGGTAATACGATACCCCTTGGTAAGATTGGTTGTCAGACTTTCAGACTTCTGACGACCCGTAACGACTGTCAAAGATCCACGAATGACAGCCGGGACCAACGGCTTAACATGAGTTCCGAGGCAGGGGTCTTGTTATGTAAAGATGGTCACCATCCACGGACCTACTGCGGTGAGCGTAGCTCAATCTGATCGATCGGACCATGGGGCTGTTATTACTTAGCCGCAAGCCCCTTCTAATAAAAAACTAACATACCTACACATGTAGGTAATAAATAAATAAATAATAAGGATTAATACTGACCAATAGGAAACCATTGTAGAATGATGAAAATGAGGTTTATACATGGAAGAAGTTTCACAAAATTCTTCTACAATAGTTGTACCTACATGTGGGGACAGTAGCTGAGGGGACCTCAGTCTTCTGTCCGTCAGCACACTTTCTGTATCCAAATCATGATAACGTCAGATACGGACCTACAGATTTTATATAACTTATCCTCTCATCTGTTTAAAAAATAGTTTTATCATTTCTTTTCATTTACAAAGTTATCTTAAGATTTTTACTTTTTAAGTTTCACTCGTGTGCAAATTGTTCCTCATTTTGTAGTATTTAAGAAGTGGATAACGGCGTGAGCTACACATGTGTAAGGGCTTTTTTTCAACTATCTGTTTATTACGATGTTTGTGTAAAATAAAAAAAATTAAATTAAACTGTTTGTTTCCCGAATTAGATAAATTAATTAATTTGGGCAAAGGCGTTACTGTACTGACTCTTGTCGTAAAACATTAGCAAGTCAGCAACTTTTACGTGCGGTTGATTATGCATCAAACGTAAAATAAAAAAAATAAAAATAAACTGTTTGTTTCCCGAATTAGATAAATTAATTAATTTGGGCATAGCCGTTACTGTACTGACTCTTGTCGTAAAACATTAGCTAGTCAGCAACTTTTACGTGCGGTTGATTATGCATCAAACATAAGTCATTATTTGACGTCACTTGCGGAGCCTAGAAAAAATATAAGTCCACGAACGCTTGAAGGTTGACTGCAAAAGTTGATTGTAAAAAGTGTTAATAAAATTCTAATTATTCTTGTTATACACGACAGATGTTCATGTAGGTATTATGCTATTATGTCGCAAAGAACATGTTTATAGTAAAAATTAAAACTAAATTAGAAGGCGGGCTGTCTAATGATAAAGACACGGGACCTATTACATCTCATTATGGCACATGTATAGTCAGCAAAAGAGATAAGTAACCAGGGTGGTCGGATATAGATGAAGGTTAGTAAGAAACCGATGGATGTTTCCGATTGAAATTTAATTTGATAAATTTATAGTTTTTTTTCTGTTAATTAAATTTAATTTAATTCGAAAACATTTATAGGTCTTACTAATCTTTAACTATATCCGACGACCCTGGTTACTTATCTACTTTGGTGACCGTACGTACAGGACACTGTACAGGTGACTTGGTATTTGTTTCTAAGAAACTTAAAGGTGTGCTCATGTTGTGTATGATAAAAATTCTATTTAATAATGTCAACTTAATGCTTCAGTGAAGTATGAAAATAGGTAATGGTATAAGAATATAAAATAACAAACTTTTGTTCAGTAGGTACTATTACGAAGATTCTGATCTTATTTAAATGTCATCTCTAAATCATAATCTGCCAACATCTGAGAGGCAATTGAACGTTCACAACCATTTATTTATTTATTTAAACTTTTCGCACAAAAAGGTACAACGTTCACATTCTGATCTGCAGTGCGATTCTGTAACCACCTCACCGTGAAAACTTAGGTGAAGTGAGCGTGGAGTGAGCTGTCATTCCAAATAATGCTAGGGATTGACATTACTGACAACTCACATCAAGCTCACTTCACCTGAGTTTTCACGGTGAGATTTTTGCAAAATCGACCAGCTGTATCAATCTGTCAAAATACTGACCTCTAATTTCCCTACATTTTCGACAAGTTTTTGACATTGATTGTCGCTGAGATGAAATTGCGACTAGATTTTGAACGTTTTAATTACGGAAATTGGCCTTGAACTAGCAGGCTAGCTATATAAATGACATTTTCGGTTACCTGATTTGCCTAGTCCCCGACAGCAGATAGCTGTCGGAAGAATAGCGGTCGTCTATTTGGTTTCAACTGTCATTTGTGAGCAGCCGATTGATTCTGTAAAAATCTCACCGTGAAAAGTTAGGTGAAGTGAGCTTAGAGTGAGCTGTCAATAGTGTCAATTCCTAGCATTAGTTAGAATGACAGTTCACTCCACGCTCACTTCACCTAAGTTTTTACGGTAAGATGGTTACAGAATCGCACTGCAGCATGTAGACGACGCCATCGATAACATTGATTGATATTCGATTCGGCATGGAAGCGTATCGAATGGTTGTGAAGAGCCATCCTGGTCACTTTTGAAAAAAAGCTCTACCATGTTTAACCTGTTAAATTGACAATACTGTGTTTTAGCAAAATTAAGACGTAGTTTTCTTATTAGTTTTTTAAATATTCTTCCCTGCCAACTTCACTGTGATTTCCTTCCTAGATTTTATATTCACAGGCCCAATCATAAAAATCAATCAAAAAATCTAATCCAAACACAATCAACACTTCGTATCCAACAACATAAAGCCACAAACAAACTTTCCCTACACAAACTAAGTCCAATAAACGAACAATAATCTACCGGAAAATCAGCCGGTCTCAACCAATTTGGGCGACAATAAAGCAATTTGACGAGAAACGCGCGACACTTTGATTAATTGTCGGCGCCGCGCCGGTGTCGCGATGTCGCGCCGCCGGTGCCAGTCGCGTCGTGTGAACGAGGCCTTATGGTGTATGATTGTAATTTACGTATTGATTTGTGTGTTGATGGGCCTTTTTTTTTTGGCGTGACGTAAGTGGGTAATTGTTTCTTTTTGTGGAAGGTACCGGTGAAAATTAATTGTATGATGACACAATGTTACAATGTAGGTATGTATACCAGAATGAAACTGCAGTCCCACAGACGACGGAATACGCTCTTCACACCTGTCAGTTTCATAAAAACTAAGAAGTGTTATGCTAATTGGATCTTGATTAGCTACTAGAATTGTCACACTGACAGGTGTCAGGAACGCTTTCTCTCGACGGCCAGACTATATGTAAATCCAAAGCAATGAAATAATTTTACCTTAGTATTGAAATAGGCAGCTCTCAAGGCCAATTCCTGTAATTAAAAACGTTCAAAATCTAGTCACAATCTCATCTCAGCGACAATCAATGTAAAAATCTTGCAAAAATGTAGGGAAGTTAGAGGTACTTTTGTTTAGAGGTAATTGCGTAACACACTAATCTACTAACACTAGCTTTAATTTTGACAGTTCAAAAAACATTCATTACAGTACGTTGTTGAGAAGAAAAATCTCATCTCAGCGACAATCAATGTCAAAAATGTAGGGATTTTAGAGGTATTTTTGATGGATTGAAACTGAGATCAGACTGTGAACATTCTTAAAATTACAAGTAAATTAAATTGCTCCTTTGGTACAGCTCACTACTAACTTACACTTTGTATTCCTAATGGCAGTTACTGTAAAATAATAAGCTTACACAAAGCGTTGCTTATACAAATTAGCATAAACTTAATGCACAAAATGTATTAAAATATCTAAATTTATTATATTTTAAAACTAAATGATTAACTAATTCATGACACACACTCATTTCATAACAGCTTGCATAAAACACACAAGAGAAACCGCTCAGCAATAATCTACGTGCGCCTACATCTGCATATTCCCAGCATAAATTGATTAATTTTTCCATTAATTGAGCGTGTAAACAGTGCAAAAAGTACATTGTAATTGTCACAGGGCCGGTTCACGTTGACGCGACATCGCCCGCGGCATCGCCTGTTATCGCTGCAATTATGCAAATTCAACGTTAAATTGCCGCGCGGGCGTGTAATTGTTTCGGCGAGTCGCGACAAGCAACGCGCTGGCTGTTAATTTTCTCGTTACAACCGTCACTTATGTGTGGACGCAGCCTAATAACGCGGTTCGGGACACCTCATACAGTTATTATTAAGGTGATCGAGTGCTCTTAAATGGGCTGCATTTTATAACGTTTTAATATTATTTATTTATGGTTTTTATCGAGTTTTAAGTTGAATTATTATGAGAAATATAAATGTGTAAATTATAAAGGAGATGGATTATAATAAGTCTTTTATGAAACTGGTAAAAGGTACTCAGTGGTACTTTTCTGTGTTTTTAATGCATTAATACAATCGCTTATTTATCAATAAACTTGGATAATAGGTCATCGTCATCTGCATAACCTTTTCCCAACTATGTTAGGGTCGGCTTCAAGTCTAACCGGATGCAGATGAATACCAGTATCTTACATGGAGCGACTGCCTATCTGAGGTCCTTAGCCCAGTTAATTATTGCGTTATACTATCGTATACCCCTTGGTAACAATAGTTGTAAGACTTTTATTCACCTGCGACCTAGCCAAATTGCCATTTAGACGGCTGTGTAAAACCCGCATTAGACGAATTGTTATCATTGCAACGCACTAATTTTAGAGTATTTAATCGGCTCGTCAAGGGCATCAAAGTTGATCAAATAACAGATAAATGGCAACTAGAAGATGAGCTCAAAAAAAGTCACAGCGGTGTCGATTTCCGGACACGTCGAGTTGAAGGCCAATAAGGAACGTGGCATCAAAATAGTCAAGGGGTATATTGTAGTGTTTGTTAATCTGGAAATCCAGATGAACAATTTTGGTAGACAAGCATAATTTTTTTTATTAATAATAAAAAAAAATATATTAATATTTTTTTTAAAATTAATTAATTTATTATTTAAATTAATTAATTTTTTTTTTTTTTCATTATTTTTAGCATCCTTTCGTATTTTTGGCCCGACGTGGAACTCCAAGTCACGTATACAGTGACAATGGCACGAATCTCGTTGGCACCAATCGTATTATTAAGAAGGAGTGCTAAGAGATCATAGCTACCATCAACACCGATTACTTCAATAACGCTTCGTTATCGTAATCAGTAAGTGAAGGGATCCCCTACAGTCTAGATCTAATAATAATGATCAGCCTATTTTGTCCCACTGAAGGGCAAAGGCGTCCCTTACCACTCAATTCGATCTTGAGCCAATATAGGGACCAATCACTGATATGCGCCAAACTCGTCCCGCCATCTACGTCTAGGTTTAAAAGAAATATTTAAAATTAATTATTTTAATGTTTTAAATGTAAGTAATATATTGTTATATTGCTTGATCTATGACTAATTTTCTGCTTAGCCAGATAGATATAAAGTTTAGTCTAGTTTATTAATCAGAACTGTAATAACAATATTGATATCGTTATTAATATATATTTAAAGAAATAAAGTAACAAACAATGAGTCGGGCAATGAATACAGGTTATAGGTTTAACAATGAGTATATCGAGACTAAAATAAATATTTATATATTTGAATTCATAAAAAGTTGCTTACTCTTATTTTGCAATAGCAATTTTAAAGTTACCAATAATAATAAAAACTGCAGATGTCAAACCACATGAACGACGATTACACGGCGTAATTCTTACACAAAACGTACCCAAAAGATCACAATAAAGCCTAATAGCACGATATTAAATTGATTAAAAAATAAGGCTTTCTCGGCACGCGACAATCGTATGTCGCCGTCAACCGCAGATTACAATAGCGAACAGATGACGTCATTTCACGTCATATGCGCGACCGCCGACCAAATCGACCGCTAATTATGAAACGCAAGCCACAAAATGACGTTAAATTATGTCGAATTTACGCGAATTATTGTCGATAATGACGATTGTCAACGATGTTCATTTATTAAATATTACGCAATTTCTACATTTTGTTTTGGATTTTATCTTTATCCCACTTGTCCAGAGACGTTCAGAAGGCCAATTCTCGTAATTTAAAACGTTCAAAATCTAGTCGCAGTCTCATCTCAGCGACAAACAAATGTCAAAAACTTGTCAAAATGTAGGTAAATTTGAGGTTTCTTTGACAGATAGAGACTGAGATCAGACTGTGAACGTTCTTAAAATTACGAGAAATGCCCCTCTGATACTTCCAAGTTGAATAGTGATAGTAAATAATTGTTTTTATTATGTCATTAAAGTAAAAAAAAAAAATACATGCAAATGCTTTTTCTTGTTAGCGTATCGATGGGAAGAAGTTCAAACATCTTTGGTCCATAATTCAGCTGCGCGAATACCGCTCACTGATGCAGTCATAAGGTCAAATATAATATGCAAACGTTAACTAAGTATGGCATATTAGTCGATTCGCACGAATTTACTAGCGCGAGACGGACGAATCGTCACTATTACATTATATAGTATTATTTTCTCTATTAAGCACACGGATGGGCACATTTTTCGGGCGAATAAACTCGTGCCGACTACTAATTCGTGCTAGACTAATTAAATAAACCCTAAGTGTACTTACTAACATTTTTTATGAATTGATTTAATTAATCTTTAGTATCTAGATTTTAACACATAAAACTTTTCAGTGGGCTTACCACCAGCTCTTATAGCAGGGCAGAAGTTGAACTGCACTGCTTTTTTCTTCCATGACTTAGTACAAAAAAGCAGTGCAGTTCAACTTCTGCCCTGTTTTAAGAGCTGGTGGTAAGCCCCCTGCCCCATAAACTCGTATGTTAGTGAAAAAAAAAAAGTACGAACGATAAAAACGGAGGGCCTCTTTTAAACCAACATAGATATGATTATAATTATTACAGGTTGTTGTTATCACACCTAACCATTACGCAATGAAATATTATGACGTTCTTATCTAAAATAATCTCTAGAAACAACAAATAAAAATCAATTAATATCATAGAGAAGAGATACTTAATAATTATAGTACGCAATTCTTTTGACTTATAAACACAGGTTGTCATCATCAAAACCTATCATAAAGTTCATATATTTTTTTATTTTAAATGTTCTTTTACTATAATATTATTATACCTAAGTAATTGAATGTTGTTGGTGTAAAAATTTATATACTATACGCGTTTCCTGCGATTTCGTCCGCGTGAAATTTCTTGTTTAAACATAAAATAAGTATATCCTAATGCTGTGACACTTGGCATTACTGTAGCTTCCCGTTAGTGAAACAATTTTCGGAATTGGATCAATAGTTCTGAAGATTATAATTACCAACCCCCTACATACAAACTCACAAATACCTGTTAATAATATTATAAGTATAGACTAACGTCTTTCCTTCGACTTTGTCCTCGTGGTCTTCAGACTTTCCCATATCAACACCCTATTTCAGTTCTTTAGGGGTTAATGTTCATGTTAAACTGTCACCATCCCTCCTCAACATCTCCTTAATATTCAAGATTTCTCTCTACAAAACTACACCATTTTACTAAGGGCGGATTTCACCTATAAAACTGAATGCGATCAGAATATCTAAACCGCATTCAAGAGCTGTTAATGTCACCATTGCTGTGGAATATTGACACTAACAGCTCTCGAGCGCGGTTTACATAGGCTCATCGCGTTCAGCAGTGCTATTCTGTAAAAATCTCACCGTGAAAACTTATGAGAAGTGAGTTGTCAATAGTGTCAATCCCTAGCATCAGTCGATCTATTCTATAAAAACTAACCGTGAAAACTTAGGTGAAGTGAACTTGCAGTAAGCTGAATCCCAGCATCTGGTAGAATGACTGCTCACTTCACCTAAGTTTTCACGGTGAGATTTTACAGAATATACCGGCAGGTGGAATGACAGCTCACTTCAGCCGAGTTTACATAGTGAGATTTTTACAGAATAGCTCGGCTGTTTCATAGGTGACATTGGCACTAAGCGGTTTAGCCGCTAAAACGCATCAGACACACAGATAGCACTTTTAGCATATTTTATATTATTAGAATGGATTAAATTATTATTGGCACTTCAATGTTGTCTAACGATAATCCAATAATAACATAATTTTATTGAAAATTGACGGCACGTAGATAGATTACCTACGTGCTGTAATGGAGTGCAAGTTTTGGAAGTGATATGACTTATATTTAATCAATTTATTGCATTTAACCTAACTACTACATGCTAATTTACTACTCATAAATTTTATTTAATAAGGTACTGTACAGTAGCGCAGCCTGGGAGAGGCATATGTCCAGCAGTGGACTGCGATAGGCTGAGTTGATTAAATGATTGAGGTAAAGTTCACATTTATGATTATTTTTAGTAGGTAATGAATATTTTGTGTGCACTTAAATATTTAATTCCATTTAGACTGTTTAAATATTACGACTAGGTACAGTGAGCCTCAAACAGAATGAATACACACTGAAAAAGATTAATTTACAATTATCTATACCTATACAATCTTTGTTTCATAATAATGTATCAATGTGTAGGTAGACACAAAAAAATTATTACACATTGGTTGCCGAATTGTCTAAACATAAACATTGATATAGTAGGTATTATGGAACAAAGATTGCAGATAATTAAATGAATCTTGGTTCTTGTATACATCTTTTTGAGGCTGACTGTACCTAGTCGTAATAATTTAAACAGTAAAAATGGAATTAAATATTTAAGTGCTCACAAAGATTCAACTCCTAAAAATAATAAAAATGAGGAACAATGTAGCTTCCAATTAATTAAACAGTTACCTAGCGATGATTGCACGAAGCATTAACCAACCCGCACTGGGCCGCGTGTGCGCAATGGTAAATTATGGCCCACTCCCTCTCACAGAGAAGAGGCCTGTGTCTCAGTAGTGGGAACTTTATAGGTTGATTATGCTAATAAATACAGGGTGGCAGGGACATCGTCGCGCAACTTAGCTGTTACCATGGATTCAGTACATGATTAGCGCTGAAAATGTCTCGTAGGTTAATTAAAATAATTAGGTGGTCCATACATTTTGACCGCGTAGGCTATTGCACTTTTCTATGAAAAAGCAGATTTATTTTATTTTGATAACAGAGAAAATTTTTTTTTTGTTTTTTTGAAATTTTTCATCCTGGGTTCAGCCTGAATCCATGCGCGGATCCATCCATGGGTCCAGTTTTGCGCGTCGACGTATATCATCCTGTTCCTATATAAAAATGCAACAAAAAAAATCTATGTGAAGGTAATCCCACACACACACAAACTGCACGACAACAAAAAAAAACTCGAAACTGCCGCCATATTTGAAACGAACATGCAATTAACCCTTCGAAAGCGCCCGTTCACAGCCCTTTGTTAACCCTTTAATACTACCCATTGTGTCAACTGTCACTCGGGGTTTGAATTAAAAGTGGGCGGATTAATTTTTTCCTACCCTCAGTAAAAATAGTTGGAACTGGGGTCATGAGTGGGTAATAATAAGGTACGTGAAGTGACAAGCATTTAGCCATCTTTTGAATTGCTTCGTAAAAAATGTACGGTAAGTGCTTATTTGCTGAAAAGGGTTTTTTATATGGTGATTCTAGTTTGCATGTTAGATTGTTTGGTTTGATGTTGAGAGGGTTAATTAGGATTTAAAGGACTGACATGAAAGAATGTTGATGGGTCATCCACTGCCATCAGAGGGTTGCAGATTTAGTAAAAATGATATGAAGATTCGAACAGACCTTCGCCTACAATAAAAACGTCCCTGTAACGCAAAGAGTTAGAGAAACCACGAAGCGCCTGCAAACGGTTTTTAGCAAATGCAATTCAATCTTGAAAAACTGCCGCTAAACTCAACCCATTTATTTCAATTGAACCATTTACAGGCACTTTTGAAATGTCAAAAGAGTCGACCATTTAGAAAGATGGAGCTAGTTATTAGTAAACTTAATAATTGTGGTTATGTTATATTTTTCTAGGTATCATCACGAAAAGTTGCTAAAGGTATCCAAACAACCAAGGTATGAATAACAATCTTTACTCTGACTTTTAATTTCCTAGACCAAAATGACATCTAATATACTAAATAATGTCATGTTGACAAAATAAGCTCAATTACAGCTGTCATTTTGGTCTAGCAAATTCAAAATCAGAGTTTACGTATTTCAACCTGCATAGTGATATCCATAGATACTTAGTAGGTATACGGAAAGGATTCAAAGTGCACACTATTCGAACAACGTCGTGCAGTGAGCTGAGCGCAACATAATGACAGACAGCCGCGATCACGCGACGCGCGTGATGTGCACCGCGTGTGTACACGCCTTAACTATGGTGTGTAGAGTTAGCAAACATATCAAAAAAGTATAAAAAAAATAATGGCTGGTAATGGTTATTTACTGATTTACCTATCTATGTATTTACCATGACATGATCTAAGTATTAGTATAAGTTCTGGCCGTCACGATAAAAACGTAAGTTTTGCAAACCATGTAAGCAGGCCACCAAGATCTTGGTTTAAAAAAATAATAATTATAAATGAAGTACCCAGTTACTCGACGTTTGGGACTCGGTCTTAAAGTTTTATGCCAAGCATGGAACGCTCCAAGACTCTCTGTGGCACTTACACCCTGTTCACAGACTCCTGCGTGGGCGTCCACGTCTCGGCACCATTTTCATCGCAAGTAGAACCTGGATGAGCCTGGCACGGGGGCGTGGAGAATGGCACTTGAAAAAAGATGCATATGCCTGAGCATAGGCCTCTCTTTTCAAGTGCCATTCTCCACGCTCCATTGCTGGTGAAGTCGGGCTGTGGATGACGACCGACAACTACAGCCGTTGACATCGGTCGATTCCCGCCGTAGACGCGTCGACGGCTGCCGGCGGCGGCGTCAACGTGCCGCTCGTGTATTTAAGTACGATGCTCAAATACAAGAGGGACATGTGGTCGACGTCAGTCTCAGACACGCCTTGACGGCAGCCATCGTCTCAGTCGTTGACGCGTGTCCCTCGTGTGTATGAGCACTAAGCCTATAACATCTTCCTACAGTGCGACCGTCGAGAGAACGCATTCCTGACACCTGTCAGTGCGACAATGCAGGTAACTAATAAAGATCAAATTCGCTAAACACGTATTCGTTTGTATGAAACTGATACGTGTCAAGAACGCATTCTCTCGACCCCACTGTAGTTTTACTTCGCTGTCAGACTGCTAAGTCTTCGAAACTTCCTCCAGTCAAGCAAAATTCTCGAGGAAATAAAACGAACTTTGTTTGCGAACTGTACAAAGACTTAAAGAGGTTATCTCAGCTCCCATTGACAGTACATAATTGAAATTATTATTTACTATGATTAAATAACAGTTCGCCGTTACCGTATGACTGACGTGTATTCGCTATACACGTAACATTGGAGAAGTATTTTATAGAATTTCGCTTCCCTGTTGTGTAACCTAAGTATGTTTTTGAGAATGCATGGTATTGACTTGATAGTATAATAGATTACATAGACTTACCTAGGTGTAATCAGAATTTTGCAGTTACGTCATACATATCTAACTTTATTGTCTGGCTGTGCCAAATAGCATAATCTGCTACTACTGCTCCCACTGTTCCCACTGCTGGGACAGGCAAATTCTCTATGAGAGGGAGTGGGCCGTAATCCTCCACGTGGGCCCAGTGCGGGTTGGTGGATGTCACAGGTCTTCGAATTTTTTAGCTCTGGGACATGTCGGTTTCCTCACGATGTTTTCCTTCGCCGTTTTGATGCAGCAGTGGTGATGAAATAAATTACACAAAGTGAAGTCCCTGTCTGGGTTCTAACTCACGACCTATGTATAAACTCGTCGGGCCCGATACACCTGGGCCACTGGAACCAAATAACAAATGTTAATATAAATTATTAAAATTCATTTTGACAATCTTCTATCTACATATACACCTACATATTATAAATTAAAGTCGCTTTTCGTTACTGTGTGTCCACGTTGTTCTTATAAATCTTGCAACAATTTTTCATGCAGTTTTTACCATATTTTAGTAAACGTTTTATGTATAATACATTAATGTTAAAATGATTGACATGTCGATGTTTTGTCAAGTCGTAAAAACCGTGCGCTCATACATGTATCGCTAGTTCATGATATTTATACCTTCCCATATATTTTAATCACACACCCCCATATAATGACGTCGACATTCAAAATGGCGAATCTCAGCATAATTACGGTTGACTAAATATGAATCGTTGCTCAAATAATAAGGGTTGAGGGGGAGGACCCTAGGACTTTGAGCAAACATCTCAATTACTGTGGTTATTAATTTAGGGGTGATTATTAATCGACGCCTTTTGTCTCGGAGGCAGTGGGTCTTGGAGAAAATGATTGTTTACTTTTTGAGGCTTCTGTCAAGGAACTTTACTTCCTACAAGGTTTCCTATTTTACACGTAGCTAGTGTAGTAGGCACTTCCTCCATTTTGGATTGTTTTGACTCATCATTTTCCTGAACTTATTCCAATTTTTTTAGGGTCGGCACAACTTGTATTTTTCTTCCATACTCCTCTATTAGTCGTCATCTCGGTAGTCACCCCCTTTTTAACCATATGGCTATATGGTAAGAAACGATGGATGGAATGTGTGAGTGATGATATTATCATTCACACATTCATACTCAAAACTCTCCTCACGACATTTCCCTCATTTCTCCGTAACACATGCCCATACCATGACAACCGATTTCCACACAACTTTTCAGTTACCGGTGCCACTTTCAGACTTCCTCTTATGTACTCATTTCTTATTCTAACCATTCATGTGTTTCTTTCTATCCATTTGTTTTGTTTTGACTGTACACCGGAATTATACGTAGTTTTAATTATTTTTGGGATAAAATATTACCTATATCAAAAATAACACACATGGATTCAGTAAATGATTTTGAACAAACTACTTTTATAGTGTGCATTCATTCAGTTACACATTGTACAAATCAGTTTACGTTACCAACCCACAAACTTCACCCACACTAATATTTCGGCTCGTGAAGACATTAGCCAAAGGAGTTTTGTTATCATATCCGGCAGGTGGCGTTTCGCACGGCACGACCATTACGTTAGCACATTTATTATTATCTAGGTATCACACGACAACCGACATTTGCTGTATGGGTATCAAAACAATCAGCCTTGCAAGGAAGTAGGTACCTGCCTAACTAGTGCTAATAAATTAGGTGATCATAAAACACCATGTTAGGTATGATGGTAATATTTCTAGACTGATACAAAGTTTGCTTAAAAATAGCCATCGTCTGTCATTTTCATGTCTCTGACCCTTAATTTCAGCAGCAGCGTACATTATGCTTGCTAGGCACCTAGTTAAATTTTTCTTTAATAATAGGCTATTTTCCTAAAAAAATCTAATTAGTCCGTCAGTTAGATTATCAAAAAATATTGAACCCGTATTTTTTCTTTTGTCAATTATATAAAAAATTATGAAGATATCGCCCGTTAAAGTTCTCGCGACACTTTTGCAAGCAAGTGACGTCATGACCCCCACTCCCAAATTTTGACGTGCTTTATATTTGTAATTTTTTGTTTGATTGACAAAAGAAAAAATACGTGTCCATTATTTTTCGATAATTTATCTGACGGACTAATTATAATTATTATTTTTTTACCCAGACAACTACCCTATTTGTTAATGTTGCATTGCGTTCTACGATAGATTTTTCACATTAATTTTACAAGTCTTCATCATCTGCCTAGCCATTTCCCAACTATGTTGGGGTCGGCTTCCAGTCTAACCGGATGCAGCTGAGTATCAGTATTTTTTATTCATGTCACACGTCAATATTTGAATTTATTACTCCACGCTCAGATGCATATAGTAAGATTTTCTTACTATAGTTGCTGTTTCATATTATTATGAAACTAACATAATAAATAGAGAAAATGGGGCAGATATTGCAAACGATGGAGAGGTCTGGAAGGAGAAAGGAGATGTCTTTGCCCAGCGTTGGGACACAATATAGTCTCAAAATTAAATACTAAATATGAATTAAATAGGAATAGGTATTCAAACCATGGGAACCGTGGGTTCGAAACCAGGCAGGCGCTTAACTTTGTGTAAATAATTTCATCACCACTGCTTTCAAAACAGTGAAGGAAAACACCGTGAGGAAACCGGCATGTCATAGAACCAAAAATTCGAAGACGTGTGACATCTACCAACCCGCGCTGGGCCCGCGTGGTAGATTATAGTCCACTCCCTTTCTAAAAGAGGAGGCCTGTGTCCCAGCAGTGGGAACATTAAAGGCTGATTATGTTATGTAGGTATAGATATTTCCCGATTTATAAGTCAATGACTTAAATATTACAGACGCCAGCAGGTCAAGCTACCCGAAACTGTCAAAATTTCTCAATCAACCTTGAACCTTAATCCTTAAGCGATAAAGTTGAAAAACTATTAAAGAAATTTGACAGATTGTAGTAGCTTGATGTGCGCCCGTCTGTACCTACAACATTACATATGCAGTAATCAGAGTAAATCCTTCACCATAATCATAGATAACTTAATCAACCCGTCTACCAATTACTCGGAAACACTATCCCACTTAGCACTTACAGTATTAACAGGGACACGCACGTAACGTATTACTAATAGGTAAGAGGATCAGTTCGCAATTTGCATCCTCCATTAATGAGGCCTCGTTAGTTGTGGAAAGGGGATAGATTATGATGGAAACTGTGATGCTACATAGATAGTCGATGAAGGAGTTGAAATAATTGTGGAGGATATGGATGTAAAAGAAGGTAATGCTAATATGGTGGTGGATGAAGAAGGATGGAAGAAATATGATTTTGATTAAATAAGAGTAAAGGCAAGAAATGAGGATGATAGTGAAGAGAGAAGTGCTAGTAAAACGATTTTTTTGAAGTCTAGATTATATGATGTTACAGATATTGACAATGACAATGGTGACGATATATCAGGAATCATGATGCATCCAAGTAGGCTAAAAATAACGTAAATATATACGAACGAATGATTGGCAAGAATATTTTTTTTTGGCGAAACTTAAGGAATTATAATTTGGATTGAGAAAGGATACATAGAATAGTTGGCTGAATTTGCAATGATACTTACTTATATTGTTTACCCAGGTAAATTATACCGAATTTCACCCCTTAGTTTTATTAAAACACGCCAAGGTAAAATATAAACAATCCTCATCACTGCGTAATTGAGCAAGACATCAATTTTCTTCCTCTTCTTCATTTAACTTGTGATTCTCAACCACAGTTTAAGCAACTGAGTGTAAAATCAATTCGGTCCCTATCACCGGTAACCCGATACTACGGAACACCCCAAGTCGCGTCACCCTCAATTTGCAAAACAAATTAGCACTCCTTGACGACCGACGACAGAATCTATAGAGGTATCTATATAGGGCTATATAGATTAAAGTGTAGGGGCAGCCATTTTGAATTAATGGGGACAAAGGGGATTGAATTTAAGGAATGAAGAGACCTATGTCTGAACCAGCAGATATGATTGAAAATATAATTGAAATATTAAGACTCTTGCTGAGATGGCTTTTAGCTGCATCATTTTGTCGTCAGTCGTTAGATTGTCAGGCTTTTCACATATATTTTTTTCTATTCTCCTTTTCCACCTTAAAAGCAACCCTTAGCACAATATAGATTGAAACAACCAAACGATAACGTTATGAAGTTAAGATATGAAATGACTACGAATTACACAGACGAAGTATGTTTAATAAGTATACAGATCTTACATAATATATTTTGAACGATGCTGGCAAAATGATAGACGATTTTGGTTCAGATCTTCAAGAAACATTAGTAATCAATGTAAAAGAAAAACGCAGACCGACACTCCTCTCAATTAACGACTATTATACTACTCAACAAAAGACCACGAAGCATTAAGTTTTGAGACATCATAACACAACATAATTCTCATATTGCGTGCCAAAGGTTGATACGAAAGTTTCATTATAGCCACCAATTTGGCTTGACCTGCCTCCCCTCCCGATTGTAACGTGAAAGGGGGGAATTAGTTCAAGGTGCCAGGTCTAGGGAGACTGGTTAGGGAAATGCAGTAATAGAATGTGTTCAAGTGATGGTGTTTTTAAGTCGTGTTTATGGCTTTGATTTTGTTTTGTCGTTCACGCGAATGGGATAGTTGAAATATTTAATATTGTAGAATGTCTGGAAGTTTGAATGACCAACAAACAAACAGGCATTAGTTTATGCCTGCTTTTCCGTTGGTCTTAACCTGAATTTTGAAAGTCTAAGGTTTTTTTTGTGTCATAAAACTATCTGAAATAGGGTATACATTGCTAAATTTTACTTTCGCAATCTCTGCCATATCTGCTACAAATAATGTCATATTTTTTTTCCTTACTCAATAAGGTATTGAAATGAAAAAAATATGTTATTTTTCTATCTTTCAGATTTCAGTTTGTGGGGTGCTATGCTACACTTTGAACTATGTACTAAGATGTAAACAAGCAGTACTCAGGCACAGATAAAACTAGACAGAATCAAAAGTGACGGAAAGTAAGAGTAAAACCAAATGCCATGTTTTTCTACACCATAGACGATCACCTGACCGGAATACCATAGACAAACAAATCGTGAAAACACAATTAGCATAGATACGTTAAACACAATAAACATAGGACATACGACAATGACATACCATTAATAATTCTGTGCTATAGTTATTTTTTCTATTACCACTACATGAAAAAGACTGTGCTAATTTTAATGTAAATTTTTTCAACATAACTTTTGGATTTCTGCCAATCAAAATTTAACTGTGACATCAACGTTATAAGGTTGGATTTGCTGTGTTTGGGTATAAATAAAGTTGTTTGCTAAAATACAAAGTATTGTTACCAATTGTCAATGATGTGATTTGTCACTTAGCTCCTGTGATAAGTGATATAAATTGTAGTGATAACACATTTGAATGTGCAATAGATCATTGTTCGATTATTGTGCTTACGTGAAAAGACTTACATGAAGAATGGACATTGTTAGATGTTTTCATTAGTAATTACTTTTTCAGTTGATACTTTATGGTAATGTATCCTTGTGTGTGCGCAATTTTCAGAGCGTTTTTTATATTTCCTAGGTTTGGTTTTTGACTATTTTCCATTTGAAGTAGGTACTTTTGAAGCTGGCCGACCAGTGGTCCACTTTAGCCATGGATCGAAAGAGCTGGAAATCTGGAGCTGGTGGACAATCTGGGTAAAGGCCCAGATTACCAGATTGGCCTTTGCTTTGTGGGATGATTCAGGTTATCAGTAACAGTTACTTTTAAAGCGTGTTTTGCCTAAAATACAACACTACTCAATGTTTTAAAAAAAGCCAGGAAAAACGGAATTTGAGAACGTAAATAAATGGACGCATTCATTGCTATTTTCTGAATATCTTTACCGCTAGGCAAATGATCCATGGTTGACCACTCAGGTGGAAGGAAGAAGAAATGCACATTGGCATTATTATAAATAAAACCTTATTCAGTTACGCCAAGAACTACATAAAAAAGGAATATCAAACGAGAATAGATTCACACCAACCAGAAGTAAAAAAAACAAATTCAAATACTCTACTTAATGTCATCAACAGCTTATATGTACCATAAACTCTAAACTAACCTAATCAAAAATTCAATAATCACTCAAATGACGGCAACATCAGTGGTTACCCGTCATCCGCTGCGTGCCGGTCTCTTCGGCCGCCGGATAAAAACTGTTTTAACCCTTTAAGGTGAAGCTTAAGTGTCCAATTAGCGATGCAGTGTTAAAACGACCGCGGCGACACTTAGGGCCCGAATTTACACTCCTCGTGTACAAAGAAGTATTGATGCGTTTTTATAGGGTTAACTAACGTTAGAGAAGACGGGAAGTGTGATGTGCATTTGTTTTAATTTGCTCAGACCATAGAACAACGAAGCAAAGAAAATATACCAGTCATCTTATTTTCCACAGACTTGATGATACCACTACGAGGTAATTGCATTAACACACATAAGATAATTCAGCCACGTTCTTTACGTTATTGAGCAGAAGTAATTTTCAAACCTTCGAAGCAATAAAAGCCTTTCTACAAATCTACAACTACATATTAAAAGTACCTACCAACAAAATGAAAAAGAACCTAATGATAATAATAAAGGAGATGGAGAACGGTGTGCCCAAATGTAATAAGTTGAGATAGATCTAAAAAATTAGTCATAATTTTTTTTCTTAGAATATGAAAAATCACCTCAATTCTCAATCTGGAAGCGGAGAAATATGACAAAGATAGTTTTCGTGAGATTATCGATTGAGTAATCGATTACACAGTTACGAAAATAACACCTCTGCACTAAAAAAATAACTCAAAGTAATTAAATTACTATTATTTACTCAAACATACCGGTTGTAGTATGTATACATGGTTATAGCAAGGTTCTTACAGAATTATGTGTCCAAAATAATGTAATCTGTGGAGAACGTAGTGGGTATCATAATCGTTTTAAAATGTAATATTTAAGTTATTATGACTGTTTTTTATTGTGCTACTGTTTGCTTTTCCTTATATAAATAAAAATATTTTTTATTGAAAGGAATACGATAAAAATTGCTACACTGACAACTGCCGAAAAGTGCCGAGGAAGGATTTAACAATATTTCTTGATTCCTTTTATATTTACAGGCAGTTCTATGAGCTTATAAGCTCTATTAAGCGGCACCACAAGGAAGACTGTCACAGCACAATGCAAAATGGCTTCTTTGTCTGATGTTGTCCTTTTTAATTCGTGACTTATATGCGTCAAAGTGAATCACCCGGATTTTTACCGCTCAAAACAAACTTACCATTCACTCCCTTTACCTTTTATCTCTAATATTTTATATGTGTTTGTTTGTTTAACAACTGCAGTAGTAAGTTTGTTCACATGTCGTAAAGTGACCGCTTTTATTTGTACGACACAAAAACTGCAGGCGAAGGGTTTGGACATGCGACTTTTGGAAACCGTCGCGGGTTGATATGAAGTTTTGGGTTTCCTGTGATGATTCAGTGGCTATAATTATCGTATTATTTTATAATGTGCGTTTTATTTGTGTTTAACCATTTTTATTTCTTACTTTTCTTTTTTCTATTACTTAAGGCTGATTTTTCCATCGCCAGATAAGTTTTATTCGAGGAATAAAGTTGACGTTTGACAGTTTTAGTATAAAATAACGGTCAAAATTTCAAAGTTATTCCTCGAATAAAGTTGTCAAATTATTGAAAAATCAGCCCTAGAATAACTAGTGCAGTTTAAAAAAAATGTGTTCTGTTAAGAAGTTTGTCCGAGATTACTATAACAAAAGGTTAAACGATGTTAAATTAATATTGAACTAAAATAAAAAATAGGGAACTCTGTATTCCCTACCTTAATGATTGCATAAATAATTATTAAAATAAGCGTATTTAAAACGATTAATTTAAACCTCTGACATTTAATCAAAACTTAACAAGTTTTATTTCCGTAAATACCTATACTAAAACATGAGAACACTACAACAATATGTAGTTATTTCTAAACATCATTTTTATCGCCAGAACACTTTAAAGGGACTACCTATAGCCAATAGGATTTTCAACCTTAAAACTGAAAAAAAAGAAACACTTTTCCATTTTCATCAGAAGCAACCATGGCTTTATAAAAAAACATAATCAGCAAGTTATTTTTAAATTTATACAATATTTTTCAATTCTAACATAAATCATGTAGGGTTTATTTAAAAAAATCGTAACTGCAGATACGACTTTACTCTTCTAACGTCGTATAGAAGATGTTATAGTCATGGGAATGACGAATTATGTCAGAACATAATGGTGTGCTAACACCACAGAATAGACCATAAATCTACTAAAGTGCCTCTGATACTGTAATTTCCTTAAACTTGGCATCATTTTATGTTATTATTTATTTTTCCATTCAAAGTCGCCTGTACTTACTCAGTTAGTTGAATAGAGATTGTTTGTTTTTTTTACAAAATAGTTGTAAGCATTCAGTTACCCACTTAAATAGATTTTATTACTATTATGATTTTATTCTTTATAAGTAAGTAAAATATCATTTGATCAGAAGACCAATTCCCGTAATTAAAAACGTTTAAAATCTAGTCGCAGTCTCATCTCAGCGACAGTCAATGTCAGTTTCCCAAAAAATAACAAAATAAAGAAATCTACACATTAGCATGTCAAACGCAGCGGCATGTTCCAAAGTTTCAACTCTCCTTTTAAAAAGCGCGTATATTTTTTTCCGCGTTCCAAATTCGAAAAAAATCTTCGAAGGTTTGCGGTGGCACTATCGAGACATCTATTAGCGTGGTGGAGGCAAACTGTTTAAAAGCTACCGGACTTGGCTATGTCAATGTTTGTCCTCTGCAAAGGGACTTAAGGATCCTTCAGGGTGGGAAATTTTTGTTTTATTTCTGCAAATAATTCTAGTTTGTACTTAGTTTGGATTAGTGGTAGAAGTATCAGTTGTTTACCTGTAAAAAGTGTATTTGATTTTAATTTTTTACCTACAGTACGCACATATAAACTTCTCTGTGGTGAAAGTAACAATTATCAATTTCATTAACGATATTCACTGTCTCAATCAATTGACTTCGATAAAATCAGCCACTTTATATTAAAATAAAATCGTGTGAAGTGATCTAAAATATACAATTACTGGTTTAAAAGTGTTAATGCGTCATTATTTTAACGTGTGTTTATTTCATAAATTAAACTTGACTGGAGGTTAATTGATACGAACGGATTAACTACATTCATAAAGTTACATGAGCTTCACATACAAATGTCAGATTATAACGAACGGTGTTATTTTAATGGGAATATGCTTCGATTCACACATTGAAATATTAACTTTTTAGATTGAATGTACCTAATAAGACGACGAATACTGGTCCAAGAAGCTTGCTTAACAAAAATAATCTAAAAGCCAACATTGTATGTCATAGCGCCACACAGCGGAGGTCCCAACCGCGTTCTAATCAGTCCTACACACAAAACCGCGCTTTGCCGTACCGCCGATATGTACACTCCTTTAAAACTTCCTCTCATTCAAAACCATAACGTCGTATCTCCATACTAATCTTTAGACACTTACGACCTTTTATTTCTCAGTATATAAGTACAGGACTAATGTTGTTTAGAGACTCCAGTGGTCAGACAAGACCACCGTGATGTGTTTACACCCTAAGCTTTTACAGATTAGTGGCTCAGTAGCTAGGTTTTAAAATAACAATAACGTTATGATGTATGTTAAAGAGTTACGATAGTTTACGTACCGCGGGTTCGAAAATGTTTGAAAAATTGTCTGATGCAGAATTAAGTGGACCACCTACGTGTAAAGCTGGTAATAATTTTGGTTATGTCTTATAATAGTGGTGGCCCAGTTTTAACGCCCGCGATATACGAGTTGTAGGTCATAGGTTCGAACCCAGACAGGCGCTTTATTTTGTGCAAATTATTTCATCACCACTGCCCTCAAAACGGTGAAGGGAAACATGAAGGAATCCGGTATGTCCTAGAACCAAAAATTCTAATTTTAATTCCCGCACTGGGTCTGCGTGGTAGATTACAGCCCACTCCCTCTCGAAGAGAGGATGCCTGTGTGTGAAAAATTCAATGGGAACAACTTTAAGCTGATTATGCTTAATTTTGTACTTTTAGAGTTGAATTTCTTGTCAAGCAATTCAGTCTATTTTATTTACTGTCAATAAACTAATAAAAACTCATCATCAATTTGATCTGACCAGACCACTCAATGCTGACTCTCTTTTAGGTATCTAAAGGTACACAACAATAGGTATACTGCACCGGTTAACGTCATCGCGTCAACGCCGGCTGTCGCTGAAAACCAGCGCTGGGGCTCTGTCTCGCATAGCGTCGTAGCATTATGCTGAGCGATGGCCATTTTGCATGTTTTTCCCCAACTTGTTCTTTTTTGTGATTGTGTTCTCTCTATGCATCACGTTTACCGTAAATAAACGTATTTTCTTTTTCTTATTTCTTCAAGTACACAACTGATCAATAATATTTTCTTTATCTACGTATTACAATCTCAACAACTCATAATACATAACCGACCACACATAAAATCGACCTCGCTATCAACCCTGAAAAAATTGGTCGCACCCTTTTAATCAGACCAACCCCAGTAATAAAATCTGGGACGCCATTAAGGGATTAAAAATAATAACTACCCCATAAGCGGGGGTTGTGATTGGACATGAGGGTCCAGACGGCCCTCTTAATGAGCTATTGACAGACTTTTGAGGGTTATAATGGGAGCCATATATTCAAGAGGACATAGTTTGGGAACATGCAGAATTGTATGTGTATTTGTCTAATAAAGTCTCCAAAAAAGAACAAATAAGGTATGTATATCCAGACTCCATGGCATCTGAAGAATGGCATGACTCAATTTTGAGCATAGCTTAAATCAATTTTGTATCTATGTGTAATCACACTGTAAAGTACTACGATTTCTGTTTTGAAATGCGAAGGACTGCTATGGGACAAAATATACAGATTGAAAAAAGTCCTGTCAATACTGAACGTATGAAACTTTTTTTCCCGATCGTCAACAGCGTTGATGACAAGGTGTAACTGTTTTTAGAAGTTTTATACTTTTACAGTGCCTGTACATTGGAAGTTTTTTTTGTGATTTTAAACATTCTTCTGCTTACGGCCAGTATCTTTCAAAAAATTCACGCTGTCAATAATATTTTAATTACAGATCCTATACCACATCTCTGTTCAAAACCTATAGCCACGTTACAACACCCTATTTGTCCGTCGTATTTTTTTTTTCAGGAGCCATGAAATCAGAGCCATGGCGTCCCCTGTTTACCAATTAAGAGTTTTTTGTTTGCGCCAAACTCGTCGGGTCAGCGTTTTTAATTCAAAACGTCGGAGGGAAGGTTTTCGATGACGCTTTTGCGATGAAAATAAAAATAAAAGTGAGGATTAAAAGGTTCGAAGTCTCGTTCGATATTGGGATTGATTCGTGGAGGATTTTTGGGTGAAGTGTTTAAAAATTGGAGCACAAATTGATGTCCGTCTGGCAAAGAAGAAAATGATTTTCAAATGACAAAGATCGTTGTCTTGATGGACTTATTTGAGTTCTCCAACAAAGAATACACATATACAATGGAAATCACCACGATACAAAAGGTTCTTTTACGTGTGCTCCTTTAATTATACGAATATAAGGTAAGAAAATATTTTTAGGGCTGATTTCTCAATCGACCGATTATTTCTATGCGTGGAAGAAATTTGACGTCTGACAGTTTTTGTATGGAAGAACTGTCAAATTCAAAATTATTTCTCCGATAAAGTTATTTGTCATTGGAAAAATCAGCTCCTATAAGATAAGATGGGACAGGTGTCCTGCGTGTCCGTTACAGGAACTGATGGACGCTGGTGATGGTGCCAAACAAGTAGCCGAATTCTGGGCCGAGTCCATTTAAATTGCCATTAACACGCTAAGAAGAAGATTATAAGATATGTATTTTACTTTTGAAAGAACATTTATCTACCTAAGAAATGATAATTGGTATTAGGCCTACCAGAGTTTTTACTAGGTATATGTGGAAAGTGTAGAGGGGCTCGTGGCTAAGTAATAACAGGCGCACGGGTCGATCGATCAGGTTAAGCCACGCTTGCCACGGTAGGTCCGTGGATGGGTGACCATCTTCACATACCAAGACCCCTCCGTGCCTCGGAAAGCAAGTTAAGCCGTTGGTCCCGGCTGTCATTCGTGGATCTTTGACAGTCGTTACGGGTCATCAGTAGCGCGAAAGTCTGACAACCAGTTTTACCAAGGGATATCGTATTACACAGTAACTGGGTTGTGGAGGTCAGATAGGCAGTCGCTCCATGTAAAATACTGGGGGCCTACTCCAAAGTGCAAAGTGCGAATGTTCGGATCGGACCGACACATGGCCGAACCGAATATTATTGAGAAAATGCGAAAAAAGTTCGGATCGCCTGAGTTGGGTCAGGACCATAGTCAATATTCGAAAGAGTGTAGGAGTGTAGGATCGAAACCGACCGAACCAAATAGTAACTTCGTAGCAGGAAACGGCCGAACATTCAGCCGATACTACTTCGGAGTAGTATTAAGCTGCATTCGGTTAGACTGGAAGCCGACCCCAACATGGTTGGGAAAAGGCTAGGTAGATGATGATGTGGAAAGTCTATATATATTTTTTTTTTTACAAAGGCGGTCTTAATGCCTTAGGCATTCTCTACCAGTCAACCAAGGGTGGTGAAGAGATTAGATGGCAGCTGCTTTGATTGAGAGGGACAATGATAAAAAAAAACTCTTAAAAATAGGTACACAAATACATAAATAGTTTATATACACATACATGCTATTACTATAATATATACCTATTAACAATTCATTTACTAAGAGTGGATTATTCCACAGCAACTCATTATTGCCACAATCTGTGAGCCCGTATTCAGCTTTTTCTTTTATCTTATTCTTATAAAAATCGATCAGTCTCTCCTCCAAACTTACTGACTGGCTTTTAGACCTAATCTAATAGCCCTTTCTCTCATTCGACCTCAACCAACTCAATGAAAACCAGCCTCATACATGTTAATCCTTACTTTCGCTCCACCGCGTCACTTACGCAAGCACGTACAACTCACAAAGCGGTCTCTATACCTCTTGACGTAACGCATGGGCTGGCGCCGTGTCTGTTAAATATAACCGCGGTTAAGTCACATGGGGATGAGCAGACGTCACCCGTTAAGCTTGTTGGCAAGAGTGCGTCACTGAGACTTGAGGCGTATAGGTATAGAGCTGATGGTTGTAATTTTACTGTCGTAAGCTGCGATAGTCTTGAATTAGGATCTGATATTAATTCTGGCATCTACTTAAAGCTTTTCGCTTCCCATAGATAGGGTATATTCCCTATATAATAATTATATATGTAAAAAATAAATATTGTAGTATCCCAAGATTTCGGTTCTGCCAGGGATAGAGAAGACCATTTCCTGCCATGATAGAATCTATCGGAATATTTTTTGAGTGCTCCTCCGGAGTCTAGAGCATCATCAGCCTTGTATGTTCCCACGGCTGGGATACAGGCCTCATCTCTCTAAGAGGTAGTGGGCCGTACTGGTATTCAGCTGCATTCAGTTACACTGGAAGTCGACTCCCACATAGTTTGCAAAAGACTAAGCAGATTGTTGTGTGTGATGTGTTGTATTGTGATTGACTAACATACAACATGAATAGACACACCAAAATCATTCAGTCACACTTAAGCAAACTCTGCAATTCTACTTCAAAAACGTCCAAACCTTACGATCTTGTCTCAAATGATCCTGGATTACCGTTCACATGCCTATCGATACACCACACTCCAAACTCAACCTTCCTTCTTGAAGATAGAGCTGCAATTCCATTGAACATTTTACTGAAGTCACTTTAACATCTCTATTGACAGATGTGATGATTTTATGCCTGTAAGTTTATCGTCTAGTTATCTTAAGGGTGGTTGCACATTTGACGGAAGATGCGTCGGGCGTAACTTCGTCAGTCAGTACGTTCGACGCACTAACGCATCATCGGTTTAGTGTGAAGGTTGATTGTTTTATTACTTTCTTGTACAAGTGTGTTCTAGCGTTACGCGACCGACGATGCACGTCGCATCTTCCGTCAGATGTGCGACCACTCTTAGAATATCTTTTGCTCGCGTCGTAATATGTTAGTGTAACAGTTTCATTGAGTGTTATTTACTGAGATAATACTGGATCCTTCCTGTTGTATCTTGGCACGGTTTTAGAACGTCATAAACCGCAGGAGTAGATATTGGTCTATTGCTAACTATTCTCTAGGGATAAAGCTAGAATTGCTTCCTGTAATTGGCATCTAAGTGTGATAGGTAGATTTATTTCACTGTTTGGATGAAAACTAGACAATCCTGTTTCATTCAGCGGTATTCGTGAATTTTTGCGTACCGATGGAAATAAGAGTTTAATTTTGTAAATGGTCCAGAGCTATATTATCCTACTAATATTATAAATGCAAAAGTTTGTATGGATGGATGGATGGATGGATGTTTGTTACCCTTTCACGCAAAAACTACCAAACGGATTTAGATTAAATTTGGCACACACATAGTTTATAACCAGGATTAATACATAGGATACTTTTTATCTCAATATTCCCACGAGGTCGAAACTTATGCGGATGAAACCGCGGGGCACAGCTTGTATTTCATATATGAAAGATGAGTTAATTAATTCTTTTCCCTACCGATATCACAACAGGTTACGAGGATCAGATAGATCTTCTATACTTCTAAGGGACGAGCAGCATTATTTTTCTGTCTGCTAAATGTAAGGACCAGCGATGAATACGTCTTCCTAACATTGCGGTGATTGCAACTTCTTCCTGAATCGGGCACACCGTAGTGATCTTTGGTATGCCTATAATCAGCTGTAGAACATGCACTCTAGTGTACCGTTGATGCTCTGTGGTCCCTGTCACGTCAACGAAATGTCAGTTGGATTTTTCATGTCAATGGAAAATATATTTTTCCTTACATACTTACGAGTGTGTTGCATGAATATTAGAGTTAACCAAAGAGATTTAAGATATTAAATAATTTAATGTCTTTGGAGTTAACTAAGTATATCTCTTCCTTGTGTAGACTTTCACCTTCCGTTTCAAATGTTATATGTGTTTTTATGTATGTGTACTTTGATCATTATACCAAGTTAATGAACATTATCATCTTTCATTTTTATCCCATACATACCCACTTCATTGATGACCCCGACGTGATTTGAATACGCTAGTATACGTCAGTAAAATATTACTTATCCGAGAAATAAAATTCCATTTATCCAAGCGTACCATCAAAATTGCAAATCCAAAAACGCTATTGCAACCAGTTCGCACATAGCACCCTATATGCTCACCCCCTGCTAGTACATGTGTACTGAATGGATAGTACAAACACTATGGGGGTGTAATTCCATCATTCCCATGACAGCACCCCGAATTAAATTGAATTCATGCCCATTTCGTGTCATCGCGGATGGTGGTACGCGATATAGAGATAGTAACATTGAATTTTCAACATTTTTGCATTATATTTTATAACTATCATCGACTACAAAAAACAAACAAATTCGTCAATTGGAGAAAATGAAGGGGTAAAAATGTCGTAAGTTTTTTGTTTATTTTACACCAAATGAATGGGAAGAACGATTGGCAGAATAGACGTTTACATTGATTGGGTGCCGACTACGATTATAAAAAACAAAATAACCTTAGAAAGCTGCTTATGAATACAGGTGTCAGTTTCAATAATCCTCTACATATTTACAAGCAAAATCTTGCCAAAGATCCAACAACATTTGAGATAAGCTGTTGATACGTGATTATAAAAAAACATACAATATCTTGTGGCTAAGTAATAACAGCCGCACGGGTCGATCGATCAGGTTAAGCTACGCTTGCCGCGGTTGGTATGTGGATGGGTGACCATCTTTACATACCAAGACCCCTCCGTGCCTCGGAAAGCACGTTAAGCCGTTGGTCCCGGCTGTCGTTCGTGGATCTTTGACAGTCGCTACGGGTCGTCAGAAGCCCGAAAGTCTGAAAACCATTCTTACCAAGGGGTTTTATATTACCCAGTAACTGGGTTGTGGAGGTCAAATAGGCAGTCGCTTGATGTAAAATATTGGTACTCAGCTTCATCCGGTTAGACTAGCTGGAAAAGGCAGAAGATGGTGATACAACATCTTGCTTAGCTGTCTTTTTAAAAGCAAAACCACAATTTAACATAATTTTATTGACACGGTGGTATTTCATTGACTGTGGCATATTGGAAGGGCGCCCACGAGCAACTTTTGTCTTCGCAACTAATTTGTCTCTCACGTCAAGTCTAGGTAAGACAATTTTTGTCCGCGGGTCGGACGCAACACTGTCGCCCGTTTATTCGTGGCAATGAAAGTGCGCGCACGGCGACAAAAAAGTTGCCGCTCAACCGAAAATTTAACAAAAAAAGGAGCGTTGCTGTCGCTCACGTGTGCGCATCGTCCAAATCCCGTCCAAATGCTTTAATTTTTGTTTTGTGTCGAATCATATGTTGCATTGGTTTATTTTATTTCTTGATTTTATTTGTTTATGTATAATTGCATGCTGCACTGGTTAACGTCATCACGTCAACGCCGGCTGCCGCTGAAAACCAGCGCTGGGGCTGTGTCTCGTATAGGGTCTTAGCATTATGCTGAGCGATGACCGTTTTGCGTGAATGTGACGCATGTTTACCCCCAACTTGTTTTTTTTTTGTGTGTTTATGTTTTTTTCATGCGTCATGTTTGCCGCAAATAAATGCATTTTCTTTCTTTCTTTCTTCTTTCTTCCATCTCGGCGAGGAGACAGTGACAGAGACCAAAATGTTGCTGACAAACTAACTTGCTCGTGGGGGGCGCCCACGAGTAACTTAGTTGCCCAGCAATTTTCCCTAAGTGGAAGCAACAATAAAAGTTGCACCGTCTAGACAGTGTTAAGAATTAAGAGGATGCAAGTCGTCTATCGCTTCAATCTCATTGTATGCCATACTTGCATTGTGCAAATGGAGCTTTATAGCATAAACACATTCACAAAAATATGACATAGTACGTATAGCCTTTTGTAATCCTCTAGCTAAGTGCACTTGTCAATACCGACCATGGGGCACACATCCAGCGATCTATTCAAATATTGCTCACAAATTTAAAATACTACCCAAAATAAGGCACATAGAACTTTATATCGAAGCAGTAAAGTTGAAATTCGATCAAGCAGTTTTTGGACGATGGTAGTTTAAAATTGTTCTGATAGTTTGCCCGGGAAAGGACTGCCATTTTGTAATCCTGACGCTAAAGTGCACTTTGACAATACTGAGGGGTAATTATTACTGTTGTACATAGAGGAGTAGGTAATCGTCGAGCGATGGGAAGATTTTTAATAACACAGTTTTTTTCTCATTGTTGTTTTGTTTGAAAAGTCAGAATACATTCTTGATGGTACTTAATCACATAAATTCATGAACTCAGTTTTCGAAATGGGAACTTTTTTTTAAAAATATACTACACAGATCTTTTATAGTTTAGTATATCCTTTTAATGTTAGAAATAAAATTAAACTTTCAAGACAGCAATATACCCCTTTGTTTATAAACGTTGCTTGAAGTTAAAAGAAGCTTAAACGTTAAAAATGTGTGGTTAAGCAGTCGCTAATCGTCACCTTACTTTAAGTATCGTTTATAAATAAAGCAAAGCATCGTATCATTTATAATAACCATACGTTTGAAAATAATAATAATGTTACCTTAATTATCTTGCTACCAATCAAAATTAAAAATTAAAATCAATAGTATTTTTTTCAAATTAGGCTGAGAATCAACACTTTACGAACGTTAAAATAACGAAAGCAAGACAAACTTAAATGGAACTGGCCACATCTGTCGCATGCCGGAGGAGCTATGAACTAAAATAATCATTTGGTCCCAAACAGTAGCCAAATACAAAAGCCAAATATCCCTCAATTCGACCACACTCAATCAAAAATTGATCAAACAGACTCTTTACGCAAATTAAAACGTAAAATATTGAAATGGAAGTATGAAAACGAACGATTAAAGTTTACTCAGCCATTAGCCGTGTTTGGGGCCTTCACGACTTGCTCTAAGAGGCCCGGCAGCTATGGAATTAAATGGCAATCGATTACAAGTAGCACCAGCTATTGGGGCAAATTAACTGTACTCGCGTTACTGATGGGAGATTTGAACCAAATAAAAGAAAAGTCGGGATCGGACAGAAAAAGCGTGTACGACCAGCAAATCTTAAAATATAATGTAAAATGTCTAATAATAATAAAGTTTTAATAATATTAAATAATAAAGTTTTATTCACATAAATAAAGGTGTTATTAATTTAGTGCATGCTTGTTCATGGGTGTTTTGTGTGTATGTGTGTGTGAGAGTGTGTGAGAGAGTAATTATCAAAATATGGATATATTGTACATAAACATCACTCACTTCATTATTTTTATTATATTATGTTAGTAAATACTTATTTAACTCTTGCTCTTAAGCACAACTACAACTATTTGGTAAATACAAGAATCGACTTTTTCCAAAGTTAATAGTTAAATTAGCGAAATAAACTTTTTCATGAACTTTCATGAGAAGCGATATATGTTCATCAAAAGTTTCGCTAATAATGACAATATCGTCTAAGTAGCAGAACACCTTTTTCTTCGAATGAAATAGTCTTAAAGCGTTGGATAATATCATCAGCAATATTTTATAAAGTTTTAATAATAATAAATGATAAAGTTTTATTGTCATAAATAAAGGTGTTATTAATTTAGTGCATGCACGCTCTTGAGTGTTTTGTGTGTATGTGCGTGTGAGAGAGATTGTGCTTGGTGGCTGGACTTTGGGTAATATTTGAGTTTTTGTGCCTCCATTACTATTTGATTATCACATCTTCTTAAAGTAAGTTTTCAGTTTGTGAGTAATCCAGTGTTTGAAGCCATGTGTTTAGTTTCATCTTAGTTTTATTTTTTGATAGTGGGTTGATGTTTAGAATTTTGTTTCCTTTATTATAAATGTAAGTAGCTAGGTATAGGCGTTGACGGCGCGACATACATTAGTGATAGTTCTCTTATGTTTGGTTGCGTGATTTACCGGTGTCACTTCTTGCTGTTTCATTGTGAGATTGAGAAGGTATAGTTGCCTCACTGTAAGTAGTTCAGCCTCTTAAACGCCCATATAAGTTTCCTAACACGGGAGGCAGTCTGTTCAGTGTGGGATGTCAGCTGAGTCCCTCATCAAGAATCACACCCAGGTACTTCATTGTCTTTTTTTGTGTAATTGGAAGACATGAGCATGGGAGACTGTCGTTGGGTTCATCACAGGAGTGCGCTTTAAGGCTTATTATTGTAGGTTTAGTTTTGGCGAAAGTAAATCGCAGAAATGAGATTTTTGAAATGATAAGGGTTAGTAAATTTACTTCTAGCCAGTGGATTATTTTACGTAAGTCTATCTCTGCAGCTTGCCGTGCCGCATCCCAACTCTCACCGTGAAATACTAGTACGATGTCGTCTGCATAGCTAAAAAATTTACCCTTAGTAAGAGACTGCTGGCATAGGTCATTAATATAGAGCAGGAAAAGACTCGGGAATAGGCAACTACCCTGAGGCACACCATACTCAACACTAACTTCATTGCTAATGACCTCACCAATCTTTACTTTTTGTGACCGGAGTCATTGAGAAAGTATGTAAAAATGGCTAAGCATTTTTACATACTTTCTCAATGACAAGTAAGGGCTCTAAAACCCTTCCCGGATTCCACCATGTTCTAACTTGGTCACAAGGGCTGGTATTCAGACAGTATCAAAAGCCTTGGCTAGATCCAGGAAGACACCCAGACATATTTGCTTGGTCTAAAGAACTGAAATGTTGATATACCTTTCTGGAGATTACCTATATCATTTCAGTTAATATTATTGACAGGCTTATAAGTCGATTAGCAGAAATTTACTCGCCCGAAACAGGTGAATGGTCACTTTTAAATAATATTTTTTTTTCTATAGGCAACTCGTACGAAGTACATTTTTTTGGGGACGAGTCGATAACTCCAATAATATGTCAATGATTATGTGCAAATGGCATATTTCGAATTGTATGCAATGAAGTTGAGAAAACAGTACACGTTTAATAATATTTAACACTTATCATATCAGTGTGCTAGTGTCATTTAAGATGTCGATTTTATTTTCTTAATATTGTTACAACCGCTTAAAGATAAAGAAGCAAAAGTTCTAGCAATGCTTGTTGTCAATCTACAGTAAACAGCAGGTAAATTAGCGAATAATACTACAGCATCTAATCTACCAACCATACCGCGACTCCAAAGACCTAAAGAAGGAAATATCCTAATTAAATATGGATGCAACGTAATGAGTTATGCAAATATTGTAGACGGTGGCTAACGATTGGGGAGTAAGGGGGGAAGCTCCCCCATCGAGGGCTGAGGGGGGGAGATAGATACTTCGATTCGACAGTACCGTCGGACGAATCATTTCAAGTATTTACTTAAACAATCTTTGGTATGCTTTCTTTGGAAATTATATTAAAAGGGTTGCTCTGAGTTACTTTGTTTGCAATATTTTTAGGGGTCAGAGTTTGCAATTTGATAGAATTCGAAATGGTAAAATCAAATTAGAGGGTAGTCCGAAGTTTTATAATTTTGTTGGTTAGTTTCGCCCGCGGGTTCGCTGTAAGGTTACAAGTTTTTGGAATAGATATAGCTATGCTGTGTCTCTATTTTTGGGGTTTAATTTGAGGTTAATTAAAAGCAAGGAGATCGTCGGGCATTTGGGGAGATACCGCTTTCTTTAGCTGTCACAAAAAGGCTGACAACTTAGGCAGTAAAGAATGAGTGGGTCGTGGCTAAGAACGCTGCTCAGGGTCTGCCAAAGATTTTACAACGGCACAGCTTATGATAACAAAAGCTTGCATGGAGCAGCTTTTACAAAAGACTTCTTCTCAAGTTCCCTTACTCCATTAGCCTGACATTGGTACCTACATTTATAAGAAACTGAGTTTTTAAACTTAGGTTTTTTTTTATTTTTATTTAATTTCGTTTTGCAGTTTCTGCCTATGTGTGTGATTTTATGTACGAGTATGTATGTGTATAATTATTTTCCTATCTGTTTACAAACCTTCGAGCCGGATAGCACATTAAACCAAAAAAAAAACCACACCAATTTAATATTCCGTAAAACTCCAACAAATTATGATGATGGTGCTATATTTAGCATTTTTCTGTGCTCAGTACCTTAATGCGAATTTTGAAGAAAAACTGTTTTGTTGTTCGACAAAGTCATTATTATAATGTAAGTCGCCAGTTGGGCAGGCAAAGTTTCTTAAGTGGGCAACATTTATACATTATTTAGTAGCTAGATGTTGTACTTTTTGAGGCTGTGTTTGTTTAATGGCTTAATATTGTTAATTTTTCCAGGAATATAGATTAGTAAAATGTTTGTGGTGGAAAAGAACGTTTTGTTCTTGTGCTTTATACAGAGTGGCAGGGACATCGACGCACAACCTATTACCATGGGTTCAGTACATGATTTTGGTTTTGAAATTTTCCGTCAGGTAAAAAAAAAATGATGTTCCATACATTTGACCGCGTAGGTATTGCACTTTTGTAGAAAACAGCAGATTAAAAAAAAAATAAACGATGAACAATTTTATCACTTTTCAGAATCATGTACTGAATCCATGGTAACAGGTTGTGCGGTGATGTCCCTGTCATCCTGTATATTACATTGCCCTGTAATATAGGCCTAGTTGAATAATAAATCTTTAGTAGAAAAAAATACCCAGAAGCACAAGTAGTAATCGCTATCAAAGCGTTTCGATAGGATTCACATACAATTTTGGGTACAGCCCGTTCACATTTATTTTACCTCTAAAAGTAGAAACTTAATAGCAACCTTATAGAAACAAAAATAAAGATCATTGCGATTTTGACAGACTTGGCAATAGTAGCAACCCAATAGCAACCTTATGTCTACGATAATAAAGATCACTATAATTTTGACAGTGTTGCATAATCAGAGTTAGAATTTGAAAGGATTGTGGTATTATCGAATTTTCCATCACCGTTAGCGCTGATGGAATGTCAGTGTGTCTAGGCTCTCTGATGTAGGTAGTCTGAAATTTTAAAGTAGCTAAGCAGCGGGGTAATTGCGTAACACGCTAACAGATATTTCATTTTGACAGTTCAACAACATTCATTGCGTTATTTACGTTGTTGAGCAGACGAATTTTTCAACCACATGAAGCAATGGATTAGCTATATCCTTCAAAATGACCCGTCTGCCTTAAAAGCAAGAGTGAACAGGTATCTTCTGGGCACGCTCGTTCCATCATAGACTTCATCCATCGCTTTCCATCAGGCGTGATCTAGGTCAAGGGCAGGCCCATTTAGCATTTTTTTTTTTAAATCTTGGGCCTGAATAGTAATGAGCCCAGGAAAGAAAAAAAAGTAAAAGTAGAGGTAACCTTTCCCATCGAACACACGCGCCATAGCCATAACACTATCACTTCAATCAACGAGTTATTCCTTCAAGTTACACGAAAAAAACCTCGTACTCGGAAACTAAAAAAAACTTTAAATGTAAAAGACAAGTGTGAGTCGGACTCGCACACAAAGGGATCCGTACGTATCACTGTCGTCAATATTTAATGGAGAGACTCGTGGCTAAATAATAACAGCCGCGCGGCCGCGCACAGGTCGATCGAAGGTTAAGCTACGCTTGCCACGGTCGGTTCGTGGATGGGTGACCATACATTGCATATTAAAACTTTTCCGTGCCTCGGAAAGCACGTTAAGCCGATGATCCCAGCTGTCAATCGTAGATCTTTGACAGTTGTTACGGGTAGTCAGAAGCCCAAAAAGTCTGACAACCAGTTTTACCAAGGGGTATCGTGTTACCCAGTAAATAGGTTGTGGAGGTCAGATAGGCAGTTGGTCCATTTAAAATACTGGTATTCAGCTGCATCCGGTTGGCGGTTAGACTGGAAGCCAACCCCAACCTAGTTGGGAAAGGCTAGGCAGATTTATTGATATTTCATTAACACGTTTCTTGTATGGTATTACAAAAAAAAGATACATGATACCACTGTTTGTCTCTGCTACCAGTCAACCTTTGGGTGATCCCAAAGGTTGACTGGTAGAAAATGCCTATGGCATTAAGTCCACCTTAGACATTTATATGCTTGAAGTAGGTATATAAATAAGTAAATAAAATAAATTAGGGACCCACTTTAATTTTTTACTTTATTTCATTATATGAACTAGATATTACAGCGGCCATAGTAGACATACTCTGTGATAATTTCAAGTGTCTACCTAGCACGGTTCAAAATATACAGCCCTGTGACAGACGGACGGATAGCAGAGCCTTAGTAATAGGTTCCTGGTAATACCCCTTGGCACCCTTTGGGTACGGAACCCTAAAAATAAAGTAAAAGGTTAACAATTTACTCAATAAAGATGGCGAATTTAACAAATATAGTGCAACATAGATAAATGACGCAGACAAGCAGGTTACAGCTGTAAAATAATAAATAGCTGTAAGGTAAATAAAATGAGAACGCAAGGTGGACTGACAATTGACATGCTGAGGTAAATGTATAGGTCATTTATTTAAGTTAGTATCACTTGTGTGTGGTCTGTGACTTTTTACTGATAAATAGGCCACCCTTTTGTGTAATGATGGTATCGTTAGAGGAGATAATTAATAGTTGTTTTATAGATGAGAAATAATAGGAGACGCTTGCCTTATTATTAACAGTTTTCGCTACAGTAAAATTGTCAGCTGTGCCCTTTCCCTAGTTTACCTACTGTATTTTTGAAGACGCTACAGCCGGTCTATAGTGTAAATAATAATTTAATTATTTATTTATTTCATACATAATTGGAGCTCATAGTTTTACCCTCTTACATTTAAATTATAAACTATTTTAAATTCTAAGCAGATATTTTTTTTTTTTAAATTTAAATATTGAATAACTCATTAAATATAATAATTGAAACTGTCAAAAAATAATATTTAAAAAAAACTCACCTCGAAAACTTAGGTGACTTGAGCTTGAAGTGACCTGTAAATAGTGTCAATTCCTCAGCAGGTGGACTGATAGCTCACTTCATCTAAGTTAGCGGTGAGATTTTTATAAAATAAACCGGACATATCTTATTTTTTATTTAATATCAAACCAAACACGATCAAACTCATTCAATACTAAACATGGTACCTGATTGTAATAATGCAAATTTTGTCTACATGATTAACAATCACACCCTCGCGCCATCCCATCTTCCTAGCACGGCGGGCTGTGCTGGGGCGGCTGCTACAGGAGCAGAAAACCTCAAACGGCGCAAATATAACAACCTTATTGGGAGCTATATGTTTGAGCCGTTTGGGGTTGAAACACTAGGGCCCTGGGGTCCGAGTGCTCATCGAATTTTTCGGGACATCGCCAAGCGGTTGGTTGACTCTTCACGTGACTGAAAGAATCAGCATTGCCATCCAACGTGGTAATGCTGCCAGCCTTTTGGGCACTTATCCCATTGACAGTGATGCGGACGAATTTTTTGATGCCCAATGAGCTCCTGCCTTTTTCTATATTTTTTCGTATTTTATACTTGTATATAATTGTATATAGTATATATTAACAATTGGATTCGGTGTTTAAGGTTATTTTTTTAATAGGTACCTAATTAATTTATAATTATAATGATATTCACGACATTCAAATAATTATTTTTCCTAGTTTTATATAATATAATTTTATACTATAAAATCACGACATTTTATTTCCCTGATTCATGAGAGTAAGGAAAATAAAAAAGCTTTACTTTGTATAAGTAATATTAAAATGGTCAGTTAGGTACACCCACCAATGAAGGGACTAAATTAGTTCCAAGCCAAATACTTCAAAGAGCGGCCAAAACTTTCATATTCAATCATTGAATGAAAGCATAGGGGTCTAAAGTACCACTGCTGTAAAATTCATTAGACAAGGGTTCCATACATAAAATGTATGTAGGTAGCGACGTCCACATATTTTTCACTTTATTAATAAAATAATTGAGAGCGATGGTGGCCCAGTAGTAACGACTGCGACTTTCAAGTTGAAAGTCGCGGTCGTAGATTCGAACCCTTTTTTTTTTTGAAGATTGGAAATCATCAAATGACCCCTCCCGCTCTGGGTGGAGCAGAAGGGAGTGTCAGACTCTTACTGACTAAAACCCACCCGTGTTCCTTCCTTAGCTCTTTATGTACCAGGGCAGCGGTAACCCTTTCGGACGATCCCGCTACCCCGGCAGGCTTCGGCCCTATCGGGCCCTGTCAACTACGGTGACATCTCTCTGAGGCGCGCGTGGAACACATACGCGCCGTCCGGCACGGGCCTGGTCCTGATCGGACGGAGAGCTACCCATTGCTCTCCGTAGGCCCGCGCCTACGGTGGCCGGGAGTCGTCACGCGGCTCCCGACGCCCGGAGCGTCTCCCTCGGCGGCTGAGGCGTGAGGATCTCTCCCTCGCCCATCCCGCCACCTCCGTCGCTAGCATGACTGCTTCGCAGGAGGTGACCGCCTCCCACTCCCTCTCGCCCCGGACCATGGCTTGCACCAGGGCCGGACGCGAGAGGTCGCCGCCGCTGCGGATCGCCTCTACGAGGACACGGCGGTGCTCTGTCCTCTGGGCGATCCTCGCAGTGGTGACACCCGGGCGTCTCCTCCCGCCTGATGATGTGCAGGAGATTCGAACCCTGACAGGCGCTTTGTGTAAATATTTCATTACCACTGCTCTCAAAACGGTAAAGGAAAACATCGTGAGAAAATCGCCATATCCTAGAACCAAAAATTCGAAGACATGTGACACCTGCCAACCCGTCCTGGGCCCACTGTGAGTTGGTACGGTTACGGCCCACTCCCTCTCACAGAGAGAAGGCCTGTGTCCCAGCAGTGGGAACCTTTTAGGCTGATTATGCTATTAAAATAAAGATGTAGGTAAGTATGTATAGTCTATTCAAATGTATGTTTCCAATTGATGTTATTTCAAGTTAAACAAATATCGACTTTATTTTCAGCGGTAATTATGTTCATTTTCAGAGTGATTAGCACTATTCAAAAATTATAAAAGTGATTGAAGTTGTAGCGTAAACTGAACTTTATTGTGTAGGAATTATTAATAATAATGATAATAATTAAAAAAAATTTACTCCGTATATTTTCTAATATTTTTCAAACATTAATAATTAAGAAATAATGTTTTTAAATCTACTCTATACCATTTTTGAAGACCAATATTAGCATCATAACATTTACATTGGTACTATACCAGGATGCATGAAAATAAAATACGCAGATGACACAAAGATGTTGACACGAAGTCGGGCACGACAACTTCAAACCACACTCCCAACACCTTCGGACTCGTCGCTCAGCTCCGCCTCGCAGCTGCCGGAACCTGCTTCAGACGTGAGACCAGTGACTTCGGCCGCTGCAGTTGCGTCGAGCTCGAGCGACGAATACTTTTCACCGCCGACGACACCACCACCAGTACGTCGACGCGGAAGAGGCCGGCCACCGGCCAGCTTAGGACTTTGAGGCCCTCCGGCCTCTGATAGGGTCCCCGCTGCCGGTGGAAGTGTGCAGCGCATGAGATGGACACAAACTGTCAATGAAAATGTCATGCGTGCATACTTTGGGGCTACAGAGGGGGGAAGTAACTTGACTGCGTACCGTGGTCGGATGCTCTCTCTGTTTCAGGTGCTCGAGCCAGCTGTCAACGTGTCAACGCAACGACTGTCGGATCAGGTGCGGGTTATCCAGCGTAACCATATGCTGGATGACGTTGTACTTGATCGACTACGCCTCGAATCACGGAATAGCCACGTTGCGCCTGCTTCGTCATTGGTCGCGGTGCAACTGCAAAATTTACCCAGTTTTTCATCGCGACCCAAACGCGTTGATAAAGAGGATGATGATGAGGCTATATCCGTGAGTTCCCAGTGCAATGTAAGATTGAGGAGCGCTTTGGACGATGCTTTCCGTGAGTACCGATCTATTCCGCCTGGACTCGACCACGTTTACCTCGTTTGCCCATGCACAAGAAAAACAAGGCGCTCGTGTCTGCTCTAGACTCGCAGCTGTCAAATTACTTTAACGACAGCAAAGACCTCACCGATACCCATTCAATCTTGTACTGTGCGACTGTTGCGGCATGTCGTGTGGCTCATGTCAAATTCCCGAACAGTGACAGAGCCACACGACCAAAACCAGCTGTACCAGCTTGGCAGTGCAGGATTGAGCGTCGTATCGGGGAGACTAGAGCACTCATCGGCAAGCTAATCTGCTTCAGGGAGGGCAATACTCGCCCTAGAGTGATGTGTTTTGTGAGACGGGCGTTCTCGGGGACTGATATTAGTTCTCGAGATTATTTGTCCCACGTCACAGAACGTATCGACTACCTGAAGCAGAAGATCTGTGCATGGGCAAACCGTATTCGTCGGTACAGGCGGAGAGTGGAGCGGTACACTCAGAATCGCACATTCCAGAGCGACGAAAGGTGGGTTTACAGGGATTGGGAACGACAGGACCAATGTGTTACTGACACGCACCTACCAGATGATGACGCCATGTGTTCGTTCTGGCAAAACATCTGGTCGGTGCCTGTCAGTCACACCGAAGGAGATTGGACTGGGAAGATCGAGCGAGCGTGCGAACTAATACCAGTAATGGAGCCACTTATCATCAGCCCCCAAGATATTGCTCGTGCAGTCCGTCCGTTGCCTAACTGGAAATCTCCAGGGCCGGACGGGCTGCACAACTTTTGGATTAAGTGGTTCCAAAGATCGCACGCCCCCTTGGCATCCCAGTTCCAGTCAGCCTTAGAGTCAGGGTTGCTGCCCCAGTTCCTAACGACAGGAATAACCCACCTGCTCCATAAATCAGGTAGTACCGCGGATCCCAGAAATTATAGACCGATCACTTGTCTACCGACGTTCTATAAAGTTCTTACATCCATTTTGAGAGCTAAAATTAATAATCATATAGACAGCAACTCCATCATGTCTGTCTCTCAAAATGGATGTAAGAACGGGTCCCGCGGTACTAAGGAGCTACTTCTCATTGATATGGCCATTAGCCAACAGGTTCGTCGTTCCCGAAAGGATCTGTCGACATGTTGGATAGATTATAAGAAGGCCTATGACTCGGTGCCACATACATGGCTCATGAGGGTGCTGGAATTGTATAAAGTAGATACAACTCTGCGCACCTTCCTGATGACGTGTGTGGGGCAATGGAGGACGGTCCTTCGCTATCCAGGATGTCGAAATATCCAGAGGAATAGCGAGCCGATAAGGATCGAGCGAGGCATATTCCAGGGCGACAGTTTGAGTCCGCTTTGGTTCTGCTTAGCCTTGAATCCTCTAAGCACGCTGCTGGAAGATTCAGGTCTAGGCTATCGGCTGAGGAGAGGTGGTCAGGTTATATCTCACCTCCTCTACATGGATGACCTAAAACTCTTTGCCCCCAACAATTTGCAACTGATGGAGCTACTGAAAATTACTGAAACTTTCAGTAGCGCCATCAGGATGGAATTTGGTGTGGACAAATGTGCGGTCATGCATGTAAAGCGAGGGGAGATCGTGGAAACCGTGGGAACCCAACTCTCGGATTCCACAAATCTTAGAGCCCTCTCCGCATCCGAAACCTATAAGTATTTGGGTATGTCGGAAGCGCTAGGCATCAATGTTACTGACATGAAGCAATCGTTGAAGGAGCGCTTCTTTGGCCGCCTGAAAAAAGTATTTAATAGTCTTTTATCAGGCGGGAACAAGGTGCGCGCCTTCAACGGTTGGGTCATGCCGGTTTTGATGTACTCTTTCGGCATACTCAAATGGACTCAGACCGAACTCGACGCCCTGGATAGGAGGGTCCGTACGCTGCTAACTGCAAATCGAATGCATCACCCACGGTCATCGGTAATGAGGCTGTATATCCCGCGAAAGTGTGGAGGTCGAGGCTTTTTAAACGCTAAGAACCTCCACAATCGCGAGATATGCAGTCTCAGGGAATATTTCCTAAAAACCGACGTGGGGATGCATCGAGATGTAGTCGCGATGGACAAGGGCCTCACACCGCTCTCCTTGGGTAAAGAGAACTGGCGCAAGCCAGTAGTGCTTGACACTAATGAACGCATGGAGGTATGGTAGAGTAAGGAGCTTCACGGGCGCTTCTTTCGGGCCCTACATGGGCCCGATGTAGATCTACTAGCATCCGTAGCCTGGCTACGTTGTGGTGACCTCTTTGGAGAAACCGAAGGTTTTGTCTGTGCAATTATGGACGAAGTTATGATGACGAACAACTACCGGAGATTTATTGTGAAAGACGGCATGGTTGACATCTGTCGGGAATGCTACCGGCCGGGGGAATCAATCAGGCATATTATCTCCGGGTGTTCTCGTCTAGCTAATGGAGAGTACTTGCATAGACACAACCTTGTAGCTAGGATAATGCATCAACAACTTGCTCTGAAATACAACCCTGTGGAATCGGAGGTGCCGTACTACAGGTATGTGCCCGACCCAGTTCTCGAAAATGGTAATATCACATTGTACTGGGATCGATCCATCATCACTGACAGGACTATTGTTGCCAATAAGCCTGATATAGTGGTGGTGGATCGATCAGAGCGACGCGCAATGATTGTTGACATAACCGTCCCGCATGATGAGAACCTCGTGAAAGCCGAGAAAGATAAACAAATCAAATATCTTGACTTGGCTCGCGAGGTTGTTGACATGTGGGATGTGGGACTCAGCGATCATTGTGCCGATAGTCGTGACAGCCAATGGCTTAATAGCCAAGAGCCTCGACCAACACCTGAGGAGGCTCTCGTTGGGCAGCTGGATCAAGGGCTTGATTCAGAAAGCGGTACTTCTGGACACGGCTCGCATTGTCAGGAGGTTCCTCTCTCTGGAGCCCTGACCACCGGTAGCTTGGACCCTGTTCCTGATACCGATGGGCTACTATTTTTTATATTTTTAAATGTTTTTATACTTTTTATATTCTAATATTTAAAAATATAATTTATATGATTACATTAAAATAAAGGAGATAATAATAAAATTTATTTGCATAAAACATGGTATGAAAATGGTGTTAAATAAAATAAAAAGTACAAACATGTTTTGCTATGTTATAGCATGCAAAAATTTTGGCAAATAATCTGTCTGTACTTTTCCATAAACAAATATTTGTTTACATTTTTGGCAAATAAATCGCGAATACATATTAGTTTTACTACGCTCTATACTTTTTCTAAAATTAGATATTATCTAATAAGGCTTTCGTGTAGAAAACATTTTTTTTTGTTATTTGCTAGGCAGACAATGTTCCACAATAATTATTCTCGTGGGCTGAAACCCAAATACTCAGGAAAAGTTTCTAAATGTTCTGAAATTATCCGAGTTCTGATAAATTTCAACCTTTATTAAATCATATTTAGGTACAAACAGTTTTATTTAACTTCGCCTTATATTACTTGCAAAAATACACATTTGGTAGGTATGTACCTACAGTCACCAAAGGAGATAAGTAACCCGGGTCGTCGGACATAGTTGAAGTTTAGTAAGAAACCAATGGATATTTTCCAATGATTTTAATTTAATTAATAGAAAACAACAGTTCATGTTTCAAATTAAATTTAATCCGAAAACATATGTCGGTTTCTTACTAAACTTCTTCTCTTACTAAACTATATCGGACAACCCTGGTTACTTATCTTTTTTGGTGACTGTACCTAACCGAAAAGTTAACCTACACTCAACAAAAACAGTAAAATTCCAACTAAAGGTTACAAATTAAATGAGAAAACCTAAAACAAATTAACACATGAAAACTCAAAACAAAATTAAAATACCTCATTCATATAATCTACGACCACCATTTTAAATCTTAACCCTTAACCCTAAAACGCGACGTTACATTTTAATAAAATTCTTCAGCAAACATTAATGAAGTCGGGTACTAAACAAGCACCGCTATTGTGCGCTCACGTCGCCATTATGATTTTAACCGAGATAATGCACGGGAAATGACGGCAAAAGAAATTTAATTCGCGTAACGATGAAAGGGTTATATAGGGTCGGCTTTGATAAATAAAGCGAAGGGACCCCGAGGATATTGCCAGCCCCTTTTTTGCTCTACATATTGATATTAATGCTTGTGAATTTTGACAAAATTGCGCGTAAG
Source organism: Apamea epomidion (assembly GCA_947507525.1). Lineage (NCBI taxonomy): Eukaryota > Metazoa > Arthropoda > Insecta > Lepidoptera > Noctuidae > Apamea > Apamea epomidion. Next base: position 6,640,497 of record OX382233.1, read on the forward strand.
CCTTTGTGTTTTGGGGTTCGCCTTGATTTTTTATGGCTGGCAAGCCCGTTGTCTCGTTTTGCGTAAATGAAATATTATGGTTGTCTTTTTGGAAGCGCGGCAGTTTAGGGTTATGTACTTTTTATATCAAAATGTTACAGGTCGTGTAAGTATTGTAAATGTGGAAGATAAATTTTGATACGATGTATATTTTTATTTATAGGTTTTGGTGGGTTGAGCGGTTAATATGTATAAAGTCACAGACCTAACTATGTATCATGTTATAACGTTATCATAATCTATAGTCAAAAAGACGGTGTTGATGTTAAAATGTCGACGTTGTTGTGTTAAAATGTCGTAACAATGAACCTTACGCAAAAAAGTAACAGCTTTTTAAATGTAGGTGACATCGATGACATTGTTTGATGAAAATATTTATTATTACTAGTTTAGCATAGCATAATCAGTCTATAATATTCCCACTGCTGGGACACAGGCCTCCTCTCCTCGAGAGGAAGTGGGCTGTAACCTACCACGCGTACCTAGTGCGGGTTGGTAGATGTCACATATATTATTACAAATCGCTCATTCATGTCATCGAAAAACGCACAATGTTTATAGACGATAAATTTCCCCAGTTTATCATTCTGTTGCCCCTAACTACTTAATTCCAATTTATTTAGACTAGGCGCAACATGTCTTCTTCTTCCATACTTCTCTATTAATCGTCATTTCGGTATTCACCTCCTTTTCAGCCAGGATTCCTTAGATATGAACCCATATAATAATGTTCAGCGACGCATTACAAAATCAACCCTAAACCTACTACATATATCAATTTCTTTACCTCCCCTTAACACCAAAACCCGCATGCTTTTAGTCCTTACCGTCGCATAAATCCCAAAAGTGTGGCAACTCGCAACATGTCCGTATCAGCAACTTCATTAATATTTTGCCATCATCCCGGTAATTAAGCGGGGGCACCGTCGCAGTTGAAGGGTTACGTAAATAAAATGGAGGTTATATTCAATATTCATCTCGGTGAATCTTTGTCAGTTTAACGAAGGTTTTTGAGGGTGGTAACACTATTTTGGGAGGGATTGCGGGTTGTTGTTTTGGTCCTCGGAGACGAAAATGAGGACGTACTTTAAAGGGTTAATTATTTATTGTTATTTTGTCTACAAATTAAATCGGAGTGAAGTAACAGATCAATATTTTACTAGTTAACATTGTTATAAGTTACATAAATAGCAACACCTATCAATATTTATTTCTAGAGATCATTAACTAACTTGAAAGCATTTATTTCTGCTGAACATCGGCCCCTATAATGATTGTAGGTAGTATCTATGCAAGGCAACTGTCGGGTCATGGGGCGCGAATACTCATCTCATTTTTAAGGTTTCTCGCCGGCTGGTCGATACTTCACGTGACCAGAGGACTGGCTCGTTCTTTGGCCAAAGAATTAGCATTGCCATTTAACGTGGCAATGCTGTCAGTCTTCTGAGCACGTTTCTGGACGAAAGCGATGCGGACGGGTACTTCGACGCTTAAGTGCCTAAGGATCATGTACTGAAACCATGCTAACAGTCTGCGCGTCGATGTCACTGACACTCAGTATAAACATGTAGGTACTTAGGCAGGTTATGCACAGTATATTGTATACTAATCTGTGCACATAACATTGATAATTTCTACACGGAGGCTCGTGATTAGAAAGTATATATGAAACGTTACACATTAGAATAATTAAAAACGTTTGCTGCACGACTTTGCTCCCTACAGTCAACGCTATGATTTGGTCGTCCGAATACGCACGTCTGCTTTTCGGCAGTTTGCTGCATGAAGAAGCAGGTACGGTTAGCAAGAACAATGATATTTTGTTTCGAACTTAAAAAAAAACGAAACATTTGTTAGTTTTTTGTAGGCTGTTTTTGGTTGGGGGAAAATGAATTGTATCTTTTTGGGGCAAAAATATACTATACTAATATTATAAACGCGAAGAAAAATAAGAATATAATATTCAATCTTCAGCAGTGGTGAGCCAATGGTAGCGGCCGCGAGTTACGAGTTATAAGTAGTAGGTTCGAACCTAGGCAGGCGCTTTACATTGTGTAAATTATTTCATCACCACTGCTCTCAAAACGATGAAGTAAAACATCGTGAGGAAACCGGCATGTCCTAGAACAAAAAATCCGAAGACATGTGACATCTACCAACCCGCACTGGGCCCACGGGGTGGGTTACGGCCTACTCCCTCTCGCAGTGAAGAGGCCTTAATCTAGCAGTTGGAACATTATAGTCTGATTATGTATGTATATTAAAAAGGCTACCAACAAACTTAGCCAGATCATTAGCATGGCTCGCCAAATAACTTATTCACACAAAGAGCTACAAAATACCGTGACTTCCGCCTCACCGCTATATTTTTACACAAAGCTGTAGCTTAAGGCTATAAAACATAACTTGTTTCATTAAGTTGCGACTGACATTGCTTTTTATAGCTAGAGTATCGCTTAGTGTACGTTGAGACCTTTTGTGGTGAATCCTTGAAGCCTTTGTTACGTTGTTGTGGGTAATGAGATGGATGGAAAAGATCCGCGGATAATCTATATCTCCTAAAGGTACCTACATAATATTTGTATTGCTTACAGGTAGTTGTTCCGGGTCTGGCTGTTTGTGTATGTGAGTTTTTAATGTTTGTAAACGCACCCACGATACAGGAGAAATTCCTAGTGGGGGGCAACGTTTTTAAGAAAAAATAAATAAATTAATATAAACTAGCTAACATCATTCAGATCATTTACACCGGAAGATTATTTTATATTATACATTCATATTTAATTTAAATACAATAAAGACACAATTCGGGTCTGGCTGTTTGTGTATGTGAGTTTAAATGTTTGTAAACGCACCCACGATACAGGAGAAATTCCTGGTGTGGGGCAACGTTTTTTTTTAAATCGTGTTTGTCAAGTCTCAAAAACTGTGCCAAGTATGGGATCACTTTTATACTATACATAAACAAATAGGTGTATTGATAATATAGAATACAATACTCATTATTCTGTACACCATATAAATTACATACTTAAATATAGAAATTTTACAAAGGGTGACACAATGGGCGGTCTTAGCGCTAAGCGCGATCTTTTAAAGACCACCTTTGGATATATTGCGTAAAATATAAAGTTAGTCGCTATATTACTAAGAATATGAAAAAAAAACTTTGAGAATAATGCCATTATACTCAAGAAATAAATAATAATTATTCTATTATGAAAATAATAGGTAGTTATTACTGTGAAAATGATGATAAGGTTAGAAAGGGGTGACTACCGAGATGACGACTAAATATAGAGAAGTGTGGAAGAAAAAATCATGTTGTGCCGACCCCAAATTAATTGGGATAAGGGCATGAGAATGGAGAGGTAGTCAGCCTCTAAAATCTAGTTATAGATTTTAGATTTTTGATGCCCCAATAAAAATTAAGCCTTAATTTAGTTAAAGAAATCTTGAACATTTGACTAAACAACACTGGGCCGGTTTAGCTTTAGTATGCTGCTGCATCAAAAGATTTCACATAATCACCACATTGAGTAACCAAATCACTATCATTAACAAATGCAAATGACAGAATTAATATTTTAAACTGACATCTTCCTGCACCAAACACGACTAAAGCGCTTGTTACCACTAATTGCACCTTATTAAAAAAACTTTTAAATAATTGCAGATAATAATCTCGGTAAAATGTTATTGACTGATGAGCTAACCGTACCAGTAGTTACGACTGGTCGTATCGTAATAGAACACTATCAAATTCACACGATCGCCGCTGAACATCTGTCACGATCTTCAGTGTATGCAACTTGTCTAGGAGGCCATGAAGTAAGCGGGAAAATTGCAACCCACTAAAGAAAGTAAAGCAGTGTATTCTTCTTTCTCTTAGCGAGTCGATGGCAATCTAAATGGACTCGGACCAGAATTCGGTTACGTGTTTGGCACCATCAGTAGCGTCTATCTGTTCCTGTAACGTGCAGCTGACAGGACACATAGGGCATGATATTAAGTATCTCATCGTTTGTGGAACAGCACCTCATTTACACTCCGAGGTAGAATCGTCTATGAATCTCTACCTGAACAGGTTTTCCTTGCTTCGGCCAACCTGGGTCCCGAGTCTGTTTAAAGACTTCCAGGCTACCCAAGGCAAGTCATGTCCAGGTGGGAGATCTTCGGCGGGTGGAACGAATGGTTTGGGTAAGAAAGCCCTGATCCGCCACAGCTTTAGTCTTTCTTTTGTTCGTTCGACAGTGTGTTAAAAAAACTATTTGATTTTTATAGTAAGTCCTGGACTCTCAGGAGCTTCTATGTAGTTACCTTCTATGTAGTACATAGAAGCTCCTCAGAATCCTGAGAGTTTCGGAAAGGTAGATTTAATACAGTTGTATTAAATCTGCCTTTCCGAAAAAAGTAAGAGTGTGCAGAAAGATACAGCAACCTAGTTGTCTAGTAACTAGGTTGTCGCCTAGTATATCTATCTTAAGATCCATTAATCCTTTTGCAAACCATTTTTTTTTCCTTCGCTAGTTACTAAAATCAAAAGTCAAAATGACACACTGAGAATCAGCACTTTTTGAATGTCAAAATGACATAAGACAGTCCCCCTTCACCACTTTCTAGTGCTTTAGCTAGGAAGAAAAAGTGGCTCAATAAACTCCCCAGCAGTGAATATTCCCTTGCTACCCTGACTTCGACTTCTACACGGTTTCACCCGCTGTTTTAGCAGCCACACTTAACCCGTCGCATCTATCGCGCCACTTGTCCGAACGTGCTCATTATTTTTTATACATAATCATGTGCGAGTTATACTTTTCTATGATTAACTGTACTTTCGTTTCAAAGATTGATTATTAAAAATTTTGTTCGTCGTTAATTATATGTTGGAGTTAATTGAGTAATTTATGGTGATGCGTTTGGTAGTATTGGCGTATGGAATAAGTTTTCGTAAGTTTTACGTGTGACAGAACTTTTGTAGGGCTCATTTTTTTTTTTTAGTCTATATTGTTCCCCACTGCTTGTGCGATGTCTGGCCGTGTTGACCCTATAAACTTTATCAGATCGTCACACCACCTTCACCGTGGTCTACCTCGACGGCGATGTCCTCCCCCAGGCGTCCAGTAAGTGACGATCTTTGCCCATTTCTCACATTTTGAATGGTATTTATTTTAAAATCTTTATGCGGTCCATCGCAATGATGTCCAATAGTCGTTCGTATTTGTAACTTAATTGCAACGAATAAATTACAGTATGTATTAATTAATATCTCACGTCCTAGAACCAAAAATTCGAAGACGCGTGACATCCAACAACCCGCACTGGGCCCGCGTGGTGGATTATAGCCCACTCCCTTTCTTAGAGGGGAGACCTGTGTCCCAGCAGTGGGAACAGAGGCTGATTATTAATTAAGAAGAGAACACTTGGTGCACAATTGTAAACGGCTAAACGACTGCAGTGTTTGATTAATTTCTCTCTTCCGACAGTTTATTAATTATTATTCACTTTAAGATCGATTGTCTCAAAACCGTAATAAATGATCAGTCTTCTTTTCCCAGTCCCCGTTGATTATAAGTTGTGATTCAATTTCTTTGGATGGTCACAGCTTCTAGGCAATCGAAAACATCAGAATGCCTTAAGTTTTCCAAGAAAATTTCTAAGAAAGGCATCTGACATCCCTCACTGATGATTAGAAACATAACCTTTTATAATTCTCCACCAGCTTTTCTACAATACCTGTTCCTGATCTTCTTCTTCGTGTCGCTGGTACGACTCTTCCCAGATCTTGTTGGCCCAAAACTCCGCCATTTCCACGGTGTCGTCACTGGTAGCGCAGAAGTCACCTTGACTTGTTTTGGAACACAAAGGGCAGAATAGAATGTGGAGCATAGTTTGCGACATACATAGCTCCTCATCCACACCCTGCTGCCGTTCCGTCGAGGTAGCCCTTTACCAAGTTGGAGTTACATCTTCCCACTTTTGCTTTTGCTGGAGACGGTTCAAGGACTTCCAAGTGGACTACGAAAGGTTGCACCCTGCAGGGAGATGCTTCTTTGGTGGTAGATAGTAAATGGAAGGGAGAAAAGTATCCTGCCACGGGCTTCGGCCGGGTTTCCTGGTATAGAATTGAGTATTGTCAAGTAGTAGTAGGTAGTAGGCAGGTTGATGTGAAATTATGTTTATCATCATCATCATGATCATTGGCAGCCGTGCTTTACCCACTGCTGAGTATATATAGGCCTCCTCCCTTTGTCTGTTATTCTTCAAATATTGGATCTCTTGTATGACGCTTATGGCCAATTCCTATAATTTACGGACCGAAAGATTAAAGAATTCTTGAATCTTCTTCTTGATTCAAGTTTTCTTGAATCTTTACCAATAATGAAACAAAGACCATTACTTTGCATAGTAGACCCTCCCATACGGAAGTAGCTATCACAGGTAAAATTAGCTTACAAATCTATTTATAAGTATGCTCAGTTTGACAATAAAAAATGCTACCACTGGTAAACAAAACGATTCGTTTTGGTTTATAGGAACCGAGCATTAGTCAAGCGTAAAAACAAAGCCAAAGATGACACATAATTTAAACATCTGCCCATAAACAAGCCTGCCTATAATTTTGGCGACTATATAGCAACACTTTTGGTGAGCGTACGCGCAATCTGCAGCCCTTACAAGCGACGTAATGATGAACAATTGCGCCAGAGACCGTTTGAGAGCACAATCACGATCGCGCCGCCCTCGCTCCTTCTACATATCTCGATGGAAGATCTTGGTGCAAGGTGAAAGATTACAGCGTATGAGGAAGTTAAAAGAAATGCAAAGAAAAGGTGCTATTTCAGATATTGTGGCAGTCTGATAGTTGTTGGTTTAGCGTAGGTACTGTAAAGGTTGTCCGCTAAAGTCGACCTTATGTAGTAACTCTGGTTACATTAGAGTATTCAGGCGAGTTTAGAATGTGCTTTTAGAATGAATGTTTGTATCAGGTTTATGTTTGAAAAAAGGAGTGATAACATAGCCTGGGTGATGTAAAGACGCTAACTTGGAAAAAACGCAGAACATATAACGTTGTATGATTTTAACACATACAGTACAATAGATATTCTAAAGATCATAAAAAGTTAATAATATAATTAGTTTTTTGATATATTGTGAAGGTCCTGTATTTCAAATTCATATCATGTTCCCTTAGACTCCTGAACCAGATGAAAAATTTCTCAGTTATGAGATGCTAAGGTATGTTGAATGTTACACTGAAGATCCTGCGTGTCCCCTTTTTGAGGTGGAATCAGTTGGAATGACAGCTCACTTCACCTAAGTTTTCACGGTGAGATTATAACAGATTAGATCGACAGTTTTGTCAGTAGATACCCCAGTCTCAACCTTGCCCAAGCGAAAATCCCTGACAATTTACAAACATTTTAAAAACCGGTGTAATATCACGTCTAGTTCCATTTTACCCTTTTTGCCTAAGGGTGATTACTCATACATGCCGAAGATGCTTCACAGCGATACCTCGCGGTCTATTAGTATGAGGTAGCGAGCTAAACTACGACCACGATGTATCACAGGGACCTTCGGCAAATAATTAGTATTACCCTAAAATCTTACCAAAAATGTTCTTCTGCAGTTTCAACCTCAGCTCCCAACTCACACCACAACCGAACCACGCACAGTACACCTAATATCATCATTAACGACTGTACCAAATACCTAATGATTAATGATCTCTTTATTGTCTTCGCAGACACGATTATACCACAATTTCTTAGTTCGGTAATTAGATGGGGCAAGATTTAGACGAGTGATGCTGCGGGCTGTGATTGTGATGTGATTCGAAGATCCTTGTGAGACGTGATTATCGTCGGGTGTTTGGAGTTGGGTAATAAAAATGGAGTACGTGATGCGGTGTTGGTTTGAACTGTAGAATTATGAAGGTCAGTGTTGTCTAAGACGTATATTAAAACCGAGAAATCATAGTGCATTGACTATAGAATAAGTATTGCCAGAATAAGGAGTGGATTAGGTAAAAGGTGATGGGAGATTTTGTCAAAAGCATGACCATTAGTTTTGTCCAGTACCTTAATTGCGTAACACACTTTCAATGACAGTCTGTATCATTTGGACGGATATTGCAACAACGTAAACAATGCAATGAATATTGTTGGACTGTCAAATGAAAGCCATTGCTAATTTTAGTGTGTTACACAATTACATCGCAGTCCTATCCTTGACAATTTCTTAATCAAAAACATTGCGGCATGTAGGCACTCGGTAAGTGCTAGAGAAAAAGCCTGTTATTTTTGAATATTCCATTGAATCATTTTTTTCTTGCAACATGAATACAGTTAGTAGAGGGGACCATGGCTAAATAATAACAGCCGCACAGGTCGATCGATCAGGTTAAGTTACGTTTGCCGCGGTTGGTCTGTGGATGGGTGACCATCTTTACATATCGAGACCGCTCCGTGCCTCGGAAAGTACGTTAAGCCGTTGGTCCCGCTGTCATTCACGGATCTTTGACAGTCGTTACGGGTAGCCAGAAGCCCGAAAGTCTGACAACCAGTCTTACCAAGGGGTATCGTATTACCCAGTAACTGGATTGTGGAGGTCAGATAGGCAGTCGCTCCATGTAAAAAACTGGTATTCAGCTGCATCCAGTGAGACTAGAAGCCGACCCCAACATAGTTGGGAAAAGGCTACGCAGATGATGATGAATAAGTGCAGTTAGTATATTTGAACACTGTTACAATGGTAGACCAATAATAAAACATGTCCTTTAGGGACGTAAAAAATCGAATAACTGTAATCACAGCTCCACAGCAGATGTAAACCAAAACTTGCTTATTCATACATCTGTAGTACCCACAATACATACATACATAGGGTGCTTACGTGGGCGCGTGGCCGAAGGGTAGGGTTGGCAGCGTCAACGCACCCACATCAAACTTTCAGCTGCTCGGACCGTCCGCACATAAATCAGCTAAAGAGCAACGTGACAGCCCTGGACAGTCGAGAAGAAAAGTGTTGCAGTAACATTTTCCTGTTATGATTATTTTGTTGATCACACCTTTTTTTCTACGTTTAACTTTTTCTATTAAAAACTAAAGTTGAAGTAAAACTAAGACAATAAATTATTCAAAGATAAAGATAAAGATAAAGATACTTTATTTGTCAAACATGCGTTTACATACAAATCAAGCATGCAAGATCTTAAATATAGGTTTAAAGTCCTTACATGTTTTGCCCGACCAGGCGTACAAAATGTTTTTTTTTTTTATAACAAAAATAGAATAAATTCAATGAACCAAAGACTAAAGACTGGTTCACTAACATTCAACCCAAGTATCCTGCTATCAGACTAATTCATTTGTAAATAACATGATGCACCCAATCAATCAGCCTAGTTTTTTCATAACTATGTTAGGATCGGCCTTCTGTCTAACCGGGTGCAGCTGAATACCAGTATTTTAAATGGAACGACTGCTTAGATAGGCAGTCGTTCCATTCATTCTGGGTTGTGGAGGTCAGATGACCTCCACAACCCAGTTCCCGGGTACCACGATCCCCCTTGGTAAGACTGGTTTTTAGACTTTTCGGCTTCTGCAGATTTTGAGGATACTAAATTTGGCAATGATACCATGTCAACAGTTAGTTACTGCTGTATGGTACGTGTGATAAGTTGAAAAACCAGAAAATCCATGCTTTAATTTTTAAGATGACTTGGATTAAAAATCCAAATAGGTATGCGATTCGAATCCTGATACTACAGTCATACGAGTAGTCGGTCTGCTTTTTGTGATTAAGCTATTTTTACTATTACTCCTTAAGAATGCATAGTCCTATAACTAAATATGCAACAGCTCATAGGATCTCTACAAATGACAATTTTCTACAAACATGAAACAAAAACTGGATTTTCATTTTCATACACAACAAAACACAAAACAAATGTGTACCAATAAGTATGATACATCTGTGCCCCACTGCCTCAGTTAGGGTACAGGGAGACGATACAGTGACCTATTTGAAGGGACGCCAGGGGTATTAAATATCCCATGGTTTTCGTGCGTTCCGCTGGTTTTGGGGGATGTTTCGTAAATAATTAACGAAAGTCTTTATTTTTGTATGGATTTTGTGGTATTTTGCTGTCGTTACTGTCGTGTTTGTCGACATTACGAACTAATTAAATTAGTTTGTTCCGATTTTTTATAGTAGTGTAGTTAAATGATTCATACCTAACTTCAAAGGTTACACAAACTCTAGAAAAAAAAACGAAAATTGTTCTCCAAATTCACTTCCGCGCAAATACCCGATAAGTTATTAACAAGTATTTGAATGATTTTGCTTTACTCAGATCCCATGCAAAGCAAGTAACACCTGAAATTTTCCAAGACTGGACATTTACACAATCTAGGTATAAAGCCGATAGAATCAAGTCGAATTATATTTTGTGCTAAGTATCACTCGGACGATGATCAGGGGCGACGACAACAGCTCACTCTAACTATACAAGATAATAAGATGATTTAATAAATAGTTATTTGTATTCTTGAGGTCCGAGTGCTCATGGTTTGTTCAATGAAATCTCCAATCTGTTGACAATTCCTGTCACCCAAGGGTTGACGTTTACCTTGGCCAGAGGCTAAAGTATTGTTATACAACGTGGCAATACCATCAGTCTCTTGGGTATGGTACCCAGCAATGCGGAGGAATTTTTCAACGCCATATATTTTTAGTTTGTTGATAGTTTTAGTTAGGTTAGGATATTATATAATATTAATATTTATTATTATAATATTAATATTTTTAGTTTGTTAGTTTATTTAGTATTAGAAGTTTATCCAGTCAGTGTATATATTTTTATCCTTTCTAAATAAATAATAAGTGGTTATTTAATTAAACGACTAACCTGAAGCATTTCATCCAGGTCTTCACTGTACTTTTTCTATCCAGTTGATGATCATCACAACTAGACAGTACGACAGTAGCCATAATACAGTTATGTAGCATAGCTTGCATCAGCCAATAATGTTTCCACTGCTGGGACACAGGTCTCCTCTCGGAGAGAGGGAGTGGGCCGTAATCCACAACGCGTGCCCAGGGGTTTGCATCTATGTCACTTATCTTCGAATTTTTTATTCTAGGACATGCCGGTTTCTTCACTATGTTTTCCTTCGCCGTTTTGAGAGCAGCGGTGATGATGAATTTACACAAAGTAAAGCACCTGTCTGGGTTCGAACCTACGACTTACAACTCGTAATTCGCGTCCGTTACCACTAGGCCACCACTGCTCGAAACATAGATACAGTAACAAACACTACTAATCCGAATCACTTGACAACTAATAACGCAACTGAAGTACACTCAGAGCACAATTTATCAACACACATTCATATTAAAATATTAAAATCTCAAGAGCTGTTTGCAATATTTAAGCTCGGTACACACTACCTCCTAAGGCGAAGAACACATCTGCCGTATCCGTCTCAGGATTATTATTAAACTCTTTAATAAAAGATTATTATTCAAGATGGCGGATTGGGTGCTCAAAGGGGTGGGAACGGGACATTGGTGGGACAAAATCTGAATGGACTGCTTTTTTTTTTAAACGGAATTCAGTTAAGGAGTGGCTTTTGAGAACGGTACTTACCTCTCTATCTACTTTCATAAAATTAATTAGGAGCTAAAGAGCTCGTGTAGCTCTTTAGCTCCTAATTATTTTAATTTTAGTTAACTTTCCTGTATTTTAGGCACACTTTAGTTACCTAACCATATCCAAATACATAACCCATAATCCATATCCTAGTTTTAAAGTTTAAAGCAGTACCTAAGTAAAAATTATCATTTGGTTCTAGAAAAACATTATGCCAGCATTGAAATGCAACACACAAAATCTGTTTGAAAAAAACTTTCACTGTAAATTTTCAAGATAAGATAAGCCAAATCCTGATTCACGATAACATCAAATTGTACAAACATACTTTCCAAAACCAATACATAGATACATCACTAACAAAAGAGACAGTCGGAAAAAAATTAAAATGCTTACAATGTATCAAACGCTCAAACAGGAGGCGTCCATGTCCCGGTGACCGCTAAAAGGGCCTACGCACACCGTATCGAAAAAAAAACATACAAAACGTCTTTTTTACCCTTAGGGAACCGAACAGCTGCGCTTTTGTATAACAATGATACAGCCGTGTTATTTCCACCAACCCGGGGCAATCGACACACTGGGCTGTTAACCGACCTTGTAAAAACACCCGTGCAATACTCCGCAATACTTCAAATAAAGTGACTACTAAAATTGGCTGCGCACTGCATGCCCTTTGTTAAAAAGTCACGCTTCATTTGGGCCGAAATTGTGTCCTTTTTGTTATTCCGAACATCGTGATGAGTGTAAAATTGTTTCTATAGTCACATTTTTATTTTCTTTCGATATATATTTTTTTTCATCATAATATTTGAATAAACATTGTGTTTATTAAATACAACATGAAATTGCGTCATCGCCATTTTGAAAATTCGAATAAAGAATCGAGACACAATAGAGGTTTTATGTGCGACGATCGCAGTGACAATTTCATTTGTGTTCCATTTTCGAAGCGGGGGATGTGATTGGTTGGCGTTTGGTGACAAATGGGCGACAAAGTGTCGCGCCAACCAATGAGAGCGCGGGAACGCGATGACTGCCATCGACCGGAATAATGTGATATGAATAGCGGTAGATGTCATTACGCCGTGGTGACAGTTTTTATGTAGTCACAGCTGATGCTATTATCTCTTTAGGTACCTACTCATTTTGTGTACATTATACGCCATGTATGGGAACTGCCTTTATATCTACATGGAGGCATTGTTTATGAACTTAAAAAAGTTACATTAGTATGGCTAATGTCTTTTAATTTATGTAAATACCTAAACGGTTTTTAATGTGAACCAGGTTTTTTATTGGTTCTTGTTCTTGGAACTAGAAAATGGTTTTAAAACTTTTGTGATGTTAAATAGGAAAAGTTTCATTAAAATCTCATAAATACCTACAAACCTTTTTTATAGTGTAATCACATTACTTCAAGCACCTAGCGTGTCGCCTAGTTGGAAAACGCGCGCGATTACAGATCTTTATATATCACATTACACGGTAAAACTGTTTCGTTCGCCCATAAAGCCGACACTGTGTCGATCGTCGTTTAGATTAGGCTTGGCACTCAATTTCGTCAACTAGTGGGTCAGAGGTGATTATGGCTGGATACAAGGGTTGTAACGTGGGGTGATATTTTAATGTTAGTTGATAATGGGGTAATAGGAAATTGTAGAGGTGATACGGTCAGTTTATAGAGGTCAAAAGGATTTTGCCGTGAGGTTGATTACCGAAGTGATAAGATACCCTTCTCCTGAAAGTAAGTTTGTCAAGCTGCTGTAGGTACCTAGCCCAGGTTCCTTCGTACGGGTGCTTTTTTAACGTGACGTTTATTTTTGTTACCGGGCACTGGATTTTCTACTCTCAGTGTTGAGTCGAGCATTGAGAATCCAACAGACTGCATCCCAGCGCATCAAAAAAAAAATACACTGTTGGATTTTCAACTCTCGGCTCTGAGCCGTGCGTTGCAAATCCAATGCGCAATAAAATATCGTCTGTCGGTCCGGAGAGCTTAGTGGAAAAACTCAGAGTGAAAGCTGGCTTCTACGATCTAATCTATCCGATATCCTGTATTGTTCCACTGCAGGCTCCATCTCCCTTTTTCACACCATTCTGTCTTTTGCGAGTCCTTACGGTAAGTGTCAAAATACATCACACTAATATTATAAGGGCGAAAGTTTGTGAGTGAGTGTGTGCGTTTGTATGTTTGTTACTTCTTCACGCTCAAACGGCTGGACCAATTTTGATGAAATTTGGCACACAGATAATTTATCACCAAGATTAATACATAGAATACTTTTTATTCCGATATTCCCACGGGATCGAAACTTATGCGGGTGAAAACGCGGGGTGCAACTAGTCTATGATAAATTAGACAAATTCTAAACCAAATAGCATAGACAAAATACTTAAGGGGTTGTGAGTTGTGATATTAAAAGGGGTCAAACAAGATTAATGTGATAAACAAAATATAAATTACAATCACTCAAAACAACTCTCTACCTAACTTAAATAATTACCCAATCCTAGTTGCCAACCTTTATCAGTTACAACCAACGTTACCCTCATAAAACGTTGTTACCCCCCCCCCCCCCCCCTCCCTTACGGCAGTTACCCGTAAAGATGACAGACTTCGATACGGCGATGTCATTTGTTATTTTTTTACTTGTTGACATGAAAAACGTGTTGATTGCCGTTATTATGCCGATGGTGTGTGATAAGCGGAGCCGCCACTTAAATCATATTTTGTAAATATGGTGAAAATACTGTGTAATGATATTGTGTTGTGGTAATGTGATTATGGTTGTAGTTTTTTTTTTTATCTTTATTTATGTTCATTTTTGACGACTGAAAAAGTCAGTGGCATGGGATTGTATGCAAATAAAGCCAATGATAAAAGGCAGAGGGCACCTCAGTATAGGAATACTTAGAATACTTTGGGTATTCTAGTTAACTAGACGAATATTGTATAATCGAGTCAAAAAGAAGAGGAAAAGATAGGTATGTACTAATGTTATGTGGGTATGTAGCCTTAGCCGAAATAAGGACCCAGATAGCTCTTTAAAGGAATCATACGTAAACTTTGTAACAAGCAGGTAGATACATACAACTGGCCTCTTTAGAGTTAGGTAATACCATTTGCAGAATGATATTTGCCTTGATAGATATCATTATCCTATAGGAGTACTTACAATGTGTAACTGAATTAATGCACATTATCAAAGTAGTTTGTTCAGAATCGTTTGCTGAATCTATTTTTGTAATTTTTAATAGGTATAGGCAATATTTATGCCAAAAATAATTTAAAATACCTAAATTACAGTCACACTTAGATACACTGTACAAACAGTCAAAACAAACCAAAATAGTAGAGGGTATGCGTGGCGGCCATTTTGAAAAAAATCAAAATGTTGCGACAGTACGTATGCCAGGCTCCATATAAAAATCTTCAAATCCTCTTTGTAATATTCCACAGTTTTCTGGCACAATCAGTACTAACTGGTTTTATAATTAACCAATGTTTTATACATAATAGTACACTCAGCGCTGGGATGAAAAGGTGATTCTACTCAACCATAAATACAACATGAACGGAAACCGACAAACCCATCCAACTTCAAAACAGAAATCGATCTAATAAACACCAACCAAACATGATTTTCCCAAACACTATGATTCGTTACAAATACCAGTTAGCAGGCTCTAAACGTGTCCAAACAAGTATTTCCGTGGGACTGTCGTAAGAGCCAAAACTGGGCACTATTTGTACAGACATTACCGGCACTTAGAGGGACATGATGTTCTATCATTAGCGTTAGCGAGCTGGTTTGTGGGGTTGCTAGCGTTGAAGTTTTTAAATTCCCAAAAACGCAGTATTTGGCGTCTCCTTTGTTTGATAAATGTTCCTTGTCCATCAGTCATCTCGCCATCAAACTGTAAAGATTGGCGAGTAAAATTGTAAAAACAACAAAATAATGTATGTTTGAGAATAATAAAAATCCTACTTCCTACTAATATTATAAACATGAAAGTTTGTATGAATGGATGGATGGATGTTTGTTACTCTTTCACGCAAAAACTAATGAACAGATTTGGATGAAATTTGGCACACAAATGCTTTATA
Source organism: Apamea epomidion (assembly GCA_947507525.1). Lineage (NCBI taxonomy): Eukaryota > Metazoa > Arthropoda > Insecta > Lepidoptera > Noctuidae > Apamea > Apamea epomidion. Next base: position 6,656,303 of record OX382233.1, read on the forward strand.
ACCAGGATTAACATATAGAATACTTTTATCCCGATATTCCCACGGGATCGAAACTTATTCGGGTGAAACCGCGGGCGCAGCTAGTAAAAAATAAAGTAATGTGGAAATCAAGTTTAATAAAAGAAAAAACCGACAGATGGTTCGTAGAAAAAAATATATGTATGAGTACATATATTATCTGCAAAAACACTGACACAGTTGGAGTTTCAAACAAAAGCAATGTAGTCCTAAGCTTCTCTATCCGTCATCATCATCAGGCTACAGCAGTCCACTGCTGGACATTCTCGGCAACTCTCATCCAGCTGCTACCGGCCACCCCGCGTGACGAAGAAGAAGATTGTCGCTCTACAAAGCCTTAGGACGTCCTATCTTACGTTTGCCGATTCGCGGCCTCCACTCAAGAACACGTCTACCCCAACGGCCATCGGTTCTACGGCTAATATGACCGGCCCATTGCCACTTCAGCTTACTTTTTCTGTGAGCTCTGTCGACAACATTGGTTCTCTGCCGGATCACCTCATCTCACCAGCTCACCTCCCTAACAATGTCAGTTCTTCATTAGTATTTCCACCAGTTCAGCACCAAAACTTTCTGGCAATATTATTTAAGGATAATCGAAATTGTATAAACCCAGTTCAAACCGCAAAATGTTTAATCTCCCATATCTCACAGAATACACACAACTGCCACCAAAATGAGAGTAAATCTTCCATCTAGCAACACAGCAATGTCGACATAGTCTATTTAATTATAACTTCGTGATGAACAAGTTCAGATCAATGAGGTTCGTTACCAGCTCGCCAGTGTCAATCGCTAAGACAATACGTTAGCATGATCGCACGTGAGAGTTTTTGTTACCTGGGCACTCGTATGTTGGGTAAGATCGTACTTGAGTTTTGGTACTTACAACCTAAAGAAAGGTTTGACGAACTTTCAACTTGATGAGACGAATTTTTGAACTGAAAATTGAAAATTTCTTCTAGTAATGTAAAGCAAGACAGTTTCCTATAACTAGAGTTAAGTAAGGCGTTATTGTGTGTAATAAAAGCTGTTATTTCTTCAATGGACCTATATTTTTGTATTTTGTATAAGAACCTGGAATAACACAAGTGCTTTCAATATTAGGATCACGACTACCTACCTATATTCCTAAAAAACACCTGAATGTAAAACTAATTTACAAAAAAATCCACAAATACCCACAAACCCACCGCATTGGTACTTCACACATCTGGCTATGTATAATTATGGTAAATAAATAAATATCGCAAGTTTATTGTGTCACAGACTTATTCTTGAACCCACCATTTTAAATTGGCCCCTCGTATAACGCTAAGCGAATGAGACCTTTGAGGTATTTAGTATTTGGAATGTAAAGGTCGGGCTACACTGGTCTTGAAAGGCCTTGTCACTGTGGAAGGCGACATGTGGCACCCATTTGTTTGGATAAATAAAGCCGTATTCACAACGTTGGTCGCCCACCATATGCTGTTAAGTATATTGTAGGTGTCTCACAAAACGTTCCACGGTTCTAGAACAAAATGTGTAGACTAAGAAAATTGACGTCCAAATGGGTGAATTAAGTTTGCAGACTTTGTTAAACGTGTGGCGGAGTTTGCGGTAAAACGGGCAAAAAAGAAACAAATGAACGTTCATTTGTTTCTTTTTTTTCCATGTCGTGTAGTACCTAATTATTTTGCTGTCGAGTTGGGATAATAGTAGGGATGGGGGGTACCTACCTTAGTGAGGATTGGTGACAATTTCCTTACATAATGTGATTGGTAGGTAAATATTTACACCTGTGGTAACAGGAGTATTTACATAGGTATCAATGTAGGTACTCAATCGATTCGTTATTTACTGTACATTTTACATTTTATTACTGTACATTTTTTTAATAAATTGTTCTTCTTTGTGTCGCTGGCACGACTGTTATTAAAATTTTGTTGACACAAAACTTTGCCACTTCCACGGCGCTATCGGTGGTAGTGCAGTGATCGCTTTGGCTGCATGTTTTGGAGCACAGAGGTAGAGGAGGTAGAGCATAGTTTGTGAGTCAGCTGTACATCTACACCCTGCTGCCATTCCGTCGAGGTAGCACCCAATTTACGAGGTCCGACTTACACCTTCTCACTTGGGTTCGGAGACGGTTCAGGGACTTCCAAGTGGACCCCGGAAGGACCCTGCTGGAAGATAGCTCGTTTGGTGGTAGGTAGATAGTGAGTAGGAGGGGGAAAGGTATCCTGCCATAATTGGCAACGGGCGTCCACCGGGTTACCTTCATCTTTAAAAATTAAATAAAAAAAATTAAATTAAATTTAAAAATTTAAATACTGTTCAAAAATTTAACTTTTAGATAGATATATTAGTACCTACCTACTGGAAACTGATTGTCAATCTTTCCATCTCAATATTTTCGTCAAGATGATCAAGTAACCTAAACGTTTGGCTATCACCATAATTATGGTTTTTAAAAATGACTTATTATAAACAGCATCATTAAGCCATAGTTTAACTACTTTCCTGAGCAATGGTGGCATAGTGGTAACGCCCCCACTTCCGAGTTGCAGGTCGTGGGTTCGAACCCAGGCAGGCGTACTTACTACTTGTTACTTTGCGTAATTTATTTCATCACCACTGATCTCAAAACGGTGAAGGAAAACATCGTAAGGAAGCCGGCATGGCATGTCCTAGAACAAAAATTCGAAGTCATGTGATATCTACCAACCCGCACTAGGCCCGCGTGGTGGACTTCGGCCTCTCTCACCGAGGTGAGGCCTGAGTACCAGCAGTGGGAACACTACAGCCTTATTATGCTTATGCCTAAAACTACTTTCTATGACTTAAAGATGCTAGCTAAGTACCCCAAGGTATAAATCTTAGTTTATTTTTGTACGAATCTGTCATCTGTCGGCTTATTGTACGAAATGTATAGCAACTCGCCCGAATAGTCACTTTTAATTAATATCATTTTTTGACTCCGGTGACTCGCACGAAGTTAATTTATTTGAGAATTGTATGCAATGAAGTGCGAAACAATACACATTGTTGTCGTTTCGCCTACAAATAAATTAACTTCGCCTAACGCCTATAGAAAAAATAATATAATTTAAAAGTGACTATTCGCACGTTTTGGGCGAGTAAATTCGTGCGAATAGACTAATAAGCCAATCTGTCAGTTTTATCAGTCTATTAGTCTAAGTAGTACTCGCCACTTATTCAAATACTTCACCACAAAAAAAGCAACAACAAAATGAAACCCAGCAATAGATCAAAATAAAGCGTCGGCCACACTGCGATACTTAGCGACACGCAAACGGTTAATATATTAAAATCGCAGCGACAATCGCAGACTGTTTCACGGTGCCGATAGTAATCTAACCACCCAGTTAAACGTGCATAAATTTATTAAAGTGTAGACTTTGGTTTTTTGTTTTACTGAAAAATGTAAAAATGGTTTGACGGTAAATGCAGTTTGACTTTTTCCGTATGGAATTAATTACGTGGTTTTATTATGAACATGTTTACAAATGTTGCAATTTAAATCGTAGCATTATAGGATTTAATCTTGACAGGATTAATTTCTAGGTCAAGCCTTGTTTCAATGAGAGTTTTAGGTATGTTGGACAGAGGATTTGTATTCTTTTCAGGCACGCGTATTCAAATTGCTTGTACGCACACATATCGACGACATATCAAGCTATACATTTCCAGTATAAGCTGACTTCTCATTGTACAAAAAGTCTATACGAATGCGAGGTCAATTAAACTGGATATTAATAGCTTGGTATGTCGTCGTGTACAATCAATTTTATCACGTGAAACACCACCGAAATCGAAATAAGTATCTAATATGTTACAAATTCACCCATCACTAAGGCTCGCACAGACAGGTGCGTCGCGCCTTTATGAGACTTTACTATATGCAAAGTGGTTGGTAGGTATGTCAAAATCCAGCTCAATGTTTGTATTTCGTTTAGAATTGAATTAGATGAGAAAATTTTTATTGGATTTTAAATTTCAAAAACACGGTTTATAAAATGTCTTTATCTAGTAAAAAAACCTTTATTACTTTTTTTTTTACAAAGCTGTTTAGACTAACTAAACCCGCAAACTGGTATGAACCATTCAGCCTCATTAGGTAGGTACAGTTTGACCATTTGTGAGCTATCACAAGCATAACTATGTCGCTTATAGTTTTCTCGAAAAAGTACTTATGCGGTAATAAACCCATCGAATTAAACCTAAACTCTTTTTCAAACTTTAATTCATACAATCCAACCTATCCTTTTCATACTTGCGACTAAAGACAGCGACAATCGCGGACTGTTTCACGGCACTGATAGTAATCTAACCGCCCAGTTAAATGCGCATAATAATCGCAGTGTCGGGATATTATGCGATGGAAGATATGAGGGGTTTTAAGAATGGAAGGGTTATGAGTGTGTCGCTTTTAGGGAGGTGGGCAGACTTTCAGGATTGATTAGCTTTCTTTTTTTTTTAATTCGTTAAACTATGAAAACTGAACTGTTACGGGGCTGGTTTCAAACTGATTAGAGTGCTGAATAGGGCAAGTGCGATCAAGGACTAGGTAAGATTTTATTATGCAAATTGCTTTCCTCCTCGACATCGAAAATGACAGTTCGAAGTGTCATTTTCATTCAAATTGTTGGCATGGAATTTAACCTTAAGTTGCTTAACATATTTATTTCTTGACTGTACAATAATGTGTTGCGCAATAAAAACTTTGCCTTTCTTTCTTTCTTTATTACACGTCAGTTGTAAGCGTTGAAATCTTTTATTATAATATTCATTTATTTTTAATGTAATCTCATGAAAACTTGATTGCATTATTTTTCCGGGTTTGGTTACCATTTTGACGTGAAAATACTATCAACTCTTTTTGACAAACATGGAAGAGATACAAAAAGGAATATCCAAAGAAAAAAATGGTTTTCTTGAAAAAAATACTCCGACCCACGATTTTTCCATCATATCTAAATATCATGTTACAAAGACTCATAAATTTTCTTCCACCGAATTTTCCCCTCCATTCCTTAGCACGCGAAGGCTCGCACTTTGTATACAACTTCCGGTGGCCGGCCGGTTCCGGTCCGGACAACTTGGCCGGAAGTCGGTCGTGCAGGCTCTATGTCACCTTAAGTATGTGTTGTGATTAGTTTAAATTTATGGTTATTGTAACCTGGGCATGTAATTACGTCTTTATTTATTTATTATTAGGTACCTAATATTAATGACGCTTGAAATGGGAATTAAGTTTTAATTAGAAAGGGGTTGTAGACTTTAATTGTTTTTTGTTGAGTTAATCTTTATGGGGTTAGTTGTTTATGGTCTCTATATAAAGAGTTTTGGCTTATTTGTCGAGTCAATAATAATATGTAAATTTTAACCCGTAACTACATACACAACCCCTTATTACTTATAGAATAGAATAGGAAACTTTTATTTCAGAGTCCATAGGGTTAGTAACAATTATACTTAACATCTAGTGTTGCAGGTTCTAGACACATATTCACATATACAATTAAAATTCAGCATGAAGCAGCATCGGGGAATCCCACTGATCTGCGAACACACTGAGAATAATGTTGGTGCTGCCGCGAAAACGCGTCATCAGGGATGCACATCTTTTTCTAATAATGGTAGTATCAATATTATTATCCGCAAACATCTGTGACGAAAGTACTGCAGCGGGTGCCGTGGCGTCAGCAGTAGTACGCTTACTGAGGTCGCTCTAGGTATGCCCGATTTTTTTTTTTTTTCAGGATGGGAAATCATCAAATGACCCCTCCCGCTCTGGGTGGAGCAGAAGGGAGTGTCAGACTCTTACTGACTAAAACCCACCCGTGTTCCTTCCTTAGCCCTTTATGTACCAGGGCAGCGGTAACCCTTTCGGACGATCCCGCTACCCCGGCAGTAGGTATGCCCGTTGAGTAAAGTTGACCCACAGGCTGCGTGTAGAAATACTGACAGTCCACTTTGAAAATGGGCGTATTACCTACATAATAATCACTCACGACTCGACCTAATCCTCGTTTGTGTCACCTTTTTCTTTTCTACACCCAATATATTGGCAAAACGGTCAGTATTACTGCCAATAATAATTCAGCATCGAATACGAGATCCCGTTCTAAATCATCCGAAAACACAAAAAAAATCACCAAATTATTTTCTCACATTATCGACTGTTGGTTGAAGTCTTCGACCTCTATTCATAACATTCATGTCATCACAACTGTTCACCAACTTATCATCAATCATCATCAAATTACAAAACATTTGAATGGGAACTTTATGACAGTGAAAATAAGGTTTATAGAGATTGAAAATGGTGGTAAAGTCACCGTGGTATTTTGATGACTTTGGTGTTTATAATATAAACAACTGCCGATCGAAAATAGATATTGTCGTTGTCACTTTAAGGCGTTAAACAAACGAACGACTGCACCGTTATGGTGTGGAGGACACTTGAGCACTATAATACTTTAGGCCGCGTACGGATTTGCGATTTAAGACTTTAGATGTATGTTATTTTTGGTTGCGGATCGAGTGAAAATAGCAGTCAGATCAATATTGTTTGTTTTAGACTTGCTGCTTCATTATGATTGATTTTGATTCAAATATTCGTGTAAATTCTGACAACTAAAACTTGTTTTTGAAAATAGGTAAGTACAGTATGTACTAAATATAAAAGTGACTCTTCGGCTCTTAGTGTTTTTACTATTCAAACTTTTAATGACTGAAACCATACACTTTATGGTGTAAGTAGAGCCAGGGAAATTAACTGTTATGCAAATTAATGACCAACTTTATTTGCCCCTATATTCAAATCATAACTGTAATTCTTTGCCAGTTGTATAAAATGGTTATAACATGGCAAATTGAAGTAGTGTCTCAATTTGATTAACAATTTATTTCACTGCTTTTACTTATATGCAACTCGTCCAATCTAAATCAATTTAAATACTATTTAATTTTTTTTTTTTTTACATTTACTTACCTAACTTAACGATCAAGTGGGCAAACTCACAGACAAACAGAAAGCGTAACACAAGCTAAGAAATCGCGTCAGCTAAATCGCAGCTCTCTCCGCGACAAAAGTAGGCTTTAATTAGATGCTTATCAGACGACCACCCACAGTGCACCAACGCAACGACACGCTCGTTGCGACACTGCGTGAGTCAACATCTTGTCGGCTGTGTGGGAGGAGCTTTATGTACCGTTGACGTGTGACACTGCTTCAAAAGTAAGTGTGATCATATCATTGTTGAGGGCGGGAAGTGGTCAAAGACTCTTGAGTATCTTCTCTAGTGACAGTATACCGTTTGAAGACGGTAACCTACCTAAATGGTCTTCAATTTATTTGGTTAATTTTGTAAGTGTTCTATAATATTGAAAGTGAATTTACTCTTTTGTTAGGATTGATTCTCTTGATGACTGTGACCATTCATTACAGATCAAAACCCCTCCGTGCCTCGAAAAGCGCGTTAAACCGTTGGTTCCAGCAGTCATAAATACGTAGATCTTTGACAGTCATTACGGGTAGTCAGAAACCCATAAATCTGTCAACCAGTCTTACCAAAGGCGTATCGTGTTACCCAGTAACTGGATTATGGAGATCAGATAGGTAGTCGTTCCATGTAAAATACTGGTACTCAGCTGCATCCGGTTAGACTAGAAGCAGACCCCAACATAGTTGGGAAAAAGCTAGGCAGATGATGAAGATTCTTATTGTACTATTTCTCAACAAACTTTCATATTATCTCATGTTTATTGTGATTACACGCAGATTTTTTTTTTTTTTTGTTATTTTGATAATTTTCTATATGCGTGAGCCTAAGAGCCGACATACACGGACTGCTCGAGCAGTTAGCGATTGATCAACGTAGACGGACCGCTCTTGCAGTCATAGTCAACAGCCTGAAGCTGCCATTGATAAGCTGCTGGAGCAGTTGATACCAACAGCTCGTCATTCAAATCACGAGAGCAGTCGACAGCTCGCGCAGTTAGTGTATGCCTGGCGACTGCTTTACCGCACGACCGCCCGAAGCAGTTGCAACTGCTCGAGCGGTTTCGTGTATGTGTGTCCGTAGAAGACTGTAGTTCACTATGCAGTCGCAGCTTGAAGCAGTCCATCCTGACTGCTTCAAGCACTGCGTCTATGTCGGCGATCAATTTATGCGCATTATTTAAATCTTAGACATTTCTTATACTTAGAGATATCAGAAAAAATTCACCTTGTCATCAACTTCTTTCAACCTGCCTAGCCTTTTCTCGACTATGCTGGGTGGGCTTCCAGTCTAACCGGATGCAGCTGAATACCAGTATTTTACATGGAGCGACTGCCTATCTGACCTGCAGCTACTGGTAACATGATACCCCTTGGTAAGACTGGTTGTCAGACTTATGGGCTTCTGACTACCCGTAATCACTGTCAAAGATCTACCTACGTATTTATGACAGCTGGGACCAACGGTTTTCCAAGGCATGGACGGGTCTCGATAGCTAATGGATGGTCACCCATTCACGAACCAACCGCGGCAAGCGTAGCTGAACTTTCGATCGACTTGTGCTGCTGATATTATTTAACCACGAGCCCCATCACCTGTCACCAATCAATCACAAATCCTACATTGATAGCAACAGACATACAAATGCACTACAATATCAATATGTACATTATTATGCTTGCCATTCTCCATTTAACTACACACAACACATTAACAAATGATAGCGTCGTATGTACAGTCGTAAAACTGTTACATTCGCCACCTTGAACCATCGCCATGTGTGAACTAGCCATTAGCACTCACTTATTAGTTTGCAGTCCTCTCAAGTTTATGCTACATGATGGAACATTACGAGTTATGGATGTTGTAAAGGGTTTAAAGGTGACAATATTGTTGCTGGTTTGTAATAAAAAAAAGAAAGTTTTTTTTATTTAAACAATTTTCTTTTCACAGTAAGATAATTCCATTTGGTTGGTCTGTGGATGAGTGACCATCATCTTCATATACCAAGACCACTCCGTGCCTCGGAAAGCACGTTAAGCCGTTGTTCGCAGCTGTCATTCGTGGATCTTTGACAGTTATTACGGGTCGTCAGAAGCCCGAAAGTATAACAACCAGTCTTACCAAGAGGTATCGTATTACCCAGTAACTGGGTTGTAGCTGGCGCTCCATATAAAATACTGGTATTCAGCTGCATCCGGTTAGACTGGAAGCCGACCCCAACTTAGTTGGGAAAAGGCCAGGCAGATGATGATGAGTCATGATAATACCATTCTTCACGGTAAGATAGCATAATCAGCTTATAATGTTCCCACTGCTGGGACACAGGCCTCCTCTCATCGAGAGAGAGTGGGCTGCAATCAACCACGCAGAACAATGTGGGTTGGAGATGGTGAGATTTTGGTTTTAGAACATTTCGGCGATTAGAATTTTACGGCGTTTCCTCACGATGTTTTCCTTCACCGTTTTGAGAAAGGTAGATAGAATGTCCCATTTAATGCTAGGCGAGATCATGATAGACCAAGACGGAGATGGAAGCCACAAACAAATGTCAAAAACCTGTCAAAATGTAGGGAAATTAGAGGTATATTTGACAGATTAAGACTGTGAACGTTCTTAAAATTACGAGAATTGCCCTTCTATTTTTCAATATAGTAGTAACTTAACGTTCTAGTATTATATATATTATTTTTTTAAAGTGCTTAATAGGCCTGTTCTTGACCTCGATCACGCCTGATGGAAAGCGATGGATGAGGTCGATGATGGAACGAGCGTGTCCAGAAGATGCCTGTTCGCTCTTGCTTTGATAAGGCAGATAAGTTAAACGTTGAAGGGAACACTGACTCTTGTAGATTACATTGTCATTTGGCAGTTCGAAAATACTTTTCTTACCCAAACAATACCACACGTAATGATTTTAGAAGGGCATCGCCATTCACTATTAAAAAAAAAAACTACATTGTCCTAAATGTGATTGTTAGCTCTCACGTCGGCCTTCGGGGCTTCTTTGCTGAACATGTAATTAGAGCATTTAAATACATTGTACGCTATCAAGTACAAACTCTAAATCGTTTAGCTGCACGCCACCACATCGATTGTTAGGCTACGTGAGGCTCTAATAGCAAATATGTTCAGCAAGGGGTGCAATAAAAATGACTGAAAGTGTGACGGTACTTACCTACTTGATTTGACCAGCCATCTAGGGCTACAAGCTCTGCTTTCAACTTAGCAGACTTTCATTAAGCGATGTTTGGTTCCTAAAATTTGAAAACGCTTTAAAAAAAAAAAAAAAAGAAGCGAGATGATCTTCCCTAGCAATATTATTTTTTGTATATTTTTTTAAATTGCAGAATGGGCTGCCTCTTGACCTCGATCACGCCTGATGGAAAGTGATGAATGAGATCTATGATGAAACAAGCGGGCCCAGAAGATGCCTGTTCACTCTGGTTTTGAAGGTAGATTTAAGAGATTTAAGAACTTATTTTATCTTTTTTCCTCTCAACCAAAGCAACTACCATCGTATCTCTTCACCACCCTTGGTTGACTAGTAGAGAATGCCTAAGGCATTAAGTCCGACTTTGTACCTTTTTGTGCGACAAGTTTAAATAAATAAGGTAGATGGGTTATAGGTGAAAGGGAATTCGGAGGCAGAGAGTTTCACACTTTGGCCGTGTGCATAATAAATGTGGAGGAAACGTGCTGAATACGACTGGTCGGGATATCAAAGCAAAATTGAAAAATGTCCTATGAAATGCCTTCCTGTATATAAAATTATCCATTTTTTGCCTTTCCAAAACAATAAGACATAGCCAAGTCTCAAGAAACTGTGACCCAAAAAATTATCAGTACATAATCAACCTTTAATGTTTCCACTGCTTGAAATCAGGCCTCCTCTCTTCGAGAGTGAGTGGGCTATAACCTACCACACGGGCCCAGTGCGGGTTGGTAGATGTCACATGTCTTCGATATTTCGTTCTAGGACATGCCGGTTTCCTCAAGATGTTTTTCTTCACAGTATTGAGAGCAGTGGTGATGAAATAATTTACACAAAGTATAGCGTTTGGGTTCGAACCTACAACCCGTAAGTCACAGCCGTTACCACTGGGCCACTGCTCTCATGATCAGTGCAACCGGTACTTATGAACAAATCAAGTCTGTTCCAGTCTCAAACGAAAATAATTTCACGAACTTTTCAACACAAAGGCCCACTTCGTTCTGCCAACTTCGCAACTACCAATCCTTACATGATTAATCGTCGCCCATCCATTTGTCTTCTACTGCGGACGTTAATTGGTGTGTGATTACCACCAAGGTTATACCGAGGTCGCCATTGCAATATGAACTTGATTTTAAATAAAAATATTCTATTCTTCATTCACTTGTTATAATAACTTGAATGGGAGGCCTTAGTCCATTGTGTGGTCTTCAATTGAATTGGGTTTAGCCATGTAATATTATTTTAATCGTTAGGTAAGATGTTGAAACTGAAGTTAGTAGGATGTTTGTTTTAGAGCTGATGAATGTAGATGTCGAATCATCCTAAATAATTAGCGAAAAGTTTGACTCATCATCTTGCAGCTCGAAAATGCCTCTTATCAGACTTTAGTTAAATTCTATTCTATACAAGACTTCCTTCAGTTGTCAGTGCTGAGTCTAGCATTGGTTTCCATGATAACTTTAACCAGAGCCATCTAGTATTGTTTCAGTTTTTCCACGTTCATTAGATCATTTACTGATACATCTTTTTGCGTTTTGAGGGGTCTGGCGCTGTATGTCGAGAATAGTCGAGATACAGTGCTCTCCCAAGTTCGACTACAGATCATAAACAGCCTACAATGTTCCCACTGCTAGGACACAGGCCTCCCCTCCTGGATAGGAAATTAGGCTAATAACCTACCACGAGGGCCCAATGCGGGTTGGTAGATGTTACATGTCTTCGAATTTTAGGTTCTAGAACATGTCGGTTTCCTCACGATGTTTTCCTGCACCGTTTTGAACAAACTACAGACGCTCCCATGTAATTTATTTACTGGAAAGTACTAGCCTACAAGCATGTGTAATCCTTTGTATTCTTTTTGTTGAAATCCATTATTTTCTCATAGTATTCATTGTATATCACGAAAACTGCTCCAAAAGCGCCACTTGACGTAAAATTAACCCCTCGCAGACGTCGCATTTTATATCCGTAGCCACCCAAGTAAAACCCCCAACACACGACTTAACAGATGCCATACCATAACCGTTTGTCCAAACAACGCAGCAACCCCCGTGGTTGACAACGCATCATGCGCCGACCACTGTAAACAGCGTTTATTATCACGATCGTAAAACGCAGCGTTTATTAGCGCAGTGTGGGTGGTCCCTTAGAGTTCATGTGAACAAATTATGAGGGTATGAAGGAAGCGGATGATGATGAGCTAATGTTTGCGCTACCCAGTGACCAATTTTTTAATGGCCATACTTTTGGGACTAAATGGCCAAATATAATCGTTAATTTCCATCGTCAAACGATACATTTTATTTCAATCTTCTTCTACTACTTCTTGGGAAGCTGAAAATGAAAGGAAAAAAAAAATTGTTTTTGAGTTATCTTCAATAATACGATTTTTTCCACTTGGTTCATATGGATGATGTTTTAATAACTTCCTGTCACTGATATTTACATAGCAAGTAGTGTTAAATGAATTTGTGTGGAGTAGGTACAACTAAAAAGTAAATACTAAAAACTAACTTACCGACTTTAAAAAAAAAAAACGCTACAAAGTAAAAAATGACTTTAATTTCGGAAGTCGGTGTCAAAATATGAAAATGCGGGAACCAACGACACCGACTTCCGAAATTAAAGTTATTTTTCACTTTGTAGTGTTTTGTTTTTTAGGAAGTCGGTTGGTTTTTTTTTTTTTTGTAAAAAAGTTTTTTAACGCTCCGCTTTATCTCGCTGTTTTAATGGCCACGTGACAAGAATAGCCAATGAGTTGAAGTGTTTAAATTTTGTATTATGGACGAAAAGAACTTGCCTATAGTAGGTACTAATAATTAGGTAAATCAAGGCTGCAAACTTCCTTGATAGAATTTTCAAACAGCTAGATTTTAGGAATGCAACAGGATCAGTTATGACAAAATAATATAATCAAAGTAGTTGAGCTGAATGGTGCTGATCCATGCGTCGTGTTCGTGAACGGGCACCGTTGGGGCTGGTCATCGCTTAGCTACCTCGGCTTATTTTTTATTATTTATGGATTTTTTGTTTTGTTACTATTTACTGTACTCTGGACGCTTTTAACGTGTACGTCTTTTTTTACATAGTTCTCCCATATAATTATAAATTCAACATTAATGATGTAACTAATATTTTGTAAAAATATAATTTAAAAGGGTGTCCATGGAGTTTCTTGCCCGTTCTTCTTCATAGGTACCTACTATACGCTTTTGGAATGGGCAACTAGCTTCATATTTTCTGAGTGACCAACTTCTTGACAATTTAAAAGTGCCTGTAAATGGCTTAATTGAAATAAATACTTTGAGTATGAGAATACAATACAACTTTCTTATACTAGTTGAATCTCACACACTGTGTAACTCTACCTATTATTACTAATAAATATTCTGATTCTGATTCTGAAAGGTTTTATCACATTCGCTTAAAATCTTTTTATAATTAATTATTTAACACTATCACTGTTCATAAATTAGACACAATCAAAACAATCAACCTGAATCATGTGTGATTCATGAGACAGGGATGGGTTAAGTATTATTTGGTAATCACAAAAAATAGGACACGATCAAATCGGTGTTTTTACGGAAATTAACTCTAAAATCCAACCAAAACTACATGAAATATTCTGAAATATTTAGATGTGTCCAAAAAGCTATCAACAGAAAAAAACGTCAGGAATTCTTTGTCTCAAATACGGAAGTTTGTTATACGTATTCGAGACATAGAATCTTTTAGATGATTTCATAAATCAGCATTCAATCAAAACTGCTATCAGAAGACTGCTATCTGAAGAATCACTGTAATTCTAATAACTGTTATTAAAATGATTGTAATAATTGTAATTCAAATTTTCTTATAAATTGTAATAATTCAAATAGTTCTAATAATTGTAATTTTAAATTTTTTTTTTTTGTAAATTAACTATAATTTTGCATGCCCGTAATGAGGGTGAAATAAGTCCTGTGCTATAATTTAATTTAACATCTTGTGTACCCACCATATTTCAGACAAATAAATAATTTATTTATATTTATTTAGAAAAAAACCTCATCAGTAAATTTTTCTTCAAATTGCTACATCCGAAGCCATTTCTGCTTCTCGTTTCATTAGAATGAAATTAAAGAAATTGTCTATTCTGTAAATAGGATATCGGAATGACTTTTACACTTCATATTATAAAATAAAATAAAAAATAAGCTAGACGAAGTCGGTGTTTCTTATCTGACTACTTTGAGAATAAAGGCCAAAACAAACTCAGAAGTCACAATCTCTTTTAAAGTTCAGACATAATCTTGGTCAGATCATGTGGAGATCATGTAGATTGATGTCTAAAATGGTCTTTTCCCTTCACATATCTTGCAAGGAACCCAACCTAACTCTCACTTCCCCGCCTAGATTTACCTACCTTAGCCTAGCATTCACTATTAGCCTAGCAATCCCAATCACAGCCAGTAGCCGATAGTCGACAATAACGCAATCAATAACGAACCAATATCAATTAAATACTCGGTTAACCCCTGATCTTCCATCGCACTCCTCACTCCAAGAGCCGTCACACTAACGAGTTGGTCTAAGCTTTCACAACCCATCATAACACCGAAAAACACAGGAATTTGAACCTTGTTTCGAAAGCCATAGAGGTGATGAGGTTTGAGGGTTTTGGTATAATAAATATCCTTCCCGATTTTATGATGACAATTAAGCATGTTTTATAGTTTTATAACACGGTCTCATACTGTCAACTTCTGGGAAAACGGTGTAACATGAGGGTTGTCATTAAGGATTGTAAAGGAGATGACAGTGTCGTAACAAGCCTTATAATGAACGCCATTTTATGGCCGCCGGCGCGGGCACAACGTATAGTTCGGATAGCTCAACTCTTTATTTTGGTTCTGGCTTCTGGTATTGTGGTGTTTATTGCTCATAAAAATAGCGTGTGAAATGAAGATATCTTGGGATTTGTTGGAGTTGATTTGTCGTGTAAGAGAGGCCGACGGCATTATGCCGATACACAGTCTGATGGAGTAATAAAACCATTGTGACCAAACCTTAGCTAGTTACGCCTCTACCAATTAAGTTTAGTTTTAGTTTGTGTCGGTTTCAATTTATGCATTGAAAAATAAATAAATAAATAAAATTAAAGTGGCTGTTTGTAATTTCAAAATAACAGCTTTTTACTAAAAGCATATGAAAGTATATACCGTACTTATAACAAAAAAACTATTTTTTTTTAACTTTTGTCTTTCTGATTTTTCCGGCTAATCTCCGAAACGGCTGGACCGATTTTGACGGGACTTTCACTGACAGATGTTATAAGGAATAACTTAGGTAATTTTTATTTTAGAAAAAGAATTAACAAAGAAACACATTATTGTTTTCCGATATCCACGCGAAGTCGCGGGCACAGCTATGTAGTATCATCAAAAGATTTAGCATAATCATTGTTTTGGTAGTATTGAACATTTGTTACTTCTGTGTGTCTGGGATTAACCACTTTTTAAATTGGAAATTCCATTTATTGGCCCAGGTAAAAGGTATATTTATTTTGGACTGAAGACTGAACTAAGATACTTTTTCTGTGTATCTTGACTCACCTTAAACTTCAGGTCGTTAATGTTCTCCAAATTCAGTTTCATAATTTTTAGTGCACTAATTTTTCTTCTACCATCATATTTCCACTTAAACATTTTATACGATAATTTATTCCAGGTTGTACACAACAAATTTCTCAAGCATATTTAAATCATAGGTCTTACGCCGACAGTATCACCCTGGGCAGATACGATCACTACGAATACGTTGACATGCGTAGGAGCATTCAACACTAATATAATATTACAACATGAATCAACTTTAACGCAACCTCTTAGGGTCCAATTTGATTTAACCTTCTCAAGACCTGAGAGAAAATTTTCTTAGATGAATCATTTTACTGGCTACACTCAAAAGCCAACATTAAGCTGAACTCGTAAGACTCATTTCTGATAATAGACCAAAATCTTTCACATCTCCACTGTTTGGCACAGCAAACTTATCAATGCCTTCTTCAAAGACCTTATCTGTGAGTACCTAAGGCTTATTTTCCTTTGATTGATCTGCTCAGTGAGTTTTCAAAGAAGGTAGTGTTTCTTTCGGCGCATGAGCACGACGTCCCCAGTAGGCACACATGTGACGTGTTTCACAAACGGCTGTTGTTTTGATCTTTGTAATGTACTATGTAATTTGCCTTATAATAGGTACTTACTGGGGATAGAACAGCATCATAAAAGACGAGTAATAAATACATTTTCATGTCTCATCATCATCAGAAAGTGGGCAGAAAGTGGGAAGTAAGTTTTCTGGTAAGTGTCATTTACTAGCGATTTAGCTGTCTCATTATTAAATTCTCTCTGCTGCAAACTATTTTCGATTTTGTATCGTTTTCTTACGAAATAAGTACAAGGCAAATATTTTAGTTCTCTGGAGCAGCATGATAGATTTTTCAATCTTGTTATTTTTTTAACCGACTTCTAAAAAAGGAGAAGGTTCTTAATTCAGATGTTTGTATTTTTTTTTTATGTTTGTTCGCGCATAACTCTGTCGCTGGCCAACCGATTTGAAAAATTATTTTTTTGTTGGAAAGGGTATACTTCCCAAATGGTCCCATTGAATTTCGACAAGATCTGATGATGAGTTTCGGAGACAGACAACGGAACTCTTCAATAAATGCCAGCAAATCAACGGCTATTGCTGCTATCGGTTATGTAAGTATTGTTTACGCCATCACACAACATAACGTCACGCCTGTACCCTCTAAAGGGGTACGCAGATGTGTTCAGTATACCACGGTACACCCTCATTTCTGTCAAAGTTGTTATTGGGGTACCTCTAATCTTGTAAGTAAGTATATACGAATTTGTGTGGGGTAGGTACAACTAAAAAGTGAAAAATAAAAACTTTTTTACAAAAAAAAACAACCGACTTCCAAAAAAAAACACTGCAAAGAGAAAAATAACTTTAATTTCGGAAGTCGTTGTCGCTGGTTCCGCATTTTCGTTTTTTGACACCAAAAGAAATTAAAGTTATTTTTCTCTTTGCATTGTTTTTTTTTGGAAGTCGGTTGTTTTTAGAGATCCTGGAGATGCGCTATTGGAAATGGATGGAGGCTTATCCCAATAGTATTTTTGCGCCCCTCATTTTCTTTAGAGAAGACTAGATACCGGTCGTGGCTTTGCTTGTGTGTTATGTCGATAAAAAGTATATGTCCTTGCCCAGGGTTTAAAGTATCCCCATAAGAAATTTCATCAAAATCGGTCAAGCCGTTTCGGAGATTAGCCGGAGCAAACAGACAGACAATTAAATAGTTTTTTATTACAAGTACGTTTATTATACTTTTACAAGCATTTAGTGAAAAGCTGTTATTTTGACATTAGGTATAAATCGACACTTATTTTTTATTGATTTGGATGTATTATGTATGTACATACCTATAGAAGATGATAGATTTAGCACAACCCTTACAAAATTACCTTTCTCCAATATCACTTAACGGGCAAATTTATTCTTCTTTTCTACTTTTAGGCACACAAATGTAAACACAAAATATTAAAAAAATGATAATTAAAAATTTCACTCAATTTTGAATGCCTTAAATATCCACACTCCACTTTATGCAATCAGGACCATTAACATCCCATAAAATAGAAAGTGACCCAGTAGTTTAATGACAGCTGCCACAGAAATTAGCCAATAGAGCAATAAACGGCCATCTTCTAACTAACCAAACGGCACAAGTCAGCCAGGGTTAATTGGTCACTAGTAATTAGCAGTACCAACTAGCTATGATTTAACACCCTGACTTTTATGTACTTTTGCAATCTGATTGGTGGTATGCATATTGAAGCAAGTGAAGAACCATGGTTAGCATATACAGTGGCAGGGACATCGACGAACAACCTGTTACCATGGATTCAGTACATGATTCTAAAAAGTTAAAATTTTTCGTTGGTTATTAAAAAAAAGCACAATTTGACAGCATAAATATTTCTCTTTTCTATAAAACAGATGATTATTATTTTTTTGATAATCGATTAAAACTTTCGACGCTGGCTGTTACCATGGATACCTTCTTCATTATGAAAAGCCCGCAGTGGGAAAATAATAGGGTGGTATTATTATTTTTAATATGATTTTTTGCCTTTTTTCTCACTCTATGTTTTTTAAGCATTGTCTCAGTTCTATCGATTAGAAAAAAGTAATATTATTCACAAATTATATATTCTAATCGCATTTGTCGCAGAACCCTAACCCAAGTAATTATTTCCAAAATTAATCAATATACTCGCTAACATAAAGCCAGTGACACGATTGCCCGCGGCGAGGTGGGTTCAGTATCAACTGTCACATGCAAACATCTCGACAATAAAGTATTACTAGTTAGAGGGGATGCAAAGGGTTCGTGTTGGAGAGAATGAGTTTCAGGAAATCATGTTTTAAATTAGTTTTGGAAATTAATAACGAATTGTGAAACTTAGTTGTCCTGAAAGTTAATTAATATTGATTATAGATGGATATGCTTTATTGAATGATGTACTCACCAAAATTTTAATAAAGTAACCCTACAACTATTCAGCACTGGTAGTGTTTTGTTTTTGTGTAAATATTGTATGCATTACTGGCCGTTTTTATTGTATATACGACCCCCCCCCCCCCCCTAACAAAAAGGCGCTTGTACCGCTTATGAAGACTTGCAACAGTACTTACAACACTGACGTCAACTGGAAAATGTTCTACAGCGCTCATCCCTTCATACTGGAGCAGAGAAATGCTGCATCGCGACAAAAGGAGACATGATGGTAAACCTACCACGGACAAACTCTCGCAAGAAGATCCACCTTGTATAAATTACTCAACAAATTCAGCAATTAAACACGAATATAAATGGATGTTATACATAACTCAAATGTATATCGTACGATTACATAACCAAACAAGTTAGACGGCTGGCCATCAGTTGACACATAGCCGAGGGGCGTTGGGTAGCATCGCTGTGCGCAGTAAAAGTTGTTTAGCGTATCCAACGCACATGAGATCTATGTCGTGACTGTAGAGTATTGGTGTAAGTTATAAGCCTAAAACTAAACAAGGAGCTATCAGATAAAAATAAGTAACACTGAAGAGAAGAGAGACACATACTTATTGTTATCTTTCTCGCTCTTTTCAGGCTATGGCCAGCCATTATCCCATTTCAGTGATGGTCATGGTCAGTCTTCGTCAGACGTGCATCTTTTAATTTATCCAGACATCTTCTTTATGACGGACCTCTAAACTGCTTTGCAGTTTGTCAGAGGTAATATAATAATCTTGTTAAAAATAATATTTCTGTGAATAGACACTTTCATATTCTTTTTTTGTCAGTTAAGTGAAAAAAAAAATTATATGAAGCAGGCGCATATCGAATTGCGGTACACAACGATTCCGCTACCTTATATCTGATTCCTATGACCTTACTCTTGCATCATTTTTGACCTGCTGACTTCTGGAAAGCTTAAGTCAGCTTTGACCATCCCTGGAGATGGGGCTGAAACCTATTTTCAAAATTTTGGTTTTTGTTTCAGCACGCAGTTTGGACATTTATTGTTTTACTTGCTGCGTCCCGCGGTTTCTCCCGCATAAGTTTCGATTCCGTTAGAATATCGGAATAAAAAGTATTCTACGTGTTAATCCTGGTTATAAACAATGTGTGTGCCAAATTTAATCTAAATCCGTTCAGTAGTTTTTGCGTGAAAGAGTAACAAACATCCATCCATCCATACAAACTTTCGCATTTATAATATTAGTAGGATTTGATACCCGCTCCTCTTTTATAAATTAAACCTCACCAATAGTCTGACCTCTTGACAGGCCAGCTTCCAAATAGTAGACAGATTAATTTAGCCATCATTACGCGCCTCAAATCATTCTCATCATCAAATCATTCCTCACGACTACTTCGGACGAGACTTTCATATGTCCGGGTGTCGAGGATTTATGTTTTTGGAGCGTTTGTTTACCTTCAAAGGAAACTGGTCACTGTCTAGTTTACCGTTACGCTTTTTTATTGGTTTTCATAAAAAAATATGTTTCTTGAATTTTTAATACATAACATTTTTTTTATAAATTTTGTCGTACCGTAAGGATTGGCCGGAATCCGCAAAAGACAGAATTGTGTGGAAAAGGGAGAAGGAAGCCTTTATCCTGCAGTGGGACAATACAGGCTAGTTAGATTAGATTAGAATATTTTTTTAGTGCAATTTTAGATTTTTGTAAAATAAACATAATATACAGGGTGCAGGGACAATGACGCGCAAACTGTAACCATGGATTCAGCACATGAGTTTAGACCCCATAGCGTCAAAATTTGTCGTCGGTTATAAAAAAAAAATCTTCTGTTTCATAGAAAAGTGCAATACCTACGCGGTCAAAATGTATGGAACAGCAATTATAATTATTAATGAAGAATCATTATCATTAATCAAGGTTTTAGAAACTGTTGCACTATAGCGTTGTTTAATTCTTTTTTTTAGTCGAAAGTCTTGCTTGTATGGAACAGTCCCAAAAGTCTCATCACCACACTACATTTCTCCTAGACCAATAACAATTAATATGCAAATGATCACTTTTGACTGAATAATAAATTAATGTCTCCGGGCAATTCTCTTTATATGGCTGTGAATGGACGCCAAGAAAGTGTGACAGACGGTTTGGTTACATCAAAATTTAATAACAGACCTGTCCAGATGCTCTTTGAGTCTAGCTACTGATTTACTGGGTCAATGAACTCAGACGCCATGATATAGTCTTCTTCTGAAGTCAATAATTAGGCTGTAATACTAGGTTCTCCAACTTTGAATGGAGGAGAAACTTGCTCGAATGGAGGGGTACTCTCATGACTGATGTCTTTATCCGAAAACTTGTCCTACATGGGACAAGATAAGTATGTTTTTGTGTGTAGCATCTTGTTAGGTACAAACGCCAGCATATCAAGCTACCCGAAACTGTCAAATTTTTCTAAGTAACCTTGAACCTAATGCTTTAGCGATAAAGTTGAAAATCTATTAAAGAAATTTGACTGATTGTAGTAGCGTGATGTGCTGGCGTCTGTACAATTTAGGAAGTGGTATTGTTGACCTACCGGTCTATTCTGTAAAAGTGAACTGAGCTTGAAGTGAGCTGTCATTCCATCTGATGCTAGGAATTGACGCTATTCAATTAAAAGCTCACTTCACCTAAGTTTTACGTTGAGATTTTACAGAATAGATCGGCAGGGCTGGATTTAAGGAAGCTAGTAGGTGGTCCGGTCCATTTTGTGAGTAGTTTAGTAGCTACAAACACTTTTAAAATGGCCTCATAATTTTTGGTATGTGTCTGTCTGTTTGTTCAGGCTAATTGTCGAAACGGCTGGACCGATTTAGATGAAATTTGGTATGGGGTTACTTTGAACCCTGGGAAAATACATGGGACATACTTTTTATTGACATACCACGCGGGCGAAGCCGCGGGTGGAAGCTAAGGTATACAATGTCTCGTTTTCGAACTCTCATCAATATTTTATTAATCATAAAGAGCTACTCCACCTCAGTCTCAGATCTATGAAAGATCAACCAATTTTTAGACTTCCAAAAACCCAGAGAGAGCTAAAATATCAAGTACATAGCATCTCCGATACGGTAACTCTGATAATGATCAATCATGTTTTTCGAGCAGACTACATTAAGCTGTCAGTCATACGAGGGGCCTTTAAGGTGCCTTCAACATTTTTGACAAGCGCCAACAGTGTAACTTTACGCTCTTTTACCTTTACGAGGTAAGTAGGACTTGATGTTGTGTGGTTTTAGCAGAACTAACAGTTAGTGGAAACCATAGTTCAATTGGTGAGATATTGTGGTGTCAATTGGGAGGGTCTTCATTCTAAATCCTGGTATTTATTTATTTTATTTTAGGAAAACTTACAGCTAAACAGTTACAGTAAGTGTAGTATATAAATCATATGAAACAGGAAATTGATAATAGACTATATATAACACTAAACAGAAAAATGACTACGCGCAAAGAAGCAATTTGATAAATTTTCTTCAATTTACAAACACTAGTATCGAAAAGGTCGATATTAGCTTCCTGGCAGGTTGCGTTGTTTATATACGTTTCGCTCTCACCGCTCGCGCCGCTCGTTCTGTACGAGTTCCGTCTGTATGTAGTGGCTACCAGTACATTGCACTGTATTGTAGCAGTGTGGTGAATTCTTAGCTATAGATAACTTGGAACTAGGCAGCGGGTATCTATATGTTACTAGCTGCGCCCCGCGGTTTCACCCGCTTAAGTTTCGATCCCATGGGAATATCGGGATAAAAAATCCTATGTGTAAGTCCTAGTTATAAACTATCTGTGCACCAAATTTCATGCAAATACGTTCAGTAGTTTTTGCGTGAAAAAGTAACAAACATCCATCCATCCATACAAACTTTCGCGTTAATAATATTAGTAGGATTTCATATTATTTATACATATAACTGCCTTGTTGGTCCAGTGATCGCAAATGCTAGTTCGATTCCCAGGTTGGGCAAAATGTTAGTTAAGAAAAGAAAGAAAGAAGTTTCTCTCTCCTCTTCTCTTTTCTATTTTTATTAACTCTGTCACCAGAGTCATCTCTTCTCACTTCCATCTCTATGCTGACGACCTGCAGCTTTACAATAATTTCCTAAGGGAAGATGCGGAAGCCGCTGTTTCAGCCATGAACAGTGACCTGGATTTGATTAGCGAGTGGTCGCGGTCTTTTGGACTGCAAATCAACCCTAGGAAATCCCAGGCCATAATTATTGGCGGCAGGTATATGCGAAATAGGCTCGATGTAGCGTCGTTGTCTCCACTCTGTTTGAATGGAGTTCAGATTGAATACGCACAAACGGTTAAAAACCTGGGGGTGACCATGGACTCCTACCTGTCGTGGACTGCTCATGTTGCTCAAGTCAGTCGCAAGGTGCACTATACTTTCCATTCCTTGAAATGTCTCCAGGGCTTCTTGCCCTTGAACACCAAAATCTCTCTTGCTCAAACCCTCATTCAGCCCATTATTGACTACGCCGATGCCTGTTACTTGGATACCACGGAGGAGCTTTTAAATAAACTTGAGCGTTTGCAAAATATCTGTATTCGTTTTGTTTTTAACCTTAAAAAGTTTGATCATGTCTCCAACTTTCGCAAGATACTCAAGTGGCTCCCCATTCGACTTCGCAGGAACTCTCGGATATTGTGTCTGCTATTCAATATCCTTCACAATCCTAAAACACCATCCTATCTGCGGGAGCGGTTTTCCTACGCCCGTCCCTCAGATGCACCTTGCAGGTCGCATCTTAAAAACCTTCTCAAGTCCCCTCCCCACTCCACCGACTTCCACTCCTACTCCTTCACAGTGCACGCGGTGCGATTGTGGAATTCACTACCGCCTGACATTAGGGACTGCCAAACTATTGCGGTTTTTAAAAGAAGAGTGAAAGAACACTATCTGTCCACTTCATCATAGTTGTGTATGTATTTATTATTTTGAGTATGATATAATTATTATCATTCGTGTAATATTTATTTTAGAAGTATTTATGTATGTTTATTTGTATGTATGTTAATATATTCTCGTAATTCTTGTTTAGTTTTTAAGTGAATTGTTTTTTTTGATTCTATGTATTATTTTTTGTCTCCTTTGCTCTATCACACGCTGTCTACATCTCTGTATCTATTGTCCTATCTCAGGTACGCTGGAAGAGATTTCTTATGAAATAAGCATCACCTCTGTACCTATTTTTTCTGTTCTGTTTTTCATTGTCTGTTTATATATGTGTGTACATAAATGGTAAAATAAATAAAAAAAATAAAAGAAAGAAAGAAAAATATTTTATTCAGCACAAACGAAACGCACAATTACAAATAAAAAATACATAAAATACACATAGTTAGCCCGAAGTCTGAATTTGTGCTTGTGATGGGATAGTATATCCCATCACAAGCACAAATTCAGACTATAACATGGGACTTTGCCTCGATACTTATTTTTTGTTACAATTTGCGTAGGTAAATGAAAAAATGCCTTTTTAATAACATTCAATGAAAAATGTGTAGTAAAATCCTTTCATAAAAACAGTAACATTTTTTAACATCAAAAAAATGTTTCACTCTTTTAACATGCTGAACAAAAATAGCGGAACACTTTTCACTAAACTGAATATCCGCTATTTTCCAACCACCTGCTACAAAATGGAATATTTTTATTATATTCCGGTTAAACCTGTCAATACCGAACAAAGCGAATGTCATGTTCACGACAGCTTGACACCGGAAAACGCGAAAAGTGGAAAAAAATGTATCACCGGATGCGGATGTGAACGGTCGGAAGTCAAGCGAGAGCCCGGGGCGACGAGCTATTTATGAAGGCTTTTTTGGTAATAAAATCATTATTATTGGTCAATTTAAATTGTTTTTGTATTTTTTGAAGAGTTTTGGCACTTGATTTTACACACATACACATTAACACACGCGTTCTTACCATGGGGGTAGGCAGGCAAACTACGGAACGCCACCCGCTATGATCCTTACATACTAGTTTTGCTTCATTCGTGAATTTGTAGTTGTTTAAGTAGATTTTTTTTTATACTGACTACAAATTGACGATGGTGGATGGATTGTTTTGTTAATGTTACTTTTAGAGCAACATAAGTTTTGCCTTCTAAGACTCATATTGTAAATTGTCAAAGCTTGATTTTCAATACAATCATTACTAGCGTTTGTTGTTGTTTTGAGCCTCCCTGATAACGAAGTGTGCATTGACAGTATCTAAAAAACTATTAGTGTGCGTAAGTGCAATTTGCTGTTTTTTTTTTGTTTTTTGGAAAGTTGGCCAGACAATCAATGACTGGACTTTTTTAAATTTTGGATGTTTATAATTGGAATAGTATCTAAAACAGCCGGAGAGAAAAATCTAGCAGCAAGATATTTTTGATAAAAAATGGACTGAACGTGCGAATCAATTGTTAAAATAGACAAAATACGTTATCTAGCGTGTCTCGAACTAGAGTTATTTGCGGATTGTTACGGCAAAACACTGTAATCATTTATAAAACAGTGTTTTGGCAAAGCAGACCTTACCTTTTTGAAGGTACAGTGAGTGAGTGGTAAGGTGGTGTGTCTCCTATAGGTAGTGTTTCTCAGTATATTTAAGACTTTGCCGAAAGGGCAATGCCTATGGATGTATTGAATCCCGTACCATGCTGCATCAAAGTTAAACTTTGATTTTTATAAACTACACTTATTATATTAACTCCTACAAAAGTTATTTTTGTAAACAAAACCCGGGTATAGGAGATTAAAAAAAAAAATCGAAATAACCTAAGCACTAGGTACTTAATTTTGTTTGACATGTCATAAGCGAACGGCCATTATTGCTCTAAAAAAATGATAATCGTTTAAGTAAAAATTGTATTCTAGTTATTTTAAATTAATTTAGAATCAGAAAAGTATAATTTTTTTTACATGTTTTTTGAAAGACGTGATCATGACGCTTTTAAAATTCCAGGTTATATTAATAATATCATTTGAAACGGAACGTCATATAAAGGGAATAATACAATATCAACACTTTTTTTCTTTAAATTAAATTCCCTGTTCAAAAATCAAATCCACGACGCGTAATGTCGTAGAAAATTATGAAAATGATTACTATAATATTTTGATCGTGATGCATGAGACTTTTTGGTACGACTTTTGGTCATTTTCCTTTGATATGGCATCCTATATAACCATTGTCATTGCACGGCAGCTTTATTAGCGTTACCGGGAACAAAGTAACCAAATCAAAGTTATGTATCAAAATAATTTACCACTCCAACTATTCAGGGGAGTCTATGAAGAAGAGAAAATAAAAGACAGTCGTAATTTCAAACGTGCTTCTTCTATTTTTAGCCTGTTCATTTGACAACATAACAGCCCCCTATGCTAATTGCGACAATGAACGAACATTTAGCCCGCAGAGATAATAAATAAGTCCCAATGCGTAGGCGACGACCAGGCACAATCTGTGTGATATGACACGCTGTATATTAAAATAGAATAATTGTTTATTTATACCCTGCCCATAAGGTAAACCGTTTTTTGACAGATGGAACTAGTGATTGCAGCAACACACAATACATTGATTGATGCACGTACATCATTATAATGTATGTAAGAAGCTATTAATAAGACAATTCAATAAGATAAGGCAATTTATATGTATATTTATTTTATTACGCATTTTAAAGGTAACTTTTACGTAACCTGGAATATGTACGTTCTAAGACAGCTGTCAAAAAACGGTTAACCTAATGGACAGGGTTTATTAAATAAATGCATGTCTGTCATGGTACTTACTAAAACTATGTAGATGTATTTTCGGAAATTATAAAATATGAGGAACAGGGAGAGTTTTTTCGGTGTTTCTTCTCAGAGTAGATCGATTGGAAACTCCGACCTCAACTTGCATCAAAACATAATTTATATCAGAAACAAAAAGTACAACGCCTTATAACCTATTACAGAAATAAATCATAGAAAAAGGTTCGTAGCCGCAACACACAAAAATAGAAGCCAAGATATGAAATGACACGAAAAAAAATTGTTTAAATCTACGTTAAAATTGTTTGATGGCTTAAACATTGCTTTGAACATGACGTTGGCCTTAGAACGTCTTCACCCATTCCTCCTTCTTTCTCTACTTACTTCTACTATATTTACTATTACTTACTTAGCGTGTCGATAGCAATCTAAATGAACTCGGCCCAGAATTCGGCTACTTGTTTGGCGTCATCACCAGCATCCATTAATTCCTGTAACGTGCAGCTGACAGGACACGCAGGACACAATATCAAGTGACCCATCGTTTGTGGAACAGCACCACATTTACGCTCCAAGGCGGAGTCGTCTCTGAATCTCCAACTGAACAGGTTTTCCTTGCTTCGGCCAACCTGGGTCCGGAGTCTGTTTGAAGACTTCCCACGTAACCCAAGGTAACTCATGTCCAGGTGGGAGGTCTACAGCGGGTGGGACGAATGGTTCTACTTTATTAATTCCATTATGGTTTGGAATCTGCATCAATGTTTTTGATAATCTTATAAACAAACGCCTGGACGGACGTCATATCAGCCATCAGCCATGAAACGATACCTATCTTCATTATGACGTCCTAGATAAAATCTCAATACACGAGTTCAACCCAAAATATCTCCAATTACGGTAGAGTATGATATATTACAACGATTTAAAGGATGCATCAACCTTTATAATAAACAGAGCGAAACTTCCAAGTCTACACACATGCGATACCACCAATTTACCAAGACCTCTCGCTGGTCTTAAATTTGGCGTGTTTCGAGGAGATTTAGAAGATGTGGACAGGTCATGTTACGCTAGTGTGTTTAAATTGCGTAAATATTGTATAAGTGAACGTTAAATTGCTCTACTGCTAGTTTAAGATTTGTTTCACTGTGTTCTGGTGTATAATTCCTTTGCTGCAAGAAAATAACTTTTGCACTTTAATTCTATGAGTTTTTAACAGATGTATTCCATGTAACTAATTGGTGATCGGATAAATGTATACAGGATGACTTGTGATTTGACGTATTCCTTCCAAGACGTGATGGTGTGATCTATTTGCAACAATTAAGCACCTGTAGCGGTATCTACAACGCCACATGCGAACAACGCGTCATACTGACGTCACGCAAATCCTGCATCTCGCAAGCAGAGTTTACCGCGCAACTAGCATACATACAAATTCCCGACATCAATCATCGGGCAGGTGCCCGCCAGACACAACACCCGTCTGGTCGGAGGGTCCTACCTTTTCTATGGAGGATGAGTGAACTTTAAGCCCTCTTCCTCATGCCTCTATACAGCCCATAAAGCATAGGTGAAAATTCATGGGATTCGAGAAAATTCCATTTTAATTTTTTTTTTTTGAAAATGTCGATAATTGTTTTTCTAGAATCCCATGGAATTTTCAATCACATCCTAGAAGGAATACGGCAATTACAATTCACCGGTATATTTTTCGCACATACAAAGGGATAACAGTATCATTGTACAGTTGTCTATTGATTTCGATTAAGCCACATAGGTCTCGTTCAGCAACAAATAGTTATATCACATAAGTAGTGAAGCTACCGTTTGGTTTGGACCGGGTTCTAATCAAAAGTATCAAGAGGTCAAAATCAAGTCAAATTCGCTACAAATTGCCACACGATATGACAGTGCGATGCCGTCTAAATTAATATTACGCAATGGCAGTAAAATATTTACGACAAAATAATGCTGATGATAAGCAATTAACTATTTTGTAATAAGGCTACCTTCACCTGTTACTAGGAGCATATTTTGTTTTAACATGTGATGTGATGAGATGGGTCTTGGTCGTTGCGGGTCGTCAATCAGCACAAGCCCGAAAGCCTGACAACTCGTCCTCAGAGATAATAATAATAGTCCTTCAAACCGAATTTCGGCCATTGCGACCAATCACATTGGAGGACGCTGGACTATCCTTCGGCAAGAGAGATATTAGTGCTCAAGTGTGTGAACAGACACAGGTGCAATTTCTCTTCCCAGACTGTCATAGTCCGATGGGACGGCAATCTGACACGACTGAATGGAGATCAGGCGCAGGACCAACGGCTTAACATGCTTTCCGAGACACGGGTATCACACCACCAACATCCAAATCTCCGGGCTGCTACCAATAAATTCCTAATCGAAAAATCTAATATCACTTTGATGAATGAATTCGATGAAAAAAATCAGTTGATCCATAGATTTATGTTCGCATAACTCGACATAATGTATGGACCAACTGTTTTTTTTTCACGATTTCAGGGTTGGTCCCGTAGTAAAAGTTGTTCATAATGATGAGTACAATGACCCCTTTTAAGGATTAAAACGATCAAAATTTAACGGTGTATATAATATCATAAATGTGAAAGTTTGTATGTATGGATGTTTGTTATTCAATCACGCAAACACGTCTGAAAGTATTTAAATACCCCTACCATTTTGCTGTACCCTACAGAGTCCATAATGATCTAAATTATATAGTTACCACCTAAGTACACATTATGATAAAGCAATTAAGAAATTGAGTATTGAGATGAAATTTGGCACACAGATAGTTTATAACCTGGATTAATACATAGGGTACTTTTAAGTACGTTCCCGTGGGATAATTTCTGACCTCCACGCGGGCAAAGCCGCAGGCAAAAGCTAGTTATAAATATTTTCTAAGACAAAAATAAATGATTCCGAGAAGTTCAACAAGCATCAACCTTCATCCAATTCATGTCAAAGATTTCCATAGTTACCGCGATAAATGACGGTGACTGGCAATCTTTCAAAGTTCGGAGGAAAACGGAAAAAATAGGGGAAGTCGAGGAAAAAAGAGCATGCCTCTTGAGATATCAATTTAGAAGAAATTACCAGCTAATCTGTCACATCTTGGGACGCTTGGGGCAAGTAATCGTGTCTCCCCTGCTTTTTTTCTTTTTTAGCAAACGAGGGGAGACGCCGAGGGATATTCACAATCTTGTTAATTTATCAATTGTTGTCAAGCGGCAGTTAGGTGTAACAATTGTATTGTTGGCGATTAAGACGGTGTAATTGGTGATTAATGGTGTTTTAAGGAGTTCAGGGAAACTTAAGAAGGTAGTAAAAGATTAACGTCTTTGCACATATACTCGTGACATGATTAATCATGTTTGCAATTTGATTAAACATGCAAACAAGTTTGTAAACCTAAGACGTTTGATAATTGAGTATTTGTTAGTATCAGTTCTGACGAACCAGTGAAACTGACTAATCAATGAAACTGGCGAATTAAATAAACTGACGACTGAAGGAAACTGACCAGTGATACGCGGACTCATATGCATTACCTACCTACTACATAGTTTTTCGCAATACATAGGTACCAATATTTCTCCACTTTAATGTTTCAGCAAGGACTGAAAAGTGGAGTTTCTACGACATCACCATCGATTATTTCTTCATAGTCTGGTCAGTTTCTTCATACGATTTATTTTCACTTAACTTTCTTAACAAGAACAAAGCTGTTTTATTAAAACCTTTTAGGCCTGCATAACATCTCATTACACAAAGACTTTGCACGCCTTAAACATTATACAGGCCGCGCAAAAATCTAAAAAATGCCAACTTAAATTTTCATAACAGCCTTTTATATCTTACTCGGGTAAAAAAGGTTCGTTTAAAAAGACAAAGTATCACACGTTTAATCCCGTATCTCCCCTCGTGCCAAAATCTTTTATCACGAATCCCGGGGGATTGCTCTTTTTTATTACTCTTCCCCTATTCCGGGGTTGTACCGACGACAATAATTGTCTCATTGTTTTATAGCGGTACGTTTATGATTGTCCCTTTTCTGGTCTTTGTTCGAAGATTTTGTTCTTTTTGTAGTTGAGGGTCGAGTGCTAATCACTTTATTAGTTCTCCTTTTGTAGGCCACTTAATTGTTCCATTTAGAATTCTTTGTCGTCTGTAATTCATTTAATTTCGAGGAATAATTCAGTTTCACCTAATGCAAAAGATCAGTTCAATTTTTGGCAATAGTTATAGGTACCTATTGCCAAAAATAATACCAAATGATATTGACCAAAATGATATGCAGAATAGAAATCATATTAGGCTATGATTTCTATTCTGCACATCATTTTGGTCATCCACTTTTTTTCAGAAGTATCTTCTTCTTCGTGTTGTGCCAACCCCAACGAACATCTGACAAGATCAGAAATATGTTGATGACTTCTTCAGAGACTCCACATAGGGTCACTAGGTCTGGTGCTTTTCTTACCAATGTAGTTGTAGAAGTGTCAAAATACTGATATGTATGATGTTCCTTTCAATCCAGCTCAAAAGAAAGCCTGTCCATCGACTGACTAATATCTAAATCTGACGCATCAAGAATTTGTCACATCCAACTTAACAAAATGAAGGAAAACGAAATTGTTAAGTTAATGAGAGAGGAATGCCTTCTCGCAATAAAGTGATCCACGACTCGGCTTATTATCATTGTTTTAATACTCGTTTCGTTATTGCTAGGGATGAAGGTCCACTATATGCTATGTTTAACTCGCCGGTTACTGCATCTGATTTAATTTCTACTATAAACTCCAACAAAATATGCTTTATCATCCCATTCTTTGCCAATTTTCTGTTGCTATTTCTCTTGTTTCGTTTATTGCTTTTTCTTTTATTTAGTTCTCTACGAAATATAGGCTTAATCGGACTTTTTACAACTTCGCTGGCTTAAGATCCAGCGAAGTTATAGGAATTCCGATTAGGCCTATATTTTGCCATAGTGACGAAGTTTCTTAAATGTCTTCCCTAGCAAAGTGGCCGAGTGCCCTTCGGGAACTAAAAACAATATTGAAAAACTGTTCCACCGAACCGCACCTTACAAAATTTTGTTTCAGTGCGGTTAGTGGAAGTGCTCAGGTGCAGTTCGGGCAAGTGCTGTTGAAACCAGTACTCTGATTGGAATAAATCGAACTCCACGTATTTTTTTCTAACTATTGGACTTGTGGAAACCAAATCTCATTTCGAGCAGTCCCCCGGTATCTTAAAATTGGCATTAGCTTGACTCTTTCTTAATTAAACCTTATTAAAGATAATATAATTATGAAGCAACGAAAAGTCGTACCTAAGTACTTCATAAATATATCTTCGCACAATCGTCGCTTCCACTACACCCTAACCTATTTCAAGTTCGTAAACATTAAAAAGCTTAATAAAATAATAAATGCCGCTCGATTGGGACCGGTTCTCGGTAAGGAGCTTACGAAGGCTTAAATTGTAAAGTATCGCCAAACGTCGCCGTCGCCTGCGCCGCCGTCGGGGCTACTCGGGGCATGTCGGAGGCAAGCGACAGAACTTGTTCGCGTTTATTTTGTTTAATTAGGATGTTTATTGAAATTAAATGTGTACGTTGATTTAGATGAAGACTGACTTACTGTTTTTTTTTTCTTTAGTGCAGTATTCTGCGGCTTTTTTCTGCACTGATTTTTTGGACAGTTTTTATTATACCTAATTAATTAAAACGGTTTTTTTTTCAGGTAACTATTATATTTATTTGTTTTAATTTTTAAGGGCTGATTTTTCAATCGACAGATAATTTTTATTCGTCGAATAAAATTGTCGTCGGACAGATTTTGCATGGAAGAACAGTGAAAAATTCAAAATTATTCGTCGAATAAAATTATCTGGCGTTGGAAAAATCAGCTCTTAATAACTTTAGTATTTTCGTAATTTAGTTTGTCAAATAAAGATCAATTACTAGATTAGATCAGAGGTTTGTTAGTCTGCTTCAATACATTTTTTATTAAGTAAACAAGCTGTGTGCTTCCAAGCCATATTATTATGACATATCCCCAGTGGATGCTGATCCTTCTCATTAAAGTCAATAACAGCTTTATACTGCTTGTCAATGTTTCAACAACTGTGTCCAATAAGCCTGTTACAACAGGAAAAATTAAATATCGAGGAAGACATATAAATGAACAGTTATGAATGAATAGTATATCTTAGGGTACGCCACACAGCATTTCTTTACGTGCCGTCGACGCGCATATAGGTACGCACGACGACAAATCAAGCTATATAATATGTATTAGCCAGTATAAGCTGACTTTTTATTGTACGCAAAGCCTACACAATGCAAGGCCAGCTAAAACTCTAAATGTCTAGCTTGATTTATTTATTTATAGTTAATTAAAACGGAACAACACTAATTAGATACATTAATTTACATTTACATTACAAACACAATTATTACGTTAACAATAATTATGATAAATATAGTTTAATTTAAAACTAACATGGCACAGTGGACTCCCTTGCATACTTTCTCTCACAGAATACCAGACATTATAGGTACGCTTAATTTTACTCCATTCATCCGCAAACATATCACATTCAGGGTTTACAGTCAGAAGGGCATTCTGACTGTCGTTCCCAGTCTGTCGTACCTTTAGAGTACGACAGTCTGGGGACAGTTTTAGATGGCAGTTGCGTAATGATATGTCGTTGCGAACGCAACTAGCGCTGTTTCCAAGGCAGACAACGCACCGTCGACGCTCTAACGAGTCGCGTTGTACGAAACGCGCGTATTAAAAATACCGCGTGCATAGACCTTTAAGGCATATTTCCTTCAAATAGGCTGATGTTATTCATTTACCATCGATCAGCATTATATTGTGCAAACCTTTGTAACACCCGTCAACACACAACAATCCCCTATAATATCGATTGGTTCGGGTGTAGTTCAACAATACATCTGCCGCGTCCCCTTCCCTGTTCCGTCCCTGACTAAAGGCTCACCATACAGGCGCGACGCGACGGTGCGACGCGATTCTGGTAGAACAATTTCGATGAAGTTTTATAGAAATTTTTCTACTAATGTCGCGTCGTGCCTGTCTGCAGGAGCCTTAAAGCGTGGTTAATGGACGAAACTGCGTGACATTTACCTTGAGTAAAGTAGTGTAACTTTGAGCTTTTACGTTACTATGGAAATTATTATTATTATTTTTTTGTAGGTAATCTATTGGAATCATATTCTATACGGAATTAAAATTATCTGTACATAAATAACCACTAATACCTAATTAATTAATAAAAACCACAAAATGATATCCTAACTTAACTAAAACTATTTACAAGATAAAATATAGAGACGAAAAATTCATCCGCATCGCTATCGAGTGGTAATGTATTACGTTGTATGGCAATCTATTTAAATGAAATCATTTATTTCAGTTTTTTTTTCAAGACATATTTACAGACAATAGATTTGTAGTTTACTTTCTCTTTATCTAACACCCTAACTGGAACATGTGATACCTACAGCAATATACCAATTTGTCTTTTTATCCAGAGCTAGCTTTATCTTATAGTTTACTAGCTTCCGCCCACGACTTTGCCCGCGTGGTATGTCGATAAAAAGCGTATGTCCCACGGGGTTCAAAATATCCCTATACAGAATTTCATCAAAATCGGTCTAGCCGTTTCGGGGATTAGTCGAAGCAAACAGACAAAAACATGAAAAAATTGTTTTTTGTTATAAGTACCGTATATAGATACTGTCTGTGCATTGCCGCGTGGCACTGTGCATTTAGTAAAAATCTGTTATTTTGACGTTACAAAACAAACACTTGAATTTAATTTTAATTTTAATAAAGGTTGTGAAAAGATCACTGGGGATCAAGAAGGTCTATATCCTCTTGACCCCCAGTGATCTTTTAAAAATAATTAAAGCTCAGTTACCTAGGCTGACATCTCATTTTTAGTCCATATATAAACATACTAAAAATGCGATGTCAGTTAACTGAGCCTTCATTAAAAATAAAGTATAAATAGGTACGCATCGTTTCCTCATTATAATAAACAACAAACACAGCAATCGGGGAGTAAATACCTCCAAATTCGCAAACAAAAGTCAGCTTAATATCGCGCACACCCGAGCTCAAACAAATTAAAGAAAATCCCCAGAATGGGGAACAACGAACAACTATTAGTATTTCGTATCATCACCAGTACACAGTATACAGGTTATATTGAAATTTTCCTGCGATGTAAATCTCGCATAATCTTTAATGTCAACTCAGAGCTTCTGAGACGGGGAAGTTAGGGTGCTCACATGTTGGCAAGCTGAGCGATATTGGGGTGACATTTTGTTCAACTTAAAAAAACAAAACGCGATCTTTTTTTCATGTTGAAACCAGTTCTCAAGTAGAAGTAAGTTAATAGTCGTTTTTAGTAGTATGTAGTGGTCTAAACTTTTCAAGATAATGAATTGGTTTGCGATTTTGTTAATGTAAATGAGGTCCTTATTCGACTGCTCTATGTGTATAAATATAAGTTAGTGGAAAAGGGTTCCACTAACATAACTTTGTTGTTAATTAGGCGCCTATTTATACACAGGAAAGCATTGTGCCCTCCAAGTATTCAACTACTGACTATAAACAAGCCTAGGAATCTAATTTCAACAAAAAAGTAAAATAAGATCATTATTTTTCAAAACCATCCCATAAAATATATGCCTTAGTTTTTCCTTTCCCAGAAATTTTTCTCCCGCTCCTTTAGCCACTAAGTCCAACCCCCCAACTCCACAAGGGGTACAAACGTCCCTGTGATCTGTGACGCGTATGATCCGCTCCGCTAATATTATTTTGAACCGAGCACCAATTGTTTCCATGCGGTGGCCTCAGGCAGGACAGCTCTAACTTTTAATCAGTTAGCAAATATTTAGCTCGGTCGTGCATATTGAGGAGGCCTGTGCAATTGCATTAGAGGGTTAGATTACACACCAGTGATCAACGGTCACGCTTCAATGGAGTGGTATGTCACATTGTAAAGGGTGGAATATTAAACATTGTTGCGAAATGGAGTGGAAGATTTTGGATTTTTTATTGCATATGATTGGATTTTCTTTTTACCTTTGTGCTACGATAAAATGGAAGCGCTCTAAAGCTACGGCTAGTCCAGTAAAAGAATAGAAGCTTGCTTTTAATTGGCTGTTGGCTGAGTCTGGTTTGATTCTAACAAACCTTAGAAGGGGCCGTTGTTTGTAATTTTACCTATTTCATGTTTTATGTAAGGTGTAGCATTATCAGCCTAAAACGGGCCCACTGCTGGGATACAAGCCTTCTCTCTTCCCAAGGGAGTTAGCCATAATCTACCACACGGGCCCAATGCGGGTTGGTAGATGTCACATGTCTTCGATTCACTATGTTTTCTTTCACCGTTTTGAGAGCAATGGTGATGGAATTATTCACACAAAGTAAAGCGGCGTCTTCTTGGGTTTGAACCTATGAACTACAAATTGTAAGTTGGAGCCGTTGCCATTGGGCCACCCCTGCTCTCTATTAACCTAACTACCGAGCAATTGCTTGTTATAACGGACTTCAAAAACCTGGTACAGTAACCACAAAAGAATTCAAGATTCCAAAGCTCTATGTGACATGAAATTACGCGTTTCTATCTAGGGTCCAACTGTGCACAAATCTCCCACAATCCAACATTCCTTTCACAGACAAGACGGTAGCGTACATTCTCAATTACAAGAAGATTTACTCGTACGTGTCTCATCGGACGCAAATGTACCATTACCAGGTACAATTGCGTACGCAAGTGATCGTCACGGTGCGGTGGCGGCACGGTGGCGACGCTGCGTCCGTCACGGGACGCGTATTTGCGCAGTGTCGTGCCGTATTGCGGACGATTGGCGCACGTAGTTGATGTCATTACTCGGACATGTACGTGGGTGACGGGTACAGGTGCGGACCGAAGTGGAATTGGATGGTTAAAAGCACGTATGTTGTGGTAGACTTCATAAAGTTTTTCTAGGATATTTAGAGAAATTATTTTGAGTTAAGGACAAAATTTGAAAATAATATTCTTTCAATAAAAATATGTGAACTCGTTACGGGTATTAAAATTATATGTCTGTACACATTAGAACTCAAATCTGTATGTGAATTGCAATAGGTGAAAAATCAGTGCCAGTATGCAAATTAATGATAAAAATTCAGGTTAAGAATTCTCTCGACGATTATACTCACGTTTTCCATTGACTTTCATGTAGTCCCTGTATTTTATGTACGAAAGATGATGAGACAATAGCCAATGGATCTCAAACCTTCGTCCATGCATTTTTTTTAATTTTGCAAGATATGTACAAAACCTCTTTGCTACTCAACCAATCAGCTCAAAATCACGTTTTTGGTGGAACATGACGTAATTTTTGTAGCATAAAAGTTCAAGAGAAATATGGGCTTAAAGTTTGAGAACCACAATGTCCCATCATCGACTGAATTAGCGACGTAATTGGGCCTACCGCTGCAGACAACTTCATAAATGGATATGCGTACATACTGGCTAATATTTGAAAAGGATATGAAATAGGAGATGCGAATTGGATTTACCATAAGTGAACTCAAAAATGACATCATTTGATTGAAATTATACCTTCGGATGTCGATATGTCTGGCTGGTGGAGAGTGGATGCTATACGTTATGTGATTGGTAATCATAAATTGACTTTATTGATTGATTTTAATTATATATGCTACTGCAAGAAATGTAAATGTAGTAGTGTCATTCAGTTATTTAAAAATTTCATTAAGATTTGTACTCTTACCATAAATCATATCAATTTCACCTTCACCATCATCACTTCAGCCTAAAGACGAATCTATAGCTTCATAAATAATACTATAGCTTCAGTGTATCTCAGACATTTTTTACAATTTCAATCTAAAATTTTCGCAGTGTGATCACAAAACCAAAAACAATCTAAGAACAATCGCTGAAATTACATATAGGTGCGCAATCATGACAGGAATGCCGCAAAAGATGAGCCTTATAAAGAAGCAGATAACCCTTCGCCACTCGCTGGCTAAAATTGACACAAAGTTCGTTCACGACTAGCTAAAATTGACACTGACAACCACGAGCTTATTCAACACAAAACCATAAAGGAAAAAATCATCCATATAGCGCCATCCTTATCCTACCCATAATGAGGGAAAGGGAAGAAAAAATCGTGAGCTGCAATCTCGACGGGTAGTACGACAGTATTCAATTCAATTTCAAAATCATGATACAATCGAGTACTTACACGCTACCAATATGAGAGGCGAAAATTGGCTGTACCCATGATAGTATGACCGAAGCTATACTTAGACGCGTGATACACTGGTGTTAAGGTTGGCAAGCATGCTGTAGTACTTTCGTCAAGCCAGATTTTTGTACTTTACCATAGATAGTCCAACATGGAATCCACGTTTACTCTTACGAAATTCGGTTGACTTTGTTTCAAAATCAAAAGTTATTTATTTAAATTAGGCTGAGAATGGCCTCTTTTTGGACGTCAAAATTACATTAAACACTAGACAGTCTCTTAAACGCAAGCTCTTCACCACTCCCTAGTGCTCTAGCTGGCAAGAAAAAGTGGCGCTATAAACTCACCAGCAACACAACTGTCTGTTAAGTTAGAAAAACACGATTCTTTACAATAAATTATTAACAAAACAAAGAAACACAGAACATTAAATTAAATTATTAGCCATATGTCAGCCAGCACGGTCTGAATTTTTCTTGAATCACTATTTAATTTTACATTATTAGGTATACCTACAACATTCCCATCAACTCTAACGCTTTAAATTATAATGTCAATATTAATAACAGTATCCAGACAATCAACTTCTACACTTACCTTAGCAAAATTAACATGGCCAATTCTAATCTGATCATCAACCACCCAACATTTGCCCAAAGCATGTCCAGCCTTACCACCAGTATTTCACTTCCCAGTCCACACCTAGAGCCTAGCTCGTGAAACGATATTGCCATATCATCAGCACCCAGTTATTTGCTCTCCAATCGTGTGAGAAAAACGTTACACAGCTATCGAACCTACAATTTGTTTCAACGGAATGTCAAATGTTGAGAAACTATTCTGGTTAAGTACGTGATCTTTTTTTTATGCGCGTGACTATCGTTGTGTGATTACTGTGGAGTCTACGTGCTTATTTGTTGACATTAGAATGTGTGGGGCTGTTTGGTTATGGTGTTATAATTTAAGTTGTAGTTTTCACATAGTTTTTCCTCTTATCAATAGTGTGATGATAGTTTGCTTTCGTTACATTTATTTTAGATTCATAGAATTTTCTTCCAGAATCTCTTTCTTCAACCTACAGTCACCATTCCTATTGTCCTTTTTTGTATAAAAAACTTTACTGCGAATGTGGGTGTACTGTTAGATGCACCTCTGCCTAACCCTTTGAGGATTTTAAGCGTGATGTTATGTTTACCTTTGTAGTTACTTACTTCAGTTTTTCCATCCTTCGTCACACTGTATTTGATCAAAATAACTATAATAATATCTTTTTCATCGCTGTTTTACAATGTCTATTACAAAGTAATAGATTATCCTTTGATCGTATCAGTATTCATTAGATTTGAACTTGGTTGACCTATGAACTTGTACCTACTCTTAATTTTATTATTTTAATATACCATTGGCCAATATTCAAATCATAACCTTTGACTAAGGAATAGAATATCGTTATCTCAAAAATTATCTTGTCATTATCAGTATGTAACACATTTGCTAACAAGGAGTCATCGCACATGACCGCTTTTGAAACATTTTGACGCCCATCACTTTGAAGAAGCGCCTTATCAGACCACCTTCGAGTCACAAGGGTTACACGTTTCATTACCAAAGGAAAATAGTCTCTACCCCTTACAAATTAAAGTTCTACTGAGGTGAGTGAATAAGTTGGTAGTGCGGTGGTCTTTACAAAAGCCATGACGGACAGTCGCTTGACGAATTCCTTTATGCTATATGTGATATTGAAACATGTATCCAGGACTGTATGCTCATTACTATAAGGTTGATATTTGAGAAGCATATAGACGGATGTATTCAGATATTTTTGCCTAAATATAATAGTCATGAAGATGTCAGGCGCGTAGTATCGAGTGACACACGGTAAGATATTTAAATATATCGTGCTGAGAACAAATTTCACTGTTCTTGAGTAGCGTTTGACGGGCGGGTCGCGTCATGCGTTAGGCGTCAGGGAAGACACTGACGGTTTTTGACGCCGACGCTTAGTGTATGACGTGTGCCCATCCGTTTCACCTGGGAGATTTTCAGATGATGTGACATGGAACTGAGTTCAAACGTTTTGTGTGGCTTTTTTGAAACTACATTTCACATTCGACCTTAAAGTACGTCAGAGAATATATTCCTCTTTTATTTGTTAATGTGGCGCCTGCAGCTAGTTCAAAGTTAGTTTTAAAATCAATATTGATTTATATTTTTACACCTTCATACACCTCATGGTAACAAGTAGAAAAAAGCATCAACAGTGTTGTAAGGACTATTCTCGTGGAGACAGGGGCACATAATAGTTTATGATGTCAGTATATATCCGGCTAGTTTTCGTATTCTAAAGACCTAAAAAGGCTGAAATTGTATATAAGAATAATCCATGACGCCTTCTCTTCAAATAACCAACTGGTATATTGTAAAAGCAGATTGCATAAAAGTCCTACTTGTAAGAAGAACTCTTAAAATACCGTCCTATTCGCTGTGTCCCACCGTGAAGACATGCATGACTTTCAATCACCATCATTACTAGACGACCATGTCGTTTGATCAAACAAAATATAAAACTAAACAAGCTCACATCTCACGTCCCAAACAGTCATTATAGAGATTGTCCAATCGAAAATTACCGACACATCGCCGGCGATAACTACGTGACTTATCCTCCTTCATATTTAGTTGTAAAGGTGAGGTGATGTTGGAAAGCTAAGCGAGGAATGAGCAGGAGATGAGTGAGGAAAGAAAGGTGAAGCGAGAAATGAACGAGGTTAATGCTGTTAGTGAGAATGTGGCATTCAATTGATCGTTGATAAGTGAATCTCTGACTGAGAATCAGTTAAGTATTGCAATACAAAACTAGTGTGACTATGTATTTGTAACACTGTAGCTGACATGATTCACTCTGTTAACATTTAGTTTGAGTGAGAGTGTTGTAGTTGAACATCGCACCCTGCGTTCTTCGAGGGTGCGATGTACAGAGAGAATTGAATACGATGACAACACACATAATATTCAATTCTCTCTCTTTCATATCTTAGTCTCCCTTAAGAATCCACTCAGTCTAGTGGAAGTATAAAATAATCTGTATCCTTAAAATCTATACAAGTTTTCCTAACTTAACAGACAGCTGTGCTGTTGGGGAGTTTGTTGCGCCAGTTTTTCTTCCCAGCTAAAGCATTATTATATTCTTATGTAATTATTGTGACGTTCCAAAAGTGCTTGTCTTCTATACTAATATTAAAAAGAGGTAAAATTTGTTTGTTTGTTTGTAAGTATGAAGGGGAGAATCTCTGGAACTACCAGTCGGATTTGAATAACTTTTTTTTTGCATTTGATAGCCCAATTCATGAGGAAGGTTACAGGCTATTTAACATCACGCTATTACCCTTATGAGCTGGGCAAAAAGAAAAAAGTCAGAAAGACTGCTAAACGAATTCGAAGTGATAGCGTGGGCAGGTTTTGTGATGGGACAGGAAGGGTCGGGGAACAAGAAATTTCACGCGGACGAAGTCGCAGGCAGAAGCTAGTTTACTCTTTTTTTTTTTAGTAATACGTTGTCCCACACTAGAAATATCTCCTGTATCGTGGGTGCATTTACAAACATTGAAAATCACATACACAACTAGACTGACCCGGAACACCCATAAAAATATTTGTTCCGTGCGGGAATCGAACCCGCGACACGCAGCGCAGCAGTCAATCGCTTAACCACTGCGCCAACCGTGCCGGCAAAATCAGAATAAATTAATTTTAATTTAATAAAAAAGCTCGCTCAGCTTAGCTATAAAACTTATCACTAAAGCCTCTACCTTATATTCTGTGTAGTAATATAATCTGAGGCTAGTAATGGTCAGTTTGAACAAGAAAATTGCATGTGAAATTGTCGTAGAGACAGGTCCAAGTACACTGTTATGTCGATTGTTGATCTTGACTGTACGTGATAAGTTTCATATTATAGATATTTAACGCTAAAGGGGGCAGCTTGTTGTGGTTGGTGATAGTTTCATTGATTTATTTAAATAAGATGCTAGTAAGAAAAGGGACATCCACGAAAATGCATTTAAAAAAATGGCTGTCTGACTTGTGGGCTTCGGATTACCCATAATGACAGTAATTTTCCTAATACCTAACTGCCTAGCCTTTGCCAAAATATTTTGCGGTCTGCTTCCAGTCTAACCGGATACAGCTGAATACCAGTGTTTCATAAGGACCGACTGCTTAACTGACCTTCACAACACAATTAGGTACTGGGTAACACGGCACCCTTTGGTAAGACTGGCTGTCTGACTTTTGAGCTTCTGACTACCCGTAACGACTGTCAAAGATCTACAAATGACAGCCGGGACCAACGGCTTAACGTGCTTTCCGAGGCACGGAAGGGTCTCGATATGTAATGGATGGTCACTCATCCACGGAACGACCAAATGTACCAATCAAACAAATGCCGACAGGTAAAGTAGGGATCCGTCTCTAATTTATACATATTGCAAATAACAAAATACGATATGAGAAACTTTCAAGTCATTTTAAAATCAAACTGAAGAAAGCTAATAAAATTCTGCAACCAAAACCAAAGTCTCTATAAAAGCTGTCACTTTCAGTTCTTCCAATTAAAGTCACAGACTAAAAAAACATAGCAACATGCGAGGAACACGTCTCTTAATGACCTTTCACCCTTCAAGACCAGTTCTGATGATGAATGGCGTCCGTCTAATGAGCCATCAGCGAGACCAGCCGGGATGTCGTGACATCGATTTGCACGCTGTCTTGCGTATGCGCGTGTACTGTCATGCACAAAAGTGTTTTTTTTATTTTTTATTTAGAAACAATTTTCACTTAAAAATGGAAAATGGTATTTAGCTGTTTTAGGTTAGACTTGAAGCTGACCTCAACATGGTTGGGAAAAGGCTAGGCAGATACCCAATGATGATCATGACGTAAATGTAAAATAATCTGAAGCATATTTTTTTGTAATATTATTTTAAGTAGATAAATAAAACTTGAACAAAATTCTATTTTATTACCTTCGCAACTAAAGATATGGAATGCGATAGTTGTCGTAAAAGATGGCTCTGGCATCCTTCGCCTTGATAATGAAAAAACCTGTACGATACATTGTAGCATTATTTGATGACTTATACTAAACACAATATTAGTTGATGCTGCAAAACGTAATTACTGTCATAAAATTGATTGCGTCGGCGACGTTGCTCGCCCAATATTTATTCAGCATACTTTATTACTTCTAGTTAGAATTCCTATTAAATGCAGAATACTTACTTTATAAACTTGTTAGAACCGTGACATTTTGTACGCCATTTTGCATGAGAGCCTGTCGTCGTCTTTACTCGTCATTTAGTTATTACTTTTGAATACTGAAATTTTATTATTTTATCAATTCCGGACATCTTTATTTTATATGATTATTTTTTCTGTATCAGTTAGGAGGCGTGGCAATAGTTATGGGTAGAATTTTTTTTATAGACAGTCATAGTTGAAATATCTTATAACATACAGGTACGGACTATATATACCTACTTTTTTTCTTTGTTTATTTTAAAAATTAGCCTTACTACCATAAAACCATGTTTATCAGTTGTTTAGGCTAAACACCTTTTAAGCACGACATAATCATATGTACTTTGACGTAGGACTGACATAAGCTGTTTTTTTTTTTTATTAAATGTTTTGGTAGTTGACCTTGAGAGGTGGTGACTACTTAACCGGACTATAAACAAATGTTTAAGTTTTTATACTTAGACCCGTACAGTCTATTTGTCTACTGTGCGCTTTTATAATTTCTAACATGACGATATTATCGTGGATAACCACGACCACGTCACGGTATGACTGCACAGGGGAGTAAAAAGTATGGAAATACACTTGAATTTTCACTTGGATTGAAGTAAGTTCTGCAGTCGCTGGGACGCGTCAAGGAGCTTGGGAGCCTTTTTATTAGTCTAA
This sequence comes from Apamea epomidion, assembly GCA_947507525.1. Taxonomy (NCBI): domain Eukaryota; kingdom Metazoa; phylum Arthropoda; class Insecta; order Lepidoptera; family Noctuidae; genus Apamea; species Apamea epomidion. Next base: position 6,700,230 of record OX382233.1, read on the forward strand.
TCCTTGTCTCGTATCAACAAGAGCTGTGAGAATTGCTCATGTCGTGGTAAAACACACTAACCAATCGGCAAGATACCTGTGCGTTAAGAATTAGTTAGTTTAATGCACAGCATTAATTTTCGGTTATGTTTGATATTTGTAAATATATTTCATTTTTAATACTTATAGGCATATTAAATTACTTGGGGTCACACCCGGACTTATTACTCCTTATTTATTTATGAAAATCGTCTACGTTTGGAATGTTTGTGAATATGTGAGCACCATGTATCTATCACATAGTTGATCTATATGTCATGGTTACATTTATCCATTTTAATTCTTTTACCTATTGTGGTATAGTAAGTTTATTTTTGGGTGCATCGTCTTCACATATAATTATATAAATAATGTATGCAATATATTGTAAAACATTTTAAAAGAGTAACGGTGGAGTTTCTTGCCCATTCTTCTCCATACGAAAACTACCTTTTGGAAGGGGCGACTAGAATCAATTTTATTCTAATTTTATTTTTGACGTTCAAAAGTGCCTTTTATGTGCCTATTTGAAATAAATGATTTGACTTTGACTTTGACTTTGATAAGAAATGTTATTAAGTTTCTAACAATTTAAATGTTTTAAACAAATTTTGTTAGCAATATTGTTAACTTTGTTTTAGGATATTAGATATAGTTTAGCTCTGATAGCTTGTCATTTAATTTGTAACAAAAAATCAATTGTAATTTCGCATGCCCATTTCTACTGATATTTGTACGCCGCTAACGGCAAATCATAGAGATCTCTGTACTTATTATATTATAACACTTATTTTTACACCTATGTTTAACAAATAAAAAACTTTGACTTTAACCTACCTACTTATCTCCTTTATAAATTAAAAATGAATCACCGAAATGTACGCACATAGCTTTTGATCGACTGCATAAAACTGGAAAATTCTTTTTTTTTTGTGTTTGTTATTGTCAAGACAAAGTTTGTATAGAAGAAAGAAAGAAAGAAAGAAAAAGTATTTATTGCGAAAAAAGAAAATTAAAAGAAAAATGAATATGGCGGTACAACGTACGCGTACGCCAACGGTCAACTAGTTTAATATAACTAACTGTGTATATCACTATGTACTTTTATGACCGATAATACCGACTGAAGATCAGATGATTAGAGAGCGGCAATCGAATGTGTCGCTTTTGATCCACCGATTTCTATTTTATGATCAAAACGAAAATGATTTATTTACGGATCCGTTTTATTAATAAGGCCTTTCAATCATTTGAATTTTAACTAAATGAACAGCGCGATAATTGCGTGACACACTAACAGTAGCAATGGCTTTCGTTTTGACAGTTCAACAACATTCATTGCGTTGTTTACGTTGTTGATCAAATTTTTTTAGGAACATAAGAAGCAATGGATTGGCAATATCCTTCAAATGATTCTGATTGTGACTGATGCTGTGTTACGCACTCAGGGTGCTGTTTAACTGTTAATCTAGTTATACTAACGTGATTAACATTTTTCCTTCTGAAAAACCGGTTTAGTGTAACAAAAAAAAATGTAAAGCTAGTTCACACGCTATTGTCAATTTAACTGTCAAAATTTAATTTATTAATTGCATGCTGTACAATCGAGTACGACATATATTTATTGCGTGTTTATAAACGTTTTTATTGATTAATTTGCATGTTTGTCAAATTAATCATAACAGGTTACGGTTTGTCCTTCATTTTTTATGATCGTCTTCGCGCTATGTCTTTTATGGTGTAAGTAGAAAGGATGGAACGATATGAGAATAATGATGATATTTTCTAGTAATTTCTCTTCCTTTGTTCATTATTGGCCCAGAAAAATACCATAAAACTGCTCTAATTTCAGAATTTATCTGATGAGAAACTTTTTATATCTTGTCGCAGATTTAAAGTAAAAATTTAATATTTATTCTTAACACTAGCTGCGCCCCACGGTTTCACCCGCATAGTTTCGATCCCGTGGGAATATAAAAAGTACTATATATGTTAATCCTGGTTATAAACCATCTATGTGCCAAATTTCATCCAAATTCGTTCAGTAGTTTTTGCGTGAAAGAGTAACAAACATCCATCCATCCATCCATACAAACTATCACATTTATAATATTAGTATGAAAAAGGATTTTATGTACATAAACCTATGAATTTAGCCTAACATGACTAACCCTCTGAGCAACAATATTTAGATTTGTTTATTAAATTCATATTAGTGACGGGCCTAGTTTTCAAAGTTTTAGTTACAGTTTTACGAACAAATGTCTATCTAATTAGGTACTACTACGAAATCAGAGGGGCAATACTCGTAATTTTAAGAACGTTCACAGTCTGATCTCAGTCTCAATCTGTCAAAAATACCTCTAAGGAGGTCAGCAAAAGCCCATACAACTTTGCCCAAACATGTACCTCGAGGTACACGTGCACCAAATGGTAGAGAAAAAATAGAGGAATTCGAAAATAATTGTGTTTATATCCATAAATAATTTAAAACTACATAATAAATTATTCAAAGTTTTAATAACCTGTAACACAATTAAATCATGTGGCAACTTGGCATGTACGGGTTGACATTAGGAGTATGTGTGTTCTGTGGATATTATTTCGTGGGTAAATGTCATTCACATGTCATTCCGTTCGTTCCTGGCTTGATTTATGTTAAGCTGGGATATGACGGAGATCAGATTCCCATCAAGTTGGAACCCTTGGATGTCGACGCTACGTAACTCATTTATTTATCGAGTTTAATCGCTCTGATAGACTTCTAACACTGCTTCTCATATTATGTAGGTAATATTCATCAACATTCACAGCTGGTATTCAGCTACTTTTGGGTATAAGCATCCTTCCCTATGTTAGGTAGGCATAACTTTGCCTAACGAAAATCGATTATACAATGAGAGTTATTATTGAATTCAAATTTAATTATACTATAAATATTTGAAATGAAACAAAAACAACAGCAGCTGAAGCCGACAGCAGACAACTGTCAACTTGACAGTTTTTTTTTTTAATAGGTAAGGTAATGGACCAAGGTAGTATAATTGTGCCCAAAATGGCGAGCTTTTTATTACGTTAAAAGTTATTTTATTCTCGTCCCCGGGTAACCATAAGAAAAATATATAAATGCAATATTATTCAGTGTAATCTAGTGTATTTTATGCAACTAAGTGTACCCGGGACTTCGTTTGGGCAGATTTTGGTGACATCCTTTCATTTCTTTCATCCTTTCCTTATTTTGACAAGTTTTTGACGTTTCTTTGTCGCCGAGATGAGACTGCGACTAGATTTTGAACGTTTTAAGTTACGAGAATTGGCCTTCAGGTTACTATGATGTCATATAACTACTTTATAAAAATTTGAAATATTTATATTTGGCGATAATTATTTCATTGTTTAGATGTCAAAATTCTTATAATGTTTAGAATAATTATATTGCACTATATGGATCAATGGTCTGAATTAAATAAATTATTATTATTATTATTATATTGATTTTATTTCACTGGTTTATTTTTATTATTTTAAAATCAAAACAGTTGAGTTTTTTAAATATTTTTGTTTCGAATGTTCGACATTTGAACCGAATTTTGGCAAACGCCGAAGTTAAACCGAACTTGAAAAGAATTTTGGCCCATCCCTACTTTCTCTGACATCTGTCAAAGTTTAATTATTTATTCAATATGTGATATACAGAATGTCTGTACATTTGTTACAAGGTGTGTTCTCGAATAGCTTTATTAATTTGAACTACGCACGCACTGCGATCTTTTAAATCAAATACTAGCAGAACTTAGGGTATGAATCAGAGAAACTCTGCTAAAAATACCTGGTAATGGCTAGATACTTGTCTTGATATTTTTGTCTGTTACCTACTTGAATGTTTTTTTTAACACTAAATGAGTGTCTATCTAATCGGTCAAAACTAGCGCCATTAAGAGTTAAGTAAAGAGAAGCGAGGAAACATTGACGAGTATTCGTGCGTCGTTTCATTTCTACACATTATTTCATTATGGTACAAAAGAAGCGTTACTTTCTTTTGTACCATAATGAAATAATGTATGAAAATGATGATGTAAAAAGTGAATATGAGACTAAAGGCTTAATCTACACCCTGTCTTATTCATACTCTAAAGTCTAGCCAGCAGTTTGTATTTTTAATTAGCTTGTCAAGTTGACGCGAGTAAAAGTGAACTGTTTGTTGAACGTTCGTTTAGTACATTGTTGGAGTGTCACGCTCTTGTACTGGTCAATCTCTTAATTTTATTCAAAGCTTTATATTGTCAAAATATTGTTTAGCTAAGCTCCTAATAAAAATGTCTGAGGCATAATTAGTTACAATATAAATCTTTGGATCAATGGGTATTAAAGAAAGGTGTTATTTTTTTTTCGTTTAACACGTGTTATTATGTACTTACCTATAGAATAGAATAGAATATTATTTATTGTTGCTATACAGATGGTTTACGAATAAAGCTGGACAAAATATTTGCCATTAAATCACATTTGTAAACGACTTTCGTAAATTGAAATAAAATATATATGTTTAGAGAAACCGCTTCAAATATTTCTATTCCTAGGTCAAAAATTATGTATTCTTAGAATCTTATGATGATGACACTAGAGTTACTGCAATGCACCTTTAGAATGTTTGTAGGTTCAAACTGACACAATCAAATTAAAAACTACAAGGACAGCTTCTGTTTTCTTAATTTTTCTCCATTACAAATCTAACCACAAGATACTCGTACCTCTACCATTTAAATATCAACGTCCACACCTCAAAACATTAACCACAAACAAACACACGACATTTGGCAGCCAATTTTTCTAACAAAACTTAAAGTTGATTATAAATAATTACATAGCCGAGAAGCGACACTTTGACCTCTCGTTCATCTTCGTCATAATATTATTATCACGTAGGTTGTGTCTAACGGTAATTTTTAATCTGTCGTGTCCCAGACTAGGTAATCATCGGGTATCGGGGAGTATGTACATATACGAATGTTATTATTTTGGTCTTTATGTACACATTAAGTGTAATTTTGCTTAAGGCTGCGTACTTCCCACATTATTATTTTTTTGAAACGATCCTCCCCACTAGGGATTTCTCCTGTATCGTGGGTGCGTTTACAAACATTATTTGGTCCGTGCGGGAATCGAACCCGCGACACGCAGCGTCAGCCTGTCTTCGTATATAGTATAAGTATAATTACCCTACAATGTTCTTACTGCTGCGACACAGGCCTCCTCTCTTCGAGATGGAGTGGACCTACCACGCAGGCCCAGTGCGGGCTGTAAGATGTCAGAAAGAAAGAAGAAAGAAAATACATTTATTTGCGGCAAACACACATAATCTGTCACATGTCTTCGAAGTTCTGGTTCTAGAAGATGCCGGTTTCCTCACGATGTTTTCCTTTACCGTTTTGTAAGTGCCGTCTTCTTGAAGGTGTCGTAGAAAGGTCTAAAGGTGTTGGTGTACATATAGGAAATTGATACGAAGGATTTGCAGCAGATTCCAGTCTTTCACCACTAATTTGCTTGCTAGGTTTAGTAATTACGATTTTCCGAAGTGATCAATGAAAAAATTCATGTTCTAGCATTGGCTTATGTGAGGACAAAATAACCAAACTTAATTAGCTAACTGCTATTTCAATTACATCTGAATTCTAAATGATTTTTACGGAAATTACTTATTAGCCATCTGCCGAGTCTTTTCCTAACTATGTTGGGGTCGGCTTCCAGTCTAACCGGATGCAGCTAAATACCAGTATTTTACATGGAGCGACTGCCTATCTGACCTCCACAGCCCAGTTACTGGGTAATACGATACCCCTTGGTAAGACTGATTGTCAGACTTTCGGGCTTCTGACCTCCTGTAACAACTGTCAAAGATTCACGAATGACAGCCACGACCAGCGCCTTAACGTGCTGTCCGAGGCACGGAAGGGTATTGATGAAGATGATCATCCATCCACGGACCAACCGGTAGCTTAACCTGATCGATCGAGTTGTGCGGCTGTTATTACTCTTAGCCACGGAAATTACTAATCCATTGCCTCATAATTATTATGTTTGTAAATAACGTAGGTAAGTAGCAATGAAAATGGCTGAATTCACAAAATGAATTGTATTGGAATTGCAAGAGTGCAATTAACCCGTTTTTTACAATCCTAGCTAATTTGCATGCACATAATTGGCTATCAGTACAGGCAAATACATCATTCCAAAAGCATACAAAAATTCAAGCAACTCTCACTTTCTAAGAAGTCAACTGCTTTAAACTGTCCAGCAATTTAAGCCGGTCTTCTTCAAGACTGAAATCGTCTGTGAAAGTCTCAAAGCCATCAAGACCATAAGAATCGCAGGTGGCCAAAGGTCAAGCCCCAACTCAAGCCTACCACTACCAGCAAATACGCTTCCTTATCAAACATGGTCATCTGCTAAAGCCGTGTAGACGCTAATGGAGTCGGTGTTAACAACAATATTAGTTTTATGTAAGCCGTCACTTATTTGCCCAACATTGATGACATTTTGATGGGGGCTGGGCTTATTTTACATTTATTATAGCGCAGCGGTTTGTTGGAACTTGTTTGTTCGCAGATTTATGAAACTGGATGTGGCAAAAATGAGTGGAAAACAGAACTGTGGGAACCACCTTGCTTTTCTCTTAGACAGCTCTTTCGTAGGCATTTCATTTTGTTCATATTTTAGTTTCATTTAGACCCCAAAGACAGTGCAGATTTAATCAGAGAAGACGAATTTCACCACACCTTGGCATTGGCATCTTTTTTTTTTTGTTAGCCTTTGTGTCCCACTGGGGAGCAAAGGCCTCCCCCAAATTCTTCCAGGAACTCTTTTGCCGCGCCACCTCCAACCAGCGGTACGTGTACAGATCGTCTCGCCATCTCTTTCACCAAACCAGGCGCGGTCGCAGCCTACTTGGGGTCACCAAGTAGTAAGTTAGTAACTTAAGTTAGTAAGGCAAGTAAATAATGCAGGCTCTCGACAGCTTGAATTATTTTGGGGGGTCATGCCCCCCTCTCTGACCGCGCCTGCACCACACCTAAGTATGTCATATACCCTACGTCTGTAATGCTGCTGGGTACTCAGCGGCAATACCAACCTTGCTGAATTGGCTTTACTTTTCGCCACAGCTTGCGTTAACAGTGTCGAAAAGAGGACAGAAGATCGAACAACATTGAACGGCTTTGCAACTGTTTCTCTATCATCATTTGCCTAGCCTTTTCCCAGCCATGTTGGGGTCGGGCTGCCAATTAAATCAGATGCAGCTGAATACCAGTCTTTTGGATTGAGCGAATGTCTATCAGACATCCATATCCCAGTTATTGGGTGTACCTTGCAACTGTCTCTTCATATAATTAATACAGTAGTTTTGGCTTGGAACTGATCAGTTCTATATTAAAACATAATAAATGATCCGCAAAACCCATCCAGTAACATCTACATCGGAACCTTCAAACTCAATAATAAACAGGCAAAAAAGTCACGCGTCCATTGCGCCTCCGATGGTACCGATAATTTTTCAACACACCGTCTACTTATTACGATCATAGGTAGAGCATTAACTAACGCGCAGTCTTTTCAATCGTGCTCCATTCCTTACAACCAAAAACGAACCTTATGGTATTAGAAATGTAGTTCAAAATCGCCTGGGTTGAAGATACGATTACATTATTACTGCTCGTCCAAAATTGTACTTTGAGTGTTGGATGGTAAGGTTTATTTTGGAATGGTGGGGCCAGAGAAATGATGGTAGTATTTCAGCTAGACATCGGTCAAAGAATCGTGACCGGCCCGTCCCCGGCACCTGACGTCCACCGGTGTCGGTTAATGTAACTTCACCGGAGTACAAAAACAGCATTTCAAAGATACTGTTTTAAATACCAGTGTTGTTATCCGATCGTTTAATAGTTGACCAAGAATTGTTGGTTATTATGGGTAATCGCAGGATTTTTTAATGATACTATGCGCATGTGCGAGTATGTACAAAATCCAGGCGATAAAGGTAAAGCTGAAATGTTACAGCCACCTGTAAACTCCCCACTAGTACAACAAATGCCACAGTGACTCTTTCCGTCTGTCTGTTATGAAAGACAGATAGGTAGTCTAGGACCTGGAGAAGGACTTAGGCTACTTTACTTTACTTTTTTTTTTTTGTTTTCATCCGGGATACTAATTTGTATGCCTTAGAAGTTGGGTAGGCCATTTGTATCGACACCCTCGCGCCATTCCATTTTCCTAGTAAGGTGGGCTGTGTTGGGGCGGCTGCCTCAAAAACCTCAAACGGCACAAATATAAAAACCTTATATTTGAGCCATTTGGGGTTGAAACACTAGGGCCGGGTCGGAGTGCTCATCGAGTTTTTCAGGACATCGCCAGACGGTTGGTCGACTCTTCACGTGACCAGAGGACTGGCCTATTTTTAGGTCAAAGAATCGACATTGCCATCCAACGTGGCAACGCTGCCATACTGCTTTTATACATTTTAGTGCTAGATTGTTTAAGATCGTAATAAGCAATGTAAAATATAAATATCGAATAAAAAAATCTAAAGTGATACATTGCAAAATACACGCAGATGACATCGCATTCAAACGCTTAGTTACCTATAACTATTGAGTATAAGCTGTTAAGGTTTCTTCTTCCCTCGTAAGAATCAAAGAAGATTTGATGGGGCCAAAATGGTAAGGTGACAAAAATTCTTTTGTATTTCAAATTGCAGAAGGAACTTATAAAGCAATTTTTGTCTACGGCATACCTATGTAGACTCAACGGCCATAGCATATCGTAAGTATTCTTAACGTAGACCTCACAGAAAAAAATTAAGAATTGATTTACCATCAAGGACTATCGCATGTCACAGCTTCTATAGTATCAGCTAATCTATATTCTTTAAACATGCTCACGTAACCAATAAACCCAACCAATAGGGATGATAAAAATTCCTTGAGACTCCCTGTTATTAATTTATTATATTGAACTCACTGACTTATGTAATGAATAATTTATTGTCCCTGTTGTATAATTTAATGTAATTTAATTAATATTAACATACCTAATTATTGATCGCTCAATTTATCCGATTTTTATTTCAATTGTATTAAGTAGACTTTATTTTATTTAATATTCTGAATGTACCATGCCGACTATTGTTTTTAACTGTAAACCATTATTTTAATTTATTTTATAAGAATGTCACTAATGTTTGCATGCCTAATATAAAGTAGATTGTACAAGGCTCACCCATCTTATTGTAACATCTTATTTTATGTAGGTACTGCAGGTACCTACATAAAATAAGATGCATCTATGCAAATAAATTTTTACTTTACTTTAATGCTTAGGTAGGTATTATATATTGCTGCTCATTGATGATTTCAGGTTAGTGCCGTTGAAATGACATATTAAATGTCTTTAAATAAAAACTCTTATATCTTCTCCTTCTGCCTGCGACTTCCCCCGACTGACCCCGTCGCATCGTATCGCCTACCCGCGCCATTACTTCGTTTTGGCGCAGCGTTCTGTCTGATTTTTACAGAATCGATCGGCTGGTCATATGCCCTGTTTTTGTTCTGTTTTTTCTTTCGCACCTCTTATTTTCGCGTTCTCGTCCTGAAACACCCATTACAAAACCATCATATAGTACTGTGGGATACTGTATAGCTCTTTTTTTTTAGCCTGTTCTTTCCCACTGCTGGGCATAGGTCTCCCCCAAGTCCTTCCAGGAACTCTTTTCCCGCGCCACCTCGAACCAGCCTTCGCGGTACGCGTCCAGGTCATCTCAACGGCGCCATCCATCTTCAGGCTCTCATTATGTGGAAACTTTTGCCCAGCGATCATCCTGCAAGCGGCTGATGTGACCCGCCCAATCCCAGTTTAGCTCTTAAACACAGAAAATCACTTCCTCAATGCAAACATTCCAAAAAAAATATATATTCTAACCGATCCCACTCATCTGACACCAAAACCAATCACAGCTTCCGTAGACAAAAAAAAAATTGAATAAATATATAATCCTGCTGCTCATATAACTGTTCATTGGCTGTGAATTTTTGTACACTGTGATTAATATACATTCTTGGATTACTTGCGATGAGCGACAGGTCACGAAGACCAGTGGCTTGTTGACGTAAGCTTTCGAAATGAGGATCTGACTTCATCTACCTTAGTCTAAGTATATGTGCTGGTTTTAATTTCCGTTTCTATAATTGATAGTAATTCATGGATCTTATGTGAGAAATTCATGAGAACGTTTTTATGGCTGCAATCATTATTTTGGCGCCAGTTGATTAGCCACTACCATTTCGGAACGATACTTTTTTGTCTGCCATCTTATCCCAATTAGCAACTCCGCGCATCATTTCATTGGTCTCGTCTTTATCAACACAAAATATAAATGATACTGTTATAATATAATGTATTAGAGACCCGCCCCTGCTTCGCACGGTTTTTACGGCTGACAAAACGTCGAGATTTCTATTTTATTTTGCAGTTTATTATACACATAAACCCTACCAAATAAACTTTGTACATGATGGTGAAAACCACATCATAATTCATTGCGTAATTTTGAAGAACAACGCGGTCACACAGACACGAACAGCGTCTTTAATTTAAAATATATACAGGATAGCACAAACATAATCAGCCTATCATGTACCCACCGCTGGGACACAGGCCTCCATTATGTAAGAGGGAGTGGGACATATCCACCACGCAGGCCCAGTGGGGGTTGCTGTCATATTTCTTCGATTTTTTGGTTCTAGAACATGCCTTGGTATCCTCACGATGTTTTCCTTCACCGTTTTGGGAGCAGTGGTGATGATCTAATTTATATAAAGTAAAGCGCCTATCTGGGTTCGAGCCTACGACATTCAACTCGTTTATATTACAATAATATGTACAGATACATAATTATTCAATTTCAACTATATTATTTATTGTACAATATGATCAGAACTGGTTCAAAGTTTGCTATCAGCCTGAATCTTCTCAACCAATTTCACATAAAACAACAAGCATAGAACTACTTATTTGCCTAATGTCTACATGTCAACCATCACCGATACTTCACTACACCATAATTACCATCCACCATACTTTTCCCATACAGAGTGGTCACAGAGAACACACATAGTTCACGTCGTCGTGACCACGCCATGACAGCTACTTTTTATGCTCATCTCGTCTTTTTGCGGAATTGCTCTCTTTGTCTACTTTTATTTACGTGCTCGAAGCGGCTCTGTATTCGTAGGGTGGGGAGTTCGCAGATGCGGGAGTAGGCAGAATAGTGTCTGTATTGTTTCTGAAGATTATCCGTTTAAAAAAAAATGAAATCGAACGAAAGAAATCTAACTTTAGTTCTAGCCTAAATCTTCGAGCGTATTTGGAGCTTTATTTTGATTTAGGCAAAGTTCTTAATACTAAAATGACAACTTAGCACCGGACTAAGCTGTCATTTTTGTATAAAGAACTGCATTTCTATAACAGTTAGGTTCTTAATTTAATAACTGGCTCGGTTTAAACCTGGTGTAAAGAAAAACCTTGTTTCTTAATAAGGGGAATGAGTTTTTGTTTGAAAGGACGTTTTGTCTTATTTCACAATAATCAAAGGACCAGAAGGAGAAAAAAAAATGTATTCATAATGTGACAAAAATTGTCACATTATGAATATGTAGAATAGAATAGAATACTCTTTATTTCTCTTTTTTCTTTTTTTTTCTCTTATTTGATATATTTTTTTCTTCCTAGCGTGTCGATGGCAAACAAAATGAACTCAGCCCAGAATTCGGCTACGTGTTTGGCGCCATCACTAGCGTCCAACAGTTCCTGTAACGTGCAGCTGTCAGGACACGCAGAACATGATATTAAGTATCCTATCGTTTGTGGAACAGCACCACAGTCACTTACTTGCTCTCCTCCTGAATAGTTATTTATTTAAGTGGGGGTGCAAAAGAAAAAGTAAAATATCATGTAGAAGAGACCAATTGGCGTACCTAGGCGGTGAGAGCAAGCTAAGGAGTTTTTCCATCATGTTAGCGTCACACATTAACAAAAATAAGAAGAATGTGGATTGAGCAGATAGAACGATAGAAACCAATTAAAAATAGACCCATGTGGTTTGTCCATGGCTGTGACCATAGACGATCATCGTCATCGTCGCTCACAGGTCGCATAAAATCCAAGTAGCCATTCTTCTTGGTGGCTCTTTTGGTGCTTCCCCAATTCATGAAGTTAGGTCGTCAACTTCTAATATTTTCTCTTATTACTTTCTAATATTTTCTCATTGATTTTTGCTTAATCATTTGCAAGTCAAAGGCCCATCATATCTGCACCACTCTTTCCCACTTGTCGCTATCCAGGAATGCCATGGGAACGGGTAGCCCCGTCGTACATGACACGAAATTATTGAGCCCGTACAAGTCACTATTACCCCATTACACTGGACGTCTGTGTTTAGCCGTAATGTTCGGAGGTACTGCGTGTCGCGGAATAATAAAGGGTCCCGGTGAATTAGGTGGGTGTTTGAATTGTCTGGAGTAGTGTCTGGATATTTGTAACTGAAATTATTGGGTAAGTATTCAGTAAACATAATTTGAAAATAGTAGAGTAAATACTGTCAAAAAATCGTGTCGCCAACAACTTTAGCTTTCTGCAAAACGTAGTGTGTATATTTTACAGAAAAAACTGCTGTCTTGTACGTAGGTTTTTTTAAATTTAGTTTTGGTAAACTGAAAATCTAGCCTACATCAGATTTTATTTTTTTTGTTAAATCGATCAAACTAAGAATAAAGCCTCTTTTATGTCCCTAGGGAAAAAAAGGATTTTTTTTAAATCCTTCATGTCCCTTGGAACATAAATGATTTTTACTGTTTCTGGAAACTGTGACGCTACAAAAGTTTAAAGAAAAACTGGGCGTTTAATTATTATTAATAAGTGACACATGTCATGTAATAATTCCAATAAATATTAAATGCCAGACCCAACATCTTACGTTATTCTAGTAATCTGATATAACAGTGCATCAATCAGATAGTGAGGAAGTGCAGCCCGAGTGGCACAGTCGAAAGGACAGCCACGTGAAAGTGATTAGCTGCACAGTGCTGCGTTGTCAAGACAAGGAACCCTTGTGTAAGGGGATAGTGGGGCTTTTAGGTATACAGTCGCATTTCAATGCATTTTTATCTCTGGGAGTTTAATTTGTAAATAAAATAATTAAAAAAATTAGATCTTTTGATAAAAACTGATCTCAAATAGCTCTGGATGGAGAGAACTGGAAGGAAAGTAAGGAGGACTTTTCTCCGCAGTGGAAAAATCTATGCCACGCTTATATTTATAATTTGACAGCTAAGTTTCTTAAAAAAAAACTTATATGACAGGTGACTAAACAAAAACGTTTAGGAATTATTTCTAAAGTAATAAAATAACATTATGTATTTTCAGTCTTTTTCTATTACTTTACAAGTCCTTGGAGTTTCTTGTCCGTTCTTCTCCATAGAGAACGTTTTGCAATGGGCAACTAGCCGACTCTATAATAATTCAAAAGTGCCTGTAAATGGTTTATTCGAAATCATATTTCATATTGTATTCTCTATATTTTGCTATGGCACATTCAATTCATTTCACAAACTTTCCTCGCACATCGTTCAAGCCCACTCTCCTCTCAGCGTCGGCAATGTCGCGTGCTATCAAGTTTCACCCACTACAACGGCACCTCTGTCCAGGGTTACACCACAGACAAACGGACAAACAAACAAAAAAAAAACACAGTATTAGCGGCACTTTGCGATGCAATTCCGGCCATTCGCGCTAATTACCTCTTCAAAAAACCATTTTATATAGACCTCTGTATCTTTTATAGTATATGAGGAAGCTTCTAATTTAAGAGGTCAGGTTATGTTGGTAAGATGTTAGTGCCAAATTTCTTGAAGTGTTCGGTAATTGTAAGACAATGCGGGGTCATAAACGCTTGACGTGGTCTTGTGAAGGTGTGAAGGGATACAATGAGGTCACGCAGTTCGTTTAGCGGGCTTCTGTCTAATTATAAAGTGAAACTGTGTTTTAAACTCCTTGTGTACTGAATTTTGTGTTTTTTTTTCCTAATTTGGGCAGTTTGAAACGTCTTAATAAGTGGCGGTGTAAATAATGAGTCGTAGCCAAAACGAGCAAAAAGCCTTGACGTCACACGTTGGTCTCTGGACCTTACTTACAAAAATGTACCTTCTTTATAACATATTTCCCGGAAGAAAATCTCAATAATGATTGCCAAATCCTTTAAATTTAGGAACATATCAATTATCGTAGCCACAAAAAACCAAGTTAACAATTTCACCAGAAAATTACAAAGCATGAAAACAAAATTTCGATGATATTTGCGATAACAACCAAATATTACAGCAAATATAATAACTTAACCAAAACAGGAAGCCCTCGTTGTACAAACACCCGATCCAGTTTACAATCCGAATATAATCGGCGAGTGCATTCGATTATCCATTTACAAATAATTCCCCGATTTTTTCCGAACACCACTCGAAACATCGAACTTCGGGCTAAAAAAACGGGCCACTCTAACTGAGCGTGAAATATGGAGAAAAAATTACGCAAGTGAACAACTGCCCTTACTAAATGCATCATCAAAATATGATTGACAGGTTTCTTAATATGACATCTTTCGGGCGGTGATATTTTTTTGTCGCATATGTGTACCGGGAATCATGGACTACTTTTTATACGACAAACTGTGTGCAAACTGCTGAGGAATCTTCAACTTTGTTAGTTTAACTTTAGGGTTGAAATTAGAGGGGTAGTTAACCAAAATAAGGGCCTAACATTTTGCGAACGACATTAGAAAGGAGATATTAAGTGCTGGGTAATCCAATTACATGTTCTTTGTCAATTTTAGGATGTGTATTATATTTCTATAGAGAGGCATGTTATCCTTCTTATATTTGTAGTTATGTACAAAAGGATATCTATTGAAGGTTTTGTCCTTTTGTCAGTTATTCTGTAGTTCGTAATGACGCGGTTGAAAGACACCGCTTTTTTTCTTATTTTTTTTTTTTTTTAATATTTCATAACTATGTTGTACAATAATTTTAATGTTAAGCTAATCTTCGTCAATATTTTCTAGAGCCCTTTTATAAACATTGCAAAGTAAAAGGACCAAATCCGTATTGAAGGACCAACTTTTTTGTTAGAGAAATTAGTCTTTTTATTTTATTTAATATACTGTCTAAGGGTCCACCCAGTAGGTACAGTATTTTATCTCACGTAGCGACGCGCACTTTCCTTCTGGTTACCAAGTGTACAAAATCGCTGTTAATGTGTGTGTAAACGCAGGAGCTCTCGGAAGTGTGTGTGCGTGTACACGTGTGTGTGTTATTTGCTGACATATTCACAGCGTGTTTTTTCAATTGGTTACCACAAGTAAAGCGCGCGCCGGTTCGTGATATGAAAATACAATAATACGTCAATGGATAAGTGCATATATTATTTATAAACATTAAAGTTAAGAGACGCTTAAACGTCTAAAATGTATAGCTAAACAGTCGCAAACCATGACAATCTACGACCTACAACTTGTAAGGACAAGTTTGAAAGCTAAGTAATATGACAGGAGGCAGCTACAACGAAGTAAGTTCATAGGAAAAATAAGATACCAGAAAAAGTAAAACACTTATAAATTACGTTATAATTAATCCCTTACCCGTAGCTTACAGGGGCTCGTGGCTAAGTTATAACAGCCGCACGGGTCGATCGATCAGGTTAAGCTACGCTTGGCGCGGTTGGTCCGTGGATGGGTGACCATCTTCACATACCAAGACCCTTCTGTGCCTCGGAAAGCACGTTAAGCCGTTTGTCCCGGCTGTCATTCGTGGAACTTTGACAGTCGTCACGGGTCGACAGTAGCCCGAAAGTCTGACAACCAGTCTTACCAAGGGGTATCGTATTACCCAGTAATTGGGTTGTGGAGGGCAGATAGGCAGTCGCTCCATGTAAAATACCGGTATTCAGCTGCATACGATTAGACTGGAATCTGTCCCCAACATAGTTGAGAAAAGACTCGGCAGATGATGACCCGTAGCTTAGTTATATACGGAATTATGTCAACAAAATCACAAATTCTAATCAAATCAAACCAAAACAGACAACCTTTCACTGCACATACATCACAATTGTCAACAAATATTATCACATAAATTATCACTAATTCCTTGAAATCGGTCCATTTATTACAATTTGCGACGATAGACCGACCGGAATACGTCACTGAATGACATGTCGGGCTTATTGTGTTTCTAGGTTAGTCAGATGACTGCATCGGGTTATCAACAGTACGTGTCATTAATGACATTTTGATACGTCCGTAGTTCTTACACATCGTGTGATATTTGCCGGCGACAACACCAGAGAGAAAACCAGTCAAGAAAATTGTAGCACCGCCCTATAACATGGAAATAAGGCGAGTATTCGAATGTGTTTTATTTTCAGGAGTGTAGAGGTTAACTTGGCAACAACAGCTCATACAATTAAAGTCCAATAGATGTAGCGATAAGAGTCACAATACACTTGAGGATGTCATAAGATTATAATAACTTTTGAATGCCCAAGGCGTAATTATACCTTATGAAATTTGGAGGACCCAGAACAAATAAAATATAAATTAAATTGATGGAGAATTGTGATAAACGAGGCGTTATATTCGAAGAATATACAGTTCGAAGACGTGATTAATTCTGGCTTAGATAGCTTCGTTTGCAAGAAATATATGTATATCGTGCATTTATAAGGAAGGAGCGACGATCTTCGCAGGCTGGTAGAAGCTGGATGAGTATGGTTCAGGATCAAGTTGATTTACGTGCGATTAGAGAACATATTCCAGCAATAGACTAATGATGAAAATGGTAGAAGTATTTTTTACTTATTTTTAAAAAATGTAAATAAGTTTTTGCTACATTTGAATACGTTTTTACTTTTTTATTTCATGATCATGTTCTGGCCAGACATTTTTTACAGTAGGTACTCAAAAACTAGGTACTCCTAAAAATATATTTTTAGCTAATGAATTCCATTTACACTGTCAACAGGATGAAGCACAGAGAATATCATATACAGGATAAATTTTAACCCAGTGCGCAACCATGAATTCAGCATATGAATTTAGAACCCTAAATTATAAATTTGTAGTAAGTTATAAAAAAAGAAATATCTCCTATTTCATAGAAAAGTGCCTACGCGGTCAAAATGTATGGAACAACTAATAATATTTTTTGTGATAACCGACGAAACATTTCTACGCTAGAGGGTGATTCTAGATCATATGCTGAATTCATGATTACAGTTTGCGCACTGGTTAAAAATGTATCTAGTATATATACAACAGTCTGCAGCCTGTGGGTTAGACTCTTCGCATACAGTACAATAACGCTTTTAAGGTGCTGTTGGGGCTCCCGCGATTCTGTAGCGCCTCGGGCATGTTTGCTGAAGCAGGTACAGATAGCTTTCAAGCAATTATGCGAAAAAGAACAGCATCCCTGATGTGAAGGTTTCGGGGGAGCACCAATAGCATTTTAAAGGTGATAGAGGATAAGCCTAACAGCCCGTTCCTGGGGCACTGGACCCGTATACACAGCTGCAGGTCTGGTGCAGCGGGATGCGGACTTAGTTATTGTTATGTTTTTGAATTAATTATTATTTTATTTTAATGAAAAATGTTATTTTAGTTTATTTTAATGAGAATGTTACTAACAACAATATGAATCATTTGTATTCGATTTAAATAAATAAAAATATATGATAGGTTTAGATTACGAGTGTGCTTACAAACGAAAATAATGAAACGTTTAATTGAAATGATATCTAGACAGAACACAATTTATTACCATATTAACATATGAGTATTTGCATATTATGATAGATAAGAGACGTTTGTAGAGTTAACTTGATAGATTACATCATAAGCAGCTGTTTACTAGAATTATGATCTGTTCTTTAATCTAAGAAATGAGTGATTTAAAAACTGAAGCTTTCATTTCCAGCTTTCTGTAAATAATTATGCTTAAATTACATGCATTAATTTAACTAAGTAGTGGCTAGGTTTTTAAAGCGACAGCCTAAGTTCCTGAACACTTCTCTTAAACCTAAACTTCCCATTCCATGATACAAAACCTAGTTCAGCAGCAGGTGCTAATAATTAGACACAATTGTAAAAGATTTACTTATGAGCATAATTATAAGTAGCTAAGACTAATTGTGTAACATTTTGATTCTTTTTGGTCTAATAAAGAACATATATTATTAAAATATAAAATAACTGATGTCACTCGGAAAGCTGCCCCGCTTAAATGGAATTGGGCTGGACACATCTGCCGCATGTCAGACGATCAGTGGGCCAAACATACGACCCAGTGGGTCCCGCTTAATGGCAAACGACATCGCGGCAGGCCCACGCGGAGATGGCGGGATGAACTGGACTACTTTGATAAAGATTGATCCTTGGCAGCTCTGGACAGAGCGAGGTGGAAAGAGAGTAGGGAGGCTTTTGCCCAGCAGTGGGACATTAACGGCCAAACAAAAGATATAAAAAAATTGGAAAGACTTCACACCGGTCTCAATTCAGAAAGCGGAAAAACAAGAAGACTTTCCGCTCACAATCATCGTAAAACAGGGTATGGGGTCCCATACCCTCAAAAACCTAATTTAATTTTCAAACTGTCATACAGCACTAACATAATAATTAGCTAATTGGTCACACAGTACTTTACGACTGAGAAACGTTAAAACAAAATTATAATTAGTCATAAATCCGAGCGTGGAGACCATCGATCGATTCTCGATTCTCGATTCGCTCACACGATTATATCGATTTATTTTCTTGTGTGCGTGTATGTGGGCTTGTCTGTCGGTGTGCGCGTATAGGAACAACAGATTTATTGTTAATGGTGTCCCGAACATAATTAAAATGGTTGATGTTTCGCCCGGCCCTCTTGGCCGACGTCCTTCGGTCGAAATGTAGAGTAGCTGGGGTGTAGAGATGGGCTCATAGGTTCAGGATTGGCGCCGATTCCCTGTTCACAAACTAAACTAAATTTAAGTGCAGTGCATCTTTTTCTTTCTATTTCATTAAGAAAAGGACAGAAGATAAATATTAGTTTAGTCCTGTCAAATTAGTCGGCGCCTGACGTAAATTGACCTATTTTTAGTAGCCATGTTTTGATCACGTCTAATTTGTCTATGGAGTATCTTAATTTGACAGGACTAAACTAATATTTAACTTCTGTCCTTTTCTTAATGAAATAGAAAGAAAAGGATGCACTGAACTTAAAAGTTTAGTTTGTGAATAAGGGAATCGGCGGTGCCATTAGATATTTTTTTAGTAAGAGGAGAATCCAGCTTTTAAAGATGATGCCCAATGAGTTCTTCCCTATTTTTCCTTTATATACTTGTTCATAATATACGTATATATGTTTGTGGTAGATTGTATATTGTATTTAAGATTTATATAAATAAAGCATGAAGCTTTTAATAGGAAAATCATATTTTAAGGAATCATAAAATGGAATGTAGGAAGGTAAAAGGTAGGTTGTGTAAACAAAACACTGACTAATTTATTACTAGGTACTATTCACTCACCGAGAGATGTGTGAGAGATAAATATATCTAAGGTTTTCATATTCAAATATTTTATTTCAGATAAAAATCCATATAATGAGATAGTAGCATTATAACATAGCCTAATGTTAGTATTAATTTAAATTAATAATAATAAACAACGAACCATACAACTGTTCCTTCGTTTAACCATATTGAAGTTGACCACCTAAATGGCATGGCAAGGATAGTTATGACTTACTTTACTGTTACTGTTAGCCTGCATAATTACACTGCTGGGCAAAGGCAACTTCCAGCTCCTTCGATCCAGAACTAAAGTGGACAGCTAGTCATTTGTTTTCCCCTGCTCGTCCCGCCATCATGTACGGGGTCTGCCGCGACGCCATCTGGCTATGTCAGGGCTCCACGTAGTGGTTACTTTGACATAACTTACTTTAATTCAAACAGATCAAGTATATTCCTAAAATGAAAAAAATTACGAAGCTCTATCACAAATAAGTCTGCCAAACCTGAGAAGATTAATAATATAAAAATAATTTGTTATTCAAAAATATTATTCATGATGCCTCTGAACTTATTCATTACTCTGTACCGCTTATAGTGTTATAGATAATGGTGAGAGATATCCCGTGCTATACAGCTTGTGGCGCCATCTGTGTACTACTGACCATTGTTTGATGCCGCCGGGGCTGCGGGTTGTTCGAAAGAGATACCGTGGCCCCTGGCACAGGCAACTGAAGGAACACGGGTGGGTTTTAGTCAGTAAAAGTCTGACACTCCCTTCTGCTCCGCCCAGAGCGGGTGGAATGGTTTTTTTTTTTTTTTTTTTTTCTGGGTTGGAAATCATCAAATGAAGGAGTCATTTGATGATCTCCCACCCAGAAAAAAAAAAAAAAAAAAACCATTGATCATCACCTGCAATGATACTGATTGTGTAGTAAGATACGTAACATCACATAATCTTAGGGCTCTCACGACAAAGATCAGTATAAATAATCAGCCTATAGCGTTCCCACTGCTGGGACACAGGCCTCCTCTCTGCGAGAGGGAGTGGGCGATAATCCACCACGCGGGCCCAGTGCGGGTTGGTGGATGTCACATGTCTTTCGAATTTGTGGTTCTAGGACATGCCGGTTTCCTCACGATGTTTTCCTTCGCCGTTTTGAGAGCAGTGGTGATGAAATAATTTATACAAAGTAAAGTGCCTGCCTGGGCTTGAACTCACGATCTACAATTCGTAAATCGAGACCGTTACCACTGGGCCACCACTATTAACAAAAAAAAAAAAAATCTGTGTAAAAGACTTTAATACTCCACATTAGAGGACCACAAAAATCAATGGTAATTAGGTATACTAGATAAGTAAGAAGCCAGCCCTGACAACCTAAAAAAAATATAAAAAGACTAGCTGACCCGGCAAACGTTGTTTTGCCATATAAATTATTTCTAGCTGCCCGGCGCTACTTCGTTCGCGTGGTGTCCTACCCCCTACCCTACCCCTACCCTACTCCTACCCTACTCCTACACTACTCCTACTCTACTCCTATCCTACTCCTACCCTACTCCTACCCTACTCCTACCCTACTCCTACCCTACTCCTAACCTACTCCTACCCTACTCCTACCCTACTCCTACCCTACTCCTACCCTACTCCTACCCTACTCCTACCCTACTCCTAACCTACTCCTACACTACTCATACCCTACTCCTATAAGTAAAACGCTGATTGATTGATAGAACTTATACATGAATTATTATATTCGATTGCCATGTTGCGGATCTGTGGATGGAACAGAATAATATAAAAATCACGATTAAAAAACAGGGGTTGATCGTATAAGGGAAAATTTGGAATTGTATCTAATTTTCAATGCGTATCAATGTGTATCATAAAAAAATAAAAACAAAAAATTTTGTCCAAAATTTAAAAAAAAAATTGGGGTGGACCACCCTTAATATTTAGGGAAATGAAAAATTAATTTTCGCCGATTCTCAGACCTACCCGATATGCACACAACATTTTATTAAAATCGGTCCAGCCGTTTCAGAGGAGTTTGGCAACAAACACCGCTACACGAGAATTTTATATATTAGAAGATAACCACAGTAATTCATGAAAGAAAGTCTAATCCTAAGCTAAATCTGATCTGTAAAAAATACTCATAAAACAGCTGCAACTAAGACTAGATACTGACTAAACGGCAATCTGACCTCAGTTTAAAGAAAAGGACGAAAGGAAAACAATTATTACAGAGACTAGTGGCTACATAAAAACCAATTATACCATCAAATGTCAATAAAACAATACAATTTGATGATAACCTTTTGTTTTTTTACAGATCCTTCGATTGGTTGGGAAACACGACAACCATCAGTAAAATATTACAATAATAGTGATTAATATGGGATCGCGATATTGCTTAGAGCTTTCAATTGATTACAATATCTTCAAAATATTACCAGTATATACTTATTGCGTCTGTTATAAATACAAAACATACATCTCTTTGAAAAACCCAATCACTTAGTCAGCCTTTTTGTCCCAACATTGTCCCAAAAGCCGTCTTCATTTTACCTCACAAAACACCAATGTCAACTTCTCAGAACCCTTAATCACCAGATTCAAAAGGTGATTAATCAAAATCGCCATTAATTATTAGACGCGAGTATTTATACTGATTATTATGGGACGTCCGAAACGCTGTGTTGTCCCGCCCTGCTATTACAGTTCGGCCTTTCGGTATTACGGACGACGGACGGTCGCTGGTCGTATATTAGGACTGGAATATTACTGGTGCACATTACGCGTTTACAAAAGGTTTGGTGGGAACGCGTGTAACGAAACGAGATGAGATGTGCATGCGTTTAATTATGTAGGTGGGATAGTTATGAAGTTATGGACGTGCATATTTTTCTTGCGTCGTTTTCCGTGTAGTTTTAAATTAAAAAGAACTGTTGGCCGCATAGATAAGTATCAGTTTTTTAGTATTCGTGAAGGATGACTAAGCCATGTGAATATCCGTAATTTAGGCTTTCATAAAGAAGCTCACGCTAACCTACTTACATTGGCAAATTCATGCTATATATAAACTATTTTCCCCTTGAGAAGGTCAGCCGGCAAAAGCGAAGTCGTGATAAGCCACTAAAATGAATCAGAACTAAGCACTAAACATGCAGTCAGAAAACATTAAGTCTAAACATTACACAATCGAATCAAAGAACCTTCATAAGTCATTAACGACAGAATATCAGTCAATCACTAATGATAGCACATGGCGTTACCACCCCGATTTAAAACACAATCGATATTACAAATCGTAACATTCAACATTTTTCAATCGAATATTATCATCGTACAATTAATAATTCGTAAAAAATCATTAAGGAGCAAAACAGGAGAACAAAAGTCGCGGTCCTTTGAGCCATGTATAAAAAAGGAGAGGAATAAAAAAAGGGAAGGCGTCCCGCGGGGCCAGAGTCGGCGGTGCGTATACTAAACCAACACAGTATGTGTCGACACTGGCCTGTATGATATTGCCGCACGCATTATATGGATAGTGCTTCAGATGATGGAGTAATGTGAAACGGAGGATTTATTCAATTCAAAAGTAGAGAATAAAATATGGGTCTCAAATAAGGGAGCTATTGCAGTAACATTTTCCTATAAGGAAGCAGCTAGCAATAACAGTCTTTCAAATTCAGGATAGAAAAGAAATTACATTAATTACAAACTTGCGAATATAAACAACTTTGATACTTTACCTGTAGCTATGTTGAAGGTATTCTAATAAACAGCACACTAATTTACAGAATTATCACTAATCTTCCAAACACCTACAAATCTCAACCCAATCCTTACAAAATATGACCTCACACAGTAATATTACTCAATAAATAACAAATCTAATAGTGTATTCATTAAACTTTTCCAGCCGATCGACACTCCACCACATTCTGCCGCCACCACCCGCTGGTCCTTAGGTCCTGGTGACAGGACACGACATGTTATAACGATCGCCAATGAGTAATGAAACTTAAATTGTATTTAATTGGACTTTTAATTTGTTCTTTGGAACGGACTTTGTGATCAGTATTTGTTTAAGCTGATTAAGAAACTTGAATATAGGTAGAGAATAAACACTAATAATTATATTTGCAGAACCCTTAAGTGACAAATGTAGTACGTATCTAACGGTTGCATCCAAATAAGGTAAAAAGAAAAGAGGGGACAAATGATTAGAAACGCCAAACTCTTTTCTATTACATCAGCAACATTACAACTTGGCAATATACCTAAAATAATAACAAATGTTCTTTGATATCTAACAAAAACAATACCACAGTACAGCGACAATCCCCCTTCGATTAACCATAATGAAAAAATAACCTGTCGTCATACCTTAAATGGATCCGTCACCGTAAATAAACGAGAACATTGGAGAGGTCCCGCAAGGCTTTCATCTAAGCCCTGCGTGTCCTTACACAGCCCATAAAGCCGACTTCCCTATATTTATGCCCTTTTGTCACGACACCGTCCAATTGGATGTCCCGATAATTTACGCTAACGTGACGACATTAATACACAGCTAAGGGCCTCGTGATATAGGGCCTTTTAATAATCCATTCAGGGCGCGTGCTGTGACAATATTTCCCGTGAACTTATAGCGTTTTGTCTCGTACTTATTTATGTCTTATCGTTAATTGAATGGCCTTTTTTTGATGTATATTTTATTTCGATAACGGTATTATAATTTTCGTCCTCGGTTTTATTTGGTGTCATGAATCAAAATTCAATTATGGGAGTGTATCCTGCGTCGATGTTGGTGTTTAATTTTGCAGGCTGTGTTCTGCCACCGCTGCGGCGTTGGCAGAAATGAAGTCACGAACGGGGAAGGTAGCCACAATAAAGTAGATAACACTTTCCTGATTTGAAACTCAATTGTGTGTGATTGTCCGAGGCTCAATTGTTGAAATTGCAAGGGTTACTGGAAGCCGCGAAGCTTGCGAAATAAGATGAAGTGGCTGCTGTTTTTTGTTTCAATGATTGAGCCATTCGGTCAGACCTTAGGTATCTATCTACTTTATTAGTACCTCCTCAGATTGATACCTTCGGTTTTATTTTTTCCTGGTCTATAGTGTGTTATTGATGGAACTCATTAGTCATCCGTAAATGAGCCAATATTTTTATGAGTTGTCCAAAAGCAAAAAAGCTTGAAAAGGTTTAGTTTATCGTTATATCGCAATCTTATATGGTAATTTTCGAGTAGGTATTCACATCAAAATGATTAATTTCTTTGTCATTCATCTTCATTTATGCTTGACATGCAAAGGAACGTTTGTGATTTGGTAGAATTTACTGATGTTGTAGGTTGTATTGTTGGCATTTACAGGTATGTATTTCCCGGTATATACCTAGATATTTTTTGTTATCTATTCTCTGTCTCCTAGGTAAAGATCTCCTCATTCCTTCTTCCCACATTCATTTCAAATTTTAAGATTTTAATAGCTAGCGGTACTGTTGTGGTTTTCCTCAATCCTTTTAAGAAATAAAATTTATTTAGGTTGTTATGGCAAACGACATCGCGGCAGGCCCAGGCGGAGATGGCGGGATGAGCTGGCGTCCTTTGATAAAGATTGGTCCTTGGCAGCTCTGGACAGAGAGAGGGAGAAAGAGAGAAGGGAGGCCTTTGCCCAGCAGTGGGACATTAACGCCTAAAAATAAAAATAGGTACTTAAATGCTCAAGTAAATAATTTAGTTCCTTAGGGCCTTCTTAGTAAACGAAATTCGAATTAGTTCGGAAGTCTATTCTATCATTATTTTACTGAAAATTATTACACAAAAAAACTTAAACTGTGTCAACTCCGCTGACTCCGTCAGTGAGCGGAGTTCACACAGCTGAAGTTTTGAGCCAAATATGTTTGAACTT
Organism: Apamea epomidion; assembly: GCA_947507525.1. Classification (NCBI taxonomy): domain Eukaryota; kingdom Metazoa; phylum Arthropoda; class Insecta; order Lepidoptera; family Noctuidae; genus Apamea; species Apamea epomidion. The sequence goes on from OX382233.1 coordinate 6,725,817, forward strand.
TTTGCCATCGATACGCTAAAATGAAGCAGATTGCAATATAACATCACTTTTAAAACAACAAAACTATCAATCAAGTACGTTACAGCAATCATAATTGCCTTCACACATGACAGAGGAAGTGAAGAAATTCGTCTCAGTTCTAGCGATAGCTAAAGTACCAACAATTGGCCTCGACGATAACATTCACAATTGAATTGAGGGCAAAACGACGCCAATTAAACACCGCTTCTGTTGATAACTGTTAATTAAGTTAAGAGCTTTTAACTGGTTTTGTGATAAAATAAAACGTAATGGATGATTGGTTGATATCTACGTGATACTACGGTGGAGGACTTTGAAGAATTGATTGAAGTTTTGGGGCTCTCAGCTTTTTGGTTAACTGACTCTACTAAGATCAAATGTAGCAAAAATGATTGATTTATGGTTGAGATCGACACTTTACTCATTTTGTGTAAAGAAGAAATGAATTTTAACTAATTAGCTATGGAGAATTCCATCTATCATATATTTCTAGTCACCCAAAATAAAGCAATTCATCGAAGTCGAAGATAAAGAAGATCATCATCTGCCTAGCCGTTTCCCAACTATGTCGCGGTTGGCTTCCAGTCTAACCGGATGCAGCTGAATACCAGTATTTAACATGGAGCAACTGCCTATCTGTCCTCCACAACCCAGTTACTGGTTAATACGATACCCCTTGGACTGGCTGTCAGACTTTCGGACTTCTGACGACCCGTAACGGATGTCAAAGATCCACGAATGACAGCCGGGACCAACGACTTAACGTGCTTTCAGAGCCATGGAGGGGTCTTGGCATATGAAGACGGTCACCCATCCAGGGATCAACCGCGGCAAGCGTAGGTTAACCTGATCGATCGACCCGTGCGGCTGTTATTACGTAGCCGAAGATAAAGAAGACAATAATATAAAAATTTTAACTAGGTATCCACACCTCTTTAAACTCCAATCCTGCCAGTTAGATACCACTCTTAAGTGGTAGGTATTATCTCAGAAAAAAAAGCGCAAATCACCATCACAAATACAAAAGTTTCAATTTCATCAAATTCGGAAGGCATCATCATAGTCGAAGGGAACCGAAACCTATTATTATACAACAAAAGCCTGACAAACGCAACAAAAACAGAACTAATGAAGTCGGAGTCGAGTTTTATTTCGTCCGCACTAAGCAATTCACATCGTAAATATTCGTCAGTCAAAACGATTAACAGAAAAAAACTGTCCCTTGAAAAAATGCAATTTACCAAATCCAATCAAAAATCACCCTTACTCTTTTTTAAATAGAGGTTCTAACAACAGCATTTGTTAACTTTGCATTGCAAGGTCCCGAAGTCAAACTGTCATAAGACAAGTTCGGTCACTTTTGGGCGATTCGACTTTTTTTTAAATTTTGTTTTTCTTTGGCGGCTCGTTTATTGGAACCAAATGACACGACAGGTGACGACTTTTTTTTTCTCGGGGGTGGATAGAAAAGAATTGTTATACATTTTATTGCGTGTCCCGTCCATGTATCGGGCGATCTGAATTTGTAGGGCTAATTTGCTGGCTTTTGAGCACAGATGTCGTGATAAAGATGTCGGTGTTATTTTTTTAAGGTTTTATTCGGTTTTTTAATCAAACCATTTTTTTTTATTATTATTTCTGTACATTATGTGATAGCGTTCAAAGCATGCGTTAACTTTTGCAATTACTAAAGCAAATGAAACAATAACAACAGTTATTTTTGAAGTTCTTATTTATCTCAATCAATCAATCAACTCAGCCTATCACAGTCCACTGCTGGACATAGGCCTCTCCCAGTCTGCGCCACAACACCCTGTCCTCCGCCTTCTGCATCCAGTCTACCCCAGCCACCTTCTTTAGGTCTTACTTATCTAGCCAAATATAATAATAGGTATGTATGTACTATAGAGGGCTAGAAGAGCCCTCTGAGGTAACGGGTGGAATCAAACACAATTAATTCCTTTAAATTTGTATTGGGAGAATCGCTTTTACATCTTTATATCTAAAAATGACACTCCCGGTTCTAAAACAAAAACCTAATTAATCTCTTTGACACACGCTTGAGCGTTCGAATGTAACCCGCGCTAAAATATAGCCGGCCTGCATTATATGAGGTCGTCTTCGGCAGACAAGCCTCTACAGTACCTACTTGTAATTTCTATAAATTACTTTTTACAAGAAATATAACAATCTATCAAAATACATCATGGCATGGAGATTGTTAAATCCACCAAGCAGACTAATTTACACAAGACCAACAATAATATCTATTAGGTGAAAAATTTGCATTACAACATACGTAATCATCCCCGCCTAAAAGAAGCAACCCACAACCACAAAAACTATGTAAATAAAACAGCCATTAGACTGATTTAAACAAATGACACGCGATAATCTGCGGCCATTAGCAGACATCAGTCAAAATCCCGAAACAATAGTAATTGTTGTAATAAATAACGTCCCTGGGTTTCGTAAACCACTTGTCTACGAACGAGCTATTAAAATTACATTACCAATAGTACTGCGGAGAAAAAATGGTAAAAAAACGAAGAAAATGTTATGAATGTTTATTTATAAATGATAAAGATAACTCAAGCGATCAAGCGACGTCTACTATTATAATAAATAGTTACTAGGTGTGAAATGCTAATTTCTCATAAACGTAACAAAAACCTACTTATTATTACAGCTCATAGGTTGAACCTATATGAACAGTTTTGCAAAAAATATATACATATTTCTTAAACCAGCATACCTACTAAAATAGTAGGACGAAACGTACAAAAAAATACTTTCAAAATATTAATATACAACTGATACATTAAGCCAGATGAGAGTAATTTTAAAAGTCATGTATTTTATATCCTTAAGTTATCTAGAGTAGGTACTTTCAAATATATTAGGTGTGTTAATTCATGAATTTTCAGACTACAATCCACATCTCAACCCAATCCCCTCTGAATCTGGACAGCTATAACTACTCGTACCAAGGGAAACAATAATCTAAATATACTCCACCATTGCAACTCATTTGTTTGTTTTACTGACCGTACATGTGTGGCACAAAACCGGTATGTTTGACGCACTTGTTACTAATGATTGCCGTATTATTGAAACAATCTCAGAAACTCATACACAACGTATGATTTTCAAGGATTCATTAATTTACGGTGATTTAAATAAAGTCTTTTAATATCTCCTTCAATAATACTTAACTATTTCTGAAATTTTTATTCATGTAATTTTGGCAAATGCTCAGGTATCAGATATTTACGTCGCAAACGTGGCAAGTAGCGCAACCTATCGCCAAAATACAGGTAACAAAACATCAAGTCACAGAATCTTAAAAGAAACCGAACTTGGCAAAAGGAATAAGGAAAACGGCAAATAGCGGCCAGCAATTAGAGGAGTAACACTAAAATTTCTAGTAAAAAATATCATCAAAAGAATATTCATTTTAAGGTCTCTGAATATAAATAATTATCAGAGGTTGACTATGACGATGATGTTGAACCATTAACTACGACCATCAACTCTAAACACAGTAAATTTAATTCGATACCAATTTAAACTTTCAATGTAAACACCATCATTTACCCAAACAATACCCATCTACTTTCTATACATAAAGAACGCAACAGTAATCTTATAATCACAATCAGTAAGGCTGCCGACAGCTTATCCCATACCCAATTTCACGCTACCAACTCCGTGTGGGTGGCCAGTGACATTTGCAAGCCAAAAAAATTTACAAAAGGAGGTTTGTATCCAACCGATGATAATTCAACTCCTGTGGGCCACAATGTGACAAACCGAGAATGTCACAATCTCATTGTAAGGATCCTACTCTGACCATTGTGTGGTGGCGCTACTGCTTTGTGCCAAAATTGGATGAGCTATTGTTGAAAAGTCATTTTTTTTTTTTCGCCCAAATACACAAGTGTCATCGGACAAGTGGCTTTGGAAAAGGATTGGAGTAATGACATTTGGATTTTTTGCTTACGGCACCTTTTGGAGGACTTTTGTAAAATTAGGGCGTTGCAGAATCTCGTTTTATCTAAAAGTGGTAATCGACAAAACAACGAGTCCAAATCCTGTTACAATTCAGAAGGCCTTTAATATCGGTCCTAAATCTCAAAACAAGATTCACAAAACGCGTCATCAGTTAATTAAAATTCTGTGAAACATAAATGGTTTGTGTTAAGACAAGTATCATGTTTATTTTCATTAGTACAGAAGTTTCCGTGAACAAAAACAATTCGCCTGAAACAAACAGTCAACCGCAGGACACAATTTAACAGCGGTAGCACAAGTGCGTACTGAAAAACCCACATATGCGCAAAAACGTCACATTACAAATCCGCAGTTAGTACGCCTCTGTTTGTGCTCATCCGGCTTTAAGTCCCTAAAAAGCGCTCATGGTGACACCTCCCCGTCTTCCTCCCACCCCACTGCCTACATGCTCCCATCCCGCTCGCACACCCGCGACTCCGCTCCAAAAGCGACAAAACGCGACACACACTTTGCCCACCAGACGGCCGAAGCGACAGAGCACGCGCGCGCAATACTCGTCTCTATACAACTTAGTTTTAAAGCTAGCGCTCCGGATTGCGCGACACATTAGAGGACATTTACTCACCATCGCTAGAACATCCTAAGCGCCAGCATACAGTAACCATCTTCAACTCTACGCCCACCGAGATAGGTACCATTTTTCCGTGTCATAGCTAAAGGTGGTGTAAAGACACAGTTTTCAAATGTCACGCAGTGTAGTCGTCTCTTTTCTCCGGAGTCCTGTCGCATCTGCCCGGCTCCTTTGGCATCCTTCAGCATGCATATGTCCCCCCGCATATCTTTCATCCCGCTCTACGCCGCCTGAAGCCCAGTGTCCGGTCTCACAGACTGTTAGGCGGTCGTGTTAGCGTCGCTCTTTGTATATGTTCCACACGATATAATCACGAATATATTTGTGTCTTGTACGTACGTAGTACATGTATAGCGTGAAGGATTAGATGTGAAATGTACTGTGAAGTGACGCTCAGTGCCGTTTGATGTTTGTTAGTGTGGAAGACAGTCACCAGAAGCATTCATGATTCAGGTTAGTTTGCCAAATTTACGTATACCTTCCGACGTTTACGGCCGTCCAGAAATATTATTACACTAACAAAAGCAACTAATGGTGGAACATTGGAGATCGTGGAACGGAAGCTTTTGTGAGCTGGTGTATCTTTTAGATAAAGCTTTTGATTTTTAAGCTCCGTTTCTATTTTGACAAAACCTCTAAAGCTAAAGTGACTTTTCGCGACTTAGAAAATTTTAACCCGATTACGCCTTTAACATCAATACATATTTTGACGTTACTCACTTGATTTTGCCTGATACAAAAACCTGTACTTTTTTGTTCGAAATAAAGCAAACAAGCGCCAACGGACAATAAATAAATAAACATCGAATCAGTCGATGGTGAAACATCAATCAGCTGCTATTATTTATTACCGCAAACCCATGCGTGGGTGTACAAAGTGGCCAATAGATAATTTAATTATAGATACGAATGTATTCATTAAGTATTGCGAAGGCTTGAGTCGTAATTAATTTTGAGATCCCAATACTTTCGGCGGCACAATGGCTAAATATAATGACCACTTCGTTAATGAAGAGAGACTTTTCAAAAATGATTTGAAGAACACTTTAAAACTATATGTACGAAGAGAATGTACTGTCTACCTCTGTATCAATACATACGCACTTATTATATTATTTCTATTATGAATAGTTAATGGTTATGTTAGAAAAAATAGAATTTCAGATTGTGACATTTTGTCTCTGTGGTGTGATGTGACATTTTTTGCAATCTTATGAGATTCTCAATTGTTTCATGTTTGTTTTAATTTTTGAATTGTGGCGGAGTAATATTTTATGTATGTTGAATTTTAAGTTTTTAGTAATATTTTGAACGTTGAATATTTGACATAATAGATGATATAAATAAAACATTACTTAATCAGTAACGGTTGGTTTAAGAAAAGTAATGCCTTGTATAAGTGTTGTTTTGAACTAAAGATCAAAATTTATAAATAAATATTTCTTACATAAGTGCAAACACATTATGAAGAAATGCTTATTGCGATTCATATTCTTATGCATAATGAATAAATTAAACTTTCAAGGGAAGGATTCATTTACTTTTATCTTTATTTTATTATGTTGCTTTGAAGTGCAAATTGTTTCTGACTCGCGGCCTATTTTAGAACTTATTTCAATTGTCCCATAATTATTCAAAAGCTCTACCATTTTTTTGAAGCTGAATTACTTTACTTATATTTTTACCATACTCGTATCATTGTAGACTGAAAGCCAGCTCCATCATAGTCAGAAAATGAATTGCGAATATAACTCTGAAAACGCTATTTTTAAAACAAGTAGGTAGGTACCTACTTTTGTATGTGGAAACACAGAACATGGACACGATTACTGAAGTATCTACTTACCTACCAGTAATGCTTGTATTGATAAACACGTATTACATGTATCGCCAAAATGTTGTTTCACATAAGTATAACAGTCGAGTATACCCACGCATGTTGCACCTTTAAATGGCGCCCGGTATCAAACATCAACCTATAATTTTTGATACCGAATGAATGGTCTATATGTCGGTACGTAGGGAAGGCAAACAATTTATTTACTACTTTTTTTGTATCTGTGGGATAGCCTCGAGTTATACTATCGCTCATGGTGTAAAGCAATGATACTGTTGACGATAGTGTGCAATCTTGACTAGAGAAGTAGTAACATATTCACAAGTTGTAGGTACCGACAATATATTGTTACTAATAGACGTTAGGTATAGCGATAAGTATTAAGCACCAGGCATCTTTCTAGCGTAGGCTTTGACGTAGCATAAACGCTGCATTGCTTAGCGTAGAAGCCGTAGCGAGGTATTGACGGAGCGTATACGTAGTGACAATTTTGCGTAGCGTCGACGGTGTGCAGCAGCTGTGTAGGTATAGGATTACTAATACAAATATAACAGTTGGGTATAAACACTAGTGTGGCGCCAACTGTCTTCAAAGGATGCGTTTTCAACCAGGAGCCAATGTCATTGATAAAAATGCAACGTCATGATATCCAGCCGAGGATAATTAAACTATGCGGCACCACAAAAGGTTATTTCAAACTGCTCGTAATAACAAAAATGAATGATTAATCAATTTTACTATTAACGAGGCAGTTATGCGACGTGAATATTTATTTTTATGTGATTTGTCTTAAATTGTAAAGCCAGAAATTGGTTATCCTTGTGTGATGTTAAGGCAAGTTTGAAGAGGCGCCACGGAATTGGCAAAAACTGTTAGAGGCATTCTTTGACGATAAACTTTTAAATTTAAATGGCGAATCGGGTAGTGTAGGTATAACTTCGATAACAGAATAAACAAAAACTTAACAAACAAGTTTATAATATAAAGCTATGGAAATCTATACATCTATACAAATAAATAAAATTGAAGTGTCTATTTGTAATGTCAAAATAACAGCATTTTACTAAATGCATATGAAATGCATATGCATATGCTTCGGTCAAAAAAAAAAACAATTTAATTTCGTTTTGTCTGTCTGAATGTCGGTGTCTGTCTGTTTGTTCCAGCTTATCTGATTTTGACGGGACTTTCACTGGCAGATAGCTAATGTTATAAGGAGTAACTTAGGCTATTTTTTTTTAAGAATTAGGGTCCCGCGCAAAAAAAATTAAACCCATGAAATTTCCGACATCCACGCGGTCGAATCCGTGGACAAAAGCTATTTACTTAATAAAAACGCTACTTTGACATATAGATATGTGCTTAAAGACACAGTATCATACATAGCCTATTGGGTGTGTCTAGGTATAAAATATTCCTCTACATTTTCACATAGCGGCTTAACGTCTGATTAGTCTATAATTATATTATTATCATCCTTTGGGCTTTTTTCCGCCACTAGCTTTAGGCTCCGTGTGGGAGGACAGATGTTAAACTTTTCTCAGTTATAAGAAAAAGTATTTCTTTGAACAATTTTATGTAACGTGATAATAGTCTATAATTTTATAAATGTTGATGTTGCATAAAATATGAGTATTTAATACAATGACTCCATCTTTGTGTCCATGAAATACCTATTATGTTGAATTTTTTACTCCGTTGTGGATGACAAATTGTTGGGATGAAAATTAGAAGATATGTGACATCTACCAACCCGCACTGGGCTCGTGTGGCGGATTACGGCTCTCTCTCACAGAGAGGACGCCTGTGTGCCAGCAGTGGGAACGTTATAGGTTGATTATGCTTATGGTATGTAAACGGAAGTTGAATCACAATCCTTAAACAATCAACCTAAGTCAGTTTAGTGTCCCAATTGCATCAGCTCAGAAAACCTTGTCTCATTAACAAAAATACAGTCAATAGAAAAAGAAGGGGAAATAATCAAAGGGCATAAAAAAACGTCCGCATCGCTGCCAATAGGGAAAGTGCCCAAAGGCTGGCAGAATTGCCATGTTGTACGGCAATACTGATTCTTTGGCCAAAAAAATTGGTCGCGTGAAGAGTCGACCAACCACTTGGCGGTGTCACGAAAAACTAAATAGGCACTCGGACCCCATGGCCCTAGTGTTTCAACCCCAAACGGCTCGAACATATAAGTTCCAAACACCCTACCTACCTTCCAAGAATGTAATATTATCAATAGAAAATAGATTTGTTCAAGATTGACCACTGATCAGATAAGTTTGTGACAGTACCTACCCATGTCATGTCCAACACTTCATAAAATACTTTTCCTTACAATTAATGTCCACATATTTATTATTTAACGCCACCCTGTAGGCCCATAACTATTGGTAGTAATTGTAGGGTACCTGTAATGGCGGAAAATACGTCGCCGTGCAGGATGCGTAAACGTCGCGAGCGTGACGCTATTAGTGTAAATGTTTTGCCGCCGAGAGGCGTGGGCGCAGCTGAAATGTAAAGAACGGCTTGCATATAATAATACAACGTAACATCACGCCTTGTTTCCTGGAAGAGTTGGGCAGAGTTGGTATACTTATAGAATACCCATATTTTGTCGATTGTTTAACTCCAACGCAATAGGGGGGAGCATATTGCCATAAATCGGGCACAATTCCAGTCTCTGGGCTGCGTCTGAGAAATTCCAGATAGAAAAACCCAGTAACACTTGGCCTGACCTGGAAATTGAATCCAGGACCTCATGCTCAACAATAGCGCATGCGAAAATTAGACCAGTGAGGCAATCGACATAGTCTATCTTTATATTTAATACTAGCTGCGCCCCGCGGTTTTACCCGCATAAGTTTCGATCTCGTGGGATTATCGAGATAAAAAGTATCCTATATGTTAATCCCGGTTATAAACCATCTGTGTGCCAAATTTCATCTAAATCCGTTTAGTAGTTTTTGCGTGAAAGAGTAACAAACATCCATCCATCCTTCCATTCATACAAACTTTCAAGTTTATAATATTATTTGTATTAGTATAGTATTAGTAGGATAGTTGTCATTTAGTTTTTAAAGTTACAACATGCGTTTGTGTATAAAATAAGGTAGCAGCCATAATTAAATAAATCATAATTATAAGTAAAAAAAAAAACAAAGAATAGCGTTTATTTGGACACAGTTCGTGAAACACAAAATACAAATGTGAAAAGAGTATTTTAACAACAATAGTGTGTGCCTCACGGATGCGCCATAAAGGTTCATTTCAGCATGAATCCCAGACAGATGTTGTCTGATGCTGGTTTTATAATAGAAGCAACATAATATGAATCTTACAATCATCACCTTCCTTACCTATGCTTATCTCTATTTATTTAGGGGTTAGCATAGCACGTCTTGTTACTTTCACACATCCCATAGCAGTCATCTGAGAATCCACTTTGTTCTTAGCAAATAATCATACAATCCTCTCTGCCTCTCTTCTTTTTGCCACCAACTTTCATACTACCTCTACTTACTTACATCCCTATTCTTACATAAACTTACAATCACAAAATATTATTACAAACATTTATAAAAGGAAACATTACAAATCTTTTCATTTGAGAAACTTCACTTCACCTGACCTACGCGCCACAGCACACCCGGTGGATATTCTGTCGGGATGCGCTTGCGCCGCAAGCGTGACGCCATTAGTTCGTACTGCAGCCGAGCGCCGGAGGCAGCCGAGACTTGCCGAGAATAGCCGGAGATGTCAGCTCATTTCGAAAAGCTTTTCTTTAATATCATATGCTTGAAATATATAATTTCTTATACGTCATCATTATCTTCCTATCCTATTTAAAATTTATTTGGGGTCAGTACAGCATGTTTATTTTGTCTATGCATCTCAATCGTCACGTCGTGAGATGACGTAGCCGTCATCTCAGTAGCACCCCCTTTGTGTCTGTATCGTCTTTCACACAAACCTTCGATCGTTTCTTTGGTCTTCTCCTGGACTTATAACCTATTTCTCCACATCATGCGTAGGGATAGGTGTGGAATATGTCATGGGGAAAGTTTTAAGTATGAATGTGGACGGCTATAAGAGCAGGGGAAGACCAAAGAAACAATGGATGGATTGTATGAAAGACGATACAGCCACAACGAGGGTCACCACACATTGTGTCAAAAGCTCCATCTCCGAATCTGCTGCTCCAATATTTTTTACACCAACCTATTTGTGATTTAAAGTTTCTAAGGGCTGATTTTTCAATCGACAGATAATGTTTATTCGTGGAATAAAATTGACGTCTGACAATTTTTGTATGGAAGAACTGTCAAATATTCAAAATTATTCCTCATATAAAATTATCCGGCTATGGAAAAAACCCTAGGAGAGTTAACTCATATATGCGTATCTTAACCATATCTATACATCTACTATCCTATAAAATAAATAACAAACAAAATACCCATGAATATCACAGTTCTAAGGCCGGTACAGATGTCGGATGCTCTTGCGCCGCGAGCGTGATGCCATTAGTTCGTAGTGCCGCCGAGCGCCGGAGGCACCCGAGTCTTGCCGAGAACAGCCGAAGCTGTCGGCTTCGACGCTAAGTATTATGAAACTATGTGAGGATAGCTGAAGAATGGGCGGAATAAAACGCGTTTTTGAATAAGATGTCTGATTTAAGTATCTAGATACTTAGATAGACAAGGGAAAGTCGTTAATCACGGATATAATACTACGCGTTATACTTTTCAAAAGTTAAACTAAATTTACATTCTACAACCGCCTATTGTCCTGGTATATTGAAGTCCATATACTCAAAAAGAAGTCCAAAATAAAAATCATCCAGTCAAATCTTCGTAAAAAAAACCTTTGTTCAATTCAGCCAATGAGCTATTTAGGCTCGTACTACATTTTGCCTGATTGCCATTTACATATAGATAGTAACGCCATGAGGCAACCATTGCAACGCAAACGCAACGCATCGCAATGTGGTGTGTACCTATGGCAATGTGGGAAGTCAGAACTTCACACACAGAGAGAAAAGAAGAACTTACAGAAGTGAGTTTAATATGTCATGCTATCCTTAGAAAGCATGACACATTAAACCCAATGTGGGTACAAGGCTACCGGCGGCGACACTGTTAAATAAATATTATTATTTTTATTATGAGCCTGTGTTGTCCTACTGCTGGGCAAAGGTCTCCCTTCCCTCCCTCCACTCCCGGCCTACTGCGATTGTGGGCCAATCCTTTAAGAAGGAGTCCAGCTCATCCCGCCATCTCTTTCTGGGCTAAATAAATAAGGGCTGATTTTTCAATACTCAGATATTTTTAATCTGACGAATATTTTTTTATTGACAATGGGCTCACTCTTGACCTCAATCCAGCCCAGAGGCAGGGATGAGATCTACGGTGAAACGAGCAGAAGAAGCTTATTCACTCTCGCCCTGAAGAGATTTTGGGTTGAGAATAATTATAACAATTTTACATATATTCTATACAAAAGCTGTGAAACCGCAATATTTAATCCTTAGATTAAAATTTATCTGTCTATTGAAAAATCTGCCCTAAATAACATAAAATAAAGCTATTTTATTTCAGGCTACGGGCGACAGAATAGAATTCCAGACCAGCAGCATATACATTGTTGTCGGTTATAAAAAAAATACTACCTAGTAATACCTACGTGATCAATATGTATGTAACACCAATTTTTTTTTAATAACTGTCGAAAAATTTCTACTCTACAAGATCTAGAATCATATACCTATTAAATTTAGGTTGCAGTTTGCGCGTCGATGTCCCTGCTAATCTGTATTTACTATACTCCGTTAGTTTGGGTAGTTAACAAAAGGTAAACAAAAAAGCCACGTGATGGTGATAAACGTTTTATTACAAATTATAAATTCCTTTTTATTTATTTTAGCCCACAAGCATAAATACCGAAATTTCACCAAAGCCTATTCACACGCACTTTTAAAGAAGTTATTTCTTATATCTATAGGCATTTTAAATGAAAACGTCAAAATGTATACATGATAAGCGAAAATGTTTTGAGTGAATTTATACTAAACAAAAGAAACCGACTGAACGTAATACCTGTCACTTCAGTTGTCATGCTACGTCACAGTAGTAGGTACTCTTCAATTTAGCAACGTTATCTAATTCGCTGGATTTTGTAAAAGGTTTAGAGAACCTGTCTTTTTGGGCTCTTTATGATAGACAGATTACAACATATTATATTATAAAAATCATGCTCAAGCAGTTACATCTACGAAGAATAGTTTAAGAATAAATGATAAAGATTATTACAATAATAGAAAAGGGAACTATCGTTATAATCTAAAAAAATATAATTTGTGGGTAACGTATTTTTAAACAAGAAAGTGTCATCTATAAAAAAAACCCTATTTACGATTTGTTTACCTTTAGTTAATTATCTAAACCAATGGAGTATATTTTTTTTTAGTTTATTTCAAAACAGTATATATTACTACGGTGTACAAGGACCGTTATCGATAGCGGTAAAAAACCTCCTCCAGCCGTGTCCAAGCTGTTCTGTCCCTTGCGATTCTACTCCATGTTCTGACTCTCATCTTTTCAATAACTTCGCTCCTCTTGTGTGATGGCTACAGTGCTACGAGTACCTACTTAAGCCTATGTTATAAGTATTACCCAAAGATAAAAGTATCATTAAAATTTTGCAACTAAAAAACCTTGATTGGCGGAAACTTCTGTTTATCATTTGTTGATCAAAGACTAATCCGTGTTGGATCTTTATATTATATAGGTACTAATAGTTGATCGCTGACTGCTCACACCTCTGGCGAGTTTTTATTTTGTCGCAGCCACAAGAGCTAAACTTCTGTTTATCATTTGTTGATCAAAGACTAATCCGTGTTGGCTCTTTATATTATATAGGTACTAATAGTTGATCGCTGACTGCTCACACCTCTGGCGAGTTTTTATTTTGTCGCAGCCACAAGAGCTATCAAAGAGAGTACTCGCTGACAGAGGGACACTGCTCACTAAACAAACACTTCCACAGGATAGGCATAACGGACAGCCCCCTGTGCAGGGTTTGCATGGAGGCTGATGAAACCATCGCGCATGTGCTCTTTGAGTGCACAGGCGTCACCCAGATTAGGTCGGAAACCCTCGAGACACCCAGAGCTTACACAGATGTTCTCAACAGACCAGGAGATGCTTCTGGAGGGAGGTGGGCTGGTTGGAATAACCACCGACGGCCGCCATGGCCCACGCACAATGGTCCACCTGAAGGACTAAGTGCGGAAACCAAACCTGTAACATAGAACATAGAGAGTACTCGCTCTAATACATACAAATCATTATCATCATTCCCTTGTCCTTATCCCCATTTATTTCGGGTCGGCGTAACATGTGTTTTTCTTCCATATTTCTTTCTCTATTGGTCGTCATCTCGGTAATCAACCCGTTTCTAACCATATCATCATTCACACAGTCCATCTATCGTTTCTTGCTTTCTTGCTCTAATACAAACAAATATGTATAACAAATCTGTTTCTATGATCCTTAGATACATAATTACATAGATACACAAACTACAAAATTGATTTTTCAACCACCGCTAGTTGTCCAAGGCGGACGAACCTGCGGGGTTGAGTGTAATATAATATAATATTCCCGTCCACGGTCGGACATTACCGCAAGGTGGATTATTGAAATAAATCGCGAGTGATCAGCAAAATGCATAGTTTGCGCGTCGGGCCATTACGCTGATTGAGTTTCCCGGAGAGCCGGAGAATATTCCCTGGTTTGTTGGAAGAGTGGATTAAGGTAGGGTAGGACTAAGCAGGGTTTTATATTAACAGGGGAAAGTATATCGAAAATTGTGTGAATTCAAATTAATTAGGTACCTATACCCTGTCCATTAGGCTAACCGTTATTTGACAGATGTGTTAGAACGTAACTATTCCAGATTTCGTAAAAGATAACTTGAAAATGCATAATGAAATAAATATACAAACTGCCTTATTTTATTGGATTATCTTCTTTAGGGCTTCTTACAGACATTATAACACCGAAGGTGTTTCAATCAATGTATTGTGTGTTGCTGCAATCACTAGTTCCATCTGTCAAAAAACGGTTTACCTAATGGATAGGGTATAACTGGTATTCGGTTCCATCCGGTTAGACTGGAAGTCGATCCCAACATACTTGGGAAAAGGCTAGGCAGATGATAATGTTAGGTACCTACAGACGGCAGCACATCAATCTACTACAATCTGTCAAATTTCTTTAATAGATTTTCAACTTTATTTCTAAAGCATTAGGTTCAAGGTTGATTGGGAAAATTTGACAGTTTCGGGTAGCTTGCTGGCGTCTGTACTTAACGTAACTGCTGGAACTGCTACAGCCATTCTTAACATTATAAATGCGAAAGTAACTCTAGTCTTTCTGTTACCTTTTCACACCTAAACTACTGAATCGGTCGTTATGAAATTTGACAAATAGGTAGCCTGGGACAGGCAGGACATACTGTTACGTACAAAAAAGATATATAAAAAAATGTGGTGTATTGAAAAAATATGAAATACCAAATATACGCAGGCAAAGTTGCAAGCAACAGCTAGTAGGCTACATAAAGTTGCTTCCGTCAAACGGATTGCTTTTTAAACTAAACCTTTTTCTACTTGGCCACCATATTATTGTTTCTCATATCTTTGGTATGATTAAAGCGGTTTAAGTAGTATTTACATTAAGGTGAACTAATCCCGACTGTTTTCCAAATAGTATTATTTGCTTTAAAAGAATCAGGGAACAGTCTACTTTATACATATCTCTCATACTCTTCTTACATATAAGTTATTACAAGCAAAATCTTGAAACATGATACCGTGATCAAGTAACAGACAATTACTTAGTGATATATAAATATAAATAATGTACCAGGTGGAACTTCCATTAGCCATAATAATTATCACTGACCGGCAACCTCAAAAAGGTGGCTGGGACAGACTGGATGCGGATGGCGGAGGACAGGGTGTTGTAGTTTGGGCGGGCCTGTACCTAGCAGTGAACTTCGATAGTCTGAGCTGGTTGTTGATTGTTTTTTTACTGATTTATGTATGTCAAAGAAAATCACCTTTGTGACACAGTAAAACAACAACACCAAAACGGGCTTCAAAAAGCATCAAAATCCTCATACATTCGTCAAAACTTATATACTTACTTACCAGTATGTAAGTACGTACCTCTAAATTAATTTCCAAATCCGCATAACTGCGAGTGGCAAGTCGATGTCTCTTGTCATGTCTCACATTATGCCACGACGTGAATGCAATGCCCGTCAGATACGCGAACTGACGGCTCGGATTTGATGTAAACTGTGAACGTAAATAATATGGCGGGTTGATAAAAAGCATAGGATTTATGGCTGAGTTTTGACCTTTTCATGAAGACTTTTGCAAAAAATGACGTTTAGATGAAAAACTAAATATGCACAATTTAGTCATAAATAGGCACACACTAATAATAATACTTATTTAGAGGCAAAAAAAAATCATGTAAATATTTAACTGTGAAGTGCATCCCAAACAAAAAAAAAAATTACCTACATCATAAGTATTCGTAGCATACCTCCAAAATAATAAGTAAAAATTATATTTTCTAATCTGTAATATTAAATTCAGGACCCTACTGATTTATACCTGCCAAAAATAAATTCATCCTACCTGATACTACTAACGCCATCTATTAAACATAAATAGAACTAACCTCGTCGAAAGGTCTCATGACTTTTCAGTTTTCTTTATTGGATACGTTATTGAGTCGATGCCAATTGTATTTTAATTTGCATTTTAAATAATTTAATTAGGTACTTAGATATAATAAGACGACAGGCACACATCATTGATTTAGATATCGTTACGCTAGTCTATGTAAGTAGGTACTCGTATTATGCGGCAGAACTCCAACCTAAGCAAGTGATTTTGGTTTGAAAAAAAGATCTTTACCCTGTAGTAAACAATTATAATTTCGGAAATTATTATATATTTTTTCACGCACTTCATCATCATCTGCCAAGCCTCATACTTATTGGGGTCGGCTTCCAGTCTAACCGGATGCAGCTAAGTACCAGTATTTTATATGGAGCGACTGCCTATTTGACCTCCACAACCCAGTTACTTTTTCACGTAGGTACTTGATGTACCTAAGTAAACTTACCTAAGAATATATTTTTTATCACCAAAACCAACTTGTAATGCCAAAAATTAACACAGCAACCTAATTTACAATATTTACCCAGACTTTTGATTCAATAGTTCTGAATACCGTCTCCCATTACAAGGTCAAACGGAAAATCGATAAAGTTCAAGGTCGCCAGTTCAAGGACACCTTTAATAAATGCTACTGAACTAGTAAATAGTAAGTAGTGGGCAATCGTGAGTGGGTGCGATTAAAGTATCTAACAATAGTTTGTATTATTGTAGGATTTGGTAGTAATGGCTGGTGAATATTGGGTTATAAGAGAGTAGCTTTGTCCTTGTCCGAATGGAATTCGTTTTTTATCCCCACAATTGTTTGTCTCAAAACCACTTTGGGGATGATTTATGAAAGACTTGGGATATGCATATGTTTTGTCCATAATTTTTTTTTTGTTTTGCTCACTCTTATCAAACCGTCAGGTGGAACATACGTGGAGACAAATGTAACACTCAAAAGTTCAGGATTTCACATGTAACCTTTTCATAATAAATTGTGTAATAATAATTATTAATTGTTTTCGCTATATTGTTGTTTCACGCATTCGTTTCGTCACTATAACCAACTACCTAAGGGACTTCAATGATTTCTTTAGAATTACAACGGTTTGTTCAGTCAGATATAACTACAAATATTTGTAGGTAAGATATCAAGTAGAGCTTGGTACATATTAACATTTCCTCAATAAAAAAGATAACTCGGGCTACTATAACGTATTAATTATTAAATATTTTGTCGTCACCTTGAAATCCGTCTTAAACAAATGGTTTTTATTGCGCCCTTTAAAAGGAAGCACCATTCACATAATTATTTATATTTGATGCCTTTATTATAGCTTATAAAATCTTTTTCTTTTTAATTAATAGGACGAATCAATTACAGTTATATATTGATTAATTGGTTATTATTGTGCGAAAACATAACCATCGTTAGCACCTATTAAATTGTGATATAGGTGTTTAAAAAGTTCAAACGACCTACCCCTCTACCCGTCCCTTCTAAGAATTCAGTCATGAGTCGTGAAGTAACGTGGCACTGATGGTCTCATGCTCTATTAACTGTTTTATTTACGTTTGCAAAACATTACTTCGTCGCTGTCAGGAATTTAAACAAGTAGCGCCATCTCTTGGAGATTTTCGAAAACATTTTTCAAAGTTTGTTACTCTAATAGGTAAAAAAATTCAGTAATTCAAAACTGGCACAAGACACGAGAGGCTCATTGCCCAGCAGTAGATGAAGTTGAGCTGTGGATAATGATGATAAAATTAAAATTGAAAATTTCTAAAGAATTTTCTAGATAATTACAATGATAAAATTCTTAATTGCTTTTTAATTTCTTCTTAGTTTGAATATACAGATCCAACTTACCTTCACAATTATACCACTTTCGCAACAAAACAATAAATCACAATAAACGACAACACTAACCCTAACGAACTTAAGTTCTAACAATAGATGCGCCCACGCAACCGAATGAACTAATCGCTACGATGATCGATTCGGATCCCGATAAGAAACTTTTCTAGCTAGATGAGTTTTATTGTTCGGTGTTGCTACTTTTAAATTGTGTTTTGGAGTATTAAATTAAATTATTGGAAGTTTTTTTTTAAAGCCTTTTAGCCTCAATTTACACTGCCGTGGAACGGAGTGCAAGCGGAGTGGAAGTGTAAATTGAGCCTTAGAGTCACAAGAATTGGCACCGAATTAGAAAGATTCAGAGATTGAGTTTAAGTGTGTCGTTCATGTCGTTGCACAGTTTTTCTTGAATGGGTAAATCCACAATTATTAAATTAACTTGTGTAGGTAATAACTAATAACTTACTTAGCGTTTTCTTGATTCCCAAAAAGCAAATTCACCTAATGGTGAAGGGTTTTCGGGGGACTGTCTTTTGTAATTTTAACGTTCGAAAAGAGCTGATTCTAAGCCTAATTTGAATAAATGACTTTTGATTTTGAATGAAATACCTAAGTATCGTTTTTATTTTTAGACGACAGCATTATTTAGAATCAGGATATACCTACTTACCTGCCAAAGGTTCACACATATTTTTGTTAATTGCGAGCATTAAAAAATCCTTTTAAAAAAACCACCAGGCCAACTTTCGCCAGAACATCGTGACTTTGTCAATAGCTGACAATTAAAATACTAAAACTAAAGAATTTTAACAATCGCCATTCTCTCGAGCGTCCATTCATAAAATTGATCGGAAATTCACACCTTTGGGCAATTATTTTATAAATTTATCAGGTCACAATGAAAAATTATGTTTTAATGGTTTAATTGCTAAATGGCATCATCAATTTTGAATTATAATAACATGTAAAATATGTAAATTATTGTAGGTAAGCGATGCGGGCGACTCGTTTTTATTACAGCGTGGGGTATTTATATTTTTTCTTTCACCTAAAACTAAGTAAACATTATGTTTGTGTAATTTTACTTTATCGAATGTAGAAACACAACCTAAATGATAAATGGCTTATTTTAAATTTTGAATTGTTTTTTTTTTGTACATTGTTCTCACTTAGAGAAGGGCTTATGTTTAAGTTACCACCAGATATAGTAACATATAACTGACAAAAATAGTAAATAATCACCAAATTTAAACCCGCATTTTAATGTAAACTTATAACCAAAGTTTTAACATCTCGCTATCCTATTTAAGCAAAATGACTCTGAATAAATCATGTTCGGTTCTGGACAGCCTGCAAAAAATAATCTCTTTTTTTCTATATTTTTTTTTCTATACAATCTAGTCGTTTCTGGCCACAGTTTTAACCTAACCTAACCAAAGCATTTTTTTTAAATTAACCTCGTCTATCTAGTTTGCAGCAAGCCGGAGACATAACTTAATATGGCATCATAATACTTTATTTGGTAATAAACCTACATTTTATGGCAATCATAGTGGTTTATTTAGGCAGAAATAGCGCATTAATTTGCTCGCTAAGATTTAGTGATCATTTACTACATTTGGTGTTCGAATACAATTTGAAGTGCAAGAACTAAGGGTATCAAAGCATTTTATGGTGGTCATTATATTTAACCCCTTAGAGAAGTAACGAGCATAATGAACCCAAGTTTTTTTAATGTTTTGTTTTAAAAGTGTCCTTGGAGTTTCTTGCTCGTTTTTCACCATAGAGATCTACGTTTTGGAATGGGTAGCTATATTGCTTAAAGTTACTGAATATTGACCGACTCCTTGACTATTTAAAAGTGCTTGTAAATGGTTTAATTGAAGTAAATGCTTTAAGTTTGAGTTTGATTCAAGAAGGTGGTAAAGTGAAATTGATTGTGGGTGAATCTTTATGTTCGAAAATAATGTATCTAAACGAGATCAGCACTCTCTCTAAACTCTAAAAAGCGTTCAAGTATAATAGCCGTCTGTGTCATCATTGTTGTGGAATATTGCTGGGGAGTTTGTTGCACCACTTCTTCATTCCAGCGAAAGCACTAGGAAGTGGTGAAGGGCGGGCGTTTTGGGGGATTGTCTTTTGTAATTTTAACGTTCGAAAAGTGCTGATTCTCAGCCTAATTTGAATAAATGACTTTTGATTTTGATTTTTGATTGACACTGACAGCTCTTGAACGTGGTTTAGATATGCTGATTGCGTACAGTAGTGCTATTCTGTAAAAATCTCACCATGAAAATATAGTTGGAGTGAGCTGTCAACAGTGCCAATCCGTGTCGGGTGGAACGACAGCTCACTTCACCTAGGTTTTCACGGTGAGATTTTTACAGAACAGATCGGTTGTTTCAATAGTGATATTCTCCCTAATTGTAATACCACATCAAATGTGTAGAAAGGTGCCTTATAGGCTACCATTATATAATTCTGCAACATTAGGTAAACCTCTACCACAATAAGTCAACTGTACATATTACAAAGCAAACACTATAATTACAAAACTTAGATCATAAATTAACAAAGTGGGTGATCACTAGCAGTATTGCAGCTGCAATGACGAAGTACAAAGGCAACACCCATCACACTAGGTTCCCGAGATCGTATCAACATGACGAACATAAATTACGATGTGATTTTACAGCTGGTAATTAAATACCATTTTGGTACAAACTTGTTTGGAACTTGGGACTTGAAGTTTCGAAATCTGTAATAATTAGCTTTAGTCTCTCTATGGCACTAAACAATTCCTCTAATAGCACCTGTCACATGGAATGGGCAATTAGGTGAATAACAATGCACCTATGAACACTTTAGTGGACAAGTCACAAGTCAAGCGCGAGTAATTTCAGGGTGAGGCACAGACCTTAATTGACAGTAGAAATGTTGTACCTACCCAGTGTACACAAACTTACACAAGAATTTTATTCGGATTAAAAGTATTTTTTTTTACCTTAATTTTAGTAACGTTGGTTGCTGAGCATCAGGACCTCCCTGGTCGGGCAAAGGGTTAATGGGTTTTTCCATCTGTAAAAACCCATTAACTCTGGAATCTGGAATTTGTCAGCAGCAGCTCAGAGTCTGGATTTGTGCCCGGTTGACGGCAATATGCTCCACTATTACATCAGACTTAAACATAACTGGCGAAATGTGAGTGTACTATACACCTCTGCCTAACACTTCGAGGAATAAGGGCGTGATGTTATGTCGTGTTAAAGATCTTAGGCAGACGTTTCGTTTACGAACTTTCACAGATTATTAATTCCAGTTTCAGTACCTACATTTTACGCTTGCTAACAAAGTAGGTTCGTAAGATAAACGCATTCTAACAATTTCTACCTTATAGGAGGCGTAAACTGAGCTATAAAATCCACATGAATATTTATTTCTCGGTTTAATTACGTAAAACGCAATTGGATCTAAATATCTGTTATGAATCGAATATTACATTTGCTAATAATTATCATTTTCATGTTAGTTAGTCCTTAGGGACTAACAACTGAGATTTTAATTTACCCTAGGCACTTCACTGACGATTTAACACTATTAATTTTAAGGAGCCATTATTTTATATCTTAAGTATATTAGTTTACCTATTCCAATTACTTACTACATACACACATACATATGTAGGTACACATTTACTTATTTCAATTTTCCGTAAATAATTTAGAAATTATATAGATATTTAAGACCGTAATTATTAGTGTTTAAGTAAATTATATAATAATAAATTAACTAACCATTCTTAAAACTTATGTTAAATATTGTTATGAAATAAGTTGTCCTAACTGTATTTGTAAGAAACAAAAACTCATGCAGCCTGTGATATCTGTATCACAGGCGGCATGAGTTTACAAAGTATAATTTGTACATTTACAAAGTATAATGCTTGTACCTACTAGGATACACATACCTACTAGTACAAGCATTATATTTTGTAATACCTATATTATTTCTAAGATTTATATTGTATTTTATTATGTTTTTTTTTTATAATCGTCATTACCTACGTATCTACTTTTTATAGGTAGTTCTTTTTAACAAATGACATAGTACTAATTAATATAAATTTTTCTCCGTTGACTATTTACTGAGATTACCATTTATTCGTTTTTTTCATCACTTAGGAAGCTAAACACATTTTTTTTAAACCTTCAAATTCATAGAAACATTTGAACACATCCATCTTGCCTACTCAAGTTAAAAACTAATTAACCAAGTACAGTCAACAACAAAAAACACTGTCAAAACCAGGCCAATCAATCAATTGTACAATCAATCAGCAAATGACATAGAGACGCCCACAAGTAGGTAGACAGAGACGAATAAATGCCAAGAAACATTATAGAATTATTATTGCAGCGCGAAATTATAATTGCATTTCAAAATTATTAAGTGCAAAATTATATTATTGGTGTTGTGGGCCGCGGGCGTCGGTATCTGATGCGTACGCTTGCTTGACATGGTAAGTGATGAGCCGAGTGATAGAAACCTGCTTTCGTCGAGCGGGTTTGAGTTATGGCTATGACTGTACCTTTGTATCGGATTTGGAATTATGTAGGTACTCAGATAGGTAGGTTGCATTTGAAAGCGTTTGCTTCGATTTGGATGGACTTGTCAATAAATTCAGGTTGTCAATAATAAAAAAAGATTACTAACTAATAAAATAAAGAAAGAAAAATTGTTTATTCTGCACACAAAAAAAACGCACATTATACAAAAAAAAGCCAAAAGCCTCGTACTCAAGCATATAAAAAGTTGAAAATTTTGTTCATTGCTTGATGTCAGAGCCAGGGACCATAAAACACACATTAATTGACAACACAAATTAATCCGTGATGCGCCCGCGATACTGGCAATGAAGAATGGCATATGAAGTGAACTATGAATATATTCAGCTTTTTGGCCTTTTGCCTTCAGCAACATTGTATCATTACTTACATAAACTCACACCTTTTCCCATGGGGTAGAGCAGAAACTACAGGACGATCTTTACTATGATTTAATTACTAAGTGATTATGATGGAGTATTCAGATTAGGTCGCTTTTCAGTGACCCTGAATCTATACATGACGAATCATCTTACTTTGAAAATTATCAAGTTATTTATCTTATTCGTACTAGCAGTGTTCACCGTGTTTTTTTATGATAAGCTAGAAGCTTACCTTTTGTATTTTTTAAAAAAATAATATTTGTATTCGATGAAATTGTTCCTGCAAATCATTCTTGAATACTACGTCCAGTTTGTCCTATCTTTTCCCTCACAAATGTATGTCAACAAGACGTTTATTGGCAGTGTTAGGGGCATGTGCAAGCAATAAATCATCTCAAAGGATTGCTACATTACCCAACTGATTTTATAGAGCTATATAAATAGCCCCAGGTCTTCTTACCTCACCATTATATTTGCACTTCTATGAGAACCAATTATTATTGGTTTATTTAAATTCTAAGTCTTAAAAGATTTATTACTGGCCAAATAAAAGACGGCTCTACAATAACTTAAGTAAATTATTACGATTAATTATTACCTACCTATTTATCAACACTACAGGCAATTTTGTTGAGAAATTGTGTCCGAAAACTTTAAAGTTTGTCGCGATTCACACCTTAACTGACTTAGGGCAGATTTTTTTCAACGCCTGATAATTTTATCCCGGGAATAGTTTTGAATTTTTAACATTTCTTCCATACATCAAGTGTTTGTTAAAAGTTATCTGTCGATTGAAAAATCAGCCCTTACTTAAATATTTACTTCTAAGGAACAAGTAGGTAGCGTTGATAAGAAGAGGTAGAAAAATACCTAACATTAACCGCCTTCCTAAAACCCGATGAATGGTACACCTACCCCACTCTCCGTACACAAAACAAAAACAAAACAGTCCCTTATCAGTAGGTAGAAAGACCCTATTGTTAGTCGTGACGCCTCGCGTTATACTTTTATTATCTATGTGTCTCACATACGGTCAACTTCAAAGGTGCCGAACCTTTTTCTGGGAAACGATTCTTTATTGTTTTGGGTCCACATTGGGTTTTTAACAAGTGCACTTTTTGGGATTCGGTATTTCGCATTATTAGTGAATCTTTTGAATTTGGTATACGGTTTGCCTTTCACACAGCCAACTGCAAGACACATTAAGCTAAAATTGTATTCTGGGTGGTGTAAAAATTCTTAGTAATTTACCTATTGTTACAAAAGCAAACAATGTAATCATGCATATGGTTAATGAGTACCTAAGTCAACACGAGTTAATACTTCCTACTAGTCTTAATACTTTGGGAATGGTGTTTTATGAAATCATACACTATACAGGGTAGCAGGGACATCAACGCGCTAACTGTAAACATGCATTCAGCACATGATTCTAGACCTTCGTTCAAAATGTATGGAAGAGGAAATATATTTTTTCAAATAACCGACTAATGTTTTAAACGCAGAGGTTTCAAAATCAAGTACCTACTGAATCCATGGTATAGTAAAGTTTGCGCGTCGATGACCCTGCCACCCCGTATAAAACTCATTTTGTGACTTATCAAGCAAATAAATAGGACTGAGAAAGAGCATGTTTGATTAAACTATAAATTATTTAACGATTGATTTAAAGACGGAAATGCGTCAGCTAATACAGAAATAAATTTTTATCAATCAATATTTACAATACATAGATCGCTAGTTCTTTCCTCAAATTCTTTACATAAATGACCAAGAGGAAAACACTAATTATTATAAGCTCAACGGAAATGCTTATTTTTTTTTAATTTAGCTGTTAATTATTTGCATATTCACTGTGGTGGCTCTTTCCCGGTAAATAACACTTTAGTGCCAATTTGCGGGTGAGTTATTTATGACTTCCATAAGTTCGAAAATCTTCGTCTTCAATTTACCTAGATTTCTCTTCGTCCTATTTATTAGTATTAATTTCCTTTTCGACTTTTGAGTCATTATAAAGGGCAATTTAAGTCCGTAATCTTTACGTACCGCGTTGTAATTCCGATCCAGCCTGTCCTTTGCTGCCCTCTCCCAGCGACGCCCTCAGCCGTGCTCCGTACCCCACAGGGGGTGCCCTTAGTAGTTGCTTAGTTTTTAAGTTTTTTAAGTCCTGGTTGGAGGCCTTAATTTATTGAGGCATCCACAGGCAATCCCGGCTAAGCAGATGACAACCTCATAGGTTGAACTACGAGATGCCAAATCGAAAAAATAAAAATACTGCGTTGTTCTTCTAAACTCCGCAATGGATCTTGATGCGGTATTAACCATCATTTAGAGAATTGATTCCGGTAGGTTTGTGAGTATAATATTATATTTATTTTTAATTTGTCTATTGTATAGAAATCTCGATATTTTGATAGATGGACCACTGGGTAAAGCAAAGTGAGAAACGCCTTTATTTACCTACATATGTTTAATAATTTAGTTTATTGGTTAAATAAATCCAATAGCACACTAAATATGCGCTCCAATAGTACTTTTTTTTATATAATTTGGGTTTTTTATTTTTATTTGTGTTTAGTTTAGTTTAGTTTTATAATCTTCCGGTGCGAGTCGCAATAAATACTTTTTCTTTCTTTCTTTTCTTTCTTACTTTTTAGCAGAATTTATAAAAAATAGTTCTGTCCAGAACCAAGCAAAATTTATCTATCTACACTTTTATGCACAGCGGCTGGGTACATAAGGCGGACAATCTAGGCCTATGAGTAGGTAAATTAAAATTGCAATTCAATTATAAAGCTGACCCACTACTAAACAAACTTAAACGAACACCGGAAGGCCAATTCCTGTAATTAAAAACGTTCAAAATCTAATCGCAATCTCATCTCGGCGTCAAACAAATGTCAAATACTTGTCAAAAATGTAGGGAAATTAGAGGTTTTTTTGACAGATTGAGACTGATCAGACTGTGAACGTTCTCTCTGATCGACTACAATAAATACACATGCACCATCACGAGACATTCTATTCAAATAATAAACTTTTGTATGTAACACTACAAATAATTCGAATAAGTATTTGTTTCAAAAGACAAAGCTATTAAACAAATGACTGCGAACTAATACAGACTAATACGGGTAAAATATCTCTATTGTTAGGCCACACAGGTAGTTCAGGGTTACTTGACGCCTTTACCACCCCCACCCCCAAATATCGGTGCCTTTGAGGTGTTGGCAGTTGTGTCACAGGATTAGTGGGATTAGTCTTGTCTTAGACATCAGAGCCTGCCGACCGAACATACCGTTGACCACACAATCGTGACATATCGTTGTCCACACAAGTGACAGTTTAGCCCCAAGTGATGGTTCTGTTTTCATGTTGTTTGGTGTTAAGTTCGTCAATGTTCGTAAAAGTGATATTTTAGTATTCAGTGAGTGTTTAGTTTTTAGTGTTAAGACTTATGAACAAATGTTTTGTGAATATGATCAGTGTCTGTTCATGTTCTGAAGGCCAATTCTCGTAACTACAAATGTTCAAAATCTAGTCGTAATCTCATCTCAGCGACAATCAATGTCAAAAACGTGTAAAAAATTTAGGGAAATTAGAGGTCTTTTTGATAGATTGACACTGAGATCAGAAGGCTAATTCCCGTAACTAAAAACGTTCAAAATCTAGTCGCAATCTCATCTCAACGACAAATAATGTCAAAAACTTGTCAAAAATAGAGGGAAATTTGAGGTATTTTTGACAGATTGAGACTGAGATTTATTTATTGATTTAGTAATATCTCCAATTACTATCATTACAGGTTATACCCAATGCGATAGCGTGGTCTTAAAATTAACCTACTTACAATTTAAAACTATGCAAAACATAAAAAACTAGTAGTACTTATAATACATCTAAAAATAATAACTACTTTACTAAGTTCCTTAGATAAAATAAAATAAAAACACAAAATATAGCCTACTCTAATCTACACTACCTATAACATAAAAAGAACATCAGTATTTTTGCGAATCCACTCAAATGGCATGTAAACACATCGATTTTCACATGAAGATCGTTAATAACCCGAATTGCGCGGGTCAATGGTGTTTTGGCGAGAAGTTTGGTCCTGGCAACAGGCACAGCCACAATGAGATCACACTGTGAACGTTCTAAAAATTACGAGAATTGCCCCTCTGACTGTGAAAGTTCTTAAAATTACGAGAATTGCCCTTCTGTTCATCATGAGTGAGTGTAGTGAGAGCCATTTGGGGAAACTCACCCAGTTTGTTAAACGCTGGTGGGAGGATAATTATAATAAGGTTGGTTCCACTTTCCGTTTGTCAAACTTAGGGTCAGCGCAGACAGAGAGGAATAATCCCCGCGCGGTCTCGGGCATTTTCTTTACGGATCGCGTATTTATTCCCGCGTATCTTCGAGGACGCGCGAGCATTTTTTGTCAGGTTCAAGCATTTATGCACTTTATTGTAATCCTTTTAAAGTTTATTTTCAAGTACGTTAATAAAATCCTCTCCGCTGCGCTCCGTTCTGTCTGCGAGGAGCCTTATGTTTCTCTGGGTCATTTCTGTCAAACTATATAGTCTTTTGCATCAATATTTTCTTTGGGAAAGTACAAAAGTCCTCTCACTTAACCCGTGACTCATTTTGAGACCAGTCTAGTTTCAGACTGTCCGATCCAGTTCAATTTTAGACTGGTCAGAGCTGACATTATTACTTTATTTTGTGACACCTCTGACACATGCAATAGAGACTCCTTCTAAAAACGCCTGAAAAATTATCGGTAATATAACTTACATTTTACTTGTTTCCTTCGCTAGTTCAAAAAAAAATTAAAAGAGAATTATTTTCCGCGTTTTTTTAAAACTTCCATTAAGACGCATTTTATATCTTGTGTTACAACGAACATAAGCACATTTCTTTAAGCCCTTTATTTACATACATAATCAGCCTTTAATGTTCCCATTGCTGGGTGGGACACAGGCCTCCTCTCGGTGAGAGGGAGTGGGCCATTATCCACCACGCGGGCCCAGTGCGGATTGGTAGATGTCAAATGTCTTCGAATTTTTTAATCTAAAACATGCCGGTTTCCTCACGATATTTTCCTACACTGTTTAGAGAGTAGTGATGATGAAGTAATTTACACAAAGTAAACCGCCAGTCTGGGCTTATTGCCTATCTTTATTTACAAATGATCACCAATAATGTCACTCCCACATGATCCGCCCAATTTTTCCATGGTACTCGTGTCAAATTCCTGAAGACGGTCCAAATCTTCGATCGATACTTGACCCCTGGCTTATCCAATTATTATTTAATACCCATAACGACTCCACGAGGCGCCTTAAGCCGAGATTAAGATAAGACCGGGGGACCCCACTGTATCATTACCCATATTAAGTTTAAGCGATACGCCGGGATAATTTTATATAGAATCTAAATTGTATCAAGAATGGTTTTCAACTTTAAAGCTTTGATAGGATATGAGGACAGATTATAGTGTCCCTGATGTAAAGCCTGTTATAATGTTTATTTTGTGATCGTAAGCGGCGGTTTAAAGAATAATGGGTGTCGTGATATTGGTTGATGGAAAAAATGTAGGCAATAAGCTGGTAATTTTTTTTTTCTTATTTCTGATAGATTGCAATTTTTTTGATGGGTTCGAAGAGTTGAAAATAAGCACGGCTATAAATCGCGTAGTCAGTTAAAAAACTTAACATTTAATTAACAGATGACGAAATTCAGTAGGTATTCTAGGGAAAGGCTTTTATTGTAAGGCCTGATTTTTCCAATACCAGATAATTTTATCGGAGGAATAATTTTGAATTTTTTACAGTTCTTCCATGCAAAAACTGTCAGACGTCAATTTTATTCCACGATTAAAAATGATCTGTCGATTGAAAAATCAGCCCTAAGTAATCTTTCAAAAACACAAATCATAAAATTATGTTCCCAAAGTAACGCCTGATTCAATAACATAAAAACATGTTATAAATTTACAAAAAAATGCTATTTATGTGACAACAGGTTTGTGACGTAAGCGACAAGAACGCGTCACAATGAAAAACGTAACTCTATTAAAAAAAAGATTGCTAAGTACTCTCCAAACTTGAGGGATCCACTTTCACTCCATCACTGATTCATACATAACATAGTGTAATGATAATTAAATTAATAGACATACACGAACCGGCCACCCACACAGCGATCATGCTATTGTTGAACGAACGACAAATATTGATACAATCACCGTGCTTGATGTCGAATTGTCGATGTCGAAACAGACTTGTAATGTAGGAATACATTTATTGTGATGACAATGGCAAGTTTTATTAGCTTGGGATACGGGCGGTTAGAGGTGTTTTTACGGCTTACCTATTTGTTGATTCACAAGAATTTACTCGCCTGAAATGGGCAAATCGTCACTTTTAAATTATATAATTTTTTGTTTATGCGACTTCTACTCCTGTTCTTTTTTATGTTTTTTGTCGTTTTTTTTTTGATAGTTCTCGTTGTGTCTATTTAATTTCGTTGGTTTTGTCTATTTGTGGTTTACTAACTTAGTTCTTAAGTAAGAAATATGGATGATCTCTGAAATAAAGTTATTATTATTATTATACTTTATTGCATAAAATTCAAAATGTGCCGATTCGTGCGAGTCGCCTATAGAAAAAATAATATTATTTAAAAGTCGACTCGCACTTTTCGGGCGAGTAAATTCTTGCGAATCGACTTATAATCCGTTTTTGCCCAAATGAAAATATGAAGTGAAAAATGAACAACTGCATTATGTATGAGATAAAGTGATGTCATTTTTTTTTAAATTATGATAGGCATCTGGATGTTCGATTCTTCGACATTCAAAAGTGCTCTAAATTTTTCTAAACAACCTAGCAAGTTCTAGATTCGAAGGACTAACTAATGTTACACAATATGTCAAGTACCCTGAAAACTGACTAACTTTAGGGTTTTTATGGGGAAAATATTAGTAAATTGCAGAGTAAATTCAGGTCTGATTATTAAAAACGGATTTTGCCATGTAGTGTAGGTAACAATTTTCAACGAGTAACATAAACAGCCTTATATACCTTTACATAATCTTCGCAAGTACTTAAACATGGCATTAATTCACTTGCAATTATACCCCATTAATTTAAAGGGTACGTCTGAAAGTCGTAGCAAAACACTGTCTTAGCATACACATTGTCCTTATGTATTCAAAAATCGTACTTTCAGACAGATGTTTCAAGTAGGTAAATATAAAGGCAACAATGTTGGACGTTGGTTAAGGTTACAATTGGCGCCAATTATTGGCGTGTACGGCCAACTACCAACAAATTGCAAGGCTAGTAGACACTTCACCTAGTTGCCTACCTATGTGTGCATAATTATTACTTACTAGGGTAAATTCGAAGTGCAGGGGTACAGGTGGTTGCACAAGTGGTAGAGATATTATTATGGGAAAATGATTTGAGTTTTCTAGAGAGAATTTAGAGAGCCTTCTAGCTAAGTAATAACAGCCGCGCGGGTCGATCGATCAGGTTAAGCTACGCTTGCCGCGGTTGGTCCGTGGATGAGTTACCAACTTTACATATCAAGACCCCGCCGTACCTCGGAAAGTACGTAAGTCAATCGTCGTCAG
This sequence comes from Apamea epomidion, assembly GCA_947507525.1. Classification (NCBI taxonomy): domain Eukaryota; kingdom Metazoa; phylum Arthropoda; class Insecta; order Lepidoptera; family Noctuidae; genus Apamea; species Apamea epomidion. The sequence goes on from OX382233.1 coordinate 6,756,555, forward strand.
AAGCCCGAAAGTCTGACAACCAGTCTTACCAAAGCGTATCGTATTACCCACTAACTGGGCTGTGAAGGTTAGATAGGCAGTCGTTTTATGTAAAACACTGGTATTCAGCTGCATCCGGTAAGACTGGAAGCCAATCCCAACATAGTTGGAAAAAGGCTAGGCAGATGATGATGATTTGAGTTTTCTAAATCTTAGAATTAAACTTATCACGTTATTTTAGTTTAGTTGTTTAAAATCTTTTTGATTGCACTTGTCATTTCAAACTTGATATTTACTGTATTACTAACGTATTCTGAAAGATAAGTAGAATACTAATTTGTTTGAATAATTCATTATACAATCATAAAACGGAAGTTAATGGCTCAAATTTAAATTAGCTGTATAGAACTAAACATTTCCCACAAGAAAACAGCGGGGCGGTGCATCTCAAGTGCGTGTTTAAGCAGCCATTAAGCAAAATGGCAATGCGTTTTGCGCTTCACAGTACACAAACCTGTTTACTTACTTCATGTATCATGCCCTGAACAATATGGCATGTCACGACAGCGAGCCAACGAAAAACGATCGCGAATACACATTTTAAAAACAAAAAAAAAACTCTCACGACCAACTGAAATGAGACCATATATCAAGGTAATAAGATACACTTTGTTATGTTACATTTAAAAAAAATGCCATGAAATATGTCCGCTTGTCCATTGCTCTGCCGGTAGGCGTGGGTCAGATATGTGCGCAAATTTATGTTTTTCACTCACAGCGGCGGAAAATAGTCTGTTTTAAGAGGTAATAAGAACAATTTCGGGTGTACGGCTATGTTGGCGGGTCAACCACCTCGGGTTAACATCGCGACTTTGGATGATTTTTTGCTTCTTGCAACCTTTTTGTGTACTGTTGACAATTACTTGTTTCGTTCCCACAGTCAGACGGTGTCCGCCTTATAAGAAAACACTTAAAGCAAACGCAAAAAATCACTGCCCAGACTTCCATTTTGTTTTCTTGTTTGTTTGCTATTAAAAGAACGGATACTTAGGTAGTTGGAAAGCGAATTTTAAGTTTTATTTTACTTCATGATAGGTAAATAAAATAAAAATATTTATATCAATTTTGGGGAAAGCGCCAGGGTAGCCCGCAATATTCATTTTTTTTACGTTTTTTGCAATTTTTTTCATGAAATAGTCATTCTCTAGGGTTATATGAACTTAAAGGATTGTATTAATGATTTTAATGATTATAATTCTGCAAATACATACTTGTTACGGTCCCGATCATATTTTGTTTAACATATAACCTGACACTGATCTGCAAATTGCAAAAACGTAACAAAATTTGATTTTTACCCTGGCGCTTCCCCTTTAACACAAATGCCCAAGGTTTGGAGTTACCTTTTAAGCAAGGAATTGCTTATAGCAGGAAACTAGACACATCGCCCAAAAATATTCAATAGACGGTGTAAACGGCAAACAATTTAGTTTTGCCGTTAATAAAACAAAACGTTTCTGTAATTGAATTTCCCAGTACTTTTAAAAGCTAACTAACAGTCTTAAAATAATAATATGTACAAGTATACAAAAAGGAGGGGAAATAATCAAAGGGTTTCATAAAATTCGTCCGCATCGCTGTCAATAGAGAAAGTGCCCAAAGTCTGGCTTTTATATAAATATAAATAAACGGTATTATTAAAGATACCTGTGTGAATCTATTCTATTGAGTACTTTTCTCCGTGACAGTACCAACCCCGACGACAAGAAATGCGTTATTCGATTAAAGAATTAAAGTAGAAGGTGCGCGTGAGTTTTACGCTGTGATTGGTTAATGATACGCTGTGGGGCTAATGATAATGATAAATAATAATGATGAGGTTAACGTCGGGTTTCGTGGTCACTCACCGTAACGAGAGCGGTACATCGCTGAAATTAATTTCAACAACATTGTTGCCATATCTTCTACATTAAAACAGTTATCGTCGTAAATTATACATTGTCGACTGCGTCGTTGCTCGAGTGATCGCAAGCGCTACTCAGATTCAGATTCATTTATTTGCAAAAACATGTGTAGATAATATACATCGCATGATTCTTATTATAGGTGTTACCATGGCTGGTGTACAAATTAGGTCGAAAGACAGTAAATTTTCAAAATAATAATACAAAGAATCAATGTCAAAATACTCACAAGAAAAATAAATCAACAATTTATTAACATTAATATTAAATTAAAATATTAGGGCAATAGTCATGCGATTCGAAATAAATAGAATAGATGCAGTCAGTATCTTCAGAGCGATTTATCATTTAAAAATTCATTAACATTATAATAGGCTTTTTCTGTCAGTATTTTTTTAAATGTTTTCTTAAACTGCGGGGTAATTGCGTAACACACTAACAGTAGTAATGGCTTTCATTTTGATAGTTCAGCAACATTCTTTGCGTTATTTTAAAAACATTTTTCGAACATATGAATGGATTAGCAATATCCTTCTAAATGATTCAGATTGTTATTGAAAGGGTGTTACGCAATTAGGGTGCTAGTTTGTATTTCATTTCTTAACACAGTTAGGGATATACTGCTCAGCATGAGATGGCAAAGTGTTACTGGGTATTTTCATCTGGAATTTCTCAGTAGCAGTCGGAGTCTGCAGCCGTGCCCGATTGATGGCAATATTCTCGCCCCCTAAGCGCCAGCGCCCATTGGCGGCACGGCACAGCAAAGGATTTTTATGCGACGAATAGAAAATATAATTAAAAAATATGACATTAAAATTGAAATTTCAACGGCAACTCAATTTTTAAAGGAAGAATGTTTTTCTGTTTTTGATGAATATCTTTTCAACGAGTCCAAGTATTGAGGCCATTAATACATAAAACAAAAGCTAATTTTGAAATTTTGACAGTTATTTCATACAAGAAACTGTCAAACGTCAATTTTATTCCTCGAATAGAAGTTATCTGTCAATTGAAAAACAGCCCTTAATCACACAATTCCTTCAAATGTCTTTAAAATAATACAACACTGTTAAAAAACTTCCTAATACAAATATAATACTTCGTAAACACAAAATAATCTTTTAAACATCTGTTTAAATTATATCATTATAAATACGATCACTCCAATTTTCTTAAACTCTTTAAACGTCCTCTATTACAGTAACGACACAAAAACAAAGCTGTCTAACAAAAACGACACAAAACGCAATCTCAATTTTTACGAAACGACTTTCGAAAGCACGAAACGACTTCAGAAAACTCTATATAATTATTTCCCCGCATATTTTTAAACTCTCAGACGTATATTTTTCTAAAAGACACTTTATTATCCGACGTTTATTCGTTTTGTGGCAATAGAAACTGAATCATTGTAATAATTGGTCGCTTTTACGAAATTGCCCCCGACGCGCCGACTCCAAACGACAATATAATTCCGGGGAAACGGATAATGATATGGCAACCTCATCGGTTACACGCCGTAATCGAGTGACAAACTGTTTTAAAAAGCGACAATCAAGTTCATTATAAGTGAATGCTGGGTGTTGCCAGCTATTATGCGTTTAAACGAATTTTTAAATGAGATGTGGTTTTTTTGATAGAATTTTAAGTGTCGTTTTAATGCTGTTTTGTAAATTGTATGTAGGCTTTTATATTTATTAAACGTTTAACTTTATAAGGCGGAAAGCTCTTCCTAAGTAGGTACAATGTCCGTAAAAATTGTGACAATGTTTACGTAATACAGGGAAAAAATTGCCAGTAAACTGTTACCATGAATTCAGCACATGACTCTGGACTCCTAGCGTAGAAATTTTTCGTCGGTTATCAAGAAACTGTTTCATAGAAAATTGTAATACCTACGCGGTCAAAAGTAACTACTAATATTTTTTTTTAAATTATTTTTTACGCTAGGAGTATAGTACCATATGCTGAATTCATGGTTATAGTTTGTGTACTGGTTAATTTTTTTCCTGTATATTCAAATTACACCGGATTTTACAAAATGGTTGTACAAAAATCATTTGTCAATGAACACTTCAAGATTAGTCAGACGATAGTGGCAAACAACGTTATTTTTATTTCAATTGTTCAAAGTGTTTTGCTACAGAATATTTTCGTGTTATTCTCACGACATCACAATAATAATTACATACAAGTTTTTGTTTGAAACCTGTTCAAAGGCAACTAAGGAGTGGTTGAATTAACTCGAAAATTTAACTTTGACATCGCGAGGCGGCCCCGAATGCTTACCAAATGAATAGTAATTTAGTTTTCGGATTAAATCGTTTCAAACACGCGACACAAAACCACTTTTCTATTCTCAAGTCGACTCGAAACCGTCATTTTACACAATTTTACCCAATTGCTCCGAGTTCTCAGAATTAATTTGATATTAGCCTTTGAAAACGCAAGGTGTGGTTTTGTGTCGGCCTGATAGTTATTTTGAAGAGGGATTTGAACAACCAGTGTTTAAGGCTTGCTCTAGACTCGATAATCTTTTAGAATTAGCTGCGCTCATTCATAATTTTATTAAATGGACTGTTTTGTAAATCGACTCATGATATGTTATTTCGTTATAAATAGACGGTGAACGCTTAGGTACAAAACTCGGGATACCGGAATTGTTATAATAACTGATGTTTTGCAATTTTGCATATTCAATTTTTCCAGAACTAATAATTTGTTTAGAAGAAAATATTAAGGTGAATTCACATTTGATTGGTTCCATCATGAATATTCGCCATTAGTTGCGATAAACAATACACACCATCACACCGTGTGTCCTCTTATATGTAAATGAAACTACAATTTTATTTATTTCTTGTTCCAGGAATCACAATCAAGTAGCGCTGAAAGATGGAGTGGTCGCGGACCAGAGCACAACATGGCTCTCCAACAGATCCTCAAGCTGCAAGAAGCGAGAGCCCTTCACAAGACCTCCCTTCTTCCCATCTACAAGAAGAACGGTCTTCCGTCCCCGCCGGGAGCTAGCTACGACAAACCTGATAAGAGACCAGAGTACCCTGATACGAGAGCCTTCGAGCAATCCAAGCTTGAGGCAGAATTCAGAAGACTAATGGAACACTCAGGCAGAGACGTCCGAAACGATGAATCTCTCAAATACTTCCAGCACATGATGGAAGCGAAACAACACTACGATTATCTAAAAAGTATCCAAGACAGAGATACCAGGAGCAGCCCTAGAGAAGGTCATACAGAAGTCAAGAAAGAAGTAATATCGCCCAGGCATAATAGGTCATCCCCAGTGCATCAGTCACCTTCTCATAGAGTGTCATCAGCCGAAGTATCTCCCAATCATAGCATCCGCCTATCTACCTCATCCAGTCCCCTCTCAACTACTAGTCCAATAAACTCATCGCCTTTAAGTCACCTCCAAAACATGCAACCTTTTGATTTCCGGAAACACAAAACGAATGAGAGCAACGAAAAAGAAGAGAGCAGAAAACCCTACGATTTAGGATCTGCTGAAAAAGCAACTATGGATTTAATGAGAAGTCAATTCTTTAACTTTCCATTACCTACAAATTTGCCTATTCCGCCAATGTCAATGCCTTCAACATTCAATCACCAGGCCGCCATGGTAGCTGCGCTCAGTCAAAACCCAATGGGCTTAGCCTCACTCCAAGCTCTTCTACCTCAAATGTCAGCAAAACCTGCGGAACCATCAGAAAATAAAATCCACAGCAATGGCAAAGGAAGATCAGATGACCACAAACCTGAAGATGACAACGTTCTCAATTTAAGCAAAGATGCTTATGCTGAAGTGGCACAGAACTCTAGGAACATGATGTTAGGCAAATGTATTAGTCCACCGAAAAGACAATGGGGTGCGTCGCAAATGCCGCTGAATTTAGGGACGCACTTTATCAATCCAGCTACTGGCAAAAAAAGAGTTCAGTGCAACGTTTGTCTGAAGACCTTCTGTGACAAAGGAGCTTTGAAGATCCATTTTTCCGCTGTTCACCTACGTGAAATGCACAAATGTACTGTTGAAGGATGCAGCATGATGTTCAGTTCAAGAAGATCTAGAAACCGTCACAGTGCGAATCCTAATCCGAAATTACATTCGCCCCACCTACGACGGAAAATATCACCTCATGACGGCAGGACCGCACAAGTTCACCCAGTCCTCATTTCACCACACAGGGGTGGCCTCAATATTCCACCAGTAATGAACCCTATGCACCCATTCGGATCATATCCCCTTTTGAATCCACCGCATAATATGGGTCAATTCCCATCGAATTTACCTTTAGACTATAAAAATAGTATGAACATGAATTTCTCACCATCTTTTGACCACGGCCAGTCAATGCGACGTGAGTCTGATTCCGTGGAAAATAAAGACCAAGATGGTCAAGGAGAATCTGATGAAGATGACGGTATTGTAGTTGTAGCAGGAGATGACGATGATGATGATAATGAACACATCGATACTAGTGATTATTATTCAACTTTAAACAAATCCATAGGATCTATAGATGACTCAGAAACTGATTTTGATCAACGGAGTGTTAGTGATAACAACGAAGTAACAGATAATAGAAAAGATGAAAATACTAGTCCCGAAGTGATGAAAAGGAAACGCAAAAATCTTAATCCTACTCGTATACAAAACCATTATATTTCCGAAAATGGTACATCAAATTCAAAACGTGACCATCCGGATACTGATGAAAATGAATGCGCAGTGGATTTAAAAAGAGTTAAAACTGAGGACAGTCAATCTAGTGAAAATAATATTGATGTTACTCATGAAGAACTTAAAAATAACGAAGCCAAACAAGAAAAACCAGTTATCAAAGATGAACCTACCGATATGAGCTACAATATCCAAGACTTAAGAGTAAAAGATGAACCAATTGATAAACAAGAAGTGTACAAACCTGCAAACAATACATCCAGTGAAGAACAGTTTTCATCAGAAAACGCACTGAAAAGACTTGAAAGTTTGTCCAAAGGTGACTTTCCTAGCATTCCTAAGAAACATGATTCTCAAACCTTGGGCCCATATAATTTATCAATGAATGATTCGATAGATTACTCTGATCGATCGCCATCTTCCTCAGTATCCAGCTTTGATTATAATGCTGAGGATACTCACGGGCAAATCTTTGGACATTTCGACAGTGGTTTTTTTGTCAGTACAACTGATGTTCCCATGGACCATGAGAACCCCCGCAAATGCACAGTATGTGGAAAGATTTTCCAAAATATCTATGTACTAAAAACACACTACCAAAATGCACATCTGAAGCTAATGTACAAATGCAATGTAGAAGGATGCAGAGCAGCATTTTCATCCAAACGGAGCAAAGACAGACATAGTGCAAACATGAGTTTACATCGAAAAATTGAAGAGTACAGAATATCTGAGGAATCGTCACGGTTTTTGGATAAAATACGAGAACAAATGGAACTAATCTCACGGTACAATGAGGAGGAGCGTGCTGTCCCTTATGTAGAATCTCATATCTATTATCGAGCGAAAGAATCTGATAAACTGAAGAGCCAATTGAGCCAACAGCTGCCGTTCACGTCACCTTACCCACATCTACAGCTACCAGAAACCTATCTTAGTAACAGGGACATGTTTGCACAACACTCGTTCCTCTTTACTCCATTTGGTATGCTGCCTAACTTCCCTCCGATCCCGTTAGGTTTTCTACCTCCAAGTTTGAATGCTTTCGGCTGCCAACCAAATTACTCCCCACCTCATTCTAGAAAGCTAAACTATTGTGTAGAGGATGAGGCGCCGCGACCAAATAAAGATGGTAATTACCCATGTCGGGGTTGTAAAGACTGCTTCAAGGACCTAACCAGCTTGAAACACCACTGTGAAAGCGTGCACGTACAATCTTTGCATCGGTGTTCCGTCAGTGGTTGCAACGCTGCCTTCTTCTCGAGAACTAAGAGGAACATGCATTACGAATCTCATGTAGCCCGCAGACAAAATGGTAGGATGCACGTCAACCCCTCGTGACCTGAATAGTACTATTGACTCTGTAGACGAATCTCCAGTGCATTTGTGATTTAATTGAGTATTACCAAATAGTGTTGTAAGGTAAGACAGTTCCAGTACCTTTTTATTCTCATTAGATTGAGGTGCGGTGTACAAAAGTGGCCCAGCCGTTTGTGTGGTGTCAGTGGAGTCCGTACTCTTTGCAATGTAAATATAAAAGTAGAAATCGCTTAGTCTTTTCCATGTGTTGTAGCATAGATAGTATTTAATTGTAATTCAACATTCCATAGTAATAAATCGTGCAATAAAATGTAAATAAATAATAGTGTGTAATGTACAAAGTTTTGGCTGATGTATTTAGAATTGATGATGAGTGTTTATGTACTTACAATTTCGTATGATGTATAGTTGTGAAAATTGTAAATGTTTCCGTCTAACGTCTTACTTTATTTGGTCTCTGGTCTCTTAGCACAAATGGGATTATTTTAACGAGCTTCGAAACTGTTTTACGTAAAATTAATGCATCTATGTAATTATCGATAAAATTCTTTACTGTTTTATTTAAAACCAATGCATCTATATAATTATCGATAAAATTATTTACTGTTTTATTTAAAATTAACGCATCTACTCGTATGTATTTATCGATGAAAATCTGTTTTTTTTATAACTATCGAAATCGTCTGTTTTCTTCAAACCTCGTTGCAAATAATTCCACAATTACTGTAGAATAATCATTTGATCAATCTCCTAATATTTTGGTGCTAACATATGACAAATTATAATTATTTCAATTTCATTACTGTACATTTCTTGGTGTTTCTCAATCAGAAGGCCAATTCTCGTATTTTAAAACGTTCAAAATCTAGTCGCAGTCTCATCTCAGCGACAAACAAATGTCAAAAACTTGTCAAAATGTAGGGAAATTAGAAGCATTTTTTGACAGATTGAGACTGAGATCAGACTGTGAACGGTCTTAAAATTACGAGAATTGCCCCTCAGATCTACGTGTTATGTGAGATATTAGAATACCTTAAATTGTATAAGTACCAAAAAGTATTAAAAACTTAATTGTTAAGATTGTATTATATAAATAAAACATATATACTTCCTTTTTGCCAAACGATAATAAGTATGTAATAAAAATGTTTGGAAAAATTTATTCAGATTTTTACTAATACTTACCCCTTTTAGAATTAAAACACATAGACGCATTCTTCACCAAAATGCCTCGAAAAGAAAGAATCAACTCAACCTATAACAGTCCACTGCTGGACATAGGCCTCTCCCAGGCTGCGCCACAACACCCTGTCATCCGCCTTCCGCATCCAGTCTGTCCCAGCCGCCTTCTTTAGGTTTCTTTAGGTGGTGAATGGAAATAATAAGTCATCTTATTTGTTTGTGGGTATCGTAAGAGACGACTAGCGGCGGATTTCCCCAATGAAACTAAACGCAAGCAGCACATCTAAACCGCGTTCAACAGCTGTCACTGTCATTATACATTGTTGTGGAATATAATATTGAGATCAGTAGTGGTCCAATGGTCACGGCCGCGACTTACGACTTCTAAGTCGAAGGTTCGAACCCAGTCAGTCGCATTGCTTTACGTAAATTATATCATCACCACTGCTCTCAAAACGGTTAAGGAAAACATCGTGAGGAAACCGGTATATCTTGTATGTCTTTAAATGTTTGAAAAATTCAAAGACATGTCACTTCCAACCCGCACTGGGCCCGCGGCCCACTCCCTCTCACAGAGAGGAGGCCTGTGTCCCAGCAGTGGGAACATTAGTGACTGATTATCCAATGTATGAAATATTGACACTGACAGCTCTTGAACGCGGCTTAGATGTGCTGTTCGCGTTCAGTTTCATTGGTGAAATTGATCCTTAAGCTTTTATTATGTCACAAAGATGCATAAGTTTCCCCTTTACAACATACAACAACAACATACTAGGATTAACAACCATTACTAACAGAACGGTTATAAAGCAGCTTATTTATTTCGTTTAAAAACTAAAATAGTTTGATTACTCTACAGGAGGCTTACCACCAACTCTTATAGCAGGGCAGGTGAACTGCACTGCTTTTTTGTTCTATGACTAAGTACAAAAAAGCAGTGCAGTTCAACTTCTGCCCTGCTGTAAGAGCTGGTGGTAAGCCCCAGTACGGTTGGCTGGTGTGGAAAGTGGTCACAGATGTTATCGATCGTCGCTGATGCATATTCTATGCAAGTAGGTCCACAAAAGAAGATTGTTACTACTATTGACTACCATCGATTGCATTTCAATGCCCTGCCAATAAGGGCGATGCCACACGGGCGTGGCCAATGCGTTGCATCGGCGCTGCAACGCGTAAGCGGTGATGTCATCGTAGCGCTCAGGGTGCCACTCACTGCGTTGAAATCACTGCGCTGCGACGACGCAACACATTGGCAACGCCCGTGTGGTATCACTCTAAGGCAATATTAATGAATAAATGAAAACTGCATAATCTATACTGTTAATGAAATCTGGTCATGCGCTTTCAAAATTAGACAATCTACTCTATGGAAAGTTCTTATTGTCTCATCCTAAGACTTAGGTACTGCCAGGCTTACAGACAGCGCTAATCTGAACACAACCAACAACGGACACCATGGAACTTAGATATACGCATATAATGGTCCAGCACCCTACTCTCGTAACACACAACCAATCATAATCTGAATGTTTTTGAAGGATATTGCTAATCCATTGCGTCATAAATATTCGAATTTGTCTTCTCAACAACGTAAATAACGCAATGAATGTTGTTAAACTGTCAAAATTAAACCACAGGCCACATATCTATGGACTAAACTACTACCCAGATCGAACAAACCACCCAATTATAATTGTGACACAAGCCTCTCACGGTGGCAAAATGTTACTGTTCAAATCAATACTACACACTTAGTATTTGTGTCTGCCCAGCCAAAATCTGCACAGGTAAGTATTAGATTTAACTCCAGTAGGAAACCACCAAATCCCTAACTTAATAACCCCACATTAAGTCATAAATTTTAATAACCAAGCAACCGAAATTAAAGACGCCATATTGCTAAACTATGCTACAGATAATAAATATAGGCAAAGAACATCTCGCAAACAGCCTGGAGCTAAAAAAGTTAAAATTCCAGAAGCCGAACAACACTAATTTGCGTGATTTATGAATTTCAAATAAGGAATATCGTTTTTATGCGTTTCTGAACACAATTTGAACGAGAAAAGGGTTATTTTAAATGTAGGGGAATGTGAAGATGGAATATTTATAGGAAGAAATATTTAGAAGTCTTTCGCGAAAGTTCCAATGGCTATTACTTATTAGCATTTTTGTTTAATTTTGCATAAAACTGAATTTATATTGTAAGGGCTGATTTTTCCGTCGCCAGATAACTTTTATTCGAGGAATAAAATTGACGTTTGACAGTTTTTGTAAGAAATAACTGTCAAAATTTCAAAATTATTCCTCGATTAAAGTTATCAGATGATTGAAAAATCAGCCCTTAGTCATATAATAACTTCCCGTTTTTCTTGCATTTAGAAAGAAAGAAAAATAGGTTTATTAGTAACAGAAACAGGTGCATACATAAAGATAACTCAAATATAAATAAAAATTAAATAGAAGCTGAGCTAGAGCTGCACGTCGTGACTGTGACAAGAAGGCTGGCACTCAACATGATGCTGTACAGTACAGCATCATGTTGAGTGCAAGCCTTCTACTACTGAAAATCAGCTGTAGGTGGATACCTACATCTGGTCATCCAAAAATAATGTACGGCAACCAAATCAAGTTTAAAGATTAGTACAGATTAAACGGATAGGTTGGTATTAAAGTAAACGGAAATAAAGAGACGGTATTTAGTTTACATTTTCCATAATCTGTTGACAATTTTGGTCAATTACGTTCCCTTATTATTTTCGTAACAGACAGTAGTCTCCACTTTTTCCAAGATCAAAATGTCCAGTTCCGCACGGGCGCGTATTTCCCGCAGCGATTTTTTTTCGCGCAATTGACGTTCAACACATTGCTTACCGCCGAGAGTTGAAAATCCAACAGTGTGTTTTTTTAGACGCGCTGGGATGCGCTCTGTTGAATTCTCAATGCTCGGCTCAACACTGAGAGTTGAAAATCCAGTGCGCGATATTTTTACCAAAGGTTCCTAGCGTAGGTTTATATTTGTACAGACGCCAGCACATCAATAATCTATCAGAGAAATTTGACAGCTTGTAGTAGCTACAAGCTGTCAAATTTCTTTGATAGATTTTCAACTTTATTGCTACAGCATTAAGGTTCAAGGTTGATTGGGAAAGTTTGACAGTTTCGGGTAGCTTGGCCTGCTGGTGTCAGTACCTGTATACAGGTAAATTCTCATAGACCGCTTCAAGTAAGCTTAGATGTTACAGATGCAAGTTCGGTCATCCTATTAGTTCAGCTTCTACTTCAGCTTGAATTTAACTAGAGTAAGTAACTTTTTAATGAATTGCTATTACCTGGCCTCGCACACATGTACTACCACTACACAGTGGCTGGTTTCCCAATTACTTTGTTAACTAGTTTGATGAACTTTCTGTACCGCTGTCTACCTGTACAGTCAGGAGCAAAAGTATGTATACATTCGGCTTTATTCAAAAGCGATTTACTCATTTATTATTTAATGAAATTTTATGTTGTTACGAACATAGCATTTCCGAACCCATAGGTTTATGTAATGTGTCGTATTTCAACGTTGCATTCGTTATTTCACGAAAAAATCGCAATTGAAAGTTGGCAAGTGTTGACAATATTGGTGCTCGTGACTGTACATTTGGAGTTTTGATGTGGTTTAGTAGATGGCGACCAACATACGGATGGAGTCATGGGTCACTGAAGTGTTTCAAAACTAATGGACATTATGAGACGGATTTGTGTTATTTCTTATCTTTTAAAATTGTTTTTTTTCTATGCATATAATATTATAAAGAGGTAAAGGTGTTTGTTTTTTTTGTAAGAAGTAATCTCTGGAAGTATAAATCCGATTTCAAAAATTCTATCACTGATAAAAAGCTACACTATTGCCGAGTGCCGCCAAAGAAACCTCATGCGGGCAAAGTCGCAGGCAGAAGCAAGTTATTAACAAATTTAAGTAAATTTAAGTTAAAAAAAATGGGCTTGTTTTTGGTACTATATATTTAGCAAAGATAAAGTTTGACAGTGGCCTACCTACTGTAAAACTTTATCTTTGTGCAATCATTTGTGTTGCAATCATGCTAGAACTATTTTTCTTCTAGATCGATAAATATATTACTCTCTCTTAACTTTCAAAAGCATCTTTACCTTTTTGTGAGCTTTTAAGGTGTAGAGTATGTATAATAATATGTAGAAAAGTCAATCTTTCCCACTACACTACGACAAAAGGAATAAACAGGCAAAGAAATAAACACTACCATTAAACGAAAAACTTGACGAAATAAAAACAAAAGAACATTTAACTTCCATCGCTTTCCCCACCCTACCGCGTCACATCGGCGTCACGTCGACATTTGACATTTGCTTGTCACCCGTGACATTTACCGTGACGTCATTCACGCGACACGTCAGCGTGACATCGCGTGCGGCGTCCGTTAATTTTTAAACTTTCTATTATCGCACGTTATTAGGGAAAAGTAGGGAACTAACAAATTTATTTTCTTTTGTAGCTTCTGTTAGGGTAAACATTTGGGTAGTCATACGGATAAATGTTGGGAATATAAATGATTAATTGTGTGAGTTGTTAGTTACTGTAACCTACTGTGGTAGGTACCGGTAATGTCATTGTTCTTCAACAAGATGGTCTTATATTTTATAAATCGTTCAGTTAGGTGAAAAGAGAGAATTATTATTACCTCAACTTGAGAGAAACTGTCTAAATCCCTTAGCATAATCAGCATGTTCCCACTGCTGGGACCCAGGCATCCTCTCTGTGAGAGGGAGTGGGCCTAATCCCCCACGCTGGCCCTGTGCAGGTTGGTAGATGTCACATGTCTTCGAATTTTATGTTCTGGGACATGCCGGTTTCCTCACGATGTTTGCTAGTTAGTAATGGTGATGAAATAATTTACACAAAGTAAAGCGCCTGTCTGGTTTCGAACCTACAAAAAACACGACCATTACCACTGGGCCGTAATACCTTAGACTACCAAAATAGCCGCGTGACGACTCCCGGCCACCGTAGGCGCTGGCCTGCGGGCGGAGAGCAATGGGTAGCTCACCGTCCGATCAGGACCAGGCCCGTGCCGGACTGCGCGAATGTGTTCCACGCGCGCCTCAAAGAGATGTCAGTATAAGTGACGAGGCCCGATAGGGCCGAAGCCTGCCGTGGTAGCGGGATCGTCCGAAAGGGTTACCGCTGCCCTGGTACATAAAGGGCTAAGGAAGGAACACGGGTGGGTTTTAGTCAGTAAGAGTTTGACACTCCCTTCCGCTCCACCCAGAGCGGGAGGGGTCATTTGATGATTTCACATCCTCAAAAAAAAAAAAAAAAGACTACCAAAATAATAATTAAAATGAATCCAATAAGGGCAGGGTTACTTAGCCTACTTAGATAAGCAGGGTAATAGCGTAACACACTATCAGCAATGGGTTTCATTTTGACAGTTCAACAACATTCATTGCGTTATTTACGTTGGTGAGCAGACACATTTTTCGAATTTAAGAAGCAATGGATTAGCAATATGCTTCAAAACGATTCAAATTGAGAGTAATAGTGTATTACGCAATTAAGGCTGAACAACTCGTGTTTGCTCTTTACATCTCTTACTTACTTCAATGTACTCTCCATTCATAAAGACCAATTCATCGTACACAGAAATATCTAACGAAGAGCTCAACGCTTATTAAACAGTGGAAATAAAAAGGTGCATAATGTGCAGCTACCTCGCGATCCAAACAATACGCACACAGAAGTCTCACACAAGGCTAGTCCGTTCTCATTTACATAATCAAGTCTCATCAGCCACATTTGCATCCGAAACGCAACATGAATTAAATTCAAAATAATAACATTTAACACGCTAAATAAACCTTAACACCCTCTCTATAGAGTTCAAAATTGAAATTCTAATTGTAGTTGTAAGCTGGTAACTCAGTGGTCTGCGGTTGGCGCATACGAAATTCGAACGTCCCGGTTGTCAGCAATTTGTTTTGAAGAGAGAACACTTCTAATTCGCAAAAAGAACGAGCGTTCTATGTTTAAAAAGTATCGTCACGCGAGCTAGGTTAGGGTGAGTTTACACTGTAGCGTGGTTATTCGATTGAAATAAATAAATATTTATTTTAGAACCAACGTATTAATAGGTTTGGTAAGTTAGAACAAGCAACTGCCTGTCAGTGTCGCATCAGTGATTTTCATCTAGAGTCTGTAGCAATGCAAATTAGGTAGTGTACTGGAAACTTACCTAGTTTTTTCAAAGATATTCTTTTATATCTTCAAAATATCGATTTCTCATATCAATTCCCGTATTTTTAAGATCGTTCACATTGTAATCTCAGTCGCAATCTGTTAAAAATACAATCAGTTTACATACAGTATACATTTTTGACCACTTTTTGACATTGAATGTCGCTGACATGAGATTGCGACTTGAATTTGAACGTTATTGATGTAGGTACGAGAATTATAATAATAATAATAAGCTAGCAACACCAACGTCAACGTCAACGTCTCTTTTGTCATCTGTTCACAATTTCCTAATATATAATTTTTAGAAGCAGTTTTTATATTTATATATCCGTAAAACCATATCAGAAAATCCAATATTATCAAAACATAAACATAATTTTATATAAATACAATGAACGGAAACAAAAACTTGCATCGAAAACTGCCGATCCGGAGGTGACATCTGTCATGTCACCTCCGATAAAAACGTGAAAATGAAATGTTGAAAATGTTGACGAGATCAGCAGCTCGCCGTGCACGCCTACCACCTCCGGAGTCGTCGCTCAGCCCCGCCCTGCCGCCGCCGGAATCCAGCCCCATCGAGAGTGCTGTGACACCGGCCGTAGCAGTTGCGTCGAGCTCGAGCGACGAATATTTTTCCCCGCCGACGTCGCCAACACCTGTACGTCGGCAGGGGAGAGGCCGGCCACCGAGGAGCTTGGGACTTAGGGGCCATCCGGCCCCGAGCCGGGTCCCCGCTGCCGGTGGTTGTGTGCAGCGCACGAGATGGACTCAGTCTATGAACGAGAACGTCATGCGCGCATACTACGGGTCTACAGAGGGGGGAACTAACCTCACTGCGTACCGTGATAGGTTGCTGTCTCTGTTCCAGGAACTGGAACCAACCGTCAACGTCTCGGCCCAACGACTGTCGGATCAGGTGCGGGTCATCCAACGCAATCACAGGTTGGACGACATAGCACTTGATAGGCTGCGCTCAGAGGTACTGAACAACCAAATCGTCTCGACTCTGGCACAAACCGCGGCACAAGCGTCAACTATTGATGCCATCCCGCGGCGGTCCAATCGTGTTGAAGAAGATGATGATAGGGTTGACACAGTAAGTAGCCAGTACAACGTCCGACTGAGGAGCGCACTGGAAGATGCGTTTCGCGAGTATAGGTCCACTCCAACCGAACTTAGACCCCGAATACCACGGCTACCTATGCACAAAAAAAATAGGGCGCTAGTGTGTGCCTTGGACTCGCAGCTCAAGAATTTCTTCGAGAGCAGCGAGGATCTCGTTGATACACACTCGATCTTGTATTGCGCGGCTGTGGCGGCATGTCGTTTAGCTAACGTCAAGTTTCCAAATTGTGACGCAGCTACTCGACCAAAACCAGCCGTACCAGCCTGGCGATACAGGATCGAGCGTCGTATCGATGGGGCCAGGGTACTCATCGGTAAACTATACTGCTTCAGGGAGGGCAACACACGACCACGAGTGATGCGCTTTGTAACACAGGCATTTTCGGGGACTGGAATCAGCCCTCGGGAATACATGTCCAATGTCACAGAGCGCATCGACTTCCTGAAGCAGAAAGTTTGTGCATGGGCGAGTCGTATTCGGCGGTATAAGCGGCGGGTTGATCGGTACACGCAGAATCGCATGTTCCGGAGCGATGAGAGGTGGGTATATAGAACTTGGGAGCGACTTGAACAAAACGTGATGGACGTGTGCCGCCCGGATGATGCCACCACTAGTGCATTCTGGCGCAGCATCTGGTCGGTGCCTGTCTGTCACGCTGAGGGTGGCTGGATGCGCGATATCGAGCGAGTGTGTGGAACTATACCAGAAATGGAACCAGTCATAATTACGCCATTAGACGTAGCCAAAGCAGTCCGTCCGTTACCGAATTGGAAATCACCGGGACCGGACGGACTGCATAACTTTTGGTTAAAATGGCTAATTAGTTCACACACTTGCCTGGCATCTCAGTTCCAGTCATCCTTAGAGTCTGGGTCACTACCACAGTTTCTAACAACAGGCGTTACCCACCTGCTCCATAAGTAAGGTAGTCCCGCGGAACCCAAGAATTATAGACCGATCACGTGTTTGTCGACGGTTTATAAACTTCTTACATCCATTTTTAGAGCAAAAATTAACACACACATTGACAGTTACTCCATTATGTCTGCCTCTCAAAATGGATGTAGGAATGGGTCTCGCGGTACTAAGGAGCTACTCCTCATAGACATGGCCATTAGCCAACAGGTTCGCCGATCCCGCAAGGACATGTCGACATGCTGGATAGATTATAAGAAGGCCTACGACTCGGTGCCACATACATGGCTCATGAGGGTGCTGGAGTTGTACAAGATAGATGCAACTCTACGCACCTTCCTTGAGTCGTGTATAAGACAGTGGAAGACGGTCCTTCGCTATCCAGGGTGTCGACAGATCCAGGGGAATGATGAGCCTGTATGGATTAAGCGGGGAATATTTCAGGGCGACAGTTTGAGTCCACTTTGGTTCTGCTTAGCCCTGAATCCTCTAAGCACACTGCTGGAGGACTCAGGTCTAGGCTATCGGTTGAAGAGAGGTGGTCAGGTCATATCTCACCTCCTCTACATGGATGATTTGAAACTCTTTGCCCCTAACAAATTGCATCTGATGGAGCTACTGAAGGTAACTGAAACTTTCAGTAGTGCCATCAGGATGGAATTTGGTGTGGACAAATGTGCAGTCATGCATGTAAAGGGGGGGAAGATTATGGAATCCGAGGGAATTCTACTTTCGGATTCCATACACCTTAGATCCCTCTCCTCATCCGAAAGCTATAAGTATTTGGGTATGTCGGAAGCGTTAGGCATCAACGATGCTGACATGAAGCAATCGTTGAAGGAGCGCTTCTTTTGTCGCCTGAAGAAGGTATTAATTAGTCTTCTTTCGGGCGGAAATAAGGTGCGCGCCTTCAATGGTTGGGTAATGCCGGTTTTTATGTACTCTTTTGGCATACTCAAATGGACTCAGACTGAACTCGACGCCCTAGATAGAAGGGTCCGTACACTGCTGACCGCAAACCGGATGCATCACCCACGATCATCGGTGATGAGACTGTATATCCCGCGGAAGTGTGGGGGTCGAGGATTTTTAAATGCGAAAACCCTCCACAACCGCGAGGTGTGCAGTCTCAGGGAATATTTTTTAAAAGCCGAAGTGGGTATGCACCGTGATGTGGTCGCAATGGACAAAGGGCTCACCCCGCTCTCCATGGCGAAAGAGAACTGGCGCAAACCTGTAGTACTTACTACCGATGACCGCAAGAAGGTATGGCAAAGCAAGGAGCTTCACGGGCGCTTCTATCGGGCTCTTCATGAGCCCGGTGTAGATTTCTTAGCGTCCGTATCCTGGCTGCGTTTCAGTGACCTCTTCGGGGAAACTGAAGGTTTTGTCTGTGCAATTATGGACGAAGTTATCTTGACGAATAACTACCGGAGACATATTATGAAGGACGGGACGGCTGACGTGTGTCGGGCATGCCACCATCCGGGTGAGTCCATCAGACATATTATCTCTGGTTGTTCTCGTCTGGCTAACAGCGAGTACTTGCACAGGCATAACCAAGTAGCCAGGATTATTCACCAGCAACTTGCTTTGAAATATAAACTTGTCGACTCTGAGGTACCGTATTACAAGTATGTGCCCGACCCAGTTCTCGAAAATGACCATGTCACGTTGTACTGGGATCGGTCTATCATCACTGACAGGACTGTTGTCGCCAACAAACCTGATATAGTGGTGATAGATCGATTAGTGCGCCGCGCAATGATTGTTGATGTTACCATTCCACATGACGGGAACCTCGTGAAAGCTGAGAAAGATAAACAAATGAAATATCTTGACTTAGCACGCGAGGTTGTTGACATGTGGAATGTGAGCTCAACTGTCATTGTGCCGATTGTCGTATCGGCCAATGGCCTGATGGCCGACAGCCTCGATCAACATCTATCGAGGCTCTCGTTAGGCGGTTGGATCAAGGGCCTGATTCAGAAGGCAGTTCTCCTCGATACAGCTCGCATTGTGAGGAGGTTTCTATCTCTGGAGCCCTAACCACCGGTAGCTTGGACCCTGCTCCCGACACCGGTGGATCACTATTTTTTTATATTTTTAAATGTTTTTTTTTATTTTTTTATTTAATCATACTAATATTTAAAAATGTAACAAAATAAGACGACTAAATATATAAACGACATAATAATAATAAAATTTATTTACTCAAGACAAAGGATTGTGGAACACGTTAAAATACAGTTTTACAAAATATATGTACTATTTCTACAAACGTGTGGGTGAGCACTGCTCTCCTAGCTAGGTTATGGAAACCTGTGTTAAGGAGAAGCAGTCCGGTCCCCTAAGGTACAAAGACGTAAAAGTTGCATAGTGCTTCTGATGTTACTGTTACAATTTTGAAGAATTGAGTTATACAATTAAAAGTTTAAGACACATTTTGTTATCGTAAAATAAAAATTTAAAAAAAAATAAGTTAAATTAAATTAAATTGAGGTAAATATGAGCGTGTGTGTGTGTGATGGAGTGTGTGGTGTGTATGTGTGTGTGTGTGTGTGTGTGTGTGTGTGTGTGTGTGTGTGTGTGTGTGTGTGTGTGAATTGGCTTTCAGACTTACTTTACTTCTGTAAACTAGAATGCCCATGAACTAGATGTAAAGAGTAAGATTATTCTACTACCTAAGTTTAATGATAAATGTAAAAGTTTCTTGATCAACGCTTCACTTCACTGGCTAGCTTTTTAACTCAAGTATCTACGTAACTACTCAGCGAAAAATTTACTTTCAGAAAGAAATACCTTTCGCAGGCATAACTCTAAGAACTGGATTCATAATTCAGAGTAATTTATTCGTACAATGTTCTTTAATAGATAAAAGTTCTTTCATGTTTCTTGAAAAAAGAAATAAGTACCTAGGTAATTATAGACTTTTTAACCAAAGTTGTTCGTTTGTAATCTTTGACGTTGCTCTTCTAAGGAGGTCTTACGTACCTACTTATTAGGTTTAAAATGTTATAATAAACTTATTTTAAAGCCCACAATAAAAATGAGTATTGACAGAGTTTAATTGACTATTTGGTTGACTGTATCACTCAGGTCTAGCTACATTTAAATCTGTAATTTATGGTAGGTACATCAATTATATTGGAAATAAAGAGTGGTAGATACATATGTTATAAGCGCTTTGCAAGTGACACGTCAAAACTTGACTAACTAGCCAAGTTTTCTTCGTCTTTTCCCTTTTTCGCACCCGATAATTACGACGTGCCGTCCTACTTCCACGTGTCTTCTAATGTGACACTGTGCCGGTTTTGAAGATCGGATGTTCGGTAGGTAACCTAACTATCTCTTTTAACTTATAATATCATTGGTGTACGTTAATATAGAGTAAATATTCTATTCTATTCATAGGTACTACGTTTCGTAGATGGACACCATTACTTAAAGGTTTCTCTCGGTTTAGATTGAAAACCAAAGGCGGCCTTTGTAGAAGTTCTCATTAGACATAGACTATTATGAACGCGCCTTTACGAGTTCCAAATTTGAATTTGAAAAGTTCGGAACGGGGCCTTTCTAGAGCGTTTTTTTTTGTGTTGTTAATGAGACTGTGGCTTCTAAGGGAGCCAGCAATGTTATTATGGACAGATATAGTATTTGTAGGCATGTATGTAGTTAAATATATTTTTTTATGTAGTTTGTACAAGATTAGTACGTAATACATATATTTATAATTTATTTGATTAATTGTAATTTACATTATTTTCGTAATTTAGACGTAATTGAGACCTACTCAGATATACCACAGTAGAAATACTCATAAGTCGGTACCTGCCTACATAAAAAAAATACATTTCAGCTTTTAGGGAAAAAGGGCTGGGGCGTTTTCATTTATCATAAAACAAATTTGGGTTCACTTATTTAAAACGTTCGTCAAGAAGTAAGAAATAAAATGCTGGAAGCACAAGACAATGCGAGACATGTCGTGCAAACCAAAAACCATATAGTGCGGTGCAATTTTCAGCACACGACCAAAAGTTCTCATTGTCTATGGTAACAAGAACAAGATCACGCGAGCTTACCCCCGGGTCGCGTATCCAAACAATAGAATCGGACTGGCCGAATTTTGAATTTGGAAGCACCGCCGCGAGGCTCGTCGCCATATTGCACGCGATGCCGACAATTTATAATTTTATTATAAATTTTAATCATAGAGATATTGTTCCTGCTAAAGAATTAAGAAATGATAGACAATTTGCAACTAGAAAATTACTATGGAAGTGATTCAGCAGTCTAAAATTATCTTTTGAGTCTGAAAGACAGACAGGCAAGTCGTAATTGATGCCTACTGATCCTAGCCTTCTTCTAGAATCTAGAGCTATTAAGATACTATTTGAATGAAATTAGAATAGAATAGATGCGTTGAAACAAAAAACTATCCATTATGAGTTTCTCGATAGGTACCTAGTCTTAAGGGTGATCCGCTAGGTGGCCCGGGAATTTGTTTTTTTTTTTTTCGTTTTTGCAGTTTGCAGGTCAGTTTCAAGTTGCATAGTGAACAAAATATGATTTGCGAGCGCTTAATTTTTAATTAATAATTTTTATAATAATGTACTTAAATATTTTTATTTTCGTTTGTATGGCTTCTTTACCACCTATACATTCATAGGTCTCTTAAAATATTGCGTGTATGAATAGATACACTTTACATAGTAGTTTGATTCAAGTTGTGTACAACTTTTAATTCATCAAAAATCTGATAGATTGAGCTTATCTTGACACTGAAACCGGCCTTTAGTTGGGAATTTATTCAAATTCAAAATAATTTTGAGTCATTCAAACGAAATGTGACGAATTTGTTGCACGTGCAGAAATCTAAAATATTCATCGAATTTTAAATTTAAATATTTAAAATACTTCTACATTGTATCCTTAGGGGTTGACAGACTGTGAGAACTCTTTTTCGTGATTCTAAATTCAAATGAGACACTTCGTGATCGACCGTTTTCGAACGCTTACCGAAATTCGAATTCCAAATTTAAAATTGCACCAACGCCATTGGGCTGATGAATAACTTCTGTGCATTACTTAACGCAAAGGTATTTTGATAATTCCATTTATTTATAATGAAAGCGAGATGCCTGGTGAACAAAACGTATCAGGACTTGTATAAAAATATTAATATTTTATCTTTATCGATCTACAAAAAAGGGTTTTACAGGATTGAATGAGTGTAGGCAATTCGAGCACCAACATGATAAAGTATGGTGCTAGCTTTAATGCTACCTTGAATACAATCAACTAAGTATACAATTGAATTAGATAGGTCTTGTTCTTCTCTTAGTCGTTGTTTTTTTTTTTTTACTAGCTGCGCCCCGCGGTTTCACCCGCATAAGTTTCGATCTCGTGAGTATATCGGGATAAAAAGTATCTTTCATGTTAATCCTGGTTATAAACCATCTGTGTGCCAAATTTCATCCAAATTTGTTTAGTAGTTTTTGCGTGAAACAATAACGAACATCCATTCATCCATCCATATAAACTTTCACGTTTATAATATTAGGGGTTAAAGTATGAAATTGCCGATTTGTACTGAAAAATTGAAATTAGTTTTTTTTTAATTTAACATATTTATTTAATCAAATTAATTACCATTATTATCTATACATTGCTGCCATGTAATAGGAAGGTCATTTATGCCTTTGCGATAGAACTCTCGTTATCTAGATTCGACAAACTGTGTGAAAGCATTTTGTACTGCCTCCTGAGAAGAAAACTTTTTATCACGTAGAAAATTGTCCAAATCACGAAAAAAATGGTAGTCCGTTTGAGCAAGGTCTAGTGAATACGGAGGGTGACGAATGGTTTCTAATTGCAGTTCCTGTACAGTTAAAACGGTTTTTCGTGCTGTATGAGGTCTCGCGTTATCATGGAGCAATAATGGTGAAGATCGATTCATGAGTCGGGGCTGTTTCACTGCTAGTTTTGCTATCATTGTTCGGACTTCGGCACAGTAGACATTTGCCGTTATTGCTTGACCAAATCGTAGAAAGCTATAGTGAATAACACCATGCTGAGACCACCAAACAGTTACCATTGCCTTTTTATTGATAAGCTTTGCTTTAGGTCACTGTTGCGGCGTTTGACCTGGGGTCAGCCATTGCATTTTTCGCTTACGGTTATCGTATAGAATCCACTTTTCATCACATATTACAATTCGATCCAATATTCCGTCATTTCTGTGTCGATTCAACAAGGCAACACAAGTTTCAACACGCGTTTCTTTCTGCAGATCAGTCAAATCATGAGGCACCCATTTCTCATGTTTTTTTATTTTATTGATTTGATGCAAATGAGTCAATATTGTTGGTAAGGTAACGATAAACCATGCCACTAATTCCTGGGTAGTTTGGCTCAGATCGGCTTCCACCATCTCTTTCAATTCATTGTTATTGACCGGTCTTCCACGTGGCTCGTTCTTCAAATCAAAGTTTCCATCACGAAAGCGTTTAAACCAAAATCGCACGGTGCGTTCATTAGCAGTCCCCTCTCCAAACGCAACATTAATATTGCGAGCTGTTTCTGCCGCGTTAGTTCCGCGTCGGAACTCGTATTCAAAAATAACTCGAATTTTCGAAGTATCCATCTTTCTTGTCTATGCTGAATAAAAAAAACCACTGAAAGTCGATAATCGAATGTTGCACATTTTTTAAAAGAAGAACTTCATAGGTACCATGTGAAAAAAGTTTCACTCAAAAATCTCAAACCATGAAGGTTCTATGTCAATTCGAAGTACCTATTACAATAAAACGGCAATATCATACTTTAACACCTATTATTAGTAGGATAATTGGATATATATAGCTTGAGCCCAGTAGGTCACCACATTGATTGCGGCATCAGTGGCATTCTTTAGGTCATCTTAGGTTCAGGTGAACGGGCACTTAGGACACTCCAGCAAGTGGGGCATGGCCTGATCAGAAGCACTGCACTCGCACTGGGTGTTGGATGGGTCTGTAATCCCCCACTCCGACAAATTGTGTCTGCAGCGGCTTACTGTGTACGCAATCGATTAAGAGCTTTTCATATAGGTTCCAATTAGATAGATAGGTATCTACTACAACTACAGCTAAACAAAAGCGAATCGTGACGTTATCTAATGGAGACGTGGGGCTCTTGGACGTACTACACTAAAGTAAGTCTTAGAAGTCCTGCAATAGTCTCTACGTGAGGTAGAGAACCCAAAAATCCCCAAAAAGTCCCTTTTGGCCTCAAAAAGCCAGAAGAAGAAATTTTATTTGTAAAATTTCTCACCGTTTTGTAGTCGCCTACGTAGAAACAGCCCTACCAAGTGAATAAAAAAAACTAAAATTTTAAAAATCTTCCAGAAGCATGTAGAAAGCCTAAGGCTCTGCCTACCAAAGTGACATAGCGTGGACTTAACTACCTTAGTAGCCAGTCTGTCCTTCAGTCAGAACATGTCATTGAAGCCTGCAGCGCCATTCAAATTCAGAATAAAGATTAGCTACCTGCACTTCAAAATTCTCGCACGGAAGCTAAAGGCGAGAATTTTGAATTTAGAATTAATTTCGATCGACAGAAGCTCGTGCCGATATACCGAAATTGTTCTAAATTCGATTGTTAGAGGCACGCTTCAAAAAGAACACGCAACTGACTTATTTGAAAACAAAAGAAGATGGCGTCTGCGAATTAAAGAATTTGTTCGGATATTCCGTGAGTTCTAAGTTAATCGATAAAGTAATAATGTGATAATGATATTCATGAAACATGATAAGGCAACCAAATCCTTTGGTATTTTTTTTTTAGGTAAGAATTTAATCTTCGTGCGAAAAAAACTGACAATAAAAACCTCAAGAAGTTGGCATCTACTACAAGTCTACAGCGAATTTAACTAATAGTACGCACGGCTACACATCAAGGTATACATAACCAGTATAAGCTGACCTCTGATTGTACGAAAAACCTATACATATACAATCCGAGCACAGCTAAAACTGGAAATGTATAGCTTGATGTGTAGCCGTGTATACCAGCCGTACCTAATCGAAAATTAGTCCCCTAACCTAAAACTATTACTCATTTTAGTTCAATTTCGCAAAAACTATGTTGGCACCTAAATACTACCCGTGTAATTACATTAAATGGGGCTCATATAGCAATATGGCTGAATTACGTGAGCCCTAATACCTTGTTACGGTATCGTAATAGATATTAAACATGGTGGTCGTGGCTCTCTAATTAGGATCAGTGGTTACTGGTCTAACACCGCGGCACCGTGGTATTAAATTAGTTACGCAATATGGTTTGCTTGACATTTCGATCGACCCTTTATATGGCCAGGTGTAATTATTTTGATGTATTGCCGACCATAGACTACGAATTTATTTATTTATCACTAACACTACTACCATTACAGGGGATTCCTAATGCGTTAGCGTGGTCCTTATTTGCTACCTACTTAGTACTGTACGTACTTACTAATGATCTTTAATCTTTGATCAAATTATGTGTTTATAGATGTATTAAAAACAAATTTATTTGCTAAGTGTCACCTAAGTAATATACGCCATCACATCAAGCTACTACAATTTGTCAAATTTATTTAGTAGATTTACAACTTTATCGCTAAAGCGTAAGGTTCAAAGTTGATTAGGAAAATTTGACAGTTTCGGGTAGCTTGGTATGCTGGCGTCTGTTCAGCAAGGGAAGGGCACTGATGTCTGAAATATACAGATATTTTATATCAAGTCCAGACATACATAGATGTTTAAAATCAGAAGGCCAATTCTCGTAATTTAAAACGATCAAAATCTGGTCGCAGTCTCATCTCGGCGACACACAAATGTTAAAAACTTGTCAAAATATAGGGAAATTAGAGGTATTTTTGACAGATTGAAACTGAGATCAGACTGTGAACGTGCTTAAAATTACGAGAATTGCCCCTCTGTTTATAGAAACTAGTGTCATAAAGTGTATCACCATACCTACTAATTAAATAGTTGTATATTCTAGAACAAATAAATTAAACTTACTTACTTAATAAAACTAGGTATGAAAATGAATGTAATAAAATAAAACTTAAAGTTACAGCATTACCTTCTTATTTATTGAAAGAAAATGAATAGGTAACAATGTCACCACCACACCATTCGTTCTAAAATTAAAATTTCCACGCCGTGAAAATTCTTGTGAACGACGTAAACATTACCTGTCTCTCTCGCACTTGTAACTATTTCTATTTAGCTATCCCCTTCTTATGCGACAAACAGTGACATCTAGGTGACGACCAATGACAAAAAGGAGGGCGGCCATTGGCTGAAACTGTCACATTCATGAAACCCGCTTTGAAATAGGAATGAAAAGCGTTTGTGCGTAAGCATAGATATAAATCATTTGTTTTTAAGTAACATGCTTTGTTTATTGTTCATGCTTTCTTCTCTACCTTCGTGATTTATTTCCGACGTAGTAAAACACTTAGGTAATTGGTACCTAGTAGGTAAAGGTGATTAAATACCTGTTTTACTTAATGAGTATGGTTTTAGTAATAATAATGCCCCTTTATTCTGAGTTATTCTTGGTTTTTACAATTATTCAAGTTATAGTACGTCCCTCAATGGAGCATGCCTCTTGGAAAAGGTTTGGTTCTATGGTTTTAGTGCATTTTTAGCCGACTTCAAAAAAATGAGGAAGTTCTCAACTCCATTGGTTTTTTTTATGTTTGTTACCTCAGAACTTCGTTATTTATAAGCTGACTTGCAAACAATTTTTTTTAATGGATAAGGTAAGTCTCAGGTGTGGTCCCATATTAATTTTATTGACTTCGCTTTGGTAGTTTTTGAGCTAGCTTCAATAATACGTTTTTTTTTTCTACTTACTTAGTTTATATGGATGATGTTTTAATAACTTCCTGTCACTGACATTTACATAGCAAGTAGTGTTATATGAATTTGTGTGGAGTTGGTATAGCAAAAAGTGAAAAATGAAACCTTTTTTACAAAAAAATAATAATAATAATACTAGGTAAGTAGGTAGATACTCAAACGTAAATATGTAGGAGATGGCGGAGCGAGCAGCCGATCGATTCTGTAAAAATCTCATCGTGAAAAGTTAGGTGAAGTGAGCTTAGAATGAGCTGTCAATAGTGTCAATCCCTAGCATTTGCTAATTTGACAGGTGTAATGTCAAATTTCTATACTAAAAAACGCAAATACAAAAGACAGATTAGTAAAAGATGTCAGATTAGTATCTGGGATTAAAAAAAAATAAAAACATTTTTTGTAATGTTTACCAGTACCTAATTTTGGTTTAAAAACCAAGCTACTGAGCCGTTTTTGATGAAATTTCAATGGGACCAATCCGAAAGTACCTACGTCCTTAACAAAAAAACTAATTTTGCAAATCGGCTTATAAATAACGGAGTTCTGAGGTAAACAAAAATACAGTCGAATTGAGAACCTCCTCCTTTTTTGAAGTCGGTTAAAAACTAACTTTACTCAAATGTTATCTCCGTAATAATTTGCTATAATTAACTATAGACAGATAATTATCATCAATGAGGCATCTAATTATTGAAGTATGTACTTAGATAATTAATTGGACTAATAGAATCTAAAGTGTCAAATTACTTTAATGCAAATCACACTTCTGAGTAGTCTAAGTAAGTAGGTAGTCAAGTTTTATATTAGTTGGGTTAAACAATCACTTAACGCAATTAGGTATTAATAAACAGTTATTTTATTTTGGTGGCTAGCAGCTAACAATATAGAAGTAAAAATGAGGTAATTCACGACATTTTTCTAAGCGTTAGTCAAGAAAATCGGCTTATTTGGCGATTCGCACAAATTTACTCGCCCGAAACGAATCATCAGTTTAAAATAATATTATTTTTTCTATGGGAACTCCCGTACGCAAAATAAGTACGCGCATTGACGTGGAGTTACGGACTCCAGCCCATATTACCTATAGGCGACTCGCACGAATTGGCACATTTTGAATTTTATGTAAGTACCTAATAAAGTATAGAAAAAAGGACACTAGCGCCAGAAGTGATAGGAGTTAATAATATGTTTAACTAGCGGACTCGGCAGACGTCGTCCTGCCCGGAAAAGCAGCGCCACATACCGGGTCCAATTGTATTTTCAAACCATCCAGGAACCCATTGAAATATACACACAAAATGTCATCCAAATCGGTCCAGCCGTTTAGTAGGAGTTAGGTGACAATCACACGTATAGAAGAATTATTAATATTAAGATAACGTGTACTTTTTCCTAACTTCTTTGCATAAAATTCATTAAGGGTGAGTAAATTCGTGGGAATCGACTAATAAGTAACCTAAGCCAGAAAATCTTGCCAAGAAAATATACACATTTCAAAGTCATATACAACGCGTGGGCGGTCTCGAATAGCTCTTTTAAAAATGTCGCCGCCTTTAGCGTCGCGCTATTGGTCGAAACTGTCACCGGGTCGCCGCGCGTGACACTTCTTATTGGTTAACCACGCCCATATTCTCAATTCGAATTTGACTGCATTCCATTTGAAATTCGTAACGGTCATGTATTTTAAAAAGTAGGTAACGGAGCTACTGTCATAGGTTAGTTTCAGTTCCTTAGTTAAATAGTAAAATTTCGTCAATTTTTCAGGAATTTCATATGATTAACTAACATGCTTTTTTCTTTGTAACAATGGGACTTTTCACGAAAAGCAATAGAGATACAGCAAGAATAAAATAAATCCTTACACCAAAACTGCTAAATTAATTTCTCTACCAAATAATTTGGAATCTACTGAACATTTCAGCCATTTTGTCCTCCAAAAAGCTATCCAACATTATCCATATTAGCTAGAACAAAGTATAAGAAGTGGATGATGTCGTTATGTCTCGTGGCCGACCGCTGGGCTTGCGCGAAACTATTGATTGGAGACGCGACGGCCGACGCCCGTATGTCCTATCACAGGTGACAATCACTCCTTAGAAGGTCCTGTGTTCCTAGTACTTTTGGTATTCTAATGGAGATATATGCGTTTGTACTGGACTGGTTTGTTAATTAATTTTGAAGTTAGTGGCAGAGTTTCAGGAATTTGTTTTACTGATATTTGAGCGTTTTTCTTGGAATTCGGGTCGAATTGTGCTCTAACGAAAACGTTGGTGCGTTAACCTAGCCAGATTTTCATTGTGTTATTTGACTTTGCCGAGGAATTGAGTGGGTGTACCTAGAAGTAACTTAATGCAACTCATCATTCTACAGCCCATATCCCAATTTGTTTGAGGCCGCCGCAACATGTCTTTTTCTTCGTGCAATGCGTTAACTTCACCAGATTTTCATTGAGATTATTATTTGAATTTGCTGAGGAAGAGTGGGTACCAGAAAAAGTAACAATGTGCATTTCAAAATTTTTAATTCATTATTTATTTATATAAATCTATACTTTATGTCACCACAAAAATACACAGCATAAAAAATACATCGAACACTACAAAATATACAATGGGCGGCCTTATCGCTTTCTGCGATCTCTTCCAGGTAACCTTGGAATGGACAGAGATTTTACTGGACAACATTTTACAGGCCTTAAGGATTCCAAATCCCATTTTTTTGGTGTCAGCGCAACATTTTTTTTCTTCGTGCAATTCTCCAAACTTCAAGAAGGCGAGCTATATTCTTAGGAGATTTGTTATGATGAGAATTGTTGTAAACCCTGACATCACGTGAATTCTCGGTAGGTACTCCTCGTGAATTGTCGGTACTCCTCGTGAATTATCGGTAATCCCTATGTACGGTGTTAACTTACCGATAAAAGGTTTTTTCAAAATCCTTTTAGAATAAACTACTTGGAAGATGGATGGAAGAAGAATGAAAGATCTTGTCAGTATGTCTGGGGTATTGTGAGACGGGCGTATGACTGGCGAGTAGTTGTATACTTTTGTTTACTGTACTTTTAAAATGTGTTTGTGTCTTTGTCTTTAACTAATGTAATTGGCCTTGGCCGTTTTATGTTAAATACCTAAATAAATACTTTCCATCTAACTGCCAAAATGTGTGAATCAGATAGACAACCAGTCTTACCATGGGGGAATCGTGTTACGTAAGTGGTTTGTGGAAGTCAGATAGGCAGTCGCTTCATGTAAAATACTGGTATCCAGCTGCATCCGTTAGAATGGAAGCCGACCCTAACATAGTTGGGCAACGGATTGAGACGTGATAGTCATTTGTTTTAGAATAAACTCGCTAGTCCGCCAGAGTTCCACCAGTGTTGTCCCACTGAAGGTTCGTGAGATATAAAAAGTAAAAGAAAATACGTTTATTAGCTTCTTTCTCTTCTTCTTTCTCTTCTTTTCAGTTCTTTCTCTGCGTCATGTTTACACGCAGAGAAAGAACACAAACACAAAAAAAGAACAAGTTGGGGGGAAATATGCGTCACAATTCGCGAGACAGAGCCCCAGCGCTGGTTTTCAGCAGCAGCCGGCGTTGACGTGTTGACGTCAACCAATGCAACATACGATAATATGAAAAAAAAATGTATATAAAATACCTAGATGAGATGTGTCGGTGGTGAACTTCTACAACTACCCCCATAATATCAACGAAAGAGGAACCCTGAACCACTTACCCCCGTCACTAATTGAACCGGGTTTCAAAACTCGTAATAAACCTAACCCAACTCCAATTAACTCCAAAACTTTAAAACAAAACGAACAAACAAACATTTTCTGTTTATTAATAGCTCATTCGGTTCCCGAATAAGACTTAACCCTCAAACATTGAATCGATCTCGAAAGTTCTGAGTGCTAGTTAGGGATATTTCGACCGGGTTTGTCGAATTTTTGAGTTTTTAGTAGAAATTTTCGGGCAGTGAATTTCGATTGCTATTCAGTTTGGTTGTGAATGTCGTTTCGTTTTTTTCGGGAGGAAACTAGCACTTCTAGGTTGGTTATTAGGAAATGTATGGTAACTGTCTGCTGTAGGGTGAAATATCGTTTACGGTAAAATTGCTCTAGGTACCCTCGAAGTACTCGTATTCACAAGGTATAGGCGTCCTATAACTTGAGTTGCATTCTTGTATTATTAGGAATGCAATCAAATATTTTATAAATAAAACCACATTTATTAAATCTCTAAACAAAAAAAACTACCTACGATTATTAAAGTTGGTATTCATTATCTGCATTACGCAACAAATGAGTACTAACACATCACGCACACTATAAATTCATTTAGTAATATTTTGAAAATGGCTTTCAAAAAGCATAGTGTGCTAAGCCACGCGCGTTCAATCTCGAAATCGCGTTCATAATCTCGAACGAGATTTCAAGAACGAGTTTTCCCAAAAATAACAAAAATATTGAGATCTCGGGGTAGCGTTCCCATTCTTATGTGTTACTTATCTTGCGGCGGCGACGTACAAAGTCTCAGTATTTTTTATTTAATAACGCAAACGTTATTAAATAAAAAATACTTAGACCATATAAACTATATAAAGTAACATATAAAGTCGCTTCGATGCGCCAAAGTGCATAGAAAGCGACTTTATCATTACAATTTTATAACTAGATACCAAAAATTGGATAAACAGCCCCCACTCCCTTAATAAAAACGCGAAAAATATAAAAAATCCAGCAAATAAAAAAGGGTAACTAGTGATGTTACGCAAACAGGGCTGTGCAACATAAAACTTTATGTGGGGTCGTAAAGACCCGCGCGATCCGCGGTGATATCAACAGGTAAACATTTTAGGGTTATTGCTGATTTTTTACTACAATGTGTTACCTAACTTGTAGGGTTAATGTCTTGAAGTTAATGTGGCGGTTTTTTTTTTTACATACCCAAATATTTCTCTACTTCTGTGCTTTTTCTCTATCGCAGTTATTTGATTAATTCGTTTTTTCCTACATTTTATTGAGCATGCACGTGTTTTACCTGCAAAGGTACTGGGTATACAGCGTGTATCAGAAATGTGTGGTTATACTAATTAAGGGTGTGGTACAGACCATCAAACTAAACAACTTTTTCCATGGGACCAAAATCGTGATCGCCAAAAAATAATCACCTGTCCCATACAAAATTTCAATACTTACGACGACTAGGTATTGTTTTTTTTTTTTAGCTGATTATTTTTTTCGCAATTTCAATTTTGGTCCCATGGAGAAAGTTGTTCAGTTTGATAGGTCTGTACCACACTCTTAATATGACCACACATTGTTAGAACACGCTGTAGACAACTTTGATAAATATGTATTATTTACACTAAAGTAGTTTCCTGGGTAAAAAAATAATTATTATATTTAGTCCGCCAGTTAGATTATCGAAAAATAATGGACATGTATTTTTTCTTTTATCAATTAAACAATAATTGACAAAGATAAAGCGCGTCAAAATTTGGGAGTAGGGGGTCGTAACGTCACGCCTTGCTAAAAAGTGTAACAAGGCGTGACGTCGCGCGGAACTTTAACGGGCGATATCTTCATCATTTTTTATATAATTGACAAAAGAAAAAATACGAGTCCAATATTTTTTGACAATCAAACTGACGGACTGATTAGAATTTTTTAGGAAACTTGCCTATAAAGTTTCACTACCACGAGCCCTATTATTCCAAATATTTATATTCCGAGGTCATGAGGACCCATTCAGCAATACAAAAACAAAATAAACAACTAAATAGCAAATTTTTCTGCTAAAAAAAATATTATTTATTTATATATACTTTATTGTACACCAGAAAATACATAACAAAAAAAAGGCGATTATCACTACAAAATATACAATGGGCGGCCTTATCGCTTTCTGCGATCTCTTCCAGGCAACCTTGGAATGGACAGAGATTGCGTGGATATAAAAAATGGGGAAAACTTATATTTTGTTATGCAGCAAAATTGGCTGAATTCTGTCGTAACATCAAGATATACTGTAGGTAAATAGACACCTATGTACTTTGTATTGTCTACATGAAAACCACTTCTCTACAAACCTGTTGATAGTAATATTAATAGCCTATCAATAATTTATCACTTGTCCTTCCCCTTTCATATTATTAGATTTACTTGTATTTCAAGGAGAACGGTATAAAAGTTTAGTGTAGGTACGCTGTAAACAGTAACGTAAAAGCCACTCTCTCGATGAGTGTTACGTACCTGTCTAAATGTACTTCAAGTATACTTGAAGTACATTTATACTGGAGTTAGTACCTGAAGTAATACATTTTAATTCTGGAAGTTGGCATTACTGCTTTGATGTTGGTTATGGTTATGATAGACATGGATCTGGAACTGTTTTAAGTGTTGCCTCAAGGGGAAAGTAGTCTTATTTCGTTTTGTTTGAAACAAATTAAAGTTCATATGTTACTGTTTTGATTAAATAATTTAGGGTGGCCAGATCGAATGTATACAACTTTTTTTAGCCGCCATTTTCATTTGGCGCCAACTTTGGAGGCTCTTTGATATCCACTATTTAGTTAAAATATAGGAAATTCGTTTTGCACCATTTATAAGACCATGACTACCACATTCAATCAATCAACTTAGCCTATCGCAGTCCACTGCTGGACATAGGCCTCTCCCAGGCTGCGCCACAACACCCTGTCCTCCGCCTTCCGCATCCAGTCCGTCCCAGCCACCTTATTTAGGTCGTCCGTCCATCTAGCTGGGGGGCCTCCCACACCACGCTTCCCGATACGCGTTCTCCACTCCAGGACTCGTCTGCTCTACCGGCCATCGGTCCTTCAACGAACATGGCCAGCCCACTACCATATTAACTTCAATTATTTTATCCTGAAGTTCCTAAATGGATTGAAAAATTACCTATATTTTTTCAACAGATCTTAACGAGTAACTAATCTCATTTTGATCACAAAGGATTTGTAAGTAAACAAAATGTACACTATTGCGGTGCAGACCATTGTTGATCCACGCAGGACCCCTAAATTATTTTTGTCTGACTAGTTAAGTGGAGTAATTGCATCATTATTCCTTGAAGAGGCTACAGAACAGGTGCTACTGTTACTGGGACTGGCAATCGTAATAGTGTCAAGTTTTTTTTTTTTCATTAAATCTATCAGTCAGACCAGTGTTTTTCAACGTGTGGGTAGCCTCTTTAATGGGCCCGCCGTTTCTTTAAAATTATAGGAGGTTCCAAATGGAATCAAACACTTCAAAGCTTCAGTGGTTGATTGTGGGAATTCTATTTTTCTGTTTAACCGAAAGGCACCCAAAGTGACAGATTTAATTCCAAGTTAGAAGAAGCTGAGGTAAGGGGGTCGCGAAATAGTTTCCGTACTAAGGGGGCCACGCCATGAAAAAGGTTGTAAAACACAGAGTTAGACCATGAAAAACATAGTTCGAATAAAATGGAGCCAGAAAACATGCAGCACAAAAAATAATCGAAACCATGAGAGGAGTGTTTTCGAAACAATAAATTCCAAGCGATGTTGACATTAGTGGTCCCCCACATTCACCAGATTCGACAGGTCCTGGCTTTTTTCTGCGGAGTTATCTCAAGGGACGTATCGTGGTCAAATATTGACACTAAAAACAGAATAAGAAATAAGAAATGAAATACCTAAAAACGTGTGCGAAAATTTGGTGAAAATTACGATGAAAAGCGTCGCATTTTAAACCAGTAAAAGGGGGTAGATTTGGCGGATGTTTTGATGCCCTGTCATTCTTTTGCTTATTTTTTCATATAAATGTACATATATAAATTATTACTTTAAATGTTAGATTTATTTTAAAAAATATATAATATCTAACTCAGCAACTTATATAAAATGTGTAACAAGTACTAAATCAATACTCACAGTTCAACCTGCTTTCGAAAACAGAATTCAAGCAACAAAGATCCAAGAGAAGTCACCCCTCCCACTCCACCCCCCTAACCCCATCTGTTTATCACATCCCACATTTGCATTCCATTTCATTTGCCATCCCCCGGACACTTTTATACCTTTTTTACTGTCTTTTTATTTTTATTATATCGGGCTTTTCAAGGGTTGAATAGTTCTTTTTTAGGTTTACGAGTGGACTGAAGTGTATTTAGATTTTCGGGGTTAGATTCAGTATTTTATGTGGGGTTGATCTAAGTAATAGGAAGTGATTTGAATGGGAATTCGTTTATTTTTTTTGGTGGGTCAAGTTATATTATTTTTGGTTTTATTGAGGTTGTGGATTGATATACTTTACTTGTTTAGTTTATGAAGGGGCTCAGTAATAACAACCGCACAGGTCCATCGATCAGGTTAAGCTACACTTGCCGCGGTCGTTCCGTGGATGGGTGACCACCTTTACATACCGAAACCCCTAAGTGCTTCGAAAAGCCGAAAACCGTTGGCCCCAGCCCGGCTGTCAATCGTGGTTCTTTGAGAGTAGTTACGGGTCGTCAGAAGCCCCAAAAGTCTGACAACCAGTCTTACCAAGGGGTATCGTGTTACCCAGTAGCAGGGTTGTGTAGATCCGATAGGCAGTCGGCAGTCGGCAGTCTGGGGCATCCGGTTAGACTGGAAACTAACCTCAAACTAGTTGGGAAAAGGTTAGGCAGACAGACAGACTGGTTTACTTTATTATTTGAACCATCATAAAGGCTTAGGCCTCATCAAAGTGTGGAACTCTCTGCCAGCGTCTGTGTTCCCTTCCACATTTAACCCGTCTGCCTTCAAAGCAAGAGTGAACAGGCATTTTCTGGGCACGCTCATAGACCTCATCCATCGCTTTCCATCAGGCGTGATCGAGGTCAAGAGCACCTGCTCTTGACCTCGATCAGAATTTTTTATTTTTTTATTGCTAAATGGGCCTCCATTTAGCCATAAAAAAATAAAAAATTCTGCATAAATAAATATTTATTGATGAGAGATGCATGCATAGGTAGTTAATGATCAATCAACTCGGCCTATCACAATCCACTGCTGGACATAGGCCTGTCCCAGGCTGCGCCACAGCACCCTGTCCTCCGCCTTCAGCATCCAGCCTGTCCCATCCCCCTTCCTTAAAATACAAATAGGGAGACATAAATCAATTGGTATAGGTATACTAATTCTACCTCTTCACAAAACCGAGTAGGTACCATGCAAAGAATATTTCCGGACCTGTAGAATACAGTTGCATAAAATAATTTCCCACTTACCACAAAAGCATTACCAACTCCCCCGACACAAGGGTCGTAATTGTCCTATACGACCATCGACCACAATGTCGTCATGTTGTCAAACTCATGTTCACACATGATCCGGTCGCGTCATTGACAAATATTGCTAACATGACTTGTAGTTTTGTATAATGCAAGCTTCCTCACGGGGCTGGGGGTGTTAACGACACACGATTGATCGGAAAACAATCACTTTGGGGAAACACCGGATACGTAAGGTTTCAACTTTACATTAGGTGCTTAGGTATAGAGGGTAGATTCTAGACCCTAGCTAAAATTATCGTCATAGAAAAGTGCAATATCTACGCGGTCAAAATATATGAAACAGATTTTTTTTTTAAATACCCACTCCTGGCTTGGCAGTTGGCACCCCTTTTTTCTGCCATACTTCCCGGTTCCGTGAGTCCCACATCGAGGTGTTTCCCGCGACTTTGACGATATCATCAACCAAACTCGCTTTTGGACAGCCCTGGTTTCTTTGGCCTAACCCTAGCCACCATTCCTCCATCGCTCCATCGGCCATCTCGTCATCTAAATGTCCCGCCCAACTCCACTTGAGGCGCATCGCCCTGTCTCGGACATACCAAATAGCCTAAAAAAATCTATTAGGCACCAAATCGCAAATCCCACCTTTCTCTTGATTTCAATGAAACTAGGTCTGATTAGCTAAACGTTTTGATCGAAATTCTTGGCTTGAAATAGGTACCACAAAATACTTCGCAATAAAGCCACACAGCATTCAAGCTCTTCCCTTGGCAATCAACGTGAATCCACAAACGTTGGCTCTTAATACGTACGTCTGTCTGTACGCCTCACCTACTGCTAGTTAATACAACACATCTGTATCCCGCTGCGCTAGTTAAATTCACTGCGGTTGTTAAAGACGGGCTAGATTTGATAGGTGGAAAACCGTACAAAGTCGTATAGGCCGTCCGCTTAACTGAGACGCTGCCTAAGGTAGCTGCGCGCTGCGGGAGAGGTGGTAGTTGTCACAAGTTGACGGATCATTGAGCTCTCGCATCACGTCACCACACCCCTCCCGCACCGCGCTGCTACCTCAGGCAACGTCTCAATTAAGTGGTTGGCCTATAAACGTTATTTATTTATATAATACTTCAAGCACAGAAGAGTACAGAGGCGGACTTAACGCCATGGGCAATTTCTACCAGTCAACCTTTGAGTGATGCAGAGATACACAGCGGTAGGTTATTTCTTTTTAGAAAATGTCGGAAAATTTAGGCTTTTATTTGGTAAAAGGGCAGCAATAGTCAAGTCAAATGGGCGGCCTTACCATAATCAGCCTATAATGTTCCCACTGCTGGGACACAAACCTCCTCTCTGTGAGAGGGAGTGGGCCATAATCCACCACGCGGGCCCAGTGAGGGTTGGCCAATGCGGATTGGGTGGCCTTTGCTAAACTATCAAGAATTCTGCAAAAATATGCGATAGTTGAAAATGTTTAAAAAGTTGCGAGGTTTACCGAGCTGAGTCGGTTCTTCAATTTTTTTAGAAATTGTCTGACTTTTTACCAAAAATAATTAATTATGAGAAAAAACTACTCCACTCCAAACATTTAATTGATACTTTTCTAAAAGTTGAAAAAAGAGTGATTTAAAAAATAAAATGCTGGCAAAACGTACATAATCTCATAAATAAAAGGTTGACCCCTAGTTGACTGGACTTTTGTTGCTAATGACCTTTAGTATAACCCCTTTCAAGGTATACGTTGAGTTTCCCTGTCACCCTGAATACAATAAATTATGTATTTATTGTATTCAGGGTGACAGGGAATACACAAAACATATAGGTACTTGTTATGTAAAAATCCAAAGGAAAAGCTGCGTTATTTGTAAACGTGCAAGTGTAAGACTGCCCTAATGCAAAAAGACTCGCTAGAGGTCAAAGCGGTTAACAAGTACATACGATAATGCAACTACCTTCTTAAGACAGTTTAATTTATTCTGGAGTAACATCTAATTGCGGTACAATAACTATTTTGATGCTCAATTATTATTATGTATTATTGGAATAACTTGAGATAATCCAATCAGCACTGCCTTTGGCGATGTATGTTGAGGTCAGATTTGTGTTTCCACTCTAATATGATCTGCCTGAATGATTTAGTTAGAGCGGCTGCCACCAGAGGGGTAATTATCGTAATTTTAAGAACGTTCACAGTCTGATCTCAGTCTCAATTTGTCAAAAATATCTCTAATTTCCCTACATTTTGACAAGTTTTCGACATTTGTTTGTCGCCGACATGACTGCGACTAGATTTTGAACTTTTTTACGAGAATTGGTCTTCTGAACTCTGTAACCTAATAAAGCACTTGGGAGCATCATTTACGAGACAGATTCAATTATATTTTTTCCTGTTACAGGTCGGAGGAAAGAGTCTCCTTGGTTTTATCGTGGAAAATACAGGGTGGCAGGGACATCGACGCGCTTACTGAAACCATGAATTCAGCACATGGTTCTCGACCCCATAGCGTAGAAAGTTAACGTCAGTTATCAATTTAAAAAAAAAACTGCTGTGTTATATAAAAGTGCAATACCTACGCGGTCAAAATGTATGAAACGGCTAAATAATTGTTCGGTGATTAAATACTTAAAATACGCGGAATTGTCACAATGTACAGACGCCAGCACATCACTATATGTCACTACTAGCTACTATCTGTCAAATTTCTTTAATAAATTTTCAACCTTATCGCTAAAGCATTAGGTACAAGGTTGTCTGGAAAAAAATATTGTTGCGGGTAGCTAGATGTGCTGGCGTCCGTACGTTGATAAAATTTTAAATACCTACGTAATAGGTATTTCTGGCAGGGAAAAACCAATTTTTGTCACGTTATTCTCGTGCGTGAGTTTTTATCGTCTACGTAAAAAATTGATATTATGGCACATTTTTCTTATCAATCACTTTTTTGTGTATGTATTTCCGTTCTTACGTGGACCTGTCGAACACTTGTGACAATAGCTACATGGAAAATTCCCTCTTCTAGAAACTTTACTGTGACAAAATTCCTAGTTTTCCGAACAAGGCAAGTAAGAGAAGTTCTATTCTCATCCAAAGACCACACTGCATACTGACGATGTCTTTGCCATGTCCTAGTTTACAAAAGGCCACCCGCTACCGAAACTAGTAAATCACACTCAAAATGGCCTAAGGGTAAGCCCTACGGTGTATACTGCACTTAAAATAATTTCAAGCGTAATTTAAACTAATGCTGGGCTAAAGAGACCGCCACTTGCGTTTGGTGTTGCCAGTTTTGAGTTGATAAAAAGGACTAATCCTAAAAAAATATTTAAACATAACCAAGCCGGAACAATAACTTGACTTAGTATTTATTTGCAGATGGAAGAATTACGATTCAACTTGCCAATCTGGACTCCATAAGCAGAAGATCGGTAACAGCTTTAAGATCGCCAGCTCTGTCATATTTTTCTGGTGTGTTCCGTGTGTTCTGTACTTGACAACTGCCCGAGGACGATTAGTAAAAATAAAACAACGTCTTTCCAAAGCAAGACTTAAAAATATTTTGTTCTAGACCTTAAACGATATACGCGGAAAATCTTGACACCGCGATTCAGAAATATACCCAAATGATACAACGCCATCTATCGAGCTTAAGGGAAACTCGCGATCGAACACCGTGAATCCTTCTTTCTAAAACATAATTATTACCTAATGTATGGATACTTCTTTGATGTGCAATGGACGACGATGAAAATATTTTTTTGTCAACTTCCTTATCCCCCAAAAATTTAAAGTAGTGCAACACTGATCAGTTCGTAAGTCAGAACGCTTCCATAAACAATGCCATTAGCGCGGGCGTTACGCGGCGGATTTTAAATTTGGAACGCGCGCCGCCATTCGTCATGTCGCCACCGCGCCAGCGACACGCCGCGCCGCCGAGTTCAGTTGTAGCAGGACCGGATGATCTTGATACTTTCGCAAATCACTTTTTCTGTTAAGAATAGTTGTGAAAGAATCGTTACAAAAAATCTTAAATGTGAACATTGTGGCACAAGAGCAGTAGGTTATAATCGTAGCTACTCAAAAGATCTAGCTACTTTCAGTTCGTTTCTTCTTTCGACCATGTTGCAAACATATTATGCCGTTGTGTTTACTGAAATATGCTAGGTGCGGTCAGCAACAAAAGTCGGTTAACACTTCAGTTGTTTAAATCTTATCTATCTTATATCAGTATTGAGCAAAATATTGTTAAAAAACATGTAGTACCTAATAGAATATTTAAGAATAATTAACTCATGAAATACTGAAAATTTTGTATCAATTTAGATGATTTGTAAAAGTAACAGAGTTAATTGACTTTTGTTGCTAACAAACATACATAAAAACATGATTGATGAGAAAAATATAACTAATTTTACTGCAAACGTGAAATCAATTTAAATCAGCCCACTTATCTTGGTACCTATTCATCATTTTAATATCGATCATTGATTTTATCTTCGCTC
Organism: Apamea epomidion; assembly: GCA_947507525.1. Lineage (NCBI taxonomy): Eukaryota > Metazoa > Arthropoda > Insecta > Lepidoptera > Noctuidae > Apamea > Apamea epomidion. The sequence goes on from OX382233.1 coordinate 6,797,644, forward strand.
GATTGCATCGAAGGATTGCGAGCGATACACCTCTGCTGACACATCAAACATTATTATTAGCTTTATATTCAGTACCTAGGAAAATTAAGCAAGTATCAAAACACAACAGCCACAGTACACTCCATGTGACTAATGACGTCATGTGTCCCGCACAGCGATCGCAAGCGCAAATGACTCGCGATGAATTTAAAATTGGAACTTTACTAACGAGGGAGGCGGCATGTTGCGGATTTGTGAGTTATTGTCGCCTTGTCGCCTGGAACAAACAACGTGAAACGACAATAATTGCTCATGGAAAAATTCTCTTGTTGTTTTACTTTTGTTTTACAATGTTAATAAATAGTAGAATTTTGTAGTTGTAGCTTATTACAGCATCTTTATCCGTAACGTACGTAGGTATTATGTATTTTATTTATATGTTCTGGTTCTTCATTTGCAAGGCTTATCGCAATTAGGTAGTCATTAAATAATTATCTACATCTAAAAAAGCTTATAAAGGGGCAGACCTTTGCCCAGCAGTGGGACAATATAGCATAAGGGGGAAAAAATCTACTACTTCAAATGCATGTTATCCTTTTTTTTTCCTTTTGAACCATAAAAGTTAAATAGCTAGGTACCTACCCACATTTCCAGCATGGCAAATCAAATAATATCGATTATGCTGTCAATTTACAGTCGATAATTTATTAATCCATTCTAATAATATAACCTCTCTTTACATTATACCTAACTGTTTTATTTCCAACAGACACCAATTACTTTAGATATAAATACGGCATCCTAAATTACGCTCCTATCAAATCAAAATAAACTAACAAACAGCTAAGTCCACCGCACATTTCCCGCCAACTTAACATCGGCGGCCATCTTCGAAAACAGACGCTATCGTGGTCGGATGCGTTCGCAGTTAAAAATACACGGACAGTGGCGACGCGGGTGGCCGTCAGAAAGATCAATTATTGTCTATTAACACTATATAGCCAGGAAGTTCTAGTGTATACAATGATGTTAGCTGACTCTGTCGCGTTGTTTGTGGTTGTACTTTGATTTTCGAATCAATTTTTTGTGCGTCATTCATGTCGGTACTTTTTAGTCGTCGTAATGGGCATGGGATGAATAGAAAATGAACCAGAAACTTTATTCTGATTTCAGCCTGTAACTGACCCTCTTACAAGGCGGCACACCGAATGGACATCAAGAACTAAAATGCAGAAAAGGACGATGCAGTGAATAAGCGTGGTGGTCAATACAAGAGCGTTAACAACCACGCTAGATGACATACCGCATATTGGCCATTTTTAAACAAATTCCATGTGAATTGGGTCCAGCACACTAATTGCGTAACACACTGTAGCGGTATCTACAACGCCACATGCGAACAACGCGTCATACTGACGTCACGCAAATCCTGCATCTCGCAAGCAGAGTTTACCGCGCAATTAGCATAGATACAATTTCCCAACATCAATCGTTGGGGCAATTGCCCGCCAGACACAACACCCGTCTGGTCGGAGGATCCTCCCTTTTCTATAGAGTATGAGTGAACTTTACACCCTGTTCCTCATACCTCTATACTGGTGACCCCGGACATGAACGTCAGCGCGGCCTTCGTGCAAACACTTCAGCGTGACGTCATCATCAACACTCCCGCAAGCTTTAGCGGCGAGACACCCAGCCAGGCAGCATCCACGGCTTCTACCTCTATAACACAATCTGAATCATTTTGAAAGGTATTACTAATCCATTGCTTCATACGCTCGAAAAATGTGTCTGCTCAACAACGTAAACAACGCAATGAATGTTGCTGAACTGTCAAAATTTAACCCATTGCTACTGATAATGTGTAACGCAATTACCCCACAGGATCTTCTCATAATATTTTTGTCCCCCAAGTTGCATTTACATAATAATACTTATGTTCTGTTAGGACCTGATTTGTCAAATATATGTATGCCTTCCTTTACAAAAAGCAAAATATTGGCACAAGGTCCTCATGTGGGAGGCGAGCCTATCTCTATTTACTGGAAACACGTCAAAGTTCACAGATAACTGAATTAGATTAATTAACCGAAAAGGGCAATATATAATTATTTTCCTGGAAATCTTAAGATTCGCAACCGTGCTTACTTAGTATAGTCAATAGGCTAGATGCCTAAAAAAATCTAATTAGTCCGTCAGTTAGATTATCAAAAAATATTGAACCTGTATTTTTTCTTTTGTCTAATAAATAAAAAATGACGAAGATACGCCCGTTAAAGTTCCGCGTGACGTCACGCCTTGCTACACTTTTTAGCAAGGCGTGACGTCACGACCCCCTACTCCCAAATTTTGCCACGCTTTATCTTTGTCATTTTTTGTTTGATAGACAAAAGAAAAAATACGTGTCCATTATTTTCCGATAATCTAACTGACGGACTAAATATAATAATTATTTTTTTTACCCAGGCAACTACCCTATTAGATAACATAATAATTCGCGAAATAGTAAATAATAAGTAGATGATGTTTCATGGCTTAGTCAGCCTATTTCGTTCCCACTGCTGGGACACAGGCCTTCTCTATGAGAGGGAAAGGCCTATACTCTACCACGAGGGCCCAGTGAGGGTTGATAGATGTCACGTCTTCGAATTTTTGGTTCTAAGACATACTGGTTTCCTCACGATGTTTTCCTTCTACAGTTTTGAGAGCAGTGGCGATGAAATAATTTACACAAAGCGATGGCCCAGTGGTAACGGCTCCGACTTACGAGTTGTAGGTCGTAGGTTCGAACCCAGGCAGGCACTTTACTTCTTGTATTTATTTCATCAGAAAACATGGAGAGGAAAACGGCATGTCCTAGAACTAAAAGACATGTAACATCTACCAGCTCGCACTGAACCCACGTGGTGGATTACAGCCCACTCCCTCTCACATAGAGGAGGCCTGTGTCCTAGTAGTGAGAACATTTTAAGCTGATTATGTTTATGCTAGTTTAAAAAAAATATCTTGCATTAACACTGATGATGACTACCAAATAAAAAAAAATGGGTTAACTTAATTATCGTTCGATGATCATACGACGTGCGATTCGACACAGAATACTCTAAAAAATAAACAGGAAAAAAATCAAAAGAATTCTATTCAGCCGTTCTGTTGATACGCTATTGCTATTCAGAGTATGCTACTCTAATTAATCTTAATTGTATTTTGTGACCAGATTATGATGACCTCTACGCGTTCTAAGATTTTGAAAGACGATAATAGATGACAAGGGTCTTTGTTTGATGGTTGATCTCGTGTCACGCACTGAGTCAGCGTCACCACAAATAAAGAAATGCAGAAGCTCCATAACGTGATAGGAAATCTTTATATCAATCTGCCTAGGCTTTTTCCCCAACTATGTTGGGACCCGATCATAATTGGGAATTCTTAAAATAAATGGAATTCAATTTGAGTAATTAATGTGGCCTACCGAAATGTCCTTTCTTTGGTATTGTTCGTCGAATCGTTGAGCTCCTTAAGTTTTGAGTTGAGCTGCACGATTTCTGACAAATGCGTGCACTGACTGGACAGGTCCTCTCAATCTGTGTGGTTCTTTCTCAAAAGACCATCTCAGACATCGACCTACATGGTCTTCATATGATCTGACCAAGATTATGTCTGGACTTTAAAAGAGACTGTGACCTCTAAGTTTGTTTCGGCCTTTCTTCTCAGACTAGTCAGATAGGAAACGCCGACCTCATCTAGTTTTAGAATATGATTGACGTGTAAAAGTGTTTGTACAAACCTACTTACAAAAATAAAATCATTTATCATTTATTAGCCCAAAAAACATGTAAAAATATGCATCAATAGATGACCTAAGATAAGAAAAAAAACTGAAAAAATAGAAATATGAGTGTGTGTGTGTATGTGCGCGAGATTTTGTGTAAGTGTAGAGTGGTGAAAGGTGTTGGGTAGTGTAAATACGTAAGATATATCAAAGGTTACTTATCATTGTTTTATCTTTGGGTTTCACGTCATTTAGATCTTATCTATGTATCATATCTTCTTGGATTACTACAACACAATATACCCGGTAAGACAACGCTGCAACGGACAAAAACAAAAGCACTAAAAGTCGTATTAATGGGGGATGCGCTAGGTAGCCTGCGAAATTCAAATTTTCTTACGTTTTTTTGCTTCAGGTTGTGTGTTGAACTAAATATGATTCGCGAGCGTACCAATTTTGTATTTACAGAATAAGTATCATTAAAATCATTGATACAACCCTCTTAGTTCATATAATCCTATTAATTGATATTTTATGAAATAGTAGTGGTTCATCACTTTTCATTCTGTCACTTTTCTAAAAAATCTGGTGTTTCAACACCAAATTTTTTTTCTATCCGACGAATTATTTTTAATCTAATGGATCTAGAATCAAGTGCTGCATTTATGATTATACTTAGTTTGCGCGTGGATGGCCCCTGCCATCCTTTATAGCGAAAGTCATAGTATATAGTCAGTCAAAAATCCTTCATCAATGAAAGGATTTCTACAAATTCATCCCCTAAAGGGGTAAAATAGGGGATGGAAATTAGTATAGTTATTTTTGCCGATGGGAAATCTGATCAGGCACACGGCTTGTATTTACATATTTTTTGTAAATTTACCTGCTACAGACATACTACACATAAACAACAACAACAATTATAATAGGAGATTCCAGATCACTCAAAGCAGGCCTTCTGCAGTTACCAATTCTGTTTTACGACCCAAATCTTACATTGGCATGTTAATGACACTCATTGCTCGCCAATCAGTTTAGCGTCTGGCATTTGCTGTTCACATTATGTGATGTGTCGTGCTAAACAGCCACCACCATCTTGGCACGTGTCTAAGAGCATGTGTAGAGGATCCACTACCGTGTACGGTTAGTAATATTTGCTCATGATATAAGGCAACTCAATTCATCTTCTAGAGACAGTTTGCCAGATTTTGCGAGGAAAATTGCAATGGTTTTTTCTTACCCCTCTTCTAAGCGTGTCGATAGCAATCTAAATGGGCTCGGCCCAGAATTCGGCTACTTGTTTGGCGCCATCACCAGCGTCCATCAGTTCCTGTAACGTGCAGCTGACAGGACACGCAGGAAACGATATTAAGTATCCCATTGTTTGTAGAACAACACCATATTTACACTCCAAGGCAGAGTTGTCTATGAATCTCCACCTGAACAGGTTTTCCTTGCTTCGGCCAACCTGGGTCCGGAGTCTGTTTAGACTTCCAGGTTACCCAAGGTAACTCATGTCCAGGTGGGAGATTTTCAGCGGGTGGAACGAATGGCTTAGGTAAGGAAGCACTGTCTCACCACAGCTTCAGTCTTTCTTGCGTTCGCCAGCGAGTGGGATTACACACTTTCTTACCACTGACTTAGGTCAAATATTAGTAGTAGTAAGTAGTTTTTCATTTAAATTTGTTATTTTTATTTTTTTCTCTCATTTAACACGCGTTCGTTATCATACTCCGATTTCACTTCGTGGACAATAGTCTGGGTTATACGTTTTCTCGACTGTAATATAACTACTTTTTGTAAATGCTGTAATGTATAACTGTTTTTTGTCCCAAATAAATAAAATAAAATAAAGTAGCTAACTTTTATTACGATTAACAACATGGATTGCAAGTTCTTCTTCCGTGTAACAAGTGACGTTGAATATATTTGTGATAGTATAGCGCTAGATGTAATATGTAGTTCGAACTTATGACGTATCGCTCATCAGTCCTGGCTATTGGCACTAACATAAGGGAAACTTGATATTCTACGCCATATACTAGATATATAATATTTAGTAATCGATGAATTAATTGTGTGACCTGGTGGCCATTATAACTACAATCTTGAACGTGAGACTTACAACGTTCAACTTATATCATATTGTTTATGCTGGGTTAACTAATTTGTTTTTCAAACTACGCACATGTAATTTTGGGCAATTCGTTAATTGTTTTTGGTGATCATAATAATTCAGAACCGAAGAAAACAGATTATAAAGATACTAGCTGCGCCCCGCGGTTTCACCCGCATTAGTTTCGATCCCGAGGGAATATCGGGATAAAAAGTATCCTATATGTCAATCCTGGTTATAAAATATCTATGCGCCAAAATTCACCAAATCCGTTTAGTATTTTTTGCGTGAAAGAGTAACAAACATCCATCCATCCATTCAGCCATCCATCGATACAAACTTTCACGTTTATAATATTCGTAGGATTAAATCAATTGAATACGTAAACAGATAGATGGCGCGGGCGATGTAGAAGCAAATACTGATGATTTAAAACAATTAACAATAATTTATCATAATAATCGTAATAATAAATACAAATAAAAAAAATTGACCCAGATCGACACTAATTATCTTTTGTGTGAAAATAGATAAGATTATCGAATAGCGCATCACATGTTGGATATATATCCAACACGTGCACGTACACGTGAACGTATATACGTTTTCTATGTTTAACAGATTCCAGAAGTAGGTTCATGTCGTAGAAATGAAAACTCTTACAGGCTTGTCAGATGAATAATTCTTCCTCATAACAATTTTAACGAACATTATAATTTCCGTACTCAATTCCTAGAGTAGTTCCATATAAGGAAAACATAAAAAACATTTGAAGTACCTCTGGAAAACGATGCCTGGACGGATTTGGGGGAGGGCTAAACATGACACCGTGCAAAACCAATGACTAATTTCAAACTTTAGCCTCCATTCAACAATGAAACGCCTATTCTAAAGCCATTATCAAAACGTCAAATGGTTCCAAGAAACAAAAACTACAATTTAATTCTTAACTGTCGTTTGAGTGCCGGAATCATGATGAATAATGATGTTTGTGCGTGTTACTCTAACAGATGAGGAAGTGATTGGGTTTTACGCCTCATTGGTACTAACGCTTGAGCAGTGGCACAGTGGTAATGGCCCCGACTTTCGAGTTGTAGGTGGGTTCAAACCCAGACAGGCGCTTTAATTTGTGTAATTTATTTCTTCACCACTGCTCTCAAAAACAGTAAAAGAAAACATCGCGAGGAAACCGGCATGTCCTAGGACCACAAATTCGAAGACATGTGACATCTACCAACCCGCAATGGGCCGTCGTGGCGGATTACTTTTTACTTATTGGTGCTCGAGCGACGATCTGCGCAGACGTTGGTCGCGTACCGATTGACGGCCTCGTTGGTCTCGTGGTCACAAGCGCAACTGCTGAGTGGTCCTGAATTCGATTCCCAGGTCGAACAAAGTGTTATTGGATTTTTGGCGGTGTGATAACCCCGTTCGGCGGAAAGCATGTTAAGCTGTTGGTCCTGCGCCTGATCTCTCTCTGTTTGGGTCGGATTGCCGTCCCATCGGACAACGATAGTGAGGGAAGAGGGAGTGCACCTGTGTCTGCGCACACATTTGTGCACTATAATGTCTCCTGCATAGATAGGTAGTGCGTAGATAGCTAGTCTCCATTGAGATAATAAATAATAAACTTTATTGACATAATTTTTTTTACAACCATACATGTGAAGAAGCCCCTGACTCCCGTGCTAGGCGAACCTGTGTTACAGGAATCAGTGTCCTCCGCCTTACATCATATTGGCTGCCATGGCCGAAATTCAGCTCGGAGGACTATTATTATACACGCCCATTTATCGTCAGCGTCTTGGTACGCGTCACACTAAATACAGCCTTAAACCTATACCTAGTCTTGCCATAAATATTGTCACGAAATTAAAAAAAATATATATTGCAAATAAAATTTATTACTTTTACAATGTGTTAGTTTAATACAAAAATATAAAACAATTTAAAATATAAAAGCTTATTCGAAGTGGTCTCCATTGGCTGCAATACAGTCCTTTAAACGTTGAGGCCAGTTATCAATAGAAGCACGCACTCTTTCCATGGGAAAATTCTTCACTGCCAATCGTATGGATTGTTTTAGGGACTCCAAATTATCATGGCGTTTAGAGCAAGCCGTACTCTGTAAAACTGACCATAAATCATAATCCAGCGGATTAAGATCGGGACTAGACGACGGCCAGTCTTCAGCTCTAATGAAGTCCGAAACGTTCACTTCCAACCAAGACTGCGTGTACCGAGCTTTATGACCCGGCGCCGAGTCTTGTTGGAAGGAACATACTTGGTTATTGAACATGGTGTTGTTAAGGGGCTAAACTACCTTCTCAAGAATGGTATCTTGATACAATTTTGCTGATGTTTTGATACCTTTTTCATAAAAATATGGCTCAGTCACTCCTTCATAGCTAACACCCCACCAAACCATCACGAAGTCGAATAATGCCCACGTTGCACTCTGTCGACTAATTGGGAAGCTTCCTTAGAGCTTTTAGCATAAATACGGTCATTTTGTTTGTTAAAATGTTGCTCAATTGTAAAGATTTTCTCATCCGTAAACAAAATTTTTCTGTGACCTCCCTTTGCGTACCGCTTCAGTAGTTGTTTCGATTTTACCACCCTATTCTTTTTAAAATTATCAGTTAAAAAATGACCAGTGCGTCTCTTATAGGCTGCAAGTCCTAAGTCATCTTTTAAAATACGCGATATGGTTCTGGGTGCTATCTTCATCTCCCGAGATAAAATCTTTTGCTTTCGGACAGGATTTCTTCGAATTCTTTCCCTTACTGCTTTGACCACCTTTTTCGTACGAACACTACGTGGACGGCCAGATCTTTTTCTGTCACAAACAGAGGAGGTCTCATTGTACCTATTAATAGCCCGGTATATAAACATTTGGCTAATACCAAGCGTATACGTAAGTAAGTATACCTAAGTTTTAAAAATTGCATTTGGCTTCATACCAACTTTGTGTAATGCAATCACAGCGATTCGGTTCTCTTTGTCACCCCACTCCATTTTAATATCGCAAAATATTGTACAATGTATTGGCACCAAAATTAGAAAACTCAATGAACAATCGTATAAAAATGACAGATTCCAAATTCAAATGTAATATCTTTCTTATTTTTAATTTTAGCAGTATTTATGGCCAGACTGTGTATATTTTTTACTGTTTGCGAGCGATATCTAATAAAAATTCAGCCGTCCCATACATTTAGGTCGAGTAGGTAATGAAGTTTCCTATGGGACAGTTGATAAAATTTTCGCGATTACGCTATTTGACCCATGGAGAAAGTTGTTCAGTTTGATGGTCTGTACCACATCCTTAAATTTGGCTGGTCTTTGAAAAATAACCCTGTATATATATAAATATATCACCCACTGAGGACACAATCTTTGTGAATTCTGATGCGCGATGAATGGAGGATGCCTCACGCTAATCAATTTTATTATTGGTGAAAAGACGAACTAAATACCCGCAAATGCGAATGATGCGAATGCCTCTGATGTGACTAACAAGGTTATCAATGATGTCTTTCTAAAACCTACCACCTAAATTCACATTGTGGAAGCAATAAATGTAAGTATCGAGTATTAAATAAGTCTAATTAGCTATTCGAAAATTGCGATAACAGTGTTAGTTACACTGTAATTAAGAATAGCAATTTCATAATTCGCCATTATTATTTGGAATTTGTCACTATATCTAATGAATAAGCCATAAGATAAACCGTTTTTTGACAGATGAAACTAGTGATTGCAGCAACACACAATTACATTGATTGATACAAGTGTCGGTATTATAATGTCTGTAAGAAGCCGTAAATAAGATAATTTAATTTAATAAGATAAGGCAGTTTTAATCTGAAATATGTACGTACAGCTGTCAGAAAACGGTTTACCTAATGGACATAGAGTTCTACTATTGTCACTGTCTTTGTCTGTCAGTGTGTCTTCATGTAACATCTTCCTAACTCTTCGCAAAGTGCCGGAATATTCAATAAATAATGATGTTTATGCGTGCGCTGAACAGGGAAATGATCAGATTCTAAGGTGTCAGTAATGATTGTGTCACGAGCTCTATCATTATCGTGTTGGTGCTAAGCTGACGCTGTATTTAAAGATAAGCTATCGGTAGATATAGCTTTGCTGACAGTGGTTGATTTTTTCCTTCTTCTTCTTGGTGTCGCTGCCACGACTGTGTTTTAAATCTTCTTTTCCCAAAACGTTGCCATGGATAAGCTCTAAGATGCCCAAAATATGGAGGAAAGCCCAACTACCAGCATTGCTTAAACCGGGAAAACTGCCTGACAACCCTTTGTTCCCAATATTAGGAGCCTGAACCCAAATTATAGAGTATTCTGTTAAACTGCTTTTTGTGTCTTCAACGAAAAGGACGGCTACAGTTGTCATCATTTCAGCCAAAAGACGTCCACTGCTGGACATAGGCTTCCCCCAAGCACCTCCACTTCGACCGTTTCAGTGCTTCTCGCATCCAACGGGATCCTGTGGCCTTCACAAGGTCGTCGTCCACCTTTTGGGAGGCCTTCCAACGCTACGGCTGGTAGACGGTACAGTTGTAGTAATTGAGAATAACTGCGGTAGTTCATAAAGTAGAGGAAAGTGTAAAAGATAGGCTAGAAGGTAGGACACCAATAATAATGAGTTGGATACATTTCAAAATTAGCACTCTTCTAGGTCTACAACACAATTTCAAACTTCACTCGGTCAGGTAAGACGTGCTTTGCCAGACGTAGTTAGAACTCATCAAGAGGTTAACAGACTGATACGCAAATCAATTAAGTGTGATTAGGTATCTACGATACATTTGTCATGATTACTATCATTAGAATGACTATATTGAAACAGTAAGGTGTCGTAGCATTAGAACATAAGGCTAATTCATTAGCTATAGTCATTTGCGGACTAATACTCACGTAGGCCAGTATCTACGTGATGAAAATATAGTATACAGTGAACTATTTAATTTGGATGATTGTAAGTTGTTTTGTAAATAAGTTCGTAGTGATAATGTTACGCTAAATGTGATTAATTGAACATTATTATGAATTATACATCATTGTTCATTTAATAACCTCATAATTTGGTAAATGTGAATATAAAATTGAAATTCATCACTTTAAGTAGTTGTTTTTAATAATTCATTACTCTCGTCGATAAAAGTAATAAAATAAAATAAGACTCGAAGTTATTTGTCCAGTAGGTATTTATTTATAATACCACAGTACTTACAAATACATAACTAAAAAAAAATTACATGCAAAATCTTTCATTCTTTGGTTTTGCTTAAATCAAACAAGAACAGATTGGGCACTTGACGATGGAAAGAGGACAGATGGGATGACCATAATAAATAAGCCTTGGAAGTTGGGTAGGAGTTTGGTATGGGATGCATCCCACACCTTATATACAAACTACTCTTGTTGTACTTGTTGTTGTGTTGTTGTTAGCTTGTAAATTGTAATTGTTGTGTCTTTGTGAATAAATATTATATAGAACAGATAAAATAAAAACTTGTGTACAGATAAAAACAACCGATTTCCAAAAAAAAAACACTACATTGTGAAAAACAACTTTAATTTCGGATGTCGGTGTCGTTGGTTCCGCATTTTCTTTTTTCAATTTAATTTTTAGTTTTATATTCACCTCACCTCAGTTGCTCGATCGAACAGAAAGACGCTTAGCGTACGTTATTTTGAAAATGTATTACATTTATAGGTACTCAGGTTACATTATCAATAATCACCGATAAATGTGATTAATTTCTAACTTTTACCTCGACTTTCGGTAATTATGAATACTGATCGAGAATTATTAATAATTTCCAATTAATCAAACTTACTGTAACAATAATATAGAGAAATAGTATTGAAGTGGGTTCATTCGTGTTGATTTTCCTTGTTTATTTCGGCGACTCTAGAAAATAAAAATTCTGATGTTTAACTGGAAGCGAATTCAACAAGACATAAAGTTACCAAGGGGTATCGTAACTGTAGTTGGGTTGTGGAGGTCAAATAGGCAGTCACTCCATGAACAAAACACTGGAATTCAGTCGCATCCGGTTAGACTGGAAGGCGACCCCAATGTAGTTGGAAAAAGGCTGGCCACTGGGTAGATTGATTTTTTAAAGCCTCGCTAAGCTTAGCTTACAGTACTTGGTTCTCTTTCTTCTAATGTTCTTCCGTATTGTGTTGTGAGGTCCGTCATATTTTCAATAGCATAGTACTATAATTGTTTTATGATTGGCGGGTGCCGCGAAATCATCGCCATTGATGGCTGTTACATCTCAAATTATATTCTAGTTAAATTATTATGAGTCATGGTTAATTTTATTGGGATTGATTCTCGAATTCGAGGGACTTGTGGCTAGCTAATATCAGCCGCACGGGCCGATCGATCAGGTTAAGCTACGCTTGCCGCGGTTGGTCCGTGGAGGTGACCATCTTTACATACCAAGACTCCTCCGTGCCTCGGAAAGCACGTTAACATCCCGGCTGTCATTCGTGAATCTTTGACAGTCATTACGGTTCGTCAGAAACCCGAAAATCTGACACCAGTCTTACCAAGGGGTATCGTATTACCCAGTAATTGGGTTGTGGCGGTCAGATAGACAGTCGACTAGAAGCTGACCCCAACATAGTTGGGAAAAGGCTACGCAGTTGATGATTGATTCTCGATCCCATATTGTCTTATTGATTACGGACGGATTGAGACGGATATAATAGGAAAATATGGCATTGGTGGTCACCAATGCCATATTTTCCTATTATATAGGGTGACTTGTGATTTGACGTGTGCATTCCAGGACGTGATAGTGTGACCCATTTGCAACAATTTAGCACCCAAACCTAGGCCAAAATTCATGGCATTCGAGAAAACCAAATTTTTTATGTATTTAAAAAAAAAAACAAGAATTCGTCAGTAAATAATATCACTGTTTAAAACCTCATTTATTATGTTGTGCACTGGTTTTATGATTATTATTGTATATATTTATTTACATAGGTGTATAGTTTGTGTATATATGTATTTATTGTATATATGTAAATAGTACACCACAGACTACCTGCAGTATTGTCTCTCCTTTCTCTCAAATCCATCCAAAGGTTGTCTTTAAAGCGCTCTTATTGGTAAGACCGCCCATTATGTTACGCCTTGTAAAATTTCTACATTTATATTCTGTAATATTTTTGGTGTACCTACGTAATAAGAATATTCTATTCTATACAGACCAGAAAATCCAACTATCAACCTTCACTGGGTCAATATCCTGGTTATAATATCAGATTGTGCAAAAACACTACCTATCTAATCTATTAATTCGTGGTACTTAAATTACTGCTTATGACGTCAAAAGACGACATCACTACATTACCATGTCCGAACACATCTTTATTTTTATCCTTTTAAAATAGTGAACTGTAGAACTCTGAAAATAGTCAATCGATAGGTAATTAGTTGATAGCCATACAAAGAAATATGTCATATTATGCCTTTTAAAGTCACCAACAAGTCCTTTCATGACTTAAAAACACCAAATTATAAATGACCATTTTTGTGTGGAGATCAATCAACTTCTTCAATTGTAAATCAACTCAGCCACTGCTGGAAATAAGGTTCTCCCAGGCTGCGCCACAACAGCCTGTCCCCCGCCTTCCGCAGCCAGTCTGTCCCAGCCACCTTTTTGAGGTCTTCGGTCCAACTAGGTGGGGCCCACCGCTTGCCGATGCGCGGTCCCCACACGCGATTTCAGAATTCATAGTCGTATTAATTAGTAAAAGCAGCAGTAGTTCTATAACAAGGCTGACAATGATGATTATCACACTAATAAAAACGGTCCTCCACCATTTGCGGTTATGTCTGTTCTGCAAACCTATATATTTTGTTTCTTGGCTTATTCGGTTCCTTATTATTATTACTTTAGAAGTAGGAATACTCTCTAATGCGGGCTTTAGACAGGCTACTAAAACCGCTCTCTAAATGGCAATTCGGCTAGGCCGCTGGTGACTAAAATCGCAAGTTACAAAGTAGAGTAGGTTTCAACTTTTTTCGAGCGGCGACAGGTCGCTTGCGGCGGGTGACTTAAATCGACCGTGAATATGCTCAGTCGCTCATTGTTTTGATGCAAAATGAACTAGTCACCCGCGATTTTTAGTGACCTGTGTAAATAGGGTGAGGATTCGGATTGTGAGGACGAAAATCGACCTAGTGTAAATCCCCCATAAGTTGATCTTGGACGTAACTGACATCGGTAAAGGAAAACATCATAAGGGAACCTGAGTAAAATAAGTCTGAAATCGCAAATCCGCCTTGAGCCAGCGTGGTGATCAATGCTTATGCCTTCTCATGAGAAGAGAAGAGGCCTTTGCCCTGCAGTGACACAGTAATAGGCTGGTACTATTATTATTATACATTTCGGCGTATGTTCAATATCCTTAAACATGTCAGTGTGTGACTATGTTATTATGTTTGTTGACAGTGATTGATGCCGACTATAGTTAAATAATAGTTTTTGTACATTTGTCATAACGTCTCTGATTCTAGGAAGTATTGGAAGCGAAATGTCAAGGGCAATGATAATTTTAAGATACACACATAACAATAGCTATTCAGTTATTTGTATTGAGATGTGTAATTTCAATATTAAACTTTGAACTGTCTCTTTTTTTGCTAGCCTACTTTGTCCCACTGCTGAGCAATGGCCTCCCCCAAATCCGATCAGGAACTCTTTTCTCGCACCACCTCGTACCAGCCCTCCCGGTACGTGTCTAGCTTATCGCGCCACCTTTTTCTGGGCCTCGACAGCACGGCGCCATCCGTGTTCAAGTACCCATTGTGTACACTATTGCCCAGCGGTCACACGGCTGATGTGACCCACCCAATTCCATTTCAGCCTGGCAGCCTTCTTTCCTATATCCAGTATACCCGCTTTGAAACGCGACGTGGTATTCCGAATTCTGTCCCTATCGCTTTTTGGCAAACTCCAAAGCGGAAATTTTTGCGACTCGGTGAGCGACCTTGGTCTGTCTCTAAATGCTTTAATTTTTGTTTGTGAAGTCTTTAAATCTGCTGGAAGAATCGGTTTATTTTCAGATGAAAGATTACCAGCACCTTTAAGATTGTCTCTTTTGAAATTAAAATGACAGACAAGTCTTTCCTAAAACTAGCAACACAGTCAACAAAGACATGGAAGCTCTCTAAGAATGTCAACATAATTTTATTAAACCTGATGATGATTGAGAGAGAGAGCTGAGAGGTTTTATTTTTAATGTTCAAAAGGTCTGACTACTACACGCTTTAATACAATACGCAAAGCCTTGTAGTAATCAGCCTCAAGGCTGTATCAGCTTCAGGCAGAAATACAACGAAGTGAAAAACATTATCCTGTTATCCCGTAACATGAACCTTTTTAAATCCAGCCTTTCCCCATAAAGGTTGTCAAGTACTCATTAAAAACTAAAGATACATCGTACAAATGGAACGCGGCGTTCTTTTTTCGAAAGGCAACGTTCGCCGTTCCCGCCCTCAAACGCGATTGGCCGATACCCGAGTACGTGTTGATGCGTTTGCGCTGATAAAGCGACTGTTTTGTAACATAGCGAGCTTTGCGTGCGTTATGGTGAAAATAAATGGCTTTAGTTTTAGAATAAACTTTTGGGTTTTGTGCATAATCTTTTGAGATTAGAAAAGTTAATTTAAACATTACTAACCTCAAAAGATTATACCTACTCTTTCCGCTCCTCTCTGTTCAGACCTGCCTAGGAACAATCTTTATTAAAGGAGTCGTGCTCACCCCACCATATCCGTATACTGGCTGCCGGGATATCGTTGCCATTAAGCGCGACCCACTAAGTCGTAAGTTTTGGTCCATTGATCGTCTGACATGCGGCAGATGTGTCCAGCCCAATTCCATTTAAGCGTGGCAGCTTTCCGAAAGTGTTTTGTTTAGAGAATAGGAAGGCCTTTGTCCAGCAGTGGGACATTCATGGCTAATTTAAAAATACAAATGATTATACACAAGGACAACAGAACCCTAAATTTTATGAAACTAGTCTCCAGTTACTGAAAAGTAATCACCTACAACCACACCAAAACTTAACCCACATCCTTATTATTTGTCATTTTCGCGAAGATACTCGTACATCTTTTGTTGAAAGTCCTCAATAAATAAACAACAATGAGTATACAAATAATAATAATGTAATAGTTATACCAATATTTACAGGATTAATTAAAAAGACTTATGCTAAATAAATTATTATGAACTACTATCACGATTGTTCTCTCTGTACTAATTTTAGATATATATTTTCGTTTGGAGTAATCAGTAGTCGCATGGGTGTGTATGTAATTTTGTCAACCGTATTCTTGGTGCACTCGACTCTGTACTTGGAAAACACCTTCACCATACAGATTCCAAACTGGAGATATGCAAACCTTAAACCTGGAAGAGAAAACTTTCATGAAAAAAATTATACGAAAGAACATTTCATATGGATGAGACTAAACTTGGTAAAACTAGAAAGCTCAACTACAACAATAATTAACACTCCTTAGTTCACACAAAATCATCATCAGACTAGACTGTCCAATGCTGAACATCAGGCCTCTCCAATGTTGCACAATGTTCATAAAGCAATGTTAATTCAAATTCATGTTTCCAATTGATGTTATTTCAAGTTAAACAAATATCATTTATCAACTTCATTGTAGTGTAAATTAAATCGATTACAGAATCACTGATGATGAAAAAGTCCTCAAAATGATTTAAGTTGTAGCGTAAACCTAACTTTATTGTGTAGGTATTAAATTTATTTTAACAAAAAAGTCGAATTTATTTACATGTTCAGAAAGTAAACGGCGAACGCAGGTTAGGAGTATTTTAAAGTAGATGAAATTTCGGAATATATTGGTAATGTACTCACCAAGACAACTTCTAGGCCCAAGTCCAAACGACACCATAGCGCACGGGTGGCGCTCTCTTACGTTTTCTGGTGTAAATCTTTCAGGTTTGAACTTTTCGGGTTCAGGATAATATTTTTCATCGTGCTGAATAGCATATGGAGAAATCGCTACTATAGTATTTTTTTTAATAACCAAGTCAGTACCATCCAACTGAATGTCCCGTCCAGCATTTCTGGAAACAGAGTTCGTCAAAGGATGCATTCGCATCGTCTCATCGAAAACCATCAGCAGGTATTTCATTTCTTGTAGTGCTTCGTAAGAGAATTTACCATCATGTTTTCGTAGAACGTTGTCAATTTCTTGTATTAATATGTCTTGTACATCGGGATTTTTAGCCAAGTGGTACAGTGCATAAGTAGCCAATAACGAATTGTTTCCATAACCAGCAAAATAAAATATAAACACTTGTCCAGCTAAAACATCATCCGTTACTTCCATCCACACTTCTTTTTCACCTTCACTTGATTTCCCAGAACTGATACTGCCTTCTCGTCTCAAGCCCATCAATACATCTATGGTTCGTTTTCTATCAGCCTTCGGAACAGCTTCTAGAATAGCACCAGCTTGAATAATTTGTTTACAAAATTTTGCTATTTTGTCTGGGAAAAGTGATAAATTATACTTCGACAGAGTACCAGGGAATAGTAACTCCAGTTCAAGAAAGTAGCTTGGTGTTTGGATTCCTGTGTTCAACACATCAAATAGATCATTATCGTCATTGTAAGGGTCCACGTCAATACCAAATGCACTCATCATTATTGAGTCGCCTCCATATTTTCTAAAAACTGGTAACACGTTTATTTCCGGTTCTTTCATAGTGGCATTTTCTATATAGTCAATAAACTTGTCAGCTCGTCCGGCAAGAACATGAAATGTTGCCTTGAACTTGCTAGATGTAAACACTGTCGTTAAATGTTTCCTTAAAATTTTCATCACCGTAACATCGGCATGAAACAGATTGTCTCCCAGCAGTTCCTTGCTGTAATACAATCCACGATCAGGAAAAGAATCGAAGTCTTTAATGAGCACTTGTTTCACTATATCAAGATCACGAATCAGCAAGGTAGGAGACACCATTCTGTACAGGCCAACAACTTTCTCGTCTGGATATTGCTTGTAGAGTTCACTGAACAGTACTCCAACGTGTTTTCTTCTGAAGAATACATCAATGTAGTTTCCGAAAAATGGGATAGGGGTTGGTCCTTTGACATTTTTTCCTTTCCAATGGTTAAATGTCCTGGTGAAGTAGTAGAAAACGAACAAGCAAACGAACGTTATAAATGTCGTTAAATATAAAAACATGGTTGTAGTTATTGTCACAGCGACTGATGTGTTATTAATGAGAAACGAGCGGGCCGAAATGTTATATATGAACGGCCTGCAATACGACGGCGCACTGATAACTGACACAAATTGCATGATGAGTCAATTTTCTTACGCTTGACTAGACGTGTGATTGTGCATGTCAACGCAGTTAAGGGCACGTGCACGAAATAGACTGGTTTTGATTAATTTTGTTAATTTTGGTCTTATTTTCTGCGAAAGGGAAAACGAAAATCACTGATATTCGCAACAAGTTTTCTAAAAATCAGTTTCGCCTGTCTTTCAAACAATGTTTGTTTGAACGCGCTAATCTCTCTACCTACCAGTCGGATTTGAAAAAATATTTTTAATAATTGTTTGTTTGAACGCTCTTATCTCTAAACAAACAAAACTCTTCATCTTTGTTATTAGAATAGATAGATACTTTGTATTTTCCGCACATATATTGTCGTCACCAGCTTTTGATATTGTAAATCCGTAATAAAGAAGAATTTATACTGAATAACATAATCACTGATTCACTGAAATCACGTCTGTTGTTTTTGAATAAGTCTTTGTGTTTATTCAATAAATTCTGACAAGTATTAGAATCACTGTTATCTTAATCACACGTTCTGCCTGAATTATTTTCTACATAACTAAGATATAGCTGGTTTTATCTTTCAATGAAAGACGCCAGCACATCAAGCTACTACAATCTGTCAAATTTCCTTAATAGATTTTCAACTTTATCGCTAAAGCATTAGGTTTAAGGTTGATTGGGAAAATTTTACAGTTTCGGGTAGCTTAACCTGCTGGCGTCTGTGCCTAGTTCCAGATTGAAAATTTTAAAGTTCATGTAAAAAGGTCAATCAATCTTCCTAGTCTTTTACCAACTATGTAGGTATGTTGGGGTTGGCTTTCACTCTAACAGGATGCAGACTGCCGATCTGACCTCCACAATGGTTAAGTACTGGGTAACACGATACCTCTTGGTACTGGTTGTCAGACTTTTGGGGTTCTGACGACCCGTAACGACTGTCAAAGATCCACAAATTACAGCCGGGACCAACGGCTCTGTAATGAATGGTCACTCATCCACGAACCGACCACTGCCACCGTAGCTTACCATATAAATATTTCCAAAGAAAGCAATGGTTTAAGTACTTGAGAGGGTTGACAAGGGCACAATTCCGATGCGATGTCCTCCTTCAGGTGTCCAGTGAGTGATGACCTTTGCCTATCTCTCCGGGTGTATTCATGAGAAGTGTCTGGCCCACTTTCACTTCAGCCTGACTGTCCCCAACATCCGCTACTTGAGTTATGGTGCGCAGGGTGGTACGTCTAACTCGATCTGTAACACCTATTATGTCTTATCTTTAACACCCACGCTTAACATCTATTATGCTGCGCTCCATTGCCCGTTGGCAAATCTTGAGTTTGGACTTCTGTTGTTCAGTTAGTGACCAACTTTGTGCACCATAGGTTAGGACGGGCAGTATGCACTTGTCGATCAGATTTATTTTTAGTGATATAGGAAGACTACCTTTCATGTGTTTTTTAAGAGCCCAGGAGGTCTTCCAAACATTTTGAACTCGTCTTTCAACTTCCTTGGAATTTTAGAATTCGTAGATTTCAATCAAAAACTCAATACAAGTAAAACTAAAAGGAACGATGTATCTCGTGATGCCAATAATCAATTCCGAGTGGGGTACCGCCATAATTACATTATATCTGATTAGATTATCATTGTTTTCACGTTTCTAATTGTTTATTTTTTTTTAGCAACAGAACATTGCGATCTTGAAAAAACATTGTGATCTTTTGGAATAATAAGGTCACGTGAAAAGAAAAATGGAAGATGCCTCTTTTTGAATAACCTTTATGATATTATCTCTAGTAGGTAATTTTTTACTTTGCCCACGGTATATAGGAAGTGCCCTTACACATGATCATTTAATAACCACGACGAATCAAAAATCTCTAATCACATCTATGAAGTCCACATTCAAAAAATTACCATCAAACAAAATCGCCGAAAAACCTGTGTATCAAATTGGATACTCCAAAGATACCGGTATCATTATGAAGAGGCTAAACGTCAGTGGAAGTTTGGTATATCTAATTAAGGATTGATTTATGATGGGCCAAGTGGGAGCAATTATTGTGGGACTATTAAGAACAAATGTTAGAGACCTGGGAATGTTGGTACTATGATTTTGGTGGCATTTTCAAGGATACAGTAATTTTCTATGGTGACTTGGTAAGGCTTCGAAGATAAATAACACTGGCCAGTGGTTATCCCATGGCAAAAGAGTAAAACTATGCCCGCGTGGAAGTCAGGAATATCGTGGAATATTTCTGACCTCCACTCCATCCTGATAGTTACGGATAGTCCTACCGGGATAAAAACAAACCTTTGTCCTAACCCAGGTCATGGTTTCATCGAATTCCGTTCAGACGTTAAAAGGTGAGAAAAGGTAACAGACAGCCAGAGTTACTATTGCATTTCTAATATTAGTATTATTATGGATATTCGTTGTTATCAGATATGCTGTTTTTGACATTGATTTACATTCTGTAATTACTTGAACTCACACCCTGACTTATTATTTGTTAAATTTTTTTTAATGAAAATAGTTTTTTACAATGTTTTTATACAGGGTGATTTTTTAAAGACCAGCCAAATTTAAGGATGTGGTACAGACCATCAAACTGAACAACTTTCTCCATGGGACCAACATCGTAATCGCGAATAAAAATTCAGCCGTCCCATACATTTAGGTCGAGTAGGTATTGAAGTTTTCTATGGGACAGTTGATAAAATTTTCGCGATTACGCTATTTGTCCCATGGAGAAAGTTGTTCAATTTGATGGTCTGTACGACATCCTTAAATTTGGCTGGTCTTTAAAAAATAACCCTGTATATGTGAGCACCATGCATCTATAACATAATTCATTTATATGTCATGGTTTAAATTGTAATTTTATTTTAGGTGCATCGTCTTCACATATTACACACAATACAAGTAATGTATGCAAAATATTATAAAACATTTTAAAAGAGTAACGGTAGAGTTTCTTGTCCAAACTTCTCCATACGAAAACTACCTTTTGGAAGGGGTGACTAGAATCAATTCTATTTTATTGTAATTTTTGACGTTCAAAAGTGCCTTTTATGTGCCTATTTGAAATAAATGCTTTGACTTTTCGCATTTCAAGTAAGAAAACATACTCTTCGTTAACAAAGCATTTTTTTTGCCTTATTGGATGAATTAACCACAATACTAAAAATGACTGACCTCATTGCTAAAAATGTAAGCAAAGAAACATTTAGACTTATGCTAATACTGGTAGCGTAAATAAATAAAGCGTAAAATGTGGTCACTCTAAGAAACAATTGGCAGATGATTATGCAACATGCAATTCTAAGTTCCATATGGCACGGATCTGCCACTTTATAGCCTGTTATGGCCCCCAATGGCACAAACCCCGACCGATCATTATTGACTTAGCAGAACTCTCTAATTTTTGATATCGTAAAAAGCCAGACAGACAACTGTGGGTCAAAATAGTTTTTACTAAAATTTTTTCACAATAACTTTTCAATGGAAGCAGTTATCTAATTTGACATTCAAAATAATAAGGGTTATTCATAAACGTTGCTAAGTATAATCAGCCTATAATGTTCCCACTACTGGGTCACAGGCCTCCCCTCGATGAGAGTAGGCCATAATCCACCACGCGGGCCCATTGCGGGTTGGTAGATGTCACATGTCTTCGAATTTTTGGTTCTAGGACATGCCAATCCTCAAGATGTTTTCCTTCACCGTTTTGAAAGCAGTGGTGATGAAATAATTTACACAAAGTAAAGCGCCTGTCGGGGTTCGAACCTAAGACTTACAACTCGTAAGTTGCGGGTGTTACCATTGCTCTAACTAAACGTTGTTTAAACTATGTAATGTTAAGCGACTGTTTAACTATACATTTTTGACGGTTAAACGTCTCTTAACTTCAAGCAATGTTTATAAATAAACCCCTCAATCATTATCAGGGTCAACTTCTAGTTTAAAGTCTAAATAGAAATAAGGCTCCACTCTTAGGGCCACTTGTATTTAAATCATCATTCTGTCTCTATCGTCATCAAAGGATTGACAGTAATAGAACGATATTTTAAATTCTTTTAGCGCTAAACAGCACCCTAATTGCTAAATCTGAATCATCAACTATATTGCTAATCCATTGCTTCATATATTTGAAGAATGTATCTGCTCAACAACGTAAACAACGCAATTAATGTTGTTGAACTGTCAAAATGAAACCCATTGCTACTATTATTGTGTTATGCAATTACCTCACTGGTCTTTGACTGGTATGTATCACTAAAGTTCTCCAAAGACATCAACAAAGCTCGCAGCAGTTTTTTTTTTTACCGCGCGCTAATCAAATAGCAGACTAACAACGAACTCTCACCATAAAGGTTTTGACTATCAAAATTAAAATCAAAACTCATTTATTCATTATATATTTAATTAGGCTGAGAATCATCATTTTTCGATCTTCACAATTACATCTCTCGCTGAGAAGAAGAAGTGCAAGAATCTCCCCAGCAAGGTACGGAACCTTAAAGAACGAAATTTCGGCCGAACCTCAGCTGTAATTTGGTTGTTAAAGAACAAAACACGTGCAATCCTTTCATCGGATGATAATGTATTGCGAAAACTGTTGTTATTTAGAGAAATCTTGTATTCACAACAATGCTCTTAGCCCGCGGTGAGCTATTGTTACGCTTTATCGATGTGCGCATAACATTTAAACCTGGATGGCTGTTACACCGTTGTGAACATTGCGAGCGAACTTTAGCTGGTCAAGTTTAGTTAAAATCATCTTTTAAATCTTGTTTCAATTTGGGCTACTTTAGTCGCCACATGGGGTTTTGATGTCTCAGAGGCAGACAATTTATAAGTTCTTGGTCCATTACTGAAAATAAACATTACGAAAAAAAATCCGACATTTATTCAAATTCTTCGTCGAGAAACTCGCACGCAAAGTTAGTGTATTAATATTTTAAACGAGTAGAATATCAAATAGGCATTAATTATAACAAAAAAGTTGGATAAAAAGATCATATCGTACTCCAATCGCAAAAATCACATCCATAAATCTCTTATCATTTAACCACAAATTACATGACAGTGTAACAAATGAGCATATTAAGCGTTCCCACAACGCAGCGACAAGGGACGTCCGTTCGCGCCCGCTGCCGCGGGGCAAGTGGCACTTTTTGCCTTTTTTTCGTGCGGGTAGTCGGACAAGCGGACCAAGAATGTGACCGTGTGTAGTGCGATATGAAACGCCGCTGGGCGTAAAGACACTGGTTTTTTGTGTATGGAGCGAATAAATTGCTGTTCTTAATCTCCTCGTGAGATGGTCAATGACTATAGCCCTTGGACATGTTGGATGTACTCTCAAAGTGCAATATCAAGGCTGCTTTGGAGTTTGCGTTGATATTTTATTATTATAATATCATAAGTCAGTTAGTCATTTAATGAACATAGGTATAAAAAGATAATAATGAGTGCGGTGATAGGCCAGAGGGTGTACAAATGTTTGTGATTAAATAATCAAGCCAGCCAAGTCTCGACAGTAAAATAAAATTAAAATAAGCCTGGAAAGTAAAAAAACAATTATAAAGAATGACACTTTTCATAATACAAATTAATTAATAGGTAATACGGGCTGGTGTCCGCAACTCCACGACAATGCGTGTATTTTGCGTACAAATTAATTAATAATAAATATCAATAGAAAGTACCTGGACTTGGTTAAAATGAAGATAAAATAAAAAAAGGAATTGGTATGTCAATAGATTGTATGTCAACACACTGAAGACAAATAATAATACTATACTAATAAAATAAAAAATATTTAATGTTTCTTTTTGGGGTCCACGACCGCTGGTAGTGTTGTTATTCGAAGTATGAGTTGAGAAAATATGTTTGATTGTATTTCAATATCGATACCAATCACGTCTGTGAAGTTTAAACAAAAAAAAACTGATATTTCAAGCGAATACACGAATTGCGGTCGCCCACAATTTTTTAAATTAATTATTATTATTAAATTAATTTCTTTTTTTGTTTTATCATGTGTAGAAATAGACACCCCTATATAAATTTTAGTATAGTAAAAAACAATCTAAGTACACCTACATCTATAGAACTAAGGGCTGATTTTTCCACCACTAGATAATTTTAACACAGGAATATTTTTGAATTTTTGACAGTTCTTCCATACAAAAATTGTCAGTCGTCAATTTTATTCCACGAATAAAAATTATCTGTCGATTCTATCGTCCCTAAATAAAATAGAAGTGTATGTTTGAAACGTCAATGTTAATAACAACTTTTTACTTAATGCATGAAAATATATACCTACGGTACTTATAACTAGATACTATTTATATATATTTTTTCAAATTATTGACTGTCTGTCTGTTTGTTTCAGCTGGTCCCCGAAATAGCTTGACCGATTCTGACGGGACTTTCACTGGCAGATCGCTGATGTTATAAGGATTTCGACTAATTTTATTTTAGAAAAAAAAAACTTAACAAGACATAATATTGTTTTTGCGACATCCACGCGAACGAAGTCGCGGCCTAGTCTAAAATAATAAAAACTCTATTTCCAGAAAATACACAAGTTGCATTCGACGCTGGTGCACGCTCCCCTTGTAAGTATTTCCTACAACGAATCAATGAATCAAACATAAGTTCAGGTAGATACTAAAACAAAAGCATAATCAGCATATAATGTTCCCACTGCTGGGACACAGGCCTCCTTTCGGTGAGAGGGAGTGGGCCGTAATCCACCACGCGGGCCCAGTGTGGTCTGTCACATGTCTTCGATTTTTTAGTTCTAGGACATGCCATTTTCCTCACGATGTTTTCCTTCACCGTTTTGCAGTGGGAGACAGGTGATGAAATAATTTACACAAACTAAAGCGCCTGTCTAGGTTCGAACATACGACCTATAACTCATAGGTCACAGCCATTTCTACTGGGCCACCACAGCTGTAAAAACAACAGTAATTCATGAGTATTAGGAAAAAAAAAAACGAAAATGCCCCGATAATTTACATACATACAGCACAAGCCCTTCGCTTTCAGTTTCAATGGTAGTGCGCTCTTCCCGGTGATTATACGTAAAATCAGCGCCAATTACGTAAGCGCGGCGTCTGCGCAGCTCTGGTAATGATCGCGCGTTCCCACGCTCAGGCGCAGGGGGGAGGGGGGACGTGTCATAGCGTTTAGGAGGTAAGTATAGTAGGTATTTTTTTGGCTTTGTGCTGTTTGAGGGAAATGGGAGGGTTTTGAAGGTCGGGCTGGTGAGGTCCGAACCCAATCATTTTGTATTTTGTTTTTAATTTCAGTGACACCTTCAAAATGTTACACAATGGCACCGATTCCCTTATTCCCAAACTAAGCTAAATTTAAGTTCAGTGGATCTTTTTCTTTCTATTTCATTAAGAAAAAGACAGAGGATAAATATTAGTTTAGTCCTGTCAAATTAAGACACTCCGTAGACAGTTTCAACGTGATTAAAAAGTTGGCTACTAAAAATACGTCAATTTACGTCAGGCGCTGACTAATTTGAAAGGACTAAACTAATATTTACTTTCTGTCCTTTTCTTAATGAAATTGAAAGTAAAAGATTCACTGAACTTAGATTTAGTTTAGTTAAGTTTGTGAACAAGGGAATCGGCGCCAATGTTTGACAAAGTTTGATTTATTTATCTTTGAAATGTTATGAAACTACAAAATATCACACATTTGTTCCGGAAGTGCCGGGCAGAAGCGATCGTATGTAGGAAATAAATATGAGGCATTTGCCATTGAGACTATTGTGATTAAAAGGGAATAAATTCAGACTCCGTGCTTACAAGTTCCTATTGTACGCGGAAATCGAACCCACGACTCCTATTCCAAGTTCAGCAGTTGGAACATCTTACGTACAGTCACCAAAAGAGATAAGTAACCAGAGTCGTCGGATATAGTTGAAGTTTAGTATAAAACCGATGGATGTTTTCAAATGAAATTTAATTTGATAAATAAACTGGTTGTTTTCTATTGATTACAGTAAATTTCATTCGAAAACATCCATCGATTCTTTCTAAACTTCAACTATATCCGACGACCCTTTTTACTTATCTCCTTTGGTGACCGTACATTCATAAACTCACCCCTTCTTCCCATGGGGGCAGGCAGAAACCATAGAACGCCACCTGCTAAGATCCTTACATACTCCTTTTGCTTCATTTACGTTCATACAATTGGAAAATCACTGGCTGAAAAACTCAGTGTGGAAAACTGGATTTGATGGTCCCAGATCATAAATATCATAGAATATAGATCATGGTGGTATACGAAAAAGGGCCCTGTTGCTGTAGTGGCAGTTCCAGGCAGATACCTAATAATTTTATTGTTATCAATGTCGAAAATTGCTTACATATTTAATCAAATCACTGCAATCACTGATTTGATTCCTGATCATATGGGTTGATAAGATTTATAAATAGTATGTAAAATGCAGAACGGTTAAAAATGCAATGAAATCTTTTGACTTTTAGACGCAAAAACGACGGGGTGTTATAAGTTTGACGTCTCTCTCTCTCTCTCTCTGTGTGTGTGTGTGTGTATGTCTGTCTGTGGCATCGTAGCTCCCGAACGGATGAACCGATTTTAATTTTGTTTTTTTTTGTTTCAAAGGTGAATTTGTCGGGAGTGTTCTTAGCTATGTTTGATGGAAATCGGTCCAAGATGGCCGCCGCCACGAAATGGCGGATTACATATTTTTTCACAACTCCCTCAATATGGGTATCAAATGAAAGGGCTTGACTAGTAGAATACTATACACTATGACAAATTTCAAATCCAAGATGGCCACTACCACAAAATGGTGAATTACAAAAAACCTGATTAAATACCAAATTACCTGAATCTTAAAACGCAAGAAAATAACAGAAATGAAATAACAAGGAGTCCCTACAAAAAGCATGAAATAAAAAATTAAATATTTTGATTAAATGTTGTCCCGTCGGGGGACCGCTCTAATTATTAGCCAAACGTTCTGTTAAAGTTTAAAATAGTACCGGTCCCCCGACAGGACAATATTTAATAAAAAAAATTCATACGTACTTACGTAGGGTCATAATTTCAAGGTTATTTTTTTCTTTTTATAGGGTTTCACGTTGTCGGGGTTTTTTTTTAATTATAATTTAATTTTTATAATGTTAATTCAGTACGTGACAAAGATGTCATTCCGAAGTTTTTTTTTTCGCGTAAAGCGTATTCTGGGAGACCTATAGTTTTGCGAAAAAACACTTCTTTTACTTAATAACTGCTCAGAGTGGCAAGCAACCCCATGCAAGCATTATCGGCTGTTCCATCGGCACCTGTAAATATTTATTTAATTTAACTGTTTGATGTTTTTGAGAATTTGGTTAGGTACATCAAAAGGTTTGTTAATATATTAGGTACACAATGAAAGCAGGAATTTGAGAGTTTAGAGAAAAGTGACATTTAGTGACGAATTCTTGGAATTTTACAAAAAATACGCAAAAATTGGGTTTTCTCGAATCTCATGAATTTTGCTAGGAATTTGCCTAGGTATTATGAGGTGCTTAATTGTTGCAAATGTGTCAAACTTTCAGGTCCTGGAAAGAACTTGTACATAATATATACATACATATATTGTTAGCTTGTAAATGGAAATGAACGGTTTTTGGTTGTAAACAAAATAGACAGGCACCTCAGATTGAATCCATAACACACTTTTGAAGGAAATTCCTAATCCATTGCTTCATAATTATGTTTGTTGCATATTTTTGTTACATCCGTCACCTCACACATCAGGTCCAGTTGAAAACCAGGGTCGGGCACTAGTTGTCTGGCATTTTTCCTGTGCTGGGCCTTTCTGGCGCAGCCGTGAGGCACACTTTCCTGATAATTTTCTTACATCGGACTTCACACTTTTTATTTAATCTTTTATAATTTTTTAAATTGTTTTTTTTGTCTGATGTATATATCTGGTGTATTGTGTGTCTTTTAGTTTGTGCCAAATAAATGAATTTTCTTTCTTTCTAAATATCCGTCAGCTCGACAACGTATAACCTACCATGACGCAATGAATATTGTTCATCTTCATCTGCCTAACCTTTTCCCAACTATGTTGGGGTCGGCTTCCAGTCTAACCGGATGCAGCTGAATACCAGTATTTTACATGGAGCGACTGCCTATCTGACGTCCAGAACCCAGTTACTGGGTAATACGAAACCCCTTGGTAAGACTGGTTGTCAGACCTTCGGGCTTCTGACGAGCCGTAACGACTGTCTAAGATCCACAAATAGAATAGAATAGAATTTTCTTTATTCAAGCTATAAAGACTCAACAAGGTTGTTAGTAAAACTTACGGCTATGTTAGTAGGCACAGACAGTAAAAGGAAAATAATACAAAAAAATAACGGTTTGTCACCCTTACGACATACCATGAGAGACGACACAACAGTGACCCACGTACACACAGTCCAGGCGACTCGCAATCATGCTTAAACACTGTTGGAGCCGCCCCACCCCCTGCGCACTAGGGAAGCGCACCTTCTACGCATTGTTGCGTAAAAGCAATCTACATGTGCATCTGCGAACATCCCTGACGCACTACAGAAACGGGGCAGCCCCACCAGTATCATAAACTCATTGTTATATTGAACGCGGAGAACGCTGTACGATCTTTGCGTACACTTAGCCCACAGGCTGCATGAGTAAAAAGCAGTACAGTAGGCCCGAAAGAGCGTGATTTTAACAGGAAGTGAGCAAACCTCCGAGTCAGCATATTCGCTCTAACTGACAACGCCCGCCGCTCCCGTTCAATGTCATCATCGTCTTTGAGGTTGGGAGTCAATATATGACCAAGATACTTAAACCTGTAGAAAAATGACAGCCGGGGCCAACAGTTTAACGCAATGAATATTGTTAAACTGTCAAAATAAATCGCATTGCCTTTGTAGGTTACGCATTTACCAACTTGTAAAATTGTCTTAAAAAGAGATGAAAGTCACCATTGTTCCTGCAATAAATCTATAAACCTATTGCAACTAAAACCTTTTAATCTACGTGAACATAAAGAGAAGATGGCGGAGTTAATTGTCCCCGAGGGAAGCAAGTCTTTGTAAACAGCCGCCGGGCAATTTGCGTATCGGAG
Organism: Apamea epomidion; assembly: GCA_947507525.1. Lineage (NCBI taxonomy): Eukaryota > Metazoa > Arthropoda > Insecta > Lepidoptera > Noctuidae > Apamea > Apamea epomidion. The sequence goes on from OX382233.1 coordinate 6,827,061, forward strand.
GCCGCCACGATTGCCCCGATTGTACTTACCCGCAAATTTCGATAGCGACAGCAGAAAAAAACGTTTTAAAATGTTGTTGGATTTCGTTTGGAACCTTATAGAGTTATGAGGAACAGGGTATTAAGTTTCTCATCCTCCTTAGAAAAGGGAGGACAATTAATATTGGAACGTTGAATAAGGAAGTAATGTTAGTCGTGCGTCGAACTTTGCTTGCGCGATGCAGGATTTTACGTGACGTCAGTGTCATGCGTAGATCGCATGTGGCGTTGTAGATGACGCCACAACCTCATTCGTTATCGCCGAAAGTAATTCCTCGACTAATAAATATTGTTTTGGAGCTTTATTTTCGAAATTTCATTGCATTTTCTCTCGTATTAGCTTGAACTACATATATTACGGAAATAGCTATGGCAATTATGAACACTTCAGCAGCCAACAAGTTGCTTCATATTCAAATTCGTAATCAACCTATAATGTTTCCACTGCTGGGACACAGGCCTTCTCTCTGTCAGAAGGAGTGGGCCGTAATCCACCACGCGGGTCCAGTGCGGGTTGGTAGATGTCGACATGCCGGTTTCCTCACGATGTTTTCCTTCACTGTTTTGAGAGTAGTGGTGATGAAATAATTTACACAAAATAAAGCGCCTGTCGGGGTTCGAACCTACGACCTACAACTTCTAAGTCGCGGCCGGTACCACTGGACCACCACTGCTCTGCCAGTTGCTTCAGTAGCAGCAATGATATACATAATATGCTCTTATGTGGATGAAGTAGCCTATCTTGGCTGAGAAGTTGAACTGTGCACGTAAGCGTATAGTGCGGACACGTTAGAATACCACTTTGGTAGATGGTAGATGGCTTACTCCTGAGGTGGTCTCGCCTGTTGTCGAGATCACTCTTGAGCTAGTCTTCAAAGGCATAAACATTTACCGCTGCCCTGGTACATACCGCTGCCCTGGTACATAAAGGGCTAAGGAAGGAACACGGGTGGGTTTTAGTCAGTAAGAGTCTGACACTCCCTTCTGCTCCACCCAGAGGGTCATTTGATGATTTCCCATCCTCAAAAAAAAAAAAAGGGCATAAACATATCGCTTCACTAAACTTCTCCAAACTATTCCTGTATTATTCGTCTATTCTTTACTAAGAGCAATAAATAATGTCCACCATATTATTCAAAACACAGTAAATTTATTCACAAAGACACAACAATTACAATTTACAAGCTAATACTAACAAATATATGTATGTATATTATATACAAGTATATAATAAAAGATTAAAGAAAAGGCAGGAGCTCATTGGACATAAAAAAATTCGTCCGCATCGCTATCAATGGGATAAGTGCCCAATAGGCTGGCAGCATTACCACGTTGGATGACAATGGCAATTCTTTGGGCTAAAAATAGGCCATAATTAATAATTGTGTAAATAAGTAAATGCCGTGAGAACTACAGTTCGTTAAATCTGTGAAGATGCCTTACCTATAACTGACACTTAAGTATATGATTTGAAGACTGATAAGAAGGATCTTATCAGTCTTCAAATCATATACTAAGATGACTTCAATAATTCATCGGAGATAGGAATCTCCGATGAATTATTGTAGTCGTCTTAAGATATCGCAAATATCATCAGAACGAAGTGTTATAATTAAAATCAACGGGTTGCACTCCGGGAGTGCCGGCAGAAGTGAAAACTTGAATATTAACGTTAAGCATTTTTGTTATTTTGAAATGGTTAGGGAATAATTTTGCACGAATTGCTTTAATTATCAGTATAAAAGTACCTACTATCATTTATGTGGTAAAATACAATATTTATTTCTACTCTCCGTCCGTCTTACGAATTATCGATCAGGTCACGTGTCCTGACGCGAGCTCCGTCTTACGAATTTTCGATCAGGTCACGTGTCCTGACGCAAGTTTAACATTGTTTACCCATCACAACAAAAGTGCTCAACGCCGCTAAAGAAGTTTTCACTTCAATTTTATGTTTAAAAAGCGACTGGGCTTTCTTACCGACCCTACCATTCAGCCACCAAAGCGTTCTTATTGGATTTATTTAACAAACGACATAAATTCCAAATTGGATATTGATTCAAGCGCTACTGCTGTGCATGAGGTCCTGGGTTCGATTCCCGGGTCGGCCAAACTGCTGTTGGATTTTTCTCTGTAGCAGCCCGGAATTTGGATTTGGGCCTGGTTTATGGCAATAGACTCGCCCCTTCTTACATGGGACTTGAATAAAATAATAAATTAAAATTATTTAGTACCAATTTGTGCTTATCTGCTATGTTAGTAATGTTAGTAAATAACTCTGATTTTATTTATTTATTTATTTTATTATTTATGTACACACAGTAAAATACATATTGATATGACATAATTATAATATGATTACAAAGGTACTGCTTATTTCTTAAGAAATTTCTTCCAGCAGACCTGCGAAAGGAGAAGTAAAAAAATAAATGTAGACAATAGTGTGTCAGAACTAGAAGAGAAAAATATTAATGTGTGAAGTCTAAAACAAAAATATTAAATATACCTACACATACAGGCTGATTTTTTAAAGACCAGCCAAATTTAAAGATGTGGTACAGACCATCAAACTGAACAACTTTCTCCATGGGACAAATAGCGTAATCGCGAAAATTTTATAAACTGTTCCATAGAAAACTTCAATACCTTCTCGACCTAAATGTATGGGACGGCTGAATTTTTATTCGCGATTACGATTTGTTGAATATATCGACTGCGCGCGGTTGCTGCGATGCAGTCTGTCTGATGGCAGCCTTACTTAACATAACTGTCAAAATTTGGGTGTATATATATATATAATAGGTTCAGCTCTACCTAAACCTTCGGAGAATAAATGCGTGATGTTATGTTATGGGTATCAATTCAAGGGTGAAAATGAAAATCCAAGATGGCGGCTGCGAAAATTCGAAAATGTCGAAAAAAGTGAAAATATTCACAGTCGCCACCTTGGATTTTCATTATGACCTCACTCTCTCCCTCTCTCACTTTTCTTAAAACAATCTATATAACAAACATACGAGTAGTCGTACGTAATATCTACAGCCACCAAAAAAGGGTGCTCTTATTTTAATTTCATAGTAACAGAAGCATGAATAATTTACAAAATAGCGTAAAATTCATGCGATTTCTTCAAAAACTTTCTTTAGCGCCACTAGCATTATTTACCAACCTCTTTTACCTTCAACCTACGAATAATGTTGTAACAATAACTCTTTACGAAAAAGAAATAAGGGCTAAATTACTCGAGCAATGTTGGGTTAATCTGTAGATTTATCTTTGTCGTTTCTAGCCAGTTGGGAGGTCCAGTCATCACAGCTTGTCATATCTGCCATTGTATTCCAACAATAGATATTGTTCACTGTATCGCAAAGTAATTACATTACTGTAGAATAATTGATGTCAAAACGACCGATTGACATTTTAAATTCATGCAGACATTGGGATTATAAAGGAATCCATTTTGTTTTTGCAACAATTTGAATAAAGAATGTTTTCGTGTTAACTTCTGTCAAAGAGCAAGCCGCTGCGTTCTTTTGAGTTTAAATGGAATTAAAGAAATATTTATTTTGATGTTGCATTGGATTTAAATATTTCAATGGTAACTAAGTATTTACAATAGTAAAACCGTGGCGCCGTATGATTGTAGATTTACAATGAGCTACTATAGTAAGCTGAGACGAAGAAAAGGGACTATACCAGACTATACCAAGGAGATTGTTAATACGCAGCCGACCTTAAGCTTAGTGGGTTTGAAGGTCGGCCTGGGAGACATATGTCAAACAGTGGCTGAATATAGGCCTCTCACAGTCTGTCCTCTACTTTCCGCATCCAGTCTATCCCAGCGACCTGCTGCTCTAGCTGGGGGGATTCCCTCACTACCCTTGCTGATACGCGGTCTCCACTCCAGGACTGGTCTGCTCCACCAGCCAGAGGTCTTTCGACCAACATAGCCAGCCCACACCCACTTCAGCTTACTTAGATACTTAGCAGCCGACCTTAGCAAGAAAATATTGTAAAATCTCCTGTGACTACAATAAATTGACACATTCACTGGAAATGCTGTTGTTGACAGCGATAAGTATGGTGGCATATTTACCTACCACCCAACCGCTTTTAACTTCTCGTAGCAGCACTACTTTAACTGATATTTTTGTTTTATCTACCCTTCATACAAGAACCCAAAACAAGCCAAAACCAAAGATTTCAATCGTAAATTCGCCCTGCTGCGCGAAAAGATTGTCTCGTTTCTGGGGGCCTACTCTCTATGTCCGTCAACGAAGATACGGGCCCGTCCGAAAGTAATTCGATACTTCGGAATGAACCCTTCTCCCGATTAATTACGGCAATGACTGCCACGGCGGTCCCCGGTGACCGCCAACAATAGATTTTCAACGTGTTCACTTTTTAGGACAGGCTAACTAATCTTATGTCCGTAGGTGATATGGAGTAGGAATCGCCCGTAAAGTTGGGCGAAACTCCGGATTTTGAGCTTAGAGAGTAGACTCCTCCTGTTTCGTTTTGACACCTCTGAGACACACAATGTCGCAGACTTGACTTTTCATGGAAACGCCATTATTGTTGTGTGAGCTCACTCTTTCGAGCGACTTAGTACGGTAAGGGCAAATCTATCGATTTAATTTTTATCATGTTGGCCCGTAGATTTGCTCGGTGTACAGACCTAGTAAAAATAACTATTTTCAAAGCGTACTGCCAGAGTCTGTACACGAGTAATCCATGGGCCAATTACACTAAAAGGTCGCTGGATGTCCTTCGCGTTCAGTACGATAATGGTTTCGGGATGTTGGGACTTCCTCGCTACTGCAGCGCGTCGGAAATGTTTGCGCTTGCGCGTATCGACGGGTTACATGCGATTATTCGCAAAAAAACAGCGTCACTCCTGAGGAGAGTGAGAGACAGTCGCAACAGCATCCTGAGAACTTTAGCGGAGAATTTCGGCTCTCCAATTGTAAAGCAATGTGTGCAGAGGGCGATTGGTACTAACACTAGATAATAAGTTGTTTTAATATTATATTACCAACATTAGGGATTCTTTGGTCCGAAATAAAAATCATTATTATTATTAAATCTTTGTCCAAAACTCTGTTCGACCACGCAGAACAACCATACTTACCAAGGCAAGTAAAATCGACTGTAATAAGGTTAAATGTGTTACCGATTTTAATTTAATGATTATAAGGCCGAGACATTACTGCTCACAATAGTTTCCTATACGTATAACATCGGATTCCGACATCTCGACGACTATTAAAACTAAACACCACGTTATTGTGGTTGTGTGGTCGAAATTATAAGTTAAAGCGAGTAGGTACAGCCAGATGCAAACATTATGGCGGCTCGGAACATGCGGCGAGTCGCTGCGCAGTAACAAATTCAGGTGTCAGCGGGGGTGAGAGGTGAGGTACTGCGCAGCGAGAAGCGCAGTTCGGAGCCGCCTTATAGTTCGACGCTTACTATACTTATGTGGAAATCCTATAGGGAAATGTAGAAGTCTAATCACTATTGTATCTACCTAGCTCTGGAGCATAGACGGATGTGTGTATGAACTCTTGAGCTTTATCTATTCTTACATATTATAAGTGGATCCGATGAAATCATCTCGTCACGTCAGGTAAATTTGCCTGATTCTGGAGGGAGGTGGGCTGTTTGAAATAACCACTGACGGCCGCCATGACCCCGCACACGATGGTCTACCTGAAGGATTCAGTGCGGGCTTTCATTTCATAGAACATAGAATTTGCCTGATGGACATGGACTTCCATTTGGAGCAACCTTGAGACGCACACCGCACTTCATTTTTTCTTTATTTGAATTTTGTATTCTAAGTAGGATAATATATCATCATAGGATTACTTTCTTTTTGTTTTATGTGCTTTTTTCAAGCGAAAGTTCTTAGGCGGCAATTCCATAATGGGGAAGGTCGGCCAAAGATAATTATTATTGTTATTGTAGATGGCATGACCGCTCTATGTCCCTACGGCCTGAAAATATTTTTCTTTGCCCGTTTTTTCAGTATAATATGTATTATAAATTGGTACTTGGCACCTGCTCGGCAAATTTTGCGCGTATTTTTAAATTATGTAGGTATGGACATAATTCATGTTTATCATTAACTGTGCATTAATGTGTTGCATTTTTTCTTCTGTGTTGCACCAAATAAATTATTTATCTATCAATATATACACCTATCTTTCTCAACACGACAAAATTATGGAGTACCTGTACATAAAAACCTTCAAAAGAACATAATTCCCTCTACATCTCACACCGTACACCGATATTTACGAGTGTCGGTATCACCGTAGCGATCGGGCGTTGGCAAATGATGTTAATTTTCGAGTTTTACAGCGAAACAAAGCAATGGTTATCTGGGGAGGCATCGCTCACGAGTTGTGCCGCGGTATCTAGCGGTAGGAGCTTCGACTTGTGACGTAAGGGCGGTGGGACACTTCGCGGAGTGACTGGACATGATGTATTTATTGATTTAACCGTTTATCTACACACATATAAACAGACAGAAAGAAAGGAACAGAAAATACGAACAAAGATGATGCCTATTTGTAAAGAAATCTCTTCCAGCATACCAGCGATAATAAACCTACTTCAAACTTCTACCTAGAGGCTAAAACATACGCGAAATCTTAGTTGCCAAGTTTAGAGGCAACTATTTTAGAGTCTGTACAAGAACTCACTTTAGCCATTTATAACGTATTTTATCTATTATTTGGGACACACAGAAGGTACACTATCAAAGATAATATCGACCCTCGAAGAACAAAAAGCGGTGGATACAGTCTTGGTTTTTCCAATAAATTAATCAAATGATTAGAAACTAACCGTGAAATCGCAGATTAATATATGTAATTTTATAATATCTTACTACGCTCTATTCCACATAATTGACTTTATGTTAATCTTCAGATAAACCCTTATTCATCATAACACCTTGGCGTGATCCGTTACTGTATTCATGATGACAAACAAAGACCTGACACCTGCTTATCTTCGTTCCAGTCTGCTGACAATGTCCGGTTCCAGAATATTTCACTTCGCATAATGTCAACAGAGCTGTGGTGGCCTAGTGGAAACGGCCCCACTTATGAGTCGTAGGTCGTGGATTCGAACCCAGCCAGGCTCTTTACTTAGTGTAAATAATTTCATTACCACTGCTCTCAAAACGGTTAAGGAAAACATTGTGAGGAAACCGGCATATCCTACAAGGTTAGAACCAATAATTCAAAGACATGTCACTTCCAACCCGCACTGGGCCCGCGTGGTAGATATATAGCCCACTCTCACTCCAAGAGAGGAGGCCTGTGTCCCAGCAGTGGGAACATTATAGGCTGATTATGCTATGCTATTATGCTAATGCGGAGTCAACGGACTCCGAGACTTTAAAGAAACGATGGATGGACTGTGTGAAAGATGATATGGCTAGAAAGGGAGTGACTACTGAGATAACGACTAATAGAGAAGTATCGGAAGATGAAGCCATGAAGATGAAGCCATGCTGCGCTGACCCTCAAATAAATTGGGATAACGGCAAGAGAATGATGATGACAATTCCACCATCAGTCGATAGGTAAAATTATATCTAAACTAATATTAATAAAGAGAGAATATTTTTTTGTATGTTTGTTTGTTACGCTTTCACGGTAAAGCGGCTCAACGGATTTGGATGAAATTTGGCACATGGGTAGACCATGATCTGGAGAAGGACATACATACTTTTAATTATCAATACTTCTGTCAGTATAAAATATATATCGCTTATTTATCGCTTTTGAAGACTCGTATTCTTCTTCTTTACGATTTGATGGTATCATGTGCTGTGTGTCATTAGATAATAATGTAAATATAATTCAATATCCTTTTATGCAATATAATTTTTGTAGTGTGTTTGTAATCGAGTGTCTAATCACATTGCGCTAGTCCTTATATCGCTATCCTAATAAGTGATTACGCGATGATTGATCATCATAATATCTTACAGATTTTGGTTACGCGAGTACTCGATAAAAGATATGAAATGACCATGTCATTTGATTTCGTGTGACCGTAGCCCTTGTGTTCATTCATAAATATAGCGATTTTTGCGAGTCTATTTTTTCCATTGGATATCCACATGATGAAAAGGGTGATATATGCTTAGAGTGCAAGACATGATGAGTCTGAATGATAGGCGATAAATTAATTACAATGCGTACAAAAAAAACCTATTTTGCGTCAAACGCATGTTGGGTTGTTGACATCGACGCGCAAGTCGCGCAACCTGTTGCCATGGATTCAGATTACATCGCCGGTTATCGGTTTTTTTTAAATAATTCTACGAAAAGTTTCTACGCTATGGGGCTAATAATACGCTAGCATCATTCGCTGACCTCATGGTTATATAGTTTGCGCGTCGGCGTCGGTGTCCCTGCCTGTATTCAATATTCTCGTAAAGCTTGTACCATCCTAGGCCCGGGAGACAAAAATACCACTACACTACACTGTTTAGATTAGTTGTGGTAGAAAATGCCTGAGTACTAGAAATACTGATTGTGTCCCCCACCTAATCGAGTGCAATCGGTGTACGAACACGCACGGCAGTCGCGGCCGAATTACGGCCGGCGATACGATCTCGGACGACAAATCGCACAACGACCGCACCACTGCCGCTCGTCCTTCGCTTCACGCTTGGCAAACTATCGGGACATCACGGAGATTATAGCTTCCCGCTTTCTTTTAGTGCATAGATAGTGTCAAAGTTATTGTTTACGGGTTTGTTGAAACTTGAAAGATTGTTTCGTCTTCCTGCTGCAAGGAGTACGACTAACAACCGCGTTTCTTTTCCGTTTTCTTTATCAGCCGTTTGGAGTACATCGCTCTTAGTGGGTGAAGGTAGATATTCTTCTGATTAACTCTTGAAAGTTTCTGTTTCTCAAACACAAAGCAGTTTTAGGGCCTTCTAGAAAAAAATTATATGCGTAGTTTGCATTCCTATTACTTTAGATTCCACTGTCTATTAGGTAAACCGTTTTTTGCCGACAAATGGAACTAGTGAGTGCAGCAACACACAATACATTGATATCAATCAATGTATTGTGTGTTGCTGCCTGTCAGAAGCCATAAATAAGATAATTCAATAAGATAACGATAAGGCTGTTTATATATTTATTTTATTACGCATTTTAAAGCTAACTTTTACGTAATCTGGAATAGTTCGTTCTAAGGCAGCCGTCAAAAAACGGTTAACATATTGGACAGCGAATAATACAACATATCAATGGAATCACAAGACACGGAGAGATTTCAAAACAACCTTTAAAGAGGAATACTGTAATGGTACTGAGATAAATAATTATTATTTCTAAATGTATCGATTTATTATTGTTTTTTATTTTTTTTTTAAACTTTAATAAATACTTAATAGTATAAACGTTTTTTTTTATTTATCTCTCATTAACTGCCCAAAATCAGGCACTAAAGAATTTTGTCACCTTCATAGCACCTACTGGGAAAAGATTGGGACCGTGTCGAAATAATTAACAGACTGCCGAAATAATTAACAGACTGCCGAAATAATTAACAGGCTGTCGAAATAATTAACAGAATGTCGAAATAATTAACAGACTGTCGAAATAATTAACAGGCTGTCGAAATTCAGTATGACACTCAACACACGTCAATCATATTTAAAAAAACTAGATGATGTCGGCGTTTCCTACCTGACTACAGATAGGAAACGCCGACCTCAACTTAGACCTTATCAGAACTTATATCAAACCAACCCTTTCTTCGACTCTGACAAACACAATGCCCTCTTCCAAGAACTTCCACAGCCTACAAGACATGTTCTGCGCTACAAAGCTACTCGCCATTGCGTGTTACCAGCCTATCAAGCGCGGTAGTATCTGCGGCACGTTATCTAGCCCTGTCCTGTAGATGCCTCGCGATACCGACGTTAAGGCCAAAGGATACTGCCTACTTTTGTTAGTATGGCTTTTCGTTGGTGAGAACTTTTGTGTTTGATAGCGGAGTGGAGTTGTGGTGAAGTTATGTTGCATTGGGACATTACTTGTCATTGTTAAGTATAAAAATTGACATGCGATATCGAAAATGCTGGAAAAAGTGCTCTATTTAATGGGCATATAGGTATGAAATTACAAAAAATAATGGTATTCAGCTGCTTCTGGTCAGACTGGAAGCCGCTCCCAACATGGCTGGGAAAAGGCTAGGCAGATGATGAGGTATGAAATTATCTGGAAAAGAATCGGAGTTACCGACATAAGTAGATTGCTGAGCAAGCAAGCAGAAGTGGCAGTGGGCTGGCCATAGTGGCCATGTTTGTCGAAGGACCGATGGCCGGTGGAGAAGACGAGTCCTTGGGACACCCCACAGCTAGATGGACCGATGACCTTAAGAAGTTGACTGGGACAGACCGGATGCGGAAGGCGGAGGACACGGTTTTGTGGCGCAGTCTTGGAGAGGTGTCTATGTCCAGCAGTGGACTACGATAGGCTGTGTTGTTTGAGGTATTGGTATTAACGCATTGCAGGAGGATGAATTGAGTTGTGCGCAGGAAGACGCTGTTAAAAACTCTACTATGAAACTAGAGATCCCTTCCCTAAAAACTCACCTTTTTCGAACATGAGACCAAAAATTGAGAGTTAAGATCAAAACAAAACACGGCTTCAGCGCCATAGAATCACGTGGGGTAAGTAAAGCAGAATCAGAATACTTATAAGAGAACTGGAATCCTATTACCCAAGAACGATGTGACGTCAATAAGAAGCCAATACACCAGCAAGAAAGGACAATAAGTCAGCAACGTGACCGCTCTCAGTTGATGATCGTAGTCTGCAGTGATTGTGTGGCGGTCTGTCCGGCGGTAACAAATTAGCGGGCGTCTGTGACCGCCGTGGTCACGCGCACCCGACCTTGCAAGGAGTGTTACCAGTTGGCACTTTAGCAGGAACGATATTTGCCCGTCGTTTGAAACTACGTTAGCCCATGCCTTGAAATACGGTCTTAAAAGTCCTTATAAATGTTTTTTCTGTTATAAAAAAGTAGGTATCCTACAGGTATTTAATTCCTGGACATATAATAACAGTTCTCCAGACCGTATTTCGGCCATGGTGGCCAATCTCAACGGAACCTATATGTCGGCGCGGGAGATACTACAGTGCATAAGTGCGTGCGCAGACACAGGTACACTCCCTCTTAGCTCATTCTCATTGCATGGTCCGAAGAGACGGCACGTAATCCGACACGACCGGATAGAGATCAGGCGCAGGACCAACGGCTTAACGTGCTTTCCGAGACTCAGGAGTATCACACCGCCAACTTCAACCAACAAGACCTTTACGAGGCCTGAAAGGCTCCTATCTCAGCATAATGCTGCAATATTTAAAAAATAAATACTGCAGCGCTGGTATTCTGTAAGATAGCTTCTGAGCCATATCTAGAAATCATCATATCATTACTCACATTAACAAAAGGCATAATTTTGAGATTGATAAATTATTTCAGTGCTTTGTCTCAGAATCTAGATGAAAATAAATGAATCCAATGCAATGGCAATGAATTCGGATGAATTAGATTTCGTCTTTTATGGGACCAAAGCCACGATGCCTAATGAGTTCTTATACCAAACTCGTTGGTGTGCCAATTCGAAAACAGTCATCGCGGCTATTATACTGGAATGCTCCTGGTAAAGTGCGCGCAAGCTAAGTCTGCGCGCGTGTTTGAACTTCAAGACTATTTCCGTGCCAGCACTTGTAATAACATTCGGCATAATGATAGCGAATATTTACTTTGGAAAACACGGAGCACAGCACACTCTCTTGACACTTGATTTAAACGTCGAGATGGCGGCAAACGATTATTTTGCATTTTGACAGCGCGCAGACTTAATTTGCGCGGACTCTAGTAGAAGTCAAGATGTTTATTTGTCATCTTTTTTTTTTTGTAATGTGCTTTTTGTTTATGCAGAATAAACAACTTGTCAATCTTTTTTTTGTTTTTTTTGTTAAAAAATATCGACTCCATATAACATGGCGTCTTACAAGATTTAAAGTAGAATTTATTATTGCTCAAACTCAAAGCATTTCTTTCAAATAAACCATTTATAAGCACTTTTGAAATGTCAAAATTAAATAGTCGGTCAGTTAGTCAGAAAGTTGAAGCAAATTGCCCATTCCAAAACGTAGATCTCTATGGAGAAGAACGGACAAGAAACTCCAAGGACACTCTTTTAAATGAAGATATTATTACAAAATCCTGGGTATATTATTCTTGTTGCTTCTTTAAGTGAGAACAATGTAAAAAAAAAACAAATGAAGAAACAATTCAAAATTTAAAATTAAATTTGGCATTTAGCAGGTTGTTGTAACAGTCCAAGCCTTTCCTAATAAATTAGGAATTGTCTCTATTGGTGTTAGTGAAAAATTTGACAGCAAACGAGATTCTCTGTCTCAAAAACCAACGGCTACCTATTTTTAGGGTTACGCAAGTGCCAACGGGACCCTATTACTAAGGCTCCGCCGTCCGTCCGTCTGTCTGTCGTCTGTCACAGGGCTGTATCTTTTGAACCGTAATAGGTAGACACTTGAAATTTTCACAGAGTGTGTACTGCTATAATAGCCGCTATAACAAAAAGTAATAAAAATAAAATAAAGTAAGTCCCCATACAAAAAACGTGTTTTATCAGCCTTAATTTACTAAAGTATAAAAAAATGCAGTGTTAAATATTATACTGTATTACGGAACTCTTCGTGTGCGAGACCAACTCGCATTTTGCCGCTTTTGTACCACTAATTTACCCAATAAGATACAGCCCGAACTAGGACGAGCCCTTTCAAGATCGTTCACGATCGGTTGGCGGTAGATATCGCACGATTTACTGCTCTATTGGGCGATACATCGACTGCTGCGACACTAGCTCGCTACACCCGATAGATGGCGTTGGATACTAAGAGACTTGATTTATTTGTTTTGATACTTTTTTGTTAAATGTTGCACCATTTCAGATAAGCCGTTTCGTAGTCGTTCTTCCTCTGTGACGTCACGTTCGTGGGTGAACTGATTACAGAGGAAGGTATTATTTAGGACTGCCTCGTTGGCGACACAAGCGCTACTACTCAGCATGAGGTCCTGGGTTCTATTCTCAGGTCGGGCAACGTGTTATTGGATTTTCTCATCAAGAATTTGTCAATAGCAGCCTGGAGTCTGGAGTTGAGCCCAGTGGATGGTAATAGGCTGGCCCCCTATTACATAAGACTTAAAATTATCTGGCGAAATATGGTCTGTAGGTAGGATATACCTCTGCCTAACCCACCGGGGCAAACAGGTATGATGTTATATTCTGTATTTAGGGTAGTGCGTGGAAATATTGCCACCGCCTATACAGGGTGGTGGTTTAGTAACCTGCAACCGTCAAGTTGGTGATTTTACCCGTCATTTTAAACAACTCATCCAATGCGTGAAAAACATCTAAGTAATAAATCAATTTAAAAAAAAAAACATTTAAAGTATGAAAAGTTTTTTTTTTTACAATTCGAGTATGAGCTTTATAAAAACAAAATCAAAAGTCATTTATTCAAATTAGGCTGATAATCATCAATTTTCGAATGTCAAAATTACAAAAGACAGTCCCCCAAAACACCCGCCCTTCACCACTTCCTAGTGTCTTCGCTGGGAAGAAGAAGTCGCGCAACAAACTCCACAGCAGTACAGCTGTCTGTTCAGTTAGAAAATAGTTGATTGTATACAATACTAGGAACCTATATTCATAATTAACATTACAAGATCAGAACATAAAATTAAATTATTTGCCATATGTCTATATGCTAGCCACGCCAATATACCAACAAAATACACTAACTGAACAGCTACCTGTTCAGTTAGTGTATTTTGGGGTAGTGCGTGGAAATATTGCCAATTATTTCCACAATAATGCCTATACAGGGTAGTGGTTTAGTAACCTGCAACCGTCAAGTGGGTGATTTTACCCGTCATTGTAAACAACTGACGACACGGTTGGCGCAGTGGCTGAGCGATCGACTGCTGCGCTACGTGTCGCGGGTTCGACTCCCGCACGGAACAAATATTTGTATTGCCTACAGGTAATTGTTCCGGGTCTGGCTGTTTGTGTATGTGAGTTTAAATGTTTGTAAACGCACCCACGATACAGGAGTAATTCCTAATGGGGGGCAGCGTTTTTATAAAAAAAAAACTCATCCAATGCGTGAAAAAAAACGAATTTATCAATTTTAGAAAACATTTAAAGTATGAAAAGTTTTTTTACAGTTCGAGTATGAGCTTTATAAAAACAAAATCAAAAGTAATTTATTCAAATTAGGCTGATAATCAGCACTTTTCGAACGTCAAAATTACTAAAGACAGTCCCCCCAAAACACCCGCCCTTCACCACTTCCTAGTGTTTTTGCTGGGAAGAAGAAGTGGCGCAACAGACTCCCCCAGCCAATATAGAGAAAGTTTTTAAAAATGACGTGTAGAATCACCCCCTTGGCGAATGTAGGTGACTAAATCGCCACCAGTAGGTACTTAGGTACCTACCTAGTACCTACTGGTGGCGATTTAGTCACCAGGCTGGCAGAAATAGGTACCTACCTATTTCTGCCACAAAGCAGTATTGCTGCCTCTTGGTTTTTGAAGCTCATGAATTTACAACTTGGCTCCTGTCTCTAAACGGTGGTATGCAATGCCAAGCACACGTTTTAGGGGGCCGACAGATGCATTCTTGACACCTGTCAGTTTCATACAAACGAATACTTGTTTTGCGAATGTGATCTTTATTAGCTACGAGAATTATCGCACTGACAGGTTTCAACTACAGGTTTCGACGGGCGGACTGTAGTCGTCATGGGCAGAGAGTTATTTTAACAGCTTGACATCAAGACGCTCACAGTTAGACTAGAAAAGAATAGAATATTCTTAATGTATTATATACACCATAAATATTACAGAATATAAATGTAGAAATGTTACAAGGCTTGACACAATGAGCGGTCTTATCGCTAAAAGCAATCTTTTATAAAGACTATCTTTGGATGAATTAAGAGATAAAGGAGACACAATACTGCAGGTAGTCTGTGGTGTACTATACAGGCTGATTTTTAAAGACCAGCCAAATTTAAGGATGTGGTACAGACCATCAAACTGAACAACTTTCTCCATGGGACCAACATCGTAATCGCGAATAAAAATTCAGCCGCCATACATTTAGGTCGAGTAGGTATTGAAGTTTTCTATGGGACAGTTGATAAAATTTTCGCGATTACGCTATTTGTCCCATGGAGAAAGTTGTTCAGTTTGATGTTCTGTACCACATCCTTAAATTTGGCTGGTCTTTAAAAAATCAGCCTGTATATATATACACAATAAATGCATACATACACAAACCATATTATACTTATCTTATATAAATAAAAATATAGACACAATAATAATCATAAAACAAGTGCAAAGAACATAATAAATGACGTTTAAGGAGAGAGATAGTTTTTTTTTTACCATAATAATAATTTCACAGTTTTGCTTTGCTTTTAATTAATTGAGGATCCTACGATGGATTTGGCGTAAATTTAATGTCCAATGTTCATAGACGCCTCCCACGTATTAAGGCTAGTCAATATCATCAACTGTTACGTAATAAGTACCTACGTTAATAATACTTACTTACTAAAAGGTAGCGGTAACTAATTATTAAAACATTTAACTGCCTTTACCTTCGATCTAAGGTAGGAAACCACGGCTACTCCAAAGTTCATTCCACACAAATCACAACAGCGAGGAGTTACGAGCTAAATTATAAAGGGTGCACCACACGGTCGTCAGCGCTCAACTATAAAGTAGGTGAGTCAGAACACAGGCGGGCGGCTGCGTCTGCGCGAGACGGTAAGGTTGCCAGGGGAGAAAAACTTTTATTTTTCATGAATATTCAGCTGAGAAGTCGGAACTGTACCGTGTGGTAACGAGTTTAATAAAAAGTTTTACAGACTTGTCCATAATCTTCCTGTGCTTATGTCGTCAACCAAAATAAGTGATTATGACAGGGAGCAGGCTAATCATCACTTAAAAATGGAATTAAATCCACTGCATAACTATAAAAATAAAATCACCGCACTCAAACAAAAATAGTTCAACAGATAAATGGAAAGCGGTCGTTAATGAAATAACTTCCCTGGATATCAAATCATTTATGTTCAGCACAAAAAAAATATGGGATTAAATATAATGACCATCATAAAATGCTTTGATGCCCTTAGTTCTTGCACTTCAAATTGTATTCGAACACCAAATGTACCTAGTAAATGATCACTAAATCTTAACGAGCAAATTAATGCGCTATTTTTGCCTAAATAAACCACTATGATTTTCATAAAATGTAGGTTTATTACCAAATAAAGTATTATGATGCCATAGTTGTCTCCGGCTTGCTGCAAACTAGATAGACGAGGTCAATTTAAAAAAAAAATGGTTAGGTTAGGTTAGGTTAAAACGGTGACCTACGCACGAGCCGAGCGAGCGAAGCGAGCGGTGACGCGGCAGCGGCCGGCGAGTGCCAGAAACGACTAGATTGTATAGAAAAAAAATATGGAAAATGAGAGATTATTTTTTGCAGGCTGTCGAGAACCGAACATGATTTATTTGGAGTCATTTTGCTAAAATAGCATAGCGAGATGTTAAAACTTTGGTTATAAGTTTACATTAAAATGCGGGTTTAATTTTGGTGATCATTTACTATTTTTGTCTGTAATATACCAAAACATTTCTAAACCTAAGTCGAATTTTCCACTAATCGTCATCATCATTTCAGCCGAAAGACGTCCACTGCTGGACCTCCACTTCAAGCACCTCCAACCAACGGGTTCCTGCGGATTTGACAAAATACTTCCCTAAAATTATCATCTAATATTACCTACTTAGAAATCTTAGACCCCTTCCTATGACCAGCCCTAGGACCAAGTCTACGTAAATTGAAAATCCTCGTGACGCTACGTGTCGGGATCAGATGCCCCGATAATGGCCATTGTTTGTTTTGCCTCTTACACTAGATAACTGCGATAATATAGGGAGCCGATAGCTGCTACGATGGTTTGAATAGCAGGCGAAATTCGTATTACCAATCTAAGTAAACGAGTTTCGTCTGAAATGCGTTAAGTAGTTGTTTGCGAAAAAGGAATACAAGTAATAAATCAATATGAGATGTAAAGTTAGTTTCTTTTTCCATTTGGGACAAGCCCCCTACATTACTCCCAACCACAACAACTCCTGAAATTCAAAATCGTTTATTTGCATAAAATGTGATAGGTACGAAATATGTTACATAACAGCGCAAAGACACATTCCGCCATGTGTAATGATGGCATACAAATATTTAATATTTGTAACATACAGTAATAGAGAAATTAATAAAAAACAAATGGTATTAATAAATTTTTAGGTGGTTAGTCAGAATCCAGAGAAGCGACCACCTGAAAAACGCCGCGGTAAATGAAGCCCGACGAGTCCTGGAGAAGTGACTCACCTGTCATTGATCCCGCAGGGAAAGGAACTGTAGATGTGGATTGGCTTTAGATTAGACCGAATCCCAAATGTCGAGATCTACAGACGTACGAAGGTTTTCGATATCGGAAAACGAGTTATGAAACTCAAATGGAGTTGGACAGGACACCTGGCAAAGCGCAGTGAGACACTTCCTTCCAGTCCAAGGACTGGAAGGAAGTGTCGGTCGTGCGGCGGCGAGATGGGCGGACGACATTGTTACCATCGCGGGTAGAACCTGGATGAGGCTGGCACAGGAGCGTGAGGATTGGGCACATGAAAAGAGAAGCCTATGCTCAGCCGTGGGTGAAGCCGGGCTGTGTATCATTTAATTTGCTACGGTTACAGCAATTTTATGGCTAAAATTGGTCCAAGGTCCGGAACAGGCGAACTCTTCTGTTTTTTTTTTACTGGTGTCTGGGAGGATGTGCAGCGCACAGCTGCCACCTACTAGCAAGCCAGCAAGGCGAAGGAATTCGTCACAAACTGTGATAAAGGTATCGGGTCTCAGAATTTTTCACGTGAAAACGATAACATTTGATAAGTGCGGGTTATGATAGTATAATCTTGTGGAAATCGACCGTAACTTTACGCTCAATTAACTCAGTTTTTATCGTTTAGATAGAAATTGATGCGATTTAACAACAATAACATGTCTGATAGTAATACGTAGGTCTAAAGGTCTATGTGTCACCCCTTACCAAAATTTGTACATTTATATTTGTACTAGCTTTTGCCAGCGGCTCGCCCGCGTGGAGGACGGAAATTATCCCACGGGAACGTACTACCGGGATAAAAAGTGTATAATAACCTATGTGTTAATCCAGGCAAAAACTATATGTCTGCCAAATTTCATCCAAATCTGTTCAGGAGTTTTTGCGTGAAAGAGTAACAAACATCCATCCAACCATCCATCCATCCATTCTTAAAAACTTTCGCGTTTATAATATTAGTAGGAGGATTTCTTTATGGTGTAGGTACATAATAGTACAAATAAAGAGTATTATATCTTCAATCAATAGGTATCCATCTAAGAGCCGATTTTTCCAACGCCAGATAATTTTATCCGAGGAATAATATTTTGAATTTTTGACAGTTCTTCCATACAAAATCTGTCAGGCGTTAATTTTATGCCACGAATAAAAATTATCTGTCGATTGAAAAATCAGCCCGAAGCACCGAGACAAAAAGGTGGGTACCTTAGGTACTTGTATTACCTACCTATTACCTATATCAATTGACAGCCTACACAAGTTTCTGATGATGCCATTTGCTTGTTCCAACCTCACCTTTCACCCTTCCTGAACCTAATTCAGGAAGCTAGATATTCCATCATTAAAAAAATATTTTACGTAGGTGTCGTTCGGGAACTGAAAAGAATATTGATAAGCTGTTCCACCGAACCGGACCTTACAAAATTTTGTTTCAGTGCGGTTAGTGGAAGGGCTCAGGTGCGGTTCGGCAAGTGCTGTTGAAATCAGTGCTCTGAGTGGAATATTGAATTTTTTTACCATTTTCAACAAATAAGCGTGAAATGGCGAAACAGGCCTTATCCTTTGTATTAATCACCAATGGAAACAGTCTCGATCCCGTCAACGGAGTCAACCATTATTTCCAAGACCCACGATCTTCTAAAGCATTTAATAACCTTGTAACTACCTATCCTGATTTACTTCCAAGAAATAAATTCATTATATAGCACAACAGATGCTCGGACTTGCCTTCTTACGCGGTGACAGGTTGACAGGCAAGTTCTACACCAAACAACGATACCACACCACTTTTGATACCAGAAAATAAGTCTTATATCGAAGCAGTAAGGTGGGGGTGGAGTGTATAGTTAAAATGGTGCTGTAGTAAACTGGAGGTTAAAAGTTAACCACCCATCTGGTCCGCGTTCGGTGCACGATAAAGTTGAATTTGATGGAAATGCCTTCCCATAGGCTAACTACTATAGGAGCATTATTTTTGTTTCGATCTGGAGCCCGTTTGTCATTTTATCCCTATCCTAAACTAAACAAAAAACCTTCATACTTTATTGGGACTTATGAGTAGATACCTAAGCTCCTACGATAAAGTTGAACCACTTGCTTTAGCACGCTGATCAGGTGGTTCTGAACTTCTGAGACTTTAAACAAAAGGACAATGCAGAAGTTGCCCCTATACAGGGTGGCAGGGACATTGACGCCCAAACTGAGACCATGAATTCAGCACATGATTCTAGAACCCCTAGCGTAGACATTTTTCGTCGGTTATCAATAAAAAATCTATTGTTTCATAGAAAAGTGCAATACCTAGGTCAAAATGTATGGAATAACTATTTTTTTCTCATAAACCGACCAAACTTTTTCAGCGCTTGGGAGTTCAGAATCATGTACTGAATCCATGGTAACATGTCGACCGCGTATTGTATATATTGTATATATATATGTATATATGCCTATAGGTAATTGATCGCACTGAAAGCTAGAGGCTAAAATGTCTGAGGTTTAAAGAGAGCTTCGATTATTGTCACATCACTCTGTACCTAAACTTGTAATAAATATTTTTTAAACATATTATTAGCCTGTTATGTTCCCACTGCTGACACAGGCCTCCTCTTGGTGAGAGGGAGTGGGCCGTAATCCACCACGCGGGCCCACTGCGGGTTGCAGTTGGTAGATGTCACATGCCTTAAAATTTTTGGTTCTAGGATATGTAGGTTTCCTCACGATGTTTTCCTTCACCGTTTTGAGAGTAGTGGTGATGAAATAATTTACATAACGTAAAGGGCGGCCTGGGTTCGAAACTACGACTACCTACAACTTGTAAGTCTCGACCGTTACCTCTGGGCCACCACTGCTGCACCATGGCAAATAGTTAAAAAAATAGTAGCCCACCGGTATCGAGAACAGGGTCCAAGCTTCCGGCGCGCAGGGCTTCAGAGAGAGGAATCTCCTGACAATGCGAGCCGTGTCCAGAAGTACCGCTTTCTGAATCAAGCACTTAATCCAGCTGCCCAACGAGAGCCTCCTCAGGTGTTGGTCGAGGCTCTTGGCTATTAAGCCATTGGCTGTCACGACTATCGGCACAATGATTGCTGAGTCCACATGCCACATGTCGACAACCTCGCGAGCCAAGTCAAGTTACTTGATTTGTTTATCTTTTTCGGCTTTCACGAGGTTCTCATCATGCGGGACGGTTATGTCAACAATCATTGCGCGCCGGTCTGATCGATCCACCACCACTATATCAGGCTTATTGGCAACAATAGTCCTGTCAGTGATGATGGATCGGTCCCAGTACAATGTGATATTTCCATTTTCTAGAACTGGGTCGAGCACATACCTGTAGTACGGCACCTCAGATTCTACAAGGGTGTATTTCAGAGCAAGTTGCTGATGGATTATCCTGGCTACAATGCTCTGTCTCTCGTAATATTAACTACTTTGCATAGCAAGTTTTCTTTTTAACAGAACAGAGCTGTGCTGCTGAGGTGTTTGTTGCGCCACTTTTTCTTCCCAGCGAAAGCACTAAGAGTGGTGAAGGGCGGGCGTTTTGGGGGTATGTCTTATGTAATTTTGACGTTCGAAAAGTGCTGATTCTCAGCCTAATTTGAATAAATGACTTTTGATTTTGATTTTGCTGCGCACTCTTTAAAAGTGTGATGGTCATCAATATAGCTACACCATAGATACGAATGCAACCACTTGTCCTAAAGAAAGAGAAAGATGCATGAAGATCTTCCTTTAATTTCTGACATAGAAACTACGCTTTAATATTGCGTCATTATGTAAATCTACATAAGTAACATGAACAAACGAAAATCATCCAGTTGACGCTTCCGGGCCGGTCCGGCGGCATTGTTACGGGGCGAGGTCGCACGGGCAGATAAGACGTCTAATTATACATAATTACTATGTAGTTCAGGCCGAAACCTTCGCGGCAAGCGGCGAAGACAAGGCCGCGGGTTCAGTACCTACCTACCTACTTGTGGTCATTTGTAAGTTGTCAAGATTAGTAACGCCTACTAAAAGGTTTAGTACAATGTCATGTTTATAAATTCGATAAGGAATAAGGATATCGCCGATAATATCAACACAAAAGAAAGGCATCTTAATCACCTTAAAAAATAGAGTCCAAAGAAAGAACCTCGACTTTTAATCGTATTCAGTAACTTGACAGTTCAAAGAAAAATAATGTTACCATACTAGTATAAGTATAGTGTTGGGGTAGTGAACGAATTTGCGTAAAGAAGAAATGATAAAAATGATTTAATTTAAATAAAACTTTAAATATTCGTATGCAAGATGTGGAATATAAGAATAATTATTAAAGTCGTTATTAGTTAAGTAAAGTTGTAATTTCCCTTTTTATTTCCTTTTAATAGAAATAAAATAAAAATCATGTTATTTTACTTTTGTGATTTTATTTCCTCTGACAACCCTAGACGTAGGCGTCATTCTTCTTATTTATTTTTAAGATATGTTATTAAATTTAAAATAAAAAGTTTGCATTTAAGTACATTATTTAAGTTCATTCAATTTCGTTCATTCTTTGATGCAAGAACGAAGAAGAAAAATAGGTAGTGAGGTGGCCCTCACTACCTTTTTTTTGTCAAAACTTGGTAATCCTTCAACTGTCAAGTTACTGAATACGATTAAAAGTCAAGGTTTATGGGCTGATTTTTCCATCGCCAGATCGAGGAATAAAATTGAAGTATGACAGTTTTTGTATGAAATAACTGTCATAATTTCAAAATCATTCCTAGAATAAAATTATCAGATAATTGAAAAATTTGCCCTTAGTTAAACATTTGTGCAGGAGTCTGTTAATTGTCTAAGAGCTGATTTTTCTATAGTCCGTAAACTTATATCTGAAGAATAAATATGACATTTTGACATAATTTATACAAAAGCTGTCAAACCGCAATATTTATTCCTCAGACAAAAATTATCTGACTGCTTAAAAATCAGGAATTAGTATTGCAATCAGGACTACAAGGTATCTTATAAAGTATGCTATCCTCTAGCTCGAAGTAGGTAATCTTGTAGTCGTCTCATTCCGGCAACCACACAGGACATTATTTTAGTCAACTTAAAAACATTCTAACATTTATTTAGCACCCGCTGAAGATATCCGCGGAGAACCAAGGTCACCCGAAGAATTGCCAAACTTAAGTAGCAGTGGGTAGCACACATTGCTCGCAGAAAAAATGGCCGTTGGAGCCGAAAGTTTCTGGAGTGGCGACCGCGTACCGGAAGAAGTAGCGTAGGAAGGCCTCCCACAAGGTGAACCAATGACTTTGTGAAGGCAGCAAGAATACGCTGGCTGCGGGAAGCACAGAATCGGTCGAAGTGGCGCTGCTGGGGGGTGGCCTTTGTTCAACATAGGAGGACGTCTTTCGGCTGAAATAATGATGATGATTTAAATGTTCCCTTTGGTGTTCAGCAGTAGTTTCAATATTCCAAAAACGGACAACGATATCACAGTACATTGTAGTTGATATTGGTACACGTTGTAGGTACCCTAATTAAGCTACCACATCTTCAAAAGACCAAAGCGTTGCATCTTTTCACGTTCACCCTCATTTCTTTTCCCAAATCTTGCGCGGACGGCGAAATACTCACGTTTTTGTGCGCCCCAAACGCCAGGCGTGATGCATGTGCATGGCCCAATGATTGAGACAATTACCTACTTTGTAAAAAATGGAAGACCATGGGGCCTAAAAAGGCCCCTTTAAGCAATACCTCTAAAAGCTATTCATTTCCTGAATTCCCAGCAGATCAATAGCCATTCCTCTAATTTTCGTAAAATTTCATTTCATATTTCACATTGCCGCATGAAAAAAATAAATACCGTAATTTTATCGGTAAATTTTTCATTACAGTTTTTATTAATCAAATTAGTTTTTTATTTTTTACTTCTACAGTTTAAATGTTATTTCATTGTGATATGAATAGCACACAGATCATATTATGAATTGTCAGTTTGTGACCATTTTACGAATTTTAATATGATTCATATTGTTATCCCAATAAGATTCTGCCAAAGTGGCCTTTTTAGGCCCCCTGGTCTTTGCAAATTGTGAAACGGTAATTGGCTGAAATGTCCAAGTGACGTAATAATTGGTCAAGTTCGAGTCGTACTGGAGGTTCTGTACCACTTATTTATTTGTTGTGATCTGGGAACAAAGTTTGACCAAAATCTTGCTGTGCAGTGTGGCAACTTTTATGATAACCATAGCACAGCATAGCATAATCAGCAATTATGCGTATGAGGGGCTTGTGGCTAAGTAATAACAGCCACACGGGTCGATCGATCAGGTTAAACTACGCTTGCCGCGGTTGGTCCATGGATGGGTGACCATCTTTACATACCAAGACCCCTCAATGCCTCGGAAAGCACGTTAAGCCGTTGGCCTCAGCTCAGAATTAGCATTGTCATTCAACGTGGCAATGCTGCCAGTCTTCTGGACACGTTTCCGGATGACAGCGATGCGGACAAGTACTTTGACGCTTATGTGTCTTATTGTTTTTGTATTTATTTGTATAGTTAGTCATTTGAAAGAAAAGAAAAAAAGAAAATGCATTTATTTGCGGCAAACATGACGCATGAAAAAAGGACATAAACACACAAAAAAAAAACAAGTTAGGGGTAAACATGCACGTGCATGTTGGTGTACCTAGTGTAAATAGTTATTTATTTAATAAATTAATAAAAAAAAACTTAGGTATACTCCTTTATTTATGATAATCTGGCTTAAACCATTCAAAAATCAAAAACTACTATTCAAAGTTTCAGTACGATTTTTTCCGTACAAAAGTAACTCTCCCGTTGTCCCTGGGTGATAATCATACAAATTTGCACATGGGATTACATAATACTTGAAAACACATTGTCAGCTTAAGGTGGATGCTCCAAGGTAGCCCGCGAAATTCAAATTTTCTTGCGTTTTTTGCGATTCGCTGGTCAGTACTAAGTTGTACGTTGATTAAAATATGATTCGCGGCCGTAACAAATATGTATTTACAGAATTATAATCGTTAAAGTCATCAACACAACTCTCTAAGATCAAGTAATCCTACTGAATGACTATTTCATGAAATCTTGACATTTTAGGATTATGCTAACTTAACAAGTTGTATTACTGATTCTAATGATTATAATTCTGTAAATACGAGTACATATTTGTTACGGACGCAAATCATATTTTAATCAACGTACAACTTACTACTGACCAGCAAATTGCAAAAAACGTAAGAAAATTTGAATTTCGCGGGCTACCTTGGAGCATCCACCTTATGTGAAAGAATTTGCAACAATGTACAGCGCTGTCCCCGGTCCCTCACGACTGACAGACCATTGTTCGGACCACAGGGAGTCTTTTTTAAGAAATATGTCGACAGATTCTTACTTTATTAAGAAATTATTGAACATTTTGTATTATTGTATCTATTGGGAGAAAGAATTTGGTAGGTACTTAAAAGTTGTTTTTTTTTACAATTTCATTTAAATCTACATATATACAAATAAATAAAATTGAAGTGTATGTTTGTAATGTCAAAATAACAGCTGTTTACTAAATACATATGAAAGTTTATACGGTACTTATCTATACTAATCTTGTAAAGAGGTAAAATTTGTTTGTATGTATGTAGGGGGTAATCTCCGGAACTACCAGACAGATTTAAAAAAATGTTATTGCCTTTTTTTTCATTTGTTTCCAATTCTTGAGGAAGGTTATAGGCTATCTAACAAAATGATAAAAAATCAGAAAGAACACTAAGTGAAAACTAAATACCTAGTAGAACGGGCGGCGATGGGATGCGACGCGATGGGCCGAAATTTCACGCGGACGAAGTCAGAGTCAGGGCAGAGGCTAGTAACAAAAATACAATTATAAAAAATTCTGTCTATCTTTTTGTTCCGACAACTTCGAAACGGCTGGCCCGCTTTGACGGGACAATCAATGTTAAAAACTTGTCAAAAATGTATGCAATATTAATTGCATTTTTGACAGATTGAGACTGAGATAAGAATGCGGACGTTTTAAAAAATACGGGAATTGTCCCTCAGGAGTCTAAACTAAGACTGTATTTTAGAACCCCATTATATTAAATAGTAAAGGTTATCAACGTAGTACAACACGCAATCAAGAACATCGTTTCATTACAGTAGGTACAAGCCACAAGTATACTAACAAAAATCACCCCGTACATACCGCGTCATTACAACGCACGCTGCGTTATTGTGCGAATTAAAACAGGCATCGCGATCACCAGCGGGCGGGTCACGAGTTGCGTTTGTGTGCAGTTAATCATGCACCCGCAACGTTGCGCGGTGGGTTAAATACGGAACCTCCTTTTTAAGTCGGTTTTAAAGGAATCGTTTGAGTTTTGTATGACAAAGACTAAAAGCATGCGATAAGTCTTCTTACCCGACTGCGTGATAGCAAAGACAAGGTTCTGTTTCTACAAGAGTTTTCTATTTTAGGCTGAATAATTATTGATACGCTTCAGTATTACCAGTCACACTACCTATTTCTTAAAAAAAATAAAAGAAAAAAAAAACTTTTTAAAAACAAGCTTTTACTTAGGTATTAATAAAAAGGATTAGAGAGTTAAAAATAATTTAAACCCGATAAGAAATAAATAAAAGCGTGTTACATTTTGATGAAACACTAAAGAACATTTAGAACACAATGTAACACGCTTTTATTTATTTCTTATCAGGATTAAATTATTTTTAACATTTTAGTATTTTTGATGCGAGATTGACTACGGCGTAGTTCGTAGCGCGTAGTGGTGTTTTTCCGTTATGTGCGTATACTGCACTTTAGCTACCTGTTCATCTTTAGTCCCTGGTTACCATCTAGCACCAAAGTATTCGTCAAGACGAATCAAACGAGCCCAAACTCGATGGGGTTATGTCGTGTATTTACCGAGTTCCTATGGCCATGTTCCAGCTCCATCATCAGACCCTGGTTACCATCTAGCACCAAAGTACTCGTCAAGACGAATTATACGAGCCCAAACTCGATGGGGTTGTGTCGTTTAATTACCTAGTTCCTATGGCCATCTTCCAGCTCCATCATCAGACCCTGGTTACCATCTAGCACCAAAGTACTCGTCAAGACGAATTATACGAGCCCAAACTCGATGGGGTTGTGTCGTTTAATTACCCAGTTCCTATGGCCATCTTCCAGCTCCATCATCAGACCCTGGTTACCATCTAGCTCCAAAGTACTCGTCAAGACGAATCATACGAGCCCAAACTCGATGGGGTTGTGTAGTTTAATTACCGAGTTCCTATGGCCATATTCCAGCTCCATCATCAGACCCTGGTTACCATCTAGCACCAAAGTACTCGTCAAGATAAATCATACGAGCCCAAACTCGATGGGGTTGTGTCGTTTAATTACAGAATTCCTATGACCATCTTCCAGCTCCATCATCAGACCCTGGTTACCATCTAGCAACAAAGTTCTCGTCAAGACGGATCAAATGAGTCCAAAATCGAAGGGGTTGTGTTGTTTAACTACCGAATCCCTATGGCCACCTTCCGGTTCCATCATCAGATCAGCTCCATGTCATAATAATTTTGCATTGTCATCCGATTTACACATGCATGCAAAATTTCAGCTCAATCGGTTGAAGATATCTGCTTCAAAATTGAGTTGCAAGAGTCCACCCGAACATACATACATCGCAAGTTAAATAAAAGCTTGTAAAAATGTTGCCCTATCAAATTTCCCTGTACATACAAGAACTAAGAAATAGGTAGTAAACTTAACCATAGCACAATCAGCCTATAATGTTCCCACTGCTGGGACACAGGCCTCCTCTCGGCGAGTAAGCCGTAATCCACCTCGCGGGCCCAGTGTGGATCGGTAGATGTCACACCTTCGAATTTTTGGTTCTTAGATTTTCCTCACGAGTTTTCCTTCACCGTTTTGGGAACAGTGGTAATGAAATAATTTACACAAAGTGAAGCGCCTGTCTGGGTTCGAACCTACAACCTGACTCGTAATTCGCGGTCGTTACTACTGGGCCACCACTGTTCCTATATCAAACCATGTTGGAAATAAAGTCCGAACCCCGAATACAACCGATACGGCCGATTTGTCGGAAGTCGGAAGTCGCTTAGACAGGCCACCACTTAATTCGTGCATGGGCCACCTTATTTGACCGATAACCTGTCGTTTGTAGTTATCGGTTACGCTGAACAAACCGCGTTAATGTTGAAAACAGTCTGCAAATCAAGTCTGATTATTATTTTTGAATCGATCGAAACTGACGCAAAATTGCTTGAAGCTGCAGTTGCGCTGTTCCGTATTGCTCACACTTTTTTAATAGGAACTTTCAACCTTGGTATTTCTGGACGAACCCGTATTAAGAATTTATGAAATAACTAAACACGACTAAAAATACAAAACTTTATTTCAATTTACAACTTTTCTTATGCTTCAAAATCTCAACAGGAGTCATGTACAGATTCAGCTTACAAACTTCACACTTATACTCTTTAGCATTAGGTTTAATTTCCCTTGAAGTTCTGGGTGCTTCTTCGTCCTTTTTCTGTTCTTTAGCTGCGCATGTGAAGTATGTGTGTTGTAACCTTTCTACGGGGGATAGGCAGACTGTTAGCTCGCAGTTGGTACAAGTCCAGGGTTCGCTGTAGGTTACTTCATAATTATTGGCGCTCCAAATTGTGTCGACGACACTGGAAGGTGGAATAGAAATAAGGATAAGTAAAATATTATATTTTGCAGATAAACTTGAGATTTTTTGAATTAAGTAAATTAAAAACAGGTTTACTACTAGAAACATTTCAGCAACCCTTTTAGATCCACTGATGTTGTACAGTTGGACTCATCTCCTTAGCACCCGGACTCCGCGCCCTATTTAAAAGGGATAGCTTAAAAAGTGACATATTATGTCACTACAGGGTGGTGTCAGGGGAATAAGAAATTTCATCCGGACAAAGTCGCTGACAGAAGCTGGTAAAAAATAAAAGTAATACTTACCAATTATAAACAACGTTATCAGTTACATAGATCCCTCCTTTCTTCTCATGAGGTCTACAAACAAAGGTCTCGTCAAAGGGATTGGGTTCCACACTCGGATGGGCCTCGTCATACCCATTGTATATGACCTTAAGGTCACCAGGTAACAGTCTCTTGATAGTATAGTATACTTCTGACGTCATATAGGTACTCATATCGCAGGATAAGTCGTGTTGGATTTCTTCGTAAGATATTTTTGGTAGTTTCTCCTTTTCGAGCTCGCTTTCTACTGATTTTGTTGGGTTTGCATCTGTAATAATAATAAAATTTGATCACGGGCTTGATCCAGAAAGTACGGTACATCTAGACACGACACGTATCATTAGGAGGTTCCCCTTTCAGGAGCCCTGACCACCGTAGCTGAGACACTGTTCCGGATACTGGTGGGCTACCATTTTTTATATTTTTTTATATTTTTTGTTGTTGTTATTATTTTTTTTTTTTTTTTTGTTTAAGAATGTAAATTATCTGTATACGAGTATGCATACATGAAATAAAGAAAATATAACTTTTCTATTTTTAGTAGCGAAACAAGTGACCATCAAATTCCATTTCTCCCGAACTGTGTTCCTTAGTGTTAGAGGATAAGAAAAGACAACACACATTCTCATGATATTTTTATGCTCAATGCATACATTCTAAATTCACGACGTCGCTAGAACGCGTCACCAACAAAATGTATGTCTGGCTGCGTAACCAAGCGGACGCCAGCATAGCTATTCGAAACGAATCGAATATCAATCAATGCTATCGAAGAAGTCCTCTAAACGCTGTTCACAAATCCGAAACCCGTTAGTCTTAACAGTTTAAACCAAATAGACGACCGCTATTCTTCCGACAGGTATTTGCTGTCTGGGAAAAATGTGTCATTTTCGATTCAGAAACCGGTCGAATGGTTGTGAATAGCATTGCAAGTGAGTCACCCACCATAGAACTGTATACATTTAGTTGGCGACCAGGCGACGTCGCCATGGCGTCCCGATGGCGGCCTAAGTACAGAACTCGTTGCTTTAAAGAAAATGACTATCAAAGATTTACTAGAAAAATAGCCATAACGATAACGCACTTACCTAAAATTCGTCGGTTTATCAGCTCATCCCACCTACGACGTAGTTTGACGGCTTTCAAGAGTAAATTGAGTCCAGACTCAGGGTAAGGAAACTCTAATAACAGCCAAGAGTCACAGACGATCCTGGAAAATTAAAAAACTCTTTAGTAATCAAAGGTTTTTAAATAAAATTGTGCGATAACTATCGCCAACCGATCGTGAAAAGGTTCGTCCTAGTTCGGACTGTATCTTATTGGGTAACCAACGAAACGTCGGACGTAATTAATGGTACGCGGCGGACGGAATCCTGCGTGTGCAAGTTGGACTCGCATTTCGTACCGCCGTACAATATCTAAGACTACATTTTTTTCACGCCGAAAAACACGTTTATTGCATGTTACGGTACTTTATTTTATTTTTAACCCCCGACGAAAACAGAGGGGTGTTCTAAGTTTAACCTGTGTATCTGTGTGTCTGTCTGCGCCATCGTAGCTCCCAAACGACTGAACCGATTTTGATTATTATTACTTGTTGTAGCGGCCATAGTATACACTCGGTGAAAATTTTAAGTGTTATTACGTTTCAAAAGATACAGCCCTGTGACAGACAGACGGACGGACAGCGGAGCCTTAGTAATAGGGTTTAGCACCCTTTGGGTACGGATCCCCAAAAAGTTTTAAATTGTATTTACCTCGTAAATCCAATATTAGTATCGATTGAATGCGCTAACAGTAGTAGAGTTTGAGCAGCGGGCATGCGCATGGAATTCACTATGTATGGCTTAGTAGTCTCCAGGAGTGATCTAAAAGTAAAGTAAAGTGTTTAATACACATATATACATACATACACTCTCGCCTTCTTCCCATGGTGAAAACATGCTAAGATTAACCTCTATAAAAAATTCCCCAAACCTCCAAGCGGCGGCGCACCGTGAGGGAGGTAGTAAGCTTGACTAATGGGTAGCTTGGTTTAGTCGCTAGTGCGAACCACGTATTTTTGAGCAGGTACACAAAGAATATTACTCGTGGGAACAACTATGAAAATTTCTTTAAAAAACAAACCCAACACTATGTATGGCTTAGTAGTCTCCAGGAGTGATCTAAAAGTAAAGTAAAGTGTTTAATACACATATATACATACATACACTCTCGCCTTCTTCCCATGGTGAAAACATGCTACAAAAAACATGACAATGAATATTTTCATATTTTTTACATATACATGGTGGCAGGGACATCAACGCACAACCCTTTACCATGGATTTAGTACATGATTCTGGATGACCGACAAAAAGTTTCACGTCCACCGTGCGTTGAAATTTGTCGTCGGTTATTAACGAAAAAATCAGCTGTTTCCTACAAAAGTGCAAAACCTTCGCGCTTCTTCGTGAACAGCTTATTTTTTTTCACACGGGACAATCAATCAGGTTAAGCTACGCTTGCAGCGGTCAGTTCGTGGATGGGTGACCATCTTTACATACCGAGATCCCTCCGTGGCTCGGAAAGCACGTTATTGCGTTGGTCCCGGCTGTTATCATGGATCGTTGACAGTCGTTACCGGTCGTCAGAAGCCCGAAAGTCTGACAACCAGTACCATGGGGTATCGTGTTACCCAGTAAATGGGTTGTGGAGGCCAGATAGGCAGTCGCTGCACGTAAAATACTGGTTCTCAGCTGCATCCGGTTAAACTGGAAGCCGAACCCAAAAATAGTTGGGAAAAGGCTAGGCAAGAATCTGTTAAGAATGCTAAGATTTACTTACAAATAACACAATATCTGGTGCTTAGAGGACACAGGCAGCTTCCCATCGAACCCCAGACCAACAGGCAGATCTGAATGTATGTCTGCTTCAGTCAATTGTAGAATGCGAGATTGTTTGCCGAAGAAGGATGTAGGGTGGAGGAAGACGAATGGTTTGCTCCATGTGTGGTACAGCTGTTCTCCTATTGACTGTGGATGGGAAATTTCAGATGTTAGCTCATGTATTGTAACTGTTACTAGCTGTGCCTGCGACTTCGTTCGCGTGCATGTCAACAAGTTGGAATTCACAGGCTTTATTTTTTTTCGCGGAACCCTAATTATTTTTCTAAAGTAAAAGTTACTCCCTATAACATCAGCATCTGCCAGTGAAAGTCCCGTCAAAATCGGTTCAGCCGTTTTGGAGATTAGTCGGAACAGACACAAGAAGAAACACAGTTACTAAATTACTCGCCACTTGACTAATTAATACTACTACGTTATTAATGAATAACGTAGTCCGAACCAGGCTTTAAGCACGCAAACCATCGTTTACAACAGAATTGTCAAATTCACTGAATCAGTAAACAATAACAGTTGCAGTATAGTTAGTCTATTCAAACTAATGTTTCAAATTGATGTTATTTCAAGTTAAACAAATATCAACTTTATTTTAATAGTAATTAGGTTGATTTCAGAGTGACTGGCACTATAAGCTATAAAAATGTTTGAAGTTGTAGCGTAAACTGGACTTTATTGTATAGGAATTAAAGTTTTTTTCCATGAACTTATATATGTTTACATTTTTGGCAAATTAATCGCGAATGATTACTTGCCTTGTGGTGATTAAAGTTGTCTGCTACAGCCACT
This sequence comes from Apamea epomidion, assembly GCA_947507525.1. NCBI lineage: Eukaryota > Metazoa > Arthropoda > Insecta > Lepidoptera > Noctuidae > Apamea > Apamea epomidion. The sequence continues at coordinate 6,859,370 of OX382233.1, forward strand.
TGCGGGTACAGAGCTCTGCATAAAACCACCTGAAATTATAAAATATTATAATACTACGTAACATTTTAGAAATAGTTTAAGTCTTTAAAACATACGATAGCAGTAGATGTTACTGCTGATGGGCTTTCTTGATCAATCGTGCTAAGATAGCATCATGCTAGGACCCTTAGGAGCCGGAAATCTAGTACTATTGTTGAACGAAGGTGTTCTGGATCTATTGTTCAACAAATACTGCCGAATCGAATGTGCTGTCTTGAACAATGTGTATAGCACCCCATCTATACTACTCCTAGTATTATAAAGAAGTAAAATTTGTTTGTATGTATGTAGGGGGTAATCTCCGGAACTAACAGTCAGAGTTAAAAAAATGTTATTGCATTTGATAGCCCAATTATTGAGGAAGGAGCCGGGCAAAATCAGACAAAAGCAGACATAACACTAAGCGAAAGCGAAATAGTAGCACGGGAGAGCGATGGGATGCGACGCGATGGGTCGGGGACCGAAGTTCACGCGACCGAAGTCGCGGGCAGAAGCTAGTAGGTAGATAAGCACAGAAATACATTTCATTTCTCTGACCTTCAACATAACAAGATCCCGTCCACTAGAAGCGCTAGAGCCCGCGATAAGCGACTGAATCCGTTGCGCGTCGTTCGTCATACGAAACTCAACGTCCCGTATATCGATGGCGTCATCGTTCTCGTTCGTATTCTCGTCTACGATCTCCCACGAGTCTACCTTGAGGCGCTTCTTGCGTTTTAGATCCTGCGCTGCTTTCTGTTTGAATTGCCTGAAATGAAATTTTTAAAAATCAAAATCATTGGTCATTTATTTATTTGAGATTACGCTGGGAATCAGCAGTTTTGGAACGTCAAAATTACATAGCACAGTCCCCCAAAACGCCCGCCCAATTACGCTGAGAATCAGCACTTTTGGAACGTCAAAATTACATAAGTCTCCCAAAAGCCCGCCCTTCACCACTTTATAGTACTTTCGCTGGGAAGGAGAAGTGACGCAACCAAATCCCCAGCAGATGCAGTGCCCTCCAAAAGTTAGTTGACATTTTTCCACTTCAGCTGTTAAAGCCACATTATGATTTTTAATTCTAGTTTTAAATCCACAGAAATTCTAAACGTCAACTGACTTGTAGCGACTGGAATTAAAGTATTTGACAGCAAAAAAAAAAACAATAATAATAAACAGGTAGGCCCAGGTGCCATAATAGAACGAAAAAAGAAAGAAAAATTGTTTATACTGCACAAACAAAACGCACATTACAAAAAAAAGACATTAAATGTACACATAAAAAGTAGTAAAAAGCCTCGTACTCAAACATATAAAAAGTTGTCAATTTTGTCCATTGCTTGAGTTTAGGGCCAGGGACCAAAGACAACACACATTAATTGACATTGACAATACAAATTATGCTTGCTTATCTGAATTAGTCAATAAAAACGTTACAGTGCACAGTGCAAACATTTGAAACTATACTTTAAAATCAAAATATGGCTTTTGTATATGAATACCTCGTAATGGGTATTTAAATAAAAGACTTACCGCCTCGCGTCTTTCAACTGCTTCATTTGACCGTGTCGTAGAGCCCTCTCAGCCGAAGACATTGATTCAGGCTCTGGAGTTTCCATCAAATTGTTAGCCTGGAGTGAAATAAAAATCTTGTAAAAAAACTTGCAATCTTCGTGAAGAGATTATTTGTTTGTCCCTAGCGATAATAGGAGGTACTTGTAGGTATGAAACTTTAGGAAGAACAAATCTTTATTAGGGCAACAAGCGGGAATACACCTTAACTCAACTACAATAAGGCCCTAAGTCGTGTAGCAAGTTCAGTAAGTTCATACAGTCGTTGTTCTTCGATGCCTCGTCGTATACACCACGCTCTTCTTATCCTGGTGTTTTGTTTCTCACTGTATGGTAACTACAAGCTAAAATGAACCTTAACTTATTTGCAATAAGCTCCTAAGGTGTGCAGCAAGTTTAGCAAGTTCATACAGTCGTTGTTCTTCTATACCTCGTCGTCTGCACCACACTCTTCTTTTCCTGGTGTTTTGTTTCTCACTGTATGGTAACTATAAGCTAAACTAAACCTTAACTCACTTGCAATAAGTTCCTAAGCTGTGCAGTCCATTTTGTTAGTTTATACAGGCGTTGTTCTTCTATACCTCGTCGTCTACACCACGCTCTTCTTTTATTGGCGTTTTGTTTTGTCTTTGAATGGTAACTACAAGCTAAACTAAACCTTACCTCACTTGCAATAAGGTCCTAAGTTGTGCAGCCAATTTCGTAAGTTCATAGAGTCGTTGTTATTCGATGCCTCATCGTCTACACCACGCTCTTCTTTCACTGGTGTTTTATTTGTCTCTGTATGGTAACTACAAGCCAAAATAAACCTTAACTCACTTGCAATAAGTTCCTAAGTCGAGCAGCAAATACAGTCGTTGTTCTTCTATACCTCGTCGCCTACACCACGCTGTTCTTTCACTGGTGTTTTTTTTCTCTCTGTATAGTAACTACAACCTAAAATAAACCTTAACCTTCTTGCAATAAGCCCCTAAGTCGTGCAGCAAGTTGAGTAAGTTCATACAGTCGTTGTTATCCGATGACTCGTCGTCTACGCGACACTCTTCCTTCACTGGTGTTTTTCTCTCTGTATGGTAACTACAAACCTAAATAAACCTTAACTTACTTGCAATAAGCTCCTAAGCTGTGCAGCCAATTTCGTAAGTTCGTACAGTCGTTGTTCTTCTATGCCTCGTCGTCTGCACCACGCTCGCCCACCGCGAGTATCTCGTTTTTCTTTAAGCCAGGCGCAATATAAGGAGAGTAGGGTTAGAGGGTCACCGTGGTCGGATTCATCTAGTCTGCGAGCGTTCTGGAATATTGAAGATTTTCTTGGTTTCCAAAGGTACTTGGTAGTTTTAAAAAAAATCGCTAGTCGTGGACGTAAACCGTTTTTTGACAGATGGAACTAGTAATTGCAGCAACACAATACATTGATTGATACACGTACGGAACAGGGTAGTTGCCTGGGTAAAAAAATAGTAACTATATTTAGTCCGTCAGTTAGATTATCGAAAAATAATGGACACGTATTTTTTCTTTTGTCAATCAATCAAAAAATGACAAAAATAAGACGCGTCAAAATTTGGGAGTGGGGGGTCAAGCAAGTTATAGTTATAGTATCGTCGTAGTAGTATATCAATAGGTCAAGCAAGCTCAGTTTCGCATTTAAAATAATATTAGGGGTTAAAGTATGAAATTGCCGATTTGTACTGAAAAATTAAAATTCGTTTTTTTTTTTAATTTAACATATTTATTTAATCAAAATAATGACCATTATTATCTATACATTGCTGCCATCTAATAGGAAGGTAATTTATGCCTTTGCGATAGAACTCTCGTGATCTAGATTCGACAAACTGTGTGAAAGCATTTTGTACTGCCTCCTGAGAAGAAAACTTTTTATCACGTAGAAAATTGTCCAAATCACGAAAAAAATGGTAGTCCGTTGGAGCAAGGTCTGGCGAATACGGAGGGTGACGAATGGTTTCTAATTGCAGTTCCTGTAGAGTTAAAACGGTTTCTCGTGCTGTATGAGGTCTCGCGTTATCATGGAGCAATAATGGTGAAGATCGATTCATGAGTCGGGGCTGTTTCACTGCTAGTTTTGCTATCATTGTTCGGAGTTCGGCACAGTAGACATCTGCCGTTATTGCTTGACCAGATCGGAGAAAGCTATAGTGAATAACACCATGCTGAGACCACCAAACAGTTACCATTACCTTTTTATTGGTAAGCTTTGCTTTTCCATCACAAAAGCGTTTAAACCAAAATCGCACGGTGCGTTCATTAGCAGTCCCCTCTCGAAACGCAACATTGATATTGCGAGCTGTTTCTGCCGCGTAAGTTCCGCGTCGGAACTCGTATTCAAAATTAACTCGAATTTTCGAAGTATCTATCTTTCTTGTCTAAGCTGAATAAAAAGAATAACTGAAAGTCGATAATCGGATGTTGCACATTTTTTAAAAGAAGAACTTCATAGGGACCATGTGAAAAAAAATTCACTCAAAAATATCAAACCATGAAGGTTCTATGTCCATTTGAAGTACCTATTACAATGAAATGGCAATTTCATACTTTAACCCCTATTACTTAGGATACTCGATCTTACCTCACAATCAAAATCCCGATGCGCTCTCGTAGTATAAATAGACCGTATGCCTAAAGCAGCTGCAAGCGCGAGTGCCGAGTCCAGTTTGTACGGCGGCAAAGTGGCCGCGCCCACCACTAGTGTTTTAGCGAGGCACACCTCTACTGGCAAGTTGGCTAGAGTACGGCCGAGGGCTGTTAGCTTCTCGTTTGAGGTTAAGGCGCCCTGGAAAGTAAGATTAGTTGTATTATAATAACCCACTTTTTTAACGAATGGCCAGTCAAGTAAAAAGTGTCCCCCATATCTATATTCAAATTTTATTTATGTTTCATTTGACGTTATTTCAAGTTAAACAAATATCAACTTTATTTTAATGGCATTTAAGTTGATATAAGAGTGACTAGCTATTGAAAAAGTTATAAAAATGTTTGAATTTGTTGCGTTAACTGAACTTTATTGTGTAGGAATTAAAGTTATTTTTCCATAAACTCATATTTGTTTACATTTTTGGCGAATATATCGCGAATGCAGATTAGTTCTGAATGAAATAACTACAAAAAATAATAACATTTTAGCACCCCGTCACGGATAGTTTAGAGGACATGTTATGAAATGGGCTTAATTTTTTTTTTTAACAGCTGTCTTGTGATTTTTCTGATAGGGAAAATTAATTAGGATGGCCTTACGAAAACAAAACAAATATATTAAAAGCACCATTATTTAATAAATAAATATTTTAAATCCAGATATTTTTTGTATCGTAATATTATTTTTGCACATTGAAACAAAGTAAAAAGGGTTAAATATCATTTTTAAAGCTAATTATACACCTTATTGCTATTTAAAATATTTCAAACCAATATTAGATGGCTTTAAAATAAAACCAACAAATCTCCATGATTTGTATACGCTACCCATAGCTCAGTAGTCAAAGGAATTGTTGGTTTGTCCTTCCTTGTGAGCCAGGGATCATTGTGAATGTGTTGTTTTGTATAAAAGCATAGGCTACTTTTTATCCTGAAAAATGAATGGTAGAAACCATTCATTTTTTCAGTAAGAATCTCCAGGCTGAGAGGCAATTGCGTAACAGACTATCAGTAGCAATGGCTTTCATTTTGACATTTCAACAACATTCATTGCGTTATTTACGTTCTTAGGCTGACAATTTTTTCGAACTTATGTGTCAATTAATGTAGCAATATCCTTCAAAATGATTCAGATTGTGATCAATAGTGTGTTACGCATTTAGGGAGCAGGTAAAACCGTGGGGCGTAGTTAGTTGTTATGTCAAAATTACTCTTATCGAATACTTACATGTTGCTTCAACTCCAGCAAAGCATTCTCCACGGCGTCTTCGGGCGGCGCGTCTAAGAACGGGAACCGTCTGACGTCACTAACGCCCAGCGAGCTCATCTGCAGTAGCAATGACGCTAGAGGCACTCGCGATACTTCTGGAGTACTGAACGACTCCATATCGATGTATTGTTGTTCGGAGTATATGCGGTAGCAGACACCGGGACCTGTGAAAATGAGGTTATATATCAACAAATGGGCCAGGAATTAGCTTAGTGCTGATTTTTCAATAGTCAGGTAAATTTTATCTATAATATCTAATAAGTATTGAATTGACAGCTCTTGTATAGAAAATTTGTCGAACTGTAATTTTTTGTTTTCAGATCAAATTGATGTGCCTATTAATAAACCCCTATACCCTATCTATTAGGTAAACCGTTTTTTGACAGATGGAACTAGTGATTGCAGTAACACTCAACACATTGATTGATACACGTACGATATTATAATGTCTGTAAGAAGCCATAAATAAGATAATTCAATAAGATAAGGCAGTTTATATATTTATTTTATTACGCATTTTAAAGTTAACTTTTACGTAATCTGGAAAATGTACGTTCTAAGACAGCTGTCAAAAAACGGTTAGCCTAATGGAGAGGGTATAGAAAGTTAAGTTACGTAATTCAGTGCATGATTCTGAAACCCCCTACATTGAAATTTCAGTTGGTTATTTTAAAAAAAAATGCTGTTCCATACATTTTGACCGCGAGGGTATTGCACTTTTCTATGAAACAGCAGATTTTTTTTTTATACCAGACGTATTTTGTTAGTCTAAATTTTTTTACGCAAGTCTAGAATCATGTGGTGAATTAAAATTAATTTGTTTTGATTCAAATTTGCGCGTCGATGTCCGTGCCACCATGTATACTTGTTTGTTTTACCTGTACGACCAGCTCGCCCTTTCCTTTGATCAGCACTTGCTTTTGATATCCAAAATTCTTTCAACCTCTGCATTTTTGTTGTTGAATCGTAACTCATTTCTTTGGCCTAGAACAATGTTAACTGTTAAGACAATGTGTATACATAATCAACCTATTATGTTCCCACTGCTGGGACACAGGCCTCCTCTCTGTGAGAGGGAGTGGGCCGTAATCCACCACGCGGGCCCAGTGCGGGTTGGTAGATGGCACATGTCTTCGAATTTTTTGGTTCTAGGACATGCCGGTTTCCGGTGTTTTCCTTCACCGAATAACTTAGCTTACTGTCAATTATATTAACGTAAAGAAAGAAAGAATGAAAGAAAAATATTTTATTCTGCATAAACAAAACGCACAATTACAAATAAAAATAATAATAATAAAAAAATAAAAAAAAAGACATAAGATAAACACAGTCAAGACTCATACTCAAGCATAAAAAATGTTGACACTTTTGTCTATTGCTTGATGTCAAGGCCAGGGACCAATGGCAACTCACATTAATTGACATGAATGTGAATTTTGTATTCTTTTTTAATGTCACCTAAAAGGTTGGCGGGAATAATATTAAGCTAAATAATAGGGTAGTTGCCTGGGTAAAAAAAATATTATAATATTTAGTCCGTCAGTTAGATTATCGAAAAATAATGGACACGTATTTTTCTTTTGTCAATCAAACAAAAAATGACAAAAGAAAAAACGCGCCTTCAATATTTTTTGAGAATCCAACTGATGGACAAATTAGATTTTTTTAGGAAAATAGTCTATTTTATAACAAGACTAACTTCTGCGCGCGACTTCACCTGCCCGCACTATTACTTTGTTTTCGCTCAACGTTCTTTTTTACTTTTTTGTTTTTGCTCGGCTCCTAAGGGTACTAGCGTGATGTTAAGTAGCCTAAAGCCTTCCTCAATAATTGGGCTATTAAATGCAAAAACATTTTTCAAATCCTACTGTTATTTCCAGAGATTAGCACGTTCAGACAAACTCTTCAGCTTTATTATTAGTATATACAATGTGTAACTGAATTAATGCACTTTATGAAAGTAGTTTGTTGAGAATCCTTTACTGAATCGATTTCTGTCATTTTTAATATAGGTAATTTTTTATCCCAAAAATTATTATAACCACGTAAATTACTGTCACACGTCCGCTGTACAGTCAAAACAAACCAAAATGGATGAAATACTTTTTTTTTTATATATGACATCTCGTAGTTGATCTTGAGAGGTCGTGACTACTTAACCGGACTATCCTGTGGTTGCCTTAAGAAATCTTAAAGCCTCCAGCCAGGGCTAAAACTAATTAAAACTAGGCGACTGCACGCTAAGGGCACCCCCTGTGGGGTACGAACCTCGGCTTAGGGCGTCGCTGGGAGAGGGCAGCAAAGGGACAGGCTGGATCGAATTGGTATTATTAATGCTTTGATGAGCACGGCGTTTCCTAGGACTATCTCTGAGAAGAAAGGCCGAAACAAACTCAGAGGTCACAGTCGGGGAATTTAAAGCTACTGGCTAAGCTACGGCGCGGGCTGGCACTTCAGCGGGCAAGGATCGCGGGGGGAGAATTTACTTGGGGGCATCGCGAGGGACCTCGGCGGCGAAAGGATGAAAACCTAACCTAACCTACGCTAGACCCTTATACGTGTGCGACTGTGTGCATGCGCAGATTTGTAAATTGACCACAATTTTCTGCCACAATCAGGATCACTTATGTAATAAAAAAACAATATTTTATACATAATAATAAAAAATCAGTTTATGTATTATGACGACCAATAGAGAAGTCATCCTTCTTCTGCCTTGTCGCAATTTATTTGGGGACGACGCAACATGTATTTTTCTTCCATACTCCTCTATTAGCCGCCATATCGACAGTCACCCCCTTTCTACCCATATCATCATTCACACAGTCCATCCATCGTTTCTTTGGTCTTCCCCTACTCTTATAGCCATCGACATTCATACTCAAAACTTTCCTCACGACATTATTTCTTCATTCCTCCGTAACACATGCTCATACCAAGGCAACCAGTTTCCACACAACTTTTCAGTTACCGGTGCCACTTTCAGACTTCCTCTTATATACTCATTTCTTATTCTATCCATTCGTGTAACACCACACATCCCTCTCAGCATTCTCATCTCAGCTGCATGCAACTGTCTTTCATTAATCCCTTTTGTGGCCCAACACTCTGATCCATACAAGACAGCAGGTCTAACCATGGTTTTGTATATCTTCCCTTTAAGTTTAAGGGGAATGCGGGAGTCGCAGATTGTTCCCGTGACCTGCCGCCATTTCAACCATCCAGTGTTAAAGTCGAAAGTCGGAGCAAACTGGGAGAAGCGCGCCATCAAGCGCTATGGCTCTAGAACTGGAGAGACCGCCGAAATCGCAGAACATATGTTCAGTTTTGGTTTTGCTGATTTTCAAGCCAACATCCTCCAGCTTCTGTTGCCATTTCTCCGATCTGCTCTGGATCTCAGATCCATCTTCACCGACAAGAACAATGTCATCGGCAAACAGCATGCACCAGGCCACCTCCTGTATGTCCTCCGTCAGAGCGTCCATAATCAACAGGAGGACTTAAAGCCGATCCCTGGTGCAAGCCTACAGCCACACTGAACTCGTCGGTATTGCCAGCAGCCGATCGGACGTAGGTACGAGATCGACTGTACATAGCACGAATTAACTCTACATACTGCCCGGGCAAACCTTTCTCTTTCAAGGCCCACCACAACACATCCCGAGGTACCCTATCATACGCATTCTCCAGATCAATGAACACCATCTGCAAGTTCTTATGTGCACGTACTTCACTGTACTTCTCGCACAATTGGCGGAGTGCAAAAGTGGCGTCCATTGTTTCTCGACCTGGCATAAACCCAAACTAAGCGCAGTGTTGGCGCAGTGGTTAAGCGATTGACTGCTGCGCTGCGTGTCGCGGGTTCGATTCCCGCACGGAACAAATATTTGTATGGCCTACAAGTAGTTGTTCCGGGTCTGGCTGTTTGTATATGTGAGTTTAAATGTTTGTAAACGCACCCACGACACAGGAGAAATTCCTAGTCTGGGGCAAGGATTAAAAAAAAAAAAAACTGGTTTGGGGTAATCTCACTCTCCTCTCGCAGTCTTTTCTCTATTACTTTCTCCCATACCTTCATACTATGTGACATGAGCTTTATCCCTCGATTGTTGTTGCAGTCCTGTACATCACCTTTATTCTTGAAGATGGGCACTAGCGAACTATTTCACCATTCTTATGGGATCCCTCCTTCATGCAACAACTTATTGAAGAATAAAGTCAGCTACATAAATCCATCTTCTTTTAAACACTTCCATACTTCTACTGGTATATCAACTGGGCCCATAACCTTCCCATTTTTCATACCTTGAACTGCCTTTCTTACTTCATCCATGCTATTTTCCCTCACCAAACCCATATTTACTTGAACCTCTTTAAGCACACCACCCCCCATATATTCTCTTCGTTCATTAGCTTTTCAAAATAAAGCTTCCATCGTTCTTTTATTTCGTCATCTTTTTACAGAACCTTACCGGCGTCGTCTTTCATACATTTAATGTGAAGAATATCTCTCGTTCTCCTTTCTCTTGCTTTTGTAATTCGGTAGAGCTCCTTCTGGCCTCTAGGGCTGTCCAGTGAGTCATACAACATCTCCTGCGCCTTAGCCCTCGAAACTGCTACCGCCTTTCTCTTCCATTCTTTATAAGCCTCCTTCTTATCTTCTCACAGGACGATGACGACGACTTATAGAGAAGTATGGAAGAAAAAGACATGTTGCACCGACCCTTTGGGATATAATGATGATACGTGAGTTTCGAACCTCAGCTTACCTTGCCAGAATCAACCACAAATCGTACACCGTCAATGGTAACAGAAGTTTCTGCTATGTTAGTAGATACGATGCACTTTCTAACTCCGTCTGGTGGGTAGTCAAACACCTGAAAATTACAAACAAATTATTTAGCAAGTTATCTACGCTTTTGGTTTACTGCACTGAAACTCCTCTTCAGCACTTATTTTGGAACGATTAGAGAAGGGTTATAGGTATATATGTATACAGCATAAGCATAATTAGCCTATAACGTTCCCACTGCTGGGACACAGGCCTCTCTGAGAGAGCGAGTGGGCTGTAAGTTGTAATACACCACGCGGGCCCAGAGCGGGTCATTATTCATTATTCATTCATTTATTGCATTTCATGTTGTTTACAGGTTGTTACATTATGATAGTTCCAAACAATGAACCCTGCTAGGGCACAGCAATGTATAGGCGATAGGTTTTAATTAATTTAACATGCTATTATTATTCTTATAATTTGTTAATATAGATTAATTTAAAAATTAGTAATTATTATTATACATTATGTCATTCTTATAAACTAAATAAAATAAATAAATTATCATTTTCACATTATAATCTCATACTTACTACAATTTATGTCATTTGCTCATATTTACTAGGATTCGAACGCATTTTTTTTGTAAAATGAATAGTCGCTCTATATCTACACTATTTCCCCACATTATAATTCCATAGTTTAGCCACGAATATGCGTATGCGTAGTAGGCTGAAAGAGCTGTTTTGAAGTCGGTTGCTTTTTTTAGTTCTCTTAAGGCATAAGTCAAAGTCAAAGTCAAAGTCAAATCATTTATTTCAAATAGGCACATAAAAGGCACTTTTGAACGTCAAAAATAAAATTAAAATAAAATTGATTCTAGTCGCCCCATCCAAAAGGTAGTTTTCGTATGGAGAAGAATGGGCAAGAAACTCCACCGTTACTCTTTTAAAATGTTTTACAATATATTGCATACATTATTTATATAATTATATGTGAAGACGATGCACCCAAAAATAAAATTACTATACCACAATAGGTAAAAGAATTAAAATGGATAAATGTAACCATGACATATAGATCAACTTTGTGATAGATACATGGTGCTCACATATTCACAAACATTCCAAACAGACGATTTTCATAAATAAATAAGGAGTAATAAGTCCGGGTGTGACCCCAAGTAATTACAGAATGTAAATCAATGTCAAAGAAAAAAAAAAAAGAATAAATTATACAATTACATTAGCAACCAGTTTGATTTTGTCTAGACTCTAGAGATTGTCCTATGGAGCAAGACCAGCATGTTTCCAAGCATTCTTATCTTGGATATAATCCTCTAATTTGTAATATCCTTGCTTACAAAGTGTAATTTTAATATAAGTTTTAAATTTTCTTTCATTTAATTGCAATATTTCACAAGGTATTTTGTTGTAACATTTAACACAGTACCCCATAAAAGATGTATGTACTTTAGATAATCTGAAAAAGGTTGATCTAATTTATCTTTATTTCTAGTATTAAAATTATGTCTATCACTTATTTTATTAAAAAGATGTTGATTTTTTCTTACATACATAATATTTTCATAAATGAATTGGCAAGGTACCGTCATAATATTAACCCTTTTAAATAGTTCCCTAAGAGATTCGCGGCGACGTAGATTGTAAATGGCTCTGACAGCTCTCTTTTGCAAAATAAAAATGGATTCAATGTCAGCAGCCCGACCCCACAGTAAAATGCCATATGACATAATACTGTGGAAGTAACTAAAATAGACCAAGCGCGCGGTTTCTTCGTCTGTTAATTGTCTTATCTTTCTAACAGCATATGCGGCCGAGCTTAGCCGCCCCGCAATAGATGTTATATGAGGTCCCCATTGTAATTTCTCGTCTAGCGTGATTCCTAGGAAAACTGTCTGATTAACAAATTCTAATTTTTGGCCATTCAATACGATGTCACATTCGCTACTACTAACATTAGGTAATTTAAATCTAATGCATTTTGTTTTTTTTTTCATTAAGTACTAAATTATTTACCGTAAACCAATCTTGGACCTGAAGAATAGAGTTATTCACGTCGTCAAGATATTGTGACCGTCGGTCTATTTTAAAGATCAATGATGTGTCATCTGCAAATAACACCATCTTCGGTTGATTTTGAAGTAATTGGGGTAAATCGTCATTAATATAAACTAAAAAGAGGAATGGACCCAATATCGAACCTTGAGGAACGCCCATTGTCATTTCAGAACCCATATATAAAGCTAGCCAATTTATTTGATAGGGTTTGTATATGAGCTTTCCAGTTTATATTTGTATCGACAGTCAGGCCTAGCAGTGTAAAATCGTTTACACATTGTAATTTTATATTATTATATGAGAAGTCGATATCTACCTTTTCTTTCTGATATGGTCCATATTGCATCAACTTCGTCTTCGAGAAATTTATTTCTAAATTATGGTCTTTCAACCATGCCACTATGTTAGTAAGAATGTCATTTAAGATTTCGTTAAGGGTCCCGTTATTATCATAAGGAAAAATGATTGAAATGTCGTCAGCAAATAGGACACTGTATGAATTTATTTCTTTAGGGAGGTTATTTATATATATTAGGAACAATAGGCACCCCAAAACACTACCTTGAATTGACATGGTTACTTTTGCTCTATCAGATTTAACACGCGTTATCAGGCCAGTCTGTGCATCTTTATAATCTACTTCTACATATTGTTCCCGATTTTCTAAGTAAGAGCAAAACCATTTGTAGGCTGTGCCTCTGACACCTATTTCATACAAATTATTTAGAAGGATCTTATAAGACACTCTATCGTAGGCTTTGCTCATGTCTAGCAAAATCCCTACTGCATGTTTTTTATTTTTTATAATATTTAGTGCTTCTTGTATATATTTGAATATTGCCAGTTTAGTAGATTTATTTTTCCTAAAACCATTTTGACTATCGTTGAAGATTTTGTACTTTTCACAAAATGAGTAAAGTCGTTTTGACATTGCGGTCTCAAAAATTTTCGCGAATGTAGGTAATGCGGCTATAGGCCGAAAGTTATTTGTGTCGGTCTGATCTCCCTTTTTATGGATCGGTTTTATTACTGCTACTTTAAGCAGGTCGGGAACACAGCCTTCGTCAAGGGACTGATTTATTAGTAGAGTCAGTGGCATTACTAATTCCTCAGCGCATAATTTTATTAGTGTTGGCGGTAGCTCGTCATGTCCATAGCTTCGTTTATTTTTTAGTTTTTTAATTATAAATTTTATTTCGTTTGGGTCCACTGGGCTAATGTAAATAGAGTTTTCGCTTTGTGAGGGCCCCGGGCGGCCAGTTGCAGCACTATCTCCGATTGTACTGTCCGATTTGCCAACTGATATGAAATAGTCATTGAAAGCGTTTGCTATCAATTTCGCATTATCTATAAGATTATTATTCACGCGCAATTGCATATTACCTGTTGTTTTTTTGTTTTGTCTATTTGTGCGCTCTTTAATTATTTGCCACATTGTTTTGGTTTTATTTTCAGATTTGTTTATTTTTTTTATATAATTTAGTCTTTTGGAGTAGGTTACCGTTTTCTAGAGTATTTTTTCGTATTGTTTGTAATGTTTATGTAGTATATCATTATTGGTTGTAGTTATTAGTGCTTTTAGTAACCGTTTATGTTTGCATGCCACTTTTAAGCCAGTAGTTAGCCACGTTTTAGGGGGCGTACTTTTAATTCTTATGTTTTTCTTCGGGATGCACTGGTCTAACATTTTTTGTAAATGGTTATGGAAGGATATGTAATTTGTGTTAGTGTTTTGATCTGTATCAATTATATTACTCCAATCTAGTTTCCGTAGTTCAGCTTTGAACGCTTCCATATTTTGTTTGATGTAAAGTCTCTTTTGAGTTGTCATTTGTGTCATATTTATTATTATAGGGTCGTTGGTAGGTATTGAAATCTTTATTCCTTTATGGTCTGAGAGTCCCAGGTTTGAAACTTTTAAGTCAAATTCATGAATGTGGTTGTTTGTGAATATTAGGTCGATACATGTTGAGCTCGTAGCTGTTACTCGCGTAGGTTCCGTCACTAGCTGTCGGAGGTTGTAGTTAGTCATAAAGTTCAGGAGAGCAAAAGAATTTCTATATTTTTGCTAAAATGTTTATGTTAAAATCTCCTCCGATGATTATATATCTTTGTTTATTCTTTATGTTAAGTTTATGTAAGAGTTTTTCCAGGGAAGTATAAAATATTTCAGTTTCCCTGTTTTTCTGCGGCCAATAAATAACTATAAGTAAAAGATTAAGTTTAGGTATTTCCACTCCACAGGTTTCAAAAATGCATTCAACTGACATGTCTGCTATGTCATGTCGGACCTTAAATTCAATATTTTCTTTTAAAAATACACAAACACCACCTCCCGTGTGGGTCGCGCGACAGTATTTAGCGGCTAAGTTATATCCCTGTAATTGTAATAGGTCTTTTTTTATTATTGTAATCCAAGTTTCTGTAAGACAAAGTGCTTCTATTTTGTATTCATTTGTAATTGATTCTAAAATGTATCGTTTATTTTTTAAGCTTTGTCTGTTTTGATAAATAATATTTAATTTATGTGGGTGTTGGTGTAAAGTGTTGAGATTGGAGTTTTTAGTGGCGAAAAAATTTTGTATTGGCTCGTGTTGGTGGGTGTAAATCTGCCGTTTCCTGATACGAAATAGGATTATTTAAATTCCTTATTGATAGTACAAAATCTTCCAAATTTGATATTATAATTTTTTTGCCAACATGATTTATTGCTCCGGAACGCTGATTATACATATCGCAATCGTACGAAAGGTTTAGGTTGGAGTCCAATATGTGTGCGTACTCGTACGTTTGCGCATCCATAAAAAGAGATTGTTGAACGTTTCTAAACGGCTATTGTACAAAGTGGTGCTATAGTTTAACTGGTGTTTAGCATAAGAATAATTAAATTTAAATTTATAAGGTCTTCAAATTGTTGGTCATAGGATATCACAATGGTTTTCTTTCACCGTTTTGAATTTGTAAATAGCCATCTCAAACATCTACCCTTTACGCATACTTACCTTTACCTCAACCGTACTTGTCGCTACAAGAAAACGGCCTTAGAAGACCGTTCATAACTTTTTGAGAGATTTTAATCTCTCATTGGTAAAATTATCTCTTCTACCAATGAGAAATTGGTCATGCTACGCGAGCGGGAAGGACTTGGGGGAGAACAGTGCCCAGCAGTGGAACAGTATTAGCTAAAGAAAAAAAAGGCATTGATCCAATGAGTAAGATAGGAGTACCTTATCCTGTTCAGCAAGTGACAATCCACTGTGAAGCGGCAACACAATCCAGTGCTTAGTCTTTTCTGCGTACTGCTGAGCTGCATCACATATAGCAGTGATTTCTTGGACGCCTGACATAAATATTAGCAAATCGCCTCTCTCGTCACCTGCAATGAATATATTGGAATTAAGAATTTGAAATAATTTATTAAAATTTTCGCAGCCGCCATCGCCCCTCGGAAACCCCATAAAATAATAACCATGATAAAAAAAAAATTTGCAACCGCCATCTTGGATTTTAGTTTTGGCCTCACTATCAAGCAGGGGCTTCAGCACCCTCGAAAAGCATGAAAACTATCTCTCTCTCTCTCCAACTCTCTCTATTCTAAAGGGTCTTTCAGTAAGTCTTCCTATCCTTAAATTTAAATAAAACAAAGTGTGTGTGAGATATCATCGAAATTTTTTATTTGTTTGTAAGGCCTATCGATGCCCAACACACTGCGAATAGTCCTCTCGGTAGGACTATTATGGCGACCGTAAAATGGGTGAAGCGCGCGGAACGCTGCCCGAATAGAACACCCATTTTGATAAAACAATTTTATCATTTGCACGTGTTGTTGAACGCTATATCCGTCCATGGTGATTTGGCCAAATAGACTGAATAAATGACAGCCAATTTGACAGATGTAGCTTCAACAATATGGTCGCTATCAACTGTCAAAGTTCAGAAGTCCCTATTGGAAGACCCTTTATATAGTAAAAAAGTTTCATGGAGGGGGCAAAACGCTTTTTCGTTACGTGACGATTTCTCCAAGTTTACTCCTACCGCAAGATAAAGAAATTCGTTCCAGAAAATATGAGCATAAATGTCTATAGCTAAAGGAGTAGGGGAAGACCAAATAAACGATGAATAGACTGTGTGAATGGTGATACTTATGGCTAGAAACGGGGTGACTACCGAGAGGATGACTAATAGAGATGTATGGAAGAAAAATACCACCAGGAGAATTAAGATAAACAAACATGCTGTAATTAATGATGAAAGAAAGATACTTACGTGGATATTTATTGTCAATAAGCTGCATGACCTGGACATAAGGTTGTGCATCAAGCCGGTCATCTCTTGTTGGCTTGTCTTCAATTAATATTGGCTTGTAATTTAATTGTATAGGAAACAGACGACCTGGCACCTGAAAAAATATTAAATATTTAATAAAAAGAAAGGACAAAATTCGGAACACCACGCTAAGTTCTAAAACCGTTATAATAAACGTAGGCTAGAAGGCTGCCAGGCTCAAGTGAAATTGGGCGGGTCACAATAGCTGTATACAGGATAACCACTGGGCAAAAGTCTCTACACAATGGGTGCCTAGGGCGGACGGAGCCGCTGAGATCGGCCCAGAAAGCGGTAGCGTAATGACATGGACGCGTACCGTGAGGGCTGGTTTGAGGTGGCGCAGGAAAAGAGTCCTTGGAGTTACTTGGAAGAGGCCTTTGCCCAGCAGTGGGACAGTATAGACTAAAAAAAATACACAATATTTAGAAACTACAAATTACGCATTTGTGTCAAAGTCAAATTCAAATCATTTATTCCAAATAGGCACATAAAATGCACTTTTGAACGGCAAAAATTAAATTAAAATAAAATTGATTCTAGTCGCCCCTTCCAAAAGGTAGTTTTCGTATGGAGAAGAATGGGCAAGAAACTCCACCGTTACCCTTTTAAAATGTTTTCCAATATTTTGCATACATTAATTATATAATTATTATGTGAAGACGATGGACCTAAAATAAAATTACTATACCAAAATAGGTAAAAAAAATTAAATGGATTAATGAAACCATGACATATAAATTAACTAAGTATGTGATAGATACATGGTGCTCACATATTTACAAACATTCTAAAAGGAGACGATTTTCATAATAAAAAAAATAATAAAGAGTAATAAGTCAAGGTGTGATGTAATATAAAAAAAAATATATATACAATAGGCTAGATGCCTAAAAAAATCTAATTAGTCCGTCAGTTAAATTATCAAAAAATATTGGACCCGTATTTTTTCTTTTGTCAATTATATAAAAAATGATGAAGATATCGCCCGTTAAAGGTCCGCGTGACGTCACGCCTTGCTGCACCTTTTAGCAAGGCGTGACGTCACGACCCCCTACTCCCAAATTTTGACGCGCTTTATCTTTGTCATTTTTTGTTTGATTGACAAAAGAAAAAATACGTATCCGTTATTTTTCGATAATCTAACTGACGGACTAAATATAATAATCATTTTTTTACCCAGGCAACTACCCTATTACATTAGCAATTAGTTTGGTTTTGTCTAGACTCTAGAGATTGTCCTATGGAGCAGGACCAGCATGTGTACACCTAATTCCAAATATTCTGGTCGACACATTCGATTCAGCAGTATTCGTTGACTGACAAAGCCGAACCGAAGCAATTAGTACACATATTCGGTTCCCATTTGGCTCGTGCCTTTTCTCGGCTTTCTCCCAAACATAATATTTTATCTACATAATATTCGATTATGCCGCTCAGCTGTGCCGAATCATGCCGACCCGAACAAAATGTGCGTAGCACACCCAGAACAGTGACGAGTGCCCCACTCGTCACTGTTCTGATGCGTCATCGATAAACATGAGATCATTTTTTATTTTATCAAGTACCTGGTACTTGTTGACAGACTACGCTGTCCTCCCATACCTACTGTAATTTGAAAACATTGTAAAAGCCAATTATTTTTAAAAGAGTAATTGTGGAGTTTCTTGCCGGCTCTTCTCCATAGGAAATAACTAATTGAAACCGTGACCGTGCACCTTGCTTCTAACGTTTCATATGTGCCCATGTAAGTTTATGTGAAATAAAATATTTTGATTTTGATCATGATTTCGTTGTATCTCACCTGAACAACAACAGCAGATTCAGCTGAAAAATAATCTTCAAACAGCTTAATATTAATAGTGGCAGACATGAGCACCAATTTGATATCGTTACGAGTATGTATAAGGCACTTCAATATACCTAGTAAGAAATCTCCCATCAAATGTCTTTCATGGACCTCATCTAGAATGATGACGTCATAGCTTGGTAGGTTTTCTGAAGACATCTGAAATTTTTAATACATAAGAAGATTAAATGATGTCGTTTATTTTCGCTTGCTGTTGTATTTTGAGCCTTAATAAGGTATTACAATAGGTGTGTGAGTTACGGTCAAAATAAATAATGATTAAAAAAAAAAATGTTAGGTGTTATATTTGAGTGTCTCGTGCAATTTTGTACTTTGTTACACTAATGATAAAGTATATTTCGCAATGCCATCACAAAGTCTACTGCACAGACTTTATGTTTTGCTAGTTAGTTAAAATTTACTGTACCTGACCTGTCTAAGCAGTAATCCTTCAGTAATGAAACATATCTTAGTATCAGCAGTCTTGCTCTTCTCGAATCTGATCTGATAACCAACTTTACTTTCAAACTGTGTTAGCATTTCATACGCCACTCGCTTTGATAGGGACACACAGGCTATCCTCCTTGGCTGGGTACATGCTGTCAACAAAAAATATAATATATATAATCAGCCTTTGATGTTCCCACTGCTGGGACACAGGCATCCTCTTGGTGAGAGGGAGTGGGCCATAATCCACCATGAGGACCCAGTGCGGGTTGATAGATCTCACATGTCTTCGAATTTTTAGGCATACAACATGCTGATTTCCTCACAATGTATTGCTTCACTGTTTTGAGAGCAGTGATGATGAAATAATTTACATAGTAAAGTGCCTGTCTGGGTTCGAACCTACAACCTACAACTTGTAATTCGGAGTTGGTGCTACTGGACCACCACTGCTCTCCTCTCTCTCACAAAAATTATAAATTCTCCATGTAATTAATACAATATTATTTGTAATGTGTATTATAGGGATGTCACTATAATTGTCAACATGTAAGTCAAAGCATGAAACGGCAGCTATCAAGCAATACACATCTTCATTTGGTCTCTTGCACGCCCACCAGTACATGGTAACCCTGCCTAAAACTGAAGTTGGACTAACCGTGCCATATAGTTGAGGTAGGCACTGTGATTATATGCGGTAAACATGACACAGAGAAAGAACATAAACACAAAAAAGAACAAGTTGGGGAAAAATATGCATCACATCTATGCAATACAGTCATCGCTCAGCATAACGCAACAACTTACCAATATTTTGAAACCCAGCTTCATGTAAGTACTGAGGCACTTGTGTGGACTTGCCACATCCCGTGTCACCTGCAACAATCACTACCCTCTCATTTTGAACAGCTGACACAATCTCATTCCTGAAACAAATAAGTTTATTCTTTTCAGTCGTTTTTTATTATTAGTGGTGGGAATAAAGGTATATATTGTATATTGAACTAGACATTTCACATCAACTCTAATTAGGCTTTTATATGTTTTGTTTGTTTTATGTGTATTGCTTATATGTGATAATTTTATTTAACATTTAATTTGGTATTGTTTCTGCATATGATAATCTTATTTAATATGTAATGTTCAATACAATGTAAATTGTTTATGAATAAATAAATTAATTAATGAATGTATAACCATAGTTGTATTTCTATTGAAATCAAAAATATGTAGACTCTTGTGTTCTTGGTGTGCCAATGGCAAAAAAAAACTATGAAATATATATAGTTTTTTAAATTTGTTTGGCCCAATATTCAGCAGCACAAATACCGTTCACTGCGGCAGCCATTGTGTGCAGGTGAAAGGGCATGAGGTGCATGATGGGAGGTGAGCCATTGTCTGAGTAGACACCGCATACACACTGGAGATCCAAGCTGTCCAGGAACCCCCACATGTGGTGGATGTCCTTACTGCGGTCTACTTGGGTATACCTTAAACAGTCTTCCTATTTTTTCCAAGTAGGCCATGGAAACTTGTGCCCAGATGGGAGGATTATAATAGACATGTTTTTAAACTTAGTTTTTTTTTTGTGAGACAAGATAATTATAGTCATTACATGAAAAAAAACATAATAGCTACCTATACTTTGCTACAGGCAAATCCTTTTGAGCTTGCCTCAATTTTTTAAGCTTATCAAACTTCTCTTTATTCTTAAAATCAATGTAAATAGATACAATATTCATGAATGCTTGAAACAATTTTTTATCCAATTTCTTTCTATCTCTACCATAACATACAGTGTCCACATATTTTATGGAACTTGTAAAGTTAATGCAGTGAAATTTGGAGAAGATCTGAGAAGATTCTTCACTGTTTTCTTCGGGTCCATAGTCAATAATAGGTCTGCCGGCTTTTTTTAAAGTCGCTTCGTATTTCTTCAGAAACACCCAAAAGTCGTCAAGATTATTCACAACAGTGTTACTTTCACTACTAGACAGTATTATTTTATTTAAATCTCGCTTGTAGTACGTAAAACTAAAGTCTTCTTCGATATTGTTAGACGTAGAAGGAACAGGGCTTGTTTTTCGAACTTTGTATCTATCTCTATCGTGGGAACGTGAACGCCTTCGTTTGTAATAATTACTTCTGCAAGGAGATGGGCTTCGACCCATTTTTAATTTATATTTAATTTCACAATCATAACAAAACAGCTCAAGATATTATGAACAAATTGACAGACAACAGTGCAGGTGATGGACTATGACATATTGAGATGACAATGACAGTGATACTTGTACGCATTCGTTTTTTTTTTAATCGAAGTCCTAGGCCTTTGCAACCATTTTTTTTTGCTATCCTATTATTTTGTCCCGCTGCAGCAAAGGCTTCCCTTTTTCCTTCCAAACCTCTCTGTCTTGCATACATGCATCTTATAATATTCATTAAATTGCACTGTATCATTAAATCTGATAACTAATTTAAGGTAGGTACACACCAGCGACTTATAAAAACGCCGCGTGGGTCTACCGCGAAATTCAAATCATAAGACTTCTACAAAGATCATTCAGGTTTTATACAAATTTGGGCCCAAAATTGAAAGTGCTGGCCAACGGAAAAGGATGTTTTTAATCCGTTTGGAACGTCATCCTTAGCATTTGGTACATACTATAACCCCCAAAGCGGCAGAACTATCATATAAGCAGCTACATAAATTCGAAATAATTGTGTAAATATATCATCTAAGTAGGTACGTAGACTTACATATTTAGTAGCTATTATAAACTTTTTTGCCATGACTGTGTTTCTGTAAGTCAAACATTTTTTTTAATACTCATCATCATCATTTCAGCGGAAAGACGTCCATTGCTGGACATAGGCCTCCCCCAAGCACCTCCACATCGACCGGTTCTGTGCTTCTCGCATCCAACGGGTTCCTGCGGCCTTCACAAGGTCGTCGGTCTACCTTGAGGCCTTCCAACACTACATCTTCCGGTACGCGGTCGCCACTCCAGAACCTTTCGGCCCCATCGGCCATCTGTTCTGTGAGCAATGTGCCCTACCCAATGTTACATAGGTTAGGCTATGTCTATGACTTTACGCCTTCTAATAAGGCCCATTGGGAGCGACCGCATTTCAGTGCCATAGGTCGTCTCACTGGCAATACGCGCTGGTCAAAGACTTTCATCTTGAGACACTGCGGTATGTGGGACGAGAAGATATTATGTAACTTCCCAAACGCAGCCCAGCCGAGTCGGATTCAACGTTTGACCTCTTTCTCGAAGGTGGACCTACCCAACTGGGCAGTTGGTCATAAGTAAACATACTCGTCCACGACTTGGAGAGTAGCGTCTCCAATCTTCATGACAGCGGGCGTAACAATGTTGCATTTGACATGACCTTCGTTTAGTCCATTTTCATTTTAAGACCCACTCCTTCGGAGGCTCTACTGACGTCACCGAGCATTGTACTGAGGGCCTCCATAGTCTCAGCTATGACTACGATATCGTCGGCAAACCGAAGGTGAGTTACGTACTCGCCATTGATGTTAATGCCCTTTCCAGTCCAGGCCCTTGAAGCCATCCTCCAGTGCAGCGGTGAACAGTTTCGGAGAGATAACGTCTCCCTGTCTCCCACCTCGCTGCAGAAGGATAGGTTTCGAGGTTTAATCCTGGAGTCGGACTGACATAGTGGCGTTTTTGTACAGACACTTCAGCACCTCGCACTTCAGCAACTTCTTATTACTATTTTCAATTACGGTACCTACCTACCTATTTTATTAATAGTATTTCTAAGGTCGAACTAGAACATCTTCCAATTCTATAGCTGGAGGGCGTCTTTAAAAACCACAATACGCACATTACGAGTGAACAACATCCCACTGTCCTCTTTCCAATATTGCATGTGCAATAGTAGTGGCTGACTGCATTTTGACCCTCCAATGTCCTGTCAAAAGACACAAACACTTTGTATTTTAGATATTTTGACCTAAATCCTAGGTATGAGACCTATAGATGCGGTGAAAATTATGAGAAAAGTATAGAAGATCGTTGATTCTTAGAATCCGACTCGAATGGACCAACCGCACCGCTCCGATAAAAAAACTTCCAAACTAGCTTTTCGCAGTGACGTGCCGGGGATTGAATTCTTCCTCGAAAAACGACATTTTCTCTTGGCTCCCAATAGGCTTAGATAACTAACCTGTAGTAAAAAAAAATGTGAACATCCGAATTGAGAACCTCCTCCTTTTTTTAAGTTGGTTAAAAATGTCTAGAATGACTCACTAGACTTAACCACGTGTACATAAATGATATATTTACATTATAAGTTGAGGTCAAATGATGTACTTACGAGAAATCTGATTTTTGAACTTATTATAGCCGCTACAATAATGGTTCCACAGTTTTGATGCCATATTACCAAGTGCTTAAAATGATGTCCCAAACAGATTAAAAACTTTTTTTTTTATCGGTTTTGAATGGTCTCATTGCGATTCCTAAGTCTTTAATATGAATGTGAAAGATTCTATATATTTACTGATTATTAATCACGGAAACATCAACTGATTCCCCTAGGTTATATTTACTGGGTAACTTATATTTATCATATTTTATGACATACCTATGACCTAGGTACCTGTTTTGTTAATCATTTTTAATATGATTATTATTTTTATATAGTTTACGCAAACCTGACAAATCGGCGAAAACGGGCAAACACTGGAAGCTGTCGAGTTAACGCAACTTCTAAAGTAGTCTAAACGACAAAACTGACGAATCAATGAAACTTACTAATGAATGAAACTGGCGAATTAAATAAACTGACGACTGAGGGAAACTGACCAGTGATATACACGGACGAGAGTGGTGAGATGATGAATCTCACCACTCTCGTGTAAGTCATAAAATAAGTCAAGTCATAAGTCAACTCGGTCAATATCATAATTATGATTAATATAGTAAGGTAAATATTATAGTTAGCTAAAACAAAGAAACTGATTATCGTGTTCGATAAATGATTAGATGGTTATCACGAGAAAGATAGGTAGGTATTATCTTTTGATCGTGTAGCGCAGGAGTCGGCAACCGTTTGGCAGGCAAGGGCCACAAGGTGGCAAAATAAACTAAAGGCGGGCCACACTTGTGACATTAACCCTAGAAGCCTAATATACCTACGTTTATTGTGCTATGGAAATACGCGAAGTTCTAACGCATCTTATAAACTTGTCTTTTGTTCAAAGAGTATTTCCAGATAAATAAAAAATATCAGTTGTAAAACCACTTTTTAAAAAAGGTGAAAAATATAATGTTACAACCGCTATCGCCCAATAACTTTAATACCAATTATTTCAAAAATCTACGAAAAATGCATGTCTAAAAGGCTTATTAATTACTGCGATAAATTTCATATTTTATAGAAAAAGCAATTCGGTTTCCAAAAATATAAATCAACAACTTAGCTATCTTTTCACTCTTGAAAGTAATACTGAGTAATAATAGGGGTTAAAGTATGAAATTGCCGTTTCATTGTGCCTGGTGTACCGGTGTCGCGCGTCGACGCACGCCTTGCGTAGCGCCCCAACCTCCTGCGACCACCAGTACACCTGACGTCTAGCGCATCCAGGCCGGACTCGGGGCATTGCCACGTCACAAATCTCGGACATGGCCTCCCGGAACCACTCCGCCTCATCGTCAATGTCAGCAGGCCTGTCCGGTGAAAACACCCAGGCCTGCACGATCGAGGCTTCCAGGAGAAGCTCCCAGCCCAGCTGCTTCAGCGCCCACCGCGGACCACTCGGGGCCTGTTGGACCAGCGCGCTAGAGGTCTGGGTGGAGACATCAAACCGGATATACCGATGATCGGAGTAGGTCTCCACCTCCTCCATGACGCGCCAGTCAATGACACGCTGTGACAGAGCGGGGCTGGCGAACGAGATGTCCACTACCGACTCGCCCCGCATCCGCACACACGTAGGAACAGAACCCCGATTTAGGACGACCAGACCTGTTTGTTTCCAGAGCCCAGTCCTCCACCATCCTGCCCCGCACATCCGTGCAACGGGAACCCCAGGCCAAATTCTTGGCGTTGAAGTCCCCGAGCACTAGCACGGAGAAGGCGTGGTTTCTGGCGACGACGACACTCAACTCTGTTAAAGAGTTCTGGAACTCGGCGAGAGTTCGGCTCGGAGAGAAGTATACTCCCACTACTACAATCTCTCCGAACCGTGCTGCTACGCACCCCTGTCCCCTCCTGACACCTTCGAGGGACGGGGTACCGGCGGCAGCCGACGAAATTATGGCCACTGAGCCGTTCAGGTCCTCCACCCAGTCATCCCTGCGCGGGACAAAGTACGGCTCAGCGACCACGGCGATGTTAATCGACCATTGCGCCATGCTCTGGAGCAACAGGTCCTGAGCGCAGGCGCAGTGGTTGATGTTCGCCTGGAGAAGGCGTAGAGGAGGAGTCATTACTCCTCCATTTCAGCCCCCTCCCGGGCCCCCTCGGCAGTGGTGGCGGCGGCGGCGGCGGCGGCGGTGGTGGCGGCGGCGGCGGCGATGATCTCATCCTTAACTCATGTAAATAAATAATTGGTCATATCCCATAGAAAAAATAAAAATGCTAGGTATTAAAAATTATTAAAACATACGGAATTAAATTCGTACACGTAATACTTACACTACGAAAATATGTTTGGGCTTTAAAGCTAGAAAAATAACCAACGTAAATCATTCGGTAATGAAAACTGCAAAGTACCTAAATAGATATTATATAAATTTCAGTGTGATGTCGAATGTTGCATTTGGGAGGCTATTTCTTGTATGTTAGCTGTAATATTTGTAGTTGCAATTCGTAGAATGGCTCTCAAATGCTCATCTGTGAGACTAGAAGCATATTTATTTATTTTATAATTGACAATTGAAAAAGTTTGTTCGCATAAATAAGTGCTACCAAAAATTGTAATGAACTGCTGAGCAAACCTTTTCAATTCATCAAAATCAGATGGCAAGCTGCCATAAAATTTAACAAGATCATTGATTTCATAAAAAGATCTTTAGAGAGCATCATTAGATTGGAGATCAATCACGTTCATTTGTAAATGACTCGGTACATCCTCAATATCACACGAAAAAGGGTTTACAAAAATCTTCAGTTTGCTTGAAACTTTCTCTAAATCACCAAAGTCGCTGAATTAAGTTTGCAGTTGTATTAAAATATCTTTATTTTATCACTTTTCCAATTAAAATTAATTCCGGCTTCCTCGACAGCCTTTTTACAATTCAGAAAATGATGTAAGTAACTTTTTTTCATCAATATATTTTATATAGAGTTTGTTTTTCATTTGAAATGCCTTTACGTCGCATTATATCAGAGATAAGTTTAGTTTTTACCTGCAATGAATTTATTTGGATATTTATAAATTAATTACAAATCATTTACGGGCCGGGCCGCAAGTAAGACGTCCGCGGGCCGCGAGCAGCCCGGGGGCCGCGTTTTGCCGACCGTTGGTGTAGCGCTTAGGTAGTGTGAGGCAATAATACTCCAGATGCACGACGAAAGTATATTTAGAAGCAAACGAGGAAGTATAGCATGAGCTTTACAAAATATGTACATGGCTTATTACTAAACTTAGGTAGGTACTAGGACGCAGTTGAAATATTCGGTATGAGATATATGTAGTTCCTACAGAAATCCGTCCGGTGGCGCGCAGGTCGCCGTCGTGTTATCAAACTCCTCACAGAGGATTTAGGGGGTGAAAAAGTTAATAGGTAAGAAAAAAAATTAAACCGCTCGGACGGATTAACTCGAAACTCGGTAAGTACTAATACTTAAAACCAAAAATTAAAAGTATGTGTTTTAAGGGTTTTTCAAAAATTGTCTCCTACAGGGGTGGAAAATGGTAAGTTAGGGTTAGGGTTAAAGTTTAAGGGGTGGATTTCACTACTTGCTTACATTAACTCGAAAATGTGTTTAGACAATATTTAATTCATACCTACAATGGAAACGAATCAAACGCTTTTTTAAAAACAAAGCCTGTCGTGGTAAAAGGAGACGACAAGGTTTATTTCAAAAATCTTATTCATTTTTTTGTTTTTCTAAACTACCCCCTAAAAGGGGATCCCCAATCGCCCTTTTAGGGGGTAGGTTTCAAAGTTTGTATGGAAGAATTTTAGCGCGCGGTCCGATTTTCTCGAAACTCAGTATTTATACCTAGGATCGAAAGTAAACAATAATGTGTATCAGAGTTTTTTGAAAATCTACCCCTAACGGGCTGAAAAGGGGTAGTCAATTTTACAGGGGAGGATTTTACTGCGTGGCTTGATTTACTTGAAAATTGGTATAAATAACGTATTAAGACAAATAATGGTAAGGTCCCAAAAGACTTTATACAAACATTATCGCCTTTGGAGGCGAAAAGGGGGATACAGTTAATATGAAAAATCTCATTTCCTTGATATAAAAATTTGAAACTTGGCCCAAATGCCTATCTAAATTAATCATAAATTTTCAAAAACTACTCTTTGTAGGGGTAGTAAATAATAAAGTTTATACTTATAAGTTTTTTAAACTACCCCTCAAGAATGGTTTAGGGGTTGTCAAAGATTCTATGGAAATATTAAACTTAAAACAAAAGATAAAGATTCATGTATTTTAGGGTTTTTCTAAAATCAACCCTTGGCGGGGTGGAAAGGGTTCGGGCCAGATTTCACTGTGAAAATGGGTATGAATAACGTTTTAGGCAAACAATTGAAACGTACCCAACCGATTTAAAAAAAAAAAGTGAAAACCGAGGTTGTAGTTTATTATACTTATATATATTTATGAACAATCTTAAAGCTTTTCTGAATAAATTATACTAACTTTTGAAGGGTGGAGATCTTAAAATTTTTTGAAGAAAGTACGAATACAGTGAAGTGGTTTAATTAAAGTAGAATAGGACAGAATACTTCTGCCTAGCCTTTTCCCAACTATGTTGGTGTCGGTCCCTATCTATACAAATAAATAAAATTAAGTGTCTGTTCGAAATATCAAAATAACAGATTTTACAAAATGCGTATGAAAATACATATATACGCTACCTACTTATAAAAAAACCTTTTTTTTAATTTCTGCTTATCTGTCTGTTTGTTCCGGCTAATCTTTGAAACGGCTGGACCGGTTTTGACGGGACTTTCACTAGCTGATGGTATGGAGTAACATAATTATATTTAATTATTTCATAAAACTTTTCGCGCACAAAAAAGATACAAAGGCTGCCTTTTAGGCTTTATAGGCTACTTTTTGTCTCGGTAGCATGTTCTCGTGGAAAGCAATAGTAATAATCCGACATCCACGCGGGCGAAGCCGCGGGCAGAAGCTAGTCTCAAATAAAATTATTTATAAAAAAAGGTTTGCTGAATATATTGAAAACACCATAAAAATTTGGGAACTGTCTAAAATAGGTGCGTTTACCTCCCTAAATTTTTGACAATGTTTTGATAGGTACGTGAGATTACGATTTTGAACCATTTCAAAGATGATTTTATAAATGAAAACTACAAAATTTGGAAAAAATAAAAATACGGGTGCCTTATTTTTACATCTAAATTTAATTTTACATTATTATACAATTTCTTCAGAATATAAAACGTTGTCAATCGGGTCTTTTGAGCGCAGGCGAAGTGACACGGGTTCCCCGTCTGCCTATATAAAAATGTACTCTGTGCCCGTCTGTTAGCCGAAGCGGTACCTACTGACAAGTACTGAATCGGGGTCCTGTCGGGGGCCAGGCGGCCAGAGCGGTTGGCAAGGTGTGAGTGGTTATAAAGCTTGATATTTCCAATCTCATCTTTTTACGTTAAATGTAACGATTAAAAAATAAAAACTAACAGATGACACCTGCTTTATGCATAGATCGATTAGCCTGCAAAGTTTCATGACCTAATTTGAAAATTTTCATTGATTCTCCTTCTTTTATTGTACGGTTTAGAGGTAACTTTGAGATTTCTTTGTATCGAGAAAATTGTATGCAATCGTGTTTTCGAAACAGGCGACACCTCACACTAGTCCTCATGTTTATTGTATATCAATTACAAAGTGAATAGTGCAGTACCTGCCTATTGTTGAAACTACAGCCATTAATGCTAAGACAATTTTCGCAATCTGAGGTGGTACAGGCCCTTAATATTGTATTTCCCCGCAATCGGCGTGTTGGCAAAGCGGCGTGTCGGCAAGGTTGTGGCAATAGGTGATTGCCACAACCTTGTCCACAACCTTAGAAGGTGAAGGTTATGGAGAAGATGCCGCTTTCCTTTCAATCTACGTTGCGATAAAATGCTAATTAATTATTATCGTAGCTCCTTTATTCATATCAAGTCATGTGGCAGTGTGTCGAGCCAAGTTCGGTGAACACGCCCGTGTGATAGCTTATGAACCTTTTCGAGCTAATTTTGAAAATACCCTTCATTAAAGTATATTAGACTTGCCAATCTATTCTGTAAATCTCACCGTGAAAACAGGAGAAATGATTTTTACAAAATCGGTTGGCAGATCAATTTCGCCTGTCTGTTAAAATACAAAATTTCTTAAATATAATTTTTAAAGTGCTTGATAGATTGATGTTCAAAAATTACTATTTTGTATCACCCCTTTTTGATGATTCAGATGAAAGACTATAGAGAAGTTATAGTTTTGGTTAAAGTTATTAGGCGTTTACGAAGGAAAAATCTGATACATAACTGAAAATTATGTTGTTTTAACAGACTTCAAAAAGCTTACCAATTTAATTATCAAAAGTTATCATTCGTCTGCACTTATTGTATGTTCCCATAAAACTCCAAGAAATATGCACCGATTCTTTTTTTTATTGAACGCATATTCCCAAAAAAAGTTCTCAAATACAATACTAACTATTGAGAATTTGATAACTTACCGAGTTGCATTCAGTAGCAAGGACCCTATTTAACTGCCTTTCACCTCTAAAGAATATAGGCGAACTTGGCCCCTTTTTTACATTTATGATTCATTTTTTTCACGGGGTATATAACATTTTGGCCGGGCCGTTTCTCATTGATTCCAAATCGGCCGCAGCGGTTATAAGGTAACTAGCATCATGTCCTTATATTTTATAACATTCATAACGATTGTGTGCTTTCTTTACTACTACTTCACAAGAAAATTCAATTATTGGAAAGTTAGAAATGTCAAAGGGCCAACGCCTATCCCATTCTTTGGAAACTTCATCGAAGTATTCTTCAGAAGAAAGCACGTCGGAGTCTTGTACAGCGAACTCTACAAGCAATATCCGAACGAAAAAGTGGTTGGACTGTACAGAATGATGTCTCCCACCTTGCTGATTCGTGATCTTGATATGGTGAAACAAATTCTCATTAAGGACTCTGATTATTTTCCTGATCGAGGATTGAATTTCAGTAAGAAACGATTAGGAGATAATCTCTTTCATGCCAGCGGTAATGTGGCGAAAGTTTTAAGAAAACCTTTAAGCTCAGTGCTTACATCTAGCAAGTTCAAGGCCAATTTTCCTGTTCTTGCTGAGCGAGCAGACAAGTTCATTCAATTTATTGAACGAGTCACTATGAAAGAATCAGAAATTGATATGTTACCAGTTTTTAGAAGATATGGTGTTGACTCAATCATGACGAACGCATTTGGTATTGACCTGGACCCATACAATGAAAACAACCATGTTTGTGATGTAATGGATGCAAGAATCCAAAAAACAAGCTTCTTCCTGGAACTGGAATTATTGTTCTCTGGTACTCTATCGAAGTTTAATTTATCCATTTTTTCTGACAAAGTAGATCAATTTTGCAAAAAAATTCTTCAAGCTGGCATCGATCTAGAAGCTGCTCCAAAGACTGGGGAAAATACAACAATGGATATCTTGATGGGTTTGAGACGGAAAGGCATGGTCAGCTCGAGGAAGAAAAGTGAAGATGACAAAGAACTTTCGTTGAAAATCACGGACGATGTTTTATCCGGACAAGTGCTTATATTTTATGCCGCCGGATATGCAAACATTTCGCTATTGTTGAATTTTGCAATGTTTCATCTAGCTAAGAATCCTGATGCACAACAAAAAATGATTCAAGAAATTGACGAAGTCCTACAAAAGCATGATGGTGAATTTACTTACGACATACTTAAAGAAATGAAATACGTACAGATGGTTTTCGATGAGACGGTGCGAATGCATCCTTTAGCAAACTCGGTAGCGAGAAATGTTGGTCGGGACATTCAGTTGGACGGTACAGACTACATCATTCATAAAGACACCGTAGTAGCAATTTCTCCGCAGTCGATTCAAAATGACGAGAAGTATTATCCTGAACCTGAAAAGTTTAAACCAGATAGATTTTCGCCGGAAAAGATAAGAGACCGACATCCCTGCACTATGATGTCTTTTGGACTTGGACCTAGGAGTTGTCTTGGTAAGTTGAATATTAATATTGTATAATGAGTAGAAATAATCTGTACGTGTGTCGATATATTATATGTGATAGATTATCGACGCGAGTGAATTTGGCTCAGGACTCGTCTCAGTGTGATTTCAACTTTACAGGATTTTAAGTTTTAATTTCGCAGCAAAAAGGTTGCCTGGAACGATTTTGGGGAGGCTTTTGCGCTGCTCCTACTGCTGAGGAAAGGCACATCCTTTTCGCTGCGGCAGCAGTGTAAGATAACCTAAAAAAAAATGCATCGAGCACACACAGCCACGGCTACACATTTCCAGTTTTAGCTGACCTTTGTATAGGTTTGTGCAGAAGCATTGTGTAGCTTGATGTGTAGCTGTGCGTACCTAGCACAATATTTTCAAGTTATCATGAAAAAGATATTATTTTATGGGACTATAGAGTCCCATAAAATAATATCTTTTTCATGAGTGATATTCTTTTACAGGTTCCAGATTCGCAAAACTTCAGTTCGGGATCTGCATGGTGAAGGTGTTTTCCAAGTACCGTGTTGAGTGCACCAAGAACACGGTGGAAACCTTCACATACACAGCCTGGCGATTATTGATGACTCCTAACGAAAGGACACTTCTAAGATTAGTACGGAGAGATAAATGAATAGAACTAGTGATACTGTTGTAACTACAGTGGCCTCCAAAAGTTAGTTGACATTTTTTCTCTTCAGCTGTGACATACCATCACATTATGATTTACAATTCTAGTTTTTAAATGTTTGAACTGTATACTTATAACGTTTTTTCTATGCTATATGTTAGTCTGTGTAGGTATAGTTTTGGTTAAGTTAGGATTTAATTTTGTTATTTTTATTAATTAATTAGGTATTAGTTGTTATTTGCTTACTTATTATTTTAATAAATGAGAACTGGTGATTCAGATGGAAGAATTGCCACATTAGTTAAAGTTCCACGGCGAACCTTGAAGTCGTCGATGGACATAGTAAGAGAGGTCCTCCTTCAGGATTTTGTATCAGTGCATCTGGGCATGACCAGTTAAGGCGGGAACAGTTATTGCAATATAATTTGTTAATGGGTGATTTTCAAAATTTCTGTACATTTTGCTGTCTGAAAACGTCTTCGTGAATATTATTCAAGAAAAATGCATTGAAGTGATCAAACTAGTATTATTATTCTTGAGCAACATTTTTTCCAGATGGATATCAACATTTCAGATCATAATAATAGGTAATTTAACAAAAAAAAGATGTTTACTTCTTCAGTCTCATAAAATTTTCATATAGCAACTTCGTGTCTCTAAGCACAAGCGCGTTACAAAAAAAATCATAACCAAGAAACTACTCACATATTTACATGTTCTAGTTACACAATGTCTTTATGACTCTAATTATGATGTAAATGATATAAAATATAAATAAATAACCTAATATATAGTAATAATAACATTATTTTTTACATGTCTAACATTTCGTTCATTTTTGTTATTATTTATTGTAACACCAATATTAATAGATATTTGGGGCTTTCAACTGACAACATTCCCCATTTAAAACCGTCCAATCTGATGACAACAGAACGTCTGTCCACCTTTTTGACACCGGGTACTACCAACAAGAAAAGTGTGTTTGTTCCTGTGCAGTGTTTTTTCAACAATAAATTGTTCATTTTGGTTTTTCAGCTATAAAAACAATGGTAAGGCTATCTCTTATTATTTTTGCGTAAATATAAAGAATGATTTTGATCAACTATGAAAAATAAGCTGGATAAATCCAATAAGATTCTTTTAAACATCCAAATGTTTGAGGTTGTAATTCAACTCATGGTTGGATTTCATTTTTCTAACGATTTGTTACGTTTTTTTATTGCGTAACAAAAATGATGTAACAAAAATGAAGTAAAGCCAATTTCATACAGAATTATTATGTTTATACAATTTATTATTTTTTAAATATTTCAAAAATAAAATAAGTAATAAAATATTTTAAAATGTAAAAAAAAAACAACAAAACAGAAAAAAATAATATAAAAACATCCAATATGTAAAAAATTGGAAGCAGCTTAATCCCAAGCCTTTTTGTCCTCGATATAAGCCTTATCGGTATAAAAGGCTTTCTGGCATAAGTATATTCCTTTCCCTCCTATCTCGTTCCCATGCAACAGACAGGCTTTATTAAGGCTTAGATCTTGAACGGGGCTTGGAATTTTATTATAAAAGCGTATACATTGGCATCTGAACGAGCCACCTATTTTCTTGAGCCTTGTTGTAGGTACAACAAGTTTTGACATGAATTCCGACCACTCATCAAAAATTTTATCACTATGGCATCGGATCCTACGCATAGAGAGAAATCCTACAATTGTAAATACTGTTGCGCGCCACAATTAATGCCTGATACATGGTGACATTAGTTACCACTAGCGCTATCTAGTTTCGAGTAGCAGAACTAATAGAGTCACTAGCGCCATCTATTATCGAATGGCTGAACTAATAAAGTCACTAGCGCCATCTGTTATGGAATAGCTGAACTAATAGAGTCACTAGCGCCATCTATTATCGAGTAGAAATTTCGATGCTAGAACTTACTAGAACTATCGACATCTGGTCAGTCGGGGCCGGTATGTACTCGAACATTCTAGATGTTTCTACAATAGAAGGTTCTGGAAGTATCTGCGGCACTATACAGGCTGATTTTTTAAAGACCAGCCAAATTTAAGGATGTGGTACAGACCATCAAAGTGAACAACTTTCTCCATGGGACAAATAGCGTAATCGCGAAAATTTTATCAACTGTCCCATAGTAAACTTCAATAACTACTCGACCTAAATGTAAAGGACGGCTGAATTTTTATTCGCGATTACGATGTGATGTAAAATCAGCCTGTATAAGGCCGGGACTAGCCGCGACCAATGAGACTTGGTTCTGCGATAGAAGCGAATACATCGAAAGCGATCTTCAAGTGCGACTTAAGAGCGATTGTGTTTTATAATTAGTGTGTTTGAGTTGTTATTAGTGTTGTTTAATTAAAGTGCAATTTTTGGTATTTTTTATCGGCAGTTTTTAATTGTCACGAACCCGAAGCTCGCAACAATACTTATGCAGACTGGGAAAGTTTCAGAATAGACTTAGATAATAATATAGAATTAAGAGTGCCATTAAAAACTCCAGAACAGCTGGATTTGGAATTGAGTACATTTACAACGAGTATACAACAAGCTGCCTGGAAAAACACACCGGAAAAAACACACCGTGTCAAAGTAACCGCCTACCCTGCAGAAATTAGGTGTCTTACAACTGAAAAGCGGAAACAAAGAAACAGATGCCATCAGACCAGATGTCCACAAGATAAAAGACTGCTGAACAACCTCACTAAGCGCCTTACGAAACAAATTCAATACTAAAACGACTCCTTAACAAACAGCTACCTTTGCCAATTAACGAGTGATTCTAAAACAGGCTACTCGCTGTGGAAGGCTACGAAGCACCTGAAACGACCAATCTTGCAAATTCCTCCTATCAAGGAAGAAAATGGAAAATGGGTAATGATGGACGAACAAAAAGCCTTAAGGTTCGCTGCCCATTTAGAACAAATATTCCAAACAAATGAAGATAACTGTGGGTGTACAAAATAGTTTATATATATTAAGTTGGTTACCCCAAAAGAAGTATCTAGAGAAATTAAGTGTAATTTCAATCGGAGAAAATCCCCTGGTTACGATTTGATTACAGGAGAAGTTTTACAAAATCTCCCAAGTAAAGCTCTAGTTAAGCTTACCACGATCATTAATGCTGCATTTCGGTTAAAACACGTTCCTGACATGTGGAAAGCAGCTGAAGTCATCATGATAGCCAAGCCTGGGAAGCCTTCTAATGTAACAACATCTTACAGGCCTATCTCACTGTTACCTGTGTTGTCAAAACTATTTGAGAAATTATTTCTAAAGAGATTGAAGCCTCTTATTGAATCTGAAAATCTAATCCCTGATTACCAGTTCGGATTTAGACAACAACATTCTACGCTCGACCAAGTACACAGAATTACTAATATTATTGAGAGAACACTAGAGGACGAGAAGGTCTGCTCCACGGTTTTCCTTGATATTGCACAGGCGTTTGATAAAGTATGGCATGATGGACTTATTTATAAACTAAGAACAATGCTACCTCAACAATTTTCAGACATCATAGAGTCCTATACAGGCTGATTTTTTAAAGACCAGCCAAACTTAAGGATGTGGTACAGACCATCAAACTGAACAACTTTCTCCATGGGACAAATAGCGTAATCGCGAAAATTTTATCAACTGTCCCATAGAAAACTTCAATACCTACTCGACCTAAATGTATGGGACGGCTGAATTTTTATTCGCGATTACGATGTTGGTCCCATGGAGAAAGTTCAGTTTGATGGTCTGTACCACATCCTTAAATTTGGCTGGTCTTTAAAAAATCAGCCTGTAGGTATATCGAATAGATTGTTTAGAATAAGACAAAGAAATGCCTATTCAGACCTTAGGCAGATAAAAGCTGGAGTACCACAAGGTAGTGTTCTAGGTCCGGTCCTGTATCTTCTATACACCTGTGATATTCCTGAGCTAGAAAATAATTTCATTGCAACCTTTGCTGATGACACAGCTATCATGGCTGTTGGAAATAGTCACGAGGAAGCCGTAGAAAAGGTTGAAGAGTCCATAAATCGTGTCTATGAGTGGACTGCAACATGGCGTATCAAACTCATTGTAAGCAAGTCTATCCACATTGACTTCACCAATAAAAAGCCACAATACTTCCCGGTATTCATGAATAATCAACAAATACCATACGCGAATACTGCTAAGTATCTTGGCATGACCCTGGATGCAAAACTGCGCTGGAAAGAGCATGTCAAAAAGAAAAGGACCGAATTAGATATTCGATACAAAAAAATGTATTGGCTACTTGGTAGACAGTCGCCATTGTCAATATCTAATAAAATGTTGTTACATAAACAAGTCTTAAAACTATTATTCAGCTGTGGGGTTGCACCAACCAAAGCAATCGTCAAATCATACAACGCTTCCAAAATAAAGTACTCAGGGATATATAAAACGCGCCCTGGTACATTAGAAACAGCGACCTTCACCGGGACCTCAAGATGGATTTCGTAAACATAGCTATACAAAAATATGCAGAAGCTCATGAACACAGACTTCATCATCACGTGAATCTCGAGGCAATCCAACTCCTTGACAACACTGAATTAGTGCGAAGACTAAAAGGGGTAAAACCATTTGAGTTAGTTTAGTGCAGTGTAAGTGAACTCAAACTGTAGTGCAAGTGCTGAATCTTATAAAGAACACGTGAAACAAGTGTCTTCCCCATAACTTATAGTGAATAAGAAAGACGTTATCGGACGATTTCTTAATTATATAGTTACTTAGCAGTTTATGTTATATTTAAATTACTTATTAGCTAATAGGCTAGATTGTAATGTAAATGTCACCAATTGTGATACTTTATATAAGGGAAAAAAAAATTATATTAGGCAAAATTTACACTTGTACACTAAAATATATTCATAGTGTTAACACTAGAAATAAGGACAAACTATGTGCCCCCTTTCACCGGCTTCATAAGGTTAATACCTAACTCATTTGTTGGGATTGGTATAACCTTTTATAACAAGATACCCTCTTCTTTGCTAGACTTGCCTTTTAATGCGTTTAAAGCTCAAGTAAAATCCAACCTTTGTTCATAGGCATACTATTCCATCAACGACTATTTACACGATAAGAATAGTTGGTCGCCCTAATTTAACGCGCGACAATGTTTATGTTCTTTCTCCAGAATTAGCTTACTGACAGGTTATTGTTATTATAACTTATTTATTTATTTTACTTCGATGTTCTTAGTTTATCATTTGTTACTTCAAGTGACAGCTATCTGAACAGAACCCAGCAATGCATAAATATGTAAGCTGTCACTTACTACCCAAATAAAAGCCTCCAGGCATAAAGGCCTGGAGGCTTTTATTTGGGTAGTAAGTTTTTATTTACATTTTAATTTTAATTAATTATTTTTTAGCTTGAGTACGTATACTTTTTATTATATTTGTTGGTATATTGGCGTGGCTAGCTAACATATGGCAAATATCTTAATTTTATGTTCTGGTCTTGTAATGTTAATTGTGAACATAGGTTCCTAGCATTGTGTACAATCAACAATTTTCTAACTGAACAGACAGCTGCACTGCTGGGGAGTTTGTTGCGCCACTTCTTCTTCCCAGCAATAACACTAGGAAGTGATGAAGGGCGGGCGTTTTTGGGGGACTGTCTTTTTTAATTTTGACGTTCGAAAAGTGCTGATTCTCAGCCTAATTTGAATAAACGACTTTTGATTTTTGGATATCCTCTCCTCCCCAGAACATCATGTTAAACTGTGTGGTTATGTATTTTGTTATCCTTGGTTCCTGGAAGAGATTGCTGTTAAGGGGAAGTTCTTGTATATTATTTAGAAGTGCTAGGCGAATTCTGTCGTCATCTAGATGCTCCAAAACATATGAAGCGAGGTCTTGACGGACAGACACTTGGTCGAAAGTTAAACCCATATTTATTTGGTGGGCTACCGGTTCGCCCCGAAGAAATTTTCGTCTTTTGTCATCGGCACAATATTATGCCAATAAATTGTTTGCTTTGATTGCTTGTGTTTTTATGGTGTTACAAGAGCTTCTCGGCACGTGTGCTCCGAACTATGAGTTTGAGAACCAATTTGAAATTTATGAGCTTCGCTCTTTGTTTATCTTTAGGAATACATCTTGTTATGCAAACTTAAGACTTCGGGGTAGTTTTTTGTTGCACTGCAAGTTTTTTTTTTTTGTTGGTGCGGGCGTGGGTATAGCAACTTGACTTACAAGCTAGAAATAACTTGTCCAAAGCAGTTTTGGTAATTTAGAATAATCTTACAATAAGAAAATGCTTGGCTAAAATCCATTTATTTATAAGTCCTGTGCATTAGCGCTTAAAAATACACACGCCTACTCAACCTAAATACTGTTGGAGCTGCTAAAGATTTTAAAATACCTACTATTTTTGGCATTATATAAATTCAATCTCATAATGTATAATTGCATAGCACATGTGAGTACTATGTACAAGTACATACTCTAAAGCTACCATTTACTGGGTACGTCTTTCATTGCCTTGCATGTGCCTTGGCGGCTGAGAGTATGTCATGCTCACTCTATTGTCTCGTTGATGGTGGCGCATGTGTTGGATCAGATCATTTAGCTCACTTCAAAATGGTTGAGCTGAATGGTGCTAATCTATGCGTCATGTTCGTCAACGGGTGCCGTCAGTAGGGAATGTCCGTAAGGATTGAGGAGCCACATCAGATTTTTTAAATCTGATCTTACCATTATTTAGCAGCAATGTAGCTGATTTTGCAGCACGAATTCTAGATATAGCAGCAAAATATATCACTAGTTATATTTAATGCAAAAGTGGCTCCTCAATCTAAACGTCTGAATTGAGTAGCCACCTGGAACTCGTTAAGTAATAGATAATATTTTTGAAAATTTTGTAACATTTAGTAACAATTGTGCTTGTTACTTACCGTATAAAAATTTAGCTTCTGTAGCGCTAAAATGAAAGAAAATACAATACTTTTAGTATGGCTCCTCAATCTACACTCAAGAGGTGAATTTCTATTGGATGTGAGCGATCAATTAATATATTCGACATAATGATCATTTAGCAGGTGTTGTGTTTGTTTTTGCATTATAGGAATAAAATAGTAAAACAGAGTAAATTTCGTAGATGAACGCATTTTCTTTGGCTCCTCAATCCTGACGTTCTAATTATATATGTTTGACTGTAGCCACTTGAGATCTCAACGGAATCTAAAGCCAGAGATACTAACATTTAGCAGAAATGTCTGCTAAATATATCTGCACAGTTCAGCAATGTATCTATTTTGGATTCTGAAAAAGCAATACTTAACTATTTTCTTGTAAATTCAGTGTGAAGGGTGACCATATTATACTCGTATTAACAGGTTATATCTATCGTACCTACGATTTGGATAATTAGCAATCAATTTCGCTAACTGAATGGTTGTGATAAGTTTAGAGTGAGAGAAATACCAGAATTTGTAATGTTTTCGAATAAATCATATAAATTAATAGGTGCTATAGAATTTATTCCTGCAATTATCGAAACTGGCACAGGCCACTACAAATATCACTATCTTACACCGAAAGATGAGATGTTCTGTTGCGATGATTACAATTCTAAAATTCGTATAAGCACAGATCTGCCAATATTCATTCATTCTATAACTTATAGCGAAATTAATTGCTAAATAGCCAAATCGTAGGTACGATAGATATAACCTGTTATAAAAATATAAATTTAATAAATTACTTATCCTGGTTTCATTAATACGAGTATAATATGGTCACCCTTCACACTGAATTTACAAGAAAATAGTTAAGTATTGTTTTTTCAGAATCCAAAATATATATGTCGGAGTCATTCGTTTGACTATTCGGAACGTTAGCGCCATCTCGTGGCGTTAGACAGAGTCTAGCCTGAGTTCGTGGTGGGACGAGAGTAACAGCTACAAAAGCCGTGTCAGCAGAGCTCTCGAGAGGATCGAAACATTGGACATCGTACGAACATGTGCTCAGAAACTGTCAATTGCGTCCCGAATCATTGAGTTGTGTGAGTGTGTGATTCGCTAGTGTGACTAACTAGTTCATAAGTTCTAATCTGATTTGAACTGTAAACCGTTTTTCTATTGTGCTATAACCAACATTACCCATAGTACGCCCACAGTAATTAAAATATGCCTGATGCTAACGAGAGACAGATATACCATCTCCGACATCAGAACTGGGATTCGTGTTGGTTTATGCACAAAATGAGAACGCTTGAAGTGAAAATGACCGTTGACATTTGAAAAACAAAGTGCAAGCATGCGAACGCTTATTAAATAATCGTGTGGATCTGTCCAATTACGACCCATACAAAGCTGATACGGATGCGCGATCATGGTACATGTTGTTTTGGGCATAGGCTGTATGCAGAAATACCTTTGCCGAATGACGCGACTGTTGCGCCTACCGCCATGTTTGAAAAAAAAAAGACTGTCTCTAACCGGGTGTTTGAGTTCGACGTATCCCGTTCTCGTAGTTAGAACACGCAGTATAAGGTGTGTGCAAATATAACAGTGCACAACAGCTGATTTGTGTTTTGCCGAAAATTCACTGTAAGGTGGTCAACTTGTTGTGGCCATCAGTAAGACGCACAAAGGTGCAGCATTAACGTGACTATCGCAAATAGCATACTGTTACGAGCTTCGGGTTCGTGACAATAAAAACTGCCGATAAAAATTACCAAAAGTTACACTTTAATTAAACACTAATAACAACTCAAACACACTAATTATAAAACACAATCGCTCTTAAGTCGCACTTGAAGATCGCTTTCGATGTATTTGCTTCTATCGCAGAACCAAGTCTGCTTAGTCGCGGCTAGTCCCGGCCTTATATAGTGCCGCAGATAATTCCAGAATCTTCTATTGTAGAAACATCTAGAATGTTCGAGTACATACCGGCCCCGACTGACCAGATGTCGATAGTTCTAGTAAGTTCAGCCAATCGATAATAGATGGCGCTAGTGAAGAACTAATAAGTTCTTCTACTAGAAACTAGATGGCGCTAGTGGTAACTAATGTCACCATCATCAGGCATTAATTGTGGCGCGCAACACTGCCCCCTCCTAAGACATGCTCGTCCCGAGCATTATCGGCTCCATAATAACGCGCCAATCGATCCACATGGACGATCTTAGGAGTACCTCTTGCACCTTTCTGTATCCGGTAGGTTACGTCATTGATCTTTGTCACAATCCGGTACGGTCCATCCCATTTAGCTTGAAGCTTAGGAGATTTCCCTTTGCTGCGGACTGGATTGTGCAACCACACTAGTGAACCTTCGTCGAACCCTTTATTGTTCATTTTGCGGTCATAACGGGTTTTCATTTTTTCAGACATTTGCTGGCCCGATTGTCTGACGTGCTCATAAATGTCATTCATTTTGTTCCGCAAGTGATTCGCATAATCGGTTATACTGCGTGGGGCATCAGGTGGTATTCCGGTGATCAGGTCTGCAGGCAGCCGTAATTCTCTTCCAAAGTTTGCGAAAGCTGGTGTCACCGATGTACTTTCGTGAACAGCGCTTCGATATGACAACAAAAACGGTTGTATGTGCTTGTCCCAATCTCGTTGCCGATTTTCCACAACTTTTGCTAGGTACCTCTCCAATGTCTGATTGAATCGTTCCACCATTCCATCCGATTGTGGGTGGTAAGAAGTTGTTCTTGTTTTATGAGTACCCATAACTCGACAAGTTTCCTGGAATATTTGGGACTCAAAATTCCTTCCTTGATCACTGTGAATCTCTAAAGGTACTCCAAACCGACAGAAGACTTCAAAAACTAATTTATCTGCAACTGTCGAAGCTTCTTGATTTGGAATGGCGAAGACTTCCGGCCACTTAGTGAAGTAATCCATCACAACCATGAAATACTTGTTACCACTTTCACTTTCCGGAAACGGCCCCGCAACGTCAAGGGCTATCCTCTCCCATGGTGCGCCAACATTGTACAATTTCAATGCACCTCTACTACGAGTCTGAGGTCCCTTTACAGCTGCACAACTTGTACATTTGCGACACCAGTCCTCGACATCGTCCCGACAGTGGACCCAGTAAAACCGTTCTCGTATCTTCAGTAGAGTCCGTTTTACTCCCAGATGACCTCCTGAACAGCCGTTATGGTACAGCTGTAGGACATCCGGTACTCGAGCTTTAGGGACAACCATTTGCAAATGACAGCTGTCTCCCCGAGCATTTTCCCATTTACGGCATAGGACTCCATCCTGAATCACCAAGCTGTCCCATTGGGCCCAATAGCTTTTTGTGATCGAACTCATTGCTGAGACGTCTCTCCACCTGGGCTTAGGAGCTCTGGCCTTCATCCACTCGAGAATCGGCTTGATGTCCGAATCTTCCTGCTGTGCACCTTGTAGGCTTTCCTTCCACTCGTTGCTGAGGTCTGTCTTGAGCATCCTCACAGGTACGACTTCTTTACTTTCTTGCCTAGTACAATGCTTGCAGTCTTCAGGACAAGGTCTTCTTGACAATGCATCTGCGTTGCCATGAGATTTTCCGCTGCGATGTTCGACCACGAAGTCGTATTCCTGCAATAGTTCAATCCATCTCGCAACTTGACCTTCTGGATTTTTGAACTGCAATAGCCATTTCAGTGCAGCATGGTCAGTTCGTATGTGGAATTTCCGCCCCAGAAGATATTTGCTAAAGTGCTGCAATGACTTTACCACAGCAAGCAGTTCCCGTCTCGTAACACAATAGTTCCTTTCAGGTTTCGACAGTGACTTGCTGAAGTACGCTATCACAAATTCTTGATCGCCATTCCGCTGAGACAACACACCGCCAAGTCCTATGTCGCTTGCGTCTGTGTCAACTATAAATTCCTTGCCCGCATCAGGGTACCCCAAAATAGGTGTTTTGCACAGACGGTCCTTTAGCTCCTGGAATGCGATGTCACAATTTCCATCCCAGCAGAAATGTCGCTTCTCCTCGGTTAGCTTATGCAGGGGTTTGGCTATATCTGCAAAGTTTTTGACAAATCGCCGATAATAGGAGCACAACCCCAGAAATGCTCTGACCTGCGTCTTGTCTTTTGGGATTGGCCAATCCTTGACAGCGGCGATTTTCTCTGGATCCGTGCGGATACCTTCTTCAGACACTACATATCCCAAAAAACTAACTTGTCGTTTGAATAGTGAACACTTCTTCGGACTTAACTTGAGGTTGGCACTCTGGATCTTCATGAGCACGCGTTCCAGGTTTTGAAGATGTTCTTCAAACGTACGGCCTACGATGATGATGTCATCCAAGTAGACCAGGCAAGCATCGCCAATAAGCCCGGTAAGTACAAGTTCCATCAACCTTTCAAACGTTGCCGGAGCATTGCATAATCCAAATGGCATAACTTTAAATTGCCACAGACCCTTTCCTGTCGAGAATGCAGTTTTCTCCTTGTCCTTAGGATCAATTTCAACTTGCCAGTAGCCACTTTTTAGGTCCAGCGTGCTAAACCACTTTACTCCAGTAAGCATGTCCAGCGTGTCATCAATTCTTGGCAAAGGATAGCTGTCCTTCTTCGTAACGTCGTTCAGACGACGATAGTCAACACAAAACCTCATGCTGCCGTCCTTCTTTCTAACCAGCACTACAGGTGAACACCATGGACTAGATGAAGGTTCAATAACACCATCCTTCACCATTCCCTCAATCATGGTTTCCACTTCCTTTTCGCGTGCTACCGGCAATCTCCTTGGTCGCTGACGGATAGGCAATTCTTCTCCTGTGTATATTTTATGTTGAACTAAGCCAGTCCTCCCGATGTCAGCATCGTTTGACGAGAAAACATCGGCATACTTAAGTAACATTTTCTTCGCCTTGACCGTTTCATTTTGGGACAGAGCGCTGCGGCAGTCTTCTAAAAGTGTGGTCACTCTCGTTTGTGCATCCTTGCTGAGGGTCCCAGTCGATAGATATTGGCATCGACTCAACCAATCCACTTCCTCGCAAGTACCAACTAGTGTGCCTTTTTCTATAACCTGTTCCTGATCACAAAGGTTCAGCACACGTACCCCTGAGATGTCGGTGGTTCTGACCAAAGTTCGTGCCACTTTCCATGGAAGGTCATTGTCTACCCTTTCCACGAGTACACAACGAATTTGCCCAGGATTCCGAGGAAGACTAACCGGCACAATCGTTTCCGATCTCGGCGGAAGAACAATCTTCTTAAGGCTGTACACGTTCCCTGGTAACGCCCCTTCCACGAAAAGTTCCTCTTGTCCACATTTCAAAACACCTTGCTTGACGTCAATTTCGCAACAATTCTTCCTCATAAAGTCAAGGCCCACGATGCAATCGTCCATTATATCAGCCACGATGACATTATGCAGGTAGATTCTGTTGCCTAGCTTCAACCCCATCTTCTCCTCTCCATGGACGGGTATGCGCTGACCGGTGGCTGTTACCAAATTAATGTGTTCCCGGTTGTATGCGGAGTCCCCAAGGGACCGTCTTATGAGTTGGGAACTGACAACCGTGCGAGTGGCTCCAGTGTCTATGGTCAGCTTACACGGCGTTCCGTTGACCTCGCCCTTGATGATTAGGCTGTTCCCGTCTTGGGTTTGTGTGAT
The DNA here is from genome assembly GCA_947507525.1 of Apamea epomidion. Classification (NCBI taxonomy): domain Eukaryota; kingdom Metazoa; phylum Arthropoda; class Insecta; order Lepidoptera; family Noctuidae; genus Apamea; species Apamea epomidion. The sequence goes on from OX382233.1 coordinate 6,904,057, forward strand.
CGAAACCCTTGGGGCTCTTTGAACATCAGCCAGCACCCGCCCCGCAGTCCTGGCTATTACTCGTTTCCCTGCTGCTGGTGCTGGGCGGTGCTGTTAGCTGCATTGCCCTCTGGAGATCGGCCGTCTTCTCTTTCTGCAGTTCGCTTGGGGCAACTGGATCGAAGGTGGCCCCTTTCCCCACAGCCGTAGCACCTAGGGCTGTACCCTTTATTGCGGTCGCGAACTGTAGCCGCTGCAACCTCCCTGACGCGATGGGAGCGATGATCCTGTCGCACGGCTTCCACCTCCAGTGCATGGGCCAAGGCGTCCTTAAGCGTCCCGTGGTGCCCGAGCCTCACAGCAGCTCTAACTTCAAGGTCGCGGATGCCGTCGATGAATGCCTGCACCAGGTTCCCATCAATAAGCGCAGGTACGGACTGGTAAGCTTTACGCACCAGCTTCTCCACTTCAAGGGCCCACTGCTGCAGGTTTTCATTACTGCGTTGCACGCGATCCTTGAGCTGCGCACGAAACACGTGTTCCAGGTGAGCGTCGCCATACCGAGCCTCCAATGCCTCAAGGAGCTGCTCGTAAGTCACTTCCTTACCGAGAGCTTCCAGAACAGTTAAGGCCTGGTCGCGCAGGCCTAGGGTGAGGGCAGTCATGGCCTGACTTTTATTCCAACCGTTCGCCTTCATGACAGCCTCAAACTGGATTTTGTAGGCCGACCAGGAAGAAGTTCCGTCGAACGGTGGCACTTTGAATCCACGTAGCGAAGGTGTTGTAGCTACGGGAGCTGCGATTCCATCCCCAAGCTTAAGGTAATCCAGCGTTTTCTTTACGTCAGCCATCACGGTTTTCTTTACGTCAGCCACCACGTTGTCAACCCGATTATTCACTTGGTCGATCCGGATTTCAGCTTCCGACAGGCGGTTGTCATATTGAGCAACCTTATCCTTCACCTCCTTCATGTCTTTCCCAAAAGTAGCGTGAAGGTCCTTAATAAGGAGCATCTGCTCCTCCTGGCGGCGCGCTTGCTCCTCCTGGCGGCGCGCTTGCTCCTCCTTATCATGTTGGAGCTGTTGTTCCAACCGACGAGCCTGTTCCTCCTGTCGGCGGGCCTGTTCCTCTCTGTCACGCAGCAGCTGTTCTTCCAACCGACGGGCCTGTTCCTCCTTGTCCCGCTGGAGCTGTTCTTCCAACCGACGAGCCTGTTCCTCCTGTCGGCGAGCCTGTTCCTCCTGTCGGCGGGCCTGTTCCTCCTTGTCCCGCTGGAGCTGTTCTTCCAACCGACGAGCCTGTTCCTCCTGTCGGCGGGACTGCTCCTGCAGCATCATCATCAGGGCAGCAAAGTCTGGTGCTGCTGATGCTGGAGCTGCTGCGGACGTTTCGGCCTCCGTGGTTGGTAGCTGGCCCTCCGACCTCTGCGGCATAGCTCCACCAAAACGTCTCTGGTCCGTCTCCTGTTGACGTTGACTCCGGGTACGGATACCCTCCGTGTCGTCTTTAGGTAAAATCGGCATGATTTTAATCCTTGCTTCTGACACCAATTGTTACGAGCTTCGGGTTCGTGACAATAAAAACTGCCGATAAAAATTACCAAAAGTTACACTTTAATTAAACACTAATAACAACTCAAACACACTAATTATAAAACACAATCGCTCTTAAGTCGCACTTGAAGATCGCTTTCGATGTATTCGCTTCTATCGCAGAACCAAGTCTGCTTAGTCGCGGCTAGTCCCGGCCTTATATAGTGCCGCAGATAATTCCAGAATCTTCTATTGTAGAAACATCTAGAATGTTCGAGTACATACCGGCCCCGACTGACCAGATGTCGATAGTTCTAGTAAGTTCAGCCAATCGATAATAGATGGCGCTAGTGAAGAACTAATAAGTTCTTCTACTAGAAACTAGATGGCGCTAGTGGTAACTAATGTCACCATCATCAGGCATTAATTGTGGCGCGCAACAATACCAAGGAATGACATGGAGTGACTTTAAGAAGAATCGAGCCAAGCAGCCCGGCAGCCGTCAGCGAAGCCTTTCGTGTGCTGCAAGTGAGGTAAACCAGGACATATCGCAGCCGGGTGCACGAGTAGTGGCAGCCAAGCCAAGCGGATGGTGGACAACGTGCGGGAAGTCGTGAACAGCGAGTGGACGTCGCAAAACTACCCTCAGACACGTTAGAACATAAAGGTGAGCTGTATTGTTTTGTTTACGATTCTGGTGCTGAATGCTCATTAGTAAAAGCGAGTTGTGCAGCCAAATTAAGTGGCAAACGAGTTAATAACGTTGTTGCATTGACTGGTATTGGTCAAACACGTGTATTCAGAACAGAACAAATCATATGTAGTGTTGCGATTAGCGAGCAACAGCTTGAGATTTTATTACATTTCTACCCGACATTTACTTGCAAAGTAATATTATGATAGAACGTGAAATATTGAACCTAGACTTTTCGATTAACATGTCTACGACAGAGTTTTTGTTGCATAAAGCTCTTGTAATAAATTCAGTTTGAAACGGTCAACAAAAGAAAGCTAGATTTGATAGAACAAAGGCAGCTGTAACAAAATGTTCGGTTGACGATTTAGTGTTATTAGAAAACGAAGAGTGAAATCAGATTATAAGACGTTAGATCGGAAGTTCAGAGGTTCGTTTACGGTAGCAGAAGTTTTTGCAGGTGATCGCTATACGTTAAAAGCTTTAAATTCTAACCTTACAAGTATGCACATGATCGCATAGGAAAGATGCCACAAGATTATGTTCCAAGTGAATTGGACATAATTAGTGAAGAGTTAGACGTAGAAGATGCGGGCGAAGGCCCATCTACTGGTACTGACTAATATTGACGCACAATAAATGGCCATAACTTATCAGTGAGAAGTGACTGGTAATGCTATTTTGTTGTGGGGCTTATCAGCGAGAAGTGACTGATACTGACCTACGTATATGCGGGCTTAGGAACCAGTGAGACGAACTGGTACCGTCCCATATCTATCAGACTCAACAGCGAGACGAACTGTTACCCATTTGCTGTCATTTGTGCATTAATATTGAGTAGCCTTGTACCTAATGTTCAGAAAGTTTGATTACAAAACTGGTATTCTTTTATGTGCGTTTATGGCATGCATGTTGCATAATTTCGATGTAGTCAGGATTTACGCTATGATTAGATAATCAAAGTTTGTTTACATTACTCTGATTGAATCAATACTTTAAAAACCTTCAACTCTAGGTACTCACATACAAACGATGCCTCTAAGTATGTAGTGTTCCTAACGAGTTAAATGTAGAAGACGATGAGGAGAGTTCCTCCACCGAGTAGTAGAGCACATACCATGGCTATTAGGTCACACTGTACGCACTTGTCTGTAGTCGTAACTGCAACTCAGTTGTGAGTTGTTCAGGGGGCGATGGGCAGCTGGTTGGTGGTGCAGCGGGGACCCAGGTCTCAAAGGAGACTATTGTTGTGTTGGTCTTGTAATGACCTGAGAGTCATAGACTCTATGTGAAGTGATGTGTGTTGGTAGTATCACTTGAGGTGATGACGATATGGGTGGCATGAGTGTCACTAGCTGCTGCGGCAGTCAGACCATGAGCGTTTTATGTAATCTACGAGTTAGTTGATATAGTTTCTGACCAATTATTACTAAGGCTTAGAGGAATCTTTTGGTATCGATGATAGTTTGGATCAGAGTATTACAAACGAATTTGAGGATAGTGATAGTTTTGTTGATGAAACAGAGTAGAGATTTAGTTGTGTGTGCTATGTGGGTTTCGTGAGAAACCATAAAGTCCAGGAGTGACTGGGCTATTCGATGGGGATGCGCAAATGAATTTGAAGAGTTCAGTAACTGGAGTTTACTAGATAGTATGAGACACATGCATCTTAGTTGATTCTTTTGATTGTAATCTTGAGATTTAGAAATCAAATAGTGGGTAATGCTCTGAACTCTGCTATTGTTAGTTTGTTCGAGATTTCATTGTGTTTTTGCCTGGACCAAATGTGGCCAGGAGTGACCGAGCTATATGATACTTTGCGGGTATGTTTCTTTACAGATTAGCACACGAGGACGTGTGTATAGCAGGATGGCCGTGTCGGAATCATTCGTTTGACTATTCGGAACGTTAGCGCCATCTCGTGGCGCTAGACAGAGTCTAGCCTGACTTCGTGGTGGGACGAGAGTAACAGCTACAAAAGCCGTGTGAGCAGAGCTCTCGAGAGGATCGAAACATTGGACATCGTACGAACAACATGTGCTCAGAAACTGTCAATTGCGTCCCGAATCATTGAGTTGTGTGAGTGTGTGATTCGCTAGTGTGACTAACTAGTTCATAAGTTCTAATCTGTAACTGTGTCCACAGTAATTAAAATATGCCTGATGCTAACGAGATACAGATATACCATCTCCGACATATACATTGCTGAACCGTGCAGATATTATGTTTAACAGACATTTCTGCTAAATGTTAGTATCTCTGGCTTTAGATGCCGTTGAGATCTCAGGTGGCTACAGTCAAACAGATATAATTAGAACGTCAGGATTGAGGAGCCAAAGAAACGGCGTTCATCTACAAAATTTACTCTGTTTTACTATTTTATTCCTATACTGCAAAAACAAACACAACACCTGCTAAATGATCATTATGTCGAATATATTAATTGATCGCTTACATTCAATAGAAATTCACCTCTTGAGTGTAGATTGAGGAGCCATACTAAAAGTACTGTATTTTCCTTCATTTTAGCGCTACATAAGCTAAATTTTTAGACGGTAATATGCACAATTGCTAATAATGATACAATTTTTTCAAAAATATTCATCTATTACTTAACAAGTTCCAGGTGGCTCTTCAATTCAGACGTTTAGATTGAGGAGCCACTTTTGCATTAAATATAACTAGTGACATATTTTGCCGCTAAATCTAGAATTCGTGCTGCAAAATCAGCTACATTGCTGCTAAATAATGGTGAGATCAGATTTAAAAAATCTGATGTGGCTTCTCAATCCTTACGGAGATCAGTAGGGACTGGTCAACTCTTTGCTTCCATGGCTTATTTTAATTTAATATAATAGGTATTGTATTGTTTTTTTTATCTTTCAATACGGACGCTTTTAACGTTCTGCATCGTTCTCACATGCATAATTTTTAACATGAAAGATGTAACCAATACTTTTTAACCATATTATTGTGATTTAAAAGAGTGTTCATGGAGTTTCTTGCCCGTTCTTCTCCATAGGTACCTACTACGCTTTGGAATGGGCAACTAGCTTCATATTTTTGACTGACCGACCCTTGACAATTCAAAAGTGCCTGTAATTGGTTTTGTTGAAATAAATAGTTTGAGTTTGAAATATCAGAATTCTAGAAAGAGGCCATTAATGGCCGCACTTTCGCTTTGTCTCTCTCGTACTTTTCGGTCTGTATCATAGACATAGAGAATGGACTGAGCACCGCGTATTCAGTTGTGCAGTGAATACCTACAGATCGAAAAGTAGGTACAAGAGAGATAAAGCTGTATTATATTTCATGCTTGTAACATATCAGTTTAGTCTTTGGAACATCGATATATTTTTCAAATAAAGCTGTCGCTATGTTCTATGTTCACCTTCTCTCTTTAGAGAGCGGTCAGTTTTCACTGTTTTGTGAGAGTTCATTCTCTAGGTCTATGGTCCTATCGAAATCGAACCGTCTCGGTACCTACTAAAATTATAGCTTTAGAGATTTATGGGGAACCGTAGATGATAGATTTGGACAAGCCCAAACTTACTAGGCTCCTAGGTACTTGACATTTGAACCACGCCCCCAACCCGAAGCCATTTTGGATAAATTTCCTAAATGGCAAATAAAATGTACTGGTACCGAAAATATTACTTTTAACCGACTAATTACTATAAATAAACATCATCTGCCTAGCCTTTTGCCTGTTAGAGACGTTTCAGTAAAAGACACGTTTATTCGTTCGCCATTTTATTAGCAGAGAGAGTTGGAGCATGGTTGGAGCATAGACCACAGACAATATAAAAGAGTGTGTACCTACTACTTCTACACACAATATTATACATTGCCAACTATGTTGGGGTTGGCTTCCAGTTTAATCGGATGCAACTGAATTTTCGGTTTAAAGAAATTTTATTTCTCATAAGAAATAAAATTTAAGATAAGAATTTTACATGGAACAACTGCCGCATATAATATATTCTGCTGCTATTTTCAACTCGTTTCTTTAATGGCTTCCACATATCCATCGTCTAAGGTTCCTCTTAGTTGTCATGTGTGGCCAGACAAAAATAATCTTAAACACACAATGGATTCCTCCCTCACCCATGTTGTGATGTGATTCATCCAATAATGATCATCCATCCATCATGCGGGTATATATTGCTGGTTTTTGGTTAGCCCGCGAGCCTTTTCTACTTTATATTGCGTGGAACCGTTCCTATTAAGCCAAGCAAAAAATACTGAACAAAGTTGCGAGCTTATCACACTGCAATATATTAGACGGTGCGCTGCATGTGTTGCGGAAATATGACTAAGGATACTCGATGAATAACTTCATTTATATTTTTGATAGTAAATAATTATTTTCAAAATATTTTACTTAGGTTTTTAGTGTTGCAACCACAAAATATAGATAATAAATAGAAAAGTCTCTAGTCTGTCTCTGCCTAGTCGCCCTCTATCGTCAGCAAACAGTATTTTTTTATAATAATTTCCGCCATTACGTTCCGCCATTTTGCTTGGTCGCGGAGTGAACGTAAAATTTATTCTCATGTATTTTATCGTGGATAACTATTAGTTAGTTTAGAAATAGTGTCTCAATTAACAGTAATGGCTTGCTTAAATACACTTAAGTTAGAAATCAAAACTTTAGAACAAGTGTTTCCAAAAAACCATGAACGGTTTCAGATAATGTCAGCCAGTGTCGACGAACTGACCTGCAGATTCGTTGGCAAAAACGGAAAGAAATATGAAATACATGCCAATATTACTGTAAGTACCCTATTTACCTAATAAACGTATGTGACCTAAAAATTAATATGTTGGTTGCGGGGTGCACTTATTGATTATCTTGAGCTGGGACAAAGGGTCGTTGTTTATGAGGGCAGGGCTGTCAACAAAAGGTTTACGGAAATGAATTTACATTTCCCTGTTGCAACTACACGTTTGTCAAGTTTCTGTGTAAATTATTTACAAAACATTGATGTTTTTAACTTAATCAATAGTCGCGCTCTAACGAGTTTGCGGATCATATGTTTAATGAGCATACGGTGCCATGTCGAATCGCTGTATCGATCATTTCGGGCGCAGAACATTATCAGTGTTCGTGTTACAGCTATTTTATAGAGAGAGTAACGTCTGTTTTGTTTGGATAACGGTATACAGGCTCGTTTTTGGGACAAAGGCTCTTAGTCATCCTATCTACCTGCTTTTTGTCATGAAGACATTTTGTTGGACCCATTACTGTTTTTTTTTTTACTGATGCAACAATGCAAGCTTGGAATGTGCTTAGTGGCCTTAGCTGGGCCATTCATTGATAACAGGTTTTAGTGTGCACTGAATATACTTAACTAAACATTACTATTTACTAGGATTCATGTGTAGTATAAACATGTATTGTTTATGTACTATATGACTATCAATGATATAATACCAAGCAATGATTACATACAGTTATCAATATTTGGTACATAGTTACCCATTGAATGGTCATGTATTGTTCAACAAATACTGTATTGGTATTTGAGAACCTAATTACACCAACACTTCTATTATCTTATGCCCATTTGGTTCTAATAAAGACTCCTGAATACAACATTGCATTAAAAATTGTTTATTTTTTGGAGCACCAGCAATGAAATACTGACCTGAATAATGTACTGCAAATTTCACACAGTCCATAAAACAATAGTTTTATGACCATTAGCTTTTTGCAAAATTATTGCCTTGCCCTAACTGTATTTGCAATGTGCAACTGCTTGTTTTTACTATATTTCTTTAGGTTTGCATATATTATGTTGCAAACCTGAAGAAATTGTGTTGGGATTTTAAAGGTGTGGCAATGCTTTTTTAAAGGTGTGGCAATGCATTTTTTATTTGTTTGTCATTAACACTTGATCATAATGGTCATCATAATTTTTTCACCAATCTTTTTATGTCAGCAATATAAATACTTATTCCCAGTTTTAAAACCCAATCAATACTCCCTACATTGTGTGTCTCCCTACAAACTGTTGTGAATGGTTGGGTAGAATACCAAACACTTATAAAAGCCAACTAAGAACTTAACTATAATTTCTAACTACATGACGTAATCAGCCTATATAATGTTCCCACTGCTGGGACACAGGCCTCCTCTTTATGAGAAGGAACTACACAAATCACACATAAAGACACGAAAATGCATATTACATACTGCTGTGCATGTTGCCCTTAAATATTTTTAACTGGATGACCCGGTGAACTTCTTACCACTTGAGATTGATCGGCAATTCTCATACAAAATTTATATTTTTCAACTGTAACATTGGTATTTTCCAAATAAAAAAAAATCTAAACCATCTCAGTACTGCGGCAAACAAAAAAAAAAATCAAATTGGTTAAGCCATTTTCAAGTGTTTGCGAGACTAATGAACGGCATTGATTTTTATATATCAATCTGCCTGCCTAGCCTTTTCCCAACTATGTATGGTGGGATCAGCTTCCAGTCTAACCGGATGCAGCTGTGTTGTACTGATTTTTATATGTAAATATTTTACTTAAATAAAAAAAAGTATAAGCTGCACAAGAAATACATAAACTATAAAAAGATCATTGTTTTAATACACTGCAGTCCATTTTTGATATAAAATCCACCTAAACATATTGTAGGTCAGTTCACTGTTGACAGTGTTATTAAAGTAATGCAAGATAGCATTCTACTTGTGCCAAGTAGTAACTATTGATTTTGAAGTAAGCTGTCCCTGAAAGTGGAGTGTTAGGTTGATTGCACACATAGCAATATTATTGATCTTTAGTCAATGTGAATTACATACCTGCCATAGCTGGTTAAATTGTCTTTATTTATACACAGAAAATTACTTTAAACACAGAGAATTGAGGATTTAAAAAAAATATTAAGGTATAATTATAAGTGAAAATAAATATAAAATAAAGCTGAAGGGTAGTAATGTTATGACATTACTAGGGTTTCATGTTTGGTATCAAACCCTACTTAGGTTATTCTCAGTAACATTCCTGGTGCCACACCCTACTGCCAACCAACACTGCCTTCCCTAATTATCATCTATCAGTATGGGCTAACGGAAAATAAAGTCATCAATTACAAATAACTACAATTTCTTTTTTCTCTTGTCTCAATGCGCAAATTTTATCTGACCAATACATAGAAATGTGGCCAGCTCTATCACGTCCCTCATTTAAATTCTGGATAGTGAAAGTAGTTGTCTATAACATTCAGGAAAAAGATGCAACATATCCTGTAATGTGCCACGCCCAAAAAATAGTGCGGTTCCAGCCCTTATTGTCCTACATTTTAGTACAATGAACATATTATACTAACATCACGCCTTGTTTCCCTGAAGGGTTGGGCAGAAGTAGACCTATAGTACACCCACATTTCCCCAGTTTTGTTTAAGTCCCATGTAATTGGGGCGAGTCTATTGCCATCAAGCGGGCACAAATTCAGACTCCAGGCAGCAGCCTGGAGTCTGGATTTGTGAGAAATTATAGTCTCAGTTGCTACTGAAAAATTACAATGAACTAGAATTTCTTCTTCCTCTCCTATGTCCATGATTCAGTACAACCAATACATTAGCATCCTGGATAGCTGTTGCATCCCTTATTTAAATCCTGTAGGGTTGCAGGTAGTTTTGCTTAATGGGCAGGATAAAAGAAGCAACAGGGTATGTTGCTTCTTTTATCCAAAAAAAGCTGCAAAGGGGCTTCACACTCTTTACATATCTATTGCCACGCCCAACTATTGCTGTTGTCCCTTATTATGATACCTTTTATTACAATGAACATATTATACTAACATCACGCTTTGTTTCTCTGAAGGGTTGGGCAGAAGTAGACCTATAGTACACCCACATTTCGCCAGTTTTGTTTTAAGTGCTATGTAATTGGGGCGAGTCTATTGCCATCAAGCGGGCACAAATTCAGCCTCGAGGCTGCTACTGAGAAATTACAATAAACTATTTTTATTCCTCTCCTATGTCCATAATGTCTCCTATACAATGAATATGGTACATAAGCATTCTGGACAGCACCTCCAGCAGCAGCATTCTGGCTGTTGCTTCTCTTTTTTAAATCCTGTAGGGTTGCAGGTGGTCAAGAAAGAAGATGCAATGTATCCTGTGAAAAAGCTCCACCCACAGTCACAATCTCTCACCTAAAATTTTTATAAACATATTTTTTGCTTGCCAGGAGACATACCCCAACACACCACCTGTATGGTTTGCTGACAGCGAGGATCCCATAGTTACAAATGCTGTCCAGATCCTCACCAACACACAGGGCAGAGATAACCATGTTATAAACCAGGTAAGGATTTAAAATGTATGTTAACTACTGTGCTACTATTTTTATATGACGTAAAATTTTTGTTTTATATCCCTTAATTATTTTTGTTGTGTGGTTTATGGACAATAGTTATCAGTAGGCTAATATTTGTACACTATTAAGCTGTCGATTACACTAGATAGACTTGCAGTGCTTAATTCCTTCTTGAGGCCTATCTCATCTTTAATTGAGGAATGTTGTTTGCTGTCTCTGCTACAGTTTTATTATTTATTTAACCATTTATGCACACACATATAAACAGACAAGAAGAAAGGAACAGAAAATACATACAAAGGTGATGCTTGTTTCTAAAATCTCGTCCAGCATACCTAGGATAGGAAAGTAGATAAAAAGTGATGTAGACCATGTGTGTAAGAATAGAAGAGAAAACAAAATACAGCAAATCAAGAAACAATTCATTCATTTAAATATAAACCATATGAGAATATACTTACACACATACATACTTCTAAAATAAATATCACTAAAATATACATATGTAATTATGATGTAAAATGAAATAATAAATACATGCTACTATGACGAAGTGGAAATATCTTAAAAGTCTGGAATTGGTCTGTTCCTGACTAATTCATCCGCCTTCCCTACAATTTATTCAGGGTGGTGTAGCAAGTTTTCTTCCACATAATCTTTATTAACCGTTAGCGTCGTGTTCATCTTGAAACAAAATTAATTTAAAAATTTCTGGATTGGCTCCTGCTTCAAAATTTTTCCATAATTACATCTCTTGAATTAGGTAATTAACCAAGCCAGACATTAGTCATTGTTCTACAGAAATTGTGAGTAAGTTCCTGTTAGTTTGGTTTTAAAACTCACATATTGTGACACACGGTCATTCGTCTGATCATTAAGGAAACGATAATAAAACAATATTACTAAGTATTAATAAAATAATAAGTCATATTCCCAATAAGAGAAAGGATTGTGTAGTGGCAGATTAAGAGGTCAGTTACTTGTTCGTAAGGCTTATTATTAAATAAATAGCATTAAATATGTGTTTTAATGTATTTTATTTGGAGAAACTATAAATTCGCTTATGATCTGAGAATCATTATAAAATCGTCTCACGAATGCACCCGGAGAGAAGGGCGAAGTTCGTCACTCACTGGACGCCTGAGGGAGGACATAGTCGTCGAGGTAGACCACGACGAAGATGGTGTGATGATCTGATAACGTTTGCAAGGTCAACATGGCCAGAGATCGCACAAGACAGGGAGGTTTGGAAGGAAAAAGGAGAACCTTTGCCCAGCAGTGGGACACAGCATAGTATAACAAAAAAAATATATCAAAGAATATTCCGAAAAGGAACAGCATCGGCAAAGCTTGAAAAAAATATTGATGGTACAGTTGTTGTTGCATTCACTTTGCAGACGTAGGTACATTCACTGAATAAAAAGCTAAATATAGCCCTTAGGGCGCGTCAATACAACGTGTAGGGGTTGTATTTGAACTCTGACCTTTGGATAACTGCACAGATCGCGGAGACGCCCCGTCGGTATTGTCACCGTTTACTTGGACTACGCTACGACGCAAATGACTTGTAGAAATCAGTGTTGATATGATTTAAATCAAATGGTTTTTCAGTAAAATTCTATAATAATAATTGATAATAATAATAATTGTTTATTACCACAAAGTTCAAGTACATTGCACTGTATACAGATTAGAGTTCTTAATTTAGCATTAGGTAGATACAATGATTTTGTTTAATTTAATATATAATTTTATTATCCTTCGAGGATTTGTAACCTAAAATTTAATTAGGATTGTTATATTTCGGAGTTTGGTTTGAACATTTTTTATAACTAGTATTATTTTTTTGCTGAAGCGCTGATTAGCCGTAAAACCGATTACCGTTGGGGTAGACGTGTTCTTGAGTGGAGACCGCGAATCGGTAAACGTAAGCTGGGACGCCCTCAGGCTAGGTGGAGCGACGAACTTCGCAGGATGGCTCGATGAGAGTTGCCGAAATTCGAGTTGAATGGCGTGCAATTGGAGAGGCCTATGTCCAGCAGTGGACTGCTATAGGCTATGATGATGATGATTATTTTTTTAAGTTATAGTTCCATACTTGAGACATTTCTGTCAATAGCTGGTTTACTGCAGGATTTAGTATCTACGTTAGGCTCAGTTTATGGCACTCGCTAAATTCTATCAAACTCAATAAAAAAATAAATGATTTATTGAAAAATCGTGTTTTTTTTTCCAACCCTGGTAGAAACTGACTGCTTTGTTACGGACCACCTGCGGGGTAATTGCGTAACACACCAACAGTAGCAATGACTTTCATTTTGACAGTTCAACAACATTCATTGCGTTACTTACGTTGTTGAGCAGACAAATTTTTCGAACATATGAAGCAATGGATTAGCAATATCCTTCAAAATGATTCAGTGTTACGATTAGGGTGCGGATTTCGGCGCCATGAATTTTATTAGTACTGCCGTCTGTCTCTTGACGCTGTCATTTTCTAGATTTCGTGGTCTGCATTTAGCTGCAACCTTATAGAATAGAAGAATAGAATAGAAAACTTTTATTTCAGACAGGAGTCCATAGGGTTAGTAACAATTAATACAACAAACAACTACAATTGCTTATGCGTACAATATCAAGCAGAAATCAATAAAAAAGGGGTGGTGCCCATTTGCTCTAGGATCACTAATGCGTAATATTGAACTATGTATTTTCAATATTACGCGTTTTTAAATAATTCAATGAAAGATTTTAGACGAAACCAGTAATATCGAAGTTAACACAGCTTTTCTTCTGCTTAGGCAGAGATACAGTAATTTATAACAACTATACAAACTGTGTCTACATAGATTTTTACCTAAATTAAATTAAAGTAGGTGAATGATATGCATATGAAAGGAAACTGTTTCAGTACCTTCTCTTCATACTTACATACAAACAATTTACGTTTAAATAAATTAATTACGTTTAAATACACGTTATTTAGGGCCCGATATTTAGGTGAAGTCTTTTTTTAATAGAGACTCTTCCTCCCTTTCTCTTATTACACCATCCCAATTTAGGGAAAGGGTCCCTGAATATCGTGTAGTGTAATAAGGGTTTAAGTGTAAAAAATCATGTTTTATTTACTTATGCACATACGTAAACATTGTTTGAACACGAACTCGAGTTCATTGAACTCTGTCGGTACAAAAATAACTACCTAGCTACACAAAGTACAAATTGAACATGCCAGTAACTATTTTAATTTTTTTAAACACGTGCGAATTCCTAAATAGTTTAACACTTGCCAAATAGTGGTAACAATACAATTTTAAGGTAAGTAAATAGAAAAAAAAGTCTGACCATCATCTTGATTTTTTTAAATCAAGGGCGAGGTCGTTATTATGAAGGTGAGTTTCAGTAACATAGGAAGTTATCATTTGCCTTTCTTTTTAAAACCTCGACGTTTATTTTTTATCCGAAAAGCAAAATAATTAATAATTAAGTAGGTATAAAGTAAGTATATAATTTATGTAGGTGAAGGTGAAATTTTGTGGTTCTACGTATTACAGTGAATAATGTGGTAATCAATAGTGTCAGCGTTAATGTATTCTTCACTCCTACATGAGTCGACCTAGCTTTTTGGGTCTACATCGACAGAAAAAAAAGAGGACTTCTCTCGACACTTTAACTATATTATAACAGCTCTGTGGTAAAAAAATAGCCAATCAGCAAGGTGTAGTGCTGCTGACTGCTCCAGGGTGCGGCTGACGCAGATTTGGGCGGGCCGCACAGCATTGCAAAATGCCTTCTCCATCTCTCGTACATTTTGTATGAACTATCGCACACTACTTGTATTGAAGTGCGATGCTCTGCGGCCCAATGCGGCTATTATGTTTGCTTAGATTCAGGAATCACCACTTGTGATTTTACTGTCAAACTATTTACTAATAATAAAGCTGACGAGTTTGTTACGCGCTAAGTAATCCCTGGAACTAGCAGTCTGATTTGAAAAATATTTTTTTATTTGATAGCCTTATTCTTGAGGAAGGCTTTAGGCTATTTAACATCATCCTAGGACGCTTAGGAGCCGAGCAAGAAGAAATAAAATCAGAAAGAACGCTAGGCGAAAACGTAGTACCTAATAGAGTGGGCTGGCGATGTGATGCTACGTGGTGAGTCTGGGGAACAAGAAGTATCACGCGGACGAAGTCGCGAGCAGAAACTACTTATATAAATAAATTTTACCATCAAATAAAATAAAGTGTGATTTTCAATTTCTAGAGCCCTTCATTTCCACATTTCCCCCCACCTTTCCACCAACAATGATATTAGCAGACTCTTTGGTTTCAACACATTTTTTCATGTTGTTTCTAGGTCGGTATACTGCTGCGGGAACTATGCAAGCTACATGGCGTACCAGAACCACCAGATTTGGATTCATTGTCTCTTCCAGTGCACCCAGCTCCACAGCAGAGGTACCAAAAATATACTATACGGTTTGATGTCTTCCTCCAAGCTTTTTCCTTCCAGTACACTAATAGGGCAGGTAAGAGAGAGGAGGGCCACGTGGCCCCAGCGCGGGATGGTAAATCTCACATGCCTCCGATTTTTTGGCTCTAGGATATGCAGGTTTCCTTTACCGGATTGAGAGCAGTGGTGATGAAATTAATAACAAAGTAAAGCGCTAGCAGTGGACCGATCTGGCACCAGGACGACGTAGAGCCATTTTCATCCTGGTTATATGTATTTAAGTAACTAAAATACACAGACGAAGTCGCGGCAAACAGCTCGTTGCTTATAAATTCTCATTCTATTCTTTACTTAGTTCCTATATTTAGTAAAGTAGAGTCTATATGGAGGAAAATGAGTCCAGAAAAAAGTGCTCCTTACATCGATCGGTTCTGAACACAGTGCAGCATTGTGCTGACAAAATATTTAACTGCAGCACTTGACAATCAGCGTCGCTTTTCATATCAAATGTAATCGACTACACAACACTGAGAGCGTATAATTTCCTGCTTCTTAGGCTACAGTCTCGGATAAACGTTATCGGACGTATTCAGTGCATTGTCGTTCGCTGCGTCAAGATTCTTGCTAACAAGATGTACTGGTACTGATGTGGTATTTTTGAAACGCTCACTTCAGCTAGAAAAAATCTCTGAAGTTTTCGCTGACACCGTTAGGGTTTATATTTACTGACTCCAGCCATAAGATGTAATAATGCTGTTTGAAACATCGTCTTTCACCAATTATCAATACTTGTAATTAAAAGAATCATCATCTGCTTAGCTTTTTCCCAACTATGTTGGGGTCGGCTTCCAGTCTAACCGGATGCAGCTGAGTACGAGTATTTTACATAGAGCGACTGACTATCTGACCTCCACAACCCAGTTACTGGGTAATACGAAACCTCTTGGTAGGACTGGTTGTCCAGACTTTCGGGCTTCTAACGATTGTCAAAGATCCACGAATGACAGCAGGGACCAACGGCGTAACGTGCTTTCCGAAGCACGGGGGGGGGTCTTGGTATGTAAAGATGGTCACCTATCCACGGACCAACCGCGGCAAGCGTAGCTTAACCTGATCGATCGACCCGTGCGGCAGATACTAAGAATACAACAGAATATCTATTCTACGTATTTTATTTTGTGAATTTTGAACGGTTTTAAAAGTAAATATACCTAATTTTGTCAAAGAGAGACTGGAATTAATTTTGTCGACTACGGAAAGATACAATCAAGGTTAAATTACGATGTTTGCTGAAATGCTGTGGAGCTTAGTCATCTTGCGTGCCTTGCAAGATTATCACTAAATTCATATCGATTATTTTTATAACACTCGTGTGCAATACATTCAAGGCTTTTAGATTTGCAAGCGATAGCAAAAAAGCCTTATTAGCACCTAATTAGGTTTTTAATGTAATTTAAAGACATGTGGCTAGTGTCCCAGCAGTGAGCATATTTTAGGCTGATTATGTTTACTTTTGTGACAAAATATTATCTTTTATAACTAAAAAAATATGCCAGACTGGGTTCGGAATGATAATTTAATATCTCAGTGTGATCAGTAGTGGGCCAGATACCTACAATAAGAAATACTTTAATATCCATCAAACACCTATTTATAAAGATTTGCTAATCGGGCTAAGAGTAGTGCTGCTTGTCTGGATGATAGCAATAGGCTTGCATCACATGGGACTTACATACATACGGAATACAGGTTTAAAGATATGAATTAATAGAGAATATGTCTGTCTTTTTAGGGTTCCAAGTGTAACGTCAAACGGCGCCGAGTCCGGAACAGAGGAGGATGAAGAGATGGCAGCAGAGGAAGATGAATCTGAGGGAGAAGACGACTTGCCACTTGAAATGGTCGACGAAGCAGCACGCAGCAACAAAGTATGTAGCATTTGTTTGGTTTATCACTTGGGGTTGTGTGATTGGATGTCTTGTAGGTAAGGAAACAGCTAGTTCTTCAAATTAAGGTGATATATTCTCACCAATCGGCAATAATCACTATCAATTAATTAGGCGAGGCGGGAGCACGTTGTTGACCTGTCGCGGCCCGACCCGTGAGGAAAGTGACTGAGACATTTTAATAAAAATGGCTACCGAGAACGCACGCTGGTGATGTTCGTATTATTTAGTTATTTTAGTAACATTTAGTGTTTGGTATTCCAACACGCTCGTTATTCTTAAGAGTTAAACTTAATACTCAATGATTTATTATTTATTACACACTCAAAATACCATTTCAGACCTCAATCTACATGGTCTTCACATGACCTGACCAAGATTATGTATGGACTTTAAAAGTGACTGACTCTGAATTGGTTTCGGCCTGTCTTCTCAAGAGTAGTCAGTTTTTAAAATATGTAAAATCGACGACGTGTAAAAGTGTTTGTGCAAACCTATTTACAAGAATAAAATCATTTATCACTATCATTTACATTCCACAATGTGTACGTGTGTCCAGAATTGAACTACGATTTCGGAGACAATTATGCCCGCGTGCTTCATAATCACTAAAGGCGTTTAGCGCTACACGTATTTAAAACATCGTCCTTGTTCTGTCAATCCTTTGAAGATGACACAGGCAGAAGATAGCAGATATTTTAAATATATTTAGCGCTAAACGCATTTAGTGATATGTGCCCCAGAGGTGTGAATAACTGGATTAACCAGCAATAGGTTAACCGATAATCCTACTTCCTACTAATATTATTTATATGTGAAATGTATTATATTAAAAAGGAAAGTTTGTATGGATGGATGGATGGATGGATGGATGGATGGATGGATGGATGTTTGTTACTCTTTCACGCAAAAACTACTGAACTGATTTGGATTAAATTTGGCACACAGATGGTTTATAAGCAGGATTAACATATAATATATTTTCATCCCCACATTCCCACGGGATCGAAACTTATGCGGGTGAAACCGCGGGGTGCAGCTAGTGAATAATAATAATAAGCCCATGACTGGAAATGGTTTTATAGATCGTCGTTTTTTCATAGAAAATGTTAGGATTCTTTAATGTATATAAGCCATCATTCTATCCTACAAAGCAGCATTCCACATTGCACCACACACAAAAGTACATTGTTAGTTTAAATGTCGTAAGAAGCGATAAAAGTTATACTGATACCCATCTTTATGGGCTACATCATTACTAAACGACAGGATATGTAACCATTATCATCACACTTAAGAGGTAGAATTTTTGAACGCAATAAAACAATTATCGGTCAGTGCACATGCACAGACATGTACAGTGAATGTGCTGCTACCATTATATCTTTGCATGTTCTCGTAATTTTAAGAAGGTTCACAGTCTGATCTCAGTCTCAATCTGTCAAAAATACCTCTTAATTCTCTACACTTTTGACATGTTATTGACATTGGTTTGTCGCCGAGATGAGACTGTGTCTAGATTTTGAACGTAGGTCAATTCTCATAATTAAAAATTATGAGAATTGACCTTCAGGTTAACAGTGCCTACCAAAATAAATTGTCAGATCAAAGAAAGAAAGAAAATTAGTTTATTCTGCACAAATAAAACGCACATTCCATAAAAATATACAAGTTGTATCAAAAGGCGTGGTCTACTTTAAGGGTGTGATGTAGATCATCAAACTGAACAATTATCTTCATGAGACTAACATCGTAATCGCGAAAAGAATCCGTTTGATGGTCTGATTCACACCTTGTGACCTGTAAGTAAAACATAGTTTTACTACAAAACATTATATACTCTAATACTTAAGCCCTAAAACCAGATTATTACATTAATTGCGTCTCAATCCTTGGTAAAAAGCATCATACCAAGACCACGTAATGTCATAATATCATGCAGTCTCGACTTTTATTCTCGATGGATACATGAAACAGTCGAAAAGTGTCAAGTTTCAGTAGTAGTGCAGTTTGTACAAAAATGGTTTTCTGGTTAGAATGGTTGGGGTGCCAATGAAGATACATAAACAGTCGAAAAGTGTCAATTAGCTGTGCAGTTTGTTAAAAAAGTTGTTTTTTGTTGGTTAAAAGGGTTGGTGAAATTGCTTAAATTTAAAAACTTATTGGGAAATATAAGGAGGCCCCATCTGACACAACATACATACAGAGCCGAGCAAAAATAATAAAAGTCAGAAAAAAACGCTTAGCGAACACGAAATTATAGCGCGTGCGGGCGATGCGATGCGACGGGATGGGATGGTGGAACGACGCGGACTAAGTCGCGGGCAGAAGCTAGGACTCACATAAACAAAAATGTGCAGAATGCAATGATCGTCATGCTGTGACATAGGTCATTGTGACAAAATTTACAAATTCTATTAGCATAAAGTCTGTTTTTGTTCTAGGTATGTTAAATTCAGTGTGAATGGGACTGTTGAAGTTCATATAACTTCGAGTTTCGTATGGAAATATAAATTTATGCGAATTTCACTTGTTTATCTTGTTATTATTCACCTGCATTACGTTATGGAAATCTGTGTGTCAATGTCGTATTATTTAAGACATAAATATGGCTTGCTATTTGAATATGGAAGCGCCTCTCATCAATATTAAAACGCATATTTCAGAAATATGTAATATTCATTCCGTACTCATTTTCCATTCATTCTGGTTCCTACATAGAGAGGGGCTTCTGGCTAAGTAATAACAGCCGCACGCACGGGTCGATCGACCAGGTTAAGCTACGCTTGCCGCGGTTGGTCCGTGGATGGTTGACCATCTCTACATACCAAGACCCCTCCGTGTCTCGGAAAGCACGTTAAGCCGTTGGTCCCGGCTGTCATTCGTGGATCTTTGTCAGTTGTTACGGGTCGTCAGAAGCCCGAAAATTTTACAACCAGTATTATCCAGTAACTGGGTTGTAGAGGTCAGATAGGCAGTCGCTCCATGTAAAATACTAGTATTCAGCTGCATCCGGTTAGACTGGAAGCCGACCCCAACATAGTTGGGAAAAGGCCAGGCAGATGATGATGCTCTTGTCCCTACATAAGCTTGTATTCTTTTATTATACTAGCGACCCGCGCCTGCTTCGTATTATGGTGTTACAATCTATTGATGTGGCGTCATGTGTCAAAACATCGAGATTTATGTGCTATATTATCCAAGTTAAATATTATTATATTAATGTCATAAACACATAAACCTTCCGAAATAAATTCTCTAATTGGTAGTGATAATCGCGTGTGCTGCGCGCTGGATGGCGATATCGACAAAGTCGCGAGATACACCTGAATGAGGGACGCACGGAACCGGGAAGTATGGCAGAAGAAAGGGGAGGGGAGGAGGAGTGTTGGTATGACGTTGGCCGCTCTCCCTATCCTTTGCGGCCGAAAATTGGCAGGCGGCGGGGCCAATGACCTGACCTGTCGCAGGGAGACCAAGGGTGCCCAGACACGGGGTCGTCTGGCGCCCATGTGCTGGTTTGGTCCCTGGGGTGGCCACGGCGTGCTATGTGTTCTGGTGCGCCGGTGATGGGGAGTACTCCCCAGAGGAGGGTGCGGTGACGGACAGCCGCGGCGGGTTCACGGATGAGTGCTAACGCGTGCCCGTGTTCCCGCCGTAAGCGGCAGAGGAGGACACCGTGGAGTTACGCTATGTGTTAGAGTCCAACATAACTGCACTATCTCCCCGTGGTAGTGCAGAATGTATGAGCATTTCTCCACAATAAAAACAAAAGGCCTCTACCCCGCAGTGGGTGATTCCGGGCTGAAATTATTATGATGATGATAGTGATAACCGCATCAAAATCCATTGTAAACTTTAGAACTAAACGACGAAAAAGACTGAGAAAGCGACTTTGTTTTATACTATTCAAATATTAAAAATCAATTTTAAACCATGGGCGTTCTTATTGATTGGTATAGCACAACCGTAAGGAAATTTCGGCGTAAACAACATGGTTCTATAAATAGACTCTTTACTAGTGACAATACTTAGTACGCTGTGTGCTGGGGACTCAGTCCAACTACTAGCAACTTTGCACTGAATCAGTGGAAGAAAAACGCTGCACTAATTGATTGCAGTAAATTGTTATTGTCGCTTATATTCTCAACATATTCTTACAAATTAATCTTAAATCTAATCTAGCTTAATTAACACATAAAACAAGTATTAGAATCTTGTGAGAAAGGTCCCATCTATCAAGCTTATGAGAAGGATAAATCATTTTTATCATTGTTTTAACCCAAGAATTGCAAACTTAAGTGGCTGTGGGCGGGGCACATCGATCGCAGGATGAATGGCCGATGGAGCCTAGACTTAGTTATCGGAACACGTAGCGGACCGGTACGTCGCGAGAATCCTAACGATGTTCCGACGCTTAGAAAGAAGGAAAATAAAGAAAGAAAAATAGGTTTATTTGTCACAGAAACACGTGCATACAAAAATATAAATTACTCTAAAAATAAAGAAAAATAAAAACAAAATAGCAGCACGGTAAACAGCTGCACGTCATGACTGTGACAAGAAGGCTTCCACTCGGCATGATGCCGTATAGGGGGACCTACAACACCCCGCCCCCAACCTCTTAGGGAGGGCCTATGTCCAGGAGTAAACATCTTTCGTCAACTAAATGATGATAAAACCAATCATTTGTAAAACATACACAGAACAGTTATAAAATATTTTTTTTTGTATTTCCAGGATGACATGGAAACAGAACACTTAGCCACACTGGAACGGCTGCGACAGAACCAGCGTGCAGACTATCTGTCGGGCAGCGTGTCCGGCAGTCTACAGGCTACTGACAGGCTCATGAAGGAGCTCCGGGACATATACCGCTCATGCTCCTTCAAAAACAATATGTATTCTATTGGTGAGTGTTACATCGCAAGTTAGTGAGTCGTAGTGAGTGTGTTGGGCAGCATATACTCAAGGAGCTAGGAAATCTAGGGCACTACTCATAGACATAAGTTTATACAACACCCGCTCATGCTTCGCACAGGTGCAAACTACTGATGTGACGACCAGTAAAAATATTCAAGATATCTTTGTTATATCTACGTTATATATTAATGTAATATACACGTCATACTGTCCTACATCCTGTCCTACGAATAGGTAGTTTGTGAGGATGGATGGATGTTTGCTACTCTTTCACCCGAAAACGACTAAACGGATTTAAGTGCAATTTGGAACACATATAGTTTATTACCACGATTAACACATTCCCACGGGATCGAGACTTACGCGGGTGAAACCGTGGGGCGCTGCTATCATACACTTAAAGCTTTCGGAATAAATTCTCTAAATTATGTTGAAAACCGTATCAAAATCCGTTGCGTAGCTTAGAAGAAGAACGTGGTCACACAGACGGACACGAAAAGAGACTTTAATTTATAATATGTATAGATTATCTTTTGAGTTGTCTACATCTACTGTGTATAGTGGAGAGACGATGCTTAAACAGATGCCGCTAACGTAACCTAATCTAACCTGCGGGTAATTGCGTAAAGCACTATCAGTAGCAATGGGTTTCATTTTGACAGTTCAACAACATTCATTGCCTTATTTACGTTGTTGAGCAGACACATATTTCCAAAACATGGAGCAATGGATCAGCAATATCCTTCAAAATGATTCAGATTGAGATGATAGTGTGTTACACAATTAGGGTGCTGGCCAAAGAGGGTCTTGCCGAAATCAGAATTAATATTTTTTTTTATATTTCACCACAATATGCTTAGGAAATAAAAAAAATGTTGTTACATAAGTATCACTTGTCAATGTTAATACTGACAATGAGTCGCAAAGGTAGACGGACTGTATGCTCAATAGCTCAACTATAGTATACTTTAAGCTTGTGACTTTCATCAGTCGTACAATCATAGGCTACCGATGCTAAATTATATTATTATAATGTAGTATTTGTAGTTGTATTAAAATATGAGGCGAACGGTTGTGTTTAAATATGTTGATCAATTTCTTGTCCGCACTCTGCCATGAGTTGCGCTTCATATTTCGTATAATATACAGTAAAGTTTCTTCAAATTTTGTTTTTTCTATTGAAAGTAGTCTTCAAGTTACAGAAACATTTTTTTGTATTTGCCTGCAGTGTCGGAAATGCCTAGTTTGTCCATATGCTAATAATAAAACTGAAAAGTTAGTTTGTTTGAAGGCGCATTTAATCGGAATCTGTTTAAAAAACGTCTTCTGATTCTTGAGGAAGGTTATTTAACATCACCCTAGGACTCCAAAAGTCGGACAATGAAGTAATAGTGCGGCAGCCGATACGATTGGTTGGACCGGGGGTACAAGAAATTTAACCCAGACGAAGAAGCAGAAGCAGGGGCAGAAGCTAGCTGTTATATAAGACAATTTCTAAACGCCAGCGCCATAGCTATTAACCATCTGTTGACCGCATTACCAGTATGGTAACCAATCCCTCGCATCGTCGCTCAGGCAACCGCAGTCATCCTGTCGTATAATTTTAGTGCGCAACGTACCACATCGAAGTTGACGGTTATTTGAGGTGCAGTGTTCTTGTACCGTAACCGACGAAAAATTTCATGTTGACCAAGACCAAGGATTAGTACATGTTCAGAATCACGTACTCCTTGGTAGCAGCTTGTGCATGTCCCTGCCACCCTGTATTCTCCAATACTTGGACCTTGAGACTTGGGCTCGCGACGGTCTTGAGAAATAAAACATTTTTATATATTAAAATTTGCTGTGTGCTGCGGCCTCTGAGAGCGAGAATCTTAATTTTCCCCAGATTGAAAGTACCCACGTAACATCTTTGCAACTCTGACTAAAAAACCATCTCAATACGTTGAGTCGTAAAATCGAATAAAATAAACAGTTTCATATGCGTATTATTTGGCTCCTGATGAATAAAAGACCAGAGGGTCAATTCTCGTAATTTTAAGAACGTTCAGTCTGATTCAGTCTCAATCTGTCAAAAATACCTCTAAATTTTGACAAGATTTTGACATTGATTGTCGCTGAGATGAAATTGCGACTAGATTTTGAAAGTTTTTTACTACGGGAATTGGCCTCCTGATTACGTTCAAGATATTCTGACGACAACCAAACCGAGCTACATTGCATATAAGTTGCTTCAACATGCAAAGTAATATATCATCAATCACTCTTCCTAGCTTCCTAGCTTACGCTACTGCTTACCAAATTATACTAACATATTACAATCTCCTCTATTCCAGAGTTAGTAAACGATTCCTTGTACGAGTGGAACATCAGGCTGCGTTCAGTGGACCCCGATAGTCCCCTTCACAATGATCTGATGGTCCTCAAGGAGAAAGAGGGCAAGGACTCTATACTTCTCAACATCATGTTCAAAGAGACGTACCCCTTTGAACCGCCGTTCGTTAGGGTGGTGTACCCGATTATATCAGGTGAGATACATCTTTAGTTATTATTTTTCGTCGTTAATGTCCCACTGCTGGGCAAAGGCCTCCCTACTCTCTTTCCACCTCTCTCTGTCCAGAGCTGCCAAGGACCAATCTTTATCATAGGAGTCTAGCTCATCCCGCCATCTCCGTCTGGGCCTGCCGCGATGTCGTTTGCCATTAAGCGGGACCATCTTTAGTTGCCAAAGTTAAAATCAAATAAGAGCCTTAACATTATTTTGAAAAGAATGTTATTATAAGAATACCAATAAATAATAATAATAAAAGATTTACTTTCGAGTAACATGGACTTAAAGCGTTCGCAACAAATGGCTTACAAACTATTTTAGTAGTATTTACAAAAACAGTTTGCCACTCTGCATCACACATCACACCTGCAATCTAGGTGTGATATTAAATCCAATAAGGCCAAAAATTTTCTGACAAATTGTTAGGCGCCCGAAACCTGATGTGATTGGGTGAATGAATTATCTATATATATTAATTTTATCTATATATAATAATTAATATATATATTAATTAACAGCTAATCGCATCACTTACGTTTAATTCTGACGCGCCGAATATTTTCGCAACAGAAACAGGTCGTTACCCTAAAAAAAATCAACTTTCCATTCTAATCCTCTTATCACCAATTTCCAGGAGGCTACGTGCTAGTGGGCGGCGCGATCTGCATGGAGCTCCTCACCAAGCAGGGCTGGTCGTCCGCCTACACAGTGGAGGCCGTCATAATGCAGATCGCGGCCACGCTGGTCAAGGGCAAGGCGCGGATCCAGTTCGGCGCCACCAAAGTCGTGTCGCAGTCGCAGTACAGCCTCGCACGCGCACAACAGAGCTTCAAATGCCTCGTGCAGATACACGAGAAGAATGGTGAGATTGAGTATTTTACAGTATACTAGCTTTTGCTCGCGGCTTCGCCCGCGTGGAGGACGGAATTAAAAAAACATAATATCCAACTTGCATATTGATCGGCCAAACAGTTTATCAATTTCATATATACGTTTTTTTTATAATATAGATCTTTGAGATCAGGTTAGGCAGAGTCTGCTTGAGCCACAATCTACGTATAATTTGCCCGTTACATGTTATATTTTTCTAAGAATGGGTAAGAAGTTCGGGAGATTGATTATTTTATTGTTTTTTTTAGTAGGGCAGGTTAGACCTGCGGAATAATTGCGTGACAATCGATCGCAAAGCCTTTCATTTTGACATTTTAATTCCTAATCACCTGCTTTACGTGTTTGAAAAATTTGTCTGCACAACGACACTATCGCAATGAATATTGTTGAACTCACAAAATGAAAGCCTTGGCTACTGATAGTGTGTTACGGAAATAGCCCGCAGGCTACAGTCGAGATATTACCGTCTTTAGTTTGATATACTCATGCTATAGTTGGGAACGCTTAAATTTGGTCAAACATTTAAAGCAAACGGGCTCATAACTTGTGTTTCTGCAACAATAAGGCAATTGCAATTACTGTGCTCAGCTCGAAAAGCCAAGATTATCATCTTATATCTATCTGTTGTCAAGCATCAAAAAACAGCCACTAGCCACAGCTTTGAGCTCCATAACTGTAAAATGTTGGTACTCTTTCCAACAAAATTACTTTACAAGTACCTAATTATTGTAATTAATAACAGTTTTAACTTAACAAATTGTGTTTTACATTGCTAATATTTATAGAGATTTCCTGGTACTTATCAGTAATGTTACCTACCACATGTGTCCTTGTATTTATCAATAGTTACTATTAAACTTAGTAACATGTTATATTCCTGTTAAACATTCCTTCTTAGGTCTACTTATTGTTGCGTTTCGGCTGCTGAGCGCGATGTTCTGGACTAGGTCAAAGATCAAGACACTAAGTCAGTCAACGAAGATACGGGCCTAACAGAAAGTAATTCGAAACTTCGGAATGAACATACATTCGATTAATTAACTTTTTTGGACGGGCAACAACTATCAAATAGTTCTGTCATTCATTCTTAGGTCGGGCCCCAAACGAATCTTATATCCGTAGGTGATACGTAATAGGAATCTCCCGTAACTTCGGTCGAAACTACGGATTTTGTGCGAATGGTGTAGACACCCTGGTCAAAACTCTCAGAATAATACCGATTCTGGAGTGGGAATTATCTTTATTCTTTGTGAGGTAATTCATGGACCTCCGTCTGGGGAGAAGCTTTTATTATGTAATCATGAACGGGAGAAAGTGTGAGATTCGCTTCCAAGTAGTGAGTATGTGATATTCGCTCGCGTTTGCTCCGCGCCCCAACAGGGCGGGAATCAACCCCGCCTCTTATCGTCATGTCGCCGATCAATATTTTAAAAACAAGATGGCGCCGGCCTGTCCTTTGCTAGCTACCTGAAGGCCAATTCTCGTAATTTAAAACGATCAAAATCGAGTCGCAGTCTCAGCTCGCCGACAAAGAAATCTCGAAAACTTGTCAAAATGTAGGGAAATTTGAGGTATTTTTGACAGATTGAGACTGAGATCAGACTGTGAAGGTTCTTAGAATTACGAGAATTGCCCCTCTGATCTCTGAGAAGAAATGCCAAACAGTTTCAGAGGTCATGGCTCCCTTTACTTACATTATTATTTTGATATCAATATTTAGAGGTCTCTTAAAATTCAATGAAGTATTTTACAAGCTTTTATTTAACTTGCGATGTATGTATGCATGTATGTAACTATGTTTGTTCGGGTGGACTCTTGCAACTCAATTTTGAAACATATCTTCAACCGATTGAGCTGAAATTTTGCATGCATGTGTAAATCGGATGACAATGCAAAATTATTATGACATGGAGCTAATCTGATGATGGAACCGGAAGGTGGCCATAGGAACTCGGTAGTTAAACAACATAACCCCATCGGGCTTGGACTCGTATAATTTGTCTTGACGAGAACTTTGGTGCTAAATGGTAACGAGGGTCTGATGATGGAGCTGGAAGATGGCCATAGGAACTCGGTAATTAAACGACACAACCCCATCGAGTTTGGGCTCGTATGATTCGTCTTGAAGAGTACTTTGGTGCTAGATGGTAACCAGGATCTGATGATGGAGTTGGAATATGGCCATAGGAACTCGATAATTAAACGACACAACCCCATCGAGTTTGGGCTCGTATGATTCGTCTTGACGAGTACTTTGGTGCTAGATGGTAACTAGGGTCTGATGATGGAGCTGGAAGATGGCCATAGGAACTCAGTAATTAAACAATATAACCCCATCGAGTTTGGGCTTGTTTGATTCGATTTGACGAGTATTTTGGTGCTAGATGGTAACCAGGGTCTGATGATGTACAGGTAGCTTAAGTGCAGTAAACGCATATAACGAAAAAAACACTGCTACGCGCTACGAACTACGCCGTAGTCAATCTCGCATCAAAATTAATAAAAAGTTAAAAGAAAAAAAAAACTTTTTAAAAACAAGCTTTTATAACTTGTTAATAAAAAAAACTAAAAAGTCAAAAATAATTTAAACTAAATTTTGAACTAAAATTCTTCGGGTTTAAATAATTTTTAACTTTTTAGTTCTTTTTATTAACAAGTAATAAAAGCTTGTTTTAAAAAGTTTTTTTTTCTTTTAATTTTATTTTGTTTACAATATAACAAGTTTAAGTATTGTGGATAGACTACATCTATTGCAAGGCAACGTCGACTGCAGCCCTTAAGTGGTTGGTTAACGTAACAAACGGACGTTAAATATTAACGATTACGTACTCGTTATTATTTGACGTACAGCAAGGCCATCATTCTGTAATTGTAATGTGAAACAACACTTTTTTTTTGGTTTGACGATAGTTAGCGCCATTTTTGACGTATACGCGTGCTTCAAGTGGACGTGACACAACCAGCCCTAAGTTGTAGCCCAGTTGTCGCATTTACAAATTACAATGCAATTATGCAGTCTGTCTGTATTCAAGCCATTAACATGATATTCTGTGTAATTCCAGGATGGTTCACACCACCGAAGGAGGACGGCTAAGCAGGCCATCTCCCTGCCGTTACATTTAAGACTAAACGTGCAACATTGACAGTAACGCCCAAACAAACCATCAACCACTTCAAATTTGACAAGTGACTATGAGTTAGCGTGAAACTTTGCATTATAATATTCCATTATGATGTTCGTTTATTATTGAAACGCAATTATGTATGTGTTAAGTATGACTGAGGGACTATGTCGTTATCTCGAGTATTCTGTGTACTTTAATTGTTAAGTGCTATGTCTTACGGTGTGCGGGCGTTCGCGAGAGGACTATACAAGACTTATAGGAAATGTTTAACTGTGTAACGTTTTTGTAATCATTAATTTTCTCAGAAAAGTTATCCTTATGGTAGCCTTAGACGTTACTGGAGTGTAAAGTTAAAAAAATTCTTTGCATTTCTTTTTAGTTATTGAAATAAAAAACCTGTGATTCTTATGTTGTATTTTGTTTTTGGTAACCCTGCTTTGGACCTTGTAATATAAATAGCTGGTTTATTTAAATATTATAAATATAAATGATACAAATAAAATATACAATTTATCTTAACAACACGTTTTTGCTCTTTATGACCGACCATCACTTCAGAGTGCACTAACATAATAACCCCGCTTATACCCTGTCCATTAGGTAAATCGTTTTTTGGCAGATGGAACTAGTGATTGCAGCAACACACAATACATTGATTGATACACGTACGGTATTATAATGTATGTAAGAAGCCATAAATGAGATAATTCATTAAGATAAGGCAGTTTATATATTTATTTTATTACTCATTTTAAAGTTAACTTTTACGTCATCTGGAATAATTATGTAAGTTCTAAGACAGCTTGCAAAAAACGGTTAACCTAATGGACAGGATATACTTACATAATGGAATTGAGCTGACATCTGTCAATACTGCATTTAGCTGCAATCTCATAATTCGACGTTATCGCGTTTTTTTTAATGTTATTTCCTTTTAGTTAGGCGATATTATGTCTTTTTAAACTAATTTATTTTTTCTTCAAGAAATTACTTTATAGCTTAGCATTTATCAGTTTAGATTTCTGTTGAAATTTCGTGTTCGCCATCAAAGACTTTAGCCCGTCTGAGTGCTCCTTGCCACCAGAAATGTTAATCTTTTTACAGTAATCTGTTTCGTTCATGTTAATGTACCATTGTTTTAGTTTTGGGAATCTGGAAAGAAAGAAGAGACTGGTTATTTTTATCAATAAATGGTTTTTTAGTTTAGGTAATTCGGTAAAAATACAAAATTGATGATTTATGGTAATTTTTTTTGTTAAATTCGTTGCATACATACTTATTTCGCTTTCGAATATGAAGAATCGCTACAAAGGGTGCATAACAACCGACTGATATTAGTACCATATTATCTATATCCTAATATAAAAAAAAAACATTAATGCCAAGAAAATTCGTTAGTAAATCCTAGGTGAATAACGGACTAACCACGCTTATTCAGCTCTGTTCAGCTTTTGTCCATAGAAAACAACAATTTTGTATGGAGTTCGTATGCATCCGTAAAGCTGAACGGATGCGTATTGCGTACGCATTCCATACAAAATCGTTGTTTACTAAATATTTAGGACTTTTCTATAAAATATACTAGACTTTCCTTTCTTCTCGCAATAATATCCCAGTCAACACTGGCCAGTACAAACATCACCGATTCAAAGCTTCAAAGTTAAACATAACTTAGATTAGACATGATTAATGACATACTAACCTTTTTTCATCAATAGGAACTAATCCAACAAAAGTAGCCATAGTGGAGACTATACTCAAGTCTGCAATAGTTATCACATCATCTGCCATATACAAGTTCTCTGATAAATAATCTTCAAGCATGGAGTACGCGTTTACAATATTCCTGATCATGCTTTTGGACATTTCTGTAAGTCTTCCCATGTAGGTTGGTGCCTAGAATTATAATAGAAATGGGTACAAATCCATCAAATTTTTGTACCATAGGTTGGAATTTTTGGTGGATAAACGGAGTAACCGCTGGCAGAAATTAAGGTAAATTACATCAGTAGCAAGTCATGAATCTACTGTATACTGGAGCTGCTTGTATTCAGTAGATTCTAGCCATGGACTTGATCACAATCTCGTTTTGTCTCCCTAGCATAATCAACCTATAATGTTCCCACTGCTGACATGCCTCCTCTATGTGAGAGGGGGGTGGGCCGTAATCCACCACGTGGGCCCAAATGCGGGTTGGTGGATGGTACATTCTTTGAATTTTTGGTTCTAGGACATACTGGTTTCCTCACGATGTTTTCCTTCACCGTTTTCAGAGCAGTGTTGATGAAATTATTTACACAAAAGGCTGGGCTCACAACCTACAACCCGTAAGTCGGGGCCTTTACCACTGCTCTCTACACAAACAAAACCTGTTTAAATAAAAATATTACCATTACGGCCCTCAGTCTTTGAAAGAAAATCCCACAGTCGAAAAACAACCTCTGATGAACAGTTGCACGCTTTCTGCTATCAACTGGATACAACTGTGAATGCTCTGGTTTTCTATACTTTTCCAATAGGTAGATCATTATTGCATGACTGCAACAAAACATGTAACTGTATATCAAGCAACTGCAGTAAAACCAATTCTATGCAGCGAGCGTTAAGGTTTATTTTTAAAACATCGTTTACCTGTCTGCCAACCAGAAATCACCTTCGTCTAACATAGGTATAGTCCTCATGGGATTTTTCTGAAAACACATTTAATTGTTTTGTAATCAAGAATGGTGTACAGTCACGGGCCCAATATGTCAACATTTGGCAACTTTAAATTGCGTTTTTTTCGTGAAATAACGAAAGCAATGTTGAAATCCGCACACACATTACATAAACCTATGGGTTCTAAAATGCTATGTTCGTAAAAACATAAAATTTCATTAAAAAGTAAAGGAGTAAATCGCTTTTGAAATAGGCCGAGTGTATACATACTTTTGCTCGTGACTGTACTCGTCACCGGCGTGCGTGACCAGATGTATGAACGTCAACGAGACAAAAGGAATATGTAAGTATATGTAAGGACTATGTAGCAGGTGGTGTTCTGTAGTTTATGTATGACAAGAATTCAAAGGTAAGTGTCAACAGACGCCAGCAGGTCAAACTACCCGAAACTGTCCCATTTTCCCAATCAACCTTGAACCTTAGTGCTTTAGCGATAATGTTGATAATCTATTAAAGGAAGATCTGGCGTCTGTACATTTTTAGCCATCATCATCATCAGGCTAGCCTTTTCCCAATTATGTTGGGGTCGGCTTCCAGTCTAACCGGATGCAGCTGAATACCAGTATTTTACATGGAGTAATACGATTACAGGTAATACGATACCCCTTGGTAAGACTTGTTAGACTTTCGGACTTCTGACCACCCGTAACTACTATCAAAGATCACGAATGACAGCCGGGACCAACGGCTTAACGTGCTTTCCGAGGCACGGAGGGGTGTAAAAGATGGTGACCCGTGGTAAGTGTAGCTTAACCTGATCGATGGAACCGTGCGGCTGTTATTATTTAGGCACAAGCCCCTTGTAATGTAATGTACTGTATATTTTTAGCCATTGCCCTAGAAAGATTTATGGGTAAGTCGGTATCTACTGGCTTCTGCGTCAAGCAATGTCTTGCTTGACGCAGAAGCCAGTAGATACCACACCGCCACAGCTGAAGGTTTCGTTAACAGGTGTCCCTGTAAAAACCTTCAGCTGTGGCGGTGTGGCGTGGTGTGTGGTGTGTGTTCTTAGTCATAAGACATAATTTATGTAATTAACTATCGAATCGAATCACATTGGCTGTATGCCGAGTCCATAATGTAGTTCTAAAAAACATCTTCATTGTCCTGAATATCGTTGACGAAATACAATTATTACCGACCTTTTTCATTTCCGGTTCGTCTTGTTCCCGTAACACAGGGTTCAAGTCCCTTTGCTCGATATGATTCAGCCCTAAAATATCGATGAGCATCATCACAGCTCTAGCAGGAGGACTGGCGTCCGCTTTGTAGAGTATTGCCGGCATTCTAGTATCTGTTGGTAAAATAAATCCTACTTAGGTATTTATGTTTTATCAAACTTATAGCATTTATTTCAATTAGGCCTGATTTTATAAAGTTCTTTTTCGTTTCTAATTTTTGACAGTTCTCCCCTTCAAAAACTGTCAGACGTCAATTTTATTCTACGAATAAAAATGATCTGTCGGTTGAAATTATCAGAACTTTTTTTTTTTTTTTTGAGGATGGGAAATCATCAAATACCCCTCCCGCAATTATCAGACCTTAGCCCTTGTTTACAGGGACATTTAAATTAGCATATGAGTCCGTTTAGTCAGAAAGATGAAGCTACATGTAGGTACAGATCATGGTCCTTTTGTGCAGTATTATCTAGTACGTAAATACTTATTAAATTAGGTACTCACAAGACTTATCTTATTATATTTAAAACAACTGCCAGAAACTTCTCGTTGAATGAAAAGAACTAGGATAACCTTTAATCTTAATAAAAAATATTGAGATACAAAGAAAGAAGATAATTCGGTATACCAACCTATACTATATTATCTCCAAAGACCGATGCAAGTTCATGGTTGTTAAAAAAAAACGAACGTCTATTTTGTTTGTGTCATTGTACCTATTTAATTGACCTTTGTAACTAAAGTTTTTTGTTTCTTTTCGCATTTTTATCTAACTACAGTAAAAAAGATAATTATTAGGTACCTATCTTTTTTTGTTTTTTATGATTAGACTTTAGACACTTCGAGACGTAGGTAAATAAGTTGAGTATCAGGAATATAACCTAAAAACCCAGAGTAAGTACTTACCTATTTAAGATATTATCTTGGAGTACCTAGGTAGAAAATAAAGATGGTAGATAAAAATTGCTATTATGGATAACAGCACTAGTATGACCACCTCGGTATAGGTAGGTAGGTACTTACCTACTTACTACACTTTTTGGGTCAATAGTTGCATTCAGCATTTATAGAAAGAAACACATGCGATGCGATAAGTAATAGTTAATCTAAACACTTACCTTCATTCAAAGTTGTAGCCAAATAAAGAAAGTTTTAAAAAAGTTCACTTTTGTCACTTTTTGATTAGCGTCACAAACACTGACCGAGGTCGTTGTCATCTGTTCCCACCAGAGTAGTTGCCATGTATTTCTCATAGATGGCAGCACGGTCAATAAAACAACCAAATTAAATAAGATAAGATAAATCTTAGAGATAAATGAATAGTCCAAATTTCACGAATTACATGACTGTTTGATGGTGGTCTATGTTGCATGTGTATGGCGGTGAAGAAATGCCTCTTCATCCAAAATCCTAAGAGATGTTGAAGGTCACCCGGGGCTACGCAGAGCACCGGCTTCTTAATTTGATTTTTTTAATTTTTATAAATTTTAAATCTGAGGTTATGGATAAGGCATAGGTAATAAATAATGTATGATAAATATTTAAAGGGGAAAGTGAACGCTTGACTTGGCGGACCACAAAGTACCTATCTGCATTTTGGAGCTGGCTAGAACTTGACACGCAACCTGCATTGCTTCAATAATTTGCAGAGAACTTGACGGTTCTTTCGAAGGTTGGGAATATGGTATACTTATCTACTTAGATAACTACGTATCTGGTTATTTCTGTCGAGTAGAAGCAAAATACTATCTATTTTGCTTCTCAAATGTTTTACCAATATCTACTGATATTAGTAAATTAAGCAATTAATTTAAGTTACACACACACACATAGGATACTTTTTATCCCGATATTCCCACGGGATCGAAACTTATGCAGGTAGGTGAAACCGCGGGTCGCAGCTAGTGTATTTATATGTTGTGTTTAGCGCAACAATAATCTCCGTTTATAATGAGATTACGCGGTAAGAGTACGCAAGAGTAACGTTTGTTTTTCATTACGTTATGTTATTTAACATTCTACCTATGACCTTTATAAACATTATTATTGACAATGGTCATTCCCCTCTACAATATCATCTACCTACTTAGCCTTTTCCCAACTATGTTTGGGTCCGCTTCCAGTCTAACCGGATGTAGCTGATTACCTAGTACTTTACATCGAGCGACTGCACAACCTCCATAATCCAGTTACTGGGTAACAGGATACCCCTTGGTCAGACTGGTTGTCAGACTTTAGGGCTTCTGGCTACCCCTCTATATCTTTTAAAATACCATCATTCTCCTGCCTCTATTCCAATTTATTTGGAGCCGGTGCAACATGTCTTCGTGTATTTTCCTTCCATACTTCTCTATTAGTCATCATTTCGGTAGTCAACTAAGCCATATCATCTGTCACACAGTCCATTCATAGTGTTTTTGGTAAGAAAAAAATAGGCAACTAAAAGCAACTACTAAACATCTAGGTAAATTTTAATTAGAACGGAACTAGGTAGGTAATTTGAAAAGGAGCCTTACATTTTAGGTAATTTGTCGACATGCAAAACCAACCGTAAAATGTACCCTTTCATGTCACTTTAATGATACGGTGGAACTATGTAAACTCTGAATTTTAATTGGCTAGACCAAAATAAAAAAAATTGTCATGTTGACAAGAAAATTTCGATTGCAGCTTTGATTTTAGTCTAGCAAATAAAAATCAATCCTTTTAGCCGTTAAGGCGTCACAAGGTAACAGACAGTCCGAGTTAGTATGGATGAAAGAGTTTAGTGAAATTATTATTTCCCGCAATGTTTGAAGACTAAGTTCTTCAACCAGTGCGTCCTGCCCGTTATGACATATGGTGCCAGAACTATGCCACTGACAGTTTTTCTTTGAAGGATAGAATCAGAAATGAAATTATCCGGATAATTTCATTTCTGATTCTATCCCGTAAGAAAAGAACCGGAGTAAAGAACCGGAGTTACCGACGTAGCTTGCAGAGTAAGCAAATTGAAGTGGCAGTGGGTTGGCCATGTTGGTCGAAGAACCGATGGCCAGTGGAGCATACGGAGTCTGGAGACCGCGTATTGGCAAGCGTAGCGTGAGACTACTCCCAGCTAGATGGACCGATGACCTTAAGAAAGTGGTGGGGACAGACTGGATGCGGAAGGCGGAGGACAGGGTGTTATGACGCTGTCTGGGAGAGGCGTAGTCCAGCAGTGGACTGCGATAGGCCGAGTTGATTATTTCAACATCAGCAGTCATAAAATGCATGCTGCCATGTCTGCTATGCAGTAGGTACCTTCACACCACACCACCACATATCTTTCTTTTGCTGTGCCCGACAGGGTCCATGATTGTTTCTTTTGGCGAATATTTACCACCTAAGCCTACATAGTGGAATGCAATAACGAATTTAGTATTGAGTATTTTAATAAAAATTCTGCGTCGAAACTTAAGGGTAATGAAGTGAAAGCCGGGGCGCCCTGCGGACTCTCCGTCCGCTTACCGGCCCATCGTGCTGCTCGACGAGGTGGGCAAGCTCTTTGAAAGAGTAATTGCAGACCGCCTTGCCGGGCCGCTGGTGCGGGTGGGGCCGGATTTGGCGGAGAGCCAGTTTGGTTTCCGCAGGGGGCGCTCTACGGTGGATGCCATCATGCGCGTACGAGCCCTCACGACGGGGGATGCTGTGGCCCGGGGTGGGGTTGTCTTGGCGGTGTCTCTAGACATCGCCAATGCCTTCAATACCCTGCCCTGGAGCTGCATCAGGGAGGCACTCGGGTATCACCGGATGCCGACCTACCTCCGTCGTATTGTCGAGGCCTATTTGACGGACAGGGCCGTCATCTACCCCGGTCACCGGGGAGAGTGGAACCGGCGAGAGATGTCGTGCGGTGTCCCACAGGGATCGGTCCTAGGGCCGCATCTGTGGGATATCGGGTACGACTGGGTGCTGCGCGCCGACCTCCCTGATGGCGTCAGCGTAGTTTGCTACGCTGACGACACGCTGGTCCTGGCGCAGGGGAGGTCGCACCAGGCGGCGGCCGAAGCAGCGACACGCGGGGTTGCGACAAATGTCGAGAGGATCCGGCAATTGGGACTCGAGGTGGCATTGCACAAATCTGAGGCCATGTGTTTTCATGGTCCTCGGGACGCGCCACCGTCGGGTTCACAAATAACGGCGGGAGGGGTTCACATCGGCGTCGAGCTGACGATGAAGTACCTGGGACTCGTCCTCGACAGCCGGTGGAATTTCGTGGAGCACTTCCGACGTTTGGCTCCCAGACTGGAGCGGGCCAGGGCTGCCTTGAGGCGGCTCCTTCCCAATCTAGGGGGACCAAACGCCTCCTGCCGGAGGCTCTATGCAGGGGTCGTGCGGGCCATGGCCCTTTACGGGGCACCGGTATGGGCGCGATCTTTGAGGCGGCGACCAGCCCGCCGGTTGATCGCGTCCCAAAGGGTCATGGCTGTCCGGCTCATTCGAGGATACCGCACGGTCTCCGCTGAGGCGGCGAGCCTCCTTGCCGGATTGCCGCCATGGGATCTGGAGGCCAAAGTCCTCGCCCACATATGGGAGTGGCGAGAGGAGGCAAAACGCCGGGGCGTTGCTCCGCTGCCGCGAGAAATCACGGCACAGCGGACAGAGCTCCGGCGGGACCTCATAGCGGCATGGAGAGTGCGATTGTCGCAACCCAGCGCTGGGCACGCCACAATTGCGGCGATAAGTCCCCTCTTTGAGGAGTGGCTAGAGAGGCGCCACGGCGCCCTCACCTTCCGCCTGACGCAGGTCCTCACCGGACACGGTTGTTTCGGGAGGTTCCTGTTCAGGATAAAGCGGGAGGAAACGCCAGGGTGTCACCACTGTGGGGATCGCCCGGAGGACACGGTGGAGCATACGGTGGAGGTCTGCCCGGCTTGGGCGGGACCCCGCCGTGTCCTCTTGGCGGCGATCGGCGGCGGCGACCTCTCGCGTCCGGCCCTCATACAGGCCATGGTCCGGAGCGAGAGTGAATGGGAGGCCGTCACCTCCTTCTGCGAAGCAGTAATGCTCGCGAAGGAGGAGGCGGAGCGCGCGAGGGAGAGGCAATCGCTGCACCCTCGCGCTCCTAGCCGCCGCAGGAGACGCCCTGGACGGGAGTCAACAGCCGACTCCCGGCCACCGTAGGCGCGGGCTTGCGGGCGGCGAGCTATGGGCAGCTCGCCGCCCGGTAAGGACCAGGCCCGGGTCGACGGCGCGTTGTGTTCCACGCGCGCCTCAAAGAGCTGTCAGCACGAACTGACGGGGTCCGCTAGGGCCGATGCCGCCGGGGCTGCGGGTTGTTCGAAAGAGATACCGTGGCCCCTGGCACAGGCAACTGAAGGAACACGGGTGGGTTTTAGTCAGTAAAAGTCTGACACTCCCTTCTGCTCCGCCCAGAGCGGGAGGAGTCATTTGATGATTTCCCACCCAGAAAAAAAAAAAAAGGGTAATGAAGTGATTTATCGTGCTTGTGTTTTGTTTACGTCACCGTTTTTATGTAGCTATTATTATAAACCTACTGATCAAAGTGTACCTAAGTTACTACATATTGTTCTCTATGTTAAGCGTTTATTTCATTATCTTCTTCCTATTAAAATTTAACTGTTTCTGAAATATTCATAGTTCTCGTTTACTCGAACACGATGTGGGTGTCGCTATTACCTCTGTTACCGAGGGACTACTGAATACCGACCAAATAATGTTAAAGGTTTTTGAACTGTTATTTAATGTTATTATCACATGAAATAACTGTAGACAAGTAAGATACACAGTACAGTCGAAAAGGAGAATTAACTAGGTACACGTGGAACATTAAATTACTTATTTTTCTTGAAAGTGATTAAGTGATTATGCATGATTACCCCGTTATGATTACATTTATATTATTACTATTTATTGCCAAATTTTCTTAGCCATGGAAAACTGAAGAATCATAAAATTAGGTTATTTCTATAAGTATATTTTACTGACAACGTTATTGATTATAGATAATCCATGGGAGAAGAGAGGAGGAGGCATTAAATATTTTTTTATTATATTTTATGGGAGAACTTCCTATAACTCAATAAAACCGAATTCGGGTTACCTTAGTAAATTAGATTTTATTCGCCATTGATTAATTACAAAGAAATTACAATAATACGCTTATAAATAGTAGATTCTTAACAATGAATTAATAATGGAACCTTGTCAACATTTGCTATGCTAAATAAAGAAAGCTAATTAGTAATATTATCATCATAAGAACTAAGACATTCTAATAAGGTACGTTTGTAAACAAATATGAGACAGATTCGGCGTAATGAGTACGTCTTATTGCCTCAGCAAGCATCACAGATATGTCAATCGTTTGTATCTTCGGGCACATTTTCATATTAATATCCTGAGGGATCGTATTTGTTACCACAATGCCCTCAAGACATGATTTATTAATCTTTTCGATAGCGTTTCCTGCAAATACTCCATGTGTCAATATCGCGTAAACCTTTGTCGCTCCGGCCTCACGTAATGCTTCCGCTCCCTTGACGATTGTATCACAAGTGTCTGCTAAATCATCAACCATTATCGCTGTGCGGTTCTTGACAGTACCGACAAGGACTGTCGAATCTCCTTCGTTAGCTCTCTCCCTCTCCTTGTGAATAATCGCGAAATCAATGTCCAGTCTGTCAGCAATAGCTGTCATTCTTTTCACACCACCAGCATCAGGAGATACCATCACGCTGCTCTGCCATTCAGGAATATTTTCCTTAATCCATTTTGTGATAGCGGGCTCAGCATACAAGTTGTCCACAGGAATGTTGAAAAATCCTTGGATTTGTGAGGAGTGCAGATCAATTGTGATAACGTGGTCTGCACCAGCAACTGATACGAGATTTGCAAGTAACTTAGCTGTTATTGGTGCTCTGCTCTTGTCCTTCTTGTCTTGCCTGGAGTACGGGAAGCAAGGAACCACAGCTGTGACGCGGGAAGCCGACGCAATCTTACACGCGTTGATCATGATGAACAGCTCCATCAGGTTGTCATTAATTTCTCCGCAGCCACTCTGAACAATGTACACATCCTCACCTCTGACCGACTCGCCGATCTCGACATTAGTTTCCTTGTTGCTGAACTTCTTAGTCGTAGCTCTTCCTAGATTTATATTAAGTCTTGCAACAATTCTCTTCGCCATCTCAGGATGCGAGCTCCCGGTAAACACTTTGATGTTCGGCATTCTGGCACCAGGGTTGTTGAAACTTGTTTTACGTTGTTCTTCTGTGGGCTCCTGCAGATTGTTCTCCGTTTTCATTAGTTTCGAGTCGAGAGTGAAGACTTCCTTCACTGGCCGCAGTTAACCACAAAATAAGATGTTATTTGATGTTAACGTAGATTTATCTGGGTTCACTAAGAGGTCAGTTCAGTATAATCTATGTCCCCCGCAATGGAACTGTCCGCGTTCTTATCCATGTTACTGTAAACACGCAAATAAAAACACTGCGAGCTGTACTTGTTTATTGATCGAGCGTCGTATTACGTAAAATGTACCGTCTATTACAAAAGCGCGTGTAAGAATAGAGTACGAACACATAAGACTATTTTATTGTGTTAAGATAAGGGGGTCGTATAGTGATCTCCCACTAATTGCATCATTGCCGATAAAATAATTACCTACTCGCAATAACCTGTTTGTGCGTTGGCATGGATACAAATAACAATAGATAGCGTTTTGTTTCTGTTGCCAAAAGATTTAAAGAATTTATTATGTTGACGAATGTACCTAAATAAAATACTGTGTCTACAGTAAGTGGGTTCATTTATTTTAGGATCTAGGGAAGGCGTTTGAACGAATAATGTGCGTGTAGGACGAGCTGTGTATTGAGAAAACTTAGTAGTTCTAAGCAAAGGCCAAAGGCACGTACAGATTTGCTAATAAGAGCGATTTTTTGTTATTTTCGATATAAAATCATATTTTTTTAATCCGTGGAAAAGTTTGCAAAAATCGCTCTTATCAGCAATCGACTTATGTGTCTAAAGTTCTCTGCACACAGCGGGCGGGGCGCGGCGGCGGGACGAGATGGCGACGCGACGCTGAGCAGTTGTAATGTACTAGATATTACGGACGGCGCCACACAGAGCCGCCCCGCTCGACGCGACGGTAACCGTCGCACCCGACCGCCGCCGCGCCGAGCGGGAATACAACTCAGAAGCGACGAGAGCGCGTTTTTGATTTATTTCATGCACCATTAGTGTTTCCATGTCTGAATCGCTCAACATCTTTTTTGATGAAAGAAAGGCGCGGCGGGACGGGACGTGATCGCGCCCGCAGTGTGAACACTGCCGCCGCGCCAGCGCCGCGTCACCGTCCCGTAGCT
Organism: Apamea epomidion; assembly: GCA_947507525.1. Lineage (NCBI taxonomy): Eukaryota > Metazoa > Arthropoda > Insecta > Lepidoptera > Noctuidae > Apamea > Apamea epomidion. The sequence goes on from OX382233.1 coordinate 6,944,740, forward strand.
GTGTGCATAGACCTTAGTTTTTGTCCCACATGATGTAAAAAGTTCTATAGTAACGTGAGTGTGCACAACTATGCGTGCGGGAATTGAATTTTATTTATTTACATTATCTAAATTGTGAAAACCGCATCAAAATCGAAAATGTGTGTGCAGTTTAGAAGAATTAAGCGGCCAAGACAGACACGAAAAGTGACTTTGTTTTATACTATACCGGTTCACTTTTTTACCGTCTGGACAAAAACAGGGTACCTACATATTTACAAGGTTAACGGAGTCTCTATATTCTCATTCTCTCTCTCTATACTACGGAAATCTCTATATTTTTTCAAACACCTGGTCCGATCGTGCAGGTCCGATCGCGTGTGGAGTACTGCAGCCACATATGGGCTGGTGCTGCAAAATGCCATCTAGCAGCTTTGGACTTAGTGGAGAGGCGAAGAGGCTAATTGGTGATCCAGATTTGGTTAAGACCAATCTACAAAGCCTGGAGCACAGGCGTAGGGTAGCCAGCCTTTCGGTATTCTATAGGATGCATTCTGGAGAGTGTGCGCGGGAATCACATGACTTAATTCCGCCATCACCGTACCATTATCGGACAACCCGTCGTACGGCGAGTGTCCACCCTTACGTTGTTGATACCGCTAAGATACGGACGAACGGCGTTTCGCCTCGTCGTTTATACCGCGTACATCGAGGGACTAGAACAATTTGCCTGCAGCGGTCTTCGTGTCCGATTATAATTTAAGTGTCTTCAAGGCTTCAAGGAGTGAATAGGCTCATAATAAATAAGTGCGCTTTATCATCAAAGATTACATCACTGCTTTATGTGCATTTGGATTGAGTGATTTTTTTTTATTTCGTGACAAAATCTGATTGTACATTTAGTCAAAAATAGTCAAAACTAATGTAAAAAAATTGTCACTCTCAAGGGTCTTCAGTTATTGCCGAAAATGTGGATCACTAAATTCAGACATTTTGCAAAAACGGCTATGAGCTAGATCTCAACAAAAACTTACTCTACTGATTAAATTTATATCCCAAAAATTTGTTAAAAAATTGTCACAACATTTTTTTAAGCCCATCAAGGCATTTAAAGCTTCTTCCAGGTATCTTTGGACAGTATCATTGGATCACTCAGTACAGACACCATTTTGTCTGAGAGATCGTTGTAATAAGGTTTCGGATGACTTTTTTTATAGATTTATTGTTTATCCTAAAATGTACATGTTCCGAATATATTTGTACAATAAATATCATAACACAAATAAATACCTCTTGTTAAAAATTTATGAGTAACGCAATGTTTTTAAATTTGCTGAACTGAGTGATCCATAAGAATACTTACGATTACGATGTTGGTCCCATGGAGAAAGTTGTTCAGTTTGATGGTCTGTACCACATCCTTAAATTTGGCTGGTCTTTAAAAAATCAGCCTGTATAATCGTCAGCTGTAATATCAATTAATGTAACCAGGACTTAACTTAACTTTACAGGAGAGGCAGAAAAACTAAATTCTATTCACAAAAAGAGTTGTAACTTTTTCTGTTTTCATCCTATTGCAATGCTGTTTAGAGCATTTTTCTCTTAAAATGTTGTTATTCTGAAAGAAACCATAATGAAGCCTTTTAATAATTTTTTTTCTGATTCAGATTAACAAACAATACATCTCCAAGTTGTTTTATTTTAATTAAAATATATTTAACAAATTCTACAACTTTTAATAGTATATATCGTGTTTATAAGACAAGTTATTAAATTTAAATTAAAAAGTTTGCATGCGAGTACATTATTTAAGTTCATTAAATTTCGTTCGTTCTTACACCACCTCACTATCTTTTTTTTGTCAAAATCTGGTAACCCCTCAACTGTCAAGTTACTGAATATAATTAAAAGTCGAACCATAGGGTGTATGTACTTAAAATTAAACTTTATTATTTATTTATTTTCGATTTTTTTTACTTTCGTCTTAACAATATTAAACTACCTATGTTTCTATCATTGCAACTGTTGTATTCATAACAGTGGCGTAGCTCATCCTAATGGGGCCCTGTATCAATTTTTTTTGGGGGCCCTTTTTACCCAACTGTGAAGCTACAAAGGCTATTGTTTTTACAAAATAAAGAATATATGATACTGACTTAGAAGGTGAGGGGCTCATGGCTAAGTAATAACAGCCGCACGAGTCGATTGAAGGTTAAGCTACGTTTACCGTGGTAGGTCCGTGGATGGGTGACCACCTTAACATACCGAGACCCCTCCGTGCCTCGGAAAGTACGTTAAGACGTTGGTCCCGGCTGTCATTCGTGGATCTTTGACAGTCGTTAGGGGCGTCAGAAGTCCGAAAGTCTGACACCCAGTATTATCAAGGGATATCGTATTACCCAGTAACTGGGTTGTGGCGGTCAGATAGCCAGTCGCTCCGGAGGTAAAATACTGGCATTCAGCTGTATCCGGTTAGATTGGAAGCTGAGACCCAATAACACTTTGCCCGACCCGGGAATCGAACCTAGGACCTCATGCTCAGCAGTAGCGCTTGCGAGCACTAGACCAATGAGGCAGACACAGTTTTCTTCCATACTTCTCTATTAGTCGTCATCTCGGTACTCACCCCCTTTATAAACGTATTTTTGAACCAATTTACAGAAATAAATATCATTTATCAACAAGAAATTTTAGGTTCTGGATATTATTTTAAAAATGTTTGCTTATACACGTCACGTCAGGGGCCCCTGTAGCTCAGGGGCCCCGTATCGTTGATACGGCTGACACAGCGGTAGCTACGCCCCTGATTCATAACGAAGAAGTTTTTGCTTGAATTAATTAAAAGGTAGAGTTTATTCTAAATTAGACCTTAGTACAAGTGAAGTAACTCCTACAATCAACCTATCACAACGTATGTCCACGCCTTGAAAACTGTGTGATATACGTTAAACTAGATTGTATATTCTATAAGTTACGCTATAGTAACACGATCTTAAAAAAATAAAATAACGTAACCACCATGTCATCTTCGAAACTACAATAGTAGGTTTCATTATGGTTTCTTTCAGATAACAACATTTTAAGTGAAAAATGCTCTAAACAGCATTGCAATAGGATGAAAACACAAAAAGTTACAACTCTTTTTGTGAATAGAATTTAGTTTTTTTGCCTCTCCTGTAAAGTTAAGTTAAGTCCTGGTTACATTCATTGATATTACAACTGACGATTATACATATAGGTAGGTACCTACTGTATCAGTTATATTTCCGATGATCTCTTATTATTTATGGTCACACTACTGCACTTTTCCCTAACAATAAAATTAAAAATGTAATATCTTGTAAATTAAGCTGTATATGTAAATTATTTTTATGTAAAACTTTAGTCATAAAGTTGTACAAAAATTCATCGTAGTTTGTGTAAATCAATATGAAACAGGTAGTTACCTATAAGTATTCTTATGGATCACTCAGTTCAGCAAATTTAAAAACATTGAGTTACTCATAATTTTTTAACAAAAGGTATTTGTGTTGATATTTATTGTACAAATATATTCGGAACATGTACATTTTAGGATAAACAATAGATCTATAGAAAAAGTCATCCGAAACCTTATAACAACGATCTCTCAGACAAAATGGTGTCTGTACTGAGTGATCCAATTATACTGTCCAAAGATACCTGGAAGAAGCTTTAAATGCCTTGATGGGTTTAAAAAATGTTGTGACAAATTGTTAACAAATTTTTGAGGTATAAGTTTTGTCAGGAGAGTAAGTTTTTGTTGAGATCTAACTCATAGCCGTTTTTGCAAAATGTCTGAATTGAGTGATCCACATTTTCGGGAATAACTGAAGACCCTTGAGAGTGAAAATTTTTTTACTTTGGACTTTGAGTTTTGACTATTTTTGACTAAATGTACAATCAGATTTTGTCACGAAATAAAAAAAGATCACTCAATCAAAGCACATCACTGCTTTCCATCAGGCGAGATCGCAGTCAAGCACTAGTTTATAACATTAAAAAAAAAAACTTATCAATAAATACTATCAAGTACGTACATAGTTGAAGTAAACTTTTCATGTTAAAACAAAACAAATAAATCGACAAGAATATAAAAATTCAACTTACAGGCACCCTAACTCTACGCGCGGAAATTATCAATGAATTCGTAGCGACATTCAATCCTTTGATTTAAGCCATCGGCCAATCAAAGGACTGAATGTAAAAAAAAAGATTTTTTATTTAATTTATTGTGAAAAAAAAGAGATTTCTGTGCGATAGGCATCTACACCATTCAACTTTTATACCATGTTTTTGTCCAGACGGTAAAAAAGTCATTCGGTATAAATAGATCAACTGAGTTTGGTTTATCGCGGTGCAAATTATACCCTTCCAGTGCTCAACTGTTAAGCAGTAGGTACTGTATAGAATAATACTATTGATAGGTAGTCAGTATCAACTTTGATCATAAGGATGTAATAAAGGGTAGCGGGATCGTCCGAAAGGGTTACCGCTGCCCTGGTACATAAAGGGCTAAGGAAGGAACACGGGTGGGTTTTAGTCAGTAAGAGTCTAACACTCGCTTCTGCTCCACCCAGAGCGGGAGGGGTCATTTGATGATTTCCCATCCTGAAAAGGATGTAAGAAAGGAGCTCTTGTGTTATGAGTCCTATCAACACCTACGTCAATGAATTAGCTGTTGTACCGTTTTGTATGCGTATTAATTACGGAGGGATAAAATCAAATCAAAATATTTTATTTCACATTTTAACCAACATGAGCACTTAGGAAACGTCAGAAACTGCGGAAGTGCACGGTTCCAATTGGTCGTTTCCTATGGAGAAGAGACGGCAAGAAACTACACGGTTACTCTTTTAAAAATAAAGGGCTTTTACAATGTTTTCAAATTAGAATAGGTATGGGAGGACAGCGTAGGCCTGTCAACAAGTATCGGGTACTTGATAAAATAAAAAATGGTTTACAGATTTAAAGTCTACAAGGCCTACAAAGTCCTCACATTTACAAAGTATAGAAGAATCCATCAAAAGGACAGATAAAATATTAAAAAAACATATTAAAACAAAGTGTCATGACTGCCATTACAACCACTAGTAAAGAGTTGAAACTAGAATTGTCTGTATATAATGTCAAATAATAAAAGATTATGTCAAAGAATTACGTAACAAATAAATAAACATCGTAATTTGAGAGACAAACTGAGTATAATCCATCCTATATTTAGATATAGGATCACCTGTATTTGTGTATCTAAACATATTATAATAAATTAAAGTCGCTTTTCATGTCTGTCTGTGAGACGTTTTTTCTTCTAAGCTCCGCAACGGATTTTGATACGTATGTATGCGAGTGGGCCGTAATCCACCACGCGGCCCAGTGCGGGTTGGTAGGTGTAGTTATATGTCTTCGAATTTTCGGTTCTAGGACATGCCACCAGTAAACAGAAATCACGACGCAGTGGGAATGGTGCCTTACATTTCTATGAAGCCATATGAGTGACACTAGCCGTGTCCTTGCTCGCATAGCTTCATTGACCAAGTCAATAGTTCAAATAATCCTTTGTTATTTCAACTTTCCAGCCTCATTTACAAAGTTTCGATGGTTTGTTATTGGATTTTCAATAGGCAATAGAGCGAATCATATTAGCTGTAGAACCGATGACCGTTGGGGGAGACGTGTTCTTGAATGGAGACCGCGAATCGGCAAACGTAAGGTGGGACGCCCTCAGGCTAGGTGGAGCGACGATCTATGCAGGGAGGCTGATAGCAACTTGATGAGAGTGGCTGAGAATCGAGCCGAATGGTGTGCAATTGGAGGGGCCTGCTGCAGGCTGTTCATGGTGATTATGATGATGAATAGGGTCATCCCCTATTACATGGGACTCAATCATTACTGGCGAAACGTGGGTGTAATATAGGTAGGTACATATATTTGTCAAACCCTTCGGGAAAAATAGGCGTAATATTTTTTTTTTTTTTTCAGGTTATAAAGCTATTTTTATTGTTTCATTATTCATATAAGTTCTTGTACAATTTCCACACAGAGTACAATATTATCTGTTTTTAATTTTAATAATAATAAAACTTTATTGCATAAATGTTTTTGTTTGCAGTAAATACAATAAAAACAGTAGCACTTTACAAATGAACACTGGTATACAGCATAAATGGTTGGGGTACTGTCCTCTTAGATAGGCTACATAATAGCCTGTAGTAAAGAGGAACAGTGCCGTATCTCTCAAGAATGGAGAAATCAATTGCTTTTAATAACATAAAACAAACAATCATGGAATATGCCTGTAAGTATTAAAGTCTCTATCAGACATGAGTGAGTGTGCTGTGTGGGCACAGCCTAAATCACTGATAAAACACTTCACTCATACTCTCAAAACACAAACACACACACACACACGTGTGTACGTGTGATTTAGGCTGTGCATTGACTAACAGTGTAGATTATTAGATTTTAAATAGGAAATAGGGTCGCCCCCTATTACACGTGACTTAAACATAGCTGGCGAAACGTGGGTGTACTATAATATGTACTGACACCTCTGCGTACCCCTTCAAGAGACACAGGCGTGATGTTATATAATGTGTTTTGTTTTGGTTTCATCAGTGGTTTAGGCTATGTAAGTGCGCTTATCAACATTGCTCTACTAAAAATTCCTTCTCTACTTCAACGAGGTTCACACACTATCAATGCAATGGCTTTCATTTTGGCAGTTCAACAACATTCATTGCGTTATTTATGTTACTGAGAAGACAATTTTTTCGAACATATGAAGAAATATATTAGCGCATGGAGCAAAAGCAAGCCACCAGTGTGCGCTGGTGACAGTTCTTAGTGCAATATTTTAGAAGCGCTGGATTATCTTGAGGTTAGAATTGCTAGCCGATCCTCTGAGTTCTACTCTATAGGTCCTGGCTCTATGATAGACAAGCAATTTATTGCGGAGAGAGAGCTGTGATTTTTGGCCTAATAGCCATGAAAAATTCTTAAATTGTATAATTATTTGCTTCTGTTCTCTTGGCTATGTGGTTGCCCATGTCAGTCTTATATCTAGGTGCAAACCTAGGTATTTCAATGAGGCGCTGGATGGCAAGGTCCCTCGTTCCATGCAAACAGGTGCGCAATCCCCCTTCCTGATTGAGAATGAACTTAGATACGTTGGGACTTGGGACAGACCACGCACAATGGTCCACTTGAAGGACTAAGTGCGGAAACCAAACCCGTAACATAGAACAGCTGGGACTTAATGCCATAATAATAGGGGTTAAAGTATGAAATTGCCGTTTTATTGTAATAGGTAATTCGAATTGACATAGAACCTTCATGGTTTGAGATTTTTGAGTGAAAGTTTTTTCACATGGTACCTATAAAGTTCTTCTTTAAAAAAATGTGCAACATTCGATTATCGACTTTCAGTTGTTTTTTTTATTCAGCTTAGACAAGAAAGATGGATACTTCGAAAATTCGAGTTACTTTTGAATACGAGTTCCGACGCGGAACTAACGCGGCAGAAACAGCTCGCAATATCAATGTTGCGTTTGGAGAGGGGACTGCTAATGAACGCACCGTGCGATTTTAGTTTAAACGCTTTGGTGATGGAAACTTTGATTTGAAGAACGAACCACGTGAAAGACCGCCCACAAAGGTGAATAACAATGAATTGAAAGAGATGGTGGAAGCCGATCCGAGCCAAACTACCCAGGAATTAGCGGCATGGTTTAACGTTACCTTACCAACAATATTGACTCATTTGCGTCATATCAATAAAATAAAAAAATATGAGAAATGGGTGCCTCATGATTTGACTGATCTGCAGAAAGAAACGCGTGTTAAAACTTGTGTTGCCTTGTTGAATCGCTATAGAAATGAAGGAATATTGGATCGAATTGTGACATGTGATGAAAAGTGGATTCTTTACGATAACCGTAAGCGAAAAATGCAATGGCTGACCCCAGGTCAAACGCCGCAACAGTGTCCTAAAGCAAAGCTTACCAATAAAAAGGTAATGGTAAATGTTTGGTGGTCTCAGCATGGTGTTATTCACTATAGTTTTCTCCAATCTGGTCAAGCAATAACGGCAGATGTCTACTGTGCCGAACTCCGGACAATGATAGCAAAACTAGCAGTGAAACAGCCCCGACTCATGAATCGATCTTCACCATTATTGCTCCATGATAACGCGAGACCTCATACAGCACGAGAAACCGTTTTAACTCTACAGGAACTGCAATTAGAAACCATCCGTCACCCTCCGTATTCGCCAGACCTTGCTCCAACGGACTACCATTTTCTTCGTGATTTGGACAATTTTCTACGTGATAAAAAGTTTTCTTCTCAGGAGGCAGTACAAAATTCTTTCACACAGTTTGTCGAATCTAGATCACGATAGTTCTATCGCAAAGGCATAAATTACCTTCCTATTTATTTATACAGCCATTTCTGTCCCACTGCAGTGGAAAGGCCTCCCCTCCCTCCTTCCATTTGTCTCTATCCAGTGCTGTTAAACGCCAATCCTTGTGGAAAGAGTCGAGCTCGTCCCGCCATCTCATTCTGGGCCTGCCGCGTTGTCATTTGCTGCTGTTTGGGACCCATTGTGTGGTTACTTTAGCCCATAGCTCCTCCGGCATGCGACAGATGTGACCAGCCATGTTCCATTTTAGCTTGGCAGCCGTGTGCTTCCTATTAGATGGCAGCAATGTATAGATAATAATGGTAATTATTTTGATTAAATAAATATGTTAAATTAAAAAAAAAAAAACTAATTTCAATTTTTCAGTACAAATCGGCAATTTCATACTTTAACCCCTAATATTATTATTGAGCTTGTTTTGATATACATTTCCAAGCCTTCTTGTTATTCAAGTCACGCTTCATATTTATTGTAAACAAAAGTCTTGATATGTTTTGGTGTTGCAGAAAACAACAACAGTTGCTTCCAGTGAAGGCTTTATGCCAGGATAAATATTGTATTACATCTTGAGCCCGTAACGATACACAACATACAATGTACAATAGGCGTTCATTAGGCGTTTCTGAAATCATAACCTGGCGGGGTTTTTAGTTTTGCTGTTCAGACTATAAAGGACGAGAATGATTTTACCATTGAAATAATATTATTGTACTCAAATCAAATTTTCAGTACGCCTCGTATTTGCCGAGGAAACTCTTGGTTATTTATTCGATTCTAGATACTATTCACTCTAGTTCAGTCAAGTTGTTTTGAATTCTAAAGCAGTAAAGTGATTTTATTTATTTCATGAAATCGATGTGAATCCTTTGAACTTCAATGTACTTAACTGAAGATGGAGATTGCTTCAAAGTATGTGTGGCTGCAACATAAACATACATCCGTTCGCCGCCCCTGTGCGCGCGAATAGGAACCTGCGCGCCACCGCACGGATTTCGGTAGGAAGTAAATCTCATACCAAATATTCCGGAATGGAAGGCGCGACTATCGCAACCCAGCGCAGGGCACGCCACGATAGCGGCGGTAAGACCCCTCTTTGAGGAGTGGCTAGAGAGGCGTCACGGCGCTCTCACCTACCGCCTGACGCAGGTCCTCTCCGGACACGGATGTTTCGGGAGGTTCCTGCACATAATCAGGCGGGAGGAGACGCCCGGGTATCACCACTGCGAGGATCGCCCAGAGGACACGGTGGAGCATACGGTGGAGGTCTGCCCCGCTTGGGCAGAGCACCGCCGTGTCCTCGTAGAGGCGATCGGCAGCGGCGGCGACCTCTCGCGTCCGGCCCTGGTGCAAGCCATGGTCCGGGGCGAGAGGGAGTGGGAGGCGGTCACCTCCTTCTGCGAAGCAGTCATGCTAGCGAAGGAGGTGGCGGGATGGGCGAGGGAGAAATCCTCACGCCTCAGCCGTCGAGGGAGACGCTCCGGGCGTCGGGAGCCGCGTGACGACTCCCGGCCACCGTAGGCGCGGGCCTGCGGGCGGAGAGCAATGGGTAGCTCTCCGTCCGATCAGGACCAGGCCCGTGCCGGACGGCGCGTAAGTGTTCCACGTGCGCCTCAAAGAGATGTCAGCATAGATGACGGGGCCCGACAGGGCCGAAGCCTGCCGGGATAGCCGGATCGTCCGAAAGGGTTACCGCTGCCCTGGTACATAAAGGGCTAAGGAAGGAACACGGGTGGGTTTTAGTCAGTAAGAAAAAATTTATTGTTGCTACCTCGTTTACTTTTAAATATACTTTCGTCGTACATCTGGAGTATTATTGCCTCACACAACCTAAGCGCTAGCGCTACAGTGGTGACCCCGACGAGATTACGATTGTACCGGCGTGATACGATTGTGTGAACGTGATTACGACGCGATAATAAGAAGATACCTCCAGATCCTCAAATCAAGTTTTCATCATGGCCAACAACAGTGAACAAGAACTCTCCGGTGTGTCGACGTCGATGCGCATTTTCGTCCATACCTACCAGCCGACTTTCGTCGCATCGCATTCAACGCCGTGCATAATTCAAGTCACCCTGGAATACGAACAACCCGAAAACTAATGCAAGAACGGTACTTTTGGCCAGCAATGAATAGCAACATTGGCGAGTGGACGAAAACATGCACTTCGTGTCAACTATCCAAAGTACAACGACATAATCATAGTGACGTCACAACATTCCCACCGAGCGAACGATTTCAACACATTCACGTTGATATTGTGGGACCGCTACCTACATCTTCATGTGGACATCGATACCTACTCACTATGATCGATCGCTGTACACGATGGCCCGAAGCCATACCCCTTCAAGAAATAACCGCCGAAATCGTGGCAAGAAAGCTGTACGAAGCCTGGATATCTCGTTTCGGTTGTCCTACTAGGATAACAACTGATCAAGGACGACAGTTCGAAAGTCGACTATTCCGAGACCTCGCACAATTACTTGGAGTAGAAAAAACCCGTACTACTGCCTACCAACCGCAGAGTAACGGTATCGTCGAACGCTGGCACCGAACATTAAAAGCCGCACTCATGACTCGACTAGTAAAACAGCAATAAATGGATCTCCGAATTACCTACTGTTTTAATGGGTCTACGAGCCGCCATGCGCTCCGACACTAACACAAGTGCCGCGCAGCTTACCTATGGCCAAGCGATACGCCTATCCGGCGATTTTATTTCACCATCGGCAGCCGCAACGAAAATGGACCATAACTACGTCGATCACCTGCACGACGTTATCACGAAGCTCACACCTACATACAAACCGCATTCAAACAAGCGATGTATGTTCGTGCACAACGACCTACAGACATGCAGCCACGTGTTTGTACTTGACACCGTCCGCAAACCTCTGCAGCATCCATACAAAGGCCCATACAAGATCACCGATCGTAACGACAAATACTTCACGACTTTACTTCAACTACCAGGAAGATCTAGCAACATATCGATCGACCGTCTCAAACCGGTGTACACTATCAGCATCGAAAAACAGCAAGAACATAAGACTAGTGAGACACGCCAATCACCTGGAGCTACCAATGAAGATCAATTCAGTGCTTCCAGCCTCGTAAACGAAAGAACACCGCACAAGATCAGGCAGGATCGTCAAGACGCCTGTACGCTTCGCTAAGGGGGGAGTACTGTAGCTGCAACATAAGCATACATCCATTCGCCGCCCCTGTGCGCGGGAATAGTTTCGGCGACCTGCGCGCCACCGCACGGATTTCTGTACGAACTATATCTCATACCAAATATTCCAACTGCGTTCCTATTGGTTGATTTAATGTTGAAGTAGGTCATTACTTGTTCACCTAAGTTTAATATAAGACATGTACATATTTTGTAGAGCACACACGCTATACTTGCTACCTCGTTTACTTTTAAATATACTTTCGTCGTACATCTGGAGTATTATTGCTTCACACAACCTAAGCGCTAGCGCTACATATGCAGTGATTGAACAGCTCGGAGATTTATGTAGATTTCAAGCAAATGCAGAAAAGTGTTTTATTTTTTATTGATATGTATAATAATGAGAGATAAATAAGTAATACTGAAAGTGCAATACGCTTTTAAAAACACAATAATGACTTGCCATAGCACCATTTTAAAAGTCTCATCCATGCAGGGTGTAAAAAGACACATCACGTATCCGTCAACAACGCCTTCTTTACATCAAATTGAGTAACTTTGCACAAAAATAATTACTGGGAAACTATTTTTATTTTTGGTGTGAGTAATTTCTGTTTGCACTATTGGGCAATGTAACACACGCCAAACATTGTGCTTATGGTTACATACAACGGTACAGTGGTCGTAGGGGTATTTAAAGTTGTGTTATAATATTAAAAACCTGTTAAATATAAAAAAAGCCGTCAGTAAAAGTTGGAATTTTGACCTTCAATATCTCCGTAACCCATAAGAAGGTTTAATATTACAATAACGGGGAGTACAAGTGACTCCCGGTTTCATAAAGTGTCTTTTTACACCATTTATATGGCAAATTGTACTTACATTATCAATCTACAAACTTAAAAACGATCTCATCATTTTCTACAAGTTGACACAAATCTATTAATGGAGTTCGACTACTAATAAGTTTCTTTACATCATAATTATTTTTCTTTTCATCTAAACCATATATCGCTAACTCTCTGACACTTCCCGCCCATGTAGCTGCAGTTACATTGCAAAATACTCCGAAATCTATTGTCTCCTTATATGCAGCAGTAATTCTAACGGCGGTTGCATTAGCTTTGAATGTCAGAGTCATATTTTCGTTCATATATAAATTGCCAGCAGCATTACATTTTGACACTGTATCTACAGGTGCTTCTGTCGTAGTTGTAATTTCTTCACCTTCATCAATCGGGCTTGTGGTCTCTGTAGTGCCAGTTTCTTGTGTAAAATTCGTGTTGTCATCATCTGCAGTGGTTATAGATTCTGTAGTACTAGTTACTTTCGTAGTTTCGGTACTAATCTTGGTTTCACACTCAAGTGCTATTACAAGTGAGTATCCTGATCGTTGGCGAGTTAAGTCTGCCAATAGTTGAACCTCCTAGAAGAAAGTTATTTGGTCAGTTAAACATGGATGAAGAAATGAAGAATATGTGCCAAGGCCCTAAAGATTCAGGTAATAAGTGGTCTGATTACAATACATAGTAGGGGAAATTACTGTAATGGATATGATTGAAAGATTTAGTTTTTCTTTGTCAGCGTGTCTAGAATAGTTGTACTTTGTATTACATGGATATCATTTTATAAAATACTGATCTGCATATTTTGTTGAATAGTAGGTACGGTCACCAATGGAGATACGTAAACAGGGTCGTCGGATATAGATGAAGCTTTGTAAGAAACCGATGGATGTTTTACTTCTCTCCTTTGGTGACTGTACCTAGGTCCTTCAAAGGGCTTTGAAGATCCTTGATATACCTACCTGTCCGCCGTTTAGATTTTTTCCAAATGGTGGCCACGTATGATACCTATATAAATCGATAGCTGACATCAATGCAAATAATAATAATATATTTATTTGCGAATAATATATATATATAATAGAAAACATACTAAAACCAAGCCCCGTAAATCTTCACGTTTCCGAGATGTTAACGTTCAAAGTTGATCACTAGATGTTTGAAATAATCACTATGAACGTATAATAACGGTTGCATGCGTGGCCACCATTTTGTGTTGGAGACTGCGATAACCATCAGTTAAGTAGATTTAAAAACGGACATAGCTATGTAGGTACAGTCGAACAAGCTATTTGGTATACAGGCTTGTACGATGCAACTACTTTGAAACAATGTTGTGAGTGTGCTGAGTAGTGAATGCATTTACGTTACTATTCACTCTCTTAAGTATGCCATATTCTTAAAAAGTTATTACGCAGAAGTTACAACGAATAATTATTTTCTGTGTAGTGGAAAGATGAATATTTTAGCTTTAATAGCTTTTTTGACTGTAACTTGTCATAATTGACCTTACCTTCTGCATAACAATGATGGAACCAGCGCGCACCAAAGTAAAGAAGTCAGATTCTGTCGTAGTCATAGTAACTACAGATCCCTCTTCTCCAATGATCTTCAAACCACCCCAGAATTCATACCACGTGCCTGGAGGCATCCATACGTGGATATGGGTTTGACTCGGTTCCAAATTTGGAACTATCAACAGATCATCTCCCACGGCAAATTGACTCGTCAAGTCTGTCAGGTTTTTAGACGAAGGGAATTGGTAGAACATTGGCCTTAGAAGTGGGCCATCTTGGAGAACTGTGTAGATGTATGGTAGAAGACTCAGCCGTCTATTTAATGCTGTTACCATCTGAACTCTGTCGTTACCAACAAACGCTAAAGGATCTCTCGGAATTACTTTCGAGTGTATCTTTATCATCGGCATGAATGTTGCTGCCATGTACCATTTAGCGCATAGTCTGATTTGTGTAACGTTATTGAAGTCTTCTGTATCGCCGCAAATGGGGGATGACCAGAACCAGTGACCAGAAACGCCGCCCAAACTTGCCTCAACGAGTTCCTTTCGCAGATTAGTCCACGAACTTGTTATGTTCTGTCGATTTATGGTAACGTTTCCATTCATCCATTGACTAGTGGATGACGTTGGGACGGACCCTTTGATTTTCTTAAATGCGTTGATGAATTGGTTTCCGTACTCGTTGTGTCTTATGAAATATTGTTCTCCTGGATACTCTGTTTCGTTAGTAAGTCGTGTGTTTCTGGAAACTGGTCGAGTGGGTCGAGTGGCATTCCATTTGGGAGTAATATTAAAAGCAGCCTCAAAATTCTGAAACCGAATGGTAATTCATTAAATTTACAAGTAGAAAATATAAACTGTTATTGTTATTCCTGTATGAAATTTCTCTGTAACTGGGTCGGTTTATTTTATTGATATTTTGAAAGGGAATCGAATTAATTATAAGATGGCAATTGATACAATATGACTATTGATGCAACTAGCTTCAACTTTCTGACTAACTGACCGACTATCATATAATTTTGACAATTCAAAAGTACCTGTAAATGGTTTAATTGAAATAAATGATTCGAGTTTGATGAAAACACGATCTGTATATTCCAATAACAATTTTTGTTTTACTGGTTTTCTATTTATCCAGCTAAAAATAAGGTCCTTAAAGTCGCCTCTAAAATCTGCCACCCTAGTCTCAAACCTACCAAGCCTGTTGTTAAATCAGCCACTGAACATAACTTATCCATCAATTTGAAAACCAAATTTTGTCATGACGCAGTTCTTTGACCTCTAACAAGAACCCCGCTTTTATCGCGCTCCCTGAAGTTTAAAGTTTCAGTTCTTTGGGATAGTAATTTATCACCGAGTTCCTCTTTAGTATACGATGTTTGTAAGCAGTGGTGGTCCAGTGGTAGCGGGCGTGACTTACGAGTGTATTTCATTTTTTTATTAACCGACTTCAAAAAAGGAGGAGGATTTCAATTTGGTTGAATATTTTTTTTATATTTTGTACCTCAGAACTCCGTTATTTATAAGCCGATTTGCAAATTTCTTTTTTATGTGAAAGGATACACTTTCAGATTAGTTCCATAGAAATTTCATCAAAAGCGGTTCATTAGTTTGGTTTTTAAGCCAAAATTACTGGTAAAAATTACAACTTAAAAGTGAAAAAGGACCCGGTTTTTTTTTTAAGTTTGCCGTAGGTTTGGACCCCGACAGGCGCTTTACTTTGTGTAACTGATTTCATCACCACTGCTCTCAAAACGGTGAAGGAAAATATTGTGAGGAAACCGGCATGTCCTAGAACTAAAAACTCGTAGACATGTGACGTCTACCAACCCGCACTGGGCCAGCGTGGTGGATTAAGGCCCACTCTCTCTCACCGAGAGGAGGCCTGTGCCCCAGCAGTGGGAACATTATATGCTGATTATGTTGTTATACGATGATTTATCATAATGAAATTGGGATAATTAATTACCCTTTTATTGATAAATGTTGCTTAATTTTGAGTAATGATTAGCGGCTGTTTGACCATCAATTTTTGACGTTGAAATATCTCTAAGCTTTAATCAACGTGTATAAGTAAACCCTTAGATGTTTTAAAGACTTCCGTCCTCTTATAAATTGCTCTCTATTAATAAATTTTTAGTACAGTCATTTGGTAGTTTTACCTCCATCCATTTTCAAAACTCTCGGAAAACTTTCCTAAGTTTTCCGAGAGTTTTGAAAATGGGTAATTTTATAGATTTTGTTGTCTCTTTCCGAATTGCAACTTTTCCACCTCGTATCTTTGCCGCTCGCGCCGTATTGGAAAAATGGCGCCTAATAGCAGTTTTTTCACAATATCTCCTTTCTGACTCATTTCACGATAAAAACATTTATATGCAAAATTAAACTAGAAAAAAATTCCTACAATTGATGTAACAACAAATTTTTTCGTAAAATCAATAGTTTTGGTGTATTTTCATAACTCTCGGAAAACTTACCAGGTTACCTCTTTTTTCGAACCAAATGACTACTATTTTATCATTAAACATTTTTAGAATATTTTTTTGCAATTTACCTCGTTGAAATACGGCAAATATTCATAAAACGCATCACGATCCTTTTCAGATTCGTCTAAAGGCCAGTTGTTTTCCAAAACAACAGCTTCGAAATTAGTGTTATAAACCCACAAGCTCTTCATGAACTCTTCGCTTGCCCAAATGTAACCAGGATAGATGACGTCATGTTTGTTAACTTTGCCTTTATATAGGTGGTAAGATTCTGGGTCACGGATATTGTAAAGACCAAACTCTTCGTCATCAAAGCAACGGCCGTTTGTTGTTGTTGTTGTTGCTTGTACTGCTTCTGTTGTTGCTGGTACTGCTCCTGTAGTTGCAGTGGCGTCTTCCTCTATAGGTACCGTTGGTGCTGTGTATTTTATCTGTGAAAGTGATATAGACAATTTATTTTACATTCCTATGATACGAATAATTTTTCAGATTGGCTTTTAGGCTCCCGCAGACAGGCGCGACGCGAAGGTGCGACAAG
The DNA here is from genome assembly GCA_947507525.1 of Apamea epomidion. Classification (NCBI taxonomy): domain Eukaryota; kingdom Metazoa; phylum Arthropoda; class Insecta; order Lepidoptera; family Noctuidae; genus Apamea; species Apamea epomidion. The sequence goes on from OX382233.1 coordinate 6,961,731, forward strand.
AACAATTTCCATTAAGTTTTGAGTCGAGTCGCGCCTGTCTGCAGGACCTTTTTTTTTAGGAAATTAGTTTCTTTAACACTTTATAGCTTGTTAAAAATAATGTAATCAGTAATTTAATCGTATACTATTTTGTTTCTCGATAAGTTCGATAAACTGTTGTAGTTACCGTCGCCGACACTGGCGGTAAACCACTTTGCAACCTTATTACTAATGGCATAAGGGTGAACAGTGATCGGCCGCCAATGTCCGCAGTTGTACCTATAGGTACTAATTAGTTTGGTGAATATAAATTCCAATTGATTAGCATAGTTCCTTAGTTCATGTTATCTGCTAAAGCTAATGATCATTTAATTGCAATACGAATAGCGGTAAAGTGGTCAAAGCCAACGAAATGAATTGTGGTTATGGCTGTTGTGCAAACATTATCTATCTCAACGTCCGGAGCAGCCTATAAAATATATTTTTTAATGTTCTGTAATTCTGTTCTGACAGCAGTGGTGAGCCAGTAGCATCGGCCCTGACTTACGGGTCGTCGTGGTCGTGGGGTTCGAACCCAGGCAGGCGCGTTACGTTGTGTAATTTATTTAATCACCACTGCTCTCAAAACGGTGAAGGAAAACATCGTGAGGAAACCGGCATGTCCTAGAACCGAAAATTCGAAGACATGTGCACAGCCGCACTGGGCCTGCGTGGCCCTCTCACAGAGACGAGGCCTGTGTCCCAGCAGTAGGAACGATTATGAAATGTTCTGTGACCGTTCTTCGTCTTGAATACTTTCATTTACAGTAAATCACAAAGGCTACGTCTAGACTGGAACAAATATTGGTCCCTATTGAGACTCAAAGCCTCTTCTCCGTCCATTCACCTCTTTCTACTATAATATATAATATAATATTATAAACTTGAAAGTTTGTATGGACGGATGGATGGATGTTTGTTACTCTTTCACGCAAAAACTACTGGACAGATTTGGATGAAATTTGGCACACATATGGTTTATAAATAGGATTAACATATAGGATACTTTTTATCCCGATATTGCCACGGGATCCAAACTTATGTGGGTGAAACCGCGGGGCGCAGCTAGTACAGAATAATTTAGTCTCCGATATCATAAAATTCGGTATTATCCAATTTTTTTGCAGCTTAGTCTAACCTTTAGGGTAAGTTCATATTTAATTGTTTCTATGAAGGAAGTCACTCAGATAATCAAATAAACTCGTTCTTTAAAAGTAAAGCTAAAAGATTTTTGAAGGTGAAAATTTATATCTAAAGGACAGCTGAAATTAAAAGGCGTGCGACAAAAATTAATATGAGAAGTAGGGCACGTCATAATTAAGGCTTCAGTACTTTTACGTTTAATTAAATATTTTTTGTTGGAAAAATAATTTGGTGTGATGTAAAAAATCTTGGCCAATTTTTGGACTATTTTACTACTAAGGTTTGGATAAGGTGAATTTATTTTTAAAAGTAGTATAACGGTCGCGACTTCCGATTGTTGGTGTAGTGTAATGTTTTAAAGGACTGATAGGCAAACAAATTTACTTTGTAAAATCAATAGATTTTTCGCCAGCGTAAGTGAAAACTATCATACTCATTTTATATTCCAAGTAGGTATTATAATTTGCTGATTTTACAGTTGTAAAATCAGATTTATATTATAGTGCAGTTTGCTGTTGCCTCATAGGATTCTGGTAAAAGAGATCCTATTTCCTTACACTATACAATGGTACTTACACTATACGATGGCGTTTTTTAGGGTTCCGTACCCAAAGGGTAAAAACGGGACCCTATTACTAAGACTTCGCTGTCTGTCCGTCCGTCTGTCTGTCACCAGGCTGTATCTCAAGAACCGCGATAGCTAGACAGTTGACATTTTCAAAAATTATGTATTTTTGTTGCCGCTATAACAACAAATACTAAAAACAAAATAAAATAAATATATAAGGGGGGCTCCCATACAACAGACCTGATTTTTATAGATAATGGTACGGAACCCTTCGTGCGCGAGTCCAACTCGCCGTTGGCCGGTTTTTCGGTAATTTGAGCTTAAAATGTACAAGAATTTTGATAATTATCAAAATCAAAAGTCATCATCTGCCTAGCCTTTTCCCAACTATTTTTGGGGTCAACTTCCAGTCTAACCTGATGCAGCTGAATACCAGTATTTTACGTGGAGAGACTGCCTATCTGACCTCCACAACGCAGTTATTGCGTAACACGATACCCCTCGGTAAGACTGATTGTCTGACTTTCGGGCTTCTTCTTCACACACACAGCCGGGACCAATAGCTTAACGTGCTTTCCGAGGCACGGATGGGTCTCGGTATGTAAAAATGGTCACCTATCCACGGACCGGCAGCGGCAAGCGTAACTTAACCTGATTGAGCGATTCGTGCTACTGTTATTACTTATCCACGAGCCCCTCAAAAATCAGAATCAAAAGTCATTTATTCTTATTAGTCCGAGAATCAGCATTTTTGAACGTTATGAAATTACATAACCCAGTACCCCAAAACACCCGCCCTTCACCACTTCCTAGTACTTTAGATGGAAAGAAGTGGCGCTACAAACCTCATCACCATCCCCACCAGCTGTCTATTATGGAACGTTGAAGAAGAAATACAATGATGGTACTTACATATGGTGAAACATGAGGTACAAACTTCTTCCCAGCATTCCTGATCTGCATAACACTCTGGTCGACAAGATAGACCTTGGTATCGTTGCATTCAGTTGAAAATACAACAGGAACTGCGCCACAGTGACTCTCATAGGGCACTCTTTGGGTTGTCGCTGAAGATATGAAGGTACGGAGTTCTCTTAGTGGGTCGTCCGATGTTGCTTCCCTGAAATTAGATTTTGTGGTCGAGATTTATAAAAGATACTCAAATTGATAATGATGTAAACCATCATTTTCATGGTCTACCTAATAGGTGATTGAAAAAAAAAGTTATGTCCTTATCAGCCTACAATGTTCCCACTGCTGGGACCCAGGCCTCTGTGAGAGGAGAGCAGGCTGTGATAAACCACGCGGGCCCAGTCCAATCCGCACTGCGAAAAAAACTGCAAAAATTCGAAGACATGTGGATGTCTTCGAATTTTTGGTTCTAGAACATGCCGGTTTCCTCACGATATTTTCCTTTACCGTTTTGAGAGCAGTGGTGATGAAATAAATGACGCGAAGTAAAGTGCCTGTCTGGGTTCAAACCCACTCGTAAGTTGGGAGTGTTACAACTGAGCCTGCACTGCTCTTCCCGTACGTACACTTACTAGATATAAGCACTAGATTTGCCTGTTTCAATAGCTAGAAAAGATGTAGAGATTTTGCATTGTTGAGAAAAATGGGAATTGTCGTATTTTATACTGACTTAAAAAAATGGAGGATTTGACCTCAAAACTCAGACCGATAAACCGATTTGAAAAATTCTTTCTTTTGTTTGAAAGGATATATATACGAGTACTTATAGGGTGGTCCCATATAAAAGAGACAATTCAACGTCCATACATTTTTGGGCTAAATGTGAAAGTGCCAAATAAAAAAAAAGTTATATTCCGTTAGAATATGTTATTCTCGTCACTTTTCATTTTGGGTTGGTCCCAACTGTCTGTAGGCTCATTCCCAGCGCTGTTATAAGAGTTACAAAAATACAGTTTCAGTATGTTTTAGTTAACATAATACTAGTAAGTAATCTAATTATAGTAAACTCAAACTCAAACTCAACTCAAACTATTTATTTCAAATAAACCAATTACAGGCACTTTTGAATTGTCAAGGTCGGTCAGTCAAAAAGATGAAGCTAGTTTCCCATTCCAAAGCGTAGTAGGTACCTATGGAGAAGAACGGGCAAGAAACTCCTCCAGTAATAGCTTTAATAATTGGGTGCACTTGCATAGTGCATACAGGGATAACTCTGCGAGTTGACTTCGGCCCCTCATACGCTTTCCAAAGGACCGGGATCCCACGGCCACGATAAAAGATATAATAATAGATAATTTATTTGCAAAAAAGATGCCATAGGTGCAATGGTGTTAAATAAAATTATGAATTTTCTTCTTTGGTCAAGTTCCGATGAGTAGTTTTAGAGTTGGCTTCAATAGTACGTATTTTTTCCACCTAGTGTATGGTGACAGGTGGTAGCTCCAAAAAAAGACTACTAAGTGAAAACTTACTTTAAACTTAATTTCGGTGGCAAAAAACGGAAATACAAAACCAAAGACACCGACTTCCAAAATTAAATTTTACATATGTTCTATGTTATGGGTTTGGTTTCCGGTCCTTCAAGTGGACCATTGTGTGTGGGCCATGGCGGCCGTCGGTGGTTATTCCAACCAGCCCACCTCCCTCCAGCAGTTTATTAAGTTTCCTGGCCTATTGAGAACATCTGTGTAAGATCTGGGTGTCCTGAGGGTTTCTGACCTAAGTTGGGTGACGCCTGTGCACTCAAAGAGCACATGCGCAACGGTTTCATCAACCTCCATGCATGCCCTGCATAAGGGACTGTCCGTTATGCCTATTGTGTGGAAGTATTTGTTTAGCGAACAGTGTCCCGTGATGTATAATTTTAATATAAAAAAAATTATAAGGGCAAGAAGGCAACCAGGCTCAAATGCAATTGGGCAGGTCACATCAGCCGCATGCAGGATTACCGCTGCGAAGTTTCCACACAATGGGTACCTGAAGATGGACGCCGCCGCCGAGGTCGGCCCAGAAAGCGGTGGCGATATGACCTGGAGGGGCCGCCGAGGGCTGGTTCGAGGTGGCAAAGAGTTGCTGGAAGGACTTGGGGGAGGCCTTTATACTTGACAGTATAGACTCAACAAAAAAAAAAGAAAAGTATTATATTTATCTCTCTTTCCCTCTTTTCAATAACAACTGTGAAGGTAAAGGTGCTCTTTGTGGGGCGATGAATCGAAATATACAATAAGAATGGTTCCCCGATAAAAATAATATAATTCATTTACCATAAAGTAACCCGTAGAAAATAATAAAAGTGACATTCTTCTTGTCAAAAATCCAAGGTAATGTGAAAAACTAAAGGGGTGCGCCTCGTTCTCGCAGACTTCTAGAAACTTCTACGCGTTGTCATTCGCCGTTTGCATATGTGTGTGTATGCACTTACACACATTATGCAAGGCGTTAACAAAAACAGACCCAAATGGCTCATAAAAAGAAGATTTAGTATTTTCCTTTTGTTTTCTGTCCCCTTTTTGGATTTTTTTTTTCGGTGGGAAATCATCAAATGACTTATTCCGCTCTGGGCGGAGCGGGAGAGTGCGTCAGACTTTTACTGACTAAAACCCACCCATGTTCCTTCAGTTGCCTAGAATTCAAGAATTCTAGAATTAATGTCCTCAAGAAAGGGAGCCAAACTTCTGCGGGATTGTTCTTAGAAGTCAATGAATTTGAAGGTGTGATTAAGTAAATTAGTTCGAAGAATTTTAAGTAAGTACTTGTTCTACAAGTTTGACTGTAAATATCAGTCAACTCAACTGCTTTGACGAAGATTTGAATAATAGGTAACTTATTTAAATGAGAGTTATTTATTTCTATTGGTTTTAGAAAACTCAAAGGAATTTTCTTTAAGTTTTCTAAAGCTAGTCTAGAGCTAGCCTGACAGGCTTAACTTATTATAGTACTTACAATGACCTTACATAATCAGCCTATAATGTTCCCACTGCTGGGACACAGGCCTCTTCTCTGTGAGAGGGTGTGGGCCGGAATCCACCACGCGGGCCCAGTGTGGGTTGGTAGATGTCACATGTCTTCGAATTTTGGGTTCTAGGATATGCCGGTTTCTTCATGATGTTTACCTCCACCGTTTTGAGAGCAGTGGCGATGATTTAATTTACATAAAGTAAAGCGCCTGACTGGGTTCGAACCTACAACCTGCAACTCGTAAGTCGCGTCGTGACCACTGGGTCACTACTGCTCACTGACCTTAATATTCTGAAAATAAGCTCAATAAAAATCACTATCTTTCACCCGACGGATATGGTAATAAAGTTAATCAAAAACTCACCTACAAACGTGAGCGCCTAGCATCCAATATTCAAGGTTCCTCTTCGCCCCTATAGCGGCCATGACATCCTTCATCACATCACTGGGCTTCGGTCCGACAAACAAATGAAACTTCAGTCCCAAATTCGTGATACTGCGAAGGACCAATTGATTGTCCCTTCTGACAATTACTTCTGTAGGGGCCATTGATTCAATCAGCAAACCATGGTAGGACCCGTTCAGCTTAGCAAATATTAACGGAATCGAACCGAGTCCACCTTTATGATTGTACAAAACTTTCACAGTATCTGGTTTTAACGGAATGTCTCCCAGGCCGTACATTGTTTCATTTGTGAGTTTAAATGATATCTCCCATATGTCATCTGCAGCTATCAACGGTCCCCGAGCTGTGTTGAAAATGATTCCTTGAGTTGAATTCACGATAATATTTAATTCAGTTCTATCTGGATGTCTTGTATCTCGTTCTGTTATTCTGTATGAATAATTCTTCTCTGTAAGTCTTCGGCCTGTAATATTGTTCGAATGGTAGAATGTGAAGGAGAGATGTGTAGCTGTTACTTCGTCGATAGACAGTCTGAGGTTTTCATAGCTGTCTTGTGCACCACCATACGGTATTGTTGGCATTCTTGGATTCAAGTATGTGTCCTCTGTCCATTCTCCATGGAATACGTAGGAGAATCTTGAAGGGTATCTATGGTAGCATAAGTTGTGGTGGTGATCATAGCAGCATTGTTTGTGGCATTTCTCGGGTGGTACAGCCTCTATGCCACATGGGAGCCTAGCTTCTCTTGCTACGACGCAAGAGCCAGTTGATAAGCCATCAGATGCTGGTCGCAAGAGGCTTGGGAGCATGATGAATTGGTATACTAGAAGTGGGGCGATAATTGAAGCTATTATCAAAATAAAGACTACCCTTACAGGTCTGTTGAGTAGAATCTGGTCGTACCATTTTATATCTGAAATGGAAGAAAATATTAAGTTTATTGCTTGTATTGAATGGTCTTTAGGCTTATCAATAAAAAACACAAACCAAAACAAAAATCATTCATTCTATCTCTTTTTCGCCTACGTACTTTCGTATTTCGTTTTGTCCCTGTCAGAAGCTTTGGCCGGCTTAGGTACTTATAGTTAGTTATTAATTCAGAAATCTTTGAGTTCAAATCTCTTGTCAGTGCGATTAATTTTGCATGGAAAATTAAATCTAACAACATGTTTTAATAAGCATTAAAACCTGTTTGTTGTGTCTGTTGAGTCTTGAGTCGTGGCAAATAATATGTATTTAGTCACAAATGTGTGCATGAGGATTTACAACGCACGATATTATTTATTTACTAAGTTAACTAGTTTTTCGTTGTATTTTCAGTTTGATATGATGATTTTACGATCGAAAAGCTAATGAACACTTTGTTCTTTTGAATAAGTAAGTTTTTTTTTCTTTTCCATTTTACCTACAATCGGCTGTTTAGCCCTAATTAGATGTGGTCTGAGGTGGAATTGTTTTAATGGCCATTCCAGTGAATAGTCTCAAATCTACATATGGGAACACTTCAGTTCCTTTTGTCGAGTTCCCATGTGCCATCATTTAAGGCGCTTTATGTGGTCTTTGTCTTGGAGTAGATCTCTGGCTAGCAAGTTGCTTTGGTTGTTCAGTCTGTCTTTGTACTTTTTGCTATAGTTGTTTAGAATAAGTAAGTAAAAAAAAGTAAGTTTGTACACACAATATTGAGAGATTTACCATGTTATTTTAAGACTATTGGACCTCTTGTAGGTTTTACTGTAATCTATGATTATAGAAATATCTACTCAATTTTTTTTAAAATTTGGTCTCAGTAATTTTGGAGATAAGGGGGGAAAATGGTAAATTTTCATCTATTTTCTTAAATAACTTTAATCTAGTTATTTTAAAATTATAAAAATATATACTTGAGACTCTCGCAGCCCTTTTTTAAGCCCTTTTTTACATGCCATATGTTACAGTTTGTAAACATTTTAATTTTATTATTTGCCTTCCAAAAGTGGGCACGGGTGGTTACGGGTCGGCAGAAGCCCGAAAGTCTGACAACCAGCCTTACTAAGGGGTATTGTATTACCCAGTAATTGGGTTCTGGAGGTCCGATAGGCAGTCGCTCCATGTAAAATACTGGTGTACAGCTGCATCCGGTTAGATTGGAAGCCAACCCTAACATAGTTGGGAAAAATGCTAGGCAGATGATGCCTTCCAAAAGTGAGCCCCATATTCAAAATTAATTTATTTACGTTACACGTCTGGGTCACAAAAATTCATAATTATGTATTGTGTATCTACAAACAACTTAATCGGGAGCTAATTGGCTGTGACAGATAGACAGACAGACACACTGGTGATCTTCTAAGGATTCCGTTTTTTCATTCGTATGTTCGTTTTTTGGACTTACGGAACCCTAAAAAATCCTCCTTACTGCTCGCCTTCGTTATATAAGGAACTCTTGCGCAAAATATCATGCTTCTAGGCTAAGGGTTTGCGTAGTCTGTCAATAAATAATGAATTAATTTATGATGGTTATTAAGTGGAAGAAGAAAAATATTGCATTTGTAAATAAATCCATTTAGGATTATGTAATTGCGGGATGAGCTGGATTCCTTTAATAAAGATTGTTCCTTGGCAGCTCTCGTCAGAGAGAGAGATGGAAAGAGAGTAGGGAGGCATTTTGAATAAGAGAAAAAAAAAAAAAAAAAAGATTATGTAAACCAATAATATATTTTAGCAAAAATACTTATCAAACAAAGTACCATTTTATTAACCATTTATTAGGTTAAATTCTCTCGGAGGACACGGTGGAGCATACGGTGGAGGTCTGCCCGGCTTGGGCGGGACCCCGCCGTGTCCTCTTGGCGGCGATCGGCGGCGGCGACCTCTCGCGTCCGGCCCTCATACGGGCCATGGTCCGGAGCGAGAGTGAATGGGAGGCCGTCACCTCCTTCTGCGAAGCAGTAATGCTCGCGAAGGAGGAGGCGGAGCGTGCGAGGGAGAGGCAATCGCTGCACCCTCGCGCTTCTAGCCGCCGCAGGAGACGCCCTGGACGGGAGTCAACAGCCGACTCCCGGCCACCGTAGGCGCGGGCTTGCGGGCGGCGAGCTATGGGCAGCTCGCCGCCCGGTAAGGACCAGGCCCGGGTCGACGGCGCGTTGTGTTCCACGTGCGCCTCAAAGAGCTGTCAGCACGAACTGACGGGGTCCGCTAGGGCCGATGCCGCCGGGGCTGCGGGTTGTTCGAAAGAGATACCGTGGCCCCTGGCACAGGCAACTGAAGGAACACGGGTGGGTTTTAGTCAGTAAAAGTCTGACACTCCCTTCTGCTCCGCCCAGAGCGGGAGAAGTCATTTGATGATTTCCCACCCAGAAAAAAAAAAAAAAAAGGTTAAATTCTCTCATATAACCATTTCTAGAGCAAGAGAGCAATTCGAAATAAGATATAAAATGTTAGCCTTCCCATAGAACGTTCTCATGTCTAATTTAGTATAAATGTATGTAAAAGCTTTTTCACGAATTCGGTATTACTCTTAAATTGTGGGTTAAGTCTTCCAATTTACGAGCATATTGAGTACTGTAAAGGTTGTCTGCAAAAGTCGACCTTATGTAGTGCAGGCTGGCAATAAAATAACGCTGGTTGCATTCGAACAGTCAAGTTTAGAATGAGCAGTTTGAGTAATTTATATGGCCTACCCAAATGTCCTTTCTTTGGAATCGTTCATCGAATCGTTGAGCTCCTTAAATTTTGAGTTGAGCTGCACGATTTCTGACAAATGCGTGCACTGACTGGACAGGTCCTCTCAATTTGTGTGGCTCTTTCCTCAAAAGACCGTCTATCTATCTACATGGTCTTCATATGATCCGAACAAGATTATGTCTGGACATTAAAAGAAACTGTGACTTTCGAGTTTGATTCGGCCTTTCTTCTCCGACTAGTCAGATAGGAAACGCCGACCTCATCTAGTTTTTAAAATATGATCGACGTGTAAAAGTGTTTGTCCAAACCTACTTATATAAAATCATTTATCATTTAGCTATCAAAGAGGATTGATGATTTTTATATGGCATACCTACAGTGTACGCCATTTTTTTTTCAAAATGGCTACTTCAGTACGTCTTGTTGCATATATGTTTGAAACTTTAAACATTCAGAGTAATTCTTTCAATCATCTATGCAACAAGATGTAAGCAAGTTCAAAAAATATGGATGTCACGTGATCAACTTTGAACGTTAATATCTCGGAAACGTGACGCTACCCGTTGGTTTTATTTTGTTTTTTGTTTGCATTGATGTCAGCTATTGATTTATATAGATTTCGCAGGTAGCCGCCATTTTGTCTTAATCATGGCGATGAAGATAAGAAATGTTTCTATTCTTCAGTCGACGTAAGTCTACAATGTCAAGCATGACGACGAATTTTTCTCTACTTTTGACACTTGGGGGTAGAAACATTTCTTCTCAACAAGTGTCAAATACTCAACATCACATTAGACTTAGGGTTGATTTTTCAACAGTCTGATGATTTTTGTCTGAAGAATAAATATGATGGTTTGACATATTTTCTATAAAAAAGTTTCGTAAAACCGTCATATTTATTCCTCAGATGAAAGTTATCTGACTATTGAGAAATCAGCTCTTAGATCAAATTCTGTATTGATTTTCAAATTTGCTCTCCGTTGCTATGGAAAATCTTAGAAATGCGAGTTTACGGATCGTTCCGTGCTTGGGTAGAACAGATGTCGAGTTCGATAGAAATAACTTTGTCTATTGTTGGTAGAATAGAGTCAGAATTAGTCATGCTACGTGAGCTGGCAACATTGCGTATCTTCTTAAAGTGTTAGATACTTCCAAGATTCTTTAATGAAGTGAAAATCTGACGCTCAGTTTTACGAAGCCTATTTAATTAAACCTGTTTGTTGAAGGTAATTTGGTCAACCAATCATAACCGAATGTCTGGTGTTCTGTATGAAAAAGTATGCAAGGAAGTCCACTATTCCATTCCATGTTAGTTTTAAATTATTTTATAATATAGCATAATTACTGTCAACGTAATAATTGTTTCTATGTTAATTAATGTATTTGGTGTTTGTGCCGTTTTAATTAACTATAATAAATAAATAAGCAACATGACGACAACCTCGTGAAAGCTGAGAAAGAAACCAATTAAATACCTCGACTTAGTACCCGAGGTTGTTGACATTTGGAATATGGGCTCGGCTGTCACTCTGCCGATTGTCGTATCGACCAGTTGCATTGGATCAAGGGCCTGATTCAGAAGACAGTACTCCTCGATACGGCTTGCATCGTGGGGGATTCCGGTCTCTGGAGCCCTAATCACCGCTATCTTGGACCCTACTGGGACCAGCGGAACACTATTTTAATATTTTTAAATGTTTTTGTTTTATAAAAAATATTTGAAAATGTATTTAATAAGTATGAAAATAAAGAAACCGACATAAGATCTGACATCAAATCTATCGATGAGAAATTCAAACTAAACAACTCTCCGCAATTTATTCTGAATCGATAAATTCGTGTTCGAAAAGGGTTCTCGTTACGATTTATCTAAATTAATTATGTAAATCAGACTCGATTCTTTGACTTTGACAATCATAGGTGTCACGCGGCGGCGGCGGCGACCTCTCGCGTCCGGCCCTGGTGCAAGCCATGGTCCGGGGCGAGAGGGAGTGGGAGGCGGTCACCTCCTTCTGCAAAGCAGTCATGCTAGCGAAGGAGGTGGCGGGATGGGCGAGGGAGAGATCGTCACGCCTCAGCCACCGAGGGAGACGCTCCGGGCGTCGGGAGCCGCGTGACGACTCCCGGCTACCGTAGGCGCGGGCCTGCGGGCGGAGAGCAATGGGTAGCTCTCCGTCCGATCAGGACCAGGGTCGTGCCGGACGGCGCGTATGTGTTCCACGCGCGCCCCAGAGAGATGTCAGCTTAGTTGACGGGGCCCGAGAGGGCCGAAGCCTGCCGGGGTAGCGGGATCGTCCGAAAAGGTTACCGCTGCCCTGGTACATAAAGGGCTAAGGAAGGAACACGGGTGGGTTTTAGTCAGTAAGAGTCTGACACTCCCTTCTGCTCCACCCAGAGCGAGAGGGGTCATTTGATGATTTCCCATCCTCAAAAAAAAAAAAAGGTGTCACATAATAAATACTCGTATACCTATCTATATTAATACGTGTTTATTTGATATCTTTGAGAGAGGTGAATTTTGAAGTTTAAAAATATTTTCAATGTATTTTTTTGCGAATTTGTTGATTGTAACCTTTCAAATATGTCTTTGAACCCTTAACTTGTTTGAATCTCACTTGCTTACGAGTTTACGACTATGTAAACATGTGACTGCAGGTACATGGTATTTACTCTCCATCTTCGTTTTTCTTATCTAAGGTAATAATAATAACAGATACTATTCTAAATACAGTTTTTTTTTAAATATTTTTTTTTTAAATTAGTTTTTGCTGATTACCTGTACTACACATACTGGGCCGTAATTCTCTATGACACAATAAACGAAACCGCGCGAAATCAACGCGAAATTGGTGGGATTAGCTGAGGAATTGACGTGGTTTCGAAGTAAGGAATCGTTAAGTGGTCATGGTGAATTAGGGCCCTGTACAGTCTCATCGCTGTACATTTTTCTGCTTACTCTGTAACCTAGTTTAGGCCAACGAACGATGCGCGTCATAATTTAGCATAATAACATAATATGACTAATGAATTTAAATATACCCTGTCCATTAGGTTAATCGTTTTTGGACACCTGTCTTAGAACGTAGATATTTCAGATTACGTAAAAGTTGACTTTAAAATGCGTAATAAAATAAATATATAAACTGCCTTATCTTATTGAATTATCTTATTTATGGCTTCATACATACATTATAATACCGTACGTGTATCAATCAATGTTTTGTGTGTTGCTGCAATCACTAGTTCCATCTGTCAAAAAACGGCTTACCTAATGGACAGGGTATAGTAAACGTATAACTATGTAGTTATCAACAACTGAGAGAAGTAATCGCCTTCCACTCTAGTACTGTTACTTAGTCTTAACATAAATAAACTGGACTACTTAGTGCATCTTGGTAGAACGTGTGTCTCTATACTAACTGAACTTACAAAGGACATCATTCTATTCCTTATCTAAAATGAAAAGTAAAAAATAAAATGAAAAAAAAAGGAAGTACTGTTTTCATATGTAACCACCGGCTGCTATTTGAGATTGAAAATGCCAAAAATTTAAATTTTTTAACAAGTTTATAGTTAAAACATGTTGAGGATGTTAATTCAATTAAAAGTTGGTATTTTTTTAATGTTATGGTTAAAATACTTCTTAGAAAAATATAATTTTTGGCATTTGCAATCTCAAATATCACCCAGGGGGTTAACTGTAGAATTTCGCTGTAATAGCAAAAAAAAAATCCCATATGAAAATCCGTATTCTTTTTTTTATTTTGGCGCGCGCTTTAATTTTTGGATATAAAATGTTCGACACTTGAATGATGTCCTTTTCACGGCAAATCGGTGTACGGAGTTAACTACTACAACCCGTACACATACAGACAGTCTTTTCAGTACTTGTTGGTTACCTACTTCGGGGTAATTGCGCAACACACTAACAGTAGCAATGACTTTCATTTTGACAGTTCAACAACATTCATTGCGTTATTTACGTTGTTGCAGACAAATTTTTCCAACATATGAGGCAATGGATTAGCAATGTCTATCGAAATTATTTATATTGTGGTTGATAGTGTGTTTCACAATTAGGGTGCTGGTTTCCATGAAAAAGTCTAGTCCAATTAAGTTTTCATTAAATAAAATGATGTTGAATTGGAGATAGAGGACATCATTTTATTTAATGAAAACTAAAATGACACTTATCTAAAATGACAAACCTACAATCTTAGCCCAGACATCTTCTCAAATGTCATTTTCATAAACACGAGAACAATACAATGGGTTTCACAGACTAAGGGCTGGCACAGGCAACTGAAGGAACACGGGTGGGTTTTAGTCAGTAAAAGTCTGACACTCCCTTCTGCTCCGCCCAGAGCGGGAGGAGTCATTAGACGATCTCCCACCCCGAAAAAAAAAAAAGGCTGATTGTTACATCGTCAGATAAAATAAACAGCTTTTGTATGAAATAACTGTCAAAATTTCAAAATTATTCTTCGAATAAAGTTATCAGATGATTGAAAAATTTGCCCTAAAGCATGTATGGGTAAAGGGTAGTTAAAAAGCGGCCAAGTGCGAGTCCGACTCGCACACGAAGGGTTCCGTACCACCGTACAATATTTAACACAAAATCAATCTGCCTAGCCTTTTCCCAACTTTATTGGGGTCGGCTTCTAGTCTTACCGGATGGGCTTCCAGTCTATCTGGATAATAATAATACCCCACCGCCGTATCTCTACGTTGACGTCGTGGTGGGGCTTGCGCGTTCTAAACTCTAGGTCTGTGACGGAAGAGTTTACTTTGCCGGATCAGGTCTAGGGTGAGGAGCCAGACCAAGAGAGATACAGGAACTCGTAGGGAAGCATGTGGGGAGCTGTTGGGCAGTAGTGACCCCACGGACCCTATCTCCCGGGAGAAGTCTTGTTCCTCACCTCTGGCATGCTTTTATTGGCCGGCTGGAGTGAACACTGACGAGGAATAGAGCTCCCACCTCATTCTTGCCTTTATTGGCTGGCTTGAGTGGAGATTCGCAAGACCAAACGTGCTCGGAGGAAGGAAATATTTCAGTAAGATGCTTGTAGGGATCTTGACCGTACTTCCGGGATTGTCCCGATAGCCGTGGAATACCTCTCCACTCCTCACAAGCACCTCAGGATATATTGCCCCTTTGTTGCTACAACACTGTGTGCTAGCGAACGTTTTCTGGGGCCCATTATTGAGTGTGCAAGTCACCCCCTGCCATTTTATCTGTGAATTATATTATCATTGGCCAGGCAGGGACATAGACCTTCCATAGTTCAAGGTAACCGATTTACTATGTATAGCCACCCACACCTATAGCCCAGTATATGTTGTTTCCATGTACTGTAATAATCCTGCACCAACCGGGGGTTGTCCTTGGGTGCACTTGTATGGTGCATACAGGGATAATCGGCGGTTGGTGCCTCCTCATCGTTTAAAATTGTCTAAAGGGCCTCTGCGAGTTGGCTTCGGCCCCTGGTACGCCTTTCAAAGGTCTGGGACCCCTGGGTCCCGAGATATGTCCATTTCAATAATAATAATTTCATTATTTGGATGCCAGTATTTTACATGGAGCGACTACCCATCTGACTTCCACAACCCAGTTACTGGGTAACACGATACCTTTGGTAAGACTGGTTGTCAGTCTTTAGGGCTTTTCATGAACCGCAACGACTGTCAAAGATCCAAGAATGACAGCCAGGATTAACGGCTTAATGTGCTTTCCGAGGCAAGGAGGGGTCTCGGTATGAACCCAACCACGGACCGACCGTGGCAAGCGTAGCTTAACCTGATTCATTGACCTGTGTGGCTGTTATTACTTAGCCACGAGCCCCTCAATCGACAATTAACACATCATATTAAAAACAAAAACACGTTTCTTGTATGGGGACCCCCTTAAATATTTAACTTTATTTTATTTTATTATTTGTTGTTATAGCGGCCATAGTAGGACACACTCTGTGACAGTGCGATTAGTGAAAGTGCTCGGGTACGGTTCGTCCAAGTGCGGTTAAAATCAGTGCTCTAAGTGGAATACCTACAAGTTTCAAGTGTCTACCTATTACGGTTCAAAAGATACAGCCAGTCGGAGAGCGAAAGATATATCCATACAGCCGGACGGAAGGATAGTGGAGCTTTAGTAATAGGGTTTCGTTGGCACACTGGGTACGGAACCCTAAAAGTTAGTTTTGCGGCACTCCCGCATGTGATCCTTTTAACGTGTGTCGAGCATTCTCCGTGCAAAAGTTCATTGACATCATGAACAATGCGTTGTTCACTTCGTTAATGCTTATCTTTATTTAACAACAGTTTAATTCCTAGGTTTCCTTTTGTAACGAGAATTTTATACTTATTGGGCAATTTGGTTGGGTGGTGTACATTGTAATAGGGGTGTTACTGCCAGACCTGCTAAATAATTACCTACTAAATAGTGAGTGTATTGACCTAAGGGTGCGTTCGCATCTAGCGTTGGTTGACAATTGTTTCGAAACTAATATTGTGTTGTTGTCATTAAAATCATCAATACAACCCTCTAAGTTCATAAAATTCTATTGAATGACTATTTCATTTATTGTATGAAGATATAGATTATATGAACTAAGAGTAGGTATTGTATGATTATAATTCTAGGAAGTCATATTTGTAACGCTTGAAAATCATATTTTAATCAATATACAACCTGATCAACCTGCAAATTGAAAAACTTAGGAAAATTTTAATTTTGCGGGCTACCTAGCGCATCCCTTCAGCTACGGCTTCTTAGAAGCCGCGTGATCGCCGCGTGGTAGACGCGTGGTAGCCGCGTGGTCACGTATCACCCACATATCGTCCGCAATTTACCGGTGACTGAAGTTACTGAAACGTTGTCTATGATAGTAAGTTGTTGTGTTTTCCTAGAGCGCGTTTTTGAAACCGTTAAGTCAAACCCTGCTGCCCAAAGATTTAAATCGCTAGATTTACCCGTACTTACATAGTCACGTGAAAAAGTGTCCATGTTGAGAAGACTACGCTCACACATTTGTGTTCATTTACACTTTTTTAAACTTTTGTGAACGCTATATGATAATGATCACATAGCGTTTGACAATCTAATCAATGCGTCATTGTGTGTCAGAGGTGTCAAAATGCAACAGGAACAAGACTATCTTTTGACGCGGTTGGGCGAATCTAACGATCTACGATTAAATCTATGCCGCTGTCATAATGTGCATGATTGACGTCACTGGGGCCATTATGTATGGTTTCCGCTTTTAGATAATACGCGCTGTCTACATCTCTGTATCTATTGTTCTATCTCAGGTATGCTGGAAGAGATTTCTTATGAAATAAGCATCACCTCTGTACCTATTTTTTTCTGTTCTGTTTATCATTGTCTGTTTATATATGTGTGTACATAAATGGTAAAATAAATAAATAATAAACGTCGCGTTACCGCAGCGTATACGTTTGATGAACGCTTAGGCTAGATACTTAACCCATTGAAGTACACTGAACGGGACACAGCAGACGTTTTATTGTTATTACGCTTGGGGGCGTTTAGTGTCCCGCAAAGTGTTCAGGTCTGTGTGTCTGTGTTTCGGTAAAACGGGGTGACTTTGAAAAACTTGGGCAACTTGATGATTACTTGAAATGGAAATGTTTTACTCGATTTCAACCGTAAAATTAATTCAGGTCGTCGGGCTATATTTTGCCAACGCGATAACTATCAAAGTTACTTCTGAGTGGAAAAAACAACACTATAAAGTTTACCCCGAATATGTTTTGTCAGGGGTGACTTCCCTTCTGCTCCACCCAGAGCGGGAGGAGTCATTTGATGATTTCGCATCCACAAAAAAAAAAAAAGGGGTGACTTTAAACAGTAATGTAGTAACTAGGGTTTTCAGTTCCATTTTATTTTCTCCTTTTTTTCGAGTATTCGGTATTTAAATACTTCTTAACCCTTCGCCGTAACGTGGATCCACGCGAGACCCAATGGCTTTTTAATTGTTACTGTAATTACATCATTCAACCGGTTAAAGAGTCGTTCATTGTTTTTTTTTATTTTTTATTTATTTACCCATATACTTTATTGGAAAGACTGGAAAGCTGTAGGGGAGACTTGCCCAGCATAATCAGCAGATAATGTTCCCACTGCTGGGACACAGGTCTCATCTCTGTGATAGGGTATGGGCCGTTATCCTCCACGCGGGTCCAGTGCGGATTGGACTTTTGTCTAGGTGTGGGACAATACTGGTAAAAAAACAATACTTTGTTGTATACCAGATAAATTGTAAAAGCAAAACTCAAAAAACTCAAAGCATTTATTTAAAATAAACCAATTACAAGCATTTTTGAATTGTCAAGGGATCGGTCTGTCAAAAAGATGAAGCTAGTTGCCCATTCCAAAGCGTATTAGGACCCTATGGAGAAGAATAACGGAACAAGAAGAAAGGGCATGAAACTCCACTGACAATCTTTTAAATCACAAAATTGTTATAAAATATTGGTTACATCATTCATCTTGAAATTATATACACGTGAGAACGATAGTCGTGCACGTTAAAAGAGACTGTACTAAAAAAAAAAAATTAAAACAGATAATACCGCATATTAAATATTAACTTCCTTAAATTATTAACGTTGCTTAAAATTAAAAGACAACAAAGAGTAAGAAGACAAGTAATTATAGAAACAATTAAAAAACTATTGTGGCTCACGTGGATCCACGTTCGATACAAAGGGTTAAACGACTCACCACGTGAGAAATAAAGGGTTAAACGTCAAAAGTGTGTAAATAAACAGTCGTTAATCATTACTTAACTTTAAACAACGTTTATAAATAGAGCCCAAATTATTTGCCCATATCTAAATAAGATTCTAAAGATCCTTAGACGTCTCATTCATCTGCCTGCGTTAATTAATTTGTAAGCATGTGAACGCTAATCAGGTTTTACTGGGAAACGCTGTGGGTCATGTACGGTCACCAAAGGAGATAAGTAACCAGTGTCATCGCACAAAGTTGAAGTTTAGTAAGAAACCGATGGATGTTTTTGAATAAAATTTAATTTAAATAATAGAATACAAACAGTTCATATATCAAATTAAATTTCATTCAAAAACATCCATCGGTGTCTTACTAAACTTCAACTATATCCGACGACCTAGTTATTTATGTCTTTTGGTGACTGTACCTGCACCTGCTGTCGCGTTTTAATTAAATACTGCTGCCGTAAGCTTTTAACGAAGTAACATTTTATTTATTTATTATTAACTTAATTCAATTCAGTCTTTATTGCATCCATAATGTAATGACAAACTGTTGCAGTTTTTAAAAGAAGAGTAATATAACACCATCTTGCCACTTCTTCATAGCTGTGTATGTATTTTGATTACGTTATAAATATTTATAGTTTAGTGATATTTATTTTAGAAGTATATTTATGTTTATTTATATGTATGAAAGTATATTCTCATAATATTTGTTTAGTTTATATGATGTTATGTATTTTTTCACTTCAGTAGCTCAAACATGTAGGTTTTGCTGCCTGAAATCAGTGAGACCAAGTACCTTTTTTTTTTTTTTCAGAAATCCGCGGATATTTTATTCAGCCTTGGGTTAATTATAGAATTCCAAACATTCACACTCTATCTCTTTCCTGCCATTAGAAAGAGAGAGAGACAAAGACCAGCCCTTTCGAAGTTCCGATTTTGAATTCGACCTCAAAGACAAACACGTTCGGAATTTCGTACTAACTAAAGAAATTTTGCAAAAAGATAATTATGTCTTTTAATGTAATTTATTGAATTTTTAACTTACTGTTGTATTTAAACGAAAATAAGTATTTACTGCAAATAAAACTGATATTTAACCTGTAAATATTTATTTCTAGTTTCAATAATGTTACGTAATATATTTTTAATAATAAAATATCATGGGTGCTATTTCCGAACACGCCTTAATTTAAATAAAAGAGCGGGAATAAAATTTCGTGGCTGGCGTAAAGTTGAATAAGTTTAAAAAATAATCGTAAAATATGAGTGAAACTAGCGACGAGAACAGTATTTTAACGCCGGAAGAGTTAAAACAACAAGTTATTAATACAGAATTAAGTTTCCTACCTGAGAAGTCTCGCGAGAAATATCTGAAAGCATACCATGTCTTCAATGAATGGAGACTTACAAAGGGCGCAAGCAGTTTTTGGGAGACGGTGTTGCTATCCTATTTTTTTGATGTATAACGGACGAGGCAATCATTTAGAATGTGGAGTATTTACTTAATGTTGAAAGCTTTAAAAACAAAACATAACGTGCATATTGAAACATACGCAAAACTCGTATCTTTTCTAAAAATAATGTCAGGCGGGCATAAGGCTAAAAAGTCCAACATTTTCACGGCCCTTAACATTGGAATTTTCTTGCCGCTAAAGTAAGTGGTACCTATGAATCTATGTTGTTAGTTATTAAAATTTGTGTGTAGACTGTTATGTATAAAGGTACTTACTGCCTACTACTAATTTTTGGAGGTGCAATGAATCCTAGTCTGGCTTAGCAATACTGTTAAAATATTTATTATGATATGTAAAAGATTCTGTAAATATTAAATTATGCATATTAATTATGTAATATTTTCATTACAGGTTGTACTGATCATAAGAATTAGTGGAGCGTGTCGCAATAACGAGCTATTACTGCTAACAGTTAATAATATCGAAAAGCATTCAGATAAATTACTGTTAGTAAAATTGAAAAATACGAAGACGAACCTTGACAGGTCTTTTGTCGTACGCGAAGAATATGTAACTATTGTAGAAAAATACCAAAATTTGCGTCCAGCCAATGTAAAAACCGACCGATTTTTCATACAATACCATAATAAATAAATAAATGCAATGCTGCATATAATAAATGCTCAAGACAGCCTATGGGAGTAAATAAAATAGGTGCTATACCGCGAGAAATTGCCACTTTCTTAAAACTGGAAGAGCCTCAGCTATACACGGGTCACTGCTTTCGGAGAACTTCGGCAACGCTCTTGGCTGATTCCGGAGCCGATCTCACTACTTTAAAACGTCACGGCGGGTGGAAGTCCAATACGGTTGCAGAAGGCTATATTGAAGACTCAATAGAAAATAAGTCGAAAATCTGTAAGGGTATAGTGGAAACAATAAGTTTGAATTCGACCTCGGACCTTGGTCTCACCCACGCCCATCCACTTCCAACGACGCACAGTGTACTTATACAGAAAGCCGATCAGAATCACCAACGTTCACCGTTGTTACTTCTCAATCCGCCACCGAAACAGAAACCTTAACCCCATATAATCAAACTCAACTCAATGCAACTATAACGTTGCCAAATAAATCTGTTACTTTTAATTTGTAGAATTGCAGTAATTTTACTTTTAACTTTTAAAATGTTTTATTTTATTGAATTGGTAGACCTCTACCTACAATGTTAATTATTTTGATTCACAATAAATAGTTATTTCAATCTATTCCTGTTTATTATTTTATCTCCTAAAGTGTTCTCGCTGCTGAAGTGAAAAGTTATGTGTGTTACACGAGAGCAAAGTTTTTTGCATCTCGTGCCTTTGAATCCCTCGCCACACTCAGGATTCAAAATCAGCACTCGCCGCAAAAAACGACTTTGCTCTCTTGTTGCACAAATAACTATTTTTGTCTCCTTTACTCTTTCACACGCTGTCTACATCTCTCTATCTATTGTTCTATCGTATGCTGGAAGTTTTCTTATGAAATAAGTACTTCCAGCACCTTTGTACCTATTTTTCTCTTCTGTTTTTTTTCTTGTCTTTTTATATAATATGTGTGTATTTTTTTTATGTGTAAATCAATAGAATCAATTATGGAACCTGTCGGGACAGCAACATTATAAGTAAGTAGGAGAGAGCAAGAGCGCTTTTATGGTTTTCCTTGTATTAGGCTTTTCAACAATGAGTACACTGTTACTTTATAATTTGTACATTGCAAACTTAAGTCTAAGTGCCTTGACGGGGCCCGATAGGGCCGAAGCCTGCCGGGGTAGCGGGATCGTCCGAAAGGGTTACCGCTGCCCTGGAACATAAAGGGCTAAGGAAGGAACACGGGGGGGTTTTAGTCAGTAAGAGTCTGACACTCCCTTCCGCTCCACCCAGAGCGGGAGGGGTCATTTGATGATTCCCCATCCGAAAAAAAAAGTCTAAGTGCCTCATTTCTTACAGAAAAACATCCGAATTGAGAACCTCCTCATTTCTTGAAGTCGGTTATAAAGCACAGCATGCACTGCATTATGCGCAAATAAAAAAAAGTTTTTTATTACCTTCAGTTGTACAAAAACACTTATCTAAACACTATGCAGCGTTACAACTAAGGGAAAGAGTGTTTTCGATAAACGCTGGTGCCCAGAGTAAGATTTAATTTGTGTTTAGGGTGCCAGCGTCCTCGCCTATAATAAAACTACGCTTGCCGCGGTTGGTACGTAGATGGCTGACCATCTTTACATACCAAGACCCCTCCGTGCCTCGGAAAGCACGTTAAGCCGTTGGTCCCGGCTGTCATTCGTGAATCTATGACAGTCGTTACGGGTCGTCAGAAGCCCGAAAGCCTGACAACCAGTCTTACCAAGGGGTATCGTATTACCCAGTAACTGGGTTGTGGAGGTGAGATAGGCAGTCGCTCCATGTAAAATGCTGGTATTCAGCTGCATTCAGGATAGACTGGAAGCCGACCCCAACACAGTTGGGAAAAGGCTAAACAGATGATGATCAGTAGTTGTAGGACGAACACAGTATATTATTATTAAAATAACTACTTACTAGTCAATGCATAATAGACAGTAACACAATTAATTAATATAAACAAGTAATATATAGTTTGAAAAAGTAAAAACAAAATGATTTAAAGCTAAATTGATTACAATGAATTAAATTAAACAACACAGATTAAATGAACTTTAATTAATAATTTTCTTTTTAGACTGCAATAATTGACCTATAAAAGCTTTTTTATAAAGCTTTTGCCCGCGTGTGATAGATTATTCCAATATTTTTCCTTTAATTGGACACAAAGAAAAACATCCCTACATTAATTATAAACTTGTTTACATATGAAACACAACATTACAATGGTTCCTTGTCAAAATCTTGTAAATACTATTACGAAATACGTTTATAACATAAGTTTAAACTGTGTTCTTTCATTGTTGTTTTGTATAATATCATATTGAACTGTTTAACATGACTCGTTTACTAATTATGCCATTGTAAGACCAAGTATGTAATTGGACTAATCAATTTCAACATATTTACTCTATTTTTATATAATTTAATAGTAGTTTTATGTTAAATTACAAATATTAACAATTCTGTATTAAAATCGTACGATGTGACGTCACTTGTTTACCACCGGCTATAAAAGCTGCCGCTCCGCCGTACTCGGCACAACCATGTTCGGCAAGCCAATCCCGTGGGAAAAGCGAGCCAAATTCCTCGGTGTTATCCTGGATCAACACCTCACCTTCTCAGAGCACATAAAGACGGTCCGTTCGCGCGCCGCTTTCGCTCTCGGTTGTCTCCACTCCGTCCTCAACGAAGGCAGCAAGCTGTCACTCAAGTGCAAAATGCGCTTGTATACAGCCTGCATCCGTCCCATAATGACTTACGCTTGCGTAGTCTTTGCCCATACAAAGCCCCGCCACATCCATAGGATGCAAACACTACAGAACCGATTCCTCCGCAAGGCCACAAACTCCCCTTGGTTCGTTCGCAACGAGATCCTCCATATTGATCTCAAGATCCCCACCATCCAGCAGTTCATGAAACGCCTCTCCAAGCGTTTCTTTGACACAGCCGCCAAGCACCGCAACCCTCTGGTTGTCGCGGCCGCAAAATACACCCCCTCCAATATCAGTAAGCTTCGCCGTCCAAGGCATGTACTCGGTGACCCCGATGACCCCATAACCCTCCTCCAGGAGAGCGATAGGGCAACCAGCACAGCTCACAAGAACAAAAAACCGACATTCCGACCCCGCCGCCGGGGTCCATCGCGACGTCCCCAAGTAAATTCACCACCAGCCCGATCCTTTATTGATGAAGAGCCAGCTCGCGTTGCAGCTGAGCTATTAAATGTAAATTCACGACGACCGTAACCTCTGAGTTTGTTTCGGCCTTTCTTCTTAGAGATAGTCTTAGGAAACGCCGTGCTCATCAAAGCACTAAAAATATAAATTCGATCCAGCCTGTCCCTTTGCTGCCCTCTCCCAGCGACGCCCTAAGCCGAGGTTCGTACCCCACAGGGGGTGCCCTTATAATAATAATAATAATAATAATCATTTATTTCAAGTTACCAAGACTCATACACATTATTAATTATTACAACCAGTCACATTGATAAAATAAGAATAATACAATTTAAATTATTGGACAACACAAACATGAATTACCCGCATCCAATGTGCAACCTACAGCAATGGTTTATGTAGGCGCAGTCGAGCCTTTCTGAGAGCGCGGCCAGCATGCTGTTGGAGCTCCCCCGCACTCGCCGCACCAGCGAAGTGCCTCTCTTGCGCATCATTGCGTAAAAACAATCTACGCGTGCCTCTGCAAACATTGTCGAGGCGCTGCAGTAACGGGGGAGACCCAACAACATCCTGAACGCATTGTTGTACTGGACACGAAGGGCGCCGTACGATCTCTGCGTGTAGTTGGTCCATAGGCTACATGTATATAAAGTTGTGCAGTAGGCTCTAAAGAGAGTAATTTTAACTTGTACTGAGCAACGTGCGAACCTACGGATCACCATATTCGCTCTGACCGACAGCGCCCTTCGCTCCCGTTCAATGTCTGTATCATCTTTCAAATCGGGAGTGACTAAATGGCCTAGGTACTTAAAAGAATCAACTCTTTCCAAAGGTATGCCATTCAGTCGTAAAGCTGGTATTTCATGAACTTTTCTCTGTCCGCCCTGAAAGACCATACATTGACTCTTTTTTACATTATACAAAAGTCCATGATCAGCTGCATAACCCTCACAGATACTCATCAGCTTTCTGAGTCCGCAGACCGAGGCACTCAGCAGCACCATATCGTCCGCGTAGCTGATGTTATTGAAACATACGCCATCAATATAACAACCAATATGTTGCTCGCTGAGTGCCTCGATCAGCCCATTAATATATAAATTAAAAATGGAAGGTGAGCTCAACCCCCCTTGCCTCACCCCACATTCCAACCTATATGGGTCTGACAATGTGCCCGCCCACTTGACATGATTTACCTGGTTCCCGTACCAGTACTTAAAGATAGTAATAAGTTCATCCGGTATATGAGCAGCTTCCATTTTGTCCCACAAAATATCATACCGGACCAGGTCGAATGCCCTGGAGAGGTCGAGGAAGCAGGCATACACAGATGTTTTCCTGTCAGTGTAGTATCTGACAGCACTCTTCATACACAATATCGCAGTTTCCGTGGACAGTCCCGACCGAAATCCGAACTGATTATCATGCAATTTTATGTTTTTGTTTAATTGTGTATTCAGAATGCTGTCAAACACTTTCGCGCTTATTGTTGCTAAGGAGATAGGTCTATAGTTGGCCGTATCTGACAAGTCTCCCGCCTTATTTTTTACTACCGGAACTACAATAGTCCTCATCATATTATTGGGTAGGTATGAATGTGATATGCAAAAGTTGTACAGCATGGCCAGCACCCTGTAAATATGAGGACCAGCGTGCTGCACATGTTCCACACTCAATCCATCATGGCCAGGTGATTTGCCTTTTGAAATAGATTTCACCGCCCGAGATACATCCCTGGCCATGACCCTGGTAGCCACACATTCCCCATTCACCCCACCCTTACTTGGAGACGACGATATTGGAGCTAACGGTGACCGAACAGTAAAATTATTTTTAAATTTGTCAGCAATATTTTTTAAATCGTTAGAGCCGTCAACAGTCACAGGAAGACCCGGCCGAGTCCCCAAACGGTGGGTACATGTCCAAAAACCACTGAAATCTTTTACTGCATGCTTAGTAGCGAGAGTGTCCATTTTTAACTGGTCTTGGTGTTTTTGACACCATTTTAAACGCGATTTAAATATCTTTCTACTCTCGCACATCTTTGTAAACATATCTCCAGTAGTAGGACTACCGCATAATCGCCATTCCCGAAAACTCGCCCGGGCCACCCTATGACTATCGCTCACGAGTTTATTCCAAGCAACAGTGATTTTAGGTTTACGTTTATTCTGCGTACGCCTACTCCCCCCACCCTCCGAAGACGCCTGGGTTAACGCAAACACAATGTCAGAGTACAATTTATCAATGACTAATCTGTGAGTAGGGTCATTACAATACCGATCACTACAATTTTGAAGCTCAGATGGAAAATCAATAAGTTTAAGCCGTTTATGACTCTCAATTCTATACAGTGTAATAAGTTCGTTGGTTTTCTCCCCCCACACAATTTTATTATTTGATACACTCGGAGTTATTTTAAGCGGAGTCAAGCAGTCTAACTTACATTCACAAATAACGGGAAAATGGTCTGACCACATCACGTCATAATCAACATAAACATTGCACACTGTGACAGCGGCCGATTGCGAGACAATACAATGATCCAACCATCGCTTAGATCCACACGCTTGATCTATATATGTAAATGTATCAGAATTTAAACCTAACTTATTTACATCGAATAGCCTTAGCGTGCAGTCGCCTAGTTTTAATTAGTTTTAGCCCTGGCTGGAGGCTTTAAGATTTCTTAAGGCAACCACAGGATAGTCCGGTTAAGTAGTCACGACCTCTCAAGGTCAACTACGAGATGCCATATTCTAAAAAAAAAAAAAAAGTACTCGGCACATTCGCTCCGGAGCAGTCACACCGAACGGACCTAAGTTAAGTACCTTATCTTGTTGGTTAACTTTATGTGCATTTTTATAAATATTTTCTAATATATTTTTGTTGTATGATTTATGTGTATATTTCAATTAATGTATTTCTATGTCTATAAAATAAATGGCTAGACTAAACTGCTTGTGTACCTATTGGATGAATAAATAGATGCTTTGCCCCTTTGTACGTCTATTATTTTAGCTCTTCCAAATATATTAATCTCACACGTGTATGTCGGAAAATATCCTACAGGAACGTACTACCGGGAATAAACGTACCCTTTATGTTAATCCAAGTAAACAATGTATTAATTTGTATTTGTCTTCATATAACCCTATTGGTTTACGCGGCGTACGCCAGTAAAGCTCCCAGCAGGCATGATTTTTTCCGACATCTTCCACAATTACATGTAGTAATGTTTTAGCCAATATACACAAAACTTTAATGAATTGTACACCTAAACCCTCTTCATGAATCACTCCGTCCATTGATGAACATCGTATGAAAATCCGTTTAGAAGTTTTTGAGTTTATCGCGTTCAAACAGACAGACGCGACACGCGTCTTGCCATCTCGTGTATTGAATACATTACACAATACTACACCGCTTTGTCTCTAACTAAATTACTGACCCTACACGGTGCAAGGAAAAAAAAAATATATATATGGTGCAATAAAAATTTAACTCGCTCAAACTTTTGTTCAATCATTGCGCTATCTTCAATTTTAACCCTAGACGGTCAAAAACATTGTGCAAGTCGTGATGTTGTGCAATATAATTGATCGTCTAGGCCGAACTAGACCAACTTACAGTTAGGTGTAATCATTGTCTGTTAGTTTGATTACTTTATGCGGGCTACACAAATGTTCTTCCTTTGGTACCTTTTGTTCGTCGAGTTGTTGAGCTCTTTAAGTTCTGAGTTGAGCTACACGATTAAGTCCTGACAAATACGTGCACTAATTCGTCAAGTTCACTCAAATCTATGTGATTCTTTCTTCAAAAGACTATCTCAGACTTTTATCTGCATGGTCCTCATAGGAACTTACTAAGATAATATCTGGACTTTAAAAGAGACTGACCTCAGAGGGGCAATTTTCGTAATTTTAAGAACGTTCACAGTCTGATCTCAGTCTCATTCTGTCAAAAATACCTCTAATTTCCCTACATTTTGACAAGATTTTGACGTTTGTTTATCGCCGAGACGAGACTGTGACTAGATTTTGAACGTTTTAAATTACGAGAATTGGCCTTCTGATTTTGTTTCGATGTTTCTTCTAGTCAGATAGGAAACACCGATCTCATATAGTTTAAAAACAATGTCCTATACCTGACGTGTTTCTTACAACCAAATTACATCTATACATATAATAAAACAGTAACGAAAGAAAAACTGTACATTGAGATTTTCGAGAAAAAATAAGTGGCTTTTGTTAGAAAAACGTAACTGATGACAAAAAGTGAATTTTTAGAATTTTTGTCTGTTTGTCTGTCTGTATGGTACGGCTTCACGCCAAAACTACTGGATAGACCGAATTGAAATGCAGCAAAAATGTTCTTTGTTAACCAAGGAAGGCTTTAGGCTACATATTATCACGCCGTATGTTATGGGAGGTAAGCAATATTGATTTTAAAAGGTTTTTGTTCGTAATTGAATGCACAAAATAATTGAATGCACAAAATGACATGTTATTTATTTAGTTAATAATAATTTAACTCTGGGAACATAATAATCACGCTATTTTTATAAAGGAGCGGGGCAGTGATATTATAAACTGCAAGGGAACAGTTATTTCAACAATATGTCAACGGGGAATTTAGCGGTAAGGTCAGGCGACCGTTTACCGTATTAAATGGTGCGAGTTCAAATCCTATAATATTGTTTAAAAAAATCTTAAAATTCTTTTTTTAGTTTTTGCATTTTTTATGTGCATTAGGAACGATACTGTTATGGAATCTGAGAATTTTACATGTCCTATCTAATTATATGGAGAGTTTCACACCAATATTACTAAACAGATTGATTAGTGGTACAACAAGCTACACTATCATGAAGTCAAATCAAACTTTTGGTTCTAAGTTATATCTTACCAAGCACATTTGTTGTAGGTAATTGATTCAAGAGCTATGAGTACCGTCGTCAATGACCATGTCTCTAAGTGTACCTCAGAGCAAAAGCAAATTTTCGACACCATCCTTGAAAGCGAGCGTTGGGCTCGGCCAAGGTAAAATGTTTTTCTTGGATGCTCCTGGTGGAACAGGGAAAATATTTGTCATTGCTGGCATTCTCGCAGAGGTCAGGAGGCAAGGCAAGATTGCCATTGCAGTAGCATCGTCAGGAATCGCCGCAACACTGCTTCCTGGTGGCAAAACAGCGCACGCAATGTTTAAGATTCCCATAGGTTTAGAGAGTAATGCAATACCTGTTTGTGGAGTGTCACGCAACAGTGACAAAGGGCGCGTGCTTAAAGATTGCTCTTTAATCGCGTGGGATGAATGCACTATGGCGAACAGAAAAGCAGTAGAGGCGGTAAACAAGACTTTGCAGGACATCCGCAGGAACCAGCAAATGATGGGTGGCGTTACAGTTCTGTTTAGCGTCAAACGATGCCTGTGGTGACGCGAGGAACTAGAGCTGATGAGAAGATTTGATTCGCCTGGTGTACGGGGACATCAATAGGATACCACACCAAGATAATTCTTGGGTGTGAAAACGAGCCATTTTAACACCCAGAAACGACCAAGCTTCAGCGATCAATGAATGCATTCTCGCGGAAATTGAGGGAAATGAAGTAATCTACACTTCAATAAACACTGTTGTCGACCAAGATGACGCCACACATTACCCCGTAGAATTTCTCAATTGCCTCAGTGCAACTGGACTACCAGCGCACACCATTAAGCTAAAGGTCGGTGTCCCAATTATGCTTCTTCGGAATCTCACTCCGCCGAAACTGTGCAATGGGGAAATATCATTGAGGCGGAAATTCTAACGGGTTGTGGTGTCGGCGAGACAGTGTTTATACCACGTATACAACTGCTTCCCCACAATTACCCCTTTCAATTCAAGCGCGTGCAGTTTCATGTGAGCGTGTGCTTCGCCATGACAGTAAATAAGTCGCAGCGGCAGACACTGAAGGCTGCGGGTGTCGACCTCAGGACGAGCTGCTTCTCACACGGACAACTGTACGTCGCTTGCTCCCGCATCACCAGTCCTGACTCGCTGTACATATTGAATGAGACCGAGGGAAAAACAACGAACGTTGTTTACACAGAAATGTTACAGTAAATTATAACAGTTCTGTTATTCGACGTCTCCTAAATTTCCTTATTAACCTGACGTTTCTTACCCGTAAATTAACTACATAACTTTCAAATTTTGAGTTTACTAAGTCAAATAGTTTTTTAAGGGATCTAAGCTATAGTATAGTATGGGACGCATCTTTTCAGTGTTTCTGTAAATCAACAAACTATCACTAACTATTATTAAAATTAAAATAGAATTTAAAAAATACTTATGTGATACGTGGGCAAAGCCAAAGCAAGGCAAAGCAAAGCAAGTACAGCTATAATTTATAAAGATATTTTTTTAAAGTTATTTGCAATATTATTGTTAATTCAGTGTACCCTTGGGATCCACTGCGGAATCACGGGAAGAAACATTTTTTGTTGTATAGGTATTAAGTCTGGGCAACATATCTTAGGCTATAATTTATTTTGGAAAATGGAACACCTGATGCAGAACCGCAACAGACCAGCTAAAGTATAAGAGATATAAAAATGGTGCCATAGCAAATGATATTCCACGTGAAGAGCATTTTCTGCTGTGAGAATAAATTTGAAGATCTGGAACACCTGTCGTGGAACTCCAAAGCCCAGCGACACTATAACATATATAGGAATGACGTCTTAGCAAAAGTTGTTTAGTCTGATGGGCAGTTCCTGTTGACTTACAAAAATGAAAGATCTGGAACGTCTTGAATCGTCTCGCGCATCACGCTATTTTCCCGTCCCCGGCTCTTTGAATTCAACATCAGACGTTTCAGATCTTCGATTTTGACGACCCCGTTGTCGCTAGCATAAGCAACAGGATCCGCGTACGAAGTCGCGGGCAGAAGCTAGTAAATAAATAAAATAAATTATTTAACGCGATTTCCAGTACCTCTTCCTACATCTTTGTAGCAGAAGTTTCGATAAATCCTATCCAACTGCCCTAAGTACACCAAAACGATAAACAATGACCGATTGTCCTACCCTCGACATAAAAAGAACCTCCGTCTTTTTACTTTTATACCTGACAGATATTGTTGTCACGAATCCGAGACATCGGACTCGAACGCCCCAAATTATATTGTAAGGACTAAGGCCGATCGCCCACAATGCTACTTCTTTTAGCGAGTCACTATTCATAATCAAGGTGTTACCAATTCAAATTACCAATGAATAACTAGAATGTCACAACACTATTATTTCAAAATGGCGGTCCGTACCTACACGACTTTCTACTGCGTTATTAAATACAAGTTCGTGTTGAGTTGCGCAGTGTAGTGTAGTGTACTTTTGGGTAACGGTGGCAGGTGCGGTCCGCCCCGGGCCTCCGGGTCCTGGGGAGCCCCCAAAACTTGAGAAATACTTTTTAATCAAATCCCAAATATGTACAGTAATTAATTGGCAGTTAGTTAGATAAGCATGCTAGATATTAACGTTGGGTGCTAACATTTTTGATTAATTTGGTCATCCTACATGGTCAAACTTTTCTGTATATGTTGACAAAATAATTCCTATTTTTGAATAAATGTCAAAAGAAAATTTGAACTATACGGGGTCCGAACATTTTCGAGCTCGCTTCGCTCGCTCTACCATCCTCTAGTCGTCTAATAATATGCTTTACATTTCTTTTTGCAACAAAATATCTCCTATTTCTGTAGCAATACTCAAAAGAAAACCTAACCTTTTCGAGGCAGCGTGCTAAATATTTCATTCATTCCTGGGCGGGGCCCCATTTAGTTTTGCCGCCCCGGGCCCCCAACAGGCCTAGTCCGTCACTGGGCTTAAGGCTAGGTGTTAATGTCTGGTTTCGTTCCCTAAATGATAAAAAAGGATGGCTTAATCTTACTTTTAACCTTGATGAACTGTTTGTGTAGTACGGGGATTAAGGGCTGAAAGGGAAAATTTATAAGGGTTGAATTGGGAAAGGCATCTACGGATATGTGGCTAAATGGCTGTTTACTGGGGCTATTGACCGGCCGCAGACGACTTTTATGGGTAACTATTCTTCAGTAATTAAGGCCACTCGTTTCATTCAGGCTAGGTCTATTATACAGTACGTTAGTTAGCAAAATCACAGCATTTTGCTTATCCAAGGTGTTTAGGTGGTTGTCGACATAGCTCACAGAATAATCAAGCTGAAGTGGCCATGTGCCGGCCATATTAGCCGTAGAGCCGATGACCGTTGGGGTAGACGTGTTCTTGAGTGGAGACCGCGAATCGGTAAACGTAAGATGGGACGCCCTCAGGGTAGGTGGAGCTGCTACCAGCTGCAACTGCGCCTAGCCTGAGGGCGTTCCACCTCACGTTTACCTATTCGCGGACCCAGTGCGAGTTTTGGTTCTAGGACATGCCGCTTGCCTCACGATGTTTTCCTTCACCGTTTTGAGAGCAGTGGTGATGAATAATTTGCACAAAATAAAGTGCTTGTCTGCGTCGGACCTACTACCTACAATTCGTAAGTCGCAGCGTTACCACTGGGACAAAATCAAACTGGTTGCTAATTTATTTGCATAATTTATAGTCACTTACTTAGCAGTTTATATTTTACGAGTATTTAATTAATAGGCTAGATTGCAATATGAATAAAGTATCAACAAGTAGAAATTCAAGAAATTCCATAGTTACTAGTAACTATAGAATTTCTTGACGATTTTTCTCAATACGAAACTATCTTGTGGAAGGGGGCGTCTAGCAATTCTATTTTCTTGGAAATTTTGACGTTCAAAAGTGCTTGAATGGCCTGTGGCGTCAGAACGCACCTTAGAATACTTGACGTCACCCGTATTATGTTTTCATAAGTATGTATAAGTTAGTCAGGAACGCATCCTTGTTAAGTGGTAACAAAAAGCTTCGATCTGGGGCGCTACCCATAGCGTCCTTAGGTAGCGTCCCTGTCTTGCTTGTCAACCGTCGCGGGAAAAGGACTAGATTTAAGTCCTTAGTTTATTTTGTTCCTACTGGTTTAATTAGTTATATGACTGTGTTAAATAGTGTACCTAACTTTAAACTATAATACGTGTGTGGCAATTACAATATTATTACTTAACTGCAAATTGCGAGTTTCACTTCCGCTCTGCGATCACAACTTCACCTCCAATACGCGTAAGAGGAGACAGGTAGAATACCTCCCACATATATCTCCAAAGGCCTTTGACTTTGATTTATACAGGCTGATTTTTTAAAGACCAGCCAAATTTAAGGATGTGGTACAGACCATCAGACTGAACAACTTTCTCCATGGGACAAATAGCGTAATCGCGAAAATTTTATCAACTGTCCCATAGAAAACTTCAATACCTACTCGACCTAAATGTATGGGACGGCTGAATTTTTATTCGCGATTACGATGTTGGTCCCATGGAGAAAGCTGTTCAGTTTGATGGTCTGTACCACATCCTTAAATTTGGCTGGTCTTTAAAAAATCAGCCTGTATAATGGGTACTTAATTGTAGCTACATAATATTATGGAACACAGATTGTAAACAATCAAATGAATTCTTGTCGATGTAGAGACAAATCGATTTGAGGCTGACTGTACACACGGCGACACTCAAGCTATACTTTCCAGTTTTAGCTGACCTCGCATTAGTTAATTACATTTTTTTTTTTTGGTTTTAGGTACCTACAACCAGAAGTCAGCTTATACTGGTTGTGTATAGCTTGATGTGTAACCGTGCGTACTATAAGGAAGCATATTGAATATATTGAAAAAGCTTCCGCTACCTGCAACGACCCGCGTGACATAACAGTCCGTGTGTACTTAAGTATATACAAATATGTAGTACACTATTGAATAATCTATGAAAGGTAAAGGATAAATGATTATTCAGTCTTGGTAAAACGAATACACAAGTAATTATAATTATACAGAATGAAATTTACTGTAAAGTAAATTTAGAGCATGCTATTAAGATTTTTATTATGTGTTGGATTTGCAACGTCGCGCGTCGTCGCGCGCTCTTTTTTTCGTAGGAACGGTCAAAATTAGGTAAATACCGCTTGTTCTACACGTTTCCAACATGCTTCATGGTTTGAACTCAGCGATCAATGGATTGCTTATCGGGCTCGCACATTAAAATGAATACTTTAATTTTCTTATTTATTTTGATTGCAATTAAATGAAAGAAAATTTAAAACTTATATTAAAATTACACTTTGTAAGCAAGGATATTACAAATTAGAGGATTATATCCAAGATAAGAATGCTTGGAAACATGCTGGTCCTGCTCCATAGGACAATATCTAGAGTCTAGACAAAATCAAACTGGTTGCTAATGTAATTGTATAATTTATTCTTTTTACATTCTGTTATTAATCCTTATTTATTTATGAAAATCGTCTACTTTTGGAATGTTTGTGAATATGTGAGCACCATGTATCTATCACAAAGTTAATTTATATGTCATGGTTTCATTTATCCATTTTAATTCTTTTACCTATTGTGGTATAGTAATTTTATCTCTAGGTGCATCGTCTTCACATATAATTAATATAATTAATGTATGCAAAATAT
Source organism: Apamea epomidion (assembly GCA_947507525.1). Taxonomy (NCBI): domain Eukaryota; kingdom Metazoa; phylum Arthropoda; class Insecta; order Lepidoptera; family Noctuidae; genus Apamea; species Apamea epomidion. The sequence continues at coordinate 6,996,120 of OX382233.1, forward strand.
TGTAAAACATTTTAAAAGAGTAACGGTGGAGTTTCTTGCCCATTCTTCTCCATACGAAAACTACCTTTTGGAAGGGGCGACTAGAATCAATTTTATTTTAATTTTATTTTTGACGTTCAAAAGTGCCTTCTATTTGAAATAAATGATTTGACTTTGACTTTGACTTTGATTTTGATAACTGTGAAAAAAAAAAATCACTGAAACGACGATAATTTGTGTCTACTTGAAGACAATAACTTAAATTAATCAATCAATAAAAATCGTATAATTATCGTCTTAGATAGTGCACGATTTTTTTCAAGAATTTAGATTTGGTAAATGACAATTTATTATGATTATTTAACAGTTACTACACCTCCTACTTATTTCGATTTGTCGCAAGATTACAATTTCATCCTATATGTGACGTTTACTCGCTGTAACTATGACATAGTAAATTTGCTCAGAGAGTCAAGACAGCTTCGTTGGTCTAGTGGTTGAGTCTTTTAAGCGAGCATTTATTGCTACTATTAATCAAATAACAGTGATTTTTGAATTGCCAAGAGGTCCGTCAGTCAGAAAGATGAAGCTAGTTACCCATTCCAAAGCGTAGTAGGTTCCTTTAGATAAGAAAGGGCAAGAAACTCCATGGATACTCTTTTAAATCAAAATATTGGTTACGAAATGCAATGCATTCCCAGCAGTCCATTCGCGCCAGGTTAGTGGTAAAAAACTCCCAACCATTACATGTGACTCATAACGTATTGTATTGTTCGGGCTGGTGTCTCCTCCAAGCGTGTATTTTGCTTCCGGGTCAGAAAATTGATCATTCGATCCACCCCATCTCCTCAAGACGGGCCTGTCGTAGTAGTTGAGTTGGGATGGATCGAATCACAAAGGCTTTACCGGCCAGCAACGCTTTTGTTATTGGCAATATCACGGAGAGTACCTGGGTAAAGCTACGGTTTCACAGAAAAGCGGTGGCCGTCACGTAACGGCCGCAGCGATCGAAGCGACTGTCGTTGAAATTATGGGGAAAATTGATCTTTCGATGCACCGCCACTCCTCGAGAAAGGACAGCAACGCATTGGTGTTACTGACAATCTCAGTGACGGCTGTAATGAAAATAATGGCTACGGGGTTTGAATTTATGGCGTCAAAACTATACTCTCTAGGAAAATCACAGCTACTTACTTTCATAAACTATAATTATAGTATAGTATATAATTATAGTACCTATCCAATCGTTGCCAATCTCAACGGAGATTAGCCAGGTACGCAGGAGACATTATAGTGAACAAGTGTGTGCGTAAACACAGGTGCACTCTCTCTTCCTTTATTCTCATAGTCCGATGGGACGGCATTCCGACAAGACCGGCGCATCACGCGCAGGACCAACGGCTTTACGTGGTTTGCGAGGCACGGGAACGAGGTATTAAACCGCTAACTTCCAAACACCGGGCTGTTACTAAGAAATTTTCAATGAAAAAACCCAATAACACTTTGTCCGACCTGGGAATCGAACTGAGGACCCCACGCTCAGCAGTTGCGCTTGCAACCACGAGACAAACGGGGCAATTGTGACGTAATTTGACGGTAAATAGGCTATTTTCCTAAAAAAATCAAATGAGTCCGTCAGTTAGATTATCAAAAAATATTGAGCCCGTATTTTTTCTTTTGTCAATTATATAAAAAATGATGAAGATATCGCCCGTTAAAGTTCCGCGTGACGTCACTTGCTTGCGACAGTTTTGCAAGCAAGTGACGTCATGACCCCCACTCCCAAATTTTGACGCGCTTTATCTTTGTCATTTTTTGTTTGATTGACAAAAGAAAAAATACGTGTCCATTATTTTTCGATAATGTAACTGACGGACTAAATATAATAATTATTTTTTTACCCAGGCAACTACCCTATTGCGGAGGCTATGTTGCAGCCACCGCTCTTTTAGGAAACAATAAATGCTAAGTATATTATGCGTATACTGTATAAGTTATAACTTATAACTTTACCGAAGTACTTTGCTTTGGACTTATAACGTTACAGATTTGCCTCGTAAAATGTAGGTGTATCTACTACACAACTAATACCTCTGTTAACCTTCTTAGAGGAATACAAACGTAATGTTATATTTTGAATTATTAGATCGAGTATGCGGTCTTGCATAAGCTCGAGAGAATGCGGGCCGAACTAGCTGTAGTATGTACTTATGATGTACGTATGAACGTTCATAGGGAAATGCATCCGAAATTTTGAATTCCAACCTCTCGCGAAGTTCATCAAATTGTATTTTCCTTTTGGAGCAGTGCAATATGTTCTGTTTATGTCAGTAGTAGGTGTAAGAGCGGTGGTATATAAAGCAAGGTAGAGTATTAATTTTAGAGGTACCTTTACCTACTTTGGAAGTTAGTTTTCTGAAATCAGGTTTTATAACTATTTGTTTTGGGCTCGATATTGACTTAAAGGGGATACGCTAAGGCAGCCCGCGAAATTTAAATTTTTGTCACGTTTTTGCAATTGGCTGCCGATCGATTCTGTAAAAATCTCACTGTGAAAAGTTAGGGGAAGTGAGATTGGTGTGAGCTGGCAATACTGTCAATCCTTAGCATTCGTTGAAATGACAACTCACTCCACGCTCACTTCACCTAAGGTTTCACGGTGAGATGGTTACAGAATTGACCGGCTGGTCAGTGTCAGGTTGTATTATGTTGTTTGAATTATGATTTGCGGCCGTAAGAGTCCTCTTCACCGTATCCGACAGCATAATCAGCTTAAAATGTTCCCCCTGCTGCACTGCTGGGACACAGGCGTCTCTTCGAGAGGGAGTGGGGTTTAGTCTACCACGCAGGCCCAGTGCGGTTTGGTAGATGTCACATGTTTTCGAATTTTTGGTTCTAGGACATGTTCCTCACGATGATGATGAAATTAATTACACAAAGTAAAGTGCCTGCCTGAGTTCGAACCCATGACCTATAACTCGTAAGTCAGGGTAGTTACTCCTCCTACGACGACGACGATGCTCCGGAGGTGACCGAGGTAGAGTTGAGAGTGGCGGTACGTAGGCTGAATGCCAGAAACACCGCCCCAGGACCCGACGGCTTACCTGGAAAAGCCTGGGTCCTGGCCTTGGAGGCTCTCGGGCCTCGACTAAGGGGGCTACTAAGCGCATGCTTGGAGAGGGGCCGGTTCCCACTTCGTTGGAAGACGGGGAAACTGGTCCTCATCAAGAAGCCGGGGCGCCCTGCGGACTCTCCGTCCGCTTACCGGCCCATCGTGCTGCTCGACGAGGTGGGCAAGCTCTTTGAAAGAGTAATTGCAGACCGCCTTGCCGGGCAGCTGGTGCGGGTGGGGCCGGATTTGGCGGACAGCCAGTTTGGTTTCCGCAGGGGGCGCTCTACGGTGGATGCCATCATGCGCGTGCGAGCCCTCACGACGGGGGATGCTGTGGCCCGGGGTGGGGTCGTCTTGGCGGTGTCTCTAGACATCGCCAATGCCTTCAATACCCTGCCCTGGAGTTGCATCAGGGAGGCACTCGGGTATCACCGGATGCCGACCTACCTCCGTCGCATTGTCGAGGCCTATTTGACGGACAGGGCCGTCATCTACCCCGGTCACCGGGGAGAGTGGAACCGGCGAGAGATGTCGTGCGGTGTCCCACAGGGATCGGTCCTAGGGCCGCATCTGTGGGATATCGGGTACGACTGGGTGCTGCGCGCCGACCTCCCTGATGGCGTCAGCGTAGTTTGCTACGCTGACGACACGCTGGTCCTGGCGCAGGGGAGGTCGCACCAGGCGGCGGCCGAAGCAGCGACACGCGGGGTTGCGACAATTGTCGAGAGGATCCGGCAATTGGGACTCGAGGTGGCATTGCACAAATCTGAGGCCATGTGTTTTCATGGTCCTCGGGACGCGCCACCGTCGGGTTCACAAATAACGGCGGGAGGGGTTCACATCGGCGTCGAGCTGACGATGAAGTACCTGGGACTCGTCCTCGACAGCCGGTGGAATTTCGTGGAGCACTTCCGACGTTTGGCTCCCAGACTGGAGCGGGCCGGGGCTGCCTTGAGGCGGCTCCTTCCCAATCTAGGGGGACCAAACGCCTCCTGCCGGAGGCTCTATGCGGGGGTCGTGCGGGCCATGGCCCTTTACGGGGCACCGATATGGGCGCGATCTTTGAGGCGGCGACCAGCCCGCCGGTTGATCGCGTCCCAAAGGGTCATGGCTGTCCGGCTCATTCGTGGATACCGCACGGTCTCCGCTGAGGCGGCGAGCCTCCTTGCCGGATTGCCGCCATGGGATCAGGAGGCCAAAGTCCTCGCCCACATATGGGAGTGGCGAGAGGAGGCAAAACGCCGGGGCGTTGCTCCGCTGCCGCGAGAAATCGCGGCACAGCGGACAGAGCTCCGGCGGGATCTCATGGCGGCATGGAGAGTGCGATTGTCGCAACCCAGCGCTGGGCACGCCACAATTGCGGCGATAAGTCCCCTCTTTGAGGAGTGGCTAGAGAGGCGCCACGGCGCCCTCACCTTCCGCCTGACGCAGGTCCTCACCGGACACGGTTGTTTCGGGAGGTTCCTGTTCAGGATAAAGCGGGAGGAAACGCCAGGGTGTCACCACTGTGGGGATCGCCCGGAGGACACGGTGGAGCATACGGTGGAGGTCTGCCCGGCTTGGGCGGGACCCCGCCGTGTCCTCTTGGCGGCGATCGGCGGCGGCGACCTCTCGCGTCCGGCCCTCATACAGGCCATGGTCCGGAGCGAGAGTGAATGGGAGGCCGTCACCTCCTTCTGCGAAGCAGTTATGCTCGCGAAGGAGGAGGCGGAGCGTGCGAGGGAGAGGCAATCGCTGCACCCTCGCGCTCCTAGCCGCCGCAGGAGACGCCCTGGACGGGAGTCAACAGCCGACTCCCGGCCACCGTAGGCGCGGGCTTGCGGGCGGCGAGCTATGGGCAGCTCGCCGCCCGGTAAGGACCAGGCCCGGGTCGACGGCGCGTTGTGTTCCACGCGCGCCTCAAAGAGCTGTCAGCACGAACTGACGGGGTCCGCTAGGGCCGATGCCGCCGGGGCTGCGGGTTGTTCGAAAGAGATACCGTGGCCCCTGGCACAGGCAACTGAAGGAACACGGGTGGGTTTTAGTCAGTAAAAGTCTGACACTCCCTTCTGCTCCGCCCAGAGCGGGAGGAGTCATTTGATGATTTCCCACCCAGAAAAAAAAAAAAAAAAAAGGGTAGTTACTCCTCGGCCACCCCGGCGACAGCGACCCAGAGAAATTTTCATTCCTTTCTTGAGCTCTCTGATTACTTGCAAAACCAAATTTGGCCTTGAAAACCCGGTCACACTGTGTACAGACGAGCTGATCAGCATCATTGTATGAATATGTTTATGAAGGCTTTGAGCGGCGTTTGCGTAATTGGCGCCTCTTGTCTGGTCTTTTTTTTTTTTGGGTGGGAAATCATCAAATGACCCCTCCCGCTCTTGTCGGAGCAGAAGGGAGTGTTAGACTTTTACTGACTAAAACCCACCCGTGTTCCTTCAGTTGCCTGTGCCAGGGGCCACGGTATCTCTTTCGAACAACCCGCAGCCCTTGTCTGGTCTTCAAGACGATTATTACATATAGCGTTCAGTTGCTTTGTGGGTTGAAGTGTACCCACCTTTCTCGGTTTCGAGCAAGCTCCTGCCACCGACCAACGAGTATGCCACAAGTCGTAAGATGACGTATGAGAACGTCTTTGTAGCGCAGGTTTTCCCCTCCTTGTGCACGTTTTCCTTGGGCGAGTCCAGAGTAGAAAACGGTGCTAGTAGATAATAGGTATAATAGAGAGTAGTGTAGTTAGCCAATGTTCTTATCTAAGTGCTAACACGAGTGTATGTCAATCAAATCTCTAATGTAGTGTAAAGTTCAGGTCTTCACGTGTTAAGGTCAATTTGAAGTATCATCCATCATTGAAGCCATTATTGTGTAATGGATCGACCATTTCCAGATTATGGCTTGAGCATAATGCCATTAATTCCAGTCGTTCATTCTCAGTTAAGAAGAGTAGGATTAAGGCTCGCGCACATTTGGGCGAGCCGTTTTGCAATGCAACGCATTGCAAAAATCGTCCTAGATCACTATGTGCGCCAGCCTTTAAAGCACCATAATTGTGTAACTGTCATTCCATCTGATGCTAGGGATTGACACTAACGATAGCCGGTCGATTCTGTACAAATCTCACCGTGAAAATACAGAATCACAGAATAGCACTACTAATCTAATGTAGAACCAAGCCCCTAACTCTGACATCAATAAACCTGACATCTTGATCAAAATGTACGGCTTTAATAAAAACCCTAATAAAAAGCTATAGTAATTCTTCAATCTTCAATACTGTCGATTTTTCTAGGGGGGGGGGGGCAAAGAAGTTTCTAGGGCAGGCATTGCCCACCCTTGCTCCCCCCTTAGGTACGCCCATGCGCCCACTACACTAAAATATTGCTGACTGGCTGATATTTTTACCAAGAATATGTACCTAAAAGGTGGCAGGGACATCGACGCGCAAACTGTAATCATGGATTCAGTACATGATTCTGAAAGGGGCGTTGAAATTTTCTGTCGTTTATTTAAAATCAATAAAAATCTATATTGCAGACCGAATGATCCACAAAAGAAAAATTAAAGAAAACAAAAAACATAATTTAATTTATTTATTTATTCCCGACACAACATTCTTTACAGGTTGCTCCAAATCGGTAGCGTGGTATTAAACAATAATTTTTCCATTATGTACAACTTATCACATGTAAGGTAATTTTTGTAAACTCATTCAGAGAACAGATAAATAAATCCACCCTTTCCGCGATTTCGTTGAGTGTGCTTTACCCATCGTTGGTCCGGCCGCGAGGCACCGCCAGTAACCGCGGTCTCCGTGGCCGCGACACGTAATTATCCGGCACGTTTAGACACACATCCTTTAGTACACCCGGGTTTGAGATCTTTCCACGCAATAAATTAAAAATATATGTAATAACTGCCAAATCCCTTCTTGTTTCCAGCATTTTAAAATAATGGCATACACACATAAACCGCCTTTTTTCTCTAGAATCATCTACGCGGTTATTTCTAATCACCTGTTGTAGGTCTTGGTAGCATACATCTTATCAGCAAGATCTTTAACTATTTTATTTCTATACGTGTATTTATTTACGTGTAAAAACACTTTATTTAACATGAATGATGCAATTTTGCTTCTCTGAGTGGCATTGAACGCGATTCATTCGCTGTTCCATGTTCATATTTTGACCGCGTAGGTATTGCACTTTTTTATGAAACTGTAGTCTTTTTTCTGATAACCGTGTAAAAACATCTGCGCTAGCGAGTCTGGAATGATGTACCGAATTCATGGTTACAGTTTGCGCGACGATGTCCCTGCCTCTCTGTATACAGCGTGTATCAGAAATGTGTGGTCATATTCGAGGGTATGGTACAGACCATAAAACTGAACAACTTTCTCAATGGGACCAACATCGTAATCGCGAAATTGTGTTCTCCTCTCATTGGTCTTATTTCCTACGAAATGTATGGGAAGTTTTTTTCCGATTTATGTGTGTGTGGGTGGGTGGCTCTTTAGAGTTTTTTGATCCTTATAAGAAACAAGATCGATTGGCATTACAAAACTTTTTGCAAGCTAAATCGAAAAAATAAAAACTTTGATAAGTTTGTTTGCCATGTATCGAAGCAAAAAGTTCGTTCTATTTTTAAATTACATGACAGATATGAGTTTTGATAGTAATTTATTCACACACACAGAGATACGGATTTTGAATCATTGCCAGTCGCCTGCTCGCTTTCATTTGACCAGCACCCTAATTGCGTAACACACGATCAATCGGAATCGGTTTCATTTTGACAGTTCAACAACATTCATTGCGTTATTTGCGTGTTGAGCAGAAAAAAATATCGAACTTATGAAGCAATGGATTAGCAATTTGCTTCAAAATGATTCAGATTCCGATTGATCGTGTGTTACGCAATTAAGGCGCAGTACAGCATTTCCTACAGCATAAAGATGTTATATTTAGAATGCAAAAACTTCTTCTTAAAATTACAGACAGTTGCAAACCATATTTTATGGAACATCAAATTCTCTCACTTCTTTCCTTGTATCTCGTATTAGAAACGGTATTATTTGTTAAAAAGAATACCTAACTGTTTCCGAAGTCTTCAGATGGTACGGATTGAAGTCAACGTGATAGCCGGAGACTTCGTATACCTAGTGCTAAAACAGCTCTCATGCGTAAGAGTGTATTCTGCATGGCCCCAAAATTATACAACAGGGCACCAAAGGCATACAAAGATTTGAATATTATTAGTTACAATAAAAGCATGAAGTGACTTTTCATAAATAAATGCTACTATAATGTGGCCGACTATTTGAATGATGTACTTTAGACATTTTGAACATGACATTTTTACTATTTTTTAAAATTAATTTAACATAACTTTATGATTTTTGTACTTTGAATTAAGTATATTATTATTATATTTGTACGCCTTTCTAGGTAAAACATGCTGAAACTTATTTTTTTAAATCGTTTCAACTGATTGTAAACCTACACATGTTTTTGACAAATAAATATATCTTATCTTATCCGATTTATCTCGAAAAAGGTTGTCAAAATAATGACCACATTACTAGCATTTTTGAGTAAATGTACATTACACATTTTTGTCTGTTTGTCTGGATGTAGGTTCCGGACTGGCGCAAAAACGGCTGAACGGTTTTGGATGAAATTTGGAACACAGATAATTTATAATCTGGAATAACTTAACACATAGTGTGTTTTGATCCCGGTTGCATGTTCCTGTAGGGTATTTAGGTATTGACATCCACGCGAGCACTAGTTTTGTAATAAAGGAGCTCTATATAATTAATCTGTGGTTCCAAGAACTTCAATAAAACAATAATTGCAAAAATCCTGAATTACCTATTGAGTTTTAGCAAAACATTTGGAAAAAAGCATAGCGGGAGGTTTCAATTTTGACTGGAATTTTCATTGTTATATCGAAAGGCTATTTATCTTCCAAGCTTGTTCAAGTTGTTCTAAATCGTAAGTGCTCACACACACGAGCGACACGAGTCGACGACAGAGGGATGCTTCCACCGACACGCGTCAACGACTGCCGTCGATATCAGTCGAAGCCTGCCGTAGACGCGTCGGCGGCTGCCGTCGACAACGTGTCGTTTTTGATTACTGTGCTCAAATACACGGGCGGCACGTTGTCGCCGGCACCACGCGTTGACTGCTGCCGCCAACGCGCGTCGACTGCAGTTGCCTCTGTCGTCGACGCGGGTCGCCCGTATGTATGCACACCTAAGGCGTCATTTACGGAAACGCGGAGCGTTGCTTGTCGCGTTGTGCGGCGCGGTCCGCACTGAATTCAAACATATGGCGTTGTATGAGTGCGTTTACGGAGAAGCGATTTTAGACGCGTTTGCTTGAAATGGAGCGTTTTTTGCGGCCGAGCCCGCGGCTGGCACCACCGCGTCTCACGCGGCCTTTATCGCGGATTCGCCGCGGGCGCAGCGGTGGGCACCGTCACTCTTCCCGCCCCGCGTCTCTATGAACAACGGCTTATATTGCCATTCCTTTGTGTTTACGCGTGCGATGATAAGTGCCGCTAGACGCGCCGCCGCTTCGTAAACAGAAAAATTGCCACACGTGACGCGCGACGCCCCGCGTCTCCGTAAATGAGGCCTTAGTGTGCATACACACGGTGTGAAACAAATCGTATTCAATTAATCTAGTACCTATGTCTTAACATAGGCACTAGATTAATTGAATACGATTTGTTTTCACTAGCCTAGGGGAGTGTCATCGTACTGTACGACTTATTCCTTACACGAGTGCGGATTTAAAGGAAGCCTTACCAGGCTGTCTCGCAGGAGAATTAAGTAAGCTTTTTATTGTTTATTTCCCCAAATTGGAATGCGAGTCACTTTATTCCGTTTTATAGAAAAAATAAGCTGAGTTAGTAACAGAATCGTAACTTACACTTGAGTCTACGTTCGAGCTCTGAGTTTTCGTGAAAGACCTTGTGATTTCACGTAATTGTGGACTCCGTGCTCTTACGCCGTGATATAAGTAGGCCAGTGCTTTTATTCTCCGTATGTTATATTGGCGCAGATTCCCTTGTTCGCAAACTAAACTAAATTTAAGTTCAGTGCATATTTTTCTTTTATATTTCATTAAGAAAAGGACGGATGAAAAATATTAGTTTAGTCCTGTCAAATTAGTCAACGCCTGACGTAAATTGACGTATTTTTAGTAGCCAATTTTTTAATTACGTCTAAACTTTTCTATAGAGTAGCTTAATTTGAAAGGACTAAACTAATATTTATCTTCTATCCTTGTCTTAATGAAGGAGAAAGAAAAAGATGCACTGAACTTAAATTTAGTTTCGTTTGTGAACAAGGGAATCGGCGCCAATATCAGACAAACCCTTTCTAAAAAGCAATGCCGTAATAAGGTAAGTATATTCATCAGATTCCTTAATAAACAGTCCATCACAGTTATTTTACTTCTGATTTTGCGTCACTGTCCATCACAGTGAGTTTTATTCTCATTCTAGTAAGGTTGCTGTTGGATCGCTGCCATTGACAACTTTGTCAAAATCAATGTGACCTTTATTCTCGTCACAATGAGGTTGCAATTAGGTTGCTGCTGTCAGAGGTAAAATACGGACTGAACGTTGATAGGGATTTTATGCCGCCAGTCTCTTGGGTACATACATTACCAGTCGACAGCGATGAGCAGGAATTATATAACGCTATATTTTAGTTTGTATAATAGTTTTACTTAAGTTAGGATGTAATATTTTTATTTTATTAATTAGTACTTAGGTATAAGTTGTTATTTATGTACATTTAATTTTAATTTTCTGAATAAACATAACCCGTTTTTATTAAGTACGCTATACTTAATAAAAACGGGTTATGTTGTCATAAGAAAATAATTTCCGACGTTTTTAATTTGTTTGTAAAAATAAAGTAATAACGATTATTAAAGGCCTGTGAGGTTCGTCCGAAAGGGTTACCGCTGCCCTGGTACATTAAGGGCTAAGGAAGAAACACGGGTGGGTTTTAGTCAGTAAGAGTCTGACACTCCCTTCTGCTCCACCCAGAGCGGGCGGGGTCATTTGATGATTTCCCATCCTCAAAAAAAAAAAAATGGCCTGTGATGTCCCACTGCAAGACAAAGGCCTCCCTACTTTATTTTCACTTCTCTCTGCTAGAAGCTGATAAGGACCAGTTCTTGTTGAAGGAGTCCAGCTCATCCCGCCATCTCCGTCTGGGCCAGCCGCGATGTCGCTTCCCATTGCTTTTAAAAATAAAATAAACTAAAATAAAAAAAATCTTGCTTACTTTTTACATTTTCAACAGCGAACGGTAGGTCATCTTCATCTACACCTTCTTGATATCCATTCACGTGTGGTATCATAGCTCATATCAGCTGCACCTGGAACAAAACGACTTTTTAGTACCTATTTACTTACCGGAGCAAATCAAACAAGTATCTACTTTAAAAGCATGAGAAGAAGGTTGGTTTTAGAATGAACAGGGTATTAAAAAGGACATCATTTAAATATGATGCAGTAAACTTGAGTATTATTTGCCTTGAGCTTGAGTATGTTGTATGTTGAGTATGTTTTGGGTAGTTTTATTTTGTACCATAAATTTTACTCGCTCTACGTTTTGATATCATTTTAAAGGTAAGCGGTCTGTACCGTAAACATCCCTAAGCCTTTTCCCAGTTGGGGTTGGTTTCAAGTCTAACCGGATGCAGCTGAACACCAGTTTTTTTCATGGATAGACTACCTATCTGACCTCTACAACCCAGTTACTGGGTAATACGATATCCCTTGGTAACACTGGTTGTCTTTCGGGTTTCTGATACACGTGATGACTGTTAAAGATCTGCAAATGACAACCGGGAACAACGGACTGAAGTGCTTTCCGAAGCACGGAGGGGTTTGGATATGTAATGGTTGGTCACCCATCGAAGGACCGACCTCTGCAAACGTAGCTTAACCTTCGGTCGATCTATTTGGCTGTTCTTATTTAGCAGTGAGCCTCCAATTCACACAAGTATCTACTTTAAAAGCATGAGGAGAAGCCCCCAATTCACACAAGTATCTACTTTAAAAGCATGAGGAGACGGTTGGTTTTAGAATGAAGAGGGTATTAATGCAGTAAACTTGAGTACTATTTGCCTTGAGTTTGAGCATATTTCATTTTGGGCAATTTCATTTTATAAGTACCATAAGTTTTGTTCTCTCTACCTAGTTTCGCTCTTCATAACTTTTTTGGAGGTGGAAAGTTTTATACCGTAGCGTAATTAAAAAAAAAATAGGCAATGTTTTAGAAGCGGAATATTCCTTCAGACTAATAAGTCGTAATATCATCGGCCAAGTGCGCGTCGGCTGACGCATAGTAAAGGGTTCCATACATAGTTGGGATGCTTGTGGGTTGGTTTATTTAGTAACCTACATAAATAATATTTGACGGCACGGTTGGGCGATTGACTGCTGCGCTGCGTGTCGCGGGTTCGATTCCCGCACGGAACAAATATTTGTATGGCCTACAAGTAGTTGTTCCGGGTTTGGCTGTTTGTGTATGTGAGTTTAAATGTTTGTAAATGCACCCACGATACAAGAGAAATTCCTAGTGTGGGACAAGGTTTAAAAAAAATAATAATAATGTAGGTAGGTAATGAGATTGTGTTGCACTGATTTAATTCTGTGTTCAACTTGTTGTTATTATTTTAATTATCTTTATAAAACATTCAGACACAGTGTAAATTGTTATTGAATAAATGTAATGAAATGAAAAGATTAATATTTACGCATGCACAGTATCGATTTTATAGACCGCAAAAATAAGTTGGTATTTCATAGTACTTCTGGAAAAGACTATGGAAAACTAAATTATTCCTGGATTTTTTCGGTAAGAACTGCAGGGTAACCGACAAAATCCCATCTCTTAAAACCTATTGACTTACATAAAACAGACACTTAGAAATATCAGGATACAGGTCTGTGTCTCAACAGTGGGAACATTAGCAGCTCATTATGCTTATGCTTCAGAAAAATCAAAATCTATTTAATTATGTATGGGCCCAACAATACCACTTATGGGCAATTTTTTTAAATCTCTTGATGACATGTAGGTGGAGAGCCACCCTTAATTGTTTTTGTTTTCGTAATTTCACTAAGCCATTTTTTTGCGGTACCTACACAGAATACACCTTTCTAGTTTTAACCAAAATAGTGCAAATAGTTTTCGAGTTAAATGGCTGTTTAACTTCCGGACGTACGAATGGGTTAACGGACGGTCAGACGGGTGGATGGACTGACGGACGCACAGACGGACAGATGGAAATGACGAAATTATAAGGGTTTCGTTTTTGCCATTTGGCTACGGAACCCTGAAAATTGTATTGCCGATGGGCGGACGGACAGACACGGACAGACGGACGGATGGTCAGATGGACACGACGAAATTATAAGGGTTTCGTTTTTGCCATTTGGCTACGGAACCCTGAAAAATGTATTGCCGATGGACGGACGGACAGACACGGACAGACGGACGGACGGTCAGATGGACACGACGAAATTATAAGGGTTTCGTTTTTGCCATTTGGCTACGGCCCTAAAAAAGTTTTAACTACGTACAACTAAATGTATTCACACATAATTTAGTCAGGCGACAAGTTGCGTCACCTGACTAAATTATGTCAAATTGTGTTAAGACTTAATTCCTCAGGCGTAAACTAGATTATGTCAAATTGTATTAAGACTTAGTTCCTCAGGCGTAAGCTAGATTATTCCACATCTCCCAAATAACAAGATGCTTCGTCTAAGCTGAAGGCCTAATTTGTACTACCAAGAAAGGCAGCTGGAAGCAAACGGGAACACGCATAATGTATGTTCCAGTTGCTTCCAGCTATATTGAGATGGAGACGCTCTCAATCGTTGTCGGTCAGTGTACGTACTTAGTACGTCCAGAGCTTTATACGTATACACGGTTATTGGTAAAACTTTAATAACCTTTCAGGACTATATTACCAACATCATAAACAACAGCTTTTGTTCTATGACTGTTATAACTTTCATACAAAAATTAAAATATATCATTTCAACGAATTGAAATATTCGATTTTCTGTTACGAAATCTACGCGAACCAAAAGAAGCCAAATTCAGCAGAGGGCAGGGGGGTCAGATAGAACAATGAAGTCTTAAAGATTTGTTTTTGGTAAAGGTATGACGTTTTGTAAAAAGTCATAAAAAAAAAGATATTGTTTATGATGTAAGTAATTCAGTCCTGCAAGGTGGTCAGTGTTTTACCAATAGCCCTGTATACTAGGAGTAACAGAATAAACGCCAGACCTGAAAGTAGTTTGCTCAAAATTGACTACTGAATCGATTTCAGTAACTTTTAGTACTTATAGGTATTCTTTAAAAAAAATCTGTATTTTGCCATACTGATCGCCGATTGAGCTAAAGAAAATTAAATCTTATTTCAAGACAATAAGACTCAATTTTAAATGCATAAATTGTTTCTAAAGTCAACACGATTTTCTCAATAACAATAGTTAGGTTTGAAAAAATAAGTTTTGGTCATTGTATTATGCTTTTAACTCAACACTCTAATTGGGGTGTATGAGGTCTGGCGTGAATTATGTTACAGTACATATATTGTATATACACACATCAACACTGTCTAGGGATATTTTGGATTTACTCAATTTACTCAAAATTTATTAAAAATAACATAAAGCATGCATATATTTTTATAAGGCCCATTTATCAGACTATACTCCAGAATAAAAGAAAACTATTTTTTTTGCGTAATCAAATTTTTATTCAAATAAAGAAAAAACGGGAAATAATGGTAAAACTAACAATCAATGTGTTTCTCAAGAAAAAGTGAAAAATAAGAAAAAATTAATCTGTTTTTAACAGTTATGTGAAAAATCAGTAGTCAGTAAAACACCCCATGACGTTAATAACGGTCCTGTAACGGTTTTTCATGCTTTGGATTAAGTTATCCAAGTCTTGCTGCGGTATATTGTCCCAGGTCCGGTTAAGATGCAAAAAAAGTTGCTCTTCCGTCGCAATGTTTGCAGGGAAATTCCTCAAAGCCCTTCTTTGGAGCATGTCCCACGCGTGTTCTATGGGGTTTTAGGTCAGGCGATTGAGCGGGCCAGCCTAAGACCAATACGTCGTGCTCCTGCAACCAGCTCGTCACCACTCTCGCTGTGTGCGGACGGGCGTTATCGTGCACAAGCGTGAATACTTGGCCCATTTGTAGTCGATGGGGGTAGATTATTGGTACTAGCACCTCGTTACGGTATTTTTCAGCCGTCATGGTGTTTCTGATCCAAACGAGGTCTGTTCTTCCACCAACACGAATTCCCGCCCAAACCATCATTGTTCCGCCGTGGTATGAATTGACTTCCTGCGGATGTTGCAGACGGCTCTTACGACTAGGAACTTGCCAAACACGTACTCTACGTGTATCGGGATGGAAACCGAACCGGGACTCATCGGCAAACAGCACTACATACCACTGGTTATCTTCCCAGAGCAAATGTTCACGAGCCCACTCTAGTCGTCGTCCACGATTTCCTACGCGTAGTGCTGGAGTACGAAGCGGTCTGCGCGCATGAAGGTTAGCTTCATGCAGTCTTCTCCTTACAGTTTGATCACTCACAAGCAACTGGTGCTCTGACTGGAGCCTCTGAACCAACTGCATGGCCGTAACATTTGGTTGTCTTCTCGCGGCAACTTGCAAAAATCGGTCTTGTCGTTGAGTGGTTATGCGCTTCCCGCCTGGGTGTCTTTCAACCACATCACCAGTAGCACGATAACGTGACCATAACCTTGATATCACAATTTGTCTTGTTCCAATCTCCTCAGCAATACTCCGTTGAGTAGCCCCAGCTTGGAGCATGCCTACTGCCCTTAACATTTCCTCTCTCGTTAAATGGCGCCGCTGCATGATGCACACAATAACATTAATTCGAAATTAACCGATAACTTGTTATAAAACTTAAATTTGACACAAAAAAATAGCCAAAAACTACTGTAGGTAAATGAAGCCTTCGGACTTCGCTACCATTATGCCGCGTAAATCTTTTGTTTTTAATTTATTTTTTCAAATTAAAATTTAGAATCGTTCAAAAAGGTTTACAAAATAAGCTTTCTTCCTAAGAATTTAAAACTGGCCAGAATTTTTTGAGTTAAAGAACTTTATACAAAATATCCCTAGACGGTGTTGATGTGTGTACATGTCGGAGTCATTCGTTTGACTATTCGGAACGCTAGCGCCATCTCGTGGCGCTAGGCAGAGTCTAGCCTGAGTTCGGGGAGGTGGACGAGAGCGACAGCTACAAGAACGGTGTGAGCAGAGCTCTTAGGATGATCGAAACATTGGACATCGTACGAACAACATGTGCTTAGAAACTGTCTGCGTTCCGTATCGTTGAGTTGTGTACCTGCAGTATGTGATTCGCTAGTGTGACTAACTTGTTCGTAAATTGTAATCTGATTTGAACTGTAAACCGTTTTTCTATTGTGCTATAACCAATACTACCCATAGAACGCCCACAGTAATTAAAATATGCCTGATGTTAACGAGAGATAGACATACTTTCTCCGACATACATAATTATATACATGATCTTAGGGGCTTGTGGCAAAGTAATAACAGCCGCACGGGTCGATCGATCAGGTTAAGCTACGCTTGCAACGGTTGGTCCGTGGATGGGTGATCATCTTTACATACCAAGACCCTTCCATGCCTCGGAAAGCACGTTAAGCCGTCCTGGCTGTGATTCGTGGGTATTTGACAGTCGTTACGGGTCGTCAGAAGCCCAAAAGTCTGACAGCTACAGCATCTTACCCAGGGGTATCGTATTACCCAGTAACTGGGTTGTGGAGGTCAGATAGGCAGCCGCTCCATGTAAAATACTGGTATCCAGCTGCATACGGTTAGACTGCAAGCCAGCTCCAACATAGTTGGGAAAAGGCTAGGCAGTTGATGACTCATAAACTAACTAAAAATAACTTCTTTTAAGATGCATGTAACGTTCATATTCATATAAGCAAATATAGCGTTCATAAGAATTTGAACATTCACTAATAAGAATAACGTTCACATTCGGATGAGACACTTACTAAGTAAAGTTAACGAGGTAAAGTTCTGGGGGTCTACTCCAAAGTAGTATCGGCCGAATGTTCGGCCATTTCCTGCTACGAAGTTACTATTTGGTTCGGTCGGTTCCGATCCTACACTCCTACACTCTTTCGAATATTGACTATGGTCCCGAACCAACTGAGCCGATCGGAACTTTTTTCGTATTTTTCAATAATATTCGGTTCGGCCATGTGTCGGTCCGATCCGAACATTCGCACTTTGCACTTCGGAGTAGGCCCCCTGGCCTGTTAGCAAAGTTGGGTATATTCTGAAAGTTGGCAACGTCGCAAATAGTTGTCAAATATTTCGCAGTTTTCATTAGGTAATCAACATTACTATGGAATTTGTTATTAGAGTAGTGGTGGCCCAGTAGTAATGGCCGCGACTTACGAGTTGTAGGTCGTAGGTTCGAACCCAGACAGGCGCTTTACTTGGGTAAATTATTTAATCACCAGTGCTCTCAAAACGGTGACGTAAAACATCGTGAGGAAACCGGCATGTCTTTGAACCAAAAAATCGAAGACCTGTGACATCTACCAACCCGGAGTGGGCTCGCGTGGTGGATTACGGCCCAATCCCTCTCACCAAGAGGAGGCCTGTGTCCCAGCAGTGGGAACATTATAGGCTGATTATGACAAAATGGAATGATTAAATATCGCTTATGTAAAGGTGCCAGCACATCAAGCTATTACAATCTGTCAAGTTTCTTTAATAGATTTTCAAGTTTATCGCTAAAGCATTAAGGTTTAAGGTTGATTGGGAAAATATGACAGTTTCGGGTAGCTTGACCTGCTGGCGTCTGTACTCTATATTGATTATGAATTAAGTATTGCAATAACTAATTTCGTGACACTGAATATTGAAGTTTCGGTAACTATAATATTTTTTTTTTGTAAAAATCAAAAACCTGACTGAAAGAAAGAAAGAAAAAGTATTTATTGCGACTCGTACAGGATCATAAACTAAACTAAACACAGTTAAAAATAAAAAAATATATAAAAAAGTAACAAAAGGAAAAAATGAAACGGAAAGTCCTAAACGAGGCCAAAAGGCTCCTATCTCAGCATGATGCTTCGACATTTAAAAAATAAATGTGGCAGCGCTGGTATTCCGATAGGGCCCGCTGTGATGTCACGGGCAATCACAGTAATAAATAAATAATAAAATAGATATAATATCATGTAAAATATTAGCAGTATTAGCAGTCTGCTTGAGGCACATGATTGCACCGAGAGTGCAATCATGTGCCTCAAGCAGACTGTTCAATACTACATAGACAGGAAGACTCCTATTTTTGCCTGTTTTCTCGATCTGTCAAGGGCATTCGATCTCGTATGTTACGATGTTTTGTGGCGTAAACTGGAATGTGAGACTACGATACCACCTGAAATAGTGTCAATATTCAAGTACTGGTATAGTAGTTAAAACAATAGCGTGAAGTGGGTTGGGTCACACTCGGACGTGTATCGGTTGGAGTGCGGGGTGAGGCAGGGGGGGCTCAGTTCTCCCAGGCTCTTCTACCTATACATGAACCAGCTGATCCTTGAGCTCAGCAGCACCAAAGTCGGATGTCATATTGACGGGGTGCATTAACAATATTAGTTATGCTGACGATATGGTGTTGCTGAGCCCATCGATCGGTGCTCTGAGGCGACTGATCGCTATATGCGAAGAATATGCGGTGACTCATGGGCTCAGATATAACGTCTTCAAGAGCGAACTAATGGTTTTTAAAGCAGGCAGTGTGATATATTCGTGTATTCCTCATGTCGCACTGTGTGGAGAACCCCTGCAAAGGGTGGATAAATTTAAGTATCTGGGCCACTGGGTCACTTAAGATCTAAAAGACAATTGCGACATTGAAAGGGAACGTAGGTCGCTGGCTGTCCGTTGTAACATGCTGGCCCGCAGGTTTGCGCGATGTACGAAACAAGTTAAAGTTACGCTATTCAAAGCTTACTGTCAGTCCTTCTACACGTGCAGCCTGTGGGTCAACTTCACTCAGCGGGCATACAGCGACCTACGCGTTCAATATAATAATGCACTGAGAGTACTGTTGCGGCTGCCGTGACGTTGTAGTGCGTCAGGGATGTTTGCGGATAATAATATTAATGGTTTTACCGCCATTATTAGGAGTAGATGCGCATCCCTGATGACGCGTGTTCGCGACGGCACCAATAGTATTCTCAGTGTGTTCGCAGATCGGTGGGATTCCCCGATGTTGCGGAGGTGGATGCAGCTCCACGCTGAGTTTTAATTGTATGTACATCTGTGTCTGTAACCTACTAACACTAGAAGTTAAGTAAAATTGTTACTAACCCTATGGACTCCTGTCTGAAATAAAAGTTTTATATTCTATTCTATTAGCAATAAAATAAATAATAGGGGTTAAAGTATGAAATTGCCGTTTCATTGTAATAGGTAGGTACTTCGAATGGACATAGAACCTTCATGGTTTGATATTTTTGAGTGAAACTTTTTTCACATGGTACCTATGAAGTTCTTCTTTTAAAAAATATGCAACATTTGATTATCGACTTTCAGTTGTTTTTTTTATTCAGCTTAGACAAGAAAGATGGATACTTCGAAAATTCGAGTTATTTTTTAATACGAATTCCGACGCGGAAATAACGCGGCAGAAACAGCTCGCAATATCAATGTTGCGTTTGGAGAGGGGACTGCTAATGAACGCACCGTGCGATTTTGGTTTAAACGCTTTCGTGACGGAAAAGCAAAGCTTACCAATAAAAAAGGTAATGGTAACTGTTTGGTGGTCTCAGCATGGTGTTATTCACTATAGCTTTCTCCGATCTGGTCAAGTAATAACGGCAGATGTCTACTGTGCCGAGCTCCGCACAATGATAGCAAAACTAGCAGTGAAACAGCCCCGATTCATGAATCGATCTTCACCATTATTGCTCCATGATAACGCGAGACCTCATACAGCACGAGAAACCGTTTTAACTCTACAGGAACTGCAATTAGAAACCATTAGAAACCATTCGTCACCATCCGTATTCGCCAGACCTTGCTCCAACGGACTACCATTTATTTCGTGATTTGGACAATTTTCTACGTGATAAAAAGTTTTCTTCTCAAGAGGCAGTACAAAATGCTTTCACACAGTTTGTCGAATCTAGATCACGAGAGTTCTATCGCAAAGGCATAAATGACCTTCCTATTAGATGGCCACAATGTATAGATAATAATGGTAATTATTTTGATTAAATAAATATGTTAAATTAAAAAAAAAAACTAATTTCAATTTTTCAGTACAAATCGGCAATTTCATACTTTAACCCCTAATATTATTTATTTTTAATACGCGCTAGACGTAACCTCATTACTTGTCTATGCCCTGAGTGTCAGAAGCACTCTATGGCATGGCATTGTTGTGACAAGTGCACGGTTGCATGCGCCGAAAATTAAAAAACCGCCGAAAATCAATAAATAATACGTTATAGATTACGGCTGTGTAACCGCAACTATAAACTTCACAACAAGCTCACTTTTCAAGCAGCCTGATAATTATGCTGGAAATAATGAGACAACCTAAAAAGATCAAGAGCAAAGAATGTGCTGAGAAAAAATGTACGAATACGAAATCAAGCCTAGTAAAAGAATTTGTAAGTATGTGAGATGAGATTTACATTATGAATTTATCCCACAAGGAGGTGTATAAAATATGTATTACGGTGTTAATCATATTCCCCGGCTTTATGACTACATATTAAATAACCTGAGAAGATTCTATAACATACACATCATGTTCGAAGTCTTCAGTGGTTTTGAGTTCATCATCAAATTATTATTTTAACTAGCGACTTTGCTTCGTACGGTTTTTACGACTCGACAAAACATTGCCTATTTTTTTGCTTCTTGTGCCTGCCCTTGGCCTCAATCACGTCTTATGGAAAGATCGATGAGATCTATGATGGAACGAGCATGCCCAGAAGATGCTGACAAATCACCGAGTTACTTTATTGTATTTAAATATGTTTACTGAGTAGTAGTAGCCTACAGTAGTTTTATTAGAAACTAGTTTTTGCCCGCGGTTTGGCCGGCGTGGATGTCGGAAAATATTCCACATAAACGTACTACCGCGATTTAAAGTACCCTATGTGTTAATCTAGGTTATAAACTATCTGTGTGCTAAATTTCATCCAAATCCGTTTTTGCGCCAATCCAGAACATACATCCTGACAATAATTAAATACCAAGTCTAAAATGACTACAATTTTAATACTTTAGTGTCTACGTACGTAGATATAATTTTTGTCAGTGAAGCTTATTTTGAGCCTTTTGGTATTTAAGTGGTACTACATATCAACGAAAATAGATTTTATTTATATAATATTACATTTAAGCACCCAATTCCGTCTTAGTACGGCCCTGTGCATTTTAATTGTTTACTAGACCTTTATCAATAATCACGAGTTACATAGTAACTTCTGATTGTTACAAGTTTCGGAATTGCGAGTTTTTTCGGACTCAAACGCGCCTCTTCCAAGTAAACATGAGCTGATCTTACTTAGTAACCTTTTTTGACTAAGGTCATGAACTGAACTGACCTGCCTCCACGTTGTTTGTGAAACCATTTGCTGTCAAAAAGTTTTTCTACAAATAGTGACGTCAACGTCTCCTTTTCGATTCTGGAGTTATGACGAATAGGGCGTAAAGTTCACTCGTCCTCCAGAGTAAAGGTAGGATGCTCTGACCATGCGGGTGTCGTATCTGGTCGGCAACTGCCCGACGATTACGATACGCGGTAAACTCTGCTTGCGCGATGCAGGATTTTTGCGTGACGTCAGTATGATGCATGCAAACTACTATTCACGTACATTTATTATTATTTATTCGTGTACATCTGTACACGATCAAAATATATGTATTTTGAATTAATGATAGGAAAATGATTATTGTATGTCTCAAAGAATATTCCACAACAGTAATAACTGTACCAAAAGAATGTGAAAAATGTGTGATAAAATAAAGATAGAAACAAATAATGATTAAGAATCGCAGAAGATAAATGGGGTATATTCGGATACCCATGGCCATGAGGAATCATTTTTTTTTGTGACGTCACTATTTGGACCACCTGTAATTAACTTGGTCAGTTCAAGTAATTATTTATTTTTATATAATATTAATCAACTCAATGATTTGTATCTAAGTATTCTAACAATATTATACAACGACCTATTTATATAATATTAATAGCAAATATTTTAGTTTGTTAATAGTTTTAGTTAGGTTAGGATATTATATTTTTATTTTAAATAAATGTATACCTGGAAAACACTAGGTACATATTATACAGGCTGATTTTTTAAAGACCAGCCTAATTTAAGGATGTGGTACAGACCATCAAACTGAACAACTTTCTCCATGGGACCAACATCGTGATCGCGAATAAAAATTCAGCCGTCCCATACATTTAGGTCGAGTAGGTATTGAAGTTTTCTATGGGACAGTTGATAAAATTTTCGCGATTACGCTATTTGTCCCATGGAGAAAGTTGTTCAGTTTGATGGTCTGTACCACATCCTTAAATTTGGCTGGTCTTTAAAAAATCAGCCTGTATAAATATATAAAAAAGGGAAATAGTAGAACAAACCGCGATTTACGTGTCGTGGGTTCGAACCCAGCCAGGCAAAATACTTTGTGTAATTTATTTCATCACCATTGCTCTCAAAACGGTGAAGGAAAACATCGTCAGGAAACCGGCATGTCTTAGTATAAAAAATTCGAAGGCATGTGACATCCCACTCCCTCTCACAGAGAGGAGGCCTGTGTCCCAGCATTGGGCAAGTTATAGGCAGATTATGCTACAGATTATGGTTACCAAGACCTATCTGTCGATTACCTGCAAAACCTAAAGGTTTTTCTACTGCATTGCTAAACTTAGAGAGGAAATTGAAATGTCTCAGGTGCCTGTAATTTCATTGGCACATTTCAAACCTAGCAATGTTGCTAGAAGCAAAAAGTTACCTATGTTGTCAACGTAAGTGCTGCAACTGTTTAGTAGATACACATGTTTGTAAGCTTAGGCCGTGCCCACACTAGCGTCAATTCACTTTTTTAGTATTTTTAATTTATGTCTTAGTCTGACATTTGATATTTTTTAACTACGAATTTTTCATCATAATTCAAGTCAATTGACATTCATTTGCATTTGATATTAGTATAATTTTAGTTGTTACACCGCCACATGCGAACTACGCATCATACTGACGTCACGCAAAATCCTGCATCGCGCAAGCAGAGTTTACCGCACTACGAGCATATAATACACGTTCCGTCATCAATCACCAGGGCAGTTGCCCACCAGACACGACACCCGTCTGCTTAACAGACGGGTGTCGTGTCTGGTGGGCAACTCAAATCCTCTCTTTTCTATGGAGGTTGAGTGAACTTTACACACGGTTACTCATGCGCCTATAACTCTAAGCTGCGTATCCTAGAACAGAAGAATTCGTAGCTTTCAGCTACGTATCCCAGAAGAGCGGTGGCCGCCACATAATAACAATTTACCATCGAACGACGTTACTAAATGTTATTTCTAAAAGTATGTTGTTGTGTTTTCCTAGAGAGCATTTTGACATCGTTAAGTCAAACCCTGGCGCCATCATTTTCATGATTGACGTCACAGCGGTCGTTATGTGGCAGCCATCGCTGTCGTAGTCAAAGTCAAACAATTTATTTGTGCGATTTTTGGTGATATAACAGGTCTTACAAACATTTTATAGAAACTCAAAAATCTTCCCTTTACACTATTAATTTAACCACACTAGAAATTAAATAAAACATTACATACGATACAATTCTAATAAATTAAAAGTCTTTAGATAGGAATATTACATTATAAATATACAACACATAATATTACATAAATGAAGGATCACAAGGTCACAAGTCAGCAAGAAATTCGTTAATGATGCATCTGTCTATTAAAAAAATATTTAGGTTGCGTTTAAATTGAATCCAGTTTGAATCTTTTATGCAAAAGGCAACCCAAGCGTTACGCCATAGTCTGTTTACATACAGTCTTGACTCAGGTCTGAACATAGCTTTACTTGCTCTGCAAACGTCTGCCGGTAACTGGTACAAATAAAAGAAGATACCTACCACGCGAATGCGGGAATTAAAGAAAACGAAGAAATCTCATCACAAATACAAGTAGTATATCATCATCATCATCAACATTTCAGCCGAAAGACGTCCACTGCTGGACATAGGCCTCCCTCAAGCAGCTCCACTTCTACCGGTTCTGTACTTCTCGCATCCAACGGATTCCTGCGGCCTTCAAACGGTCGTCGGTCCACTTTGTGGGAGGCCTTCCAACGCTACGTCTTCCGGTACGCAGTCACCACTCCAGAACCTTTCGGCCCATTGGCTATCTATTCCGCGAGCAATGTGCGCTACCCACTGCCACTTAATTTTGGCAATTCTTCGTGTACCAACCAACGTGTACCTAATATTGTAAATGTTCGTATGGCTTTTAGCGGCGTCATCCGCCGCTAAAAGACGTTAAATTTGTTTGTCGAAATTATTTGTATATACCAACCAACTTTATACCTACCATATTCGACGAATAAATATCTTGGTAAAGCTACATGTGTCGTTTTTAAAAATAGAAAAGAGAGCCTATTATATATTATGCAAACTCAAACTCAAACTATTTATTTGAAATAAACCAATTACAGGCACTTTTGAGTTGTCAAGGTCGGCCAGTCAAAAAGATGAAGCTAGTTGCCCATTCCAAAGCGTAGTAGGTACCTATGGAGAAGAACGGGCAAGAAACTCCATGGACACTCTTTTAAATCATAATAATATTGTTACAAAGTATTGGTTACATCATTCATGTTCAAAATATTATGCATGTGAGAACGATGCAGAACGTTAAAAGCGTCCGTAATGAAAAGATAAAAAAAAATAAATTCAAATATTAATTTAAATCAAAATAAGCCATGGCAGCAAAGAGTTGACCAGTCCCTACTGACGGCGCCCGTTCACGAACATGACGCATAGATTAGCACCATTCAGCTCAATCATTTTGAAGGGAGCTAAATGATCCAACACATGTGCCACCATCAGCGAGACATTAGAGTGAGCATGACATACTCTCATCCGCCAAGGCATATTCAAGTCAATGAAAGACGTACCCAGTAAATGGTAGCTTTGTAGTATGTTACATAGTACTCACATACGTTCTATGCAATTATACAATACTAGGAGATTGAATTTATATAATGCAAACATAGTATTTTAGAATCTTCAGCAGCTCCAACAGTATGTAGGTTGGGTAGGCGTGTGTGAAGTATTTTCAAATGCCAATCAATTTATTTATGCGTCCTGTGGAGCAGGACCAGCGTTTAGCCAAGCATTTTTGTCAGCGATGTAATCCCCAACTTATAATATGCTTGGCTGCATAGTGTGCGTTTTATGCAAGATTTGAATTTCGTTTCATTGAGTTGGAGTATGTGGGGAGGTATTTTATTATAACATTTTAAACAGTACCCCACGAAGGAAGAGTCTACTTTAGCCATTCTGAAACCTGGTTGAACTAATTGGTCCCTATTTCTGGTTCTATAGGCGTGTCTGTCACCTCTTTTACTGAAAAGATTTAAATTTTTCCTTACGTACATGATGTTTTCATAGATATATTGACAAGGTACCGTCATGATATTAATATTTTTAAACAGTTCCCTTAGAGAATCGCGCCTGCGTAGGCCATATATTGCTCTGATGGCTCTTTTCTGCAGAATAAAAATGGACTCAATATCTGCAGCCCGTCCCCATAGTAAAATACCGTAAGACATGATACTATGAAAATAACTCAAATAGACCAGTCTCGCGGTATCTACATTAGTAAATTGACGGATTGTTCTTACAGCATATGCTGCTGAACTTAGCCGTCTTGCAAGAGATGTTATATGAGGACCCCATTGCATCCTTGAGTCGAGCGTTATCCCCAGGAAAACAGTTTTATCGACGAATTCTAGTTTCTCTTTATTCAATACTATGTCACAATCACTACTTTTAACATTCGGTAAAGCAAATCTTATGCATTTAGTTTTTTTCCCATTTAATACTAAATTATTAGCAGTGAACCAATTTTGCACTTGCAGTAGGGCGTTATTTACGTCGTCAAGATTTGATGCACGTCTATTTATCTTAAAAATTATGGAAGTATCGTCAGCAAATAACACCATTTGTGGTTGGTTTTTTAATAAATGCGGCAGGTCATTTATGTATACTAAAAAGAGGAAAGGACCTAATATCGAGCCTTGTGGAACACCCATTCTTACTTGTAAACCAAGTGAATTGACACCATTTATTTGAACTTTTTGCTGTCTATCATGTAAATAAGATTGGCTGTACTCATGTTAAGTACTGATCTCATCCTCGATACATACTTCTCCATACATCTATATCATATATACATTCATACAAATAAATAAAATTGAAGTGTCTGTTTGTTCCGGCTAATCTCCAAAACGGCTAGACCGATTTTGTCAGGACTGTCACTGGTAGATGACTGATGTTATAAGGAGTAACTTAGGTTACTTTTAGTTTAGATAAAAAGTACCAACCGTGCAAAAAAAAAAATCAAAATCCATGAAATCCAATATAGATATTAGAGATGGATGGAGCTATGTGGCACCCCGGGGACGGACTTTCTGCTCCGGTAGCACGTTCCCGTGGGATAATTTCCGACCTCCATGCGAGCGAAGCCGGGGGAAAAGGCTAGTATTACATTTTCCTGTAGCTAGCCTTGATTTGCGGTTTGTTCAGATTATAATTGAAATAGACAGACAGAAATTTGTCCTTTGTTAACTAATAAGCTTTCTAATAACTCACTTTGTTTACGTGGAAAATTGTTTTATTTCTCTCCATCTCATAGAAGCTCTTAAAATAAATCATTCAGAAATAATCAAGTTTTGAAGCGAGAACTTAATAAAAGAAACAAGTGAACAGTGCTCACAAATATTTGTAATATTGACATGAAAAGCAAAAAAAAGCGGCCAAGTGTGAGTCGGACGCACACACTAAGGGTTCCGTACCACCGTCCAATTAAAAAACATACATAAAAAATAAATACTTTAGTAAATCAAAACACGTTGCTTATAATTTAACGCCTTTAATTTTTAACTTTACTAGTAGCACCCCGCGGTTTCACCCGCATACGTTTCGATCCCTTGGGAATATCGGGATAAAAAGTATCATATATATGTTAATCCTGGTTATAAACTAACTGTGTGCTAAATTTCATTCAATTCCGTTGAGTTTTTTTCCTCGATTTGGCAAAAGCCTTTGACACCGTCTCTGCTTCCATCCTTATAGAGAAGATGGAGAGCATGGATATAAGGGGAATGCAATTAAAGCTTTTCGAAGATTACCTTATAGACCGTACACAAACCGTGAAGATAAACAATCACATAAGTTCCGAGAAATTTATTACACACGGAGTCCCACAAGGCAGAGTGATTGCCCCTACTCTATTTTTAATTAATATTAACGATCTGTGTGCGCTCAATCTCGACAAAGGCAATATCTTCACATTAGCGGATGACACTGCCCTAATATTTAGTTCTACTACGTGGCGCAGCGTCTTCGAAAGTGCTCAATCTGGCCTGAATAAGGTGCCAAAATGGTTGCATGACAACGTCCTTATCCTAGATGCAGACAAAACTAAATATATAAAATTTTCTATGCAAAAAGTTTCTCAAAGTCTAGGGCCTCCATTATCTATCACCGCGCATAAATTCCCCATCCCTCACAGCACGACCTGCACGTGCACCTGCTTAGAGAGAACAAACTCTATAAAATACCTTGGGGTGGTGCTGGGTGCGTGCCTGGGCTTTCATTCGCACATCGACACACTTACCTCCAGAGTTCGTAAATTCATTTATGTATTTAAGAAAATAAGACACGTGACGAGTGAAGGCCTTAGGAAGACGGTCTACTACGCACTTTGTCAGACTTTATTAACCTATTGCATAACAACATGGGGTGGCGTACCTAAGTCGACTCTAATCCAACTTGAAAGGGCGCAGAGAGCAATCTTAAAAGTATCGTATTTTCGGCCATTCCACTACCCCACAACCGACCTGTACCGGGAAAGTGGGGTTCTCACGGTTCACCAACTATTCATTCTACAGACCACCCTGAAGCAAAACGCACTTCTTTCTTAAAGTCCAACACCTATGCTCGGTAAAAGACGCTACGACTCCGTCGACCGGTCCGTTAATAGATTAACAACTTGTTTCTCTGAACGATTCTTCTGTTTTCTTGGAGGCTACCTCTATAACAAAGTAAACAAAGTTCACAACATCTTCCCACTCACAAAACACCTGTGTAAGAAAAAAACTTAATGGATGGCTTATTACTCTTGACTATGACACAACCGAAAATCTACTATCTATCCCAAAATAGTCACAGCATTCTGTTTCTGTTTATCTACCACAAGCACATACTACTACGGCATTCATCAAACAGTTTTACTCGCACCAACTTTTTCATCACTCACACTCACACACCCACACACTCACCCCCCACACACTCACACACCCGCACGAACTCCTTCCTATAAATAAAATTGAAAACACTGTCTAGTTTTAGTATACGGGAAATCATATTAAAATTGTATATTTGGGGCGGAGACCTGGTGGCCTGAAATACAGGCTTCGGCTTAGCTTAGGCACCAGTCTCCCACAATATTTTTCTTTAAGCCCATGACTGGACAATATTGTTTTTATTGTTATTATTTTATGAGGACATTGTGATGAGAAAATAAAAATTATTATTATCTCCTTTATTCCATTTAAATAGTTACAAACTACATTTTTAAATATTTTTATAAACAAAAGGATAAAAAAAAACATTTAAAAATATAAAATATAGTAGCCCACCGGTATCGGGAACAGGGTCCAAGCTACCGGTGGTCAGGGCTCCAGAGAGAGGAACTTCTTGACAATGCGAGCCGTGTCCAGAAGTACCGCTTTCTGAATCAAGCCCTAGATCCAGCTGCCCAACAAAAGCCTCCTCAGGTGTTGGTCGAGGCTCTTGGCTATTAAGCCATTGGCTGTCACGACTATCGGCACAATGATTGCTGAGTCCACATGCCACATGTCGACAACCTCGCGAGCCAAGTCAAGCTACTTGATTTGTTTATCTTTCTCGGCTTTCACGAGGTTCTCATCATGCGGGACGGGAACCTATTTGTTGTAATAGCGGCAATGTAAAATAGTATCTACTACTTTTTTTGAATCGGTCAAAAATATTTTGCTGTATGGTGGCAAATATTTTTGACCAATTCTGCAACTCTAGGTCTTTCAATTCTTACTGTGTTCTGAGCATTGAAATGTAATACCGAGAATTACGTCTAGTTCCACAATAGAATAGGCACGAAACTGTAAACAAAATGTTTTTAACCTTATTACTTACATTTTAAGTTTCATTTTAGAATATTTTTTTTGTACTGATGACTTTTTATTTTCAAGCGACATTTTAAATTTATTGCTTATATCCTTTCTCCGATGAAAGGACTTAAATAAATATATTTTGCAATGGTAATTAAACTTTATGATTAAGCGTTAAGGTTTATAATAAACTGAAGTTGTTAATATTATTAAACTTTTTTCTAAGAGATGTAGATGTTTACGTGTGTGCAAACGTGGCCACTTGAGCGACTTATTTTTGTTCCTGATCCTTAATCTAGTACTATCATTGATCGAAGTTAGTAGCGTATATAATAATAGTAGGAATTTATTGTATTTGTTGTTATAGCGGCCATAGTTGTACAAGCTCTTCGAAAATTTCAAGTGCCTTCTTATTACGGTTCAAAAGATACAGCCCTGTGACTAACGGACGAACAGACAGCGGAGCCCCGTTTTAAGTTTTAACTAAAATATTTTTTTTGCGTGAAAGAGTAACAAACATCCATCCATCCATACAAACTTTCACGTTTATAATATTAGTAGGATAGGATAAAGAAATCTTCATGTTTTGTCAAGTCGTTAAAACCGGGCAAAGCAGGGGATGATCGCTAGTTGTTTAATAAAAATAATTATGGCTATGTCCTTTTCCGGATCGTGTTTTAGCTATGTGTCAGTTTTCGCTGAAATTGGTTTAATAGTTGCGGGCTAGGATCCATGGGCACGCCACAATTGCGGCGATAAGTCCCCTCTTCGAGGAGTGGCTAGAGAGGCGCCACGGCACCCTCACCTTCCGCCTGACGCAGGTCCTCACCGGACACGGTAGTTTCGGGAGGTTCCTGTTCAGGATAAAGCGGGAGGAAACGCCAGGGTGTCACCACTGTGGGGATCGCCCGGAGCACACGGTGGAGCATACGGTGGAGGTCTGCCCGGCTTGGGCGGGGCCCCGCCGTGTCCTCGTGGCGGCGATCGGCGGCAGCGACCTCTCGCGTCCGGCCCTCATCCAGGCCATGGTACGGAGCGAGAGTGAATGGGAGGCCGTCACGTCCTTCTGCGAAGCAGTAATACTCGCGAAGGAGGAGGCGGAGCGCGTGAGGGAGAGGCAATCGCTGCACCCTCGCGCGCCTAGCCGCCGCAGGAGACGCCCTGGACGGGAGTCAACAGCCGACTCCCGGCCACCGTAGGCGCGGGCTTGCGGGCGGCGAGCTATGGGCAGCTCGCCGCCGGGTAAGGACCAGGCCCGGGTCAACGGCGCGTTGTGTTCCACGTGCGCCTCAAAGAGCTGTCAGCACGAACTGACGGGGTCCGCTAGGGCCGATGCCGCCGGGGCTGCGGGTTGTTCGAAAGAGATACCGTGGCCCCTGGCACAGGCAACTGAAGGAACACGGGTGGGTTTTAGTCAGTAAAAGTTTGACACTCCCTTCTGCTCCGCCCAGAGCGGGAAGAGTCATTTGATGATTTCCCACCCAGAAAAAAAAAAAAAAAAAGGGCTTGGATCCAGAATCATGTACTGAATCAACAATGTAACAGGCATGCAATGGTACAGGTATGCAATGTAACAGGTTACGATTCGATTTCCCTGCTACCTGTGTCCAATCTGCCACCCTGCCACAAAAATAATGATTGCGTACTTCCAACATAATTTATACGTATGTTGGTAAAAAAGAAATACCACATTAGAAATATATCCACCGTATATCAATTGAGTAGTTCATCGCGTTTGATATTGACGACCTCTAGACTAGATGTGACAACAAGCGCAGTCATTTATTCTTGTCATCCTATTATATTTTCTAAATACTGCTTCGTGGCCGGCTTCCAAATGAGAAGCTGAATATTTTCAAAGGTGTGATCAAATTAATAAGGGTCATTGTACTGTGACTGTACGGCAGAAACGTGATAATAAT
Source organism: Apamea epomidion (assembly GCA_947507525.1). NCBI lineage: Eukaryota > Metazoa > Arthropoda > Insecta > Lepidoptera > Noctuidae > Apamea > Apamea epomidion. Next base: position 7,027,687 of record OX382233.1, read on the forward strand.
GCAAATGAATCTTAGTGAGAGCATAACTGTCTTGAATGCAAGTCTGTAAGTTTGTAGGTCGTGGGTTCGAACCCTGTCGGGCGCTTTACCTTTTGTAAATAACTTCATCACCACTGCTCTCAAAACGGTGACGGAAAATATCGTGAGGTAACCGGCATGTCCTAGAACCAAAAAATCGGAGACATGTGACATCTACCAACCCGCACTGGGCCCGTGTGGTGGATTACGGCCCACTCTCTCTCACAAAGAGGAGGCCTGTGTCCCAGTAGTGGAAACATTATAAGCTGATTACGCTAACAGGCAGTTTGGGATATCCCGTCATCATAATAGCCCGTGATAATTACCTATTCACTACAGTCCGGCCGTCCGCGTCGTGAGAATGCGTTCCTGACACCTGTCAGTGTGACAATTCTAGTTGCAAATAAAGACAGGTGTCTCGACGGCCGCACTGTAGTTATTGTTTTTATTAATTATTAATTTAAAAAAAAAAAAAAAAAAATTGTATTACTCTTAATATTTGCATGCCATGTCAAATGGCAAACATGTAATTCTAATTTATTATTGTCATCCTACATACATGAATAATAATTTGTGTACAATCTACACACATGTTTATGCAAATAAATAAATATTATCTCCTTTATTTTAATGTAATCATAATTTTAAATTATATTTTTAAATATTAGAATATAAAAAGTATAAAAACATTTAAAAATACGTTATAAAAATAGAAATAATATTATTGTTTTTTTCCTGGGTCGTGGTGAAAGGTTACAATATCGCCACAATAAGCTTCGGATTCGTGTGTGTTCAAATATACCGCTGCTTATCGCCTCGAGATAATCTTCCTGAATCAAATCACATTTTGATAGCACTTTGCGGAAGTGCTCACGTTGGTTAACTGTTTTGAGCGTAGTATAATATTCTTTCTTATATCAAGATTACACAAAAACAACATACATAATGAACAAATAAATAGATAAGGTTAAAATAACGCTTAAAATTACATATAACCCTTCTACAGGGTTATTTTTAATTGGCTAGCTAAACTCTCTCTTATTTTATCGCGTCTGGGGAGCTTAGTTACCCAATTTAATATAACCCTGTATAAAATGAGACGCTTTTAGCACTATTTAAACTTTTATGCGCATTGATGCAGGCTGTCATTCGTGGATCTTTGACAGTCGTTACGGGTCGTCAGAAGCCCGAAAGTCTGACAACCAGTCTTACCAAGGGCTATCGTATTACCCAATAACTGGGTTGTGGAGTCAGATAGGCAGTCGCTCCATATAAATACTGGTATTCAGCTGCATCCGGTTAGACTGGAAGTCGACCCTAACATAGCTGGAAATAGGCTGGGGAGATGATAATGATGCCATTTTGCCTTCCCTAAAAATCTTGGTTGCTAAATATAAATGCTCAGTATATGTTATTTTGTTTCTTGGAAGATACCTACGGTTACACAGTAGGCTATTTTCCTAAAAAAATCTAATTAGTCCGTCAGATAGATTATCAAAAAATATTGAACCCGTATTTTTTGTTTTGTCAATTATATAAAATATGATGAAAATATCGCCCGTTAAAGTCCCGCGTGACGTCACTTGCTTGCGACACTTTTGCAAGCAAGTGACGTCACGACCCCCCACTCTCAAATTTTGACGCGCTTTATCTTTGTCATTTTTTGTTTGATTGACAAAAGAAAAAATACGTGTTCATTATTTTTCGATAATCTAACTGACGGACCAAATATAATTATTATTTTTTTACCCAGTCAACTACCCTATTTTTGATGAGTTTGGTAACGAGATGACACTTTTAATACTAAGTACGAATGGTGTAATACTGTTTTCATCAATGTTATCATATTCCTTTTAACTCACAAGTATCGAATACAAGATTACTTAATTCTTGAATTAAGTATGTAATCGACACATCAAATGAATTCGTAGGCACCTACTTGCCGACATGTTTTTCCCCGAACTGAAATTGTGTTAAACGTTTCATGAGTTTTATTGAAATTTAATGTAACGTTAGGCGGTTTCTCTCAATCACGCAAAGCAACAATTTTTTTTTATCAACCTGTTTTGTCCCACTGCTGGGCAAAAGTCTCCACCATAACTTCTTCTTCTTTGTGTTGCCTTCCCCGGCTCCTGGATTATGCATCTAAATCACCACAACAGCGTTTCCTTGACCTCTAACTAAAATTCGTTTTTTAAACCCAGATACTAATTTGACAAGTGTAATGTTAAAAGTCTATACTACTAAAACGCAAACACAAAAGACTTAAATCTCAGGTTAGTATCTGGGATTAAAAAACGAACTTTAGACGCAACTAACTAGAATTTAATGAAAATCTTTCTTCATTCTCTAGTTTAAAAGATAATTCAGTCCTTAAAAACAATTTTATAACATAGCGTCTCACACATAATTCCTACTTTGTTGTCACATCAAATAAGGACCAGACACTTTACGACTAATACAAAAATTCAGTTCACTTACTTCGTTTTGAAAATCCGTACCGAAGGACCAAAGAATTTCGAAATACACTTTTAAAACAACACAATGTTTCAATTTATAATTTAAATCAACTTTAAAGTGAAAACAATACAATCACACTCGTTCTTTGTTCAACAATGCATTATCTATGACGACTATTGATTATCATAATTACTGATTTTATGGCAGGATAGGACTGTTGCTGATAACGTGGATTCCTATTGAAAAGGAAGTCGATTAGATATTAAATTGATATTAGCGTTATATTTTGAATATATTGATAGTGATTTGTTTTAAACAATGATATCAATGTATACATTTTTGGGTTTATTACCAATGCGTGCTACTGCACAATCTTTATTTAATTTCCGTCAAAATTTGGTCATTACGGATCAATCGCTCAGTAATGCCTCGCAAACGTTTATCCTTACTTTCGGGGACAGCGTGGGAACTGAGGTCTTAGGTTATTATAAATAACGCCTGTGGCAAGAACTATGTGACAGTTTTTACTGATTAATTAATAATTTTCAATGTTCCAAAAGCAGTGTTACAGATTATTTTTCCACTAGTAATTATTATTGTCTTTGACAGAGAGAGGTCCGTGGCTAAATAATAACAGCCGCACAGGTCGATCGATCAGGTTAGGCTACGCTTACTGCGGTTGGTCTGTGGATGGCTTTACATACCAAGACCCCTCCGTGCCTCGGAAAGCACGTTAAGCCGTTGGTCCCGGCTGTCATTCGTGGATCTTTGACAGGCGTTACGGGTAGTCAGAAGCCCGAAAGTCTGACAACCAGTCTTACCAAGGAGTATCGTATTACCCAGTAACTGGGTTGTGGAGGTCAGACAGGCAGTCACTCCATGTAAAATACTGGTATTCAGCTGCATCCGGTTAGACTGGAAGCCGACCCCAACATAGTTGGGAAAAGGCTAGGCAGATGATGATGACATTTCTTGGGACCCTGGGGTCCCGGTCCTTTGGAAGGCGTATCAGGGGCCGAAACCAACTCGCAACCGCCCTTTAGACAATTTTAAATGATGTGTCTGTTATTATTAGCCTGTGATGTCCCACTACAGGGCAAAGGCCTGCCTACTCTCTTTCCACCAGTTAGAGATAAGCAAAAACTAACCAGTACTTAGCTTTAGTAGAAAAGATCACCTGTATTCTGTATTAGTTAAAAAACTGTATCACTGGAGACGGGGAGGCTAGCGACGCAGTCCGCGCGGTTTCCTTTTGGCAAATTGAAGTTACTTAATTAACAATTGACGGACTTATGGATTATAATATGTTCATTAACAATTTTAATAATAATAACGTTTATTTATAAAAAATGGTGCAGATTTACAATAACTTATAGATGACACAGTTGCTCATTTGCCTGAACTAGGTGGAGACCTGTGTTTCAGGCTAGAAAGGTGCTTAGAATTTTAAAATATATAATTAACAAATGAGAAGACTAATTAAAAACTAATATTACCTTAAAAAACTAACAAGTTTTATTTACAGACAACGAGAAAATCCTCTGTTTCACTGTATGATATGCTAAGTAAAAATTGCAGAATAACCTTTTTACAGTCGTAATTATTTAATTTATAGATACTTAATTTCCTATTTAATTTATTGTATAGAAATGGGCCTAAAAATTTATAAAATCGATTTACAAAGACATATTTTAGAGGATGCATTTGACTCACATACAATATCATTCCGTCTCTTATTACTACTTCCAATGTTATAGGAGAGCATGGTGTGCTGTGTTAAAACCAAGTGCGTTATGAAAAGCTGGCGAACAGTCAGCACGTTACAGGATTTGTATAGCAGATCTGTAGGATAGAGAAAGGGATGGAAGTTAGCTACTTTTAAAATTGCTCTCCGTGCTCTTTCAAGAGGCCGTAAGTAAGTTTTAGGTGCTCCACCCCATGAAGTAATACAGTACTGTATTACAGATTGAGCTAGGACCAAGTAAACTTGAGACACTAGTTTTTTACTTGCGCACTCTTTTAACTAAACTGCAGTCAATATGTGGTCTAAATGAGAGCAACTCGTCTATTTGAACCCCGAGATATTTTATGTTACATTTTTTAAGGATAAAAGGACACTTACATATGTTGACTGAGCGGAGTCCGCAATAATGGGCATACAGATGAGAGTTAGTAATATTTAAATGCGGTTTGCGGATGGAGAAGTGAATATATTTTGTCTTATCGGCATTTAATGTTAGTAAGTTGCTTTGGAGCCAGTTAGACACAGTATTGACACCTATTTGAGCATATTCGTACAATTCGCTATTTGTTTTAGCGGTGAATATTAACGCCGTGTCATCTGCATACGATATAATTTTGCCTTGATTAATATTTAAACTACACAAATCGTTGATATAAATCAAGAAAAGGGTGGGGCCCAAAATACTTCCCTGGGGAACACCAAAACCTGTGTTTTTTGCTCGTCGCTACTAATATTGTCAATTTTAACACATTGATAACGATCGTCTAAGTAGTCAGCAAAAAGTTTCAGCGGCGTTCCCCTTATTCCTAAGGCCTCTAGTTTGTACAAAAGCGTCGAAATGGAGACTGTATCAAAATCCTTCGCCAGATCAAGGAAGATCCCCATGGTCTAGTTTCCATTACCAAGTTCTTCTGTGACATAATCTGTTAGACTGTGCACTGCATCGGCTGTGGATAATTTGGCTCTAAAACCAAATTGAAGAATTCATTTTTGTCTAGATAGTTAACTAGTCTACTGTTTATAATTTTTTCTAGTATTTTAGATATTGAGGGGAGTAGTGATATTGGCCGATAATTGTTAACTAGGTCTTTGTTTCCGGATTTGAAGATAGGGATTACAATTGCTTTTTTTAGACATTTAGGGAAAATGCCTTCATAAAGACACATACGAAAAATATGTGTTAAGGGAGGATATGCTTATAGAGTTTAAGGGTCTTATTGTTAATGTTATCCCATCCAACAGCACAGTCATCTTTTAGTCCACAGATTATCCGGGTAATTTCGACTTCGTCGGTGTTTAGCAAGTCAAAAGATTTTAGGGTACATCTATTTTCACACTTTTCGGAAGGCTGAACACAGTCAGGTTTTGGAATCTGCTCAGCAAGAGTTTTCCCAACATTTACGAAAAAATTATTCACTTCGTTGGCTGACAGGATAGGTGAAGGATTAGAAAGCAGTAAACTCGAATTTGATTCGTGCTTTTTTGACATATATGTGACGTTTTTTATATGTTTCCAAAGTTGCTTGCTATTGTTTCCCGCTCTATTTAATTTATTTTTATCGTAATTTCTCTTTAAGTCCTCTAGGAGTTTGTTACTAAAGTTCGTGTATCTGGTATAGGTGACTTTAGTGACGAGATTGTCTGGGTCCCATCTGTATCTTTGATGAAGCTTATCTCTTTGTCTTGTGCACTGAATTAGGCCAGGAGTAATCCAAGGTTTAATATTATATTTTTTCTTGTTTACTGTAATAACGGTCGTGTGGTGTAATATGAGCTGATTAAACATGTTTTATTAAGTACGATAAAGCAAAATTAGCGTCAGGTGTATTAAAAACTGGGCTAAAATCAATGTTACATAATCATATTCAAGTTTGTTTGTGTTTAGTTGCGTTTTGGTCTGTGCGGGATTTTGCTTAAGCAGCGTTATGTTAAGGGTCAGTAAAACTGCATGATGGTCGGTAATTGTAGAGTTGACTGACACAGCGACACACAAGCGTAATAAATGAAAAACTGGATTTGATTAACATAATTATGATCGAGCCATGAACCGCTTTGATGAGTAGGCAGTGTATGTGCGGACAGAAAACCATGGCATGAGCAGTTTTTTAGATAGTCTTGGATCCCTGCATTGCAGTTATCAGAGTTACTGTTTATATTTATATCTCCTGTTAGTATAAAATTCTTAGAAGTGCCTACTGCTTGAAAAATTTGGTTTAAGGTTGCATGAAAAGCATCCAAGTTTCTAGCAGAAAGGGATCTATATATAGCAATTATTGCTGGTGTCAATTCACTTGGTTTACAAGTAAAAATGGGTGTTCCACAAGGCTCGATATTAGGTCCTTTCCTCTTTTTAGTATACATAAATGATCTGCTCCATTTATTAAAAAACCAACCACAAATGGTGTTATTTGCTAACGATACTTCCTTAATTTTTAAGATAAATAGACGTGCAACAAATCTTGACGACGTAAATACCGCCCTACTGCAAGTGCAAAATTGGTTCACTGCTAATAATTTAGTATTAAATGGGAAAAAAACTAAATGCATAAGATGCTTTACCGAATGTTAAAAGTAGTGATTGTGACATCGTATTGAATAAAGCGAAACTAGAATTCGTCGATAAAACTGTTTTCCTGGGGATAACGCTCGACTCAAGGATGCAATGGGGTCCTCATATAACATCTCTTGCAAGACGGCTAAGTTCAGCAGCATATGCTGTAAGAACAATCCGTCCATTTACTAATGTAGATACCGCGAGGCTGGTCTGTTTCAGTTATTTTCATAGTATCATGTCTTACGGTATTTTACTATGGGGACGGGCTGCAGATATCGAGTCTATTTTTATTCTGCAGAAAAGAGCCATCAGAGCAATATATGGCCTGCGCAGGCGCGATTCTCTAAGGGAACTGTTTAAAAATATTAATATCATGACGGTACCTTGTCAATATATCTATGAAAACATCATGTACGTAAGGAAAAATTTAAATGTTTTCAGTAAAAGAGGTGACAGACACACCTATAGAACCAGAAATAGGGACCAATTAGTTCAACCAGGTTTCAGACTGGCTAAAGTAGACTCTTCCTTCATGGGGTACTGTTTAAAATGTTACAATAAAATACCTCCCCACAAACTCCAACTCAATGAAACGAAATTCAAATCTTGCATAAAACGCACACTATGCAGCCAAGCATATTATAAGTTGGGGGATTACATCGCTGACAAAAATGCTTCGCTAAACGCTTTTTCTGCTGCACAGGACGCATAAATAAATTGATTAGCATTTGAAAATACTTCACACACGCCTACCCTACCTACATACTGTTGGAGCTGCTGAAGATTCTAAAATACTATGTTTGCATTATATAAATTCAATGTCCGAGTATTGTATAATTGCATAGAACGTATGTGAGTACTATGTTACATACTATAAAGCTACCATTTACTGGGTACGTCTTTCATTGACTTGAATGTGCCTTGGCGGATGAGAGTATGTCATGCTCACTCTAATGTCTCGCTGATGGTGGCACATGTGTTGGATCATTTAGCTCCTTTCAAAATGGTTGAGCTGAATGGTGCTAATCTATGCGTCATGTTCGTGAACGGGCGCCGTCAGTAGGGACTGGTCAACTCTTTGCTGCCATGGCTTATTTTGATTTAAATTTATATTTGAATTGTTTTTTATCTTTTCATTACGGACGCTTTTAACGTTCTGCATCGTTCTCACATGTATAACTTTGAACATGAATGATGTAACCAATACTTTGTAACAATATTATTATGATTTAAAAGAGTGTCCATGGAGTTTCTTGCCCGTTCTTCTCCATAGGTACCTACTACGCTTTGGAATGGGCAACTAGCTTCATCTTTTTGACTGACCGACCTTGACAATTCAAAAGTGCCTGTAATTGGTTTATTTAAATTAATAGTTTGAGTTTGAGTTTGCTGCGGTTGTACCAATTTAGATAATCAAGCAATTACTCTTACAGTCGTGTAGACTGGGTTCCTCGACCGTGACCATTAAATAATCTTTTGAATAGACAACCACACCATCATTTTGATTGTTATTGATTCTGGTAAAAGATACGTTGTACCCTGGTATTACTGGGAGGTTATCCTGGCGATTAGATAACCAGCACTCAGTTAGTATTATTATATCACAATTAAAGTTAAGTCTATGAAGAAAAATGTTTAAGCTATCCACGTTCTTATAAATACTACGAATGTTTTGCGTTAGTATGGTTAGTGACTTTTGGTACACGGAAAGATATTGTCTGCAGTCCTCAACCTTACATGACTTTGAAACTGTTTGAAAACTATTATCTATGTCCGTAATTAAGGTACATCCATAGTATATTAAAAATTAAAATAAAAAGTAAAGTATAAAATAAAAACAGGTATGTGGCGCTCTTAGGCGCCTTCATAGTCGATTGAGTTGATGTACCTGTTTCCGGCCGACTTCTTAGCTGGACAATCTAGATCTCCCGTTTTGTGACTCGCTGGTTTTTTGAAGCGCAGACATGTTGCACATTTTGGCGCTTCTGCTTTCTTTGTGCAGCCTTGAATGGTGTGCCCTTCTTCACCGCAATGACCACACGTAGGGGCAGTGGCTTTGCAGAACTTAACTGCGTGGCCGTACTGTTGGCACTTGTAACATCTGGTTACCAGAGTGAAGTCACGTACTGGGCAGGACGTCCAATTAATAAATAGTCGTTCCTGGGTGATTAGGGCCTTACGAATGTCGGCTGGAACTTCTAGTATATAATTGCAGTTTTCAGTATCTTTTCTCCCAGATTTGTGGCTTAGTTTTATTGAGGTGATAAAAGTATCTCGGGACATAGTAGGCAGTTTGTCAGCTAAATTTTGTTCATATAGACATTTAAAGACCTCATTTTCAGTCATAGATGCGGGCACTCCAATTACTACAATGCGAGGTTTGCGCTTTCGGGGTTCGTCGACGGTAAGCTTCGTCAGAGCAGTTTGGACTGTTTGCTTGAGCTTGTCCAGGTCATCTTTAGTCTCCGTGCTGATTATGAGACCTACTTTTCCGATTTTGCGTACGCCTCGTACTTTCAGCTTCATTTCACCTGGGCATATAATGTTTTGGACCATGTTCCTGACTTCGTCACTGGTCTTTGAGTTGTCACATGGGAAATAGTTAACTTAAAAGTTAATCCGTTACTCGAACTCTTATCTTAGTTATTTAACTAGTAACGGATTAACGAGATACGATCTTGTGCCCAGGTTTGACCACCGCGAGTCACCGCGACGCGACTTGCGGAGCGACGGACGGAAACCGGTGACATGCACGTTCCTCGCTTGACACCAGTCGCATCGCTCGAGGTCGTCAACAGGGCGTACAAGCCACTAGACGCATATACCACATGCAAGCCTGGGCATAAATTAATTACTCCACGGGTAGGGCTTGGAACCGGTACACAGGCAGGCAGGTACCCGGCGTGTACCACAAATCTCCTATTTGTATGAGGAACCTCGTACAATTGGCAGCCCTGAAATTATTTTTCTAATGGCTATTAACTAATCCTTTTAATTACTAAATCTGTTTTCTCACTCTAACTTACGGATATATTTGTTTGGTACCGGTACAGTACCGATACTGATTAGAAATAGCAATAGTACAGGCAATACGCTTGGTATCGGTACCAATAGTATAGGTACTACTCTAGCACCGGTTGATACCGGTACCAGAGAAGTAAAACTGTACTGCACTACTGTACTATTTACCGATACCACTAGCCTTAGTGTGATCACCAAGGCCAATGGTTCCGGTCAGCCCAGACACTGTAAGACACATTAATAATTATGGTTTTGATACTGGAGATTTCCCTAATGAGCCCCATGAAACAGTTGCGGAAGTCCGAATGCATTAGTACAAGCTATAACAACTAAGGGCTTTTGCTAACGATCGATTTATCTCTTAATTGCGTTAATGAAACAATTATCATTTGTGGAACGACTGTTCGCGTGACTTGATTCTGAAGGATTCTGAATGAAGTGATTTAGTAAATTTGATAAAGTTTACGAAGTTGGAGTCGGAGTCGATACTCGAACAACTTCGTTAATTTCATCTCAACTTGAGCCACCATACGATTACGGTGGCGAGTTTTGAGTGCCACTTGTGTGCGCTAAATGGGCCGTGGGGATTATTTCAAGTGGATAGGCAGAAATGTCCTTTTGTCTGCTAATAAGTTGTTATTAGCAGACAAAAGGACACTTCTGCCTATCCAGCCAGAAGACACAGTAATGTATCTCTAAAGAAATGGTAAGCAGTATAAACGAGTCGTTTATACTGCTTACCATTTCTTATGAAAATAAAAGAGAATCTTCTGTGAGAGATTGTCAATATCTATAATTATGCTATACAAATAAATCAAATTGAATTCTCTGTTTGTAATGCAATAATTACAGCTTTTACTACATGCATAATTATAAAAGTATATACGGTATAGGCTAAACAAAAAAAAACAAAAACAAAAATGTCTGTTCTTTTGTTCCAGCTAATCTCCGAAACAGCTGGACCGATGGTGTAACTAAGGCTTCTTATATTTTAGAAAAAGAGTAAGGGTTCCGCGCAAAAATAATAAAAACTATGAAATCCAATTTGTTTCCCGACATGCATGCGACCGAAATACTAAAACGTTTTTTATCGTTGGATGACTGTTGTTTTAGCTTGGGGCCCTCCCAAGCTAAAACAACAGTCATCCATCCTTAGCTTGTGTCTAAGTAATAACAGCCGCACGGGTCGATCGATCAGGTTAAGCTACGCTTGCCACGGTTGGTCCATGGATGGGTGACCATTTTTTCATACCAAGACCCCTCCGTGCCTCGAAAATGCAAGTTAAGCCGTTGGTCCTGGCTGTCATTCGTGGATCTTTGGCAGTCATTACGGGTCGTTAGAAGCCCGAAAGTCTGACAACCAGTCTTAACCAGTTGGGCCCCTGAAAACGATCGCTAGCACATAGTGTCGTAGCAACAAGGGGGCAACATGTCCTGAGGTGATTGTAAGGAGTGGAGAGGTATTCCACGGCTATCCGGACAATTCCGGAAGTACGGTCAAGATCCCTACCAGCATCTTACTGAAATACTTCCTTCCTCCGAGCACGTTTACTCTTGCGAATCTCCACTCAAGCCAGTCAATGAAGGCAAGAATGAGATGGGAGCTCTGTTACTCGTCAGTGTTCATTCCAGCCGGCCAATAAAGGCAAGCCAGAGGTGAGGAACAAGACTTCTCCCGGGAGATAGGGTCCGTGGGGTCGCTACTGCCCAATAGCTCGTCATGCACATGCTGCCCTGCGGGTTCCTGTATCTCTCTTGGTCTGGCTCCTCACCCTAGACCTGATCCGACGAATTAAACTCTTCCGTATTATTATTATATCCTTTATTTCAATGTAATCATATAAATTATATTTTTAAATATTAGAATATAAAAAGAATAAAAACATTTGAAAATATAAAAAATAGTAGCCCACCGGTATCGGGAGCCACCAAGTCCAAGCCATCGGTGGTCAGGGCTCCAGAGAGAGGAACCTCCTGACAATGCGAGCCCTACCATTTTCTGAATCAAGCCCTTGATCCAGCTGCCCAGCGAGAACCTCCTCCGGTGTGGCCGTCACGACTATCGGCACAATGATCGCTGAGTCCACATCCCACATCTCGACAGCCTCGCGAGCCAAGTCAAAATACTTGATTTGTTTATCTTTCTCGGCTTTCACGAGGTTCTCATCATGAGGGACGGTTATGTGAACAATCATTGCGCGTCGCGTCTGATCGATCCACCACCACTATATCAGGCTTATTGGCAACAATAGTCCTGTCAGTGATGATGGGTCTATCCCAGTACAATGTGATATTTCCATTTTCGAGAACTGGGTCGGGCACGTACCTGTAGTACGGCATCTCCGATTCCACAAGGTTGTATTTCAGAGCAAGTTGCTGATGGATTATCCTAGCTACAAGGTTGTGTCTATGCAAGTACTCTCCGTTGCCTAGACGGGAACACCCGGAGATAATATGCCTGATTGATTCCCCCGGCCGGTGGCATGCCCGACAGATGTCAACCGTGCCGTCTTTCACAATAAATCTCCGGTAATTGTTCGTCATCATAACTTCGTCCATAATTACACAGACAAAACCTTCGGTTTCTCCAAAGAGGTCACCGAAACGCAGCCAGGTTACGGACGCAAGTAGATCTACATCAGGCCCATGTAGGGCCCGGAAGAAGCGTCCGTGAAGCTCCTTACTCTGCCATACCTCCATGCGTTCATTAGTATCAGACACTACTGGTTTGTGCCAGTTCTCTTTACCCATGGAAAACGGGGTGAGGCCCTTGTCCACCGCGACTACATCTCGATGCATCCCCACGTCGGTTTCTAGGAAATATTTCCTAAGACTGCATATCTCGCGATTGTGGAGGTTCTTAGCGTTTAAAGAGCCTCGACCTTCACACTTTCGCGGGATATACATCCTCATTACCGATGACCGTGGGTGATGCATTCGATTTGCAGTCAGCAGCGTACGGACCCTCCTCGGTGTCGAGTTCGGTCTGAGTCCATTTGAGTATGCCGAAAGAGTACATCAAAACCGGCATGACCCAACCGTTGAAGGCGCGCACCTTGTTTCCGCCTGGTAAAAGTTCAGGCGGCCAAAAAAGCGCTCCTTCAACAATTGCTTCATGTCACTAACATTGATGCCCAAAGCTCCCGACATACCCAAATACTTATAAGTTTCGGATGCGGAGAGAGCTCTAAGGTTTATTATTATTATTTATTACACTAGCTTTTGCCCGCGGCTTCACCCGTGGATGTCGGAAAATATTCCTAACTACATATAAGTCGATTTACGCGGCGGACTCCAATAAAGCTTGGGAGCTAAATAAAAATAATAAAAATATCATGCTGACCCCAGTCAGCATGATATTTTTCGACATCTTCAACAATCATCTTCATATTTCAACCAATTTACACAAAACCTTAGTCACTTTTAAACTCCAGACATAATCTTGATCAGATCATGTGAAGACCATGTAGATTGATGTCTGAAATGGTCCATGAGGAACACATCATAGGATTTCGGTACTGTTAGCATTCCGGTGCTAAGAGTACCTAAGTAGACATTATATTTTATGTCCATATGGCGAAAATTGGGAATCCTGAACACAATTGACGACACGGTTGGCGTAGTGGCTGAGCGATCGACTGCTGCGCTGCGTGTCGCGGGTTCGATTCCCGCACGGAACAAATATTTGTATAGCCTACAGGTAGTTGTTCCGGGTCTGGCGTTTGTATATGTGAGTTTAAATGTTTGTAAACGCACCCGCGATACAGGAGTAACTCCTAGTGTGAGGCAACGTTTTTTTTTTCTTTTAAAGTCTGCAATCGTGTCTGCAGCCTTTACTTTAGCAAAGGCTGTCCATGCTTTGAATATTATTTCTGAATGACAAGCAAGTATTATTCTAAGCATCTCGTATGTTTGTGCCTTCACAGAGTAGCAACATATGTTTATGTAATATGTGTGTGATTCCGAATAAAATATTACATTATCAGTCTGTTCGTCTGTGAACATGTAGGTTGAGATGACAGTTACCGGTGGGCGTACGGTAATTTGATTTCCGAATATACCATTTGTGTACCTATGTTCTGTAACTGATTCCCGCACGGAACAAATATTTGTATGACCTACAAATAATTGTTTCGGGTCTGGCTGTTTGTGTATGTGAGTTTAAATGTTTGTAAACGCACTCACGATACAGGAGAAATTCCTAGTGTGGGACAACGTTTTTTTTTTAAAAAAAAGGTCTGAAATCAAATGGGGTGTCAAAATTATTATTAGGTTTTTTGTTTAGGAAAAGACAGTGCTAGTTTAGTCGGCAATAATTATAAAGACGTTCAGTCTGCAGCAGCGCGAATGCGCATGACAGCGCGCTCGCCGCTACACTGAGCTGATGGATCGAGCGCCGCCACATAATAATATGTACAGGTATATTTATAACCTCGGAGTGTTTAGTGGTTAGTTGGCCTGTTGGCAGAGGGTGCGCACCGCGCGCAGATCGTTGTAGTAATATTTTAACCGTGTTCTGATGGGCTGTTAATAAATAATACCTTTTAATTAGTGTCCAGTACTTGTCAGTACTTGGTTGAGATTGGAAGCAGGAAGCTTCCTGCGAGTATCAAAATATGTCACATAAATAGCCGGATTTTATTATTGCGTTGACTTAGACGCTTGATTTTTTTTGAGCTGCGGACCCTGCATAGCAGGGTACCGTAGACCTACGTATTTTGATATTAATTTCAAATTGACGCTCCGACGACGACCTCCAACGACCTCCACGCGTTTTTGAGAAAAAAAGGGTCTTGACAGATAGACAGACAGACGGACGGACAACAAAGTGATCCTATAAGAGTTCCATTTTTTCCTTTTGAGGGAAGGAACTCTAAAAAAAAGTGTTTAAAAAAAAAAATTGCGAGTTCCAAACAGAAAACACTACAACGTTCAAACTGTAGTTTCGGAAGTCGATGACCACTGGCAAAAAAGAAAACAACACCAAAGACTACACTTATAGACAGAGCTAGCTGATACTAGCAACCCGCCCCGGCATCGCACGCTTGCAATTCATGTGAATGGTGTCATTTGTACTTATTAAAAAAATACTGTACGACGTATTTACGATAAGTGCGCTTAGCAAGAAAATATTTCATTTATTTTATAACGATTATTAATTATAGCAGCCCAGCCCTGCCTTAACACGGGTTGAGCAATTCAATGAATTTGCCTAGCCTTTTCCCTACCTATGCTGGATCGGCTTCCAGACTAACCGGATGCAGCAGAATACCAGAATTTCACATGGAGTGACTGCCTATCTGACCTCAATAACACGATACCCTCTTGGTTAGACTGGTTATCAGACTTTTGGTTTGAACAGTTATGTATCTTAAATATTAGGTTTAATTTATTTATACAGGGTGGGAGGGTCTTTGACGCGCGCTTTGAACCCCCCTAAAAAAATACTGTTTCATAGAAAAGTGCAATACCTAGGCTGTCAAAATGTATGGAAAATCATTTTTTTTTTAATAACCGACGAAACATTTCTACGCTGGGGAGTCTAGAATCATGTGCTGAATTTATGGTGGTGCTGCGTGCTGTGTGTGCTGAGTTTGCGCGTCGAGGACATCCCGGTTATAATAAATTTTTTTAGCCTGATAAAATACTCGATATTCCTGTTTTGTTTTAGGCACGGGTTTGCCCGATTATTTTCGAGCTCGAACCTCTCAAAGAGAGTTTAGTCCAACTAACGACTTCGTTGTACGTTGAGCGTAAAGAATTGTAAACTAATCCAGTAAAACACAAGTAAAACACCGAACACCAAACCTGTAATATGTATAACTTATTAATGTATCATACAAAGTTATAATATTAAAAAGATTCTGAAGTAATAAAAAGTTCATCGAAATTACATTATTGATCGTGGACAGATTTTAATTGAAAAAGTTACAAGTTTCCAGAAAATGTCATATTATAGGCCAGGGATGGCGCATCAATGGCACGTGTGCCATTGGTGGCACGTACAAAATAATTTGGGCACGGCATAATTTCAGGAATTTACCTAAGTCATCTATAACCAGCATCATCCAAAACGAGCATACTGGATGTAGGAAAGAAGGCTGCCAGGCGCAAATGGGATTTGGCGGGTCACATCAGCTGTATGCACGATGACCGCTAGGCAAAAGTCTCCACACAATGGGTGCCTAAAGATGGACGGCGCCGCTGAGGCCGGCCCAGATAGAGATGGTGAGATGACGACGAGATAGTGGGCTGGTTCGAGGTGGCGCGGGAAAAGAGTTCCTGGAAGGATTTGGGGATGCCTTTGCTCAGCATTGGGACAATATAGGAGTTTGCAACAGCAGAAACCGCAGTCATTTGTCATTTTATTTAAATACTAGCTTCTGCCCGCGACTTCGTACGCGGATCCTGTTGCTTATGCCAGCGACAACGGGGTCGTCAAAATCGAAGATCTGAAACGTCTGATGTCGAATTCTAAGAGCCCGGGGACGGGAAAACAGCGTGATGCGTGAGACGATTCAAGACGTTCCAGATCTTTCATTTTTGTAAGTCAACAGGAAATGCCCATCAGACTAAACAACTTTTGCTAAGACGTCATTCCTATATATGTTATAGTGGCGCTGGGCTTTAGAGTTCCACAACAGGTGTTCCAGATCTTCAAATTTATTCTCACAGCAGAAAATGCTCTTCACGTGGAATATTTTTTGCTATGGCACCATTTTTATATCTCTTATACTTTAGCTGGTCTGTTGCGGTTCTGCATCAGGTGTTCCATTTTCCAAAATAAATTATAGCCTATATGTTGCCCAGACTTAATACCTATACAACAAAAAAAATTTCTTCCCTTAATTCCGCAGTGGATCCCAAGGGTACACTGAATTAACAATAATATTGCAAATAACTTTAAAAAAATATCTTTATAAATTATAGCTGTACCCGTGGCTTTGCCCACGTATCGCATAAGTATTTTTTAAATTCTATTTTAATTTTAATAATAGTTTGTGATAGTTTGTTGATTTACAGAAACACTCAAAAGATGCGTCCCATACTATACCAGAGCTTAGATCCCTCAAAAACTATTTGACTTAGTAAACTCAAAATTTGAAAGTTATGTAGTTAATTTACTGGTAAGAAACATCAGGTTAATAAGGAAATTTAGGAGACGTCGAATAACAGAACTGTTATAATTTACTGTAACACTTCTGTGTAAACACCGTTCGTTGTTTTTCCCTCGGTCTCATTCAATATGTACAGCGAGTCAGGACTGGTGACGCGGGAGCAAGCGACGTACAGTTGTCCGTGTGAGAAGCAGCTCGTCCTGAGGTCGACACCCGCAGCCTTCAGTGTCTGCCGCTGCGACTTATTTATTGTCATGGCGAAGCACACGTTCACATGACACTGCACGCGCTTGAATTGAAAGGGGTAATTGTGGGGAATCAGTTGTATACGTGGTATAAACACTGTCTCGCCGACACCACAACCCGTTAGAATTTCCGCCTCAACGATATTTCCCCATTGCACAGTCTCGGCGGAGTGAGATTCCGAAGAAGCATAATTGGGAAACCGACCTTTAGCTTAATTGTGCGCTGGTAGTCCACTTGCACTGAGGGAATTGAGAAATTCTACGGGGTAATGTGTGGCATCATCTTGGTCGACAGCAGTGTTTATTGAAGTGTAGATCACTTCATTTCCCTCAATTTCCGCGAGAATGCATTCATTGATCGCTGAAGCTTGGTCGTTTCTGGGTGTTAAAATGGCTCGTTCTCACACCCAAGAATTATCTTGGTGCGGTATCCTATTGATGTCCCCGTACACCAGGCGAATCAACTCTTCTAAGGTGGACACCACTCTCCCAAGTATCTCAGGTTGAACTACCTGGCCACCGTCTACTGGTAGCGTTCCCTCACCCAATTTTAAGAGAACATCAGAAAATTCTTGGGCGTGTACATTCCCGTCAAGCTGTGTTCTCATATTCATCGTTAAGCGCAACCTATGAATATGTGGCCATAAGAAAGAGCATTACAACGAAGCATTCACCTCATCAGCCCTAGTTCCTCGAGTCACCACAGGCAGCGTTTGTCGGAAATCGACGCTAAACAGAACTGTAACGCCACCCATCATTTGCTGGTTCCTGCGGATGTCCTGCAAAGTCTTGTTTACCGCCTCTACTGCTTTTCTGTTCGCTATAGTGCATTCATCCCACACGATTAAAGAGCAATCTTTAAGCACGCGCCCTTTGTCACTGTTGCGTGACACTCCACAAACAGGTGTTTCATTACTCTCTAAATATGGGAATCTTGAACATTGCGTGCGCTGTTTTGCCACCAGGAAGCAGTGTTGCGGCGATTCCTGACGATGCTACTGCAATGGCAATCTTGCCTTGCCTCCTGACCTCTGCGAGAATGCCAGCGGTGACAAATATTTTCCCTGTTCCACCAGGAGCATCCAAGAAAAACATTTTGCCTTGGCCGAGCCCAACGCTTTCAAGGATGGTGTCAAAAATTTGCTTTTGCTCTGAGGTAAACTTAGAGACATGGTCATTGACGACGGTACTCATAGCTCTTGAATCAATTACCTACAACAAATGTGCTTGGTAAGATATACCTTAGAACCAAAAGTTTGACTTGACTTCGTGATAGTGTAGCTTGTTGTACCACTAATCAATCTGTTTAGTAATATTGGTGTGAAACTCTCCATACAATTAGATAGGACATGTAAAGTTCTCAGATTTCATAACAGTATCGTTCCTAATGCACATAAAACATGCAAAAACTAAAAAAAGAATTTTTCAATTTTTTAAAACAAAATTATAGGATTTGAACTCGCACCATTTAGTGCGGTAAACGGTCGCCTGACCTTACCGCTAAATTCCCCGTTGACATATTGTTGAAATAACTGTTCCCTTGCAATTTATAATATTACTGCCCCGCTCCTTTATAAAAATAGCGTGATTATTATGTTCCCAGAGTTAAATTATTATTAACTAAATAAATAACATGTCATTTTGTGCATTCAATTACGAACAAAAACCTTTTAAAATCAATATTGCTTACCTCCCATAACATACGCGTGATAATATGGAGCCTAAAACCTTCCTTGGTTTACAAAGAACATTTTTGCTGAATTTCAATTCAATCTATCCAGTAGTTTTGGTGTGAAGCCGTACCATACACACAGACAAACAGACAAACAGACAAAAATTCTAAAAATTCACTTTTTGTCATCAGTTACGTTTTTCTAACAAAAGCCACTTATTTTTTCTCGAAAATTCTCAATGTACAGTTTTTCTTCCGTTACTGTTTTATTATATGTATAGATAAATATAAATTAACTGTTAATATCAACATTAGTCCTACACCGACCGGGGGTTGTCCTTAGGTACACTTGTATAGTGCGAACAGGGATAATCGTTGTTTGGTGTCTCATTTAATTAAAAACATCTTAGAACGGGCCTCTGTGAGTTTGTTTCGACCCCTCGTACGCCTTCCAAAAGTCCGGGACCAGAAAAATGTCAAGAGAGAGTTAAAAAAAAATAGTGGGAAGGTATATAGTTTTTTTTCAATAATCAGTAAGCCAAGATTGTTTATTGGCATGTCATGGCCGCATGAAATATTTATTTGGAAAAATGGCACGTAGATGTATAGAGGTTCGCCATCCCTGGTATAGGCCATTGACTTTTAAAAATAATTTGGACTAACTAAAAACATAATAATAATAACATAATAATTATATGAAAAAAATGTTTTAAAAAGAGCATTTGGGGAGTAAAATAATAATTAATAATACTACTAATATTATATACACATAAATCCAGAACACCGAAGTATACAAATATACAATAAATTACCTGAAAATACTTAGACGGTCCACGAATAGCTAGATATAAGTTTAATTAATAATTATAATTCTTTAAGTTTGAAAGTTCCTAATATTAGATAATGGATACTCACGAGAATATTATTAACAATAAGGATCAGATCTTGTGTGATCTTGGCAGATTTGACAGTTGCAGTTGCAGCAACCCAACAGCAACCTTATGGTCACGAGATTAAGGACCACTGTGATATTGGCAGTGATGCAAAATAGAGTTGTAATAACTGTGAATGGACTGGCCATACAGAACAACTATATACTATGACGTCACAGTCTACTGTCAAACGTGGTTTCCTTTCCATACACGTCACGTTTTGATTGTTTAGAATGCAATATGACGCATGGTACTATTTGTATGAGACATCGTGAAAGGGAGCAACGGACGTCCATGTGCCTTGTTCTGCTGCTATTGACGTCACCCCACTATGAAATTAGTTCGAGGGGTGAGCAGGAAACTAGAAATGGGCAACACATACTGCAAGTTATTCGAACAGAATTTATATTCAGAACTTGCTTCAGCCCGCGACTTCGTCCGTGTCAAATTTCTTGTTTCCCCGTCCCACCCCATCGCATCACATAGCCTGCCCAGGCTATTATTTCGTTTTCACTTACCGCTTTTCTGACTTTTTACTCAGCTCCTAATATTCCTAGCCTTATGTTAAATATCCTAAAGCCTTCCTCAAAAATTGGGCTATGAAATGCAAAATGATTTTTTCAAATCCGATTGGTAGTTCTAGAGATTAGCGCGTTCAAACATACAAACTCTTCAGCTTTATTATTTGTATACATGTATGATGTAAGCTAGTTGCAACTATTGGAAACATTCCTTTGTGTTTATGCTTTATGTTGTATGTAGTCACCGTCTTCACCGCAGAGAACAAGCTACGGACTCCTAGAAGAGCTGTGGTGGCCGTATACACTGTGTCAGCAATTTATCGGTGAATGACGTCACTGAAACATTGTTTATTGAAGTCAGTTGGTGTGTTTTCCTAGAGAGCGTTTTTGACACCGTAAAGTCATACCCCGCTGCATTTTGCCACTCCTGCCACCCTATTCTTACGCCACTGATCGCTAGATTTGCCCTCATCGTACTTAGGCATGCGAAGAAGTGTCCATACAGAGAAGATTGAGCTCAACATTATTATGTAGCGTTTTCATGACAATCAAGTCAAGTGACTGCGTCTTTGTGAGGTGTCAAAAGGAAACAGAAATGCCACTATCTTTTGACACGGATATATCTAACAATTTAAATATTGGCGGCTGTCATCATTTTTTATGACAGCCGTCATTTCGGCCGTTATGTGGCGGCCACCGCTCTTCTAAGAAACTGTACCTTTAGCATAATCAGCCTATAACGTTCCCACTGGTGGGACACAGGCACTCTGTGAGATGGAATTGGCAGTAATCTACCTCGCGGGCCCAGCGGGGTGATTGCGTAATAATAATAATAATAACTGAAACTTTCAGTAGTGCCATCAGGATGGAATTTGGTGTGGACAAATGTGCGGTCATGCATGTAAAGGGGGGGAAGATTATGGAATCCGAGGGAATTCCACTTTCGGATTCCATACACCTTAGATCCCTCTCCTCATCCGAAAGCTATAAGTATTTGGGTATGTCGGAAGCGTTAGGCATCAACGATGCTGACATGAAGCAATCGTTGAAGGAGCGCTTCTTTTGTCGCCTGAAGAAGGTATTAATTAGTCTTCTTTCGGGCGGAAATAAGGTGCGCGCCTTCAATGGTTGGGTAATGCCGGTTTTGATGTACTCTTTTGGCATACTCAAATGGACTCAGACTGAACTCGACGCCCTAGATAGAAGGGTCCGTACACTGCTGACCGCAAACCGGATGCATCACCCACGATCATCGGTGATGAGACTGTATATCCCGCGGAAGTGTGGGGGTCGAGGATTTTTAAATGCGAAAACCCTCCACAACCGCGAGGTGTGCAGTCTCAGGGAATATTTTTTAAAAGCCGAAGTGGGTATGCACCGTGATGTGGTCGCAATGGACAAGGGGCTCACCCCACTCTCCATGGCGAAAGAGAACTGGCGCAAACCTGTAGTACTTACTACCGATGACCGCAAGAAGGTATGGCAAAGCAAGGAGCTTCACGGGCGCTTCTATCGGGCTCTTCATGAGCCCGGTGTAGATTTCATAGCGTCCGTATCCTGGCTGCGTTTCAGTGACCTCTTCGGGGAAACTGAAGGTTTTGTCTGTGCAATTATGGACGAAGTTATCTTGACGAATAACTACCGGAGACATATTATGAAGGATAGCCGTCCCGCGGCTGACGTGTGTCGGGCATGCCACCGTCCGGGTGAGTCCATCAGACATATTATCTCTGGTTGTTCTCGTCTGGCTAACAGCGAGTACTTGCACAGGCATAACCAAGTAGCCAGGATTATTCACCAGCAACTTGCTTTGAAATATAAACTTGTCGACTCTGAGGTACCGTATTACAAGTATGTGCCCGACCCAGTTCTCGAAAATGACCATGTCACGTTGTACTGGGATCGGTCTATCATCACTGACAGGACTGTTGTCGCCAACAAACCTGATATAGTGGTGATAGATCGATTAGTGCGCCGCGCAATGATTGTTGATGTTACCATTCCACATGACGGGAACCTCGTGAAAGCTGAGAAAGATAAACAAATCAAATATCTTGACTTAGCACGCGAGGTTGTTGACATGTGGAATGTGAGCTCAACTGTCATTGTGCCGATTGTCGTATCGGCCAATGGCCTGATGGCCGACAGCCTCGATCAACATCTATCGAGGCTCTCGTTAGGCGGTTGGATCAAGGGCCTGATTCAGAAGGCAGTACTCCTCGATACGGCTCGCATTGTGAGGAGGTTTCTATCTCTGGATCCCTAACCACCGGTAGCTTGGACCCTGCTCCCGACACCGGTGGATCACTATTTTTTTATATTTTTAAATGCTTTTTTATTTTTTTATTTAATCATACTAATATTTAAAAATGTAACAAAATAAGACGACTAAATAAATAAACGACATAATAATAATAATCGTTTATTTGCCAAATATGGTGCTTACAGATGTCATAATACAATTCATAGTAGGTACTTCATATTCCGCCTACTAAATTCAGCATGCAAATTTTGGATGTGCTGTGATTCATATGAATGTATTCATTAAAAATTATGTTAGAAAATGTCAATAAAAAAAGAAATTACAAATGTCAAAATAAGAATACAGGCAAGTCAAAATTAATAAAAATACAGGAATGTCAAAATTGATTAAATTACAGAAATGTCAAAATTAATTAAATTACAGGAATGTTAAAATTAAATAAATTACAGAAATGTCAAAATTAATTAAATTACAGGAATGTTAAAATTAAATAAATTACAGAAATGTCAAAATTAATTAAATTACAGGAATGTCAAAATTAATTAAATTACAGGAATGTTAAAATTAAATAAATTACAGAAATGTCAAAATTAATTAAATTACAGAAATGTCAAAATTAATTAAATTACAGGAATGTTAAAATTAAATAAATTACACTATTCATGTATGTGCAATATTCCAACACAATTTATATTAGCGATATTGTAACACACTGTCAGTAGCAATGGGTTTCATTTTGACAGTTCAACAACATTCATTGCGTTATTAACGTTGGTGAGCAGACAAATTGGTCGAACATAATTATGGAGCAATGGATTAGCAATATCCTTCAAAATGATTCAGATTGTGGTTGACAGTGTTTTACGCAATTAAGGTGCAGGTCTTGGTTTTGGTTCTAAGGCATGCGATTCCCTCACAATGTTCTCCTTTACCGTTTTGAGAGCAGTAGTGATGATGAAAATAAATCACATGAACTAAAGTGCCTGTCTGGTTTCGAACCTACAACTTGTAAGGTGACGTTACCACTGGGCCACCTGCTCCATCTCCTGCTTGTTATTGAGGAAATTGGAAATTTTGGTTATTTCCTACTCCAACAATTGCCTTTTCCGATCAATATCGTTCTGGGTTCCAAGACCGTTGTATGTTTTCGCTGGAAAACGTCAAACTTCTACTATGTACTCGTCGTTTTTTCTGATAAGTCTCCATTTATCCACAAAAACCCGAACCTTTATAAAGCTCAGTTTGGCACCGAAAAACGAGAAAATCAGATATTTTCCTGGTTTCTTCAGTATTTTTTTCATTCCCGTTTACTTTTCTTGTACTGCTGCAAAATGTGTTTATAACGTTAAAGTAACTTGCAAACTTCCAATTTATTTGAAGACTTCTTTTTCTGTATTTATATTTGTTTACACCCACTGCTTTTTATTTATATCTCTTCGAGTTTATGTACATGACCCAGATTCTCACATTGCAATGTTTTAATTATTTTTTAAATCGAACTTGAGCACCGGTTGTAGGTAATAAAGTTAATTTAAGCCCTATAGTGTATTTGCGAATGCGTTTTTTTATCTCATTTTAGGAATCCGAACGACAAACTATGTATAGTCACCAAAAGGGATAAGTAACCGGGGTCGTCTGATATAGTTGAAGTTTAGTAAGAAACGGATTGATGTTTTCGAATAAAATTTTATTTAAATAATAGAAAACAAACAGTTCATATTGTAACATAATGTACATACTCACAGGTATCTTCATTCATTCCTCCAGGTCAGAACAAGCATTCTTTTACCGTTAGGCGCTTATCTGATTATTCCTCACGACACGTTTTATCCTCAATCAGTACACAGATACAGCTCCAACTTTAACATGAGACTACGACGATTTAGTGACATCCAAGGGTTGGTAATTTCGCTCACATTGATGGATATCATTTTTCCTATAAACACTATACGTCTAATACAAAATAACTACAAATTTTATTGTATAATATATTTTATTATGACAGCTTTGACAACGACGTTTAATACGTCGCCATGGCAACCTTTCTTTCAAATCCTTACCGGCCTGTATCTTTTTAGCGGATTATATATGCATACTTATTAAAATAAATCACTGGCCACTATCATATCTCAAATTCATATTTTCTACATGATGTTATTCTACGAGTTGACTTAATAGATCCACGCAATGCAAGGATCAGTTCGGGTTTCGCCTCTAAATCGAATACAAAATAAAGCCTGATACTCCAGGGCTACCTATGCTGGGAATACCCAGCGTACCTCTCCGCTCCGGTACCTGTCGGACCCAGCCTACGCCTCCGTCCTCCGTCCTCCGTGAAGGGCTCCTATTACTATTGGGCCGCGCCTCATACGAGGGCCGCCTCACCTGGCGGGCTGACAGCGTCCCCGCCGTGCCTCTCTCTCCTGCTGCCGTGCTGCGTCCTGTCCTGCTGCGTGGGCCCTCCTACGGGTGACCTCCGTGCTGCACATGCTCCAGCACCTGCCCTCACCTGCTCCTGTACCTGCATCTGTACCTGCACCTGTCGCCGGCACTTGCCTCGCGTCTACCTCCCTCCAACTGGATCTTCACCTCAACCTCCTCAGCCCACCTATCACGCATCATCATCCATACACCCCACCTCCACATACTACACACCACTCTTCAGTCCATCTCCATCTTTTAATTGCTTGTAAATATACTTTTAATTGTTTTCTACCTCCCTTTCTTTAATTTCATTTTATCTTTGACTTCAAAAGTTTAGCTTTACTTGTCGCTACACGACAATACATATATCAAACTAAATTTCATTCGAATACATCCATCGGTTTCTTACTAAACTTTAA
This sequence comes from Apamea epomidion, assembly GCA_947507525.1. NCBI lineage: Eukaryota > Metazoa > Arthropoda > Insecta > Lepidoptera > Noctuidae > Apamea > Apamea epomidion. The sequence continues at coordinate 7,053,078 of OX382233.1, forward strand.
CTACATATATCCGACGAGCCTGGTTACTTATGTCCTTTAGTGACTGTCCCTATCGTATAGTCTCTAATCTGTGAAAAATATTGATGACAACGAAACGGATCACTTTAAAACTTTAACTGACTTTATTTCTGTTTTAGTATTGAAATCTGAACAGGAGCTTGTGGCTAAGAAATAACAGCCGCACGGTTCGATCGATCAGGTTAAGCTACGCTTACCGCGGTTTAGCCGTTAAGCCGTTGGTCCCGGCTGTCATTCGTAGATCTTTGACAGTCGTTATGGATCGTCAGAAGCCAGAAAGTCTGACAACCACGGGATACCGTATTACCCAATAACTGGGTTATGGAGGTCAGATGGGCAGTCGCTCCATGTAAAATATTACCAGATTATTAATTTATTGCGGAAGTTATAGGAATGTTTGCAAACTGATCGTGACCGACGCGTAATTGTCAAATTTATTATAGGGTTCTAACACCAAGGTCGTCGCGTCAGGGTTACAATTTTATTCTTTAATGTATTAAGAATCGTGCTGTGTTCTTCATTAAGTTTTTATTTTACGTGCAAATCGAATAAAAAACCGCTACGATCCGTACATACTTCTTTTGCTTCGTTTACGTCATACATCAAAATTCAAAACTATAAGACGATTGAAAAATGTAGATGATTCTGAACAAATACAGCTGTTTCATAGCAAAGTGCAATAACCACGCGGACATAATGTAGGTATGGAACAGAAAGAAAGAAAGAAAATGCATTTATTTGCGGCAAACATGACGCCTGAAAAAAGGACATAAAAACACAAAAAAAAACAAGTTGGGGGTAACAGAAATTTTTTTTGACGTTATGAAAAATTTCTACGCTATTGTGTTTAGAATCATTTGCTGAATTCATGGTTACAGTTTTCGCGTCGATGTCCCTACCATCTTGTATACACTGGATAAACTTCTTATAAAAAATGAACTAACAAGCTATTAAAATAAAAATATAATAACCTAACCTAACTAAAACTATTAACAACCTAAAATATAATAACTAATACATTATGACGATTCGGAGGAAGTTTTCAAACTTCCTCCGCGTCGTTGTCGACTGGTAATGTAACATTTGTTGAGGTATACAAAGAGGTCGTCCCACATTCCACTTCTGATCAAATTTTGATACTACAGGAGATGAGTGTGTAATATTATGTGGGTAGTAATGAGGACAGAATATTAAAGCCCTCAGTGACATAATTTGGGTTGTCATTTATAACCTAGATTCGAGTTTGTTGCGAAATTTCTTGTGTGATTAAAATAGTAATTAATTTTCGTTTATGAATGGTTTCGTTACGTGATTGAATTAACATAATTGGCCAACTTATTACGATTCAATGCTCCTTTTAAAATGGGAATTTCTGCGAAATGTTGACGAATATATCAATAACATATAGCACGCCTATACCCTGAAAGGTTGGGCAGAGGTGCACCTACAGTACACCCATATTTCGCCAGATATGCTTAAGTTCATGTAATAGGAGCCATCAACCAAGCACCAATCTAGACTCCGCGCTGCTACTGAGAAGTTCTAGATGAAAACCCTTTGCCCGACCCTGGATTCAAACCTAGGACTTTATGCTCACCAGTAGCACTTGCGACCATTAAACCAACGGGGCAGTTTAAATAAAATAAATAAATAAAAATATTTTATTTTCAGACAACCAGGGCCCATGATGTTTAATCTCTGCGCCCTCACGCCCCTAGTCGCCGCAGGAGACGCCCTGGACGTCGGGAGTCAACAGCCGACTCCTGGGTAGGCGCGGGCTTGCGTGCGGCGAGCAATGGGTGGCTCCCGCCTGGTAAGGACTAGGCCGGGGTCGACGGCGCGTTGTGTTCTACGGGAGCCTCAAAGAGATGTCAGCACGAACTGACGGGGTCCGCTAGGGCCAATGCCTGCCAGGGCCGCGGGTTGTTCGAAAGAGATACCGTGGCCCCTGGCACAGGCAACTGAAGGAACACGGGTGGGTTTTAGTCAGTAAAAGTCTGACACGCTCTCCCACTCCGCCCAGAGCGGGAGAAGTCATATGATCATTTCCCAATTATTTTCAGACAACCAGGGCCCAGAATGTTAGTTACAAAAAAAAAACTATGTTAGTGGGAACAAAAATAAAATAAAAATGGTAAACAATGTCGCTTCATCAACCCGCACCTCTCACATGCAGATCGATGAAGCGTTTGAACATAGCCGCGTCCAACCTATCCGCTATCATTTAAGTAAATAAGTACCTACTTATGTACAATTAGCTGCGTCCCGTACAGGCATAGTTCCGAACTTTTTTCTGGATTAAAAGTATCTTATTTATTTATCTTTCTACACACAGTAAAATTGATAAAGATACGACATAATTAGTATTGAGTGCAAAAGTACTGCCTATTTCTTATGAAATTTCTACCTGTATACCTGTGAAAGCAAAAAAAGACATGTAACAATAATATGTGAGAACTACTGTAGTACTGTGATACTTTAGTAGTTATTCATGTATTGAAAAGGAACTACTTAGAAACTGTTATAACATACTTCTAATTAAAATGCGTAGTATTACATACTCTAATAGGAAATTAAACTACTCACCAACTTCACTCGTCAACTTTTGATTATTTATTAATTTTAAAAGACTATTTTAGCTCTTTTCGTCTGAAACACAGGATTACCTAGTTTAGGCACGTAAGTCTTAGGAATATAATTTACATTTAAGCAAAACTGTACAAATTTTCATGCCTTATAATTTTTTTAATAAATGCATTATATTTTAAATAAAAATACTTTAATAACTTTTTTTTATATTTGGCTTTCATAGTAGAAATAAAAAAAATATACAAAAGCATGTTCTTCTGCCTTTGGTGATTAAATTAAGAAATCAAATTAAATGAAAAATTAAATTGATCACAAAATAAACATTAATAACTAGCTGCGACCCGCGATTTACCCGCATAAGTGTCGATCTTGTAGATATATCGGGATAGAAAGTATTCTATGTGTTAATCCTGGCTATAAACTATCCGTGTGCCAAATTTCATTCAAATCCGTTTGATAGTTTTTGCGTGAAAGAGTATGAAACATCCATCCATCCTCAAAAACTTTCGCGTTTATAAAATTATTATAATAGGATTAGCAAGGATCTGTAAAAGCATATCGGATGTTAATAACGTATTTCCAACGATTATTCATACTCCAAATGAGATTATCGATATCTTCTCGTGGGATTTATAAGGTCCTAGGTACAACCAAGATGCTTGAAAAGTTCACTGTCTATCACTAGATTTCCGGGAAAAGGTTGTAAAGCCTTTCGTTGAAACATATCCCACGAGTGCTCAATTGGATTTAAATCCGAGGAATGCGTGAGTTAGACCAGAGTTACATGATTAGAATTGTGTTGATGTGTGTATTAGTACCTAGGTTTCTTAAATGAAGTTACTATGTTTAAGCCGCACATTGTATATTGTTATTGTGTTTTTGTTTTCAGCTGGATGCGGGAAGCACAGAACCGGTCGAAGGTGCAGTGGACGTCTTTCGGCTAGAATGTTGATGATGTTTTTAGGAATGACTAGTTTTGCTAGTCTGTCTGTGGCTTCGCTCGCGGGGTCTGTCGGAAAAATATTCCACGAGAACGTACTACCGGGATTAAAAGTACCTTATGTGTAAATGCAGGTTCAGCCGTTTACGCGCCAATCTGGAACATACATCCAGTCAAACAAGCAAACGGTAAAAAAAAAACGGGTTGCACTCCGGGAATGCCGGCAGAAGTGAAAACTTGAATATTAACGTTGTGTATTTTTGATATTTTGGAATGCGGTCTACTCTCCCTCCGTCTTACTAATTTTCGATCAGGTCACGTGTCCTGACGCGAGCTCCGTCTTACGAATTTTCGATCAGGCCACGTGTCCTGACGCGAGTTTAACATTTTTTACCCATCACAAAAAACTCTCCCTCCATCTTACGAATTGTCGATCAGGTCACGTGTCCTGACGCGAGCTCCGTCTTACGAATTTTCGATCAGGTCACGTGTCCTGACGCGAGCTCCGTCTTACGAATTTTCGATCAGGTCACGTGTCCTGACGCGAGTTCAAAATTTTTTACCCATCACAAAAAAAGTGCACAACGCCGATAAAGAAGTTTTCACTTTAAAAATCTAAAATCTATATTGACGAAATCGGACTTGTTCCCACCCACACCTCGTAGGAATTACTGGTTTGGATAATGTTTACGGATTAGGATGAAAGTTGGCATGCAGATAGTTTATAACCAGGATTAACATATAGGCCACACAGGTTTATCCCGATATTCCCACGGGATCGAAACTTATACGGGTAAACCCGCGGGGCGCTGCTAGTAAATAAATAAAATCTTTATTATGTGTATATGTTTATGTGTATTGTGTCTTTTAGTCTGTGCTAAATAAATGTATTTTCTTTCTTTCTTCTTCTAGAAGAATGGGTACAGTAAATCACATTGAAAACAAATGCGCTCTTATGTCACTTAGGTATCAAAGGAGTGCTCTGGTACTCGTACTAGGATTACCCTCTACTCGTTTCACGATTGCCATCACAATGTACATTTTTGACTTTTACTATTTTATTATACAGTGTAACCATTAGGCTATTGCATTTATTGGAACCACGTAACCATTGCGTATTTTAAACATTCACAATTAATTGATAACAATTAACATACGAGAATTAAAATTAATTTATTCTAGCCGCGCGATTTTTTTTTCGTTTTAGTATTTACAATTTGTGATTATTTGGTAACAATACCATAAAATTTGTGTTGAATTGTTGATACCAAAGCCCCGCGCGTGGCACGGAATAATCCATCCTCGATAATTATCGAGGGTGGTTTATTCCGTGCCAATTTTTGCGCTATTTATTTTGTTTGCAAAATTAAATTTTCTATTTTTAGTAAAATTATTTATTTTATTATTTTAACAAACTGATAAAAACTTGTAACAACCGCTGTATTATTTAATTTGATAATCTAATCGCCACTCTATATGTATGGATATAGATAATGACCTATCAGAGAAAGATGCTTATCCTTTTTGCTCCCAGACATACTTAACGTCAATAATCAGCCTATAACGTTCCCACTGCTGGGACACAGGTTTCCTCTCTGAGAGAGAGTGAGTAGGCCGTAATCCACCACGTGGGCCCGGTGCGGGTTGGTAGATGTCACATGTCTTCGAATTTTTGGTTCTAGGACATGTCAGGTTCCTCACGATGTTTTCCTACACTGTTTTGAGAGCAGTGGTGATGCAATAATTTAAAAGAAGTAAAGCACCTGTCCGGGTTCGAACCGGAATCCATAACAAATCCTACTAATATTATAAACGTTAAAGTTTGTGTGGATGGATGGATGTTTGTTACTCTTTCACGCAAAAACTACTAAACGGATTTGAATGAAATTTGGCACACAGATGGTTTATAACCAGGATTAACATATAGGATACTTTTTATCCCGATATTCCCACAGGATCGAAACTTATGCGGGTGAAACCGCGGGGCACTGCTAGTAATTAATAAAGAATAATTTTACCAAAATTTTTGCTATCTTCGATTTATTTACTTATCTCCTTCATTTGTTTTTTATTAACAGTACTGTAGATATTTCAGTAAGCACAACCGTTTCAAAACAAGTAAGCATTGTGTTTTGATGTCAATGACCTTGAAAACCAGCCGAATAAACGAAAGTAAACTAGAGGATTGTTCTTTCTTTATATATTTAGCACGTTTGTACTGTATTTACTTTATCATCAAAGTTTTAGAAGTGACAATAGACTAACCCTTAAGAGTTCAGGCTAACCTGAGAGGTCGTGAGTTCGAACCCTACAGGTCATGGGTTAACGACAACAGTACAACATGATTATACATATAAATACAAACATATAAATCATGCAATCATACACACAAACATTGCGTAATCTACGTACATATAACGGATAAAAAGCATAATTATTTATTTATTTATATATACTTTATTGTACACCAGAAAATACGTAACAAAAAAAAATACAATTAACACTAGAAAACATACAATGGGCGACCTTATCGCTTTCTGCGATCTCTTCCAGGCAACTTAGAAATGAACAGTGATGGCGTGGACATAAAAATGGGTTGTCATCGGCAAAATAACAAGTATATACAAACAAAACATTTATATATATAGAAAAAAATCTTTATTCTGCACAAGCAAAACGCACTTTGCAAATAAAAAAAGACATGAAATACAAACATACAACGTAGTCAAAAGCTTCGCCACAACTACTACAACACTATACTACCCTACCCTCCCCCCTTCCCCCTGTATCAAACTCAAACTATTTATTTCGAATAAACCAATTACAGGCACTTTTGAATTGTCAAGGTCGGTCAGTCAAAAAGATGAAGCTAGTTGCCCATTCCAAAGCGTAGTAGGTACCTATGGAGAAGAACGGGCAAGAAACTCGATACAATAATAGATACATAGATGCTGCAGATGATGTATAGTAGATACATAAATAATAGCTTCCCGACCGATTTCGGTCACGGTTAGCCAATCTCACCGGAGATTAGCCAGGTGCGCAGGAGATATTATAGAGCACAAGTGTGTGTGTAAACACAGGTGCACTGTTTTTTTTACTAACGTTGACCCACACTAGGAATTTCTCCTGTATCGTGGGTGCGTTTACAAACATTTAAACTCACATACACAAACAGCCAGACCCGGAACAGCTACTTGTAGGCCATACAAATATTTGTTCCGTGTAGGAATCGAACCCGCGACACGCAGCGCAGCAGTCAATCGCTTAACCACTGCGCTAACCGTGCCGACAAAACTCTCTGTTCCTTTATTCTCATAGTCCAATGGGACGGCAAACCGATATGACCGGGGAGAGATCAGGCGCAGGACCAACGGCTTTCTGTGCATCCCGTGGTTCGGGGGTATCACACCACCAACTTCCAAACTCTGGGCTGTTACTAAGAATATCCTAATGGAAAACTCAATCACACTTTGTCCGACCTGGGAATCGAACCCAGGACCCTGCCCTCAGCAGTCGCGCTTGCAACCACGAGACCAACGGGGCAGTAGAAAGAAAAGATACATAAATACATACATAATAAATATACTGGGCGACAGGGTAACTCGACGTATACCTTGAAATGTGTTATACTAGAGGTTATTAACAACAAATTAAGTCCAGTCAACTAGGGGTCAAAACTGGACGGTTATCGGGCTGTGTCAGTTCTTCGACTTTTAGAAATTTTCTGACTTGTTATCAAAAAACAATTAACTATGAGAAAAAGCTACTCCACTCCAAACATTTCATTGATACTTTTCTGAAAGTTGAAAAAAGAGTGATCATTTAAAAAAAAATGCTTGCAAAACTTACATAATCTCAGAAATAAAAGGTCTTAATTTTTTACCATCCAGTTTTGACCCCTAGTTGACTGCAATAAATTTGTTACTAATGACCACTAGTATAACCCCTTTCAAGGAATACGTCGAGTTTCCCTGTCACCCTGTATAAGCAACGAAAATAAATGACGACTATAGATTATTGCAGCTACGAAAACAAGATCACAATAACAAGTAATGTTCCTTCACGAGTCTCCTCAATACAGCTAACGATTGCGCGCGTTTTATTTCAACTGGCAATGCATTCCACAATCGAGTGGCCTGGACAGAAAAGGATTTGTCGAAGAATGTTGTGAAATGCATTGGCATTTCCAGCCTTAAGTTATCCGATTACATCAAAAATTTCTTTTCGGTTAATCATTTATATATTAGTTGTAATAGTTAACATAAACTTGTACTGTGCGAACCATATATAGCTTATATACGAACAACATACAAAATTAATATTATGTTGGCATGTGACATGTGACATCTACCAACCCGCACTGGGCCCGCGTGGTGGATTACGGCCCAGTCCCTCTCACAGAGAGGAGGCCTGTGTCCCAGCAGTGGGAACATTATATGTAAGCTGATTATGGCAACAATCAATTTAAAATTTACATGTCGTAAAATATTTAGGCATAGTTAGTCTAAAAGCGAGCAGACCGCTGTCGTATGTGACGAAGGATAATTAATTGTGGTTGTCATTGATTAACTGAATGCGGAAGAAAATTTCTGAACAGATTTAATTTAATTAAATAGCTTATACCTGCAGCTTAACTCTTGTCTATCGTCCAGGAAGCATGCATTTTGCATTTTTCTGAACTCCATTATCACGGGAAAAAAAGTTAAGCCGACAAACACACTTTCCCAATTATAATATTAAGTTCGATTTGATTAAATTCTTTATACAAACACAACATACTAATTGTATAATACCATAAAACCGTTGTTTTTATCAGTCAGTGACTGTTGAATGAGATTCATTCATAATGTCTACGATATCCGCTGTCTACGTCACATCGTGCTACGAGGCTACGGCGGTTACACGTCTCGTAGCGCTACGAGCTTTCGTAGACTTCCGACGCGTTGAAATGAAGTTTCGTTCGGGTGTTGTTGGTGAATAAAATATTGTAATAGGATTAATTAATTATTTAATATTTTAGATATTATTCGTCGTGTTGTCGTGTGTTGTGTTTAGTTAAAATAAAAATATAAACAAATTTAAAGTGTTTAAATTAAGTGAATGGTGTGTTTAATTGTAATTAAAACAAATATTTCTAATTAATATAAAATAAAATAATTGAAGTGTAATTTAGGCCACTTTTTATGTTTTAGTGAAGTGTGCAGAAGTTAGTAGTTAAAACATTTTTCTAATTGATTATTAAATTAAAATTAACCAAGTGTAAATAATTAGGCAACAGCTTATATTGTTATTAAAATAGATAGATGTGTTAGTAAAGTGAATACAACTTTGGCAAAAAAGTGTGTCTAAAGATTTGTGAACTTAAAAAAAAGTTATCATAACAACAAAACTTATATCTAAAAAATATGTGTGCATGTGTGCATAAAAACATTAGCACCAACAATCAATCAAACAAAAATGACATAATATAAAAACGTATGTAATAAACATGTTTCAAGACTCTCCACCAGATGTAGAAGTCGACTGCAACCAACAATTCTGGGATTATTTCAACATGGAGGGTACTTCTATAGTCAATGTCACCGAAGTGGTTGATACCACGATACCTGCGCCGGAGCAGGGGTTCGTTGTGGGAGTATACAGCGCGCTCTTGGCTGCTGGGGCAGTCGGCAATGTTGGCGTGTTCGCATCGCTCATGCGCTCGCGCCGGCGAAAATCGCGCGTCAATCTGCTGATGACGCATCTAGTCGTTGCTGATATGATTGTGCTGTTCATTGTTATACCCTTGGAGGTAGGTGCCATTTTTTATTATATACTAGCTGTCAGACGTTTTCCTGTCCAAATTAACATAACTCTTACAAAACATCCATTGGGTTTCAATGGATGTTTTGTAAGAGTTATGTTAATTTCTATTATGCTAATTTCTTCCAGTTTTTCCTCATTTTTACAATCCCCAATTTCCAAATCCCTAAAACCCTTATTCGGAATATTAGGAATTAAAAAAAAAATAACTAACCGATTCGGTCCAACCGCTTTCAAGTGAACAGCATTTTAATTTTTTTTAGACATAATGGTGTTGCAGCATAAAGAATAATTGAATAAATCGTTTTTTGCAAAAATCCTGCGTTGCTCCCTAAGGACCGGATTGCTGGTAACTAAGAAAGATTTATGTATTGATAGGAGCTAAATTGCGAACAACGACAATGATTATGAACGCTGAATGGTTGGTAGGAACGCTATGCACTGATGGATGTGTTGATTGGTCAACAGCTACTCTCGAACCATGTTTTGACCAACCAGAATGCAGATTTCCAATAATCCAGTCCAATTATCTCAGAAAAGGTTACACCGCATGATGACCAATAAAAAAAAGGCATTCACGGGAATTTCCAACAAAAGTGAAAACTTAAAACTATGTTACAAAAATCACCCTTATAGCAACAGATATACTATTAACATTAGCGTGTCGGTGACGCAAAGCCATAAGATTTGCCGTTACCAAAAATCGCTCAACCCCCCTAAAGAAGTTTATATTTAATAACGTTCCACCAGAACACGTGCAGTTGACGGCGTGATTGATGACATACATCTGAAAGACGTATCCAGTTAACACTTGATGTCTGCCGGTTGACTGGCACCTTCCACTAGAAATTTAAATCATTCGCTATAATGTTGGTACCTATAGAGATAAGAGGGGCAATTTCCGTATTTTTAAGAACGGTCGCTTTCTAATCTCAGCCTCAATCTGTCAAAAATACACCTAATTTCCCTACATATTTGACATGTTTTTGATAACTATTGATTGTCGCTGAGATGAAAATGCGACTAGATTTTGAACGTTTTTGATTTCGGGAATTGGCCTGAAGATCACTCTGCAAAATCACATCAATCGTTCTTTAAAATGTTTGTACTTTGTGAAGTTCACTTGAACCTCATTCAAATAACCGCATATAATTCGAAAACAAACTCATTTGTTTTTAAAGAAGTTATTGCGGATTCACAACGAGACACCGTTCGAATTTCGAAGTGATGCTTAGGGAATGAATTGGAATGAGCACTTAACGGCCCCGATTTACGAGTTGCAGGTCATACGTACGAACCCAGTTAGGCGCTTTACTTTGTGTAAATTATTTCATCACCACTGCTCTTAAAACGGTGAAGGAAAACATCGTGACGAAACCGGCATGTCCTAGAGCAAAAATATTCGAAGACACGTGACATCTACGAACTAGCTTTGGGCCCACGTGTTAGATTACGGCCTACTCACTGATAGGAGGCCTGTGTCCCAGCAGTGGGAACATTATAGTCTGATTATGTATGTCACTTTTTGAGTCTGTGTGTGAGTGCTATAACTTCTTAATACCTCCGTCCTTTTGAAAGTAACGCGACCAGCTTGCTAACAACAGAATATCTGGGAATTTGTCCTGCGAAAACGTAAAGTTGTAGGGATTATCCATTATTTTTCTTTGAAGTTTAGCTTGGAATGCTAGATTAAAAATTGTCTGGACATACTTTTTAATAATGAAGAATACTAAACATTCTAGGGTACAAAAGCAATAAAAGGTCGGAAGGTCCATAGTTAAACATTAACCCTTGCAAAGTATTTTTGTGTAAAATATTTTAACTTTGTTCGCCTCTCAAACTCCTTGAAGAAGGAATCTTTCTCAGAGGGATACAACTTTTGAAAAACCTTTGTTCTTTAGTTTCCTTTATCCATTAGTATTTATGAGCAGTTTAATCAGGCCAAGGTCAATTTATTTTCATTCAACACCTACATTGCCCGTTCACATACTGGAAATAAATTTGCACCAATCAGAAGGGTAATTCGAAGTATTTTTAAAAACTTTCGCTTAACAATGGTATTAAACTGCCAACTTCCAAACTCCGCTGTAACTGAGAAATTCCTAATGGAAAACTCAATAACATTTTTGTCCGACCGAATATGCCCCTGGATCGTCCAGACGGAGATGGCGGGATGAGTTGGACTCCTTCAACAAGAACTGGTCCTTAGCAGCTTCGATCAGAGAAGTCAAAGTACACTAGGGAGGCCTTTGCCCTGCAGTGGCACCACATACTAACTTATTTATTTATTTACAGTTAATTAAAACGGTACAACACCAATTACATTAATTAACATAGAGGACAATAGTTAAGTTGACAATAATATAACTTAAAATTAACATGGAACAGTGCACTCCCTTGCATACATTCTCTCACAGAACACCAGACATATACGCATAATTTTAATCCATTATTCTATAATAATCCTTATAATAATAGTGTTTTATAATAACGCTATTGATTGATATTTCATGAAATAGACATTCAATCGGGTGATATGAACTTAGAGGGTTGTATTGATGATTTTAATGATTAATAATTGTAATTCCATACTTTTTACTGTCGCGTTCATATTTTGTTCAACATAGGTACAACCTGACACTGACCTGCAAATTACAAAAAAACTTCCCGCTTAAGTACCTGAATTAGCCTTCTGGTTGTGTGGTAGTAAATGAATTACGCCATTGCCCCCTTAGAAATAACGTCAATATAATAAACCAAACCTGTATCACAATTTTGGTGACAATAAATTATCAATGTCGCTTTCGTCACTCTAGTCTAGCCTTCTTTTGTTTTAGTAATTTCGTTGGTTACCCACTGGTCTGCACACTTCAATTAGTTGTGAGCAAAATTCATATTACAATATAGGAGAACTCGGCGGGACGAACATGACCCTTATAGAGGGATTGGTCGATATAGACTCTGGATCGAATTGAGTGGAAAAAGTAAATCGAGGCCTTTGCCCTGCAATGGGACAATTTAGGCTGATTAATATTATCATCATCATCAATCTCCTGCCATTATCCCAATTGTGTTTCTGTGACAAATAAACCTATTTTTCTTTCTTTCAATTTATTTGGGGTCGGCGAAACATGGCTTTTCTTCCATACTTCTCAATTAGTTGCCAACTCGGTAGTCACCCCCTTTCTAACCATATCATTATTCACATAGTCCATCCATCGTATCTTTGGTCTTGCCCCTACTCTTATAGCCATCGACATTGATATTCAAAACTTTCCTCACGACATTTTTTTCATTCCTTCGTATCATATGCCCTCAAACTCAAAGCACACGTGAACTGTCAAGAGGTCGATCAGTCAGAACCCATAGCATGACAACCGATTTCCACACAACTTTCCTGTTACCTGTGCCACATTCAGACTCCCTCTTATGTACTCATTTACAGGCTTTTTAATCATGAATAATAAAAATTACAATACAGTCAATTGAATGTTCTGTGCTACTTACTTCCTTGTATTTCCTTAACGCCTATTATTTCCTACCTATTATTTCTTATACTGAAGTAACTACTTACAAGAAGTGAACAATTTTCGAACAATCTTTGGAGAAACAATCAAAATTAAATGCACCTATTTAATTGTGACTTTTTCTTTTCTTTCTTCAAAGGTAACGTTTAATGAGGCACGGTGTTATAGGCAATTTCTTTTTACTTTACAGCTCTGCTTTAGTATCTGTACATACTCTTAGTAGAGTCGCTTTTCGTGTCAGTTTGTGGGACCGACTTGTTCATCTAAACAACGGTATATTTTTAGTGCACAAAGTTGCCTTGGACTCAATGAGTGTTTTTGCTAACAGGCACCTATCAATCGTTGGTAGTGTTGGTTTTGAAGTAGTTTTTACCTTCATTTAAAGAATTTATTCCGGATAGATTATTAATACATTTATTTGTTTTTTTTTCCTTGTATTTATTAGATATTAAACTTTAAAGTTTTAATGTTCTCTTTTATTTTACTTTTTGTCTTCATGATTTTGTTACATTTAATGTTTTTTTTATTGTTTGTTTGTATTTCCTGTACGTGTCCCAAATAAAATATTTGTCTTTCTATTTATTTATATTTAACTTACATCTAAATGAAGGAATCTCGATGTTCTGTCAAGTGGTTAAAACGTTCGCGGGTCGCTAGTTAAAATATAAAATAGCAAACATAACATCATGACTTTATACGATTTTTTGATCAAAGAATCAGCATCGCCCTACAACGGGGCAATGCGGCCAGCCTTTTGGGCACTTTTCTTGTTGACAGCGATGCGAACGGATTGTTTCCCCCTTTTTATATACATGTACATATTATTATTTATTATTGTATATATATATATCGTTTATTGCGGATCATACATAAAAATACACACAATCCATATACAGTAACAACGAGTTAAAAACTATGTTAGTAAAACTTACAAACTAACCTAACGACAACTAATAACTACGTGGCTCCACATGTTGGCACGTGCCTCTGCATCCAGTGCCTAAAAAAGGGGCTGGCCACCTTGTCAAACAATGTCTGTAGGATGCTGTTGGAGCTTCCGCGCCACCTACCCCTTATTGACAACGCCCTCTTTCTTTTTCTTATATCAGTTAGCATACATATAGCATACTTATAGCAGCGATAGCACTAGGAAGTGGTGAAGGGGGTTGTCTTTTGTAATTTTGACGTTCAAAAAGTATCGAATCTCAGCCTAATTGGAATAAATGACTTTTGATTTCGATAAATATTATCTTGTTTGAAAATAAACATCACGACTGCTTTCCCCGAACTGTTTAGCAGAGGTGTTTAAACCTACATTTTGCGGATCACGTTTCTGTGTCTACATATTGGCTCCAACCAAATGCTGGAAAATGCATATTCAGGATTTAAGTGAATTATTGACCGCAGCCACTATCTAGGCCATTGCCAACCATTTTGGTTATACAATCTGCGTGGGGTATTGTTACTTTAGTCGTCATAACGTTTAACACAGGGCCAATTGTGCGTGTCCTTTTACCTTACGAACAAAATATTTTACTGCCTTTTTATAACATGTGTTGCTCTGATTGCTCACAGAGCCGTTTTTGAAAAACATGCATACTACTGTAGAGAATGAAGTTCTTCTTACTTTGGGGATAACTTTGCTGCTGGGATGTTTGTTGCGCTACTACGAGTAGTGATGGGCGGGCGTTTATGGGGACTGTCTTTTGTAATTTTGACGTTCAAAAATTGCTGATTTTTAGCCAACTTTGAATAACTTTTTATTTTATTTTGATGCGGAGCGGAGTTAAATATTGCATTATTAATGTGTTTTTTCAGTGTCGTGTAAAGTCGGAAATTTCTGAGTTTAAATAAGATAGTACTTTGTTTTTCAAAGAAGTTGTATAAATCTGTTTTGTTTCTGTTAACTTTTCCGACGAAGCTGTTTGTGCAAAGCTAAGATTGGTTTCTCGTAGTTCGATAAGTGGGAATTGTACTCATGATCTCTTGCTCTCTACGCAAAATAAGGCGCTAGTTTGGTAAACAAACTGCCGTGTCTAGTACAAAATTCAGCGGATGGGAGCGGGGGTTAAACTCAAACTCAAACTCAAACTATTTATTTCAAATAAACCAATTACAGGCACTTTTAAATTGTCAAGGTCGGTCAGTCAAAAAGATGAAGCTATTCCAAAGCGTAGTAGGTACCTATGGAGAAGAACGGGCAAGAAACTCCATGGACACTCTTTTAAATCATAATAATATTGTTACAAAGTATTGGTTACATCATTCATGTTCAAAATTATGCATGTGAGAACGATGCAGAACGTTAAAAGCGTCCGTAATGAAAAGATAAAAAAAAAACAATTCAAATATAAATTTAAATCAAAATAAGCCATGGCAGCAAAGAGTTGACCAGTCCCTACTGACGGCGCCCGTTCACGAACATGACGCATAGATTAGCACCATTCAGCTCAACCATTTTGACGGGAGCTAAATGATCCAACACATGTGCCACCATCAGCGAGACATTAGAGTGAGCATGACATACTCTCATCCGCCAAGGCACATTCAGGTCAATGAAAGACGTACCCAGTAAATGGTAGCTTTATAGTATGTAACATAGTACTCACATACGTTCTATGCAATTATACAATACTAGGAGATTGAATTTATAAAATGCAAACATAGTATTTTAGAATCTTCAGCAGCTCCAACAGTATGTTAGATAGAACAACGAAATCTTAAAGGTTTGTTTTTGGTAAATGTATTATGTTTTGTAAAAAGTCATAGAGCAAAAGTTGTTGTTTATGATGTTAGTAATCCGGGCCTGCAAGGCTGTAAGTGTTTTACCAAATACCCTGTATTAATAGTTGTATAAAATATAATCTAAAAAACACACCAGACACAAAAAAATATCCTCGACCCAGTTTTTCATTAAATTCAATATGAGTGAAAATGTTATAATTTTTATGGTTTATATGAAAACCGAAACGAAAAACATTGAATGTCAAACATGAAATCAAAAAGAAAAAAAAAAAATGGCACACAGATTTTTATTACGAACGCTTTTATTAAAAACACAGATATTTCATGAACAAATGGAAATAAAAATAAATTTCTGATTGTTTGTTAATTGTTTTATACCTCCACTGAGTCCTCATTGGATGTATTTAGTGCTTTTTTAATATTAGACGTTTATCTTTTTTGGCCTCGTATTTTGTTTTCGCTGAATTCTCATTGTTACTTGTTCTTTATTTATTTTTGTTTTTGGCTAAGTAATAACAGCTGCATGAGTCGATCGATCAGGTTAAGCTACGCTTCCCGCGGTTGGTTCGTCGATGGGCGACTATCTTTACATACCAAGATCCCTCCGTGACTCAGAAAGCACGTTAAGCCGTTGGTCCCGGCTGTCATTCGTGGATATTTGAGAGTCGTTAGGGGTCGTCAGAAGCCTGAAAGTCTGACAACCAGTCTTACCACTAGGTATAGTGTTACCCAGTAACTGGGTTGTGGAGGTCAGATTGGCAGTCACTCCATATATATACTGATATTCAGCTGCATCCGATTAGACTGGAAGCTGACTTCAACGTAGTTGTGAAAAGTTTAGATGATGATGTATATTATTATATACAATATATAATATATTATAAATATTTTAGGATGTTTCATTTTCATGTTTTTGAAACGCGGCAAACACCGTCATATTTAGCTCAAGGTTGGTTAAAGCTTAGGCACTTTAGAAAAAACCCGGCCATGTGTGTATTGGACCATGCACAATGAAGGGTTCCGTAGTTGGGATGACTTTATCTCAAAAACAAACCTAACATCGTAGTTGAAAATCATGTTCTCCCATACATCGATATACGCCACGGTGAATTCTATAACTGCAAATGTAAGTTTGTAATAGGCTAGATTCCTAAAAATATCTAATTAGTCCGTCAGTTAGATTATCAAAAAATATTGGACCCGTATTTTTTCTTTGGTCAATTATACTCGTATAAAAAATGATGAAGATATCGCCCGTTGAAGTTCCGCGTGACGTCACGCCTTGCTTCACTTTTTAGCATGGCGATGGCGTGACGTCACGACCCATTCCCAAATTTGGACGCGCTTTATCTTTGTCATTTTTTGTTTGATTGACCAAAGAAAAAATACATGTTCATTATTTTTTGATAATCTAACTGACGGACTAAATATAATAATATTTTTTTTACCCAAGAAACTACCCTATTGCATTTTTTTTATGTGTATAGATAAAATAACAAATAAATGATTTTCGGACTTTATCCTTTATTTGTGCTGTAAGACCTTGCTTCTTGCCAAAAGACAATGACCAAAAGTCGTATCAAATAGTTTCATGCATCAAGATCAAAATATTATAGTAATTATCCTCATATTTTTTTAGGATATTAGGCTTCGGGGTTTTGATTTTTGAACACGGAATTTAATTTAAAGTAAAAAAGTGTTGATATTGTTTTATTCCCTTTACATGACGTTCCGTTTCAAATGAAATGATTAATATAACCTTGAATTTTGAAAGTGTCACGATCACGTCTTTCAAAAACATGTAAAAAATATTATACTTTGACGATTCTACATTCATTAAAAATAACTATATATTTAATTATATATATATAATTTTTATTTACACGATTATCATTTTTTTAGTGCAATAATGGCCGTTAGTGTATGACATGTCAAACAAAATAAGGTACCTTGTTTTCAGGTTATTTTGTTTTTTTTTTAAATCTCCGAAACCCGGGTTTTTTGTTGCAAAAAGAACTTTTGTAGGAGTTAATATGACAAGTGTAGTCTATAAAAAATAAAGTTTGACTTGATGCAGCATGGTAAGGGATTCCATACATCCACGAGCATTGTCCTTTCATGATTGTAGCTCGTCGGGAAGTACCCTATAGCTTTTGATTTATTTGTAAGTGACAAAATATGTCGCATAAATGGCCGTATTTTTTTATTGTGTTTGCTTAGAGGTTTGATTTTTTTAGAGCTTCAAGAGATCGTAGACCTACGCGTACGTATTTGATATTAATACCTTGATACGAACTTGATACCTCCACGCGTCCTTGAGAAAAGGGTCTTGACAAACCGACAGACGGACGGACAACGATGCGATCCTATACGGGCTCCGTTTTTTCTTTTTTGGGATACGGAATCCTAAAAAAAAATTGTTTGCTATAAACGCTTTTGGCGCTAAACCAGTCGACTATACGATAAAACGGAGCTATAAAATGTCATTCACAGAATAATGATATACTTGACCTGGTTTTCAAGAGCTTTTGAGTATGTTGTTGCCCTATAATAAACCGCCTGCACGCCTACTTGAAGTACAATTATTAGGAGCATATTAGAGGCACTCTAAAGCCTAGGTTTAAGCCCTGGATTCAGATGCTTACCATGAATTCAGGGCTTAAACCTAGGCTTTAGAGTGCCTTTTGGATTTTCATTTTAACCTCACTATCGGCTGCAGCACCCTCGAAAACCACGAAAACGACACCCATAATGAAAATTTTAATTTTTTTTCAGTCACCATCTTGGATTTTCATTTGACCTCACTATCGCCTTCAGCACCCTCGAAAACCATAAAAACGAAACCAATGACGAGTATTACATTATAGTATAGACAGGCCTGTTGGTCTAGTGGTTAGTGACCCTGACTGCTATGCCGGAGGTCGTGGGTTCGATTCCCACCCAGGACAAATGTTTGTGTAATGAGCCCGATCATTTGTTCTGTGTCTGGGTGTAATTTATCTATAATATTTATATATTTAGAAATATATAAGTATGTTTATCAGTTGTCTAGTACCCATAACACAAGCTCTGCTTAGCTTGGGACTAGATGGCGTTGTGTGATAGTTGTGGAATATTTATTTATTTATTTATTTATTTGTAAATTTTGGCAGCTGACATCTTGGATTTTTATTTTGACTATTGGAATCAGTACCCTCGTAAACCATAAAAACTACATCTCTATATCTCTCTCACTCTGTCTCTTTCTATTATGTTTAAAAAAAGTCGTATAACGCTTTTTCGTTACGTGAAAATTTCTCCAAGGTTACTCCTACCGCAACCATTTTTGGAACGAAGTTCTTTAACGCTAAAGAACTTCGTTCCAAAAATGGTTCGATAATGCCGCAATTGATTCAATTCTAGTTATGTTATGTATTCTATTTTATTGTAATTTTTGACGTCCAAAAGTGCCTTTTATGTGCCTATTTGAAATAAATGCTTTCACTTTGACTTATGTTATGGTCGTAATGTCATAAATGCATGTTGGTATTGAAAGAAAAAATATATATGGCTAATTACAGTTTGAGGTGGTAACCAAATCTGACGTTGCATCAGGTCCTTCTAAAAATATAAATTTAGAAATTTTACAGTGACACAATGGGCGGTGTCTTTGTGAGTAGATATGCTTTTCATCACAGCATGATCAATTCTCGTACATGTCGTGCCCTCGAAAGAATAAAAAAAGATTTTGCAAAATCCACACTTGAGTGGGAAGTGCCAGGATAGCCCGCGAAATTCAAATTTTCTGACGTTTTTTGCAATTTGCAGGTCAGTGTTAGGTTGAAAGTTGAACAAAACATAATTCGCGACCGTAACAAGTATGTATTTACAGAATTATTGTGATTAAACCCAACAATACAACCCTCTAAGTTTATTAATCCTATTGACTATTTCAATAAAACATCAATCAATAGAATTATAAATAAACGTGATTACTCAACTGTGACGAGTTCTGTTGAAGGCTGTAAAGAACGTGTGTAGGTTTACTACCAAACAAATGGCAGGATAAAAACCAAAACATTACGTCGCACATATGGTGAAAACCGCGGCTTCATGGTTCCCCACCACATGTAGGACCATGCATTTACTGCGTCTTTTTAAAACGCGTTGGACTCTGTCTAGTGCTTGTCATATTATTTTATAAATGTCCAGTATAAATGTCCAGTATAAGCTACCCTCTTATTGTATGTAAAGCCGAATAAGCCTTTCAGCTCAAAGGCTTGTGTTGTTAGGCTTTCCGTAATTGTAGAAACAATTAAAAGGCCATTGTGTCTCGCTTGGATCAACGTTTGGCGATCAACTTTTAAAGAGTGGTAATTTATAGCAGTTATAAATTTTAACTAGATTTTGAGATAAATAGATGCCTGTCAGTCACGACTGAGGGACTACCTTTAACTGATTGCATCTTTTGAGTGGCTACTTTTACAAACTAGAGGCTAAATTAACAGTTGTCTGAGAACTCTTACTAAAAGCTGATTCATTCAAAAGCTCAAAATTCAAATGTGTTCCCTCAATGGGAACGCAAATGTGTCCCAGCAGTAGGAATATTATAGGTTTATTATGCGACTACTACCTACGTTCTTTGTCCGAGGAAAAAGTCGTCTTCCGTGTCACTTTACGGGAATTACAAGGTTATTTTTATCTCATAAATCAGGGGTGTGCAAGGGTGCGTTTTTTTTTCGTCTTAATACGCACTTTTTGGGCCAGATCACACGTACCACAGCCACAACATATCGCAACGACAAAATGGGTGCAAGCAGTGAAAAATATATATATATTATATATGTAGCTTCCTTCAGTTGCGTTGTGGTAACTACAAAATCAAATTGTCGACGCAACGCAGTGTTTGCGATGTGGCGGGCCGACAAATTAGCGCTCGTTCACTTGTTGTCGTTGTGGTGTTGTTGCGGTTGTAGTACGAGTAATTGGGCCCATAAACTACTCAGCTTGATGTGTCGTCGTGTACAACTTCTACTTACAAGCACTACTAACTTCTGTATCTTGACATATTGCACCGCAGTGCAACCGGTCTATAGTATTGTTCTAAGTTTTTATAAAACTCCATAATGACTTCTTCACATCTCGATTCGCATAGTGACGAATGCACCGAGCATTAGCCAATAACAAAAACTTATCTTTTTGCTCACCGTTGTTAGCATTTTTTTTTGCCAAATTGGGCATATAGATACATATATTCCTAAGCTGATTTTACCTGTAATAGCTATTTGCGTATGGGAAGGTCTGCTATGCAAATTCATGAGGTCTTTGCTTCATTATTGGTTACATACAAGAGTCTTAATTTAATCCAATAACGATCCGTAAATCGGTAATTTGACTTGGAAACATCTTTTCCCTCGGTGTACCTACAGTGTAACTTGAACCTTTCTGCCTGAAAAATAAAATTCGATTTAAATCGGTAATTGGTTACGAGTCTTTCAATGCATTTAAAAGATAGGTCACGTTATTCTAGTAGAGAATACTGGAATTTTCTCCCTTGTCGTATACCCATCACTATTATTACAAGGAAGGAATTCCTTTAACGGTGAAAAACAAATACAAGCGTTATCGCCTACCTATAGCCCCTCGAGGAAGTGTAAAGACAATTTACCATAATGAGGATATTCTCATTCACACTCAGTTTAATTTTATGCTTCCATTTTGCGGATTATTACCTACACAACCACTCTTACGTGCAAAGGACAGACTCATTCGCAGCTCGCAGAATTGATAATAATTAGAGCGAATTTGAACTGGGGTAAAGCTCGGTACACAGGATGAAATTGAAAACTTGCGCCAACTCGAAATAGGAGCGGAGCTGTTACATAATTATTATAAATTTACATTTCCCTATGTTTCTACGAAAAAGGGAACAGGCTTTGTACACAGTCAAAATTAGGTAAATGACCGCTAGCTCAACGCGTTGCCAATTTTCATGTTGTGAACTCGGCGATGAATGGATTGCGTTAAAATTGATTCTTTAATTTTCTTTCTTGTTTTGATAGTAATTTATCTAAACAAATGATATATATTTTTTTTTAATCGAACGCCGATAATTCGTGTGTACTTGAAGGAAATAATTAGTTTGCACTGTTAGTTAGTTTCAAATGACAATTTATAATGATTATGTTACAGTTATTGAACCTCCTATTTCGAGTAGGCACAGTTTTCAATTTGATCCTGTACATTGTTTTGTTTGAGGACAGTTGACAAGATACATAAGTGATTGGCAAATAACATCGCTTGAAAGTGAAAACCACACATGTGTTTGGAGATAATTGTTACAGGCTGAAAAAAATGTCTACTTGACAATTTTTTACGGTGGAAATGGAAAGTATGTAATTCTTCAGTAGTAAGTTAGATGGTGCTAGTTGTGTTTGCGTTTTTAGCTAGCAGGCGAATTCTAGATTTCGTGACTTTTCTTTCCAAGTAAAATATATATGACGATGCAGGAAGTGGCGCCGTCTAGTTTTGTGACGAAGTGACTAGGAACCATCAATGAGTCGGTCGGATAAGAGTGACATCGGCTGATTACTGTCACTCTAGCAGAGCGTCGCATCGATGGTTGCGTGGCGGCTGTCTTCTGACGATGTCAGGGGAGCCGCTCTCGTATCAAGTCCACGACGAACTGCTATAATTTGGCACAATCGTGATGATATTGAAGCTGATGAACCACTAATACGATGACAACTTCGGGTAAAAAGTTGTAAAAAAGTGGTTATTAATTATATAGGGTGGCAGGGACATCAACGCGCAAACTAAAACCTACAAATAAAAATTTGCTGTTCCATACTGTTTTTTTTTGTTAACCAACAAAAATGTCGACACTTGGGGTTCTATAATCATGTGCTGAATCCATGGTAATAGGTTGCGAGTCGATTACCCTGCTACCTTGTTTATTTTTTTTTATGAAAATTGCGATTATCAGGATACCAAACTGTTTTGCTGCCTGTACTACATTTATGTAAGTATGATTGTCTTAATAAGAGTTAAAATTAAATTCCATGCCATTTAACTGTAACCAAGTAAACAGGTTTCACTGGTTACCTTATACCTGAGCTTATTTAATTTTAATGATAAGTAGTACAAAGGCTTATTCATACTTTGCGTTTCAAATATTAATAACACCTTGACGCTATTTATATATTCAGCATTTTGAAATCTTACTTGTCTCTACTTAACTGAAGTTAATTTAAGGGTTCAGACGTCTACCAATGTGATATTGTCAGTGTCAGACTTACTTTTTGAAAACGGAAACGGCGACCTCTCGATCCGGCCCTCATTCAGGCCATGGTACGGAGCGAGAGTTCTGCGAAGCAGTAATGCTCGCAAAGGAGGAGGCGGAGCGCGTGAGGGAGAGGCAATCGCTGCACCCTCGCGCGCCTAGCCGCCGCAGGAGACGCCCTGGACGGGAGTCAACAGCCGACTCCCGGTCACCGTAGGCGCGGGCTTGCGGGCGGCGAGCTATGGGCAGCTCGCCGCCCGGTAAGAACCAGGCCCGGGTCGACGGCGCGTTGTGTTCCACGCGCGCCTCAAAGAGCTGTCAGCACGAACTGACGGGGTCCGCTAGGGCCGATGCCGCCGGGGCAGCGGGTTGTTCAGGCAACTGAAGGAACACGGGTGGGTTTTAGTCAGTAAAAGTCTGACACTCCCTTCTGCTCCGCCCAGAGCGGGAGGGGTTGATAAAAAAAAAAAAAGGGCTGACTTAATTAAACTTAACAAGCAAACCTCAACTCAAAACTTAATGAGCTCAACGATTCGACGAATATGTTTAAGTTTACGATAAGTTGGAGGAGTTTGTAGATTTATATATCTTCATAATTTCCGTTGATAAACATTGCCTTCCCAGTATATTCTTTTCCTCGAACAAGCAGCAGAAAAACAAAATCGTAAAGCACAACAAAGGGAGTATAGTATTAGTCAGAAGAAGCATATCGTGACTGTGACGAGAAGGTTTCCACTCCCCACTGCTATGGGGGGCCTACAGCGCAGCGCTGATTTTTAGTGGTCACCCGCAAACGACATACGAAAATCAAGTCAGGTTTAAAGATTTGCACAGATTTAACAAATAAGTAATAAAGTAAAATAAAATAAACATGACTTAGAATATAATGTAAGACAATAAATAAATTAATAAAAACTTTATACAGTTCCGAAAAAAGCAAGGTCCTTACAATAATAAAAAAAAAACTAGTAGCAGATTACAAGGAGCCTTAGCTGCTTGGTTTTTATAAATGCCCTACGACCCCACACTAGGATTCCCTGTGTCGTGGGGTCCAGTCTCTTCCCAAGTAAGGCAACCATTTTCATTTTTATCCTTGAAACGTTAAAGTATACATTGTGTAAATTATTTCATCACTACTGCTCTCAAAACGGTGAAGGAAAATATCGTGAGGAAACCGGCATGTCCTAGAACCAAACATTGCATTGCAACCCGCACTGGGCCCGCGTGGTGGATTACAGCCC
The DNA here is from genome assembly GCA_947507525.1 of Apamea epomidion. NCBI lineage: Eukaryota > Metazoa > Arthropoda > Insecta > Lepidoptera > Noctuidae > Apamea > Apamea epomidion. Next base: position 7,077,204 of record OX382233.1, read on the forward strand.
ATTCCCGGTCGAAGAGAGAGAGCTGTGTCCCAACAGTCACAATGGGAAAATCATAAGCTGACTATGATGCTATATCTTTTGAGATACTATGTTATCAAATCAAATGATTTATTTTCTCTTCACAAACAATGGCATCATATAAATTTAGACAAGCTTAGAAACTAGTTTGTGAGAGACTGGTGTCTGCACTAGGTATACCTGTTTAGCTGATCACAAGGGTCCGACCACACAGTGTGTAAACTAATATATGTAGGGAAAGAAGCAGGATTGACTATTTTGGATCTTATCAGTATCATATACCAACGTAATCATAAGCACACATGACGCCAAGAAGGGACGTAAAAAGACACGTATTCCAAGAAATATCAAATATCAGTCATCGCTCGAGTACCAAGCAAAATATGTATACTACCCACAACTCAATATTACATTCCATTATGACCCAATAATCGCTCCATCGCGTCATGTCACCAGTGTACGTCGACACTTAATCTCTACCAGAAGCTAAGATCACTACACAATTTTCTCAAGTGCTTTGTTATGTAGTCTTGCAACTGACATTTGTAAATTGTTAGTATAAACACGTACACAGAACCACACTTAAGTCGCGAGCGCTAACTGTAATCATACTTACAATAAAAATAATTTAAACCCTTTATTGTTTTGGATGGGACGTTGGCCTAATTGTCGGAGGGTCCGCTGTTGAGCGCAAAGGATAACCTTTATAAAAACTTAATAACACTTAACCTAATCCGGACAATGATCCCAGGGAATGCACGAACTCGCGACACAAACGTAACGCAAATTCGAAAGATCTTTGAATCGAAAATATAACTATTCTATAGCATTTTGGTCAAATTTTTTGAGACAAGCATAATCAGTATCAACCATAGATACGAAGAAAGTTATAAAACTGAATTAATAATATAGATTCCGGTCACGGTGGCAATCTCAACGGAGATTAGCCAAGTACGCACGAGATATTATAGTGCACAAGTGTGTGCGTAAACACAGGAGCACTCTCTGTTCCTTTACTCTCATAGTCCGATGGGACGGCATTCCCACACGATCGGGGAGAGATCAGACGCAGGGCCAACGGCTTTACGTGCTTTCCGAAGCACGAGGGTACTAAACCACCTACTTACAACTCAATAACACTTTGCCCGACCTGGAAATCGAACCCAGAGCCCCACGCTCAGAAGTTGCGCTTGCAACCACGAGACCAACGGAGCAGTCAAACTGAATTAATATAATGTGTAAAACGAATATTTTCAATTTTAAAGTCGTTCCAATTTATTTTAAGTTTCTTCCGCGCGTTCGTAAAAGGCCCACTGGGTTCATTGTCCGAATCGGGAACAATTAGGTTTTTATCAGGAATTCTCGGTAGCAGCCGGTTGTGCTCGCTATATGACAAAGTCAAATTCAAATCATTTATTTCATGTAGGCCATTAAAAAGCTCGTTTGATCGTCAATATCTAAAATAAAATAATATTGTAAAAGGCTCGAAGGAGGGACTTTATCATAAACTTCGTGAAATATGGATGTACATTAACAAGCTCTTCTAAGTGTACACTAAGCATGATTTTCTCTTACATTGCATGTAATTTTCATGTTACGAACATAGTATTTTGTAAGAAAGCCTTATCTCATAATTGCAATCGTTATTCCACGAGAAAATCTCTTTACAATTTTATCACGGAAATTGACTTACGAAGTAAAACCGTGGGTGGATTCAGCACATAATTCTCGCCGAGCGTAGAAATTTTTCGTCGGTTAACCAAAAAAATGTCATGACCTAGAACCAAAAATTCGAACACACGTCACATCTGCCAATCCGCACTGGGCCCGCCTGGTGGATTACGGCCCACTCCCTCTCATCGAGAGGAGGCCTGTGTCGCAGCACTGGGACTATTATAGGCTGATTATGAATGTTATGTAAAAAAAAACGAAAAATTTCTACGCTCGGCGAGAATTATGTGCTGAATCCACCCACGGTTTTACTTCGTAAGTCAATTTCCGTGAAAAAATTGTAAAGAAATTTTCTCGTGGAATAACGATTGCAATTATGAGATAAGGCTTTCTTACAAAATACTATGTTCGTAACATGAAAATTACATGCAATGTAAGAGAAAATCATGCTTAGTGTACACTTAGAAGAGCTTGTTAATGTACATCCATATTTCACGAAGTTTATGATAAAGTCCCTCCTTCGAGCCTTTTACAATATTATTTTATTTTAGATATTGACGATCAAACGAGCTTTTTAATGGCCTACATGAAATAAATGATTTGAATTTGACTTTGTCATATAGCGAGCACAACCGGCTGCTACCGAGAATTCCTGATAAAAACCTAATTGTTCCCGATTCGGACAATGAACCCAGTGGGCCTTTTACGAACGCGCGGAAGAAACTTAAAATAAATTGGAACGACTTTAAAATTGAAAATATTCGTTTTACACATTATATTAATTCAGTTTGACTGCTCCGTTGGTCTCGTGGTTGCAAGCGCAACTTCTGAGCGTGGGGCTCTGGGTTCGATTTCCAGGTCGGGCAAAGTGTTATTGAGTTGTAAGTAGGTGGTTTAGTACCCTCGTGCTTCGGAAAGCACGTAAAGCCGTTGGCCCTGCGTCTGATCTCTCCCCGATCGTGTGGGAATGCCGTCCCATCGGACTATGAGAGTAAAGGAACAGAGAGTGCTCCTGTGTTTACGCACACACTTGTGCACTATAATATCTCGTGCGTACTTGGCTAATCTCCGTTGAGATTGCCACCGTGACCGGAATCTATATTATTAATTCAGTTTTATAACTTTCTTCGTATCTATGGTTGATACTGATTATGCTTGTCTCAAAAAATTTGACCAAAATGCTATAGAATAGTTATATTTTCGATTCAAAGATCTTTCGAATTTGCGTTACGTTTGTGTCGCGAGTTCGTGCATTCCCTGGGATCATTGTCCGGATTAGGTTAAGTGTTATTAAGTTTTTATAAAGGTTATCCTTTGCGCTCAACAGCGGACCCTCCGACAATTAGGCCAACGTCCCATCCAAAACAATAAAGGGTTTAAATTATTTTTATTGTAAGTATGATTACAGTTAGCGCTCGCGACTTAAGTGTGGTTCTGTGTACGTGTTTATACTAACAATTTACAAATGTCAGTTGCAAGACTACATAACAAAGCACTTGAGAAAATTGTGTAGTGATCTTAGCTTCTGGTAGAGATTAAGTGTCGACGTACACTGGTGACATGACGCGATGGAGCGATTATTGGGTCATAATGGAATGTAATATTGAGTTGTGGCTAGTATACATATTTTGCTTGGTACTCGAGCGATGAGTGATATTTGATATTTCTTGGAATACGTGTCTTTTTACGTCGCTTCTTGTCGTCATGTGTGCTTATGATTACGTTGGTATATGATACTGATAAGATCCAAAATAGTCAATCCTGCTTCTTTCCCTACATATATTAGTTTACACACTGTGTGGTCGGACCCTTGTGATCAGCTAAACAGGTATACCTAGTGCAGACACCAGTCTCTCACAAACTAGTTTCTAAGCTTGTCTAAATTTATATGATGCCATTGTTTGTGAAGAGAAAATAAATCATTTGATTTGATAACATAGTATCTCAAAAGATATAGCATCATAGTCAGCATATGATTTTCCCATTGTAACTGTTGGGACACAGCTCTCTCTCTTCGACCGGGAATGGGCTGTAATCCACCACGCGGGCCCAGTGCGGGTTGCAATGCAATGTTTGGTTCTAGGACATGCCGGTTTCCTCACGATGTTTTCCTTCTCGGTTTTGAGAGCAGTAGTGATGAAATAATTTACACAATGTATACTTTAACGTTTCAAGGATAAAAATGAAAATGGTTGCCTTACTTGGGAAGAGACTGGACCCCACGACACAGGGAATCCTAGTGTGGGGTCGTAGGGCATTTATAAAAACCTAGCAGCTAAGGCTCCGTGTAATCTGCTACTAGTTTTTTTTTTATTATTGTAAGGACCTTGCTTTTTTCGGAACTGTATAAAGTTTTTATTAATTTATTTATTGTCTTACATTATATTCTAAGTCATGTTTATTTTAGTTTACTTTATTACTTATTTGTTAAATCTGTGTAAATGTTTAAACCTGATTTGGTTTTCGTATGTCGTTTGCGGGTGACCACTAAAAATCAGCGCTGCGCTGTGGGCCCCCCATAGCAGTGGGGAGTGGAAACCTTCTCGTCACAGTCATGATGTGCAACTGCTGACTAATACTATACTCCCTTTGTTGTGCTTTACGATTTTGTTTTCTGCTGCTTGTTCGAGTTCGTTTATCGTCGGAAATTATGAAGATAAATAAATCTACAAACTCCTCCAACTTATCGTAAACTTAACATATTCGTCGAATCGTTGAGCTCTTTAAGTTTTGAGTTGAGCTGTACGATTACTGACAAATGCGCGCTCTAGGTAGGTTAGGTCATTTATTAATTGGACCTGTATACTGACAGGTCCAATCAATCGGTTTGATTCTTTCCTCAAAAGACCATTGCAGACATCAATCTACATGGTTTCCACATGATCTGTCCAAGATTATGTCTGGACTTTAAAAGAGACTGCGACCTCTGAGTTTCTTTCGGACTTTCTTCTCAGATTAGTCAGATAAGAAACACCGACCTCATATAGTTTTTAAAATATGATTGACGTGTAAAAGTGTTTGTACAAACCTATTTACAGAAATAAAATCATTTAGGTTTCATTTATTAAGTTAATTTTCACGTCAATTAACACAAAATGGTCGCTGCTCTAATTGAGCAGGGCCTCTTCACTTATCGGACTTCAAAGTAAATAGATTTCAAGTGCTTCTTATTTTACTGTGTTGGGTCCATTTCGAAGTTACATAAAAACCACAGAGCTCGGAATCGGCAGTCACGGCAGTACGAAAGTCCTATAACAGTTATTTTACCGCTGACAGCTGCAACCCAACGGCAACCTTATTACAACAACAATAAAGATCACTGTAATTTACCGCTGACAGCTGCAACCCAACGGCAACCTTATTACAACAACAATAAAGATCACTGTATTTTACCGCTGACAGCTGCAACCCAACGGCAACCTTATTACAACAACAATAAAGATCACTGTAATTTACCGCTGACAGCTGCAACCCAACGGCAACCTTATTACAACAACAATAAAGATCACTGTATTTTACCGCTGACAGCTGCAACCCAACGGCAACCTTATTACAACAACAATAAAGATCACTGTAATTTACCGCTGACAGCTGCAACCCAACGGCAACCTTATTACAACAACAATAAAGATCACTGTAATTTACCGCTGACAGCTGCAACCCAACGGCAACCTTATTACAACAACAATAAAGATCACTGTATTTTACCGCTGACAGCTGCAACCCAACGGCAACCTTATTACAACAACAATAAAGATCACTGTATTTTACCGCTGACAGCTGCAACCCAACGGCAACCTTATTACAACAACAATAAAGATCACTGTATTTTACCGCTGACAGCTGCAACCCAACGGCAACCTTATTACAACAACAATAAAGATCACTGTATTTTACCGCTGACAGCTGCAACCCAACGGCAACCTTATTACAACAACAATAAAGATCACTGTAATTTTGACGGACTTGACAGTGTCTTCTTGTTAACTAAGTTCTTAGTCAGTAGTTCAAACTTGATAGCCAGTTCAGATCGGAAGCCGCTTAGCGAATTCCGCTAAGAAACATAACTACATTATGTCGCGAGTAGTGGAACATAATGAGGGTCAGTTGAATTTTAGCAATCGGACTCATGTTGTCGCTTTCGACTTAGTTAACACAGTATACATAGGTCTACTTTGGACCTCTTAGATTAGTTTTTACCAGTAAAATCAACATCCATTTTACAAAAAAAAGAAGATTATCTTGCTTTGCGACTACCACAAATGCGTGCGAAACAAACGCGACACCGCAACAAAATAGCGGGTGGAGAGCGGAGGTGTAACCGGCTTTCGAGCAGATCGGGGAAATCACTTGGGAAAGAGATAGAATCATAATCAAATCTGTGCGTTAGAGCAGGCAGTTTCGCTTGTGTTTCGCTTTTCCTACACCGTCAAGTCATGGCGGAACTACTGCGGTTTCGCTGCTGTGCGAAACCGCTTTCTCGGCGGAAATGTGATACCCGCCATAAACCGTCAGTTTTCATACATTATTTGTGTTGTAGTGTGAGTAAACGGTGATATGCTTGGTTTGTATGGAAAGTGCTGCCAATGCCCCCTCTAGCAGCATCCAAGGCGTCTGTGTGCTCTGTGGTAAAAACGTACTTTATCGTTCATGCTTGCTTAAGTTCAAATAACCTTTTTAACACACTTGTACTTATATATACTTTGTAGTTGTATTTCCCAAGTGGTTCAAATCCTTTTATACATCTCTAATCGAATAAAAGTTTGAGAGAAGGCAAACTTTAAGCTGCAAATCTGACGAATGTGACGCACGTTTACCCCAACTTGTAATTTTTTTTTTGTGTGTTTATTTTCTTTTCTATGCGTCATGTTTGCCGCTAATAAATGTATTTTCTTTCTTCTTCTTCTTCTTTCTTTCTAAATTTGACAATAAGTAATACCCATTTTGAAATTAATCCAGTTTATGATTTTAATAGCTTTTGCCCACGGCTTTGCCCGCTTAGAGGTCGGAAAATATCCCACGGGAACGTAGGTACTGCAGATAAAAAGTTTCCTTTGTGTTAATTCAGGTCATACACTACCTGTGTGTCAAATTTCATCCAAATCTGTTCAGTAATTTTTGCGTGAAAAAGTAAAACTAGGTGCACGTTCCCAAAAGATAAATCCTATCACACATTCTTCTCCATAGCCATCTGCTTTGAAACGGGAAATTCTACCTATATTAAGATTAATCCTTAATCCCCATATAAGAGGGGCTTATGGCTAAGTATTATTACTTAGCCATAAGCTGTTATCAGCTGCACGGGTCAATTGATCAGGTTAAGCTACGCTTGCCGCGGTTGGTCCGTGGATGGGTGACCATCTTCACATACCAAGACCTCTCCGTGCCTCGGAAAGCACGAGTAGCCGTTGGTCCGGGCTGTCAATCGTGGATCTTTGGCAGTCGTTACGGGTCGTCAATAGCCTGAAAGTCTGACAACCAGTCTGATCAAGGGGTATCGTATTACCTAGTAAGAGGGTTGTGGAGGTCAGATAGACAGTCGCTCCTTTTATAATTGAAATTGAGTTGCTGGTATTCAGCTGCATCCGTTTAGACTGGAAGCCGATCCCAACATAGTTGAGAAAAGACTAGGCTAGATGATTAAGATTAATCCAAAAAAAAAAAAAAAAAATCATATAAACCGGATTACTGAGACAGTAGGTACTTGTAAAATATCAAAATATATGCTTTGAAACGAGAAATTCACTATAGCTATTTGACAAACTGTCCGACTCAAACTACAATAGGCTATTTTCCTAAAATATCTAATTAGTTCGTCAGTTAGATTATCAAAAAATATTAAACCGGTATTTTTTCTTTTGTCAATTATATAAAAAATGAAGAAGATATCGCCTGTTAAAGTTCCGCGTGACGTCACTTGCTTGCGACACTTTTGCAAGCAAGTGACGTCACGACCCCACTCCCAATTTTTTACGGGCTTTATCTTTGTAATTTTTTGTTTGATTGACAAAAGAAAAAATACGTGTCCATTATTTTTCGATAATCTAACCGACGGACTAAATATAATAATATTTTTTTACCCAGGCAACTACCCTATTCAAAACTTCCTGTAAATATACTAAGGAGCTGGAGTATGGTTTGCGACATAGCTCCACAATCACACTCTACTGCTGTTCCGTCAAGGTAGCCCCACTTTACCAGGTTGGACTAAAATATTCCTACTTGTATCCGGAGACGGTTCAAGGACTTCCAAGTGGACCACGAAAGGTTACACCCTGGAGGGACATGTTCCGTTGGTGGTAGATAGTAAGTAGGAGGGGGAAGAGTACCCTGCCACAGTTTGCAACGGGCTTCGGCCGGGTTTCCTTACAGAGACGCTTGCGATTTTAAGAAACTGTGCACGCTAAAAAGAAGAACGAAAAATACTCAACCCAGATACATTTCACAATCTTTTAATATACCTTGAATGAAACTAGCAGTTCTAAGCAATACTTTTTATTATTTCTATTCTCTCCAAACAAAGCTCTTATCGACGAGCCCGCCGCGATAACAAAAGAAATAAATTAATCAAGTGCCTTCATTCTCCAATCTCCAATGTATCTTCGTTAGGAGAGTATTTCATGATCAATGTGACACGAGAGCAGCACTTTCTATCCCTCTTGGAGTACATGTCTATAAGTATTTGTTGCGAAAGCTTTAAAAGTCAATATATCATTGGGTTTAAGGCTGTTGTGTTGTGGAAAAGGAATGGACAGGTCATGAGGGTGAAAATCTATTTTTAGCGGAGGCGAACACCTGGTACTAAGAATCATTGTAGGGTATCATTGTAGGCTTTCTAAAATGACGTGCATACTGCGTGTATTCTATACAGGGTGACAGGGACATCGACGCGAACGTATTAGCATGTTTTTTTTTGTTGATATTTGACGGAAATTCCTACGCTAGTCTACGGTAGTCTAGAATCATGTGCTAAATTCATGGGTACAGTTTGCGCGTCGATGAGGGGCTTGTGGCTAAGAAATAACAGCCGCACGGGTTGATTGATCAAGTTAAGCTACGCTTGCCACGGCTGGTCTGTGGATGTGTGAGTACATACTAAGACTCCTCCGTGCTTCGGAAAGCACTCGCACACACACGGCTGTCATTCGTGGATCTTTGACAGTCGTTACGGGTCGTCAGAAGCCCGAAAGTCTACAACCAGTCTTACCAAGGGGTTTCGTATTACCCACTAACTGGGTTGTGCAGGTCACATAGGCAGTCGCTCCATGAAAAATAGTGGTACTGAGCTGCTTCCGGTTAGACTGGGAGCTGACCCCAACATAGTTGGGAAAAGGCTAGGCAGATACCCTGTCTGTACTTGTTCATTACGTGTTTGTTAAAAAATTCAATTATTAATTATGCATTTACGTAAAATACTTACTTCTTTTTGCTTCAGCTTGTTTTAATATTATAAACGCTCGCCTATCTTAGAGAGAGCATGAAGGCCTTCTAATAAATAGCATATTTTTATAATTATAAAATATAGTTTTTATAAATATTGAAAGCCACATATTGCAAGTGAAGGCAAGGTCGACGTAACCATATTATGACCAGGAGCGAGGCGGGAAAAAAAAAATGCCTAAGAAGGCTGCAGTAAAAGCAACAATCTTAGAAAATCAAGATAGGTAATATTTTTCTCCGTGGCTCGAATGTTTTCTAAGAACGTGTGAGTACGTGCTTCATTTTTTTTTTCATTACAAAGTGAGGGTAAACTAAAATTGCTGTCTATTGAAAAAAAAACATTGCTTTCACAGCATAGCATAATAAGGCTATAATGTTCCTACTGCTGGGGCACAGGCCTCCTCTCGGTGAGAGGAAGTGAGCCGTAATCCACCACGTGCGCCCAGTGCGGGTTGGTAGATATCACATGTCTTCGAATTTTTGGGTCTAGGGCATGACGGTTTCCTCACGATGTTTTTCTTCGCCGTTTTCACAGGCGATAACTTATGTATACATATTACGAGTATTTTCAAACCAAAATGTTTTCCTATTTTCAATGGTAAGTAGGCATTACAACTTAGGATCAGATTTTATAAAACAATACTTAGCTAGAATGATTAATATTAATGTTTTCGAGGCAAAAAGGCCCTCTAACACGACACGGTTTCATTACGGTACGGCGTTTAAACCGCGCCGTAGAAAAAACGTGTCTGTCAACAAACTTTCATAGTAACCCACACAACACTGTGGTGTGTGATGTGGTCTTCTGTAATTGTATATGTGTATCCTTTGTTGGAGATCCTTAATAAATCAATAAAAAAAAAAATCGAAAAAAAAAAAAAAAAAAAAACCGTGAACACTGCGTATAAACCGCGCCGTAGAAAATACGTGTCCGTGTACATGCTTCCATAGTGATCCATACAACACTGACGACCGTACCTACACACGGCGAAAAATCTGTAGTATTCATAGAAATGTAAAAAACAGGAGAAGTGGCAAGGAGGCGTGTCTGTGTCGTCGCGGCATGCCCGAAACGACCATGCACGGCTTCTTGTAAAAACCGAAGCCATAACCAAAACTTTGTAAATCATGGAACCACTTACCATATATACATACATACTCGTATAAGTATTTTACTATATTTGTCTTTAAAATCATGAAAAACAACAAATTGTAAAATATTTCTTGCTTTTACTACGTTAATTTTATTTTCAAATATCACTACGACTGTACTATTTTCGCAGTAAATACATTGCTCCTTAACCACTGCATAAGTATGTCACTAAGTGACTAGACAAGCAATGTAAAAATCACTAAACGATACATTATTTGTGTGGTGCATTCGCATGGTACAGCCGCTGCTGGTTGCGGCCAGCTAGTGATGTGGCTGTGCAGATCCACTAACGTAGGCTATCGACATCATTTGCTATTTTTATTGATTTATAATATAATATTTTCTGGACATATCGTTTTTTATTTATTTTATTTTCAGAAACCCAATTTTTTTTTAGTACAATAATAAATGGGAGAATCGATAACTTTCCAATTTAGTCAATCACTAGCGTATGAGTATAGGTAAAATAAATGGCTTTTGCACAGCACAACGATAGCGACAGATGTTTTTGTGTGAGTAAGTTGTACGGTGCATGGTAAATGCACGATATGTTTGATGAGTTAAGGTTTATAATTAATTGTGTGGTACGTTCTGATTTATGAATTGCAAGTGTGTGCGCGACTTTTATCTATTGCTTTTACTGAACGACAAGTGTAGTAGTGGCGCGGTAGTGGGAACGCTTGAACGACATGGAGTTCTGATACATTTTCAACTACAGGGCATATCTCCTTCTATCCTATATCTATGGTAGTATTTCACGGCAAGAAAAACGTGCGTGTACAAAGGGCTTTAGGAAATATTTTTATATCCATTTGTAGCACTTAACTTACCTACCTATTTAATTCCCAACACGGGACTCAAAAGGATGAATATAGTGCTTTTATTAAAACTATAAGTCAATCGCGTTTGAAATTTAGAGTTCAGAAAATTTGGGGAGTTTTTTATACGTTGACATTAAATTCACTTTGAAACTTATTTCTATTATGACATTATCCTAAAAAAGATTTTTAATTTGAATTGAAAAAAACCTTACCTAATGTCAAAATAAGATCACAATTTGGGAAAAAAGGTATGACTTAGTTGTAGTCATCACTCGTAATTTAGTTTTTGCTTTGTTGCTTATTTGGACTTGAAATTAATTATTAAAAATCATTATTATTCATAATTTTTGCATGCCATACTATGTGGCAAACATGTATGATGCTTTATTTTTTTTAAGTTATCTTGAATGCATTTTATTCTTGTACCTATGTGTACACGTTTATCTTTTTTGTCCTTGTATTTTGTTTTCGCTGAATTCTCATTGTTACTTGTATGTACCTTATTTATTTTTGCTTGTGGTTAATTAATAACAGCCGCACGGGTCGATCGATCAGGGTAAGCTAAGCTTACCGCAGTTGATCCGTGCTTCGGAAAGCACGTTAAGCCGTTGGTCCCGGCTGTCATTTGTGGATCTTTGACAGTCGTCACAAGCCTGAAAGTCTGACAACCAGCTTTACCAAGGGGTATCGTATTACCCAGCAACTGGGTGGTGGAGGTCAGGTAGGCAGTCCCTCATGTAAAATACTGGTCTAGCTGCATCTGGTTAGACTGGGAGCCGACCCCAACATAGTTGGGAAAAGGCTAGGCAGGTACACATGTTTGAGCAAATTTTATCTTATCTTGGAAAGAAACTAAGTTGACTTCTATTTTTTTTTAAATCTGGAAATGTGTGAAATAAGCCTATGCGTGTCAATAAAAGCACGGAAAGCACCTTAAGCCATGGGCATTCCGAAAATCTTTCTCTGGTCGTGTCGGATTGCCGTCCCATCGGACTATGAGAGTGACGGAGGAGGCAGTGCACCTGTGCCTGCGCGCACACTTGTGCACTATGATATCTCCCGCGCCAAAGGCTAATCTCCGTTGAGATTGACCGCCGTGGCAAAAATACGGTCTGGAGGACTTTATTTATAAGATTAAACACCTGATTTCCTCGAAAGGGTGGGCAGAACGTAAAGTAAGTACACTACGTAAGATATGCAGCGAGTCAAAACATGCGAAAATCAAAACTTCGAAATGAGAAATTCCTAATGTAAAACTGAAATAAAACTGTGCCCTACATAGAGAGCCTAGTGGTGATGGTCCCGACATACGAACCCATGGAGATGCTTTACTTTGTGTAAATAATTTCATCACCATCGCTCTCCAAATGCTAAATGGTAAAGGAAAACATCGTGAGGAGCCCAAGTCCACGTCCTAGAATTACCTAACTTACCTACCTCTACACCAACGAGGCAATCTGTCACAATAATATATAAACATAAAATAAAAAGCCTCTTATTTCTCGCCAAATTAAAGTTATTTACATTTAATAATAATAATAAATAGTAATGAGAAAAAATAATGCAGTAATGGGTATAATATTTTGAATTGATAAATTATATAATATAAGATTTAAAAGGGGTTCCAATAATTTATCATGCAGGCATGCAAATACTCCTCTTATGTGAGGGTGAAGGCCTCCTCTAGACTTTTCCATTTGTCTCTATCTTTGGCAATTGTCTTCCAGTTTTTACCAGCTATTATTTTTATTATATTGTTATCCCAACGAGTATCTGTCACAATACGCAACATAATTACGATTTACAATTACAGCAGATGCAGATGTATACAAGCTGTTGTTTTGCATCCTCGTCAAATTTCAGGAAGCTGTTATGAAAGACATAAATAATCAAATAAAATTACAATCCCATTCTTCATTCATCCTCATTTTTTTAGTTATTTAAATTTGACAGTGGCACCGATTCCCTTGTTCACAAACTAAACTAAATTGAAGTTCAGTGCATCTTTTTCTTTCTATTTCATTAAGAAAAGGACAAAAAATAAATATTAGTTTACTCCTGTCAAATTAAGATACTCCATAGACCAATTAGACGTGATTAACAACATGGCTATTTACGTCAGGCGCTGACTAATTTGACAGGGCTAAACAAATATTTATCTTCTTCTTTTTCTTAAACCAATCAATGTACGAGTAAATAGTTAGTTGTCAATACCAATGTTACAACGTATTATTAGGAAGCAGATTTTCAGGCTTTCACCTTAGAGCACCTGCACCCGGCGAGTAACCAAAAGCGAGTATAATAATCAGCCTATAACGTTCCTACAGCTGGGACACAAGCCTCCTCTCTTTCTCTCTAAATTAGCTCGAAATTATCAGCTAACTTACGGCCCGTCTCGTATTTCGGAATTGGTTTCTATTAAAAAATCATATGGAAATACCTACAGAGTTGCTTTGTTGACTTACGCAGAAAAGTTAAGTTTTTTTTTGAACATTTATACAGTATAAATGTTCAAAAAAAAACTTAAATTTTCTAGGTAGGAGTTACTTTGTCAACTTATGAAGCAACTATGAGAATGAAGAGAATGTAGGATGCCAGAACGAGCGAAGCTCGAAAATTTGCTCAGCACGTTGCATTTGAATTTTGCATATGTACTCCTCCCACTGCATCTTACTGAATATTTTGGCCTTATTTGAAATGTACTACTCAAGATTTGGTGGGCCACCAGGGCCGAAAGACAGGGGCCGGCAAAAGGGACAAAGACGGCACTACCATGGAAGTGACGTCACGACTTTGATTAATGTAACTTAATACAAGCGCCGTACATTGTCAGTATCGCGCGACAAGGACGGAAATAATCACCCCCAAAAACTTTTAAACCGTGGAGCCTCTCCAAATTTCCATTGATTTTACTGATTTTTTTTCGATTTAGTGTCTTGGTTTACTATGACATCGGGGAAATTACATTATTTATTCGAACATTTCTAATACTTATTAGTCTTCATCCCTATTTAATCACAGTACTAAACCGGGCTTATATCATCATGCTGAGATAGGAGCCTTTTGGCCTCGTATAGGACTTTCTGTTTCATTTTTCTATATGTTACTTAAAAAAATATATAATTTGGTTTTTTATTTTTGACTGTGTTTAGTTTAATTTGTGATCTTCCTGTACGAGTCGCAACAAATACTTCTTCTTTCTTTGTTTCTTACACAGAAACCACAAGTTACCTCTTTGTCTTGTGTGATCTCGGGCCATGTTGGCCCTGCACACGTTATTAGATCGTCACACCAACTTCGCTGTGGTTAACCTCGATGCCGACGTCCTCCCTCAGACGTCCAGTTATTAAGTTTAGGAAATTCTTATTTAATTACAGTACTAAACAGCGCTTACACAGAAACCACAATTTACCCCTGTTAAAAATAGGTAAGGTCACCGATTTCTACCGGATTGGGAATCAAACCCGTACTAATAATTATATTAGCTTTAAAGCGTAAGCCGTAGCGTAAGCGGAAGGATGAAATAATGTTGTGAGTACAGATGAAGAAATGAAGAATATTATTAAAGCAATTAGATAATTATATTTAAATTAAATTACTTGGACAAAACTCAACAGATTACTATATTAATAGCGCGGCGCGATCTGAACGGCTCGGTAGGCGGTCAAATGACGACTGGTGGTCCGCAGCTCGGCTCATGCGCCAGTGGAAGTGCGTGCACGCAGTCTCCCGCAGCCCGAGGTCGTTGACGCCGTCGCCAGTACAATTATCACGTGCGCCTTGAGTGCGCACGGCGCGTGTAAGCGTGCGGTCGTTCGGTGCAACCGATCGTATGATCTGTATGTTTGGCCCAAAATTCATGAGCGGAGCGATTCCGCTCTAAAATGTAAGGTGGTGGCTCAATCGGTTATTGTTCCGCCACACCCCCTACTATTTTCTCACATAGCCAAAAACACCGCCTTACTATCTTTATAAAGGTACCTTTACAACTTACAAGGGACACATTACGTTCCAATAAACTACGTCCCGAAATGTTCGCTGGGCGAATGTTACGGACCGTTAGAGGTAGAGTTACTTTTTGGGATGCCTGAAAGTACATAATAATATCTTGAAATTGATTTTGCCCTGTTCCGTACCCAATAAAGGCAAAATGGCTTTTGGATATTTCCTGGTAATGAAATTGTACCAACTTTATTGTTTCAGTGATCGCAAGCGCGACTTTTCACGGGGTTGTTCGGTTCAACATCCGGGTTGGTAAAAATGTTATTAATTTTTTTGCCTGCCTATATTATGCCCCACTGCTGGGGGCATTGGCCTAATGGTATATATAATCCCGACTTACGAGTTGTAGATCGTGAGTTAGAACCTAGACAGGCCTTTTACTTTGTATATTTAATTTCATCAGCACTGCTCTCAAAACGGTGAAGGAAAACATCCTGAGGAAACTGGTATGTTCTAGAACCAAAAAGTTCGGAGTCATGTGACATCCACCAACCCGCACTGGGCCCGCTTAGTGGATTATGGCCCACTCCCTTTTATACGGACGAGACCTGTGTCTCAGCAGTGGGAACATTATAGGCTGATTATGCTGGGCAAAGGTATCCCGTTTTTCCGTACAAACCTCCCTTTTTGTGCGATCTCTGGCCATGTTGGCTTTACGAACATTATGAGTGACGATCTGCGTCACTCCACCTTCGCCGTGGTTTACCTGAACGGCGATATCCTCCCTCAGGCATTCAGTTTTTAAGTCTAGAAAATTCTTAGTAGCTGGTCAGGGTGAGGTTTTGTGCCCGGTTAAATTCTAGTAATTCGGTTTGATTTATTGAAATTCAATTTGTCTTTCAATTTTTAATTTAGATTAGTTTGTAGTCGAATGTCCCATTTATTATTCGATGGCTTATAAGTTGTGAACAAAATGGCAAAACAACTAAGTTTCAGAAACCTTATTGACCACCTAATCCGGATTACTGAGAAGATAGACTCGTGTGGGTCATGCCCGTTTTCACTAAGCCTAAATACCAAAATTAAAGCGGGCCGTTGGATTTTCAACACTGAACTCAGCGCCGAAAGTTGAAAATCCAATGGCGTGCTTCAGATTTTACATTGTTTTTTTTCCTTTATACGATCCAATGTGCAAAATGAAGTTCCAACAATGCATTTTTTTGGGATCAAGTCGTTACAGGACTTGTTAAAACTACTCTCAGGGTTTTTGTCGCATTAGACAAGTGTGTAAGGTTGAAGTTATTACAACTGTTAATGAGCACAAAGTTTTGTCGTTTTAATGAGGCGTCGGTCTGACTTTTACATGATTAAAAAGTTTATGTCTTCATTTCAAACAAGGAAGTATTTTTAATAGCTCAGCTATTAAAGTATTTTTATTTTACTTACATTATATACCTATAAGCTAACAGACTTACATATAATAATAATATATAAAAAGCGGGGTAAGAATCATACAGCATCGAAAAATCCGTCCGCATCGCTGTCAACAGGAAAAGTGTCCAAAAGTCAGCCCAGCATTACCAAGTTGTATGGCCATGTAGATTTTATTCAGGATGGGCAAGCGCCACTAGTAATATTTATTATAAAGGCGAAAGTTTGTGAGTGAGTGTGAGTGTGGGTTTGTATGTTTGTTACTCCTTCACACTCAAACGGCTGGACCAATTTTGATGAAATTTGGTAAGGACGTAGCTGCCACCCTGGCCTGACACATGGAATACTTTAATCCTGATATTCCCACGGGATCGAAACTTATGCGGGTGAAACCGCGAGGCACAGCTAGTACGACAATAAATGTAAAAAAAACTGGCAATACTAAGCATAGGAG
Source organism: Apamea epomidion (assembly GCA_947507525.1). Taxonomy (NCBI): domain Eukaryota; kingdom Metazoa; phylum Arthropoda; class Insecta; order Lepidoptera; family Noctuidae; genus Apamea; species Apamea epomidion. Next base: position 7,094,134 of record OX382233.1, read on the forward strand.
TATTTTAAAACCATCATCAAATACCTAAATAATAAAAATAATTGGACTCGGCGATCGTTGTTTGACGACACGTTTGACGCAGTGGTAAAGCGATTGATTGCTGCGCTGAAAAAAAAAAAAAAACAATTGTGCCGATAGTCGTGACCGCCAAACTTTGGGCCTGATTTTTCAATAGCTAAATATTTTTTATCTGAGGACTGAGGAACAGACTGTCAGTGTCCGGTGTTCACGGTTCGTCCGCAATCTGTCCGTGCCAGTGTGACTGATCCCTGAGTCAAATAGTGCATAAGTAGTTAGTAGTTTTTAAGGTTAGTTTTTTACTTTATTATGTGTATGTAACAGGCGCTTCTCGCCCTCAAACTCGAAAGTTTGGCGAGTAAAATTGTAAAAACAACAAAATAATGTATTTTTGTTAATAATAATAAAAAAAAAGAAAAAGATATTGCGGTTTGACAGCTTTCGTATGTCAAACTGTCATATGTATTCTTCAGATATAAGTTATCTGACCATTGAAAAATCAGCCCATAGTTAATAATAAAAAAGCGTGTTAATAATAATATTTATTTACTCAAACTATGGATGTTAATAATACAGTTTTACAATATTATTACTACATGTACAATCGCGTGGGTGAGTACTAAGCACTGGTCTCCTAGCCAGCACCCTAATTGCGTAACACGCTAAATCTCAATCTGGATCATTTTGAAAGATATTGCTAATCTTAGGCGTTAAGTCCGCCTTTGTACCTTTTTGTGCGAAAAGTTTTTAATAAATAAATAAAAAAATAATCTTCATACGCTGAAAAAATGAAACCCATCTGATAGTGTGTTACGCTATTACCCCGTAGTTTATGAAAACCGATCCAATCCCCAAAAAGTTTTGGGGACCGAAGTTTTCTTTAGGATAAAGGATAACGAAGTAAAATTACATGGTGCGTGTGATATTACTGTTAAAATTTCAATTGACTGTCATATTGTCATCGCTACCCTATATAAATGTCGTACCTACGTCTGACGAATGAACCTAATCTGGACAGTCAGCGCTGCTGCTACCCTGATGACTGGCTTATAATATTTCTACCGCTGTATGAGCTATTTTCCTATTGTAGTTCGTGCCAAAATGATATAATATACGAGAATAGACTTCACTTGTACATGTAATCAATCAATCTGCAAATCATTTTCCTAACTATGTTGGGGTCGGCTTCCAGTCTAATCGGCGGGGTACTTGCACACTATCAGTGGCAATGGCTTTCATTTTGACAGTTCAACAACATTCATTGCCTATTTACGTAGTTGAGCAGACACATTGTTCGAACATATGGAGGAATGGATTAGCAATATCCTTCAAAATGATTCAGATTGAGAGTGAGAGCGTGTTACGAAATTAGGGTGCAGGTGCAGCTGAATACCAGTATTTTACATGGGACGACTGCCTATCTGACCTCCACAAGTTACTGGGTAATACGATACCGCTTGGTACGACTGGTTATCAGACTTTCAGGTTTCCGACGACCCGTAATGACAGTCAAAGATCCACGAATGACAGCTGGGACCAACGGTTTTCCGAGACATGGAGGGGTATGTAAAGATGTTTATACATTCACGGACTAACCTCGGCAAGCGTAGCTTAATCTGCTCGATCGACCCATGCGGCTTTTATTATTCACCATGAGCCCTTAAGCCAGTAGGCCCCATTAAGTGACATGTACATGTAATAAGGGTGCAAATTGATAATCCCCTTAATGGGCTTTAGTCCATTAAACGCCAAACATAAAGTAAATGAGATTTATTTACACTAATAAATAATATTATTTAAAAAATATTATTATAATATTATTTATTAGTTTATGATAGGAAAATAAGCAAGCATTTTGTAAATTTTATTTACGAAATGCTAAACATTAATTATTGATTTCAAATCTAGTACTAAAATAACAAAATTATATCCTAACTTAACTAGAACTATTTACAAACTAAAATATAGCGTCGAAAAATTCATCCGCATCGCTGTCGACTGATAATGTACCCAAGACACTGGCGGCATTGCCAAGTTGTATGGCAATGATTAACCTCTGGCCAAGGTAAAAGCCAGCCCTTCGGCCATAGGAAGTGTCAACTAGTCGTTTTGAAATTTCCTTAAAAAGACCATGCTCACACGGTCCCCACGGCCCGAGGGTTTCAACCCCAAACGGCTCGAAAATATAATTATCAATAAGGTTATTATATTTACGCCGCTTGAGATTTTCCGCAGCCGCAGCACCATCACCAGCGCAGCAGGCCGATCCTGGAAGATGGGATGGTGCAAGAGTATCGACACAAGTTGTATCCCACACTAAAGGCCTACCCAGCTTCCATGGAAATAATGACATGCCGTCCGGTCTCTTGCCATTGTCGCGTGCCAAGCCATTGGGTTCTAATACATCTGGAACGCCAACGGTGACAAGAGCTCGTCGAATGATGTCGTTAATGTTTGCGTGCCGCGCTAAGCGACCCGTACTTCGGCTGCAAGACAGGCCATGGTGTCCGAGGCTGTTGATAACTTCGCCACAGTGACAGCGATGAGGAGAACAACAAGGTGTTCCTAGCCGTAGGGAAGCAGCGAGCGGAAAGTATTGTTGTCAAACAAAGTGCCGATGTTCGACGACGGTAGTGCATGAAGCCACAGACCCGACTCCCATTTACCCACAGCCAGCAGGCGCGCACGCTCCGCAGTAGTAACAGACGTGTTAAGTAAATTATCCTGTACGACTCTGCAAAGCGGCTCATCCCACCGTCTCTGGGAAGATTATATTATCGGGAAGATCTGAGTTCGGGCAAGCGAGCTTCCAGGCATCCATTGCCTCGGCGAAGCACGGCACATCAAAATTAATCAGTGTGGAGGGAAGGATATTTTGCAACATGAATAGCAAATGTTTCTTTAGCCGGCGAGGATAATATTCCTCACGTCTTGACGCAAGCCTTGGACCAGTGAAGCCGATGATCAAGCCTAATGTACTTTTTTTTCGTATTTACTACCCCCTAATGGTACGTTAGAGCTATAGCCGATACATAGTTATAATTATAACGTGCAAATACCAGGCACAGATAATAGCCATAATATATCGGTTAATGCGTCGCAGTCCATTGCTGGATAAAGGCTTTCCACAACCAGTCTGTCTCGGCCACAAGTGTTAGCTCATTGATCCGTCATCACTGAGGAGCTTACCATGCTACGCTTACCGCTTACCATTTCGTGGTTTGGATACCTAGAACTCGTCTGCATCAACGGCCGTGGATCCTAGTCGAATCCATCTCGAAGATAAACACCACTTGATTCTGAGAATTACACCAAGCTTCACTATACGCGAATCCACGAATTAAATTTGCAGGCAATGGTTCATAATCACTGTATGCTCGTTGCTCCTGAATATCTCCGTATTATCAGGTTAATCTTCCCGTGAAGAAGCTGTGGCCATGCATGGACATTAATATAATTATTTCCTTTATTTCATTTAAATACTTATAATTTACATTTTTTAATATTTCTGTAAACAAAAAGATAAAAGAAAACATTTAAAAATAAAAAAATAGTAGCCAACCGGTACCGGGAACAGGGTCCAAGCTACCCGCGGTCAGGGCTCCAGAGAGAGGAACCTCCTGACAATGAGAGCCGTGTCAAGAAATACCGCTTTCTGAATCAAGCCCTTAATCCAGCTGCCCAACGAGAACCTCCTGAGGTGTTGGTTGAGGCTCTTAGCTATTAAGCTATTAGCTGTCACGACTATCGGTACAATGATCGCTGAGTCCACATCCCACATGTCGACCCCTTCGTGAGCAAAGTCAAGATACTTGATTTCTTTATCTTTCTCGGCTTTCACGAGGTTCTCATCGTGCGGGACGGATAAGTCAACAATCATTGTGCGCCGCTCTGATCAATCCACCACCATATCAGGCTTATTGGCAACAATAGTCCTGTCAGTGATGATGGAGCGATCCAATGTGATATTTCCATTTTCGAGAACTGGGTCGGGCGGTATAATATTATATATATATATATTATATGTATATAATTATTATTATTAACTGCTTGGCCATCATGTCATTGTACAAATATCAAGTGAATTTATTATTGTAGTCTATGTATCAACGCACGCAAGTGGGTGACGAAGTTAGAAACTAAACAATCCTTAACTAAAATGCGGGGAGTACACCTGGCCCGTTGTACAGTCAGCCCCAAAAATGATGTATAAAAGGACAAGGTCACATTTAACTGACAATAACCTTTGTTCAAAAGATGAATAGTTTCTTCACACGGACCGTATCTGGCCGTCAGAATCAACCGTGTGGGCGATACCAACAAGATCGAGGCGTTGTCGCAGCCACAACGCGACGACGCCTCGTGACGAGCCAGCGAGACCGCGCACCAGTGGTCGCCCACATCGCAAAAACAACGCAGGTCGACCATTTGATTTGATTTTGCAGTTACCATCACGCAACTGCAAAAAGCTACAGCGAAAATATTGACACGTAACCACTGCTTGCCCAAATTTTGTCCCTGCGATGTGTTAGCATGCATACACACGAGCGACACGCGTCCACGGCAGAGGCACCTGGAACGGCAGCCGACAACGTGCCCCTCGTGTATTCGAGCACCGTACTCATATACACGAGTGGCTTGTTATTGACGGCAGCTGCCAACGCGTTGACGGTAGCTCTCTAGGCTGTAGTTGCCTCAGCCGATGACAATTGTAGCTCGTGTGCTCATAGCACTTACAGATTCAAATAAAATGAATCTGCCGCAAGCTGTATTAAGCTAATTGATGTGAATATTTGATATAATATGCCTAATAATGTCACGTTTTGTGGTATACCACAAGTACACTGTGGTACAACACAATGTTTTCTATCCAACACAATCGATAGCTAGATGGAATAACATAACCATTACTGGTGGTAACCATAATAGTCGTGCAATTTACGTATTGACAATTGTCTGAAGCTTACTCTAATTCATATCTAGTCATGTGTACTCTCTCCGTTCAAAGCTCAAGGGAGTTCAAGGCTCAAGGGGGTTCAAGGCTTCTGCGGATGCGGGAAGACGATATCAACAGCCTTGGAAGCAAATTACCTACACTTACATAGGTTCAAATAGCGTATTGTATGTATGTAGGATAGTATTATTTGCTCATAAATGTACATAATATAAAGAACGATATTTTCTATTGATCTGTGAATGTGATACAAACTATTTTGATATTGACTTAAGCGGGATGCTTTACGGAGCCGGAGATATAATTTTTTTTTGTGATGTTTTAATTTTACAGATCACTGATCTGCAAATTTTAGCTGGTTGTATGTTGATCAAAATTTGATTCGGGACCGCAATTTATTTATTTACAGAATAATAAGAGCAGTGGTGGCCTAGTGGTAATGGTCGCGACTTACGAGATGTAGGTCGTAGGTTTGAACCCAGACAGGCATTTTACTTTTTGTAAATTATTTCATCACCACTGCTCTTAAAAGAGTGAAGTAAAACATAGTGAGGAATCCGGCATGTCCTAGAACCAAAAATTCGAAGACATGTGATATCTACCAACCCGAACTGGGCCCGCGTGGCGGATAACGGCCCACTTCCTATCACAGAGAGGAGGGCTATGTCCCAGCAGTGGGAACATTATAGGTTGATTATGTTGTTACTAAATTATTATTCTAATTATTAAAATCATTTATACAACTCTCTAGGTTCTTAGTTTTAAGTCGTATTTTAATTTGCAAATTGCAGGACATGTTCATTTTCGCCTTAAAACGCGCGTCTAGTTTTTGCAGGTAAATGTGACGTCAGATAAGAAAAGACGAAACAGTTGCCTCATTTGCTTGCATCGATTCGGTGGTTTCTGAGTAAGTTTAAAGTTACAACATGCAAAGACTGTTCAATAAAATACCCTCAACCATGTACCGTTCCCATCCTGTGCTGTAATCGTGTAAACGTCGCGTGAGACCTTGTATTGCGTCGGTGAGGTACTGGTCACCAATACATTGCGCATCGCGCGAAACTAAACACCGCGCGTAAATCGCGTACAGTCTCGACTTGAATGTGATATGCGCGTGTTGCGTGCGATTCGAGATAATAGGGACCAGGAGTCCCTAGTATCGTGTCCAGTTTACGTGTGCAAACTTCAGAGCAACATATCAAGGGATATGGAGCGGCAAAGTTTGTCCCCAAGTGCTCGCACGCTGGTCCTTCTAGACACCATGAGCTTAATAAGCGTGACAGATTCGTGGCAAATTGGTCCTTTCTGGACAAGATCTTAGATTTTAACGCGATTACAGTGAACATTGTGACAAAACAGAGAACGGATAAACTAATATACCTAATATAAGTAGTATATTAGTTTATCTGTTCCTCTGTTTTGTCACAAGAAAGTGTCTTTGATCACATTAAACATTTGGATCGTGTTGCTCATAGTTTCCTTAATACAATTAGGGTTGGCGAAGTTTTGTAATGAGTCCCTTTTTTGTCCATTCAAAGTTGACGCGGGCTCGAGGTGTGAATTTAAAAGCTGGAGTGTAATTCTCGGCACTAGTGTTGTTAAGCGTCTTAGAATTCAGAAGTTTCAATTCGATTGTTTTTTTTTTAAATCTATTTTACTGGATTGGATGCTTCTTCTTAGCGTGTCGATAGCAATCTAAATGAACTCGGCCCAGGATTCGGCTCCTTGTTTGACGCCATCACTAGCGTCCATCAGTTCCTGTAACGTGCAGCTGACAGGAAACGCAGGACATGATATTAAGTGTCCCATCATTTGTGGAACAGCACCACATTTACACCCCAAGGCGGAGTCGTCTATGCATCTCCACCTGAACAGGTTTTCCTTGCTTCGGCCAACCTGGGTCCGGAGTTTGTTTAAAGACTTCCAGGTTACCCAAGGTAACTCATGTCCAGGTGGGAGGTCTTCAGCGGATGGCACAAATGGTTTGGGTAAGGAAGCACTGTCTCGCCACAGCTTCAATCTTCCTTGTGATTGTTCGCCAGTGAGCGGGACGACACACTTTAAAAAACTGTTTCATCTTTTCAGCCTTTGTGGCACAAGGAAGTTGTCGTGGGTCGGAGGTCGTTTTGGCTCTTTCGCTGGACCCTGCCACCGCTCATACTGGATTAACTTCTTGCATGGTATGGTGGATTAGCATATGGGTCTCGGTTCGATTCGCTTGTCTGGTAAGGTTTGATTTGTTTTTATTCATCAGTATTTTCTTAGTAGTATCCTGAAGTCTATATTTGTGCCCGATGACGTCAAAGACAAAGTTTTTTATTTGTTAAACATAGGTGTTAGAAATAGAATAGATACAGACATCTCTCTGTATGCATGATTGCAGGGGATAGAAAAAACGGGTAAAATGTAATTAATAAAGAATGTGACTTCATAATTATTGACAATAAATCACTCACATTGCCCACATAACCTAAAATACTATCATGTACTCCATTTATTTCACACACAAGATGTGTTTTTTACAAGTTGATAATCATATTTCGTACCTTTCTAACAACTCACACTGGGTTCACGTGGTAGATTATAGCCCACTCCCTCTTACAGAAAGGAGGCCTGAGTCCCAGCAGCGGGAACATTATAGGCTGATAATGATGATAATGTACAAAATTCCAACTGAACCAATTTAAAAAAAAATTAAAGCTGGGCAGCCATGCGGACGAATTATGCTTATTTTTTCATATACAGGGTGTCCCGAAACTCAACGATAACCTGGTACCGGGCGAGAGGCCAAGGTATACCAGTTATGAAAAAAAAAAATCCATGTTACTTAGTCAAGCGATAATAGACATTTTTAAGTACTACTATTTATGATCACAATTTTTTATAATTTTACAGTGATTTTTTAAATAATGTAATCTCAAATAACAGTGCTATTAATCGCAACCACAAATCAAAGTAATAAACATTGTTAACTAAGTAAAATAAATTAAGTTTTGACAAGTTATGGTTTACAAAGTTATTGTCAGTTAACCTTGACACTCCATGTTGGAAAAAAAAATATTTTTCCTTATTTTTTTCATAACTGGTATACCTTGGCCTGTCGCCCGGTACCAGGTTATTGTTGAGTTTCAGGACACCCTGTATATGTACATATTATTATTTTAAAAGTTAGCTTATATTATGTAAATATTATCTTGTACAAATTAAATGGATAATATTTAAAGCTATAAAGTTGATGAAGCCATCCGATTTTCTACCGTAGAAAAAAGGTCGTTTGGTCGAAATTCTACGAAATGAATCATCCCAGATTAAAGCGGTCATCCAGTGTTGTTAAAATATTTGTATTTGCTTGTGAAAGCATTTAAGTAATGTATTGTAGTTCGGGAAAGTCTTTTATCAAGATAAAATGAATGTAAACATATACTAGTTTTTAAGTAAATCGTAAAAAGTATTACCAAAGTGTTTTGTATTACCTTGATTTATTTGGAAGAACAAAACTTTTTGTTCTTTAACTGTTACTGATCCTTTATTTTTTTCTATCGTTTTCTTCAGAGTGATGAAAAGATGGCTCCATAATCATTATTAAGAAAGGATTAGTCAGCGCTCATTGGTAATGGCGCAAAATATCATTCACATAGTACCCAGTAACTGGATTGTGGAGGTCAGATAGGCAGTTGTTCATGTAAAATACTTGTACTCAGCTGCATCCGGTTAGACTGGAAGCCGACCCCAACATAGTTGGGAAAATGCTAGGCAGAAGATGAGGTGAATGTTGCGGGTTGGTACTCTCATTGTACGTAAAGCTTATTCTTATTTATTGATTATATATACTTTATTGTACACCACAAAAATCATCAAAAATAAATCAAACACACTTCTTCCGACACTACTTCCTACGTGAAACTTACTACGTGAAAGTTTGTATGAATGGATCGATGAATGGATGTTTGTTACTCTTACACGCAAAAACTACTGAACGGATTTGGATAAAATTTGGTACACAGAGCGAGTTTATAAGCAGGATTAACATATAGGATACTTTGCATCCCGATAGTCCCACGAGATCGAAACTTATGCGGGTGAAACCGCGGGGCGCAGCTAGTACTAAATATTATAAGCAACGCAAATAAATAAAAACAAATAATTAATATAATAATAATTGCAGATACCATGTTATCATGGGCACTTACGAAACGTCAGAAGCTAGGTGCACGGTTCCAATTGGTCGTTTCCTATGGAGAAGAGCCGGCAAGAAATTCCACGGTTACTCTTTAAAAAATAATTGGCTTTTACAATGTTTTCAGATTACAGTAGGAATGGGAGGACAGCGTCGGCATTTTAACTCCCTGTCATTGTAATCATGTTTTTGTACTGAACCATACCTGGGAACCTTCTGGTCACGGAGATATTGAAGGTCAAAATTCCGACTTTTACTGAAGTTTATTTACGAAAACAAGTTTTTAATGTTATGCTAACTTTAAATAATAAGCACAATAATTTTTATTTTCACACCAAAAATAAAAGTCGTTACCCAGAAATTATTTTTGTTAATTAGGGCTAATTTTCCAATCGACAGATAATTCTTAGTAGTGGAATAAAACTGACGTCTGACAAGTTTTGTATAGAACTCAAATTCAAAACTATTCCTCGCAAAAAGTTATCTGGCGTTGGAAAAACAGCCCTTAGAATGCGTAGTTGATGGCTATGTGATGTATCTTATTACACCCTGTGCCTATAATATATTTTGGTGTGTCGTCGTCGCGTGTATGTACGCATGGACTTTTTGCAAAGCAATAAAGCTTCCTGGTATTTTAATTTCGAATTTTCCGAACATTTTAATGTCACATTTTAAAAAGTGAGGCATTTTTAACCCCCGACGCAAAAACGACGGGGTGTTATATTTATTTACTGCTCTATATCAACAGGAGGATTTATTGCTTCTAGCTTTAAATGGCGTTTGATTTAAAATCCTGTAATAAAAATCCAACCTCGGTCTTGATTCAATCCAATCTTGATGTATCCTGGGAAGCGTAAATCTAGGTCAAGGTGAGACATGCTATATTGGCTCTAAATTAATTATATGTCACAAGGATTTATAGGAAAATTAAGTAGAATAAAATCGTCAAAGCATTTTGCTGGCTGTCGGGTTAAACGAAGGGCTTATTCTTGGGCTCCCAAATACTTGAAAATAGGGACGTATGTATCCATATCATCCTATAAAATAGATCATAACGCGTTATGGACACTGGCAGGTTTTCTGACCAAAGCTAAAGTCACCATCATCTGCCCATCTGCCTAGCCATTTTTACAACTATGTTGGGGTCGGCTTCCAGTCAAACCGGATGCAACTGAATATCAGTATTGTACATGGAGCGACTGCACCACAACCCAGTTACTGGTTAATACGATACCCCTTGGTAAGACAGGTTGTCAGACTAAAAATACATTATACTCCTTTCCCGAACTGCAAAGCAGTTTGTTGGCAGACATAGCTCCCTCATTAGCATGGGCCTGCTTTTGACCTAAATATCGCTTGTGAGAGATTAAACGGGTCATAAAATACCTTTTTGAATTATCAATGGCCCGTTGCAGACGTTCACACAAGCGTCCACACTTTCCGAATCTTACAACAATGATTTTATTAAAGTTTTCGCTGCTAAAATATACATTTTTATACTTATCTAGCTTTTGCCTGCGGCTTTGTCCGCGTGGATGCCGGAACACATCCCATAGGAACGCACTACCGGGATTAAAAGTACCCCATTTGTTAAGCAGGTTATAAATTATCTGTATGCCAAAAGTGAGGATGCCCAAAAATATATGGGGAAGAACCCAGACACTCTCTCTCAGAGATAAAAAAAAGAACGTTAGCAATATTTTTTCGTTGTTAAATGTAGCGTTGTTTTTTTTTTGTACACGTATCATAAAGCTGCCAAATACCGTGCATATGTTGAGTCCTCGTTACGATATGGATTAATTATGTGGGGAAATAGTACTGAACACAATATAGAGCATTTGTCGCCCAAAAAAAAAATGTTTAAGTACGAGCGATATACGGGATTCCATCTGATGAATCATGTCAACCAATATTTAAAAGGCTTGGTTTGCTACCGTTACCTTCATTATATTTGTATGAAGCATGCATGTTTGTTAGGAAATATATAGAATTGTTCAAAACAGCAGAGGAAATAAGTTCTCGAAGTCGCCATGATCAATACAGACTTGTACTAGATGAGGTCCATAGGGTAGCAAAATATAATAAAAGCTGTCTGGCTATGTGTGTACGTGTTTATAATAAATTACCTCATATATTAAAAATATTAAATAGCAGGTTATTCAAAATTAACTCATATAAATGGCTGAATTATAATAATTTCTATTATATTCGGATTTTTTTTAGTATAAATTATAATGTTTGTAAATTAAAATTTGTTTATTCGTTGATATTTGCATGCTTTAATTTTTAAGCAAAATATGAATGATCTCATGCTTTATTTCTCACCTATGTATACCATGTTTTACGCAAATAAATTATCTTATCTTATCTCGAATTTCGTGACAATTGGCCGGCAGGATTAGCGTCCAGTCGGCAGGATTTTGCCGACATCTTCACAATCATCGTCGTATTTCACCCGTCGCATCGCGTCACCCGTCCGCGCTATTACTTCGTTTTTGCTCGGCTGCTAAGGGTCCTAACGTGATGTTAAATAGCCTGTGCCTTCCTTAAGAATTAGGCTATCAAATGCAAAAAGCTTTTTTGACTGCTAGTTCCAGAGATAAGCGCGTTCAAACAAAAAACCTACTATAGATGATAGATAATTCAAGGAGAGCATGCTGTCGGCTCGAAATGAAATGTAGGTCACTAGGACTCTTAAGAAAAAGTGTTATAAGATATACAAGGAGTACTGGCCATGGGCTTTCCAACTTGGTAAACAGATGAGAGGTTCGAATGACGAATGAGGAGAGAATATGGGAAGGAATAGGATATGTGAAGTCGTGTGCCAAGCAATGACAGTGTTATGAATTCTGAAGTTTGTTGGTTGACCTTGTTTCTAATATTATGTTATACTAGCTGCGCACCTCGGTTTCACCCGCATAAGTTTCGATCCCGTGGGAATATCGGGATAAAAAGTATCAAGCGTTATTCCTGGTTATAAAGTGTGCCAAATTTCATCCACATCCGTTCAGTACTTTTTGCGTGAAAGAGTAACAAACATCCATCCATCCATCCATCTATCCATCTATCCATCCACCCATACAAACTTTCACGTTTATAATATTAGTAGGATATAGAAGGAATATTTTCTGTATTCGATATTTTTTTCTAATTTGATTTTTGTTCCTGACTAATACTTATTATAAATGCGAAAGTAAATCGATTATCACATCATTGTAATATATTTCAACAATTTGCAAATTCGACCTTTGCCAACATTATCGACTGTTCCATCGGCACCTTTGTACATTTATGAAACTTTTGTACCTCGTTTGCATGGCTGATTAAATGAAGATGTCTTCCCCGTAATTTGTACGTTTAGTGCTATAGTAAAATTTTGAGATAACTGGTGTCATAGTTCGTGTACGTAGATGATTTTTGAAAATAATTAATAAACTTCTTACCTTAACTTTTAAATGTTTGATATTTTAGAAAATTTGGTTACATCAATAGGTGTGTTAAAGTATTAAGTAGCCAATGGAACAGCTCTGAAAGCCTCTCAGTTAGATTAGAGATAAGTGATATTTAGTGACGATTTGTGGGAAATTAAAAAAAAAACTTGAAAATCGGTTTTTCTCAGAATCCATGAATTTTCGCCTAGGCTTTATGGGGTGCTTAATTGTTGCAAATGGGTCACACTATCACGCCCTGGAAGGAACACGTCGAGTTTCCCTGTTACCCTATATATATATTTTTCTAATTTTCGGAAATCGGCATGTGTGGGGCACGCATTTTAAAACGCGGTCTGTGTGAGACCAACGTGTAACTACCCTTTTACACACATAAAAACGCGGCCGCTTATACGATACCATAATGCGATTCTGTTCTTTGAAAGTGGTGTATTCTGAAATACTGTAAAACTTAAATAACTAAAAAAACAAGTATGTATTCATTATTTACCAGGGATCGTAATTTTATTTCATTATTTATGTCTTTCATAACAGGCTACTGAAGTTTGACGAGGATGCAAAACAACAGCTTGTATACTGCTAGGTATACTTTATACTTGTAGTACTGTAGGAGAGCTTCACGAGCTCTCAGGTTACCGGGAGGAATCAATAAAATCACGGTTTGTCGTATATGTTAATAATTATGCCTAGAAATCGTTTTACATGCTTTTTATTTATTTTTTCCTTGTCTCGGAATTGTTGATACTAAAATCATCCTCATTAAATTGATCCACTTGTAGCAAGTCTATGTTTTTCGTGTTATTCTTTGTTAACATGGAATGTGTGTTCATTAGCGAGTTCAGCTTCAAATTGCTCAGTGACAGGAATTTTTTAGTTCATTATGAAACAGTGAAGAACATCGGTGTCAGCATTTTTTTGTCGGTTGAATAATATACAATGTATTACCAGAACACCACATAAAAAAATACAGTCGAATTTAGAACCTCCTCCTTTTTTGAAGTCGGTTAAAAAGAAATGGAACACGAACACGAGGCAGATTTTAATGAGAGGAAAGATTAAACAAATAGAAACGACGCAAACATTCTTGCCAATTAGCATCTAGTAATCCAAGTTAGTTGGAATTAAAGAATGTACTAGTTGCCAGATTATGACTTAGTCGAAACTGGATTTTCGTCATAATTGGGTTTAGGAAAACAACGAGAATATTTGAAAAAAATCCGAGTATATGTGAAGGGTGTTTTGGGGGACAGTCATATGTAATTCTTATGTAATGACGTTTGAAAAGTGCTGATTTTAGCATAATTCTAATCTAATAGTATTCATTTTAATTTATAGTAGTATTTGTTTTAGTATAGGAGTAGTTCTAGTTATAATAGTTTTATTTTGGCATGAATTTTAATCTTTGGTTACTAACATAATTTTTAATTATACTAACATGAATATAGATAACTGTGTCTGAATTAAATAAATAATAATTCTAATCTAATCTAACTAGCCTGTATTGTCTCACTGCTGGGCAAAGGCCTCCCTCTCCCTTTTCCACACAATTCTGTCTTTTGCGAGTGCCGGCCCGGGCCAGTCCTTAAGGCAGGAGTTAAGGTCGTCCCCCCATCTTTATCTTGGCCTGCCTTGTTCTGGGTAACGCCCGTTATCTTGGTTTTGCCGCGCAGTATTATTGTTTTCAGCCTAATTTGTTTTTTTTTTAATTTTAATCTGCAATCAGGCGTAAGACTATAAGCAGATGAGTTGAATGAATATGGCGTAAAGGCGAAGAGACCAGTGGTTCGACTGCCTTCTTAGAACACTTACTTCCTTTTCAGCCGAGATCATTGGCCAGGGTGTTTGGATGAACCGAGAGCTGATCAGCCTATTTCCTTTTGAATTTCTCAATTTTAATTAAAATTCGAATAAATGACTTATGATTTTGATTTTATTGATTATAAAAACATAACATATTCATAACTGGAGAAACTACTTCATGTACTCGGATAAAAAATATTACAGACACATATCGTTGTGGTACTTCATACTTTCATCGAGACAAAGTATTCTCTCGGTGAAAGTCTCCCTAATCGCCGTAATCCAGCACGCGGGTCCAGTGCGGATTGGTAGATGTCACATGTCTCCGAATTTGTGGTTCTAGAACATGCCCGTTTCCTCACGATATTTTCCTTCACCGTTAAGCGAGCAGTGGTACAACTCCGACTTACAACTTGTAAGCCGCGGTTGTTACCACTGGACCACTAGGTACTCTTATTTTATTGAAGCATTACTTAAGGTGAAAGCCCGAGTGATTCAGAACTTCTTTGCAAAAACGTAAGAAAGTTTGAATTTCTCGAGGTTCTATTGCGGGAATCACCATAAGTAATGCTAACTGAGAATTTGACCAGTTTGCTATTTCAAACTCTCAGTTCGGAAAACGGGTGATAGTCTGATTATTTTCGTTTATCCGCTTAAGGCGCGACGCGAGCGACGGTGCGACGCGATTTTCATAGAAAGTTTTCATAGAAAAAGTTCTACTAGAGTCGCGTCGCGCTGGTCTGCAATCAATTGCTCTTAAAGGTTCCCCTTTAAGGGCAATTGATTTTCAAACATCTATATAAACATAAACCTTTTCAAAACGTGTCACATTTACATGAGTTTACAATCCATTTTCACGTATTAAACGTGTCGGTGACTATTCATTTAAAGTTAAACTACATGTGGGTAGGATACGTGCCTACGTTGTGATGGCAGGTACAGTTAATATTGATAGAATCGTGGGTGACAGTGGGTAGGCCGCGTAGGTAGTCCGATTTCAAGATGAGCCTTTAACATATCAGAGGGGCCACCCTCGTAAACTTAAAAACGTTCACAGTCTGATCTTAATCTCAATCTGTCAAAAATACCTTTAATTTCCCAACATTTTTGACAAGTTTTTGACATTGATTGTCGGTGAGCTGAGATTGCGACTAGATTTTGAGCGTTTTTAATTAAAGAAAATTGGCCTTCTGATTTACATAGTCAAGCACACCATACGACAGAATACGAAAACATGATATAATTTCGAGGAATACTATCTATAGTCAAGCACGGTAGAACTTCGAAATGTGTACCTGTCAAATTATATGTTCATACATTGTAAAATGGCGTAGTAGGTCTTAGAAACAGTAGTAATAACGTTAAAATACGACGTTGACACTGTTTTGACCTGTCATGCCAAACAGTCAAGTAATTCAACCATTTACTTGGATCCAATTACTTCGAGTTGCTAACAACAATGAAGACTCAAGGTGATATTATTACTTACAGCGAGTGCAAGCGCATTCGTGACTGGCATTTGTTAAGATGCCCGTACGTACGCGTTTATGTGTACGTGCTTATCTGTTTTGAGGCCCCGGTATGAGTGGTCGTGTTTGTGTGCAAGCTGAAGTGGCAACGCCGGCCATACTAGCCGTAGAATCGATAACCGTTGAGGTAGACGTGTTCTTGAGTGGAGACCGCGAATCGGCAAACGTAAGGTATGACGCCCTCAGGCTAGTTGGAGCGACGATCTTCGCAGGTTGGATGGTAGCAGCTGGATGAGAATGCCGAGAATCGAGCAGAATGGCGTGCAATATTATGTAGAGGCCTATGTCCAGCATTGGACTGCTGTAAGCTGATGATGATGACAGCGACCTTCTGCACCTAACTATTTTGGGGCTCTGTGATTGGAAATCCCCTATATTAAAAGATCAAAAGAACTGACAACCTTTAATTACTCCATCATGAAAGTGAGTGGGAAGCACGTGTACGGATGCAAGTGTGAAGAGTTTTGAAGCGTTAAAACGTTTTTTCCCGGTATTAATTAAACCTTTTAATTAATGTTGGAAAAGGGTTATTGAAATAATAGGGGTTAAAGTATGAAATTGCCGTTTCATTGTAATAGGTACTTCGAATGGACATAGAACCTTCATGGTTTGATATTTTTGAGTGAAACTTTTTTCACATGTTACCTATGAAGTTCTTCTTTTAAAAAATGTGCAACATTCGATTATCGACTTTCAGTTGTTTTTTTTATTCAGCTTAGACAAGAAAGATGGATACTTCGAAAATTCGAGTTAATTTTGAATACGAGTTCCGACGCGGAACTAACGCGGCAGAAACAGCTCGCAATATCAATGTTGCGCTTGGAGAGGGGACTGCTAATGAACGCACCGTGCGATTTTCTTACAAAAAAAAGATAATGGTAACTTTTTGGTGGTCTCAGCATTGTGTATTCACTATAGCTTTCTCCGATCTGGTCAAGCAATAACGGCAGTTGTCTACTGTGCCGAACTCCGAACAATGATAGCAAAACTAGCAGTGAAACAGCCCCGACTCATGAATCGATCTTCACCATTATAGCTCCATGATAATGCGAGACCTCATACAGCACGAGAAACCGTTTTAACTCTACAGGAACTGCAATTAGAAACCATTCGTCACCCTCCGTATTCGCCAGACCTTGCTCCAACGGACTACCATTTTTTTCGTGATTTGGACAATTTTCTACGTGATAGAAAGTTTTCTTCTCAGGAGGCAGTACAAAATGCTTTCACACAGTTTGTCGAATCTAGATCACGAGAAATCTATCGCAAAGGCATAAATGACTTTTTTTCTGAGTGGGAAATCATCAAATGACTCCTCCCGCTCTGGGCGGAGCAGAAGGGAGTGTCAGACTTTTACTGACTAAAACCCACCCGTGTTCCTTCAGTTGCCAGTGCCAGGGGCCACGGTATCTCTTTCGAACAACCCGCAGCCCCGGCGGCATCGGCCCTAGCGGACCCCGTCAGTTCTTGCTGACAGCTCTTTGAGGCGCGCGTGGAACACAACGCGCCGTCGACCCGGGCCTGGTCCTTACCGGGCGGCGAGCTGACCATAGCTCGCCGCCCGCAAGCCCGCGCCTACGGTGGCCGGGAGTCGGCTGTTGACTCCCGTCCAGGGCGTCTCCTGCGGCGGCTAGGCGCGCGAGGGTGCAGCGATTGCCTCTCCCTCACGCGCTCCGCCTCCTCCTTCGCGAGCATTACTGCTTCGCAGAAGGAGGTGACGGCCTCCCATTCACTCTCGCTCCGTACCATGGCCTGTATGAGCAAACTACGCTGACGCCAACAGGGAGGTCGGCGCGCAGCACCGAGTCGTACCCGATATCCCACAGATGCGGCCCTAGGACCGATCCCTGTGGGACACCGCACGACATCTCTCGCCGGTTCCACTCTCCCCGGTGACGGGGTAGATGGTCGGCATCCGGTGATACCCGAGTGCCTCCCTGATGCAACTCCAGGGCAGGGTATTGAAGGCATTGGCGATGTCTAGAGACACCGCCAAGACAACCCCACCCCGGGCCACAGCATCCCCCGGGCATAAATGACCTTCCTATTAGATGGCAGCAATGTATAGATAATATTGGTAATTATTTTGATTAAATAAATATGTTAAATTAAAAAAAAAACGAATTTCAATTTTTCAGTACAAATCGGCAATTTTATACTTTAACCCCTAATATTTTGACGTAGTTGACAAATTTATAAATAAAATTGTTATCATTGTTGTGGAATATTGACATATTGTTAGATGTGCAGTAATGGTGTCCTAGTGGTACCGGACGCGAGTTAGGTGTTGAAAGTCGTGGCTTCGAACCCAAGTAGGTAGTTTACTTTGTGTAAATTATTTCATCACCACTGCTCTCAAAACGGTGAAGGAAAACATCGTGAGAAAACGGCATGTCTAAGGACCAAAAAATCGAAAAAGCGAAAAGGGATGGTGCTATCGGTCATGTATAGCTCCGTCTCTCTTTTACACTGGACTCATGATTGCATTAAACTGTCATAATACGGCATCTGAAACTTAGATTTGTATCCGGTAAAGGGCCATGCCTATTTTGCAATAGGCATACCCCTTAATACAGCATCTTAGCGCGAACACGCGATCGTCGTATTTCTTTTTTTCGGCGAGCTAGAATGCTTGGAAGCGCTGACAGAGAGCGCTTCCCGGTTTTCGGAACAAAAAGAGTGCCAGTATGAACGCGGTGATCTCGTATTTGCGTGACCTATCGGTTTGGTTATGGTGCGGGGATAGACTTGCGTGTACGGTAAGATGTGCGTACCTCTTCTATCTATAGTTTCTGGGAATATATACCTGATTTTATGTCATTTACAACTTTATTTTCTCAAAAGAAATGACTATGCGATTAAACTAACGCCAAATAAACACAAATTGCTTCTTTTATTTATCGTTTACATTAAATAAATTAAATTACTAAGAAACTATTAATGACTTACTGTGTGTCAATGACAGGTCATTTTCGATATTATTAATGTTTGAGATTGTATTAGCCGTAGAATCGATGACCACTGGGGCAGACGTAGACGTTGGTAGCAGCTGGATGAGAGGTGCCGAAAATCGAGTTGAATGGCGTGCAATAGGAGAGGCCTTTGTCCAGCAGTGGGCTGCTATAGGCTGATGATGATTATGATGAATGGTTGAGCAATTTTATTAATAACTAGCTTTGCCCGCGAGTTCCTTTGCGTGTATGTTGGAAAACAATAATTTGTCGCAAGGAATTTGTTGAAGGTGTACTACTACTGAAGGAGTAGGTACTGTTAGCATATTTTTCCATTTTTTTTGGAGTCGGTTTCCAGTCTAACCGGATGCAGCTGCATACCAGTATTTTACATGAAGCTACTGCCTATCTGACCTCCACAACCCAGTTACTGGGTAATACGATACCCGTTGGGAAGACTGGTTGTTAAGCTTTCGGGCTTCTGACAACTTGTAACGACTGTCAAAGATCCGCAAATGACAGCAGCGCCCAACGGCATAACGTGCTTTCCGAGGCACGGAGGGGTCTCGGTATGTACGGATGGTCACCCATCCACGGACCGACCGTGGCAAGCGTAGCTTAACCTTGTCGATCGACCCTTGCGGCTGTTATTACTTACCCACGAGCTCCTCAAAAGAAATAAGTATTTACCGCGCGCCCGATAAGCGATCCATTCATCGCAGAGTTCACAACACGAAGCGATGTGCCAACATCGTCGCGCGCTCTGTTGGCAACTGTTGGAAACTCGTTGAACTATCGGTATTTACCGAAATTTTACCGTTCCTACGAAACAAAGGGCGCGCGACGACGTAGACAAATCGCTCACCTACGCGCACGTACGAGTATGTATTCCTTATTGACATGCTATAAATTTACTTTATAACACTTTGAATTGGATATGTATTTTATTTAGGGCTGATTGTTCCATAGCCAGATAACTTTTATTCGAGGAATAAAATTGACAATTGACAGTTTTGGTATGAAATAACTGTCAAAATTATTCCTCGAATAAAGTTATCCGTTGATTGAGAAATCAGCCCTTAGAGAGAGTATCTGCCAGCTATAAGAATAAATGAAAGTTTATAACTCCATTTTGTTTGTGACTATAATAGTAATTTATTTCTCTCAAAAAGGTACAGTTTTGATTGATAGGATCGAGTTACATTTTAAAGATTATCCTTTGTGAGAGCTGGAGTCTATACTGGGTTCGGAACCTGTATGACAGATCTCCAGGCTCACACCCTTAAAATTACAATATTTAATGGCACTTACGTACTACATTATAAAAGCTCCAAGTACTGAGAGGAAGAGAATTAATAGAAAAAAGGAGATGTTTTATGTCTATGTGTGTCTTTGGAGAGTGTTGTGTGTCCGTAAGTGCAATATAAGTCCTCTATGTAGAGACTATGTAGAGAAGACCGCATTCTCTAGAGCTATTCTTAGCTAATTAAATTTTATAAAAAGGCAAAGGCATGTGGTTGATGCTGTAGCAACTTAATTGCATTCCATTATGAATATTAAACATTAATCTTTTCAAGCGAGTCTGTCTACATGTATCTTGTATAGAACTTTATTTAAAATCAGGGACATTCATTGTTAAGCAAATGGACCAACTTAAATTGTTCGCATATTAAAATCCGTGTGTGAAATGGCTATAACACGGCAAATTGACGAAGGTACTCGTAGTACTCAGTACAGTACCTTAAGTAAAATATAAATGAATATTGTATCGAAGTAAAATACATAGTATTGCCATGCGACGTAAAATTAATACGGCAGTCTCTTGGGTACATTACCAGTTGACAGCGATGCGGAGGAATATTGCGACGCAATATTTTAGTTTTTTAATAGTTTTAGTTAGGCTAGGATATTATTATATTTTTATTTTATTAATTTGTTGTTTATTTAGTATTAAAAGTTTGTATATATTAGATAATATATATTTCAGCTATATTCATCATAATAAAGTCAAAATATATACAGGAAAAAAAGGAAAACTAAAATAAAAAATTGCTACGGGCCGAAATCGGAACTAAAACCACCATTTTGTGTTTCAATACATTCACAAAACAATTACGCTGATGTAAAAATGGTAAATGTATGTTACCATCAGCGCCCCGAAAAAATATTCACCAGTCATTCGCGGGCCACTGTTAATGTCCTTGTACTAATGTACATGTATAGATACTGCTTGTTACGAATTGGTAATACTAATTTGGATGATAACCGCTGGCTAATTTGGCCACCAAATTAGACAGCTTTTGATTTGTGGTGGCATTTCACGCTTAATTAGTTCTAAATTAGTGTTAGTTGAGCCGTAGCTAATGATATATTAGGGGTTAAAGTATGAAATTGCCGATTTGTACTGAAAATTTGAAATTCGTTTTTTTTTTTTAATTTAACATATTTATTTAATCAAAATAATTACCATTATTATCTATACATTGCTGCCATCTAATAGGAAGGTCATTTATGCCTTTGCGATAGATTTCTCGTGATCTAGATTCGACAAACTGTGTGAAAGCATTTTGTACTGCCTCCTGAGAAGAAAACTTTTTATCACGTAGAAAATTGTCCAAATCACGAAAAAAATGGTAGTCCGTTGGAGCAAGGTCTGGCGAATACGGAGGGTGACGAATGGTTTCTAATTGCAGTTCCTGTAGAGTTAAAACGGTTTCTCGTGCTGTATGAGGTCTCGCGTTATCATGGAGCAATAATGGTGAAGATCGATTCATGAGTCGGGGCTGTTTCACTGCTAGTTTTGCTATCATTGTTCGGAGTTCGGCACAGTAGACATCTGCCGTTATTGCTTGAGCCATCGGCGAAAGCTATAGGGAATAAAACCATGCTGAGACCACCAAACAGTTACCATTACCTTTTTATTGGTAAGCTTTACTTTTCCATCATGAAACCGTTTAAACCAAAATCGCACGGTGCGTTCATTAGCAGTCCCCTCTCCAAACGCAATATTGATATTGCAAGCTGTTTCTACCGCGTTAGTTCCGCGTCGGAACTCGTATTCAAAAATAACTCCAATTTTCGAAGCATCCATCTTCCTTGTCTAAGCTGAATAAAAAAAAACAACTGAAAGTCGATAATCGAATGTTGCACATTTTTTAAAAGAAGAACTTCATAGGTACCATGTGAAAAAAGTTTCACCCAAAAATCTCAAACCATGAAGGTTCTATGTCAATTCGAAGTACCTATTATAATGAAACGGCCATTTCATACTTTAACCCCTATTACTGATATTAGAGTAAAAGAGCTAAAGGTAGTTAATCGGTTTGTGAGGTTAAATTACTTGGTCTGTGGATGGGTGATCTTTACATATCGTCCCGGCTGCCATTCGTGAATCTTTGACAGTCGTTACGGGTCGTCAGAAGCCCGAAAAAATGACAAACAGTCTTAGTCAGTAACCGGGTTGTGGAGGCCAGATAGGCAGTCGCTCCATGTAAAATACTGGTATTCAGCTGCATCTGGTTAGGCTGTAAGCCGACCCCAATATAGATGGGAAAAAGCTAGGCAGATGATGGGATCTAGAATCATGTGCTGAATTCATGGTCAGTTTGTGCGTCGATGGATGCCACCCCTTATTTAACAGGGAACAAAATATTTCACTGAAACGTTCACAATTTGCAACGTAAACACATATATAGTAACGTCTGTTTCCTTCCTCCTTTCTGTCTACGTTGGGCTTCGTCCATTTTTCACCTAAATTTATTGTCTTGCACCATTTTCTTTCCCCTAAAAGTTTCGTTTTAGTAAAGAATTGGATTTACCTTCATATGTCGTAAATTCTGAGAAAAAAAAATGATGATTTTGCTGATTATTTTCTGTGTATAAAATAATTAAGGGGAATATTTTTTAACAAAATGTAACTTCCTGCTTGTATTCTCTTAAAGGGTTGGCAGAGGTAAATAGTGTCAGTACACGTTGTCAGTTATGTTCAAACTCTATGTAATATGGGGCAAGCCTGTTCCTAGTAACCATCATCTGCCTAGCCTTTTCCCAAATATGTTGGGGTCGGCATCCAGTCTAACCGGATGCAGCTGAATACCAGTATTTTACATGGAGCTACTGCCTATCTGACCCCCAAAACCCAGTTACTGGGTAATACGATACCCCTTGGTAAGACTGGTAGTCAGACTTTCGGGCTTCTGACTACCCGTAACGACTGTCAAAGGTCCACGAATGACAGCCGGGACCAACGGCTTAACGTGCTTTCCGATGCACGAAGGGGTCTCGGTATGTAAAGATGGTCACCCATCCACAGACCAACCGCGGCAAGCGTGGCTTAATCTGACCGATAGACCTGTGCGGCTGTTATTATTTTGAAAACCTGTTCCTAGTAGCCGAGGACAAATTAATCTAGACTCTCTCAGACAGAGAAATTCCAAAAATACAATAATGGTTTGTTTGTTTATTGTTTCCCAAAAACTACACAATAACAGTTTGTCTGGCTTGAAAATCGAACCCCAGACTCCAAAGCTCAGCAGTCGGCCTTGCAACCACTGTTCATATACATCCCCATGCCGATTTTGGCTACGGTGACTGCTATTGTTCCCGACAGCTATAGTTTACGGGCGTGTGATCTATGTAGCTACATAGAGCTAACGTAACCTACATATCTTCACTGTAAAGGTACGTGCACAGTGCGGACACGTTAGAATGCCATTGTGGTAATGGTATTGAATGTTGGAGGGTGGTTTACTGTTGAGGTGATCTCGCCTGATGTCGAGATCTCTCCTCCGCTGATCTTCAAACGCCTCCAATCACTAGACCAAGGAGGAATAGGGATGGTTTTCCTTTTAAAATAATTGCAAGAGCATTCTTCCTCCTTGGAGAGGAAGCAGAGGCTTAAATACCTTAGCTGCTAATCCTTGCCATAATATTTGATATTAAAGAGAAAATTTAATGAATTGTAGCAAGACAAAGCTAACTAAAAAATTTGCATTAAAAAACTGATACGTAGGTAACCTAAAATAGAGTAGAGACCGACCGAAAATGGTGTTCGGCCGAAAATGAAATTCGGCCTAATTTTCATTTCGGCGAAACGAATTTTTTTTTTTAAATTTGTTTTTCTTTGGTAAAAGTAATGTATTGTCAATATAACGTTGCTTGAAAGTGAAAACCACACATAAATTGTTTCTGAAAAGAAATTTTACAGGCTGAAAAAAATGTCTGTTTTGAACTTCTATATTTTAAGAAAAGGAATAACAAGATAAACCCTAACCAAAAAATTGCCATTATGAAACTGATACGTCGAAAACTGAAACCTAAAGCGTTGTATATAAGAGAGAACGCAAACGACCGTAAAAAAAATGGTAAAAAAAAGTCTCCGAGAATAGATTCAATACTAAACGCAGACGTTGCAAAAATATCGGTCCAACAAAAAGCGACGTCGGACCAAAATCGATTAGGGTACATACGGTACCGAGGAAATGGACTGGTCAGCGTGCCATTTGTGCCCGCGATTTGTTTCACCTGTTACATAGCGCGATGGCGTTGGACACTGCGTAGGTATTGGAACAGACATAATCTAAAATTGTCTTACTTCCCTCCATTTCTTCCAGTGACTTGCAGTTACAAATTTGGTATTATCCTACTAATATTATAAACGCGAAAGTTTGTATGGGTGAATGGATGGATGGATATTTGTTGCTCTTTCACGCAAAAACGACGAGGGGCGCAGCTAGTATTTATATTTAACTAGCTGCACCGCGCGGTTTGACCCGCATAAGTTTCGGTCCCGTGGAAATATAGGGATACAAAGAATCATATGTGTTAATCCTGGTTATCTATACTAATATTATAAAAAGGAAAGATTTGATGGTTTGTTTGTTTGTTTGCATTGAATAGGCTCCGAAACTACTGAACCGATTTGAAAAATTCTTGCACTGTTGGGAAGCTACACTATCCGCGGGTAGCATAGGCTATATTATATATTTTTTTTTAAATAGGGATCCTCACTAAAACTCCAATAATGTAACCTAAGGTGTATAAAAATTTATCCTGAAACTTTGACACTCCCTTCTGCTCCGCCCAGAGCGGGAGGAGTCATTTGATGATTTCCCACCCAGAAAAAAAAAAAAAAAAAAAAAAGGTGTATAAAAATTACCTAAAATATTCTTTACATCGCGTGCGCTGCAAAAACTATTGATGATAGAATAAAATAATGTACTTTGACTTTGCAGAACACATCATTATTTACATAAAGTGTCGCGACAGCATATGTCTAACTATTATAGTTATGCCACAATAAGTGTTCTTTTAATTTAAAAAAAAAAATTGAAATGCCGCCGCTAGAAAAGGCTCTTTATTTGTATCTTGATATTTATCCTTCTCAAAATAAATTACTTCATATTCAAGACTGCTTCAATACCTTTATATAACTTTTTGAATTATTCAATTCGGAAATTACATTCGAAAGATATCACGAGTTTAAAAATGAAAGTATTAGAAAAAAAGTTGCGTGGTAGCCGCAGTAAAAGTTCATTAAAATAATAATAATCAAACTTTCTTTATAATTTTCTTTTTTTAGTAACTCGACGCAAATAGATGGGTTTATGTGTGTGTATGATAATTTTAATTTTGAAATTTTTCTTAATAACCCGTGCAAAGCCGGGGCGAGCCGCAAGTAAACTATATGTGTGCCAAATTTCATCCAAATCCGTTTAGTAGTTTTTGCGTGAAAGAGGAACAAACATCCATCCATTCATCTCGCACACTTTCGCTTCTATCGTTACGTACCCAGTAACTGGGTTGTGGAGGTCAGATAGGCAGTCGCTCCATTTAAAATACTGGTATGCATCCGGTTAGACTGGAAGCCGACCCCAACATGGTTGGGGAAAGGCTAGGCAGATGATGATATGACTAGGGAAATTCGCATGAATCACACAAAAAATGTAAAACATTGCTAACACATTGTTTTATTCAAGGTGAAACGTTGGAAAATTCTCAGACACGAAGTACGTACTTTATAAATAAACATGTAGGAAAACTTTTATCGTACAGACTGTCTGCGACAATTTTCATAGGTATTGAAGTAGAAACCGTAGCTGATTGCGTATTAGTATTTTTCAGAATTGTTGAGTGAGGTTTTCTGTTTGTGGCCAATAATAACAACCGCACGGGTCGATGAAAGGTTCAGTTACGCTTGCCGCGGCCGGGCGACCATCCATAACACATCGAGACCCCTCCGTAACTCGGAAAGCACGTTTAGCCGTTCGTCCCGGCTGTCATTCGTCGATCTTTAACAGTTGTCAGAATCCCAAACGTCTGATAACCAGCCTTACCAATTGTCTTGTATTGTGTTACCCAGTAATTGGGTTGTGGAAGTCAGATATGCAGTCGCTCCATGTGAAATTCCGGTATTCAGCTGCATAAAAGAAAGAAAGGACGAAAAAGTATTTATTTCAACTCGTACAGGAAGATCACAAACTAAGCTAAACACAGACGCATCCGGTTAGACTGGAAATCATCTCTTTTAAATCCAACATTCCATGAACAATACTACGCAACTGTGTAGACCCCTACACAGATTTGACAGACATTATTAAGTTAGTGATACAACCATTATAGGATTTAAGGCTGAAGTCGATTTAGGCGGGCTGTACCACATTGTAAAACATAATCTACAATATTCTACTTCACATCACTTTCATATATTTTGTAGAAACCATCCCAAAATAAACGGATGGGCCGCAGCGCGCTTTTTTGTATTGAAATACAATGGACTACAGCCTGATGCGGCCTGATGCTGTATCTACGCTAGACACAATGGCTTTTTAACTGTTCCCTGTAATTACGACATTCAACTGATTAAGTGCAAAAGGTTATTATTTTATATTATGTAATCTTTACCTGAATTTTAATTTAATTTTGAAGGCTCATTATGTAACTGAATACTGCATGTACTGCTACTAAAACTCCCAGCGAATACGCTTATATTTTTTTAATTTTTATGTCTACCTATGCCAGTGTTGTGGGTTATAATTATTACCAAATCCTGATTGTGATAATGAAACAGTTTGCTGTTCGTTAATAAAAAGCTGAATCTCATAATTCCTTCTTTCTTAATCAAACCTTTTATTCCTTTCGCAACAATTCTTCTGCGATAAAGAAAATACAAGCGCGTGTAAAGTCGACTGATCGATATAACATTAGAATGTACTTCGTTCAACGGTCACAATAAGGCTGTAATCCGACTAATATTGAGTCGTGTTACCCGTAATTGCTCTGTCGTAATCGGGACGCTCGGATTTGAGGGTAAAGCCCCATTTATACGGTTCAAGTTTATTGGCTGTGGCATACTATGAAATTAAAGCAACAATTGACTTCACCGTCTAAACAATACGTACAATTGTTGCATGATACGGGCAAGTTAGTTGCAGTACGATTTGTAGGTCGTGGTTTTGAATCCAGGCGCAGCTTTAATTGGTGTAAATAATTTCATCACCACTGCTCTCAAAACGGTGAAGGAAAACATCGTGAGAAAACCGGCATATGCTAAAACCAAAAATTTGAAGACATGTGACATCTATCAACCCGCACTGGGCCCGCGTGGTGGATTACTGTCCACTTCCTCTCACAGAGAGGAGGCCTGTGTCCCAGCAGTGGGAACATTATAGGCTAGTAGTGAATTTAAATTCGTTAGTCATGTTATTTTACTATGTTAAATTATGACGCGTATCGTTGGCGTAATGTCGGTTACAGAGTAAGCAGAAAAATGTATGGCGACGAGACCGTGCAATGTTTTAAATAGGTTTAGTGACGTAGACCTTAAAATTTTGTATTGAAAGAGCATGGCAGTTGGGATTAAGTCATGCTCACTTAAATGTCTCTCTGATGGTGGCGCGTGTGTTGGATCATTTGGTTCCCTACAAAATGGTTGAGCTGGATGGTCAATACGTCATGTTCGTGAACGGGCGGCGTCAGTTGAGACTAGTCATCTCTTAACTGCCAGGGCTTATTCTTAATCTTATATTTTGTTTTTTTTTACTTTACCCTCACATAAGAAGCCACAAGAATAATGGACCCTGGATTTTGTTATATCTTGATTTAAAAGAGTGTCCTTGAAGTTTTTTGCCAGTTCTTTTCCATAGAAATGGAAATGGGCAACTAGCTTCAATTTTTTGACTACCTGATCAACTCATTGACACTTCAAAAGTGCCTATAGATTGTTCAAATGAAATAAATACTTGTAGTTTGAGTTTATGATAGCCACGAAACGGTTTAGTAAACGGTTTAGTTTCTTTAACGAGGAGTGAATAGATTAGTTTGAATGAAAACGATACATATCTTTGATGTCAAGAAAATTACTGTCAAGAAAATGACTGCTATTGCCAATAATAATTGGCAATAGCAGTCATTGCCCTTTTCCTTATATCTTTCTTTCTTTCCTTTCTCTCTAGAAATCCAAACGAAAAACGTGACGTTTTTCATGCGTTAATTTTCTTGACATCAAAGATATATATCGGCTCGAAATCAAAAGTAATTTATTCAAATTAGGCTGAGAATCAGCACTTTTCAAACGTCAAAATTACAAAAGACAGTCCCTCAAAACGCCCGCCCTTCACCGGGAAGTGGTGAAGGGCGGGCGTTATGGGGGACTACTGTTTTTTAGAGAAAATCAGAGTTTTCAATTAAACTTTTAACACTTCATTTACACTTTATCTTTTTTCATTCTTGAATTTTCGATGAAACGTGAAAAAGAGTAATGCGCTTTCAACTGTTGCTCGCAGTTTTACTTTTGTATTACGGGAGCTTTTTTAAAGTACCCAGATTAAAGTATTTATTTTTTTATTTAAAATTTGCGCACTCCAAAAAGGTACAAAGGCGCTTTTAAGTCCGCCTTTGTACCTTTTTGTGCGAATTTTTTTAATAAATAAATAAAGGCGGACTTATGCTTTATTCATTAAATTCTCTACCAGTAAACCAAGGGTGGTGAAGAGATAAGATGGCATGTCCGCTGTTTGAAAGGAAAAAAAATATATATCCTAGTGAATTATAAATCAAATAGGTACATAAATACATAGTAGTTCATCCAGGAGATTTATAGTGCACAACATTTTATTCAAATAAATTTAGCCCTTTTTTAAATTCATTTATACAGAGTTTACAGTAGTCTTCTAGTCACTATACCCCACAAAACCTTTTCACGGTTTGCCTGTAAGAACGGATCATACAAATGAATGTAAAGTTTAATAGTGCGGATACTTTCCTTAAATGGCACCAGTAACTGAAACGTTGTGTGGAAATCGGTCGTCATGGTATCGGCATGTCTTACTGAGAAATGAGGAAAATGTCGTGAGGAGCATTTTGAGTATGAATATCGATGGCTATAAGAGTAGGGGAAGGCGAAAGAAACGATGGATGGAATGTGTGAATGATGATAATGGTTAGAAAGGGGGTGACTACCGAGACGACTACTAATAGAGAAGTATGGACGAAAAAGACAAGTTTTCCCGACCCCAAATAAATTGGGATAAGGGCGGGAGAATGACTTACTTGACTTTAGTTTATGCGTGATTAAGTGACAAATATCGACACCATCATCTTCCTGCGCTTATTTCAATTTAATCGTGGTTGGCGCAACATTTATTCATCTACCATTCTTACGTCCCTTATCAAAACCGAGTAAGGGGAAAACAAAAAGATTCTAAATCACTTTGACCATTTCAAAATCTAGCAAGTGTTCGGAACTTACTACGTTTTTAATGGTTAATTTTCTTGCATTAAAATAATAAGACAACCATTAAAAAACTAGGAAGCTGCTTTTGCACTGGAAAATGTAGTTTGAAGCACTTACTGTGTTCTGTACCCTGTAGCCACGTATTTCGGTAGTCAACCCCTTTCATTATCAACAAAGCCGTCGGATGGCCGAGTGTCGTGATCTCATTGATTTAATTTTAAAAACATGTATTATTTTAATACCGAATTATAATATCCATAGTGTCAGTGTTAAAGTTCAAATTATTATTATTGTAACAAACTTTTAAAATTTATTTTCATTATGGCAACTAAATGTACTTTGGCAACACTTAGAAATAACGGCTATGTTGTTATGTTATGTTGTTATGTTATCGTTATTTCTGGGTGGGGTAAACGTCGATTTAAATGGTACAATGTAGTACAAAGCCAGTCGTTGTTCATTTTCATATTCGTTTATTTGCATTCCACAAGGTATAAAGATGTTCACAAAAGGCTTTAGCTAAGATCCGTTGTAGACCCTGTCAGGGCACAGCAAAATTATAGTTATACATATTTATTAATTGTTGGATTGTAAAAGAGTACAGTAGTGCGTTTTAAAAGTATTCGCAAGAAAATAATGTTTTTACCGGTGAGTCAGTGATCATATCGCCGTCACGACGTCTGCAATTGCCTTTGCCTTTAATGCGTAACACTTGTGTGTATAAGCACTCTGCCTGCCTTCAGAACGTTGCCAGTTGGATAAGTTTTGTTTAATATGTGCCCAGCGGCTAAGTCCCAGTGTGTTGGAACTCTGGACTCTTGGCGTAGGTGTGTAGACAACCTTATACACACATGTCACACATCTACAGCCATTAATTAAATTATAAAGCGCGATTGACTGCTGCGCGAATCATAAGTTGACAATTGACGGCACGGTTGGCGGAGTGGTTAAAGCGATTGACTGCTGCGCTGCGTGTCGCTGGATCGATTCCCGCACGGAACAAATATTTGTATGGCCTACAAGTAGTTGTTCTGGCTGTTTGTGTATGTGAGTTTAAATGTTTGTAAGTGTGGGGCAACGTTTCTTTAAAAAAAAAAAAAAAGTTCTCAATTGCCATTACTACGGATGTCAGATGCGTTAACAGCTTTATCCAATCAGTATTCAATTAATCGTAACGTAACGGGAATTGAATACTATTTGCATAATATTAAATTAATTAGTATTCAATTCCGAACCCAATTTACATAATTAATGAGTATATACATTACCAATATAATCCGTGCGGATTAAGTCAAAAGCATCCGTATAAATGCTTCTGTAACCATTTATCTATTTGAAAGTAATAATATCCGATCATAATCTATCTAGCCTTTTCCCAACTATGTTGGGGTCAGCTTCCAGTCTAACCGGATGCAGCTGAATACCAGTATTTTACATGGAGCAACTGCCTATCTGACCTCCACAACCCAGTTACTGAGTAATACTTAATTTCTTAATTATTATTATTTAATTTCTCTACAGTTTTACATGTAATTGACCTAAACCTAATTTAATTTTTTTGTAAAGGCATGTAAAAGCTAATATTATTTGTCCACTATGATCAGATGGCAATTTATTTACAATTTGTTTGTGTAAGTAATCGCAATTACAAAAAATATTATCTATAAAAGTGGCAGAAGAAGCTGTCACTCGGGTTGGTTCCATAAAAACATTTGACAAACAAATGACCCAAAAAGACTTAATAATCTGACAGTATTCGAGTTATTTTCCAATAAATTATCTCCACATACGATTATTGACTAAGTTTCTTTAACATTTTTCCATTACAGAACCAAACACAGATAGATTCTGGTAACTAGGAGGTATGTATACGCATACCATAACATGCTTATCGAGCACAACACAGGACAATTCAATGATGTGTTCAAAAGACAGCCCGATGATGTCTTTCCGTTCTTTAGATTTAATAGAATTTTTTAAGTAATATTATTGAACCGCCCTGAATCATACGTTTTCGGCTGAAATGGCTTACTACATAATCATTTTCATAATTAATTGACATTACTTGGTGATCTTTCATCCAACGCTCTGTTAAACAAATGACACCAAACTTGGTGTTTTCCAAAAACAATTCTATTTCCAGTAATTTGGAAGCGCAACCTTGGATATTTTGATTAAATAACTTTAAAATATATTGCACTCCCTTTGGTTTCTTAGTATTATTCATTATATTGCCAGAAGATACCTTTTTATTGTTCTGTAATAATAATTGGTTATTTGAAGAGGTAACTTCTGTTGTCTTACTGACTAGTTAAAATAATTATCAGGAGATACCTCCACAACTAAAGACATAAATATAAATCGCTCCATGTAAAATACTGGTATTCAGCTGCATCCGGTTAGACTGGAAGCCGACCCCAACATAGTTGGAAAAAGGTAAGTCAGATGATGATGATAACTTCCACAACTACAACTGGAGAGTCTAGATTGCCCGTGTAAGTTCCAGCAGGAGGAGATTTTCCGACTGGTAGTGGCCTCCAAGGATGTTGGCATTGTAGGTGGATCTTCCTTCGTACAATATGACGATTCATAATCAATCAGTATGTTGTTAGTATAACTACGCAACACAGACTTGTCACTAATATTAGAATTTGTTACATTAGCTATAACCTCGTTTATATTATTCCCCAGACAGAGATAAAGTTCTCTGAGTTAACTTAAAACCACTAACAAACTTGTTAGTGTCAAAATGCAAAAAATTGTCACTATGACAACATGTCAGCTTGTAAATAGTATTATTCAACTTATAATTGTAATTATTTTCATCATCTGATAAAGTATCAGAGTAAGGAAAAGCGCACAAAATTAGCTTTCCTATATTTAACTTGAATAAGGTGTTTACACCATCCATCTATGTCCTTTCTGGTAATACCAGTTATACCGATATTCTACTATTACCTAATAGCAAAACCATAGTAGAATATTTATTTAGGTTTGTGTTGGCAATTCTTTTAATCATTTGTTTAAAATTTATGTTATAATAACTATGATTGGTAAAACTATGGTACTAAGCTAAGGTAATTGAGTAAAATTGTTCCAAAGCCAGAGCCTAACTCGTCACAAAAGAATATTGATTACTACTTACTACCTACCAACTCATCAAAAAGATTACTGGTGCGAGCAACCTGGTTACTGACCTTGATATACTCAGAGATAGAAAGTGCCTCTTGGGCTTCACTCAATCTCTGTTCAAGCTCTTTGATTTGATTCAGTGCCAGTTCGTGGGTGTCACTGCTCTCTTGAAATGTTGACACTAGATGTTGTAGTTGACTGTGCTGGTCAATTAAGTCCATGTGTTGCATGTGTAGCTGAGACAGGTCATTCTTGAGGGAGGTGTTTTTAAAATAATGTTTTCCACTTCCACCTCGTTGTCTTCCCTTTCACGGAGCAGCTGTTTACACGTAGTTTCAGAAACCTCGAGCTTCATCAAGGTAGATCTTAGTTTTGCTTCCATCTCTTTTATTGTAGCACTGCGGGTCATGGTTTTCTTTGAAATGGTAGTCACCTGGAATGTGTAAAGTTATGCAGCTAAATAACAGTGTGAGAAAAGATGTTCCAATATTTAGATTAGTAGGAGGTAGAAGGGAAAAAAAATATTAAAGTAAGTGATAAGTAATCAAATGCTAAAAAATAGATTAAAAAATTAGTTAAAGTTATTAAGGAATGAGATGGAGATGTTAAATAGAAGTGAAGTTACAAGTTATACTGTTTTTATTGTAAAACACAAAGGAACTTAACTGACAATAACAAGTTTATGACACATGACAGAAGGCCAATTCTCGTAATTTAAAACGTTCTAAATCTAGTCGCAGTCTCATCTCAGCGACAAACAAATGTCAAAATGCAGGGAAATTAGAGGTATTTTTGACAGATTGAGACTGAGATCAGAATGTAAACGTTCATAAAATGACGAGAATTGCCCCTCAGGTTAGTTAATATGAATAAGCTCTAATGAACCTATTTTTGTGAGGTAAATTTTGTAGTGTTTATTGTTTGGGCAAATGTTTTCGTTAAAACCGTACTAATTTAACTAGTTAACCGTTTCGTATAAACCGTGCCAGTGTGTGATGGACGTAGCTCAGAGATCTGAGCAGTACTTTGTGATGTTCTGTGGTCTGTAAATACAAGCACTTAAATAAAACAAAATACTCCCCGAGATCGATGAAAGTTTGAAATCCGTCACCGTTGGTGCGTTGAGTTGACAGCCGGTTGTGAATCCTCTGTTTTTACGAAGTATTCGCGACAAAAAACACTCGATAATAACTGTTTAGAATACTTAATACCTAGGTT
Organism: Apamea epomidion; assembly: GCA_947507525.1. NCBI lineage: Eukaryota > Metazoa > Arthropoda > Insecta > Lepidoptera > Noctuidae > Apamea > Apamea epomidion. The sequence continues at coordinate 7,128,094 of OX382233.1, forward strand.
TGACTATATTACACTAATTTAACATATTTATAACACTTTTCGAACTTTCATTTTAAGAAGATCCTATTTATCTGAACACTTATTGTGCGTAATATCATAATATATTCACATCAATTTTATAAAGCCATAGTTATCTTTATACCACTTTTATGGAACAGTGAGCATTTTATTGGTGTATTTAATTTGATGGCATGCTCAATATTACAGCGACGTACCTACATTTTATCGTTTTCCGCAGTAAGGATACCTAATGGATCCTTACTTAACAATTTGGAAATTGGTCGTCTTCTTCACCTATAATCTACCTAAAATCGACGATATCAAATTATCTGCAATATAACCGTAACTGGAACTTATGCGAAGGTGGTCAAACGGTTCATACATTATTCAAACACTATGAACGCTACAGAGTTATTCACAAAGCAATTGCTACGAAGTTCGTAGCATCTTAGCTACGACTGCTACGCCGTAGCACTGTCGCTCCGCAATATCGGGCTACGTGATTTCTGTTTGAAAGCTGCAGTATTTCAATAATCAAAACCATTGCTCTTGAACTAAGTAGACACACTTTCGCATAACTTACACACAACTATAAGCAAAAAACACTTAGTAATGTGTTTATAATAGTTTAAATATACTACCGATCGATTCTGTAAAATCTCACCGTGAAAAGTTAAGTGAAGTGAGCTTAGAGTGAGCTGTTAATAGTGTCGATCCCTAACATTAGTTGGAATGACAGCTCACTCCACGCTCACTTCACTTAAGTTTTCACGGTGAGATGGTTACAGAATCGCACTGCTGAACTAGTTTATTGAATAAAGGTCAAATAGTTGAGCCGAAGTTGAGGTAAATAAAGTATGTTTAATGTCATGAGATTAATTTAAATTATTCGCTAATGTTACGTGAAGAGTGTTACCACAAAATCAAATTAAATGGTCGTCGGCGATGTGGCCGGCCGCTAGTGCGCGGTCTAAATGTGGTCTGTGTGAATAAACTATTCATTTTAGTACCACTTAGCGCCCGCCCACGTGTTTTCGTTGCGGTGTGGTTGTGACTATGGTACGTGTGGTTGATGTTTTTTCGGAGGACTGGTAGATTTTATAAAAAAAAACTAGATTTTGCCCGCTGCTTCGCCCGCGTGGTGGACAAAAAAAACCTATAAAAACCTTCTCCATGATAAAATACCACGTTTCATGTTAATCGGTTAAACGGTGTTGAATACAAAAACAAAAGGTCATTTTACGTCGAAGTACTCGTCCGCAGCGCCGTCATCCGGAAACGTAATTATAGTGAAACTTTTTTATTTTTTTATATGCCTATAATGTTCCCACTGTTGGGACACAGGCCTCCTCTCTGTGGGAGGGAGTGGGCCAGAACCACCACGCGGGCCCATTGCGGGTTGGTAGATGTCACATGTCTTGGAATTTTTGGTTCTAGGACATGCCGATTTCCTCACGCTATTTTCCTTTACCGTTGTGAGAGCAGTGATGATGAAATAATTGACAGAAAGTAAAGCGCCTATCTGGGTTCGAACCTACAAACTACAACTCGAAAGTCACGGCTGTTATCACTGGGTCACCACTGCTCTCCTGCTTTTTATACATATAGAAGATGATTACAAGGAAATAATTTGTAAGGGTCATGAAAACAATAAAACAAACGACTATTGTATATGATTTTATTCAAAATCGTATTGAATAAATTTTATAATGAGCATTTCCCGATACAATAACCAACGCGAATTTCATTAATTCATTAATATTTATGAGTTAAAATGCTTGTGAAAACCAAAAAAAAAAAAATTTTTTATCGTAATTATCGGACATATTTTAGAGCAATATAATATATTATTAATAATACCACATAATTATTTTTTTGTGTTACGTAGCAATAATTAAAATTTAACGAGCCTCTAAATATTTTTTTTAATTATCATGGCGGGATAGCTTATGTAAAATGCTGGTACTCAGCTGCATCCGGTTAGACTGGAAGCCGACCCCTACTTGTAGTATATAGTTGGGAAAAGGCAGTAGATAATGATGAATGAATATATTCTGAGGATACTCTTTGAGTTGAGTTTCATAGAAGTATTTTAAGAAAAACTGTGTTGAGAATCCAACCCAACACATTTTTGAATATAATATAATAATAGAATAGAATTTTATTTTGCAAATATGGGTTAAACATAATAATTCTTAAGATCACATTTAGCTCAGCCACATTTTACCACTCGGTATGCAAACATTTGAAATTATTTATATCACTATTATTACACTTGTTTAGATCAATTTATAAATATTTGTTTATTATTGTCATCAATTATTGATCATTAATTGCGTGCGGCCCGCATGCACAGGCAGCGGGATCAGCGCGTTATCGGCAAGCTGAGGCGCAGTGCGGCGGCGATATGGCTCCCAATGACCACACGTTTCTACGGACTCCACCGCTACGGACGATACTTCTAAAGTCTTAACTTAATTTATTGTTTGTCCGGGAAGTTTATATTGTTAATAAGAACGGCAATAAACCATTGCCATTGCGTCTAAAAGACATTCCACTCTTTCATTGCTCGCCGCGCTAACAAATGGCCTTTTTTGTTGTACATTTAACAGTTTAATTTATTGAACATTTTATGTCTAATTATCTATTACGTGTTGGTTACCATCAGTAACAGAAATTCAAGTGTTTAAATTCGGTATTCTAAAGATAAATTGAAATAGTTACAAGTTTTAGATTATCGTTTGTTCGATTATTATCATTTGTTTGTTTGTGTTTGATTGTTTGAGATATTAATGTAGACTTTAAGAAAATGTAAGGCACTGTTTTTGGCAAACAAACATTATCTCATCTTATAAAAAAAACCATAAGGCCGAAAACTATGGACAGACAGTGCAAATAGGTACTAAATGGTTACGCTCTGCAGGTCACACTATTACGCCATAACATGAATTTGTCGAATTTCAAGTTACTCAAAAAAGAAAAAAGGAAAATTTAAAATAGCCAACGGCGTGGAAACCCCCTTTTTTTTTTTTGAGGATGGGAAATCATCTAATGACCCCTCCCGCTCTGGGTGGAGCGGAAGGGAGTTTCAGACTCTTACTGACTAAAACCCACCCGTGTTCCTTCCTTAGCCCTTTATGTTCCAGGGCAGCGGTAACCCTTTTGGACGATCCCGCTACCCCGGCAGGCTTCGGCCCTATGGGGCCCCGTCACTTATGCTAACAACTCTTTGAGGCGCGCGTGGAACACATACGCGCCGTCCGGCACGGGCCTGGTCCTGATCAGACGGTGAGCTACCCATTGCTCTCCGCCCGCAGGCCCGCGCCTACGGTGGCCGGGAATCGTCACGCGGCTCCCGATGCCCGGAGCGTCTCCCGCGGCGGCTGAGGCGTGAGGATCTCTCCCTCACCCATCCCGCCACCTCCTTCGCTAGCATGACTGCTTCGCAGAAGGAGGTGACTGCCTTCCACTCCCTCTCGCCCCGGACCATGGCTTGAACCAGGGTCGGATGCGAGAGGTCGCCGTAGCGGGGCAGACCTCCACCGTAAGCGGGGCAGACCTCCACCGTAAGCGGGGCAGACCTCTCGCACCACCGTAGAAACCCCTTATCTCTAGGAACTTACCAAAAAAAAGCCCAGTGAAAATCCAAGCACTTCGAAGCATTCCACCTTTCAAGTATTTTTTGTCTAAATGCACTCGACGATAAATTTCCTGATTGAGTACTTTTGGGTAGGTGCACTATCAGCACCTCTGCCTAACCCATCGAGAAATACAGGCGTATAAAATAAATACACAAACATTTCGCCGAAAGTCCATTTAAAAAGGAGCCTTCAATCGTAATAAATTGCCAAATTATGTTAACCCAATCACGTAACGAAACCATTCATAAACGAAAATTAATTATTATTTTCATCACCATTTCGCAACAAACTGAAATCTAGGGTATTAATGACATTTCAAATTATCTCCTGAAGGCTTTTATATTCTGTTCTCATTACTAACTTATGTTATCTTAATGTACCGTCTTTGCTTGCGTCAGTAAGGGCGAATTTCACAATGGGACTGAACGCCATCAGCATTTCCAAACCGCATTCAAAAGCTGTCGGTGTCAATATTTCACGAAAATGATCACACTGACAGCACTCATTAACACTGCTCTGCTCTGTACTCAGCACTGATCACACTGAATGATCAGACTAAACCAGATTTAAATGTGATGATTTTCGGTTCCACTAGTGATTTCGCCCTAAGAGAATACTATTAAGAGAATACAAGACTGACCACAATGACTGACCACTAACAATTAAGAATGCAGTACCACGAACTAAATAAAATAAATAATTAAATGAGTTTTTTGGTATCCATAGCATCACGACTTGTGTCCCCGAAAGTTTAGACGTAATCAGAAGGCCAATTCTTGTAATTTAAAACGTTCAAAATCTAGTCGCAGTCTCATCTCGGCGACCAACAAATGTGAAAAACTTGTCAAAAATGTAGGGAAATGACAGGTATTTTTGACAGATTGAGATTAAGATCAGACTGTGAACGGTCTTAAAATTACGAGAATTGCCCCTCAGGTTTTATAGTATGAAAAAGCTCTAATGAACCTATTTTTGTGTAGTAAATTATGTAATGTTTACTGTCTGGGCGAAAATTCTCAACCTTATTTTGCTCATAATTATGAGTTTTTTTTTCAAGAGCTCCCCTATATTTTTTGCTTACTATCTGTCGCGAATCTGAAACAGTTATTGCCACGATTATATTTAAACGTGTAATATTGTACACCGTGTTCCGCACAATATACATAAACTTCGACCAGAGGGGCAATTCTCGTAATTTTAGGAAATTTCACAGTCTGATCTCAGTCTCAATCTGACATTACCTCTAATTTCTCTACATTTTGACATTTGTTTGTCGCTGAGATGAGACTGCGAAATAAGCATTTTTTATTATGGACACATAATGAATTCTTATTTTTTATTTTTGTTAATTTGCACACAAACTAAATACCTACCTTGACGTAAATCACCCGATATGCATGCCTCTTTATCTCTTTATCCGAAGCATTTGATAGATTTATCATTTTAATTGCACTAAGTGGTAACATAGGCCAACTTAAGACCCTTTCTTATTTATAGCTCAATTAAATTTCATTAAATGAAATTACAAATATCTTTGTAACAAAGCCTTTTTAAGTACTACTTCCTTTGTTAGATTTGATTTGTAAAAGCTATAGAAGCGTTTGCCAAAGTTTATGGATAACGTGGAGAACACGGTGTATAGTCGTAAGTTAGAATATATCATTTTCCCAGGATCTACTGCCCCCCTGAAAGTCTCAAACGCCTACGAGGGGGTGTTATCACCCACGTTAAAAACCTATAGGTTATACAGAGGTGTACCTATAATACACCCACATTTCGCTGTTGCATGTAATGGGGGGGCGAGCCTATTGCCATTGCCGGGCACAAATAGACTCAGGCTGCTACTGAGAAGGTCCAGGTGGAAAAACCTAATTTTGTAGGTCTAATTGCAATAATCAAGTTCTTAGTTACATTTTTAACTAATACCTTCACAATTGTAACATGTATTGTTGCAAAAACTATTATTCTATTCTATTAGAAGTATTTTCTTTTTAATTGTACAGATTGCACAGTGAGTTGAATTGCACATCAAGCTACTACAATCTGTCAAATTTCTTATCATTAGGTTCAAAGTTGATTGGGAAAATTTGACAGTTTCGGGTAACTTGGTGTGCTGGCGTCTGTATCATGTATTCTTGGACAAAAAAAAATATAGATTCTATTTCAAAGTATTTTCTTTGGGAAAACGTTACCAATTTCAGGTTTCACAAAATTATGTTTGTTTCCAAAAGAAATAAGAACAACTGTAGTGGTGGGCGACTTTATGGAAGAGCATTAAGAAAAAAACAAAAAGTAATTTGAACCTAAGTATTGAAATAAAAAACAAAAGCATAATGCAATAAATAGCAATATATATACACCACCACCACCACCAACCAACCACCAACCAACCAGCCAGGTTATGGCCGTTTTAACTATCGTTGAAGCTAAAATAATATAATATATTCTTTATCGAAATATGTAAAGAATATATTATATTATTTTAACTTGGATTGTAAGTAGTCCGAAGACTACTCACAATCCATATAGTATTAGTAATAATGACTTAAAAACTATGATCGTAAACTTTTACAAACTAAACAACAAAAAAATACGTGACCACACACGTTGGCACGTGCCTCCGTACCCAGTGCCTTAAAAAGGAGCTGCCCACTTTGTCTAATAATGTTTCAGTTTCAGTTAAGACACGCCCAATTTGATATTTCCTAAGGTGAGTAGATTCTTACGAAAACGCCCGTTTTACTATTCGGTTCTCAGAAGGCAACTTGTAAGCTTCGAAATCTACATTTTTGTCTGTGGTTTTTTATGGAAAGTTCTGTTCCGTCAATATTGTTGGAAATCTGTTTTCACTGATACTGGGCACCTAAATTTAATGCGTAAAAATTAAGCAGTTACAAAACAGAGCAGGGGTGGCCCAGTAGTAACGATCACGACTTATGAGTTGTAGGTCGTAGGTTCGAACCCAGACAAGCGCTTTACTTTGTGTAAATTATTTCATCACCACTGCTCTCAAAACGCTTAAGGAAAACATCGTAAGGTAGCTGTCTTAGAACGAAAAATTCGAAGACTTGTGACATCTACCAACCCGCACTGGGCCAGCGTGGTGGATTATGGCCTACTCCCTTTCACAGAGAGGAGGCCTGTGTCCCAGCAGTGGGAACATTATACGCTGATTATTTATAGTCTTTCTCAAGAATTGTGCTATTAAATGCAAAAAAAAAATGGGAATCCTACCGGTAGTTCCAGAGATTACCGCGTTCAAACAAACTCTTCAGCTTTATTATTAGATTTAGAACATAATAAAATTAAAGGAAACCTTTTTATACGGTGCCTTGTAAAACACTCTCGACAAAGGAGATAACGTTTTTCCGCTCGTCCCGGGAAACGTGATCTCGATTAGGACACTTAAAAATTTGTATTCTGGTTGAGTAAAAAGTTTTTAATTGTGTTAATTTTGAGTTCAGAAAGCTCCGAGCTTTGTTTTTCTTAATTACAAAAGAAAAACAAATAGGTCATTCTCTCATTAATTGTGAGAACGTTACTTACGTAAAAGGCAAATATGGATGTTTTTGTTCGCCCTTTTGAGAGTAGTGGTGATGAAATAATTTGCATAAAGGACAGGCCTGCCTAGGTTTACACCCACGGCCACTACTGCTTTTAGACGTTGCTTAATTTTTGCGTATTAATAACTACAGAATAAGTGCCTCGTTAGCCACTGGCCCAATCGCATTTGCAACTACTGGATTGCAGTGGGACTGTGCTTAATTAATATCATTAGGATCGTCCTTTCTTACTGGGCATAACATAACTAACAAAATGTGGGAGTACTTTTTACCTTTGCCTATCCTTTCGGGGAACACAAGAATGAAGTTATTGTGTACCTTTAATTCGAATTTTGGGGTAACACTGTAACAGGTGTTCTAACTTGGAATAAGGGTCACTGGAATATTACGAATCTTGGGACCCAAAGGAGCAGACTTATCGAATCTTCGGGTCGATTGATCACGGATGATATTGTAATTTATTTAAAGGTTCTGTTATACAGGGTGTACGTCTCTAAAAACTTACACAAATAAATAAAACACTTAAAAAATCTCGGTTGAGGAATTGAGGGTGTACTAAATTTACGTCTTCTTATGTCTATCTATATATTTATTTATATATACTTTATTACACCAGAAAAAAAAAACAAAAAAAAAATACAACTATCACTACAAAACATACAATGGGCGGCCTTATCCTTATACATATATATACCGGGTGGCAGGGACATCGACGTGCCACCTGTAACCATGAATTCAGCACATGAATTAAGACACGTAGATTTTTTTTTACGGTTATCAAAAAAAAATATTTGCTGTTTCATAGGAAAATGCAATACCTACGCGGTCAAAATGTATAGAATAGCTAACTTTTTTTTAATAACCGATGAAATGTGGGTGTTTAAAATCATGTGCTGAATCCATGGTAACAGGTTGCGCGTCGATGTCCCTGCCACCCTGTATAAAAAAAATATTAGAGGAAAACTGTAAATATTACCTGCTGTTGGCAGTTTTTCCACGTGCCCTTGCCTACCGACCTTGCGTTGTTTCCGAATTATTGTTTTCTATAATAGCATATTTGTTTATTATAGACAATTTAAGGTTTGTCTTAGTTAATTTTTTAATTTTCTTTATTTTTTTCCAATTTAAGTGTTAATTAACTAACTAACCACGCACTTAAAAAGGTAACATACTAAAGCACATTAAGCATAATTTAATTTGAGTAGACAAAGATAGTGACGCAACACTTTAAAAAAATCCTCCTATATATTATTTACTTTCGTCCATTTTGTATGAACTATCGCATAGTAATAAAAGCACCTGCCATCTAATCTCTTTACTACCCTTAGATGACTGGCAAAGAATGCCTAAGGCATTAAGTCCGCCTTTGTTCCTTTTTTGTGTACGAAAAGATTAAATAAATAAATTAATAGTAATGTAACATTAATGCAAGCCTTTAGCCTTCATCCTTCATCTATGCGGCTGACAGACCGTGTCTTTACGTCTTCTGGTGATTATGGCGTAAGGGGTGTCGGGAGGACACGGTGGAGCACACGGTGGAGGTCTGCCCCGCTTGGGCAGAGCACCGCCGTGTCCTCGTAGAGGCGATCGGCAGCGGCGGCGACCTCTCGCGTCCGGCCCTGGTGCAAGCCATGGTCCGGGGCGAGAGGGAGTGGGAGGCGGTCACCTCCTTCTGCGAAGCAGTCATGCTAGCGAAGGAGGTGGCGGGATGGGCGAGGGAGAGATCCTCACGCCTCAGCCGCCGAGGGAGACGCTCCGGGCGTCGGGAGCCGCGTGACGACTCCCGGCCACCGTAGGCGTGGGCCTGCGGGCGGAGAGCAATGGGTAGCTCTCCGTCCGATCAGGACCAGGCCCGTGCCGGACGGCGCGTAAGTGTTCCACGTGCGCCTCAAAGAGATGTCAGCGTAGTTGACGGGGCCCGACAGGGCCGAAGCCTGCCGGGGTAGCGGGATCGTCCGAAAGGGTTACCGCTGCCCTGGTACATAAAGGGCTAAGGAAGGAACACGGGTGGGTTTTAGTCAGTAAGAGTCAGACACTCCCTTCTGCTCCACCCAGAGCGGGAGGAGTCATTTGATGATTTCCCATCCACAAAAAAAAAAAAAAAAAAAAAAGGGGTGTCGGGATGCCGCCGGGGCTGCGGGTTGTTCGAAAGAGATACCGTGGCCCCTGGCACAGGCAACTGAAGGAACACGGGTGGGTTTTAGTCAGTAAAAGTCTGACACTCCCTTCTGTTCCGCCCAGAGCGGGAGGAGTCATTTGATGATTTCCCACAAAAAAAAAAAAAAAGCCTTCAGCTTAATTATCACTCTAATAGTTTTATTTATTCAGTTCTTATTCGCACCCACCAAGATAAGCGTGCAAGCCTCTAACGCAAATACACGCGTAGCAACTTGTGGATGAATCCTATAATTTCTAGTGCCATAGGTTTTATGTCGTGAAACAGCTTTCCTCCTCCAAGAAGAATGTTAATTTGTTTACTACAGTATAATTATCGTATTATGTTTTCATCAGATGCAGACATTTAATCAAGTCAGAGCGGGTTATGAAGGTTATTATAATCAAAATCTGTATATGACGTGGATGTCGAACCTCAGTAATTTGAAGCATGAATTTGATTCCCAAGTCTCGTGCCTATAATTCTACATTTATTATTAAGTAATACTCAGAACTGTGACTTCAAAGTAGGTATTGATTGGAAGTCAATTTGTGTTCTGTGCTCACGTGTAAGTCAGAAAATAACATTAGGTTCAGCCCAAACTTTACGCTTGCTGATAGCAACCGGCCACAAATAGTTAGTTGGCATTTTTCATACTTGTATAACTGTAGGGGTGCTACATTCGATTCGGCAGTATTAAAAGTTGTTTATTTATTTATTTGCATAAAACATGATATACGAAGGTGTTACATGCGTTAAGGATGAGATCATACATGTTTTGAGACTAAAGCATGCAAAATAGTTAACACAACATGTTCAAGGTATTACTTAATGCTATAAAAGTTATTATCATTTAGCCATTTAAACAAGTGAGTTTTAAACAGTCTGCTATTTAGTAATTTAAGTTTACATGGTAATTTGTTATAAATACGTACAGCCATAGCTACACAGCTTTTACTATATTTTGTTAATCGAGGGATTTCAACTAAAACAAGTCTAAATTTATCACGCCGATTCATAGAGCTTACATCTGCTGCTGTTCTGAATAGATCTTTATGTTTCCGTACATACATACATGTTTCATATATATATAGTGAGGGTAGTGGTAGCAGACTGAGTTTTTTAAATATTGGTCGACAAGATACGTCCGGTGAAATGCCCTGAATAGCTCGAACACATATCTTTTGAGCGATAAATGCTCTCGGTACTATTTCCCCATATAATTAGTCCATATCGCAGCGAGGACTCCACATATGCACGATAGGGCATTACAGCTATTTTAATGTTTGTAACATTTTTAATCCGTCTGTGTTAAACACGAAGTCGACTCGAAGCAATTATTACACGTATTCGGCTCGTACTGCTATTATCCAGTAACTGGGTTGTGGAGGTCAGATACAAAGTCGCTCCCTGTCAAATACTGGTATTCAGCTGCATCCGGTTAGACTGGAAGCCGACTCCAACATAGTTGGGAAAAGGCTAGGTAGATGATGATTCGGCTCCTACCCTCATCATTTCCGAAAAACGCCCGCTCCTAGGAAGACATAGGCCTCCACTGAGTGTAGCACCCAGAGGATTTCTCCAGCCTACACAAAGTCATCGGTCCACCTTGTTGGGTGGCCGTCCAACGCTATGCCTTCCAGTAGGTGGTCGCTACTCCAGAACCTGTCTTGCTTCGATAGGCAAGACAGGTTCTGGAGTGGTGGCCGAGCTGACCTACAAATGATTCAGCGATATGTGGCGATCCACATATCGCTGAATCATTTTTGGGTCAGCTCGGCACAAATTGAGCTAACCCGTGCGGCTTTCCGAATATCTATAGCAGTTGAATAGTCAGTGGTTGTCTATACGTTCCTCGGAACCGTCCCGAAATGTTTGTAAACCATGGCTAATTACAATGGACTAATATATTAGCCCTTTGCGCACCGGACGAACTAACTCATAAAGAGATACAACTGTTACAGCTCTGTTAGAGGTGGGATTACAGGCTTATGGTCCATTTCAGCCTTGCCTGTGGGATGGGTATAAACCTGCAATATAAAGAAAAAGAAATAAAGAAAAAGTATTTATTGCGACTCGCACAAGAAGATCATAAAACTAAACTAAACACAATCAAAAATAAAAAACCCAAATTATATAAAAAAAAGTAGATAACAGAACCAAATTATATATATTTAAGAAAAGTAGGTAACAAAACCAAATTATTTAAAAAATAAAGTAACAAAAAGAAAAATGAAACAGAAAGTCCTGCAAGGGGAGTATCTTGTCTTGCAGAGATTCATTATGTTGAGAGATGAGCCTACATACTTTTTTGCCAAACATAATCATTTGCTTTGCCTTTTTCCGACTATATTGACTATTGGCTTCCAGTCTAACCGGATGCAGCTGGATACCACTAATTAACATGGAGCAACTACCAATCTGACCTCCACAACCCAGTTACTGAGTATGCTTTTTGCCTCCCAAAAACATCAAATAAATTATCTAAATATAAGGTGTTCAGGAAACATATTTTTTCCACAGAAAACATCAAAGAGATTAATTATCTACATATGACGTGTTCACGAAAATCGCATGTAGAGCTTACTTTTAGTATTAGTAAATATAGAAAATTCGCTTCATAATATTAAAATGAGGAAGCGCTGCACGTTTTTTTGATTAACTTTACGCAACATTTAACTGCTGCTCGGAAAACTCATTAAGTAATCATTAATTTTCGAGTTCCGACGGGGACGTATGGACTAGGTGTACCTACCTATATATGTATTATACCTATATAGATTTTGCAGTAGTACGTTTACTGTAGAAGCAGTTTCTAATCATAAATATTTACTATCAATCAATCAATCAACTCAGCCCACTGCAGTCCATTGCTGTACATAGGCCTCTCAGGCTGCGCCACAACACCCAATCCTCCGCCTTCTGTGAGACACAGATCTACACAAACACAACCTTAGACACACACCCACACAGACACAGATTCGTAGTTAGGATCGTGTCTGTGTGGGTGTGTCTTACTATCCTACAGTACTACAGTACTGAGAGCAGTGGTGGCCCAGTGGCAACGACGGCGACTTGCGACTTCTAGGTCGTAGTTTTGAACCCAGACAGGCGCTTTACTTTGTGTTAATTATTTCATCACCACAGCTCTCAAAACGGTGAAGGGGTGAAGGAAAACATTGTGAGGAACCGGCTAGAACCAAACATTCGAAGACATGTGACACAACTCGCACTGAGCCCGCGTGGTGGATTACTGTCCACTCCCTCTCACAGAGAGGAGGCCTGTGTCCCAGCAGTGGGAATATTATAGGCTGATTATGCTATGTTACAGTAAAATTACCTTAATAATATTAGTTTGAATTTGGTTGTAATAACCTCACATTTATGTGACAGGAAATTCAATAAATTCACTGCAGGGAAATAATTAATGTTAGTATGTAACCTAATTTCAGGTGGAACGTCACAATTTCAACTAGTTTAATTATAAACATCCTTTGATCGTGTAGTTCCTAGAACAATGTACATCTTGGCTCCCGTACATAATTGTTCCGTACGCGAACGAAATCTTCAGCCGATAAATTACAATGACATATAGCAGCTGGTTAGATAAGATAATCCCTTTATCGTTAACTGTAGAATAGCTTACACTTATTTCTATTAAATCATTTACAGGAACTTTTGAATAGGCTATTTTCCTAAAAAATCTAATTAGTTCGTCAGTAAATATTGGATCCGTATTTTTTCTTTTGTCAATTATATAAAAAAATATGAAGATATCGCCCGTTAAAGTTCCGCGTGACGTCACTTGCCTGCGACATTTTTGGAAGCAAGTGACGACGAGAAAAAATACGTGTCCATTATTATTCGATAATCTAACTGACGAACTAAATATAATTATTATTTTTTTACCCAGGCAACTACCCTATTGTCAAAGGAACCGGCCGTACGTTTAATGTCTTTGGCCGTACAGAAAGATTAAGGTAGTGGCCTAGTCTAAAGCGTTCTTATGGAGAAGAACGGGTAAGAAACTCCATGGAAACTCTTTTAAATTATATTGTTATAAAGATTAGTTACATCATTAAAGTTCAATTTATAATTGTATGTGAGAACGATGTAAATAGACATGCACGTTAAAAGCGTAAAGGGTAACCATTGAAGATTGTCACTGAGCTGTGCGTCCCCATAGCACAGCATTTTGCTAAGTGAAAGCCTTCTTGTCACAGTCACGACATGCAGCTGTCAACCACTTTTTTCTGTGCTTCTAATTTAGTATCGTTGTTTGATTCCTTCCATAACCTCAGAGGGCTCGTCTAGTCCTGTATAGTACGTACTATGCTTACAGTAACTACGTAACTATGCTTATAGTACTACTTTGCTTACAGAGCCTATGCTATACCTACGATGTTCACAATACCTACTATGCTCACACGGGGCTAATACCTATGCCTACGGGGTTAAAACCAATTTAAGATGCTTTACTTTTTGTAAATATTTGCCTTTCGTTCGGCATATTTCACTTGAAGTGAAACAGGAACACAAAATTAATCATAAAATTAAAAAAATTAAAATTAGTAAGTAATCCAACGATGTTGGATTTCGGCACTCGGCATTTTTCACTCGTACACACAATGATCAAAAAAAAATGAAATTAAAGTAGCAGATGAACGTCGATTCCTTTAAAAATGTTGTCGTTGTCATGTGTCACATAGAATAAAACAAGAATGAACCTTGACTCTAGTTAAGCATATGATATCGGCTCAATAAGCGTAGCGTCTGAGATATTACAAAAAGAAATAAAATCAGATTATGAAATATCGGTACTATCGCCAAAACCTACATCTGACCATTTTGAAAACAAAACCTCGTGCACATTATGACCACTGCTGCGTCCGTAAGTAAAACAAAAGAGGATCCTTTTTAGGTCGACTAATAATAAGCTGCTGAATAGTCCTTACGGTGGTCAGATATAGATTTTGGCGATAGTACACTTTAAAATCCCCATATAGCTATGAAGGGCAGAGATCAAAAGCGTTACGAGTAAAGTTGACCTATATACGTTTCATTCTACCATCAAACTGGCTGCGACGCAATAAAGAGAGAGCAAACATTTTTGATGACTTTCTTTTTCCATATATCATGTTTGACGTGCTCAAAGACAAGACCTTGGAATGCATTCATAGATTCAGATGTTAAGAAACATGGATGCTTTGTTCAGTAAGGTGTTTGCAAACTGTAAATTCAGGCAACTCTTTATTAGTTGTTGTAATGGCAATATTCTATTTTTTTTGTTGTTTAAATTCGCTCTTAGCTCGTGGTTAAGCTACGGTTGCCAAGATTGGTCCGTGGATGGGTGACCATCTTTATATACCGAGACCCCTCCTTGCCTCGGAAAGCACGTTATGCCGTTGGCCCTGGCTGTCATTTTAGGATCTTTGACAGTCGTTACGGGTAGTCACAAGCCTGAAAGTCTGACAACCAGTCTTTCCAAGGGGTATCGTATTACTCAGTGACTGGGTTGTGGAGGTCAGGTAAGCAGTCGCTCCATACTAGTATTCAGCTGCATCCGGTTAGACTGGAAGCCGACCCCAACATAGTTGGGAAAATGCTAGGCAGATTGATTTATCTATTTGATAGACTCTTTTATTTGATCTTAGGTTGCGAACTGCGGGTTTATCCGCGTGTGTGAAGGAATTTACATCACTGTAATCAAATGGAACTGACTCGCCATGCTTATAAATAGGACTGTTGATTAACACGCTGTATACATTGACATTTGCTAGCATTAAGCATGTATTATTCACACGAATAAACAAAGAGATGTGAACGAACCAAAAAGAGTAGGTATGTAAGGATCGTAGCAGATGGCGTTTTGTAGTTTCTGCCTGCCCGCATGGGAAGAAGGCGTGAATTTATAGAGATATTAAAACGTAATAACAACAAGCAGGGGATCAGATCAGGGGATTCGGCCGGAATAACTCGTTTTAATCATGGTCTGGTAGTTTCAGTAATTTATGCGGCCTACTCAAAGGTCCTTTCTTTGGCATTATACAGGTCCAGTCAAACTGTGTGGTTCTTTCATCAACAGGCCATGTCAGACATCGATCTACTTGGTCTTTACATGATCTGACCAAGATTATGTCTGAACTTTAAAAGAGACTGTGACCTCCGAGTTTGTTTTGGCCTTTCTTCTCAGAGTAGTCAGATAGGAAACGGCGACCTCATCTAGTTTTTAGAATATGATTGACGTGTAAAAGTGTTGTACAGATGCCAGCACATCTAGCTACTATAATCTGTCTTTGATAGATTTTCAACTTTATCGCTAAAGCATTTAGGAACAAGGTTGATTGGGAAAATTTGACAGTTTCGGGTACCTTGGTGTGCTGGCGTCTCTACAAATCTACTTACAAAAATAAAATAATTTAATTTGTTTCGAAATTATAAAGTACGCCATATTTGAAGTTCTCTGTTTGTGTTGACTGTAGTACGATTAAATGAAATAAAAATATTTTTATTTAATCACACTAAAATGAAAAAAACCATACAAATTCAAATATATCTTAAATTCGCAAGATACATTCAATTTTATGATCCAAAACATTTTGCTAAGATAGCTAAGTTAAACTTTAAACGAACAAAAGCCAGACAGTTAAACAAACATTCAAGTTTTCAAGTTATATGGGGTTGCGTAAAATAAGTGTAGACATTACCATACCACGATCTAGTCTCAGATCCTTCAACTTTTTGCCACAGAATAGATAGGAACAGTATTTCACGAAGTGACACGCGCTTAACTTGCGGTAAACAAGTGTACAAACACGCTGTCTCAGCACACACACACAGGCACACTTCCGACTTAACAATAGTCTCTGACAGTACCGAGAGCACAAATTCACATTGTTATTATACACTTGGTAAACACAAGTAAAGCGCGCGTCGATTCAAGAGATAAAATACTGCACAGAAGGCCGGCTCCATACACGAGCATAAACGCACGCAGACACAGCAGCGCACGTAAGTTCCGCGAGCGCAATCGCATCCGGCATTTATTTGATAGTTTGTGATCTCTGTATATGTGACTTGTAATTCGACGTATTCCTTTCAGCGCGTGATAGTGTAACCCATTTGCAACAATTAAGCACCCCATAAAAGCTAGGCGAAAATGCACAGAATTCGATAAAAAACAATTTTTATGTTTTTTTTAAAGTTTCCCAGAATTTGTCTCGTAAAACTTGCTCATCGACGCGTCACATTTTGGACGTCACCATTTGCATAAAATTAGATTTTTTGTATTTTGTTTTGTTACACTTTCACGCTAAAATGTCTGAAGGGACTTCGATGAAATTAGGCTCATGGGTAGACCATATCCTGATATTTCCACGAGATTAAGACTTATGCAGGTGGAACCGCGGGACGCAGCTAAAATCGTATAATTTTACAGGATTCTAAATAGGTCTTAAGGTTTTCGGGAGTCGAGCGTGTTCAGTAAAACCTACTTGAACATATAAATTATTTGAATCATGCTGGCCACTTTGTATGTGTTCTAAACTCTTCTTCAATCCCTTAATCCCAGTTCTATTTGGGGTCGGGACTTCTTTTACAGCGGCGGCAGGACGATCTGTCCTAACAGTTAGGTTCTGCGCTTTCATCTCCCTCTCGATACTGGACCACCATGTCGCGGGGGTCTTCCTCTCCCCCCGGCGTTTTGTAGGGACATTCAGGACTGTTTTTACTGAAAAACCATCATCTCTGTATGTGGTCTATGTTTAGGCTCAACTGCTGCCTATTTACTAGCACCGTGTGCTACAGAAACACATTGCCTTAAAACTTTGGCAAGGCGCAATTACCGTGGCGTGTGAGTAATAAACTCCAAGGTACGTGTGACTTCGCATCTGGTCAACCGCACAAACAGTCGATATTTTTTGTGTCCTCTGTAATTTTTAATAAACCAAATTTCCAAAAGTTTCATTAAAGTAATCATTGAAGAAACCAAATTCCCATGATTCACTTCTTTATGTCGTAAAAGACAGTCTAAAACGACTTTTATTTATCTTCTTGTTCAATTTTGTTCCTTTTTAACCCCCGATGCAAAAACGACGGGGTGTTATAAGTTTGACGTCTCTCTCTCTCTCTCTCTCTCTGTGTGTGTGTGTGTGTGTGTGTATGTCTGTCTGTGGCATCGTAGCTCCCGAACAGACGTCCAAGATGGCCGCCGCCACAAAATGGCGGATTACATATTTTTTCACAACTCCCTCTATATGGGTATCAAATGAAAGGGCTTGACTAGTAGAATACTATACACTATGACAAACTTCAAATCCAAGATGGCCACTACCACAAAATGGCGAATTACAAAAAAACCTGATTAAATACCAAATTACCTGAATCTTAAAACGCAAGAAAATAAAAGAAATGAAATAACAAGGAGTCCCTACAAAAAGCATGAAATAAAAAATTAAATTAAAAATTAAAAAAACCGCCGACAACGTAAAACCCTATAAAAAGAAAAAAATAACCTTGAAATGATGACCCTACGTAAGTAAGTATGAAATTTTTTGATTAAATATTGTCCTGTCGCGACCGCTACTATTTTAAACTTTAACAGAAATTTTTTGAATGAGCAAATTGTGTTCCAGCTACTAATTTAATCATTAATCCATTAGTTATTTAAATACAACAACAATACAACAGCATTTTGTATCCGACAACCGTCTATGTGTGAGTGCGCCCCTTTTTTGTGATTTACCTTTCATGATGGAGAAAGTAATTACTCAACTTCCTTCGCTTTGAAGGCTGAGTAATTGTTGTTAAACGTGGACCCGACGACAGTTTATTGGTATGATCGAAATAGCCTCTTCGCTGTCGTTTATTAGATATCAGGGGCAAACCTGTGTTCAAGGCATATTGATGGAGGTTTAATTATAGTTAGACTTCTAAATGATGTAGAGGACACGGACAGAAATATCTCAGATTGTTTCAAATGTATGTCTCTGTGTTCGCAGTATTTTATTTATTTATTAAAACTTTATGCACAAGTAAAAAAATACTTTACAAAGGCAGATTTAATGCCTGAGGCCTTTCTACTAGTCAACCTTAGGGTGATGCAGAGACAAAACACGGCAGGTGCAACATACGGGATAAATAGCTAGGAAATCACTATAAAATACAAGCATAAATACTAAGAGATAGATAGATATTTTGTAGTTAGAGAATCCTATTCTTCCAGAGGAAAAACTTGGTTACCACAGAACCACTTCAAACGGAACTTTTACATTCAAATAGGTACAAGAAATTTGGACCTTTCCACGTAAGTGCAAACATTTGATGCGTGCTGCAATCGTAATCATCATTATAATAAATTCAGATAAAAGTTTTCACCACTGCTCTCATAAAGGTGAAGGAAAACATCCTGAGGGAACCGGCATGTCCTAGAACCAAAAATTTGAAGACACGTGAGATCAACCGACGAGGACAGGACCTGGGACGATCCTTGAGGCGGCGACCAGCCCGCCAGTTGATCGCGTCCCAAAGGGTCATGGCTATCCGGCTCATTAGAGGATACCGCACGGTCTCCGCTGAGGCGGCGAGCCTCCTAGCCGGATTGCCGCCATGGGATCTGGAGGCCAAAGTCCTCGCCCACATATGGGAGTGGCGAGAGGAGGCAAAACGCCGGGGCGTTGCTCCGCTGCCGCGAGAAATCACGGCACAGCGGACAGAGTTTCGGAGGGATCTCATAGCGGCATGGAGAGTGCGATTGTCGCAACCCAGCGCTGGGCACGCCACAATTGCGGCGATAAGTCCCCTCTTTGAGGAGTGGCTAGAGAGGCGCCACGGCGCCCTCACCTTCCGTCTGACGCAGGTCCTCACCGGACACGGTTGTTTCGGGAGGTTCCTGTTCAGGATAAGGCGGGAGGAAACGCCAGGGTGTCACCACTGTAGGGATCGCCCGGAGGACACGGTGGAGCATACGGTGGAGGTCTGCCCGGCTTGGGCGGGGCCCCGCCGTGTCCTCGTGGCAGCGATCGGCGGTGGCGACCTCTCGCGTCCGGCCCTCATACAGGCCATGGTACGGAGCGAGAGTGAATGGGAGGCCGTCACCTCCTTCTGCGAAGCAGTAATGCTCGCGAAGGAGGAGGCGGAGCGTGTGAGGGAGAGGCAATCGCTGCACCCTCGCGCGCCTAGCCGCCGCAGGAGACGCCCTGGACGGGAGTCAACAGCCGACTCCCGGCCACCGTAGGCGCGGGCTTGCGGGCGGCGAGCTATGGGCAGCTCGCCGCCCAGAAAAAAAAAAAAAAAAGGACAGGACCTGGGAAGACGTACCAAATTGGACCCCAACGGAACGGGACTGGTCCTGTGCCCACAGGCTAGTAACAGAAGACCGGTTAAAATGGGCTATCAACACCTTCCGGCCATACAAGTCCGCGGGACTGGATGGTATCTTCCCAGCCCTACTACAATGGGGGCTCGATTATATTATATTATGCCTGATGGAGATCTATCGGGCCTGCATAGCACTCAGACACATACCCTAGCCTGGCGCGAAGTGAAAGTCATCTTCATATCTAACCTAACCTAAAAAAAGAGGAAACTGGCTACAATATAACTTCGACGTTTCTTTGGCACCACCCTAAGCCTATCAACTGAAACCAAATAACTGGGCATCTTTTTGGACAAACAGCTGAATTGGGCAAAACACATCAACTACATCACCACAAAACCCAGCATATCCCTGTGGCAATGCAAAAGAATGCTTGGGAAAAATTGGGGGATTAGCCCCAAGGTCACCTACTGGCTTTTCACGACAGTTATCCGACCAATTATCACATACGGCAAACTAGTCTGGTGGCCCAAAACAGACCTACGGACAGCCCAAAGAAAAGCTGAAAAAGCTCGAAAAGCTGCAGCGATTTGCTTGTGTGGCAATCACTAGCTGCATGAGAACTACATTAAAGAAGGGATGCATCACGTCAAATCTAATACTAAAATGTCACAAGGCGCTTGAACAGGTAACTGTATCGGACCGCAACACAGTGACACTACAATGGATAAAAGGGCACAGTGGATCGCTAGGTAACGACGCGGCTGTTGAGCTGGCCAGAAGGGCATCCAGCACGTCAATCTATGGACCGGAATCAGTTGTGCCCAACCCCTTCAATCAACTACGCAGGTGGCTACAGAAGCACACCCACACACAAGCAGAGAACTGGTGGTCCTCATCACCGGGCTGCAGGCAGTCCAAGGAAGCCATGCCATCATCAGATGGCAAGCTAACCAAAAGATTACTACGCCTGGACAGGAAAGGTCTGCGCCTGATGACGGGGACCATCACGGGACACTGCTCACTAAATAAACACTTCCACACGATAGGCATAACGGACAGCCCCCTGTGCAGAACTTGCATGGCGGCTGATGAAACCGTCGCGCATATGCTCATTGAGTGCACAGGCGTCACCCAGATTAGGTTGGAAACCCTCGGGACACCCAGATCTTACACAGATGTTCTCAACAGACCAGAAGACTTAATAAACTTCTGGAGGCCTTCAACCAACATCTACCTCGGGTTGGTTGGAATAACCACCGACGGCCGTTGCCCACGCACAATGGTCCACCTGTAAGACTAAGTGCGGAAACCAAACCCGTAACATAGAAAAAAAAAACTCTTTATTAAACGCGATAAAAAAATGTACCCTCCTCTCCGAGCCAGTCAGTGTGAACTGACACTTACAAGGAATGCATCGTCCTATGTGTGTGACAGGACAGGCGCGCCCAAAAATGTTAAACGTGTTTTTAAAGACACCCGATTTCAGTAGTGCCATAATATTTTTGCACATTAAATTGCACACACCTTTCAGCACTGGGCTTAGCGTTGCCAATCCAAAAGTGCGCTTGTGTCTTGTCATTACATTTAGGTGTCGTCCAGTCTTGCTGTAAACAGGCATTGTCTACTAATTTCTAAAAGGCTAATCAACAATCACGCCATAATGAAACTCATATCAAGTGATTTGATTGGCTATTGTTATTTCAGTCAATCAACCACGGTTGTTTACGACACGAGTATGGGACTGTTAGTTAATTTTCTTGTTGATTGTTTGTTTTACTATCAGCAACATTAGCTGCTACTCCTACATGTTTTAGCTTTATAAAGCACTAGCTGGGCCCGTGGGTTCACCCGCATAAGTTTCGATCCCGTGGGAGTATTAGAAGGCCAATTCTCGTAATTTAAAACGTTCAAAATCTAGTCGCAGTCTCATCTCAGCGACAAACAAATGTCAAAAATTTGTCAAAATGTAGGGAAATTAGAAGTATTTTTTGACAGATTGAGACTGAGATTAGACTGTGAACGTTTTTAAAATTATGAGAATTGCCCCTCTGGATAAAAAGTATCCTATATGTTAATCCTGGTTATAAACCATCAGTGTGCCAAATTTCATCCAAATCCGTTCAGAAGTTTTTGCGTGAAAGAGTAACTAATATTCATCCATCCATCCATCCATCCGTCCATCCATCCATCCATCCGCCCATCCATCCATCCATCCATCCACACAAACTTTCACGTTTATAATATTATTATAATTATATTAAATTAGGAAATTGGATTAGTAGGAAGTAGGATTTTTAGGATTAGTAGGATTACTTCAGAAAGGCTGAAGGCTGCATCTGGTTAGCCTAGAAGCCGACCCCGACATAGCTGTTGGGTAAAGGCTAGGCTAGGATGATGACGTCAGAAATACAGATTTTTCATTCGACAGATAAAATTTATCTGAAGAAAAAATATGGAGGGTTGACATTTATTACGATGCCTGTTACTTGGTTGCCACGGAGGAACTTTTAAATAAACTTGAGCGTTTGCAAAATATCTGTATTCGTTTTGTTTTTAACCTTAAAAAGTGAGATCATGTCTCCAACTTTCGCAAGATACTCAAGTGGCTCCCCATTCGACTTCGCAGGAACTCTCGGATATTGTGTTTGCTATTCAATCTCCTTCACAATCACATCAACACTATCCTATCTGCGGGAGCGTTTTTCCTACGCCCGTCCTTCAGATGCACCTTGCAGGTTGAATCTTAAAAACCTTCTCAAGTCCCCTCCCCACTCCACCGACTTCTACTCCTATTCCTTCACAGTGCACGCGATGCGATTGTGGAATTCCCTACTGCCTGACAATAAGGACTGCAAAACTGTTGCAGTTTTTAAAAGAAGAGTGAAAGAACACTATCTGTCCACTTCATCATAGTTGTGTATGTATTTATTATTTTGAGTATGATATAATTATTACCATTCTAGTAATATTTATTTTACAAGTATTTATGTATGTTTATTTATATGTATGTTAGTATATTCTCGTAATATTTGTTTAGCTTTTAAGTGGATTGTTTTTTGATTCTATGCATTATTTTTTGTCTCCTTTGCTCTACCACACGCTGTCTACATCTCTGTATCTATTGTCCTATATTAGGTATGCTGGAAGAGATTTCTTATGAAATAAGCAATCACCTCTGTACCTATTTTTTCTGTTCTGTTTTTCATTGTCTGTTTATATATATGTGTGAACATAAATGGTAAAATAAATAAATATTTTCTATACAAAGTCATCCCAGTTATCACAGTTCGATTCCCGTAATTTTAAGGACGGTCACACTCTAATCTCGGTCTCAATCTGTCATAAATACCTCTAATTTTCCTACATTTTTGGTTTTCGACATTCATTGTCGCTGAGACGGTTCCGACTAGATTTAGAACGTTTTTTGATACGGGAATTGGTGTTCTGAAGATTGAAAAAACGGCCCTCATCATCATCTGCCTAGTAGAACCGTCTAACCGGATGCAGCTGAATACCAGTATTTTACACGGAGCGACTGCCTATCTGACCTCCATAACCCACTTACTGGATAATAACTTGGTAAGACTGGTTATTGATTAAAAAAACGGCGCTAAGTATGTGAAAACGTGTCTTCTGACACCAGGTCGTAGTTCAAGTAGGAAGGTTCACAATAACAACATGACACGTTTCTCGATTTGTCGGTACGCGAGATATTCAAGAACGCAATACTGACACGATAGTAAGGTATGTCGAGCACGTAATGCATTTATTTACGACTAGCTGTGCCTACGACTTAAGTTGTTCGCGTGCATGTCGGAAAACAGCGTTTTATTTTTTCGCGGTACCCTAAATCTTTTTCTAAAATAAAATTAACCTAAAATACTCTTCATCACATCAGCTTTCTGTCAGTGAAAGTCGTCAAAATCGGTACAGTCGTTTTATCAAACAGACAGACGAACAGACAGAAACTTATAGGTACATACACGTACATTTTATATAAATATATACGTATACTTTAGGTAAATACTTTCATATGCATTTAGTTAAAAGCTGTTATTTTGACATTGCAAACAGACACTTCCATTTTATTTATTTGTGTATAGATGTTAGAGTAGTTGCTTCTGTGGTTTATTTTAAGCCCGTTTAACACGATCTTAGCCACTTATTACTTCTCTAACTCACTCAAGCCCATTCCGAGCAAAACCCAGTCTTGCATATTTCATCTCCGCAATAGAGAGGCGGGTCGCAAACTTAACATCGTTTGGGATGGGGTGTCCATCGAACACAGCAACTCCCCTAAATATCTTGGTGTTACCCTGGACAGGTCTTTAACATTCGGCAAAAACTGCAAGAATATCAAGCAGAAGGTGCACACTCGCAACAGTCTTCTCCGTCGACTAGTCTCATCGAAGTGGGGTGCTTCACCTGACTGTGCTATCTTTTTCTGCGGGAGAATTCGCGTGCCCCGTGTAGAGTTGTTCCGCCCATGCTAAGCTAGTGGATACAGCTTTGAATAAAACGTGCCGAATAATCACTGGTTGCCTAAAACCGACCCCGGTACAAATGCTGTATCCACTGGCAGGAATAGCGCCACCAGTGGTTCGTAGAGCGGTGGCAGGTTCCAGCGAAAGAGCCATAATGGTTTCCGACACACGACACCCTTGGCACGACAACAAAGTCTTAAAAGTCGAAACAGTTTTTTAAAGTGTGTCGTCCCACTCACTGGCGAATGATCGCAAGAAAGACTGAAGCAGTGGCGAGACTGTGCTTCCTTACCCAAACCTTTCGTCCCACCCGCTGAAAACTTCCCACCTGGCCATGAGTTACTTTGGGTACCCTGGAAGTCTTTAAATAGACTCCGGACCCCAGTTGGCTGAAGTAAGGATAACCTGTTCAGGTGGTGACTCATAGACGACTCCGCCTTGGAGTGTAAATGTGGTGCTGTTCCATAAACGATTGGACTCAGTGTCAATACTCCACAACAATGATGCTACTGACAGCTCTAAAACGCAGTTTAGCTGTGTTGATCGCGTTGAGTTTCATTGGGGAAATCTCAAGCTCAGTAATATTCAACGATTTTCTCCTAAATTTAAACTATGAGACGTTATGCAGATAGTTGCTGCGGAGATAGTATAATCAGCCCATAAAGTTCCTACTGCTGGTAATAATTATATCGTTCAAGGGTAATTCTATATACCGTACGGGACTCGGGATACAGGCCTCCTCTCTGTGAGAGGAAGTGGACCATAATCCGCGCAACACACGCGGGGCCAGTGCGGATTGATCTTTGTAGTTTAGTAGTACTGGCCTAAACTAGGATCAAAAGCAAGCTCATGGGGTCTGTGACCACTTTATTCTATTGGCACGAAGTCCCATCAGGACAACCTGTCGACATCAAGTCGGAATCGGGTAATAGGCCAAGTCAAACCATTGCTACGGTTTTGTGGGGGTTAGTTTATAAGTTATTTACGAGTAGCATGCTGTGAACTTATAATAAGTAAATAATAATAAAGTCATAATAGTTATCAGAAAAATATAAAAAAAAATTATCTAAGTTGTGTATTTCAAAAATTATTAGCATTTCAAAAAAAAATCCAGAAAGTGCACCCTGAGACAGCCTTTTCACTCCTGTTGCTACATCTTAACTTTAAAAGAAAACAAATTGTTGGGAGATCCTGAATAATGTTTCTGTAAAACTTGCCTAAAATTGAAATTGCTCCACCTTGGAAGAAAATGTCATTTTTTGCCTAATCAAATACTCAAAATTAACGACCCAACTGACTGAATATACTGAAAAAAAAAATGTAGGTACTGTGCGAGTTTTTTTTTTTTTTTTTTAAGTCTATTTTTCTGACAACTATGACTATGTTACCCGATTCGAAGTTAAACACAAGTTTTGAGGTTTTAGGGTTTCAATTTTTTTTGTTGGTTTTCAATTACATAATTTAAAAATCTAACAGTCTTAAAATATGTACAAGTATATAAAAAGGAGGGGAAATACCCAAAGGGCATCCAAACATTCGTCCGCATCGCTATCAATAGGAAACGTGCCCAAAAGGCTGGCAGCATTGCCACATTGTATAGCAATGCTGATTCTTTTGCCAAAAAATAGGCCAGCCCCCTGGTCACGTGAAGAGTCGACCAACCGCGTGGCGATGTCTCGAAATACTAAGTGGGAACTCGGACCCCATGGCCCTAGAGTTTCAACCCTAAACGGCTCGAACATATAAGTTCCAAAGAGATTGGAGTATTTGCGCCGTTTGAGGTTTTCCGCACCTGCAGCAGCAGGAAATATTTATATTTATTGAATTGGGATAATTTGGGCCGAATTCTAAGCACATACGAAATTATGTTATAGTGTCTACGTGATGTTCACCAAAAGCAATTTTGTATTTCCATTTAGTAAAATAGATTTTAGAGTCGTTATTTCCACTCTACAATGATTGTAATCAGGTAAAATAAAGTTACATTTACGTCCAAAATATGTTTGCTACCTTAAGGGCTGTTTTTGCCTGCTCATTGCACGATAAATTGTGCTTTACCAACTCAGCATTATATAGGTACTTGGTCGTTTTTTTTTTCAGCTTTGGCAACTGAACCGTGTCGACTATTTTGCCAGCGTCCACTTCGTCGTTATGTCAATACCGTTGAATGACATTCAGCCGTTTTCTCTAAACATGACCAAATGAAAAAATTCAATGTCAAAATGTCAGACCGAATGAAAAAATTTACACTGACAGACAATTAAAAAAAACTGAAACGTATTTCATGAAATGGCCATTAAAAAGGTTTGAAGTTGATGTCAGCATTGGTAAACGTTGTATGCTATTTTGATATTTGTTTTCAAGTTGTTAAAGTTTACTATGCAAACAGACTGCTCAGTGCCGTAGCTTCAAAAGTTATGTGTGCTGACTTGATAAAGGAAATAATTTGAAAACTGTTGAAGACATAAAATACTAGACTGCACTTCAAGGTAAAGTTGTCAAAAAATAAAAGGCCCGTTTTGACATTGGCAGTTCTAGTAGTTAATAAAGATCAAATTCGTAAAACATGTATTCGTTTGTATGAAACTGACAGGTGTCAAGAACGCGTTCTCAAATGTCAAAACGGGCCTTTTATTTTTTGACAACTTTAACTTCCAATATTATTTGGTTTGGGTAGCAAACAAAAGCAATACAAATATCCAATAACAGTTTCCGTTTCAGGGTTTTTATTTAGTACTAACTTATGCCTGCGACTTCGTCTGCGTGAAAGGACCATGGGACTTAGCGTCCCCAAAATTTAAACTGAGTCAACAGACTTGAGCAGTATCTCATTTAAAAGGTTTTGACTTACTGATCATTCTTTACTATAGCGACGACCGTCATAAGTATGGGGTTTTAAGGGAAAACAAGAAAATGTGGTCATATTTTGTACTAGACAACAAGTTTGATCACAAAATTTAAAATCGAATAATGCTGGCTACCTCCGAGAGACACTGGTGTGATGTTAGAATAGAATAGAATAGAATACTCTTTATTGTACACCATACAAATTACAGAACATAAATATATACAATTTTACAAAGGGTGACACAATGGGCGGTCTTATCGCTAGGAGCGATCTTTTAAAGACAACCTTTATGTTATGTGATGTATTCCACGTCTATGTGGGGAATCATTAAATACCTAACTTGCGTAAAGTCTATGAGTCTTGTCTCTGCCCTTCCGTTAGAGGATTACAGGCTTAAGGATATTGTAGGAATAGAATAGGTTAATCCTCCCTTCTCGCTGTGATGGTTTCCTCCTTTATAAGTAGGTGTGATTCTGGGCGATGTAATGAAAGTCTTCTGGTAAGTATTGTAGCTAGCTTATAGTACATTCCAAAGCGGTACACAGATATTACGAAAGCACAAGCAGAACGGAGGATTGAGAAGAACAGATATGTTAAAAGTATAGTCACGAAGTTCACAAGCACAGGTGTCGAAAGTGAATGTATACATGAGTTTTGGATAGTACAGTAAAATTCTAATCGCAGTATAGCTAATTGCAAAATTACTTTTAGTATAAACCATAAGCGGGTATAAGCAGAGCGGCGTGCGCTCCGCGTCGAGAGTAGATCAAGCGTATTATAAAGTGCTCTGTGAGATCAAGACTGGTGTGTGGCGTGCGCGCGCGCCTGCGTCAGGCGTACAAGAAACGGGTTTATAGAATATATAGGGCTATAATTATATTATGGTGCTTTTCCACTGAGCCACAGCCGGCCGAAGTTCCGACACAAAATATGATTGTGTAAATAATAAGTTATAATTATTAATGTAAATACTATGTATAATTGTGTGTATATTTGTAAATTGTGTGTATACATATGTGTATATGTCGCTACAATATGTTATGTTTTAAGTTGTATATTATATTATTTGGCTATCATTGTGTTAGATTTCTTTCATTAAGACGAAAAATACAGTTCATGTACCAACCTATGTAGCTACCTATTATAGAGGTGTACCTGCCCACTCCTCCCTTCAAGGAACACTAGTGTGATATAATATACAGGC
Source organism: Apamea epomidion (assembly GCA_947507525.1). Classification (NCBI taxonomy): domain Eukaryota; kingdom Metazoa; phylum Arthropoda; class Insecta; order Lepidoptera; family Noctuidae; genus Apamea; species Apamea epomidion. Next base: position 7,156,307 of record OX382233.1, read on the forward strand.
TGATTTTTTAAAGACCAGCCAAATTTAAGGATGTGGTACAGACCATCAAGCTGAACAACTTTCTCCATGGGACCAACATCGTAATCGCGAATAAAAATTCAGCCGTCCCATACATTTAGGTCGAGTAGGTATTGAAGTTTTCTATGGGACAGTTGATAAAATTTTCGCGAGTACGCTATTTGTCCCATGGAGAAAGTTGTTCAGTTTGATGGTCTGTACCACATCCTTAAATTTGGCTGGTCTTTAAAAAATCAGCCTGTATAATAAGTAAAATTAATAGAAAAGATTACATCGCAAAATATAACATAAATTGTGAATGTTCCACACACTTCTACCTACTCCATCGTGGAACAAAGGTCTGAAGTTTTGTTGTTTTACATAACATACATGTATAACTGCCGCGACTTAGGAGTTGTAGGTTCGAACCCAGACAGGCGCTTTACTTTGTGTAAATTATTTCATCACCACTGCTCTCTAAACGGCGAAGGAAAACATCGTGAGGAAACCGGCATGTCCTAGAACTAAAAATTTCGAAGACATGTGACATCTACCAACCCGCACTGGGCCCGCGTGGTGGATTAAGGCCCACTCCTTCTCACAGAAAGGAGGCCTGTGTCCCAGCAGTGGGAACATTATAGGCTGAATATGTTGTTTTATGTTCCATAGTATATAAGTTTAATGTTTTATCTCTTTTATTCTGACTAAAAATAGAAAACAAACATCCATATTTTTGTTAGCTAAATTAAACTGAAATATGATTTCTTCAGGAAACCCCATATACAACGTTAAATTTTGATCGTTTTAATCCTTAAAAGGGGTCATTGTACTCATACATTATGTAGAGTTATGCGAACATAAATCTATGGATCAACTGATTTTTTTTCACGATTTCAGGGTTGGTCCCGTAGTAAAAGTTGTTCATAATGATGAGTATAATGACCCCTTTTAAGGATTAAAACGATCAAAATTTTACGGTTTAACGGTGAATTGATACAAACGGTTTGTTATTTTGTAGCCCGTGACAAAAAATATGAGACAAAAATGATGTCTGTTGGATCAAAAAAAAATTGGGGACGGGGCCTATACTTTAGTCCATCGTCCTTTCTTTTCTTGTTCTCCCAACCTATTCTGTCGCATCGCGTCACATGCCTTTTGTTTTCGCTTATAGTTCTGTTTAACTTTTTTTATTTTTGCTCGGCTTCTATGGGACCTGGCGTGATGTTAAATAGCCCAAAGCCTTCCTCAAGAATTGAGCTATCAATTGCTAAAAGAATTCCGACTCCGAATCCGACTGGTAGTTCCAGAGATTAGCGCGTTCAAACAAATTCTTCAGCTTTATGATGAGTATAGATTTGACATTCTTATATTCTCGTTCTTAGCACGCTGTATCGAATATATTAAATAGGTACTCTTTTTTCTGAAAAGGTTGTAAGAACAGACTTTATTTTTATTTAACGATACTTAAGAGAGGCTCAGTAATAACACTGTTGTTATAATAAAAAGCGAATAAAATTCGGAGGTGTATTTTAATGCTGCAATAAAAACATGTATTTATTACGATGTTCAAAAATAAAGCTAAGATGTAGCCTAATGCATTCACTTTGAAGATTGGCTTTCAGAATATCAAGGCTATCCTTTCAAAGCTTGACTTAACTTCACATCTGTAAATATATTTTTTAACTTTAAATTCATATAGGTACTCATGAAGTAAACTTATAGAATAGCATTAACAGCTTATTATATTCCTATGAGATCGATTCCTAGGTCGGATAAAGTGTTCTTGGGTTTTTCTATCAGGCATAATCAGCCTATATATCCCACTGCTGGGACACAGACCCCTAATCTGTGAGAGGGAGTGGGCCATAATCCACTACGCGGGTCCAGTGCGGGTTGGTACATGTCAAATGTCTTCGAATTTTTGGTTTTAGGACATTCCGGTTTCTTCACGATGTTTTCCTTCATCGTTTTGGTGCAGTGATGATTCAATAATTTATAAAAAAGTAAATTGCCTGCTTGGGTTCGAACATAATTATAACCTACAACCCGTAAGGGCCGGTTGTTTCAAACGGTTGGTTAACGTAACATACATACGTGCAGTCACCAAAGGAGATAAGTAACCAGGGTCGTCTGATATACATAGTTGAAGTTTAGTAAGAAACGGATGGTTTCGAATGAAATTTAAGTTGATAAATTAACTGTTTGTTTTCTATTAATTAAATTAAAATTTATTCGAAATGATCCATCGGTTTCTTACAAAACTTCAACTATATCCGACGACCCTGGTTACTAATCTCCTTTGGTGATCGTACATACGTCAAATAATAACTCTAAATCCATAATTTTGTGAATCAGCGCTTTTTCTGGTTTGACGACAATTAGCGCCATTTTTGACGCACATGGGTGCGTCAAGTGGACCTGAAACAACCCGCCCTTAGTTGCGGCCGTTACCAGCAGTGGGAAAATTAATAGGCTGATTATTCTATTTACAGAAAACTGTAACTTTTATAGTATAGATGACCTTGTATTTGCTTCATCACTTTTGACAAGAATTCTCACTAAATTGAAACTTCTTTAAGGGTGAAACTGTTTAACTGTCGCATAGACAAAAACAGCTTGTCATTTTACGACGTGCAAGTAAAATTCAACCTTAGGGTGATAAAGCAGAACGAGGTCATTCACTAAATGAATTTAATAAAGACTCGGCGAACGGAGAAGAAAAAATATATGCAGGAAAATAATTTTTTCGCTCGAGGACGAAAAGTTAAACACCAAGTTTTTTCTGTACCGACTCTTTCTTAGACGAAGAATGTTTAAGACACTTATATTAATTCCGTTCAAACTTTCGAGAATGATCAATTATTCTAAGTTCGGTATTTTCCTCGATATAATGAGCTCAGAAGTTTCTTGGAAACATAATAATCATAAGGGTTGTTTGATAAGTCCACAAATAAACACGATGAAGTCTTCTCTTCAAACTTATACTATTATAAATAGACGAACTTTCGTTAAGTCACCCCTTGACTTAACGAAAGTTCGTCTATTTATAATAGTATTAGTATAGTCTTGATATGTATTGGTTCAGTATAGACAAGGCGTTGGTGTCTCGCGAATTTCACGACTGTACTAATTTATATGTATGTTCAAATTTTATTTATGTTTCAAATTGACATTATTTCAAGTCAAACAAATATCAACTTTATTTTTATGGTGATTAAGGTGATTTCAAGGTGACTAGCGATATTCAAAAATTTACAAAAATGTTTGAAGTTGTAGCGTAAACTGAACTTTATTGTGTAGGAATTAACTAGGAATAAACTCATATCTGTTTACATTTTTGACGAATATGTCGTAATTTTATTTTTAGGTGTAGTCCGTTCAGTGTTATTTTACCATTGATTTTATATTACTGACAAATCACAGTGATCCTTATTTTCGTTACAATAAGGTTTTTGTTGGTTTGCTGCTACTGACAAGTCTGCCAATATCACAGTGATTTTTATTCCTGTTACAATAAGGTTAATGTTGGGTTGCTGTTTTCAGAGGTAACTGTGAACGGACTGTAGTCAAGACAACACTTCAAAATATCGTCGCCTTAGAGGGTAATGGAACTACACTTCTGAGTTATGAACGTTTAAAAAATATATGTTGCGCGTAAGAACAGTTAGTTTAACATAAATCAGCGTCATATTTTAGTAAAGAGTTCAAATTTTCACACTAGATTATTAAAACGTGTTTACCATTGAATGCTACAATTTAAAAATATTATAGATACTGACTTCGAATATATGTCGATGGTTATAAGAGTAGGGGAAGACCAAAGAAACGACGGATGGACTGTGTGAATGATGATATGGTTACAAAGGGGGTGACTGTCGAGATAACCACTAATAGAGAAGTATAGAAGAAAAAGACACGCTGATGACCCCAAATAAATTGGGATACCTGAGGACAGGAGAATGATGACTGACTTGAAATATAATAAATGTATTGTTTTTATTCGATTAGTTTCGGAGTAATGTGATAAAAATCGAAAAACGTGCGATGGCGTCACTGAAACGCTTAACAGCCTCAACCAACATCGTAAACACGAAAAAATAATTAGCTGATAGATAGATAGATCATTAATTTGTTCAAAACATAAGTATGCACACACATGGCATGCAAGATGTTACATAAAATTAAAGCACAGTCCCAGCGCTGTCCCATACATTTTAGTCAAGTATTATGGTTAGAAAGGGAGTGACAACCGAGATGAACTAATAGATACATGTTGCGCCAACCCCAATTAAATTAGGATAAACGCAGGAGAATGATGATTTATGGGTGTGCTATGGACCGTTAAACTAAATAATTTTCTCCATTAGATGAAAAATAATACCCATAACCTATTAATACCACCCAAATAGGATCAAAGCCCTAATTACCCCCCAGAGCTGTCACCTACCCATATCTCGCAACACAGTCACTAAAACTGAACAGTCGCTAATCACATCTACACCCTCACTCACAATCATTCTCAATTCGCACAGTCATGCATACACCTCATACACACTCATATCATTTTAATCAATACACTTGGATATTTCTACTCTTTGTATTATTATTTTTATTTAGTGGATGTTTTTGTTATTTGTACTTTTTTCGATTTATCAGTTATTGTTATCTCCTGGTCATGTCGACAAAAATCTTACCGAGGTGAGGGTCCTGGTGACCTGTAACACAGGTTTTATTCGTAAAACCTACTTCAGGCACCAGTCTCTCACAAAGGTGGAAAAAGTTTTACAGTATTAAGTTTGCATTATTTTTAAGACCACTTTTTGTGAGGAGAGAATAAATGATGTATTATTATTTCCTTTATTTTAATGTAATCATATAAATTATATTTTTAAATATTAGAATATAAAAAGTATAAAAACATTTAAAAATATAAAAAATAGTAGCCCATCGGTATCAGGAACAGGGTCCAAGCTACCGGTGGTCAAGGCTCCAGAGAGAGGAACCTTCTGACAATGCCAGCCGTGTCCAGAAGTACCGCTTTCTGAATCAAGCCCTTGATCCAGCTGCCCAACGAGAGCCTCCACAGGTGTTGGTCGAGGCTCTTGGCTATTAAGCCATTGGCTGTCACGACTATCGTTAACTTATTATTATTATTATAATAATCAACTGTCGTATTGAAGTTTTTATGACAGTTGATTATTTTTTATTTGGGGTTGGCGTAAATGTCTTTTTCTTCCATACTTCTCTATTAGTCGTCATCTCGGCAGTTACCCGTCGGTAGTACGGAACCCTATAAATGAATAATGACCTTAATTAATTCAGCCTTTTGTCACAATACCTCGTAGCATAACAAACATGCGGTTGATTACGGATTAATCAATACTGTATTTTATGGTATGTTAATATGTGGCATGTGATTGCTGCAGTTTCAATATTCAGCACCTCAATTGCGTAATGTATTTTTATCACACGAAGTGACACGCGCTTTACTTGTGGTAACCCAGTGTACAAACACGCTGTGAATGTGTGCGTGAAGACGAGTAGCGTCGACACATAACATACACACACACACACTTCCGACTTCGCCCGTGTCTCGGACGGTACCAAGAGCTCCTGCGCTTACACTAACATTCCCAGCGTGTTGGTACACTAACTACCATAAGTAAAGTGACTGTCGCTTATCAGTGGGGCAATTCTCGTTATTTTAAGACCGTTCACAGCCTGATCTCAGTCTCAATCTGTCAAAAAATACTTCTAATTTCCCTACATGTTGACAAGTTTTTGACATTTGTTTGTCGCTGAGATGAGACGGCCACTAGATTTTGAACGTTTTAAATTACGACAATTGGCCTTCTAATCTGTGGTCGCTTCGTGAGATAAAAATATTGTAACACACTTTCTTTCACAATCCGAAGGACTTTGAAGGGTATTCCTAATCTCTATTCTCTATAGAGCAATCTATGTTTGAAAAGTTCGTCTGCTCGACAGCGTAAATAATACAATGACTGTTGTCGAATTGTCAAAATGAAATTCATTGCAATTGTTTCGCAACTATCCCGCAGTTTTACCGTGTTTAAGTTTCTAGGAGTATCGGCCTGAACTGAGATACATAAATATAATATCAATATCCGGACTCCTGAACAATCGATTAAAAATGGTTCGAATTTACATTACGTTTGCTCCGCGTGTTTGTGCAAATACAAACAGTGTCTGGATTTAACAAACCCGCGATAGTACTTACAAAACAAAAGAATTTGTTATTTAACAGTCATTTGAGTGGTAAAAAAGGGTAAAACGGTCTAAGTTAAATTGACGTTTCGAAGTGAACTTTATAGAACTGTAAATTGTTTTAAAACATTTTATTGGGACCTTCTGGGCATGATTCGGCATGGGCATGTATTTGTCCTACTTAGTTGTAGGTAGGGTAGGTTTCAATTGTTTTTTTTTTAGTAGATGTACCTACTAGAATATCTATTGTCATTTCACATTAGATAAACTGTTCCTCCGAACCGCACGTTACGAAATTTTGTTTCAGTGCAGTTATTGGAAGTGCTCAAGTGCGGTTCGCGGAAGTGCTGTGAAATCAGTGCTCCAAGTGGAATGCCTCTAAAATAAGAGTGAGGTCCTTACTTAACTTAAATAATTTGATCTTTATTAAAATAATAATAAATATTTCTTGAGCATGTGTGGGTTTACTAGCACAATAGCACGATTAAAAAAATCAAAACAAATTCACTGTACAGGTATATTCTGCTGACCTTTTGCAATGATAATAATTTTATTATAATTATGATAATAATTTAAACCGCTTATTAAACCTTTTAGAAATGTTCAATTATTAAACAGAATTGTTTTAAAAGGTTACCTGTTAAAAAGAAAAAAAAAGGGAATTTTGCCGTTTTGGATTTTAATTTATTTACAGCTTATTTAAATATGTACTTTAAAAAAACAAAAATACGTGCTTTTAATACGCAGAAAAAATTATAAAATAATTTAATTGAGTTCTAAAAGCGTGGAGCGGTTTGTGAATAAATTATAAGCGAGCTCGTTTAATAATTTTTAGTGCGTTTTAAAAGCGTGATTTTTAGTTTTTTTTTAAACTACATGTTTTTTTAACTTTTGCGTCTAGTATATTCTTCATTAAGTTAAGTATATTCTTCATTAAGTTAATAAGTATAAAGTCTACGAATTATGATAGCTAGGGTCTACTAGCAAAATGGAGGGGTTTACAAGTAGTGAAAATGTCTACGCTAGAGGGTCTACAATCCTGTACTGAATTCATGGCTACAGTTTGCGTGTCGATGTCCCTGACACCCTGTATACGGTAAAGTTCACGTACATTGTAATCCTACCCACATAATTAGCATAATAGCTATGTTAGCCGTTATGGCGTAAGCTGAGCCACAATTAATTCCGCACCACGCTTGCAAAACCAAACCACTTTCGTATAATTAGGCAAGTAGAATTTCATTTGTCAATACAAATGAAGCTCTATTTGTTATACTATTCAATAATAACAAAGGGGTTCCGATGTCAACAACCCAAAGTTTTATTACGTTTACTAATATTAGGTATTTAATACATTTTTGTGGTAAGCACACGTTTTATAGGTAGGTCCTCCCTACCCACTTATAAAACGAAGAGAGGAGGCCTATGTCCCAGCAGTGGGAAACTTTTGGGCTGATTATGCTTAAGTAGGTAGGTCTGTCATATTCAAGTCGGTAGTGCGGCGCCAGTCGGGGGAGCGGCAAATGTCTCCCGGGCCCCAGAATTCTGGTAGTCGAAGGAACAGTGGGATTTTAGTCTAACATAGCTCTCCATTCAGCCCAGACAGAGGGTATCCATGAGGATTTCCCTTCTGAAAAAAAAAAACGGTACGTCATCTTAAGAGAGAGAGTGGCGCTGTCTTAACGGCCCTACTTGCACTACAACTCGTAAGCCGAGGCCGTACGAAAGGGACATTTTGCGAAGTGGTCATTTTGCCAAAAAGACATTCTGAGAAATGGACATTTTGCGTCCGGTTGACATTTTGCTAAGTGGTCATTTTGCGACTGAGCCCTAGCAGCGAGGCTTCTCCGTGCTCTATCATTTGCGTGATCACGGTATTTAAACAGTAAAAGGAGGTCTACACTCTAAGCACTAAATCCGTAGTTTCGGCCGTAGTTACAGGCGATTCCTACTCCGTATCACCTACGGACAAGATACGGGTAAGATTAGTTTGAGCCTGAACTAAGAATAAATCATCATCATCTGCCTAGCCTTTTCCCAACTATGTTGGGGTTGGCTTTCAGTCTAACCGGATGCAGCTGAATATCAGTAATTTTACATGAAGCGACTGCCTGGCGATCTGACCTCCACAACCCAATTACTGGGTAAAACGATACATACCCTTGGAAAGACTGGTTGTCAGATTTTCAGGCTTCTGATGACTGTCGTAATGGCTTAACGTGCTTTCTGAGGCGCGGAGGGGTCTTGGTATGTAAAGGTGGTCACCCGTCCATGGACCAACCGCAGCAAGCGTAGCTTAACCTGATCGATCGACCCGTGCGGCTGTAATTACCTAGCTACAAGCCCCCATTCTGAACTAAGAATGAATGACACCACGATTTGACAGTTGTCCATAAACCCAATGTGTTTTTACCCGTTTGAAAAATCGGATTAATCGGGTGTAGTGTTCACTCCGATTTTTAAACTACTAATGGACGAACCCGTATCTTCGTTGACGAACTTAGAGAGTGGTGCAATGAATATTGTTCGATTGTCGAAATGAGAGCCAGTGTCGTAAAGATTCATCATAATCAGCCTTAAATGTTCCCAGTGCTGGGACACAGGTCTCCTCTCGGCGAGAGTGGGCTGTAATCCACCACGCGGGCCACCACTGCTCTTCTTTCTTCTGTTAAGAGTATGTTACGCAATTCAGACTACAGTATTATATCGTAGTCCCGTTTACATTATCCGTACTCCACATAATTGAATTATTTGTACATACAGAACACGAACATGTTACCGCGTCACTAAAGGCTCCGTAGATGGACGCTGTGACTCCAGTAGAACAATTTCTATTGAAAACGTCACGGAAATTGTTGGACCAGCATAGCTATTCACAATCACTCGATACGCTTCCGTACCGTATGGAACTCAATCAATGTTATCGTAGGAGTCTTCCAAACGCTATTTACAAGTTCAAAACCCGTAAATATTGTCAGTTTAAATCAAGTAGACGACCGCTATTCTTCTGACAGCTGTTTGCTGTCTGGGGCAAGTCAATTCAGGTCATCGAAATGTGTCATTTTCGATACGATAGCCTGTCGGTATAGATGGGCAATCCACCTGGGTGCTTTGGTAAACACGCAGTAAACACCCAATTTTCTGGGTATTTACGGATGTTTATCGGGTGTTCATCGGGTGTTTACCAAAGCAACGGGTTTAAACCCGGTGGGTTGCCCAACTACATATTATACCTGTCGGATAGTTATGAATAGCTATCCAGAATTGCACCGAACCTTCGCGTCGCGCCTGCCTGTGGGAGCCTTAAGGCTGTTTGACGTAAATCTTATTATTTCGGTTTCATTATACAAGATGGAAGTGTGATGAAGCTTTATTGGGTTATGAAGATTGTAACAGATGCATTAGTCCTAATGATATAATGGTTGGTAAAATATAACAATTAATTTAGTAATCACTAAGCAAAAAATCACGCTTATATATAGCTCACCACTATGTAGTGCACTCCTCAACCATGACTGCTCCTCAAACGGCGAAGGAAAACATCGTGAGGAAACCGGCATGTCCTAAAACCAAAAATTTGAATACATGTGACATCTACCAACCCGCACTGGGCCCGCGTGGTGGACATGGCCGCGTGGATTACGCCCCACTACATCTCACAGAGAAGAGGTCTGTGTCCCAGCAGTGGGAACATTATAGGGTGACTATGTTAAGCTATGATGTTATGTACGTAGTGCACTCACATTTCGCCAGTTATGTATAAGTCTTATGTAATAGAATGCTCCAGAAACGATGGGACACTTAATATCGTGTCCTGACAGTACGTTACAGGAACTGATGGACGCTGGTGATGGCGCCAAACAAGTAGCCGAATTCTGAGCCGAGTCCATTTAGATTGTCATCGACACGCTAACAAGAGGAAGAATATGATGCGAGCTTGTTGCTATTAACCAAAAATCATGACTCACCAAACTTAGACTCACTAAACAAACAAAAAGGCGACAAGTAAACAAGATGGCCGCTTGATTGATCTTCACGAATTTTATGTTTAGCGCCGCCTCAGTTCGTTACTGTTACTGTTAGCCTGCACCATCCTTCTGTTGGGCAAAGGCCTCTCCCCATGATTTCCACCTCTTTCAATCCAGGGCTAAAGTGGACCACTGACTGTCATTTGTTTTCTCCAGGTCGTCGCGCCATCTCAAAATTAGTAATTTACATTAATTTCAAAGCTTAGGCCGGGTTGTTTCACGTCCCCGCGTAAACGTCAAAAATGGCGCTGACTATCGACTAACCAAAAAAAGCGTTGTTTCAAATTACAATTACAAAAACGAGTACGTAATTGTTATTACTTGACGTACACATTTTACGTTAATCAACCGTTGGAAATAACCGGCCCTTATTTAGAGAAAAATCAATCTGCCTATCGCAGCTATTATTTCCTAACGTTTATTTCTTTTTTGCACTTCAGTTTCTTTTTTCATTGGTCGAATTTATGTTTTGTTTAAAACGTTTTTGAGTTTGTATATAGGGGGTAATCTTCGGAAATCCTAATCCGATTCCGGAAATTTTTTCACTAATAGGAACTAGCTGAACTAACAATATTGCTGGGTGTTGTAGGATATATTCTATGTCAAAACAAGAAATTTCAAACGCGGTCAAAGACGCTGACCGAAGATAGTGTATCAGATATTATACGGTTAATAAAAATAAAAAACGTGTGGGGTCAGGAGACCTCCGGCACGAGCGAATCTCAAAATAAAAATTCACAATGGCGGCGGATTTTTTTTTTAAATATTTGCAGCCCTCACTATTGGCTTCAGCACCCTCGCAAAACCATGGAAACTATCTCTTTATCTCTCTGACTCTCTCTATTACATGTTGTAATATAATCACATAATTATACGCATCGAATCGCCTGCCTGCGGTAGGTATTACTTCTTTTTCACTTAGCGTTGTTTCGTACTTTTTTCTTTTTATTCGACTCCAAAGAGTCATAGCGTGATGTTAAAGGCATTCCCAAGAATTGGGCTGTCAAATGCAATTTTTTTTTTCTAAGTTTACTAACATAAATATGGATGATGTCTGACTTAAATAAATAAATAATAAATAAATCCGACCGGTAGTTTCAGATATTAGCGCGTTCAAACAAACACTTCAGCTTTATTATTAGTACTTATAGATATAAATACTTGATATTAAGGTAATCCGATAAATTCATATCAAGGCTTCATTGCTCGATAAGGTAAAGATTATGCTAAATTGAGCGACAATGCCAACGATTGAAGAATTGATATTGGCTATCTCAGATTCACGGAATAATATTCCCTGAAACTCGTCATAAAATTCCCGTCCCGTCTTTGTTAGAAATGTAAATCGAGCAGAGATATCCTATGATATCGTTTTGCTGTGAGTGCTAGATAACATTATTTTATAAAACGTCGACGGTAAATGCTTGTTATCAGGAAAGTATTCGAGAGTACTTGGTATTTATGATTGTGTGTTGTTTATACTGGGATACTTATTTAATATTTATAAAGAAAGGAAGAAAAAGTATTTATTGCGACTCATACAGGAAGATCACAAACTAAACTAAATCTAAAAATAAAAAACAATTTTAGGTATATAAAAAAAAATAGCAAAAAGAAAAATGAAACAGAAAGTTCTATACAAGGCCAAAAGGCTACTATCTCAGCATGATGTTGCGACATTTAATAGTAGCTGTGGTACTGGTACTCAGCTGCATCCCGTTAGACTGGAAGCTGACCCCAACATAGTTGGGAAAAGGCTATGCACTAGCTGTGCCCGCGACTACGTTCCCGTGGATATCAGAAAACAATATTATGTCTCTTTACAATTTTTTTTTAAAATAACAGTCTAAAAGCTGCCAGTGAAAGTTCCGTCAAAATCGGTCCAGCCGTCTCGAAGATTAGCCGGAAAAAGCAGACAGACAAACAAAATTTAAAAAAAAAAGTTTTTTTCGTTATAAGTACCGTAGATTCTCGTACTTTCAAATGGATTTAGTAAAAAACTGTTATTTTGACGTTACAGATAGACACTTCCATTTTATTTATTTCTATAGATATGTAGTTCCTTCTATGGTTTATTTTAAGCCCCGTTAAACTCGCTCAAATATTCAACCCAATTAACTTAAATAATGTCGGAACTACATATTTAAATCTGAAAGAAATTTTATCATCGTCATTACCAATAGGTACCACAGCCCGACTTCATCCGGGGCTGCGGGTTGTTCGAAAGAGATACCGTGGCCCCTGGCACAGGCAACTGAAGGAACACGGGTGGGTTTTAGTCAGTAAGAGTCTGACACTCCCTTCTGCTACGCCCAGAGCGGGAGGGGTCATGTGATGATTTCCAACCCAAAAAAAAAAAAACGCCCGACTTCACCCACTGCTAGGCATAGAAGCTTCTCTTTTCTTGTGGCAATCCCCTATTTAAACATACTAGAGATTTTATATTGCTTAGCATAAATACAATTATAATCCAAGAGAGAGAGATTAATATGTACGTAAATAACAACTAATACCTAATTAATTAATAAAAATGACAAAATTATATCCTAACTTAAATAAATGTATTTACAAACTAAAATATAGCGTCATAAAATTCATCCGCATTGCCGTCGACAGTTAATGTACCCAAGAGACTGGCGGCATTTCCACGTTGTATGGCAATGCTCAAATCCTGACCAAGGTAAAAGCCAGTCCTTGAGTAATATACCACAATCATACTTAGTTACAGACTAGTTTTTTATCCTAAAAGATTCTTGATTTTATGATGTACGCCAGCAGGCCAAGCTACCTGAAACTGACACATTTTCCCAATCAACCTTGAACCTTAATGCTTTAGCAATAAAGTTGAAAATCTATTAAAGAAATCTGACAGATTGTAGTAGCTTGAGATGCTGGCGTTTGTACTTAAGGCATAACTTTACTTTGTGTAACTTATTTCATCATCACTGCTCTGAAAACGGTAAAGGAAAATATCGTGAGGAAACCGGCATGTCCTAGAATTAAAACTTCGAAGACATTTGACATCTACCAACCCGCACTAGGCCAGCGTAGTGGATTACAGCCCACTCCCTCTCACAGAGAGGAGACCTGTGTCCCAGCAGTGGGAACATTGTAGGCTGATTATTGTAACATAATGTACATACTAACAGTTATCTTTATTCATTCCTCCAGGTCAGAAAAAGCATTCTGTTACCGTTAAGCGCTGATCTGATTTATCCATACACCCCACTTCCACATTATACACACCACTGCCATTCCATCTCCATCCTTTCTTGTAAATATACCTTTAATTGTTTTCTACCTCCCTTTCTTTCATTTTAAAGTTTCGTCCCTCTTTGTCTTCTTATATAATTTTCATAAAAGAGAGAGAGAGAGAAAGAACTAATTTAAGTTGGGCGCCAAAATGTCGTATAGTGACAAGTAAAACTAAACTTTAAAGTCAAGGATAAAATTAAATTAAAGAAAGGGAGGTACAAAACAATTAAAAGTATATTATATTACAAGAAAGGATGGAGATGGAATGTCAGTGGTGGGTATAATGTGGAGGTGGGGTGTATGGATAATCAGATCAGCGCCTAACGGTAACAGAATGCTTGTTCTGACCTGGAGGAATGAATGAAGGTAACTGTGAGTATGTACATTATGTAAGGCATATATAGGTTGCCTAAACATTTTCTTGGCAAAAACATCCGACTGACGTCAGGGCAAAACCCGGTCCTCTAACGGCTTACGTATCGGGTATGGGTCGGACAAAGGTCTTTCCTTCACATAATTATTTCGTCCTTAATGAAATGTCAGCGTTTGACCCATTCGGAGATTTTCTAATGAACGCAATGTGGAACAGGCAAGGGTTGTCTGTTGTTGATATCAGGGTAGGTACAAGAAAAGGAGGATTCTTGTCTACAAAAAGAGGTTTCAAGTTAGTTAGGTGGACTTTGTTTGCAATAAAATAGTTTTTGACCGATTTAAAAAAAGAGGAGGTTTTATGTTTGTCTGTATGTATTTTTATACAGGGTGGCAGAGTTATCGACGTGCAAACTGAAACCATGTATTCAGCACATGATTCTAAACCCCATAAAGTAGAGTATTTTCGTCAGTTATAAAAAAAACCAGCTGTTTCACAGAACAGTGCAGTACAGTCGTTGGTTTTCTCCAGCTCGTTCCGTCATCTTGTACAGTCACGAGCAAAAGTATGTATACACACGGCTTTATTTAAAAGCGATTCACTGCTTTATTTTTTAATGAAATTTTATGTTGTTACGAACATAGCATTTTCGAACTCATAGGTTTATGTAATGTGTCGTATTTCCACGTTGCATTCGTTATTTCACAAAAAAAATCGCAATTGAAAGTTCCTAAGTGTTGACATATTGGTGCTCGTGACTGTACAGTCAGGAGCACTAATATGTCAACACGTCTACGCTGTCAAAATGTATGGAATAGTTGAATTTTGGTTCAGAATCATGTACTGAATCCATGGTAAGAATTTGCGCGTCGATGTCCCTGCCACCCTGTATATTATGTTCATCGATTTCTTCGTTATTACTGGGCTGTAATTTTTTTTTTTATTTGGTAGAGCAAGCTCGCGCGGTGGTCCTATATAAATTTTATTAACTTTGCTTTGGTGACTTTTGAATAAGCTTCAATAATACGTATTTAATTCCACTTTGTGTATCTTTGTGATGTTATCAAACTTCCTGTCAATGTTGTTTACATGGCAAGTAGTGGTATACGAATTTGTGTCTACCGTTGGGTAGACAAATTCGTGTACAACTACTAAAAAGTGAAACACAAATTTTACAATAAAAAAATACAGCTACTTCCAAAAAAAATTCTAGTTTAAAAAAAAATACTACATAGTGAAAAATAACTTATATTTTGCAAGTCGGTGGCAAAAAATAACTTATATTTTGCAAGTCGGTGGCAAAAAATAACTTATATTTTGCAAGTCGGTGGCAAAAAATAACTTATATTTTGCAAGTCGGTGGCAAAAAATAACTTATATTTTGCAAGTCGGTGGCAAAAAATAACTTATATTTTGCAAGTCGGTGGCAAAAAATAACTTATATTTTGCAAGTCGGTGGCAAAAAATAACATATATTTTGCAAGTCGGTGGCAAAAAATAACTTATATTTTGCAAGTCGGTGGCAAAAAATAACTTATATTTTGCAAGTCGGTGGCAAAAAATAACTTATATTTTGCAAGTCGGTGGCAAAAAATAACTTATATTTTGCAAGTCGGTGGCAAAAAATAACATATATTTTGCAAGTCGGTGGCAAAAAATAACTTATATTTTGCAAGTCGGTGGCAAAAAATAACTTATATTTTGCAAGTCGGTGGCAAAAAATAACTTATATTTTGCAAGTCGGTGGCAAAAAATAACTTATATTTTGCAAGTCGGTGGCAAAAAAATTTAAATACAAAACTAGTTATTTTTTTTTACTTTGTAGTGCTTTTTTTTGTTGTCGGTTGTATTTTTTTGGGAAAAAGTTTTTAGATACAATTAGATAGTTAATAGGTAGTTGTTATTCGAATAAATACATCTACTATAACCTACAACCCGAATCAGTCAACTCACCGTTCGATACTGAATATGTGCACAAAATGAGCCTTTTGTTCCCATTCTGTCGAAGGAATATGTCAGACAGTCCACCGTGCCGAACTGAATAGGTTATTAGAAATACCGAGACATCTGTGTGTAATGGTATTTTGTATTGTCAGTCATTGGTCACATATTGAGAGAGCAGTGTTGGCCCAGTGGTAACAGCCTCGAATCACGAGTTGTGGGTCGTAGGTTCGAACCCAGACACCCGCACTGGCCCCGCGTGGTAGATTATAGCCCACTCCCTCGAAGAGAGGAGGCCTGTGTCCCAGCAGTGGGAACATTACAGGCTGATTATGATGGTCATATATTAATTTAATATTAGACAAAGGAACGGTCGAAGAAATATTGAATTGCAATCAACATCGTCATTTAAAAATCGCGCGTCCCGAACGCGCTAAAGTAGCCCACGAAATTCAATGTTTTTACGTTTTTTTGCCAATTTGCAGGTCAGGTTGTACTTTGTCCGCCGCAGGAAACGCCCTGGACGGGAGTCAACAGCCAACTCCCGGCCACCGTAGGCGCGGGCTTGCGGGCGGCGAGCAATGGGCAGCTCGCCGCCTGGTAAGGACCAGGCCCGGGTCGACGGCGCGTTTTGTTCCACGCGCGCCTCAAAGAGATGTCAGCACGAACTGACGGGGTTCGCTAGGGCCGAAAGAGATACCGTGGCCCCTCGACAGCAAAAATATAAATGATTTATATTTATATTAATGATAATTCTGTAAATACATAATATTATCTACATATTTGTTACGGTCGGGAATCATATTTTGATCAACATATATTATTATAACCTGATAGTGAATTTTTAGAACATTTGAATTTTGCGGGATCACCTTAAGCATGGAATAACCCATTGCTGGGTATCAACAGACCTCCCTTTCTACTGCCACAATCTATATTGCAATTGTAGCGGTATCTACAACCCCACATGCGAACTACGCGTCATTCTGACGTCACGCAAAATCCTGAACCGCGCAAGCAGAGTTTACTGTGCAATTAGCATATATACAACAGTCCGACGTGATTCATCGGGTTGTTACCCGCCAGACACAATACCCGTCTGGTCGGAGGATCCTCCTTTATCTATGGATTATGACTGAACTTTACACCCTGTTCCTCATATCTCCATACTAATATTTTTGGTCCTTCTTAGTCCTTCAGTGGTCTAATGTCGTTCTCAGTGCATAATAATCAGCCTATGGTGTTCACAGGACACAGGCCTCCCTCTTTGTAAGAGGGAGTGGGCTGTAATCTATCACACAGGCCGAGTGCGGGTTGGTAGATGTCACATATCTTCGATTTTCTGGTTCTAGGACATTCTTCGTTCGGTCTTAATAGTCAACTCTAAATGAAACAATGCCGTCTAAAAAGATTTCTTAACGAATTTATTAGAGTTCGTGGGTTATTGAAGAAAAAAAAATAGATTAAGTTCGTCAAGTGGTTTTCGTCCTTCATCTAAGATTTTGTTAAGTGTTTTGTTATGTCA
The DNA here is from genome assembly GCA_947507525.1 of Apamea epomidion. Taxonomy (NCBI): domain Eukaryota; kingdom Metazoa; phylum Arthropoda; class Insecta; order Lepidoptera; family Noctuidae; genus Apamea; species Apamea epomidion. The sequence goes on from OX382233.1 coordinate 7,173,651, forward strand.
ATTAAGTTATTTTTACCAGACATTGGCGTCGATTCCCTTGTTCACAAACTAAATTAAATTTAAGTTCAGTTCATCTTTTTCTTTCTATTTCATTAAGAAAAGAACAGAAGATAAATATTAGTTTAGTCCTGTCGGCGCGCCAGGGCGGCGGGCAACCGTGAGGATTTTCGACCCAGGAAAAAAAAAAAAAAAAAAAGGTCTGTAATGTCCATGGTCGCAAATGTCATACGTAGCAGCTCTCCCCCGGGTGGACAGGCGACAGTAGGTGCACAGGCAGAGTTTTTAGTGGGTGCAAGCCCCACAAAATCACATCGTCTCCCCGGACAGCGTGGTATGCGTTAGGCATTTTCTTCGCTGAATAATAAAAAAAAAACGTCTGTAATATCCATAGTATAAATACTAGGAGCAAACATAAATTTGTTGGTCTTACAACCACGGTCCTGAAATTATGTGGCTCGTTTAGATGCCAAAGTATACGTTTTTTTAACAAACTTCCTAGACACATTCAAGAACTAAGCCTTAATAAATTCAATTCATCTTTCATAAAGCGAAAACTATGGCAGAAAGTCTTTGATACTGTCAAAGACTATATTGAGGACAAAAAGGCTTGAGATTGACCTGACCAATAAATTTACACAGTGAATGTTGATTTTAGTTTTGCTATTTTTTTCTCATCCATTTTACATAATATGCATGAATTATTTTTAAAGTTTTATATTTTTAAATTATTGTGAATGTTGGTATGTGTTTTTTCTCAATTAGTTTTAATTATGGTCTGGCAGTATGAGTAATTTATGCGGCCTACTCAAATGTTCTTTCTTTGGTATTGGTGGTCCAATCGATGAGCTCCTTAAGTTCCAAGTTGAGCTGTACGATAACTGACAACAAGTGTGTGCACTGATGATCTGTGTGGTTCTTTCGCCCCCCTCCACCGATTGATTCGGCCATTTTTTCAGAATAGTCAGATAGGAAACGCCGACTTAATATACTTATTTTTTTAAAATATGATTGACGTGTAAAAGTGTTTGTGCAAACCTACTTACAGAAATAAAATCATTTATCATTTATATTCCTGGGAAAAGGCTCTTTATATAATAGATTTAATGAACGAAGTTTCCAAACGTAAATCAGATAATTTTATGAATACTAGCAAGACTTACGTTATAAAATTAAAATAATATTAATCATGTTATTTTTACTTTATAACTAAACAGAAAAATAAAATAAAAACTATCGAAAAACATCACGAAGTTCTCTATAATTTTCACGCATGTTCGTGTACGTGTACCTATTTAATATGCTAATGACTAAACTACTTAATATGATAAAAAAACCGGCCAAGTGAGAGTCAGACTCGCGCTCGAAGGGTTCCGTACCATTATCTATAAAAATCACGCCTGTTGTATGGGAGCCCCCCTTAAATATTTATTTTATTTTAATTTTATTATTTATTATTAAAGTAAAAATACAACTAAGTATTTTGTGAATATTTCAAGTGCCTACTTGTTGCCTTTATTGATATCGAGAAAAAAAGGGCAAAAAAATCGCGTTTGTTGTATGGGGCCCCCCCCTTAAATATTTGTTTTATTTGTTTTTTAGTATTTGTTGTTATAGCTGCAACAGAAACACATAATGTTTTGAAAATTTCAACTGTGTAGCTATCGCGGTTCTTGAGATACAGCCTGGTGACAGACAGACGGACGGACAGACAGTGAAGTCTTAGTAATAGGGTCCCATTTTTACCCTTTGGGTACGGAACCCTCAAAATGGATAAAAAATATTTTATCCATTTTTAGGGTTTTTTTTGTTTTTAGCACTTTCTTATTCCGAGGAAGAAGTCGTCACCCGTCTCATGTTCGGAAACAACAAGCTTTTTTTATTTCACAAATCGGGGGTGTGCAAGTGTGCGCGGGAGAGACTTTTTTCTGTCTTTTTATCTTGTGTAAAAACTGAGTATTTTAAAGACAGACTGTCTTTAAAATACTTACTTTTCTATTAGGTACTTAAATAACGTAGACTGTGGTCTTACTGTTTACGTATGAGCAGACTTATACAAATAGTTAGGTCAGCATTTCACTAAAATCTTTTCAACGTTTTTGCTACGTAAGATTTATTAAAATGAATGTCGGCAAATATTTTTTACCAGAACACCCTTGGGTCATAATTCCTACTGCTTTTATTTCGTAAGTTATCACCCGCTGCCTATTTTATTATCTTAAGGTTTCGTAACATTTTTTATTCCAGCATTCTTTTTTTCACAAAATGTTTTTGTCAGGAAAATATTCTTATCAAACTATAACTACAGAATAAGCATTGCCATTCAACTCGGCAACGCTGCCGGTTTTCTGGGTACGTTTCCGGATGACAGTGATGCGGACGAGTACTTCGACGCCTAAATATCCCTTTGTTTTTGGTATTTATTTATACATATTATAGTTAATCTCTCAATTTAGTACCTTTTTTATCGTGGAGCATCCTCCATGAATTCCCTCCGTCTGGGAAGTACGGACGGTTATGTCGGACTCCTACCGACTAAAACCCCACTGTTCCTTCTAGTACCATGACTGGGGGGCCCGGGAGATACTTGTACATTCGCCGCACCCCCGACTGGTTGATACCAGCCGGGGCTCGTATCTAGGGCTGATGCTCGCCATGCCTAACCTAGTGTAAATAGTTAGTTAAGAGATTATGAAAATAAAGATTCCCATTGTTATTACTATATTAAATAGCAATATGTAGAAAAAAACATCTTAATTACCTACTCAATTACTTCATTCATTCTTCTTCATTCTCTTCATTATCTAGATAATTGCGTATTTGTGGCGGAATTTTTATGTAAACTAAATTATAAAGAGAAAAGATTTGATTTTTTGTATTACGCTTTCATCCTAAAACGGCAGAACGGATTTGGGTAAAATTTGATACATGAGCGGGATACTTTTTATTCCAACATTCCCACGGGAATGAGACTTATGAGGACTTACCGCGGGGCGTATTGTAACGTAAAAAAGTCCTTTATTTATTATTGATGAAGATCAAGAGTAATTCTCTTGATCTTTAAAAGCTGTAACCATATAATCATAATCAGCCTTCAATGTTCCCACTGTTGGGACACAGGCCTCCACTCCTTTTTTTTTTTAAATAAAAACGTTGCCCCACACTAGGAATTACTCCTGTATCGTGGGTGCATTTACAAACACTTAAACTCACATACACAAACAGCCAGACCCGGAACAACTACCTGTAGGCAATACAAATATTTGTTCCGTGCGGGAATCGAACCCGCGACACGCAGCGCAGTCGATCGCTCAACCACTGCGCCAACCGTGTCGTTTTTGAGAGGGAGTGGGCCGTAATCCACAACGCGGGCCCAGTACGGGTTGGTAGATGTCACATGTCTTCGAATTTTTGCTTCTAGGACATGCCGGTTTCCTAACGATGTTTTTTTTCACCGTTTTGAGAGGAGTGGTGATGAAATTATTTACACAAAGTTTCTGAGTTCGTAAATAAGACTCGTAAGTCTTGGTCGTTGCCACTGGACCACCACTGTTCTCTGCTGCATAACAGAGGGGCAACTCTCGTAATTTTAAGACCGTTCGCAGTCTGATCTCAGTCTCAATCTGTCAAAAAATAATTAAATTTCCCTACATTTTGACAAGTTTTTGACATTTGTTTGTCGCTGAGATGAGACTGCGACTACATTTTGAACGTTTTAAATTACGAGAATTGGCCTTCTGCTCGCTGTAACCACAATCACTCTGATTTGTCTAAGTTTGATTGCTTTTATATTAAGAATGTTGTTTTTTTTTTCTTTACAGATTGGTTGGCGAACAACAAACGCTTGGCTGGCAGGCAACTTAGCTTGCAAATTCTTCCTAGTCCTGAGGGCTTTCGGTCTGTACTTGTCATCTAACGTCTTGGTCTGCATATCTCTTGACAGGTAAGAAATGCTTTAAATTATACAGGATCGAATTAAATTAGCTAGCGAAACTCTGTAGACGTGATTTATCTATATGTATATTAACAGGATAAAACAAAAAAAATAGGGATCAACGACCGCTGTTATTGTTGTTACTTGAAGTATGAGTTGAGAAAATATGTTTTATCATGCTTAGATATTGATATCAATCACGTATGTGAAGTTTACACAAAATAAACTGTTTTTTTTTTTAACTAAAATTTCAAGAGAATTTACTAACTGCGGTTGATCACCCCACAATAAAAAAATTAAAAAAAATATTTTCCTTTTTTATCATATTTAGATATCGATACCCATCACGTCTCCGGAGTTTTGTTAGCTAATTTTATTTTGACGACACGGTTTGCGCTGTGGCTGAGCGATCGGCTGCTGCGCTGCGTGTCGCCGGTTCGGTTCCCGCACGGAACAAATATTTGTATTACCTATAGGTATAGTTGTTCCGGGTCTGGCTGTTTGTGTATGTGAGTTTAAATGTTTGTAAACGCACCTACGATAAAGGAGTAATTCCTAATGTGAGGCAACGTTTAAAAAAAAAACAAATTGACCCTGTATACACATTATATAGCATTACAAGGTTCTTTTGGTGCGTGGTCAAAATCAGAACTAACACCGCCATCTTGTTTTTTCAATACATTTCACAAAACAATTGACTAACGTTAATCAACAGCCCTCACGCCCCGTCATTCGAGCGCCAAAAGGTCTCTGTAGCAGTATATGAGGATGATAGATGACGGGGGTCTATTGAATCCCAAATTAAATTAATGATAGGACGATTATGTACCTGACGTTACCATAGTTGGAAATGGGTTTAAAAGCAAGTTCAATTTGTCTAACGAGTCACGTGAAAGGGCATGTGACTCGTTAGACAAATTGAACTTGCTTTTGAATGATATTTTAGGGTCGATACTCGCGAGAGTGCATGACAGGCCGTCACCTCCTTCTGCGAAGCAGTAATGCTCGCAAAGCAGGAGGAGGAGCGCGTGAGGGAGAGGCAATCTCTGCGCCCTCACGCCCCTAGCCGCCGCAGGAGACCCTCTGGACGGGAGTCAACAGCCGACTCCTGGCCACCGTAGGCGCGGGCTTGCGGGCGGCGAGCAATGGGCAGCTCGCCGCCCGGTAAGGACCAGGCACGGGTCGACGGCGCGTTGTGTTCCACGCATGCCTCAAAGAGAGGTCAGCACGTACTGATGGGGTCCGCTAGGGCCGATGCCGGCCGATACCGTGGCCCTTGGCACAGGCAACTGAAGGAACACGGGTGGGTTTTAGTCAGTAAAAGTCTGACACGCCCTTCCGCTCAGCCCAGAGCGGGAGAGGTCATTTGATGATTTCCCACCCAAAAACAAAAAGGGTCGATACTCGATAGTATTGTCGAAATATGTAGAAATAGATTCGCTGGATATGATAGGTACAAAGTTGGTTGGTATATATGGAAAAGTTCCGGAGAACTAGAATAATGTATAATAATATGGTGAACGACAAAGTGGTAAAAGACATTGCTATATTTAGCGTATATTTTGTAAATATGTTAAATAAATATTTTTAAAGACATTGCTTGCCAAAAATATATTTCTGCTCAGCATTCTACTCCTACACACGGCTACACAACAAGCTATACATTTACAGTTTTAGCTGATCACGCATTGTAGATATAGGCTTTTTGTACAATCAGAAGTCAGCTTATACCGGTTATGTATAGCTTGATGTGTAGCCGTGCGTACAATAAATATTAGTTTCAGGATTGTTAGGTGGTTACACACAGTCGTTACGGTCGTCAGAAGTCCGAAAGTCTGGCAACCAGTATTGTATTTGTGGAGGTATAGTGTTTGTGGAGGTCAGATAGACAGTCGCTCCATGTAAAATGTTGGTGCTCAGCTGCATCCGGTTAGACTTGGTTTTTCTCAACTATGTTGAGAAAAAGCAGATGATGATGAGGTGGTACAGACGCCAGCAGGTCAAACTACCCGAAACTGTACCTTACAAAAAACTACTATTTCTAATAAATATGATTGTTAGAATATGGGATTCCTTTAATTTCTTTTGCCCTAAGGGCTGATTTACAATGATCAATTAAACCGAATACATTTGGCATTTCAACCGAACGATTCGGCCGAATACGAATACCTCATAATTCTGCCGAATACGCCGAATACCGAATATAAAACGAACATTCGGCGCATCTCTAATAAATATTAAAATATACAGTGTGCAAACTGCTGACGTATACTTAATTAACTAACTATTAATAAAAGATAAATAATAATAAAATTTTAGTAAAATTCTTTTTTAAACAAGTTTTTAATCAACTCAAAATAAAACTTATGTCCACATAGACATAAAACTTTAAAAAATGGTCTGCCCTGTGGATATTAACTACCGATTCCATCAATATGCTTTGAAAGGTCGACCCTTCCCTATTCACGCACACTGATACTAGAAAAGAACGCGCGTCTCACTTATAGGCTCCGTCTACAGGATACTTAGTCTGAGATGCACACCCATCACCATAAGAAAAACGAACATATTATGTATTTCAATAAACCCTGTATGTAGGATTTGTTGCTGACTGTCCCAAAAATCGGTTAATAGATAACTAGAGGATCCGACCGGAATAAAACAAAAAGAAGAAGGGGATCGGAACGGAATGACAATTCTATAGTGGATCAGAATTAAAACGTAATAAAAAACAGCAAGGGATCAGTTCACGGGATCCGACCGGAATAGCTCAAATTAATGTCGTAATGTCCGACTACGAGATTGTTGGTTCAAGTTTGGGCAAAAACGAATGTGTCTTTTTCAATTCGTACGTACTTTCCGAGTTTGTCTTGGACATTACTGACATCGGTAAAGGAAAAACATCGTCAGAAAACCTCGGCTTTTTTTTATTTAGCCCATACTGTCAAAGCTGTGCAAAGGTCTCCCACAAGTCCTTTCAGGAACTTTTCTCCCGCGCCACCTTGAACCAGCCCTCGCGGTACGGGTCCAGGTCATCTCGCCACCGCTTTCTAGGCTGACCTCGGCGGCGCCGTCCATCTTCACGCACCCCTTGTGTGGAAACCTGAACTCATAGTTAATACAAGTCTGAAATCGCCAACCCGATTTGAGCAGGCGTGGCAATCAATGCTCGTGCCTTCTCTGGTATTATGAATTTAAAAAAAAAAACGATAAAATAATCTAACAACAAACTAAAGAAATGGCGTTGAAAATTTCCATCGCATCACTGTCGATTGTTAATGTGACTCACCAGTCACATTAACAGTCAATGCCACCGCATTGCTACGTTGTATGGCAATGCTTAGCCTCTGGTTCGATGTCCACCGCGCACAGGATGGATGGACAGCAGCACATGAAGTGATTTTTGGCTCCTTTTGGTGTAATTGCAGTATGGCGTTTCAGTGTGAGGATAAATAAAGCTGGTCAAGGTAAAAGCCAGGCCTTGGCGGGTCACGGAAAATGTCAACAAACTGTGTCAAGATTTGTTTAAACAGAATATGAGTTGGTCCCAACCCCAAATGGCTCGAAAGTATAATTTCCGACAAGGCATTTACGCTACTTGAGATCCTCCGCAGTAATTGACAATAAACTACTGCAACTTATAATAATGGACACCTACAGTGTCTCATCACTTGCCTAGCCTTTTAAGCATCTGTTCAGCCTTGACAGTTGATATTTTTTTCGCGATTTCGATGTTGGTCCCACGGAGAGAGTGTTTTAGTTTGATAATCTGCACCACACTCTTTAATTTGGCCACACCTTTGTGCTACATCTATACATAAATCTGTACTAATAATAAAGCTGAAGAGTTGGTTTGTTTAACGCGCTAATAAATCTGAAACTACCAGTTGGATTTAAAAAATCTTTTTGAACTTGATAGCCCAATTTTTAAGGATGGTTATAGGCTATTTAACATCCTGCTACGACCCCTACGAGCCGAGGAAAAAGAAAATAAATTAGAAAGAACGCTAGGCGAAATTAAGTAATAGTGCGGCGAGATGCGATGCGATGCGATGGTGTGGGTCGGGGGAACCATAAATTTCACACGGGCGAAGAAGCTAGTACTAACGAATACAACTATCATTCTCAGCAAAATTCTATTACTTTTACAAGTTATAGAGTTTTCATGTTCCACTGCTGGGCAAAGGCCTCCCTACTCTCTTTCCACCTCTCTCTGTCCATAGCTGCCAAGGACCAACCTTTATGAAAGGAGTCCAGCTCATCCCGCCATCTCCGTCTGGGCCTGCCGCGATGTCGTTTGCCATTAAGCGGGACCCACTGGGTCGTACGTTTGGCCAACTGATCGTCTGGCATTCGGCAGATGTGTCCAGCCCAATTCCATTTAAGCGTGGCAGCTTTCCGAGTGACATCAGTTATTTTAGTGATGGAACGGATTGTTGTATTCTTAACCCGGCCCACAAGTTTAATACCCAGAATACTCCGTTCCGTTATCGAGTTTAGTTGAAAATAAATGTAACAAATAACATCCGGCACCCTAACTGCGTAATACACTACCAATCATAATCTGAATCATTTTGAAGCATATTGCCAATCCATTACTTCGTTCCAGTGTGAGGATAAATAAATAAGTAAATAATAAATAAATATGTTCGAAAAATGTGTCTGCTTAAGAACATAAAAAACGCAATGAATGTTGTACAACTGTCAAAATGAAACCCATTGCTACATACTGATAGTGTGTTACGGAACTACTTCGCAGAACGTGCTTGATGTTATTTGATACATTTAAGTTCAACATTCTCAGAACAAAATACAGGGTATCAAATAAAATGAACTGAAATTCTACAAGGAAACATTTAATAACGTAGGTAATCAATCTGTATGCACTCGCATTCGTAGGAAATGGACGTATTATGTACTCTATTAGATACGTGCTGTTTCCCAGTACTCAAAGCTTAAAATATTGTTAAGCCCCATGATGGTAGTGCACATATTATACAGGATATTATATAGGAAAGTTATTTTTATCCGACGAAAAGAAACGGAGGAGGTTCTCAAGTCGACGCGTATATATAATATTTATATATTTTTTATGTATGACCACGCATAACTGTTTACACAGTAGTCCGATTTTGATAATTGTTTTTTTATTGGAAAGGATATACCCCAAAGTTGGTTCCATATTCATTTGGAAAAAAAAATCCTACCATAAGGGTGGGAAAATAGGGGTGATTTATTGTTCACTCACAGATTTGAATGCTGAGTTGTTTATTATTACTCTACTCAGTGCCACATATGCCTGCCCTTTGGCAAACAATTAGTAGATTAGCCATAAAAAATTATAAAATAAAAACTTTTTAACAAAAAAATTAAACCGCCGAAAAAACTGAAAAGCGAAAAATAATTTTGAGTCAGCGCCGTTTAAATTTAAGGCAATTTAGTGATCTTTGTTTATTGATTGTTTGGCGCCAACTCAAAATTACTTAGGTATACTTACATTAGTTTAAGAACTTAGTTATTAAGGTTAAATAAAAAAGGTTTATTATTTTTTGCTTTTCAGTTTTTTCGGCGATTTAATTTTTTTGTTAAAAAGTTTTTTATAAATTAACTTGTTCTGAAATTGCTTTTCGTAAGTGATAACGGGTGTCTACTTCGCTTAAGGCATGCAGCATACAGCTTGCATTGTAATAATATATATCATACTGGCCAGTAAAGATGTTCTATCTCACGAAGTTCGCTCAGTCTCGGTTGTAGTAGTGACTTGTCCCGATATACGTATTTGTGTGCGTAAAACTAAAGTCTATTCAAAGGACATTGCTCTGCGCCCATACATTGTTCGCCCTGGAACCAAGAGCATCGGAAAATGATGTGTTGTATTCTCGATCATCAGTAAACTCCTTAATGATCTTATTTGCATAGCGGACTAGCTGCAAAATAGATATATTTCAAAAAAAGCATCAGATTTGAGGTTATAACCGAACCATAACAACGAATATTAGGTATAGTTTTTCATAGCTCCGAGTGATTTTTAAGAAACTAAAAAACAATAACATGATACATTTCGCTATTTTTTGTACCTACCTAGATAGTTAGGTATCTATGCAGTTTTTTCTAAAGCCTAAGTGTATGTAATTGCAACGTTTAAATGCATAGAATCTTATTAAAATAGGTACCTGTATTCTTAGCATTGGTTTTGGAATGAGATAAAATGTTTGTGTGTATTAATATAAAAATAATGCGGTTTCCTTAGATGCTAGTGGTGATGTAGCGCGGGAGATAGATGGCGTTAGTGTGCATTGATAAATGACTGAGCTCTTGAGTGAATGTTCTAGTGATTCAGATTCCAAAACATGCAACAATTCATTAAAATTTCGGTCGATCGATTGCAATCGCTTGGGCCCTTGGCCCTAATCTTTTGCGATACGACTTGACGTTTGACGAAGATGGCGGCGATTATTGTTATTAGTCGCGTAAAATACTTTAAAATGTTCATTTTGGCATGCAGCTAGTCCGTGTTACAAAAGTATTTGAAACTAATATAATAAAATAGACAATTAAGTATCGTGTATGTCCGATATTTCTTGTGCACAGGGCGATTCTGGACAATGTCCTTTATGTTTCAAATTGAAGTAATTTCAAGTTAAACAAATATCAACTTTATTCTAATTGAAATTAAGTTGATTTCAGAGTGACTAGCACTATTGAAAAAGTTATAAAAATGTTTGAAGTTATAGCGTAAAGTGAACTTTATTGTGTAGGAATTATAGTTATTTTTCCAAAAAATCTTATTTGTTTCTATTTTTGGCAAACAAATCGCAAATGCAGTTTAGGTAGCGTTAGAAATAAAAATCTTACGTGGATTTAATTTTTCATTTTTGTTTACATAATCAGCCTATAATGTTCCCACTGCTGGGACACAAGCCTCCTCTCTGTGAGAGGGAGTGGGCCGTAATCCACCACGCGGACCCGGTGCGGGTTGGTAGATGTCACACTCACATGTCTTCGAATTTTTGGTACTAAGACATGCCGGTTTCCTCATAATATTTCCTCCCTTCGCCGTTTTGAGAGCAGTGGTGATTAAATAATTTACACAAATTAAAGCGCCTGTCTGGGTTCGAACCTATGACCTACAACTCGTAAGTCACAGCCGGGCCATTTTTGTTTGAAAACGGAAATATATTGTTTATAGGTATTTTTAAGTTTATTTTTTAAGTTTTTATTTTAAGTTTAGTTTATTTTAACTTTTATCTGAAAAATAAAAATAGCGGTTTGAAATATTTTCTATTCAAAACCGTCACACTGTTATATTTATAGCTCTGATAAAACTTATCTGACGATTTAAAAACAAAGAAACCGTTAAACAGTAAAACTTTGGCTTTTAGCGACCCGGACCGCATCGCGGTCACGACTGAGCCATAGACTACTATTTTATATGGACTGAGCACTGTTCATGTGCACGCATAATTCCAAACATTGCCAAACGGTCGTGAAATAGAATATCTACATCTATACTAATAATAAAGCTGAAGAGTTTGTTTATTTTAACGCGTTAATCTCTGAAACTGCTCAAGAAATTTCAGCTAGTGTGTGATAATTTTCATACTACGGAGCAACCGCATAGTCATGTAAAAAAAGGAACGAATTGCATTGTTTCAATGAATAAAATTACCCAAAGCAGACCTCGTTACTGCCTTGCTGTCTGGCAAATATCGTTATCATGGTATGAGGCAATTTCATTTCTATATAGTTTACGAGGGTAGAATTTAATGAGTCACTATATGCTAATGACGACTGTAGAATACCACAGAGCACGGAGACGACTCGGCAGCCGCTGCTAGACAACAACGCTTTCCATTGAAACCAAAAAAATATCTACTGTGATTACAAATATCAACTGTGAAAATGATTTAATTCCTGTAAGTTACTTACTACTGTTACTGTTAGTCTGCATCATCCCACTGCTGGGCAAAGGCCTCTCGCCATGACTTCCAGCTCTTTCGATCCAGGGCTAAAGTAGACCACTGGTCGTTTGTTTTGTCTAGCTCGTCCTGCCATCTTCTACGGGGTCTGCCGCGACGCCTTCTAGCTGTGTCAGGGCTCCACATGGTGGTTATTATGGCCCAAAGCTTATTGGGCATACGGCAGACGTGACCAGCCCAGTCCAACGGTGGCAACGTCAGTAATCTGTGTTTTGGAGTGTGTTTTGTCCTGTAAGTAGGTTTGTACAAACACTTTTACACGTCAATAATTAGTATAGGTATTCGACCCAAATGTATGGAACTGCTGGTATTTTTTTGTCAATTACGATGTTGGTCCCATCTAGAAAGTTGTTCAGTTTGATAGTCTGTACCCTTAGTTTTGACCACACCTTTCTGATACACCTGTATCTCCAGTATCCTGTATATCCAGTTTGCCAGAAGTATTTTTTTAGGCATTGTAACTTAGGGAAAAATTACTATATGAAAACGTAAAGCTTTTGAATGTACGTGCTGAAACCTCAGAAATGGGTCAGTAAATTTTCAGTACGCCATGATAAACCTCCCTTTGAGCAAATACATTGTTAACTAGCAGCGCCCCGCGGTTTCACCAGCATAGAAGTCAATCTCGTGGGAATATCGACGGCCCGGTTGGCGCAGAGGTTAAGCGATTGACTGCTGCGCTGCGTGTCGCGGTTCCGATTCCCGCATGGAACAAATATTTGTATGGCCTACAAGTAGTTGTTCCGGGTCTGGCTGTTTGTGTATGTGAGTTTAAATGTTTGTAAACGCACCTACGATACAGGAGAAATTCCTAGTGTGGGGCAACGTTTAAAAAAAAAAATATCGGGGTAAAAAGTATTCTACGAGTATGTGTTATTCTGATGAATAAGCTACATTACTCTAAAGTTTCACTTATATCCGTTGAGTACTTTTTGTGTGAAAGAGTAACATTCCGATCCGGGAATATCGGGATAAAAAGTATCTTATGTGTTAATACTGGTTATAAACTATCTGTGTGCCAGATTTCATACAAATTTGTTCAGTGGTTTTTGCGTGAAAGTCTGCGTCTTATCTTATTTCAAACTAGCTTCTGCCCGCGGCTTTGCTCACGTGGATGTCGGAAATTATCCCACGGGAACATGCTACCCGGATACAAAGTATGTCCTTCCCCAGGATGCCATCTATCTCTTTACCAAATCAGAAGTTTAGTGGTTTAGGTGTGAAAATATAACATACACTTACAAGTTCAAATCCTCCCCTTAAAAATCGAATTACCCCTTTTTGCCCCGTCAGAGGTCAATTTTCGACAACTTTACATACTTACTTATTATTAATTATTTTCTGTCAAAAGTATTAATACTGAGTTTTGAGTTGATTGGACCGCCCATTCAATTACTTCCACACAAATTTCAACACCCTTTGAGGGGTAGTAATGACATGGAGCTCCTCCGAAAGGAGAACGAGGAGCTCCGAGCGGACCTGGCCAGGATGCGAGCGGCCGGCACAGCGCAGAACATCCCACCACCAAGCCAGCCCGTGCCGGTGGAGAACCAGGTCCTGAACCTGGTTCGGCAGGAGCTGGCGACCTTCCAGGCGCGGTTCGCCGTCCTGGAGGGTATTGTTCTGCGCCCTCCCTTGGCGGGTAGGACGGCCCCAGGGCCTAAGGCGGCCTCGTACGCGGCCGCGGCCGCCCCTAAACCCGGGCCGTCTGGCCGGGCCCAGGCGCCGGCCAAACCGGCGTCGGCTAGAGGAGCCCCGGCGCCGGCGAAACCGACGTCGGCTGGCGGAGCCTCGGCGCCGGCAAAATCGGCGCCTGCCGCCAAACCCGCGGCTCCGGCCCCCAAAAAGGGCAGAACGGCTGGGGAGGGGAAGGCCCCAGAGCCTACGCCTCCCCCAATCAAATCTCCCACGACCAACGCCGAGTGGCAGGTGGTCGGGGAGAAGAAGAAGGCGGCCAAAGCGGCCAGGAAAAAGGCGCAGAGGAGGCGCCGCAAGGAGCGAGCCGTTGCGGCTAGGCTTCGCTCCCCCAAGACCGCGGCTGTAGTCATTACACTACAGCCGGACGCGGTCAAGAGGGGGGTGACCTACGGCGACGTGCTCGCCAAAGCGAGAGCGACGGTGGATCTCCAGGAGCTGGGGATCACCGGAGGCCTCCGGCATAGGGTGACCGCCACTGGTGCCCGCATGCTGGAGGTCCCCGGTGCGACGAGCGGCCCCACCGCTGACGCCCTGGCTGAAAAGCTAAGGGCGTCCCTCAATGCGGACGAGGCTCGAGTCTCCAGGCCCGTCAAGTGCGCGGATATGCGCATTGTGGGCCTGGATGACTCGGTGACGGGGGCCGAGGTGGTGGCCGCCGTCGTCAGGACGGGCGGGTGTCTGACCGACCAGGTGAAGGCGGGCACCATACGTCCTGACTTCACGGGTATGCGAACCGTTACGGTAAGCTGTCCCGTGACGGCGGCGAGAAAAATCGTGGAGGGCGGAAGGCTCCTGGTGGGCTGGGTGTCAGCGCAGGTCAAGCTGCTGGAGCCCAGACCTCTAAGGTGCTATCGATGCCTCGTGGGGCACCACGTGAGCGTCCATTGCACCTTGGAGGACCGCAGCACTCTATGCTTCCGCTGCGGTAAGCCCGGACATACGGCCGGCTCGTGCAACGCCGCGCCGCACTGCGTCGCATGTGCGGCTGCTGGCAAGCCGGCCGATCACCGGGCGGGGAGCAAGTCCTGCGCTCCACCCGCCGAAGCCAGGAGGAAGGGCAGGCCCTCCGCCGTCGTCGCCACCACCACCGTCGCCGCCACTGTCGCCGCCACCGCCACCGCCGCCGCCGCCGCCGCCACCACCGCCGCCGCCGCCGCCGCCGCCGCCGCCGCCGCCACCACTGCCGATAGGGCCCGGGGGGGGGCTGAAATGGAGGAGTAATAACTCCTCCACTACGCCTTCTCCAGGCGAACATCAACCACTGCGCCTGCGCTCAGGACCTGTTGCTCCAGAGCATGGCGCAGTGGTCGATTAACATCGCCGTGGTCGCTGAGCCGTACTTTGTCCCGCCCAGGGATGACTGGGTGGAGGACCTGAACGGCTCAGTGGCCATACTTTCGTCGGCCGCCGCCGGTACCCCGTCCCTCGAAGGTGTCACGAGGGGACAGGGGTGCGTAGCAGCACGGTTCGGAGAGATTGTAGTAGTGGGAGTATACTTCTCTCCGAGCCGAACTCTCGCCGAGTTCCAGAACTCTTTAACAGAGTTGAGTGTCGTCGTCGCTAGAAACCATGCCTACTCCGTGCTAGTGCTCGGGGACTTCAACGCCAAGAATTTGGCCTGGGGTTCCCGTTGCACGGATGTGCGGGGCAGGATGGTGGAGGACTGGGCTCTGGAAACAGGCCTGGTCGTCCTAAATCGGGGTTCTGTTCCTACGTGTGTGCGGATGCGGGGCGAGTCGGTGGTGGACATCTCGTTCGCCAGCCCCGCTCTGTCACAGCGTGTCATTGACTGGCGCGTCATGGAGGAGGTGGAGACCTACTCCGATCATCGGTATATCCGGTTTGAGGTCTCCACCCAGACCTCTAGCGCGCTGGTCCAACAGGCCCCGAGTGGTCCGCGGTGGGCGCTGAAGCAGCTGGACCGGGAGCTTCTCCTGGAAGCCTCGATCGTGCAGGCCTGGGTGTTTTCACCGGACAGGCCTGCTGACATTGACGATGAGGTGGAGTGGTTCCGGGAGGCCATGTCCGAGATCTGTGACGTGGCAATGCCCCGAGTCCGGCCAGGACGCGCCCGACGTCAGGTGTACTGGTGGTCGCAGGAGGTTGGGGCGCTACGCAAGGCGTGCGTCGACGCGCGACATCGGTACACCAGGCACCGCAGGCTCCGCATCCGCCCTCCGGATGCGGAAGCCACGGAGGTGGAGCTGTACGAGGGGTACAGAGCGGCGAAGACCACCCTCCAAGAGGCTGTCAAGCGGGCCAAGGATACGGCCCGCGAGGAGATGTTGGAGACTCTGAACCGAGATCCATGGGGGCGCCCTTACAGAATGGTGCGGAACAAACTCCGCACCTGGGCCCCCCCGCTGACGCAGAGTCTCCGACCCCAGCTGGTGGAGGAAGTGGTGAGCGCTCTGTTCCCTTCACGGGGGGAGCATACTCCCCCGCCTATGGCTCCGCCACTTGCGGTGCCCGAAGCGGACCACACGGACGACGACGACGACACCCCTGAAGTGACCGGGGTAGATCTGAGAGCGGCGGTAGGCAGGCTGAAGGCCAAAAATACCGCCCCGGGACCCGACGGCTTGCCGGGTAAAGCCTGGGTCCTGGCCTCGAGGGCTCTCGGGCCTCGACTGGAGGCGCTCTTAAGCGCATGCATGGAGAGAGGCCAGTTTCCACTCCGTTGGAAGACGGGGAAGCTGGTCCTCATTCAGAAGCCAGGGCGCCCTGCGGACTCTCCGTCCGCATACCGGCCCATAGTGCTGCTCGACGAGGTCGGCAAGCTCTTTGAGAGAGTGATTGCGGGCCGCCTCGTCGGGCACCTGGTGAGGACGGGGCCGGATCTTGCGGAGTGCCAGTTTGGCTTCCGCAAGGGGCGCTCGACGGTGGACGCCATCATGCGCGTGAGAGCCCTCACGACGGGGGACGCGGTGTCCCGGGGTGGGGTGGTCGTGGCGGTGTCACTCGACATCGCCAACGCGTTCAACACCCTGCCCTGGAGCTGCATAGGGGAGGCACTCCGGTATCACCGGGTGCCGACTTACCTCCGTCGAATAGTCGGGGCGTATTTGACGGACAGAGCCGTCATCTACCCCGGTCGCGACGGGAACTGGAACCGGCGAGAGATGTCGTGCGGTGTCCCACAGGGATCGGTTCTGGGGCCGCTCCTGTGGGACATCGGTTACGACTGGGTGCTGCGGGCCGACCTCCCTGATGGCGTCAGCGTAGTTTGCTACGCTGACGACACGCTGGTCCTGGCGCAGGGGAGGTCGCATCAGGCGGCGGCCGACGCGATGACACGCGGGGTTGCGATAGTCGTGGAAAGGATCCGGCAGTTGGGTCTCGAGGTGGCATTGCACAAGTCCGAGGCCATGTCCTTTCATGGGCCTCGGTACGGGCCACCTTCGGGATCCCAACTGATGGTAGGAGGGGTTCACATCGGCGTCGAGAATACGATGAGATACCTGGGTCTCGTCCTCGACAGCCGGTGGAACTTCGTCGAGCACTTCCGACGTTTGGCCCCAAAACTGGAACGGACCGGGGCCGCCTTAAGGCGGCTCCTGCCCAACCTGAGGGGGCCAAACGCCTCCTGCCGGAGGCTTTACGCGGGGGTCGTGCGGTCCATGGCCCTATATGGGGCCCCGGTATGGGCGCGTTCACTGCGGCTTCGAGCCGCACACTACCTGAACGCGCCCCAAAAGGTGGTAGCCGTAAGGCTGATCCGGGGGTACCGCACGATCTCGCGCGAGGCAGCAAGCCTCCTTGCCGGACTGCCACCATGGGATCTGGAGGCGATAGTCCTCGCGCGCCTGTATGACTGGCGCGCGGAGGCACTACGTCGGGGGGAAACTCTGCACCCGCGGCAAATCGCTGCGGAGCGGACGGACCTCCGGCGCGGTCTCATGGTGGAATGGAAGGCGCGACTATCGCAACCCAGCGCAGGGCACGCAACGATAGCGGCGATAAGACCCCTCTTTGAGGAGTGGCTAGAGAGGCGTCACGGCGCTCTCACCTACCGCCTGACGCAGGTCCTCTCCGGACACGGATGTTTCGGGAGGTTCCTGCACATCATCAGGCGGGAGGAGACGCCCGGGTGTCACCACTGCGAGGATCGCCCAGAGGACACGGTGGAGCATACGGTGGAGGTCTGCCCCGCTTGGGCAGAGCACCGCCGTGTCCTCATAGAGGCGATCGGCAGCGGCGGCGACCTCTCGCGCCCGGCCCTGGTGCAAGCCATGGTCCGGGGCGAGAGGGAGTGGGAGGCGGTCACCTCCTTCTGCGAAGCAGTCATGCTAGCGAAGGAGGTGGCGGGATGGGCGAGGGAAAGATCCTCACGCCTCAGCCGCCGAGGGAGACGCTCCGGGCGTCGGGAGCCGCGTGACGACTCCCGGCCACCGTAGGCGCGGGCCTGCGGGCGGAGAGCAATGGGTAGCTCTCCGTCCGATCAGGACCAGGCCCGTGCCGGACGGCGTGTATGTGTTCCACGCGCGCCTCAAAGAGATGTCAGCGTAGTTGACGGGGCCCGACAGGGCCGAAGCCTGCCGGGGTAGCGGGATTGTCCGAAAGGGTTACCGCTGCCCTGGTACGTAAAGGGCTAAGGAAGGAACACGGGTGGGTTTTAGTCAGTAAGAGTCTGACACTCCCTTCTGCTCCACCCAGAGCGGGAGGAGTCATTTGATGATTTCCCATCCTGAAAAAAAAAAAAAAAAAAAAAGGGGTAGTAATGAAAAACTTATATATTAAACTTTATTACTTACTTAGGCGAGTATTCTTGCCAAGTTTCAAGTTTATTAACTAAATGAATAAGATTTTTCATAAATTGTATCCCCGGTTTTCATCCCCACAGGGGTGGAGTTTAAAGAAATCGTTTGGGATGTATTCATAACTTCACTGAAAGATTATTTATACTAATTTTCGAGTTAATCAAGCCATACAGTAAAATCCTCCCTACCCCTTTTCAGCCCGTCAGGGGTAGTTTTCGAAAAACAATGATACACATTATTCTTTACTTTTGATCCTAGGTATAAATAGTGAGTTTCGAGATAATCGGACCGCGCGCAAAAATTCTTCCATACAAACTTTAAAACCCCCCAATCCCCTTTTAGGGGGTAGTTTAGAAAAACATAAAATGGTAAACTTCATAATTTACTTAGATTAGTATTGGTGCCAAGTTTCAAGTTTATTAACTCAAGGATTAAGATTTTCTATACAAACAAAATCCCCCTATTTCACACTCTTAGGGGTGGAATTTCGAAAAACCCTTTCTTAGTGGATACCTACTCTTCACTAAAAACACACTCTCCAAATTTCAAGTCTTTAAGACCAGCGGTTTAGGCTGTGCGTTGATGTATCAGTCAGTCAGTCAGGACTTTGAATTTTATATAATTACAGATGGAGTATAACATGTGATAAAAACATATCGATATGTGGGAGCGCTACACCTCTGCCTACTCCTTTGTGGAAAACAGACGCATTGTTATGATTGACACGTGCATTACTTGTGGTAAATAAGTGTACAAACACGCTGTGAATGTGTGCGTGAAGACGAGTAGCGTCAGCTATTTGTGTGTTTGTACACTTGGTAAACACAACGCATGCTTAATGGAACACTGACCCATTAGTAGATTGGTCAGATGTGATTTCGGTTTTTTTTTTACTCAGATCTCATCAATAGTTAATCATAGACGTTTAAATTACAAGCATTCATGATTAATATAAATCAGTTTTATTTTTATGCATCAACAAGTAGGATAACTCCTCATAGCAAGATCTTTTGCGTTTTCCCAAAAATCGTCTTGTTTTGAGTTAAGTCAGTATTCCATTAAGCATGCGACAAGTAAAGCATCAACTGTAATTTAGTAATCACAGTGATGATGATAGATAGATAAGTACACATACACACGCACAGGCACAGATGGATTAATAGGTATACATTTGCTAAGCTGCAAAGCGTGGTAGAGATGATTGAAACTCCCGTTTGATAGTTCAATGTATAATTGGCTACACGTGATCTTATTGAAATGTTATAGTTATATGATTTGACTTTGATGTCAGTAATAACATTACCGGTATAAGCTGGCCTATTACCTATTATATTATATCTTATTCTATTGAAACTCAGCACCCTGATTGCGAACCTAACACACTATCAAAATAGCAATGTGTTTCATTTTGACATTCAACAATATTCATTGCGTTGTTTACGTTGTTGAGCAGACGAATGTTTCGAATATAATATGAAGCAATGGGTTAGCAATATTGATTTGATTTGATTTGAGAATGAGATTGTTAGTGTGTTATGCAATTTTGCGCGCGGCCAAATGGCGCGGAAATCGGAAATAATCGTTTGCCGTTATTTTGATGTATACCTCT
The DNA here is from genome assembly GCA_947507525.1 of Apamea epomidion. Lineage (NCBI taxonomy): Eukaryota > Metazoa > Arthropoda > Insecta > Lepidoptera > Noctuidae > Apamea > Apamea epomidion. The sequence continues at coordinate 7,193,628 of OX382233.1, forward strand.
GGGGGTCAATTCTCGTAATTTTAAGAACGTTTACAGTCCGATCTCAGTCTCAATCTGACAAAAATATCTATAATTTCCCTACATTTTTGTCATTGGTTGTCTCTGAGATGAGATTGCGACTTCATTTTGATCGTTTTTAATTACAGGAGTTGGCCTTCTGGTGTCAAGAGAGTGTGCTGTGTTCCGTGTTTTGCAAAGTAAATAATTGCCATTATTATGCAGAAAGCGATTAAAAGTGCTGGCAGGGATAATAATCTTGAAGTCACACGTCGTGTGCAGACTTATCTTGTGCGCACCCTGCGCCAGACTAGCTCAAGGACAATGACAAGTATTACAACAGGCGTGCGGTAGCCAACAGTCATTTGGAAGTCCTTGAATGTTTACAAGTTAAATGTTTACAATTAACATTCTAGCAGTGTGACCTGTTTTTTCGTTTTAGTATTTAAAAAATGAATCTTAATTTGTGATTATTTGGTAACAATACTTGGGTCATAGAAATGTATGGCTTGTGTAAAGATTGTGTTGAATTGTTTATACCATTGCTTCGCCCGTTTTTTGTGCCTTATTACATCAATGGTTATTATTTATGTTTATATTAAAATTGAATATTATATTAAGTATTTTAATAGACTTTTAACAACTTGTAGTAACCGCTGTACTATTTAATGTGATAACCGAATCGCCAAAATATAATAAACTAGCGAAACTCCTCAGACGCGATGGGTATCGATATATAAACGCCATAAAATAAAAATCAAAAGGATTTGATGTTTTTTTAAGGGGTCAACGACCGCTGGTAGTGTTGTTACTTCGGTCTTAAGAATTTTATTTCTCTAAAAAAACTACTTGAAGTATGAGTTGAGTATATATGTTTTATCGTGTTTAGATATTGATACCAATCACGTCTGTGAAATTTACACAAAAAGAAAGAAAAAGAAAAGAAAGAAATGCGTTACAAAAAAACGAATATTTTTTAAATTGACGTTTCAAGTAAATGCACTTTGGTAGCTAATTAAATTTGATCATGCATATGGACTTCAACGTCTGCAAATAAATAAATTATTATTATTATGTCGTTTATTTATTTAGTCGTCTTATTTTGTTACATTTTTAAATATTAGTATGATTAAATAAAAAAATAAAAAAAACATTTAAAAATATAAAAAAATAGTGATCCACCGGTGTCGGGAGCAGGGTCCAAGCTACCGGTGGTTAGGGCTCCAGAGATAGAAACCTCCTCACAATGCGAGCCGTATCGAGGAGTACTGCCTTCTGAATCAGGCCCTTGATCCAACCGCCTAACGAGAGCCTCGATAGATGTTGATCGAGGCTGTCGGCCATCAGGCCATTGGCCGATACGACAATCGGCACAATGACAGTTGAGCTCACATTCCACATGTCAACAACCTCGCGTGCTAAGTCAAGATATTTGATTTGTTTATCTTTCTCAGATTTCACGAGGTTCCCGTCATGTGGAATGGTAACATCAACAATCATTGCGCGGCGCACTAATCGATCTATCACCACTATATCAGGTTTGTTGGCGACAACAGTCCTGTCAGTGATGATAGACCGATCCCAGTACAACGTGACATGGTCATTTTCGAGAACTGGGTCGGGCACATACTTGTAATACGGTACCTCAGAGTCGACAAGTTTATATTTCAAAGCAAGTTGATGGTGAATAATCCTGGCTACTTGGTTATGCCTGTGCAAGTACTCGCTGTTAGCCAGACGAGAACAACCAGAGATAATATGTCTGATGGACTCACCCGGACGGTGGCATGCCCGACACACGTCAGCCGTCCCGTCCTTCATAATATGTCTCCGGTAGTTATTCGTCAAGATAACTTCGTCCATAATTGCACAGACAAAACCTTCAGTTTCCCCGAAGAGGTCACTGAAACGCAGCCAGGATACGGACGCTAAGAAATCTACACCGGGCTCATGAAGAGCCCGATAGAAGCGCCCGTGAAGCTCCTTGCTTTGCCATACCTTCTTGCGGTCATCGGTAGTAAGTACTACAGGTTTGCGCCAGTTCTCTTTCGCCATGGAGAGCGGGGTGAGCCCCTTGTCCATTGCGACCACATCACGGTGCATACCCACTTCGGCTTTTAAAAAATATTCCCTGAGACTGCACACCTCGCGGTTGTGGAGGGTTTTCGCATTTAAAAATCCTCGACCCCCACAGTTCCGCGGGATATACAGTCTCATCACCGATGATCGTGGGTGATGCATCCGGTTTGCGGTCAGCAGTGTACGGACCCTTCTATCTAGGGCGTCGAGTTCAGTCTGAGTCCATTTGAGTATGCCAAAAGAGTACATCAAAACCGGCATTACCCAACCATTGAAGGCGCGCACCTTATTTCCGCCCGAAAGAAGACTAATTAATACCTTCTTCAGGCGACAAAAGAAGCGCTCCTTCAACGATTGCTTCATGTCAGCATCGTTGATGCCTAACGCTTCCGACATACCCAAATACTTATAGCTTTCGGATGAGGAGAGGGATCTAAGGTGTATGGAATCCGAAAGTGGAATTCCCTCGGATTCCATAATCTTCCCCCCCTTTACATGCATGACCGCACATTTGTCCACACCAAATTCCATCCTGATGGCACTACTGAAAGTTTCAGTTACCTTCAGTAGCTCCATCAGATGCAATTTGTTAGGGGCAAAGAGTTTCAAATCATCCATGTAGAGGAGGTGAGATATGACCTGACCACTTCTCTTCAACCGATAGCCTAGACCTGAGTCCTCCAGCAGTGTGCTTAGAGGATTCAGGGCTAAGCAGAACCAAAGTGGACTCAAACTGTCGCCCTGAAATATTCCCCGCTTAATCCATACAGGCTCATCATTCCCCTGGATCTGTCGACACCCTGGATAGCGAAGGACCGTCTTCCACTGTCTTATACACGACTCAAGGAAGGTGCGTAGAGTTGCATCTATCTTGTACAACTCCAGCACCCTTATGAGCCATGTATGTGGCACCGAGTCGTAGGCCTTCTTATAATCTATCCAGCATGTCGACATATCCTTGCGGGATCGGCGAACCTGTTGGCTAATGGCCATGTCTATGAGGAGTAGCTCCTTAGTACCGCGGGACCCATTCCTACATCCATTTTGAGAGGCAGACATAATCGAGTAACTGTCAATGTGTGTGTTAATTTTCGCTCTCAAAATGGATGTAAGAAGTTTATAAACCGTCGACAAACACGTGATCGGTCTATAATTTTTGGGTTCCGCGGGACTACCTGACTTATGGAGCAGGTGGGTAACGCCTGTTGTTAGAAACTGTGGTAGTGACCCAGACTCTAAGGATGACTGGAACTGAGATGCCAGGCAAGTGTGTGAACTAATTAGCCATTTTAACCAAAAGTTATGCAGTCCGTCCGGTCCCGGTGATTTCCAATTCGGTAATGGACGGACTGCTTTGGCTACGTCTAATGGCGTAATTATGACTGGTTCCATTTCTGGTATAGTTCCACACACTCGCTCGATATCGCGCATCCAGCCACCCTCAGCGTGACAGACGGGCACCGACCAGATGCTGCGCCAGAATGCACTAGTGGTGGCATCATCCGGGCGGCACACGTCCATCACGTTTTGTTCAGGTCGCTCCCAAGTTCTATATACCCACCTCTCATCGCTCCGGAACATGCGATTCTGCGTGTACCGATCAACCCGCCGCTTATACCGCCGAATACGACTCGCCCATGCACAAACTTTCTGCTTCAGGAAGTCGATGCGCTCTGTGACATTGGACATGTATTCCCGAGGGCTGATTCCAGTCCCCGAAAATGCCTGTCTTACAAAGCGCATCACTCGTGGTCGTGTGTTGCCCTCCCTGAAGCAGTATAGTTTACCGATGAGTACCCTGGCCCCATCGATACGACGCTCGATCCTGCATCGCCAGGCTGGTACGGCTGGTTTTGGTCGAGTAGCTGCGTCACAATTTGGAAACTTGACGTTAGCTAAACGACATGCCGCCACAGCCGCGCAATACAAGATCGAGTGTGTATCAACGAGATCCTCGCTGCTCTCGAAGAAATTCTTGAGCTGCGAGTCCAAGGCACACACTAGCGCCCTATTTTTTTTGTGCATAGGTAGCCGTGGTATTCGGGGCCTAAGTTCGGTTGGAGTGGACCTATACTCGCGAAACGCATCCTCCAGTGCGCTCCTCAGTCGGACGTTGTACTGGCTACTTACTGTGTCAACCCTATCATCATCTTCTTCAACACGATTGGACCGCGGCGGGATGGCATCAATAGTTGACGCTTGTGCCGCGGTTTGTGCCAGAGTCGAGACGATTTGGTTGTTCAGTACCTCTGAGCGCAGCCTATCAAGTGCTATGTCGTCCAACCTGTGATTGCGTTGGATGACCCGCACCTGATCCGACAGTCGTTGGGCCGAGACGTTGACGGTTGGTTCCAGTTCCTGGAACAGAGACAGCAACCTATCACGGTACGCAGTGAGGTTAGTTCCCCCCTCTGTAGACCCGTAGTATGCGCGCATGACGTTCTCGTTCATAGACTGAGTCCATCTCATGCGCTGCACACAACCACCGGCAGCGGGGACCCGGCTCGGGGCCGGATGGCGATAATTATTATTTTTATTATTTCTCTTTTTTTTATTATTATTATTATAATGTCGCCTTCGTCTGGCTTATTTTTTTATGTAAAAGGGAGTCTGATATTCTATTTACAGGATAAACCATTTCATTTTATTTCTCTGGTCTATTTACCATTGATTTACACATAATCAGCCTATAATGTTCCCAATGCTGGGACACCGGCCTCCTCTCGGTGAGAGGGAATTTGCCGTAATCCACCACGCGGGCCCAGTTTTTTTTTTTATCCTTTATTAAAAAGAACCAGCACCCTAATTGTGAAACACACAATCAATCTCAATCTGAATCATTTTGAAGGATATTGCTAATCCATTGCTTCATAAGTTCGAAAAAGGTTACCTTCATAAAGTCTGCTCAACACGTAAATAACGCAATGAATGTTGTTGAACTGTCAAAATGAAACCGATTCTGATTGATTGTGTGTTACGCAATTAGGGTGCAGGTTATTAATAATTATTTACAATCTAGCCTACAAGACTAATAAGCAATTTTAATTTAACTTAATTTATTACGTGATAATTATTTTAAAACTTAGAATAGTGTTTATTGTACTTTACACAAGTCCGTTCCACTTTCTTAGAGTCTGATATGATGATATAAGCACGTTGTTCATGTGTGTCATTGGCACTATTATTTCTAAATTTTTTACTCTACACTATCTCAAAAGGTTTTGTCCGTTTTAGTCTTCGCAGTATATTTGTTTGGGCTAACAGCTGAATTGCCTCGATGTTCACATGTCGGTGGAGTCGATGTTCATGGGCCTCAGCAAATTTTTGGATTATGTCGGTGACGGGTTCCATTTTTAGGTCACGATGGAGGTCGTCATTTCGTATATACCAGGGTGCATTAACAATACTCCTGAGTACCTTAGTCTGGAATGTTTGTATAATTTTGATGTTGGTCGGCTTAGTACAGGCCCATAGTTGGATGCCATATGTTCATATTGGCATAAAGATATGCTTATATAATAAAATTTTGTTATGTATCGATAGGTAGGAATTCCGTCCAATCAACCAACAAAACGCAACCGTCAAAACGCATGTCCAGTACCTACCTGTTCTTTTCACGTGCGCTTTCCAGCGCAGTTTCGCGTCAAGCGTTATGCCCAGGTATTTGGCTGTATTTGCGTATGGCACTTGTTGACCATTTATGAAGATTGGGTGGTAATCACAATTCCTGTTGGTGAAATCAATGTGAAGTGGCTTCGATTCATTTAATTTGATTCTTCATTTCTGTGCCCAATCATGAACTTTATTTATAGCGACTTGTACCTTTTTGATTGCTTCCGTATGGCATGACCCTGTAGCCATAATGGCAGTGTTGTCCGCAAAGGTTGCAATTGTATTATTTTCCAGCTCTGGTATATCATGCGTGTACAACAAGTAGCGCACTGGACCCAGCACACTACCTTGAGGCACGCCAGCTTTAATAACTTTTAACTTAATTGCTTTACGCGGGAGATGATTTCTCCCGTAATAAGGTCAAACCCCGGTGATTTTTTTAAGCAAATGATTTGAATTTCCCTTGCAATTTCTTTTAAAGTCACAAGCTTAATTCTTTGATCTTGCAGAATATTGGCGAACTGCAGGTTGTCTATAGACCCCTTATTTGGCTGAAAGGTTTCTTCTAAGTGATGAGCAAAACTTAGAGCTTTCTGCTCATTGCTTATGGCCCACTTTCCGTTATCATCTCTGATTTGATGAATTGGTGTAATTGGCCTTTTGAGTGTCTTTGTCGCTTTGCACAGAGAGTATTGTGTTGTATGGTCGTTGCTTAACTGGCGTAGGTTGGTATTAAAAGTCTCATCTTGACACGTTTGTATTTTTCTCTTCAGTCTTTTCGTAGGGTTATTCAATAGAGTTTTATCTTGCGGGAATCTATTTTGTTGCCATCTTTTTCTCTGAGTCCTTTTTTTATGTAATAGGTTTATTATTTCCTTTGAGTGGGTATTTCCTTTAACGCGGGCCCAGTGCGGGTTGGCAGATGTCACATGTTCTTGAATTTTAGGTTCTAGGACATGCCGGTTTCCTCACGATGTTTTCCTTCACCGTTTTGAGAGGAGTGGTGATGAAATAGTTTACACAAAGTAAAGCGCCTGTCTAGGTTCGAACCTACGACCTACAACTTGTAAATCGCAGCCGTTGCCACTTGGCCACCACTGCTCCTCCATTGACCTATAGGCCTACTGTACTTGCCTCGTGGCGTAGTCAATGCCTAACATTCAAGGTTGTTCTGCTTGGAGACGTGATTCATCAAACGGTTTCACTAGCTCATTCACATTTCCTCGGCACGTTGATCGCAAAGGTACTTTTAGCTCGAAAGTCTTGTTCAGATCTATCTATCGATAACGTACTCACAGAACATCATACGCCTGTCTTCCCTGAAGGAGTTCGGCGAACCTTAATTTCTTCAGCTATGTTTATTTTCCGTGTAATAGGGGGTGAGCCTTTTGTGATTAATGACGCATTTATCCAGAGACTGGGCTACTACTGAGAAATAGCATCACACTTAACGTAACATCACGCCTTCTTCCCTGAAGGGTAAGGCAGATTTGTACCTATTGTACGCTCACATTATAGTTAAAGAAAAGTATATCTTAATGCCACGTATTGGCAAGCGTAGTGTGGGCCCCCCAGCTAGATAGACGGACGTGTAAAGAAGGTGGCTGGGACAGACTGGATGCGGAAGGCGGAGGTGCAGCCTGGGAGAGGCCTATGTGTAGCAGTGGACTGGCTGAGTTGATTTATCTCAATAAGAAATTACTATGATATCACTTACTTGAAAAAAATTTTAAACTTAAAATATAGTATTATAACAACTTTGACACACAAACTAAGCAAATGTTGTTTTTCTTTACAACAAATCATTTACGTTATAACGTTTCCTTTTGTACGCAAAATACATTCTTTATCATCATCATCATCATTTCAGTCATAAGACGTCCACTGCTGGACATAGGCCTCCCCCAAGCACCTCTACTTCGATCGGTTCTGTGCTTCTTGCATTCAACGGGTTCCTGCAGCCTTCACAAGGTCTTTGGTCCACCTTGTGGCAGACCTTCCAACACTACGTCTTCCGGTACGCTGTCGCCTCTCCAGAACCTTTCGGCCCCATCGGCAATCAGAAGGCCAATTCTCGTAATTTAAAACGTTCAAAATCTAGTCGCAGTCTCATCTCGGCGACAAAAAAATGTCAAAAACTGGTCAAAATGTAGGGAAATTAGACGTATTTTTGACAGATTGAGGCTGAGATCAGACTGTGAACGATCTTAAAATTACGAGAATTGCCCCTCTGTTCTGCGAGCAAATAGCAAATAACATTACCGAATACAAAACTTGAAACAATCCAATTCACCCGCAAAAGAAATAATTACTGTAACCAACACATTTCGCTAGTTATTTTTAAGCCTTATGTAGTAGAAAGCGTAAGGGGCGGGGGGGAAACACTGAACCATTTCTAATGGAAAGACCAACTTTACTTGGAGTATAATGGGGAAGACAACTGTCAAAATGGCGCTGTCTAAAGCCGTGTTTCGTGCACGTGTTTTTTCGAAACATTACACAAAAACGTCAACACAAAGAGGCGTGGCCATAGGTACACATTTGTGTGTGAAAACATGATGTCTCAACTATACAGAAATTTAATTTAATAGCCCCAGACATAAAAGTTTTAAAAAAATGGTCATTGCTCCTCTTAGGTTCCTCAATTTTTGAAAACAGCTTTTCACTATTCGAAAAAATTAAACATTTTAACGATATTTCGGATAGACTTTCTAAAATGTATTTACATTCGGCATTCACCCTAATCAGATATTGTTGTTTCGGTCCAAATTTTACGTATTTTCTTCGCTCTCCCTCTTTATGAAAGCAGCCACCACACCTTTTGGACAAAATATATCATATTATTCCCAGTACTCTTACATCCATTTTAAACGTGGCTTTGGACGACCGCGCGTGGCTGCAAGCCACACTACCCATTCGTTTTGGTGGGCTCGGCGTCCGCAAAATTTCTAGTGTATGTCTACCGGCGTTCCTATCCTCGGTCCACAGCACTGAAAAGTTAACCACACGAATCTTGGCTCCTGCTCAGGTTGACTCTGAAGTGCCGTGTTTGACCGATGCGGTGAACGCCTGGAAAGTGGCTTGCCCGGAGGTTCAGCGCGAGAACCCGTCTGCCCAGAGACAGTGGGATGAGCCGCTCTGCAGGTTGATACGGAATAAACTTATTAATACGTCCACCAATACTGCTGAGCGTGCCCGCCTGTTGGCTGTGGGCGAATGGGAGTCGGGCCTCTGGCTTCAGGCGCTACCGTCCCCAAATATAGGCACTATGCTGGGTGACACCACATTCCGGTTCGCTACATGTTTGTGTCTGGACTCTTCTTGCGGAGCTCCACATCGCTATCAATGCGGTGAATCAGTCGACTGCCTCGGACACCATGGCCTATCCTGCAGCAAGAGCGCTGGACGGATGGCACAGCACGCCAGCATTAACGACATCATCTGTCGGGCTCTTGTCCCCGCCGGGGTGCCAGCTGTTTTAGAACTCAATGGCTTGGCACGCGACGATGGAAAGAGGCCAGATGGAATGACCATTATGCCTTGGAAGTTGGGTAGGCCTTTGGTGTGGGATGCAACCTGTGTTGATACTCTCGCGCCATCCCATCTTCCTAGCACGGTGGGTTGTGCTGGGGCGGCTGTTGCAGGAGCAGAAATCCTCAAACGGCGCAAATATAACAACCGTATTGGGAGCTATATGTTTGAGCCGTTTGGCGTTGAAACACTAGAGCCTTGGCTCATCGAATTTTTCGGGTCATCGTCAAACATTTGGTTGACTCTTCACGTGACCAGAGGGCTGGCCTATTTTTAGCCAAAAGAATCGGCATTGCCATCCAACGTAGTAATGCTGCCAGCCTTTTGGGCACTTATCCCATTGACAGCGATGCGGACGAAAATTTTGATGCCCAATGACAGGAGCTCATTGGGCATCAAAAAATTAGTTTTTTTATTATATACTTGTATATAATATGGTATATATAGATATATATAGTATGGATATATATAGATATAGATACGTAGAATAAAATGTCAGCTTAGTGTCAATTAATAGTAATCAATTCAATTCAGTTCAGTTATTAGGTATAGCTGTAATATTTAAAATTATACAAAATTTATTATACAAATGTCCGAATCCACCGCCAAATAAGTCCAGTTCGTGGTGCTGAGCAAGTGTGTCCTCGATAGCGTGGTTGGTGGGCGCGTGTCGCTCGCGCTCGGTGCGCGCGGTGGGCGGCTCCAATGTTTGTGTGTAAGTTTTTTTATGCAATGTTTCGAAAAAACACGCGCAGGAGACACGGCTTTAGCTAGTTCCCAAAACCAGCTAATATTGCAAGGAGTGAGTTTCTGAAAATAGCTCGTTATTATGTTCTTAAATGCTCGGAAATTGAAGTCTACCGTTTTCCGAAATTTTCCTTAAACTTGGCTAAAATCTTCTAAAATTAAGGAAAAGGCTTAAAAAAACAATAAAACGTAATTAAAATAAAATAGGTAAAATAAAGTAGGGAGTTATTTTAATTAAATAGAGTACGAGGTTATGGCGGAAACGTTTTGTAGAAAGTGATTACGAGGAAATAACAAATATTATATTTAAGGAGCAGTGGTGTCCCAGTGTTAACGGCTGCGCCTTATGATTTTCGGTCGTAGGTTTGAACCCAGACAGACGCTTTACTTTGTGTAAATTACTTCATCACCACTCTCAAAACGGTGAAGGAAAATATCGTGAGGAAACATGTCCTAGAACCAAAAATTCGAAGACACGTGACATCTACCAACGCGCACTGGGCCCGCGTGGTGGATTACAGTCCACTCCCTCTCGAAGAGAGGAGGCCTGTGTCCCAGCAGTGGGAACGTTATAGACTGATTATGATATTTAAAGTTTTTTTATTCTAACACATTCCATGTAAAATAAATATTTACATGAAATATTGAAATCACAGAAAATGTTACACGAAATCGAATGAACGAACAAAATCTCAAATTTATCGAAGACCGTCTGGACCTAGCTATGGTCGCACCATCTAGCCATGTCCAGCCTTCCCCATTAAATAAATAAAACATCTGTTAACGTACAAAAGAAAATTTAATAGGTTATTTTAGTTTGTCAAAGAAATGTTTTATAAGATTTTAAGTATCTTTATGCCAGAATAGCCTTCATTTTTACAGTTTCACCTGTAAAAATGGTAAAGGTCACGTTCAATTGTTAAATTTTTCTATTAAGAAAACAAAAGCTTTTTCTCAGGAAAATTATGTAGTGTTCTGGTTACATTCTGTTGAAACCTATGGCTTTAGTAAGTACTAAGGTACTAAGCGTTTGATATTGGCCGTAGTACAATTTATATTGAAGCTTTACAACTTCTTTGAAGAAACTCTTTTACCTGTTCGTCGCGTGCTAAGCACACTAAACATTACTCGATTGAATGACTTTTTCATGAAATCATGACTTTGGAGGCCAATTCTAACTCAAGGAGTTGTACTGCAGATTGTAATGGTTACAATTCAGTAAAACCATATTTGTTACGGTCGCGACTCATACTCTTTTACTCATCGGTCGTTCAACACTATATCGTGGATTTTAGCGATCATCTCTGGAGTAGTGACCTCAACTGGGCGTCCGGGACGCACAGCATCACATGTGCTTGTACGACCACACCGAAAATCGTTGAACCACTTATGAATCATTTTAATCGACGGAGTAGAGTCCCCATAATGTTTATCAAGTTTTTGTTTCGTTTCTGTTATAGTTTTTTCGCGCAAAAAATAATGTTTAATCACGACACGAAATTCACTTGTCTCCATCTTTGCAAAAAAGTGTTCAGTTGTTTTTCTTTAATGGCTGTCAAAAAAAACCTAACCGACAGTACTTCCGCATATTCGTTTTTGGTAAGCTTAAATTTCCCAGTCGATTGAATAAGTTTTCAAAACTTTCAATAGACATCCGAAAGTAATTAAAAAACTTCTTTTCATCGTTTCTAAGTTTATCATATAACTTCTCAAATACCTAGTTTAGTACCCCCTGATTCTTCATTAGTAGAATGTACCCAAAACTTTCTGCTCTGTCGGCGACGAAACCGTTGGCGCCTTCGCCTTCTATCACTGACGTCTACTCACTGTAACAACTGTGTGAAGACTGCGGCTATTCGTTTTTTATACGAATGAAAATCTACCGTGTGAACACCCGGGTGATTATACGTTAAAAAAACGAATACATAAAAAACGCGCAGGACAATGCCGTGTGAACCCAGCCTTAGGGTGGTAAAGCCATTACGCGGGCGACTATACTCACAGACTTGCCTCTTGGGTACTTATATGGGACTACTACATGATTGTGTTCGGCCTTACTATGTGAATATCTAGACGCGTAATAATATCCTTTAATTATATCATTATTACTGTCCCACTGTAGGGCAAAGGCATGAGAGACGAGAAGGCACAAGCATTAATCACCACACTTGCTCAAGGGTTGGTGATTTCAGACTTATATGAACTACTACCTGACCCCGACAGACCTGACCAAATTTCAATAATTCATGCAAAAAAGGACATTTAGTTTTTCCCAAATTTGAAGGTTTTCCGGGAAACTTTTCCAATATATTATTCCGTAAAAACCTGATTTTGACTACAAAAAAATGTTAAAACAAAAAAAAACGTGTGTGCTCGGGGGCCCCCGTCTGGAACGAAGTTCAAAATGTAAATCCAAGATGGTTGTTGCAAATTACAAATTGTGAACGTTTCAGTGAAATATTTTGTTCTCTGTTAAATAAGGGGTGGCATCCATGCCTCAAAGAGATGTCAGCACGAACTGACGGGATCCGCTAGGGCCGATGCCGCCGGGCCTGCGGGTTATTCGAAAGAGATACCGTGGCCCCTGGCACAGGCAACTGAAGGAACACGGGTAGGTTTCAGGCAGTAAAAGTCTGACACTCCCTTCTGCTCCGCCCAGAGCGGGAGGAGTCATTTGATAATTTCCCAACACCCAGAAAAAAAAAAAAAAGATAAAAAAAAGATGGTCGTTGCGAAAATTTTAAAATTATTGCACCCATCATCTTGGATTTACATTTTGACCGCATTATCGGCTTCAGTACCTTCGAAGACCATGAATTCGACAACCATGATGAATAATTTGAACATTTTTGCAGCCACTACATATCTTGGATTTCATTTTGATCTCACTATTGGCTACAGCACCCTCGAAAACCATGAAAACTATCTCTCACTTTGTCTCATTTTCTTATTTACAGGTAATAAAAATTCGCACTTTTTTTTACGTAACAATTTGTACCAGTTTACACCTTCCGCAAGCTGCGTTCAAGAACTTCGTTCCAATAACAACAGATTTTATACACCAGGTTTCTGAATTGTTAATTTGAAGTTAAGATGTTGTAAACTCTACTTGCATCCGAAAGGGTTACCGCTGCCCTGGTACATAAAGGGCTAAGGAAGGAACACGGGTGGGTTTTAGTCAGTAAGAGTCTGACACTCCCTTCTGCTCCACCCAGAGCGGGAGGGGTCATTTGATGATTTCCCATCCTCAAAAAAAAAAAAAAAAAAAGCATTACGTACGGAGCGAGCCCGCGAAAATCAAAATTTATTTGCAAAAACGTATGATACGTAACAGGTCGCATGCGACGGTAATTTAGAAACAATTTCTAAATTACCGTCGCATGCGACCTGTCGCCGCACGACAAAAGTCGAAATCCACCTACTATAAAAAATGTGTGTGTGTGTAAAGCCCGCACAAAGTGGAGTTTGACAATTTCTGAACTAGTTCTCAGCTCAAAAACAAGGATAGGAAGCCTTTAAGAAACGGGAGTCTTCTAAATAAGTTTCAGGAGCTCACTCAAACTATTCAAAATGCTGGCCCATTTAGCCGATTATTCGTTTTTAAACTTCATAACTTTAAAGTTTTCTTGTTATACCGCGCTTGCGAAGGCCGCAGGCATCCGCTGGATGCCTTGGGCAAAAGCTAGATACGTTATAATATAGGTACCGATATGAATGTGCCAATGTGGAGTCAAACATCATTTTTTTCGGTAAGAAACCGTGAGATCTGTCCAGTTATCTTGGAGTCTCTAGGTCACCGGTTTTGCCAGTGTAATATTATGGTTGTAGGGCCAATATAATATTGTGTGTGTACAAAGCGCGGTGAATACTTGTAACGACTTTTACTGAAACAGTCATTAGCAAATGTCAAGAATTATTCTAATTTTGAATGTAACAAAGTAATGACAGGCCAGAGCTGTTTTTAATTAATAGTGTCAAAAACTTGTAGCAATTTGCAAGTATTCAAAAAGTGATTTGACAGCTGTCAGTTGCGAAGTTAAAAGGCAATTAATTTTTCTTTGAAGAACATCAAATGGTTAGAAATATTTTGTAATCTTAACTGGCGCAGTAGACGAGCAGTTTAAATTTCATAATTTATTTATTTATCAAAAAAGTGTGGTACGTAACTGTCTGTTACTATAAATATAATTTTACAATTTGGGGAAAAATCAGAAACAAAAGGAATCTGGCGTCCTAGCTAGGTTACATGGTAACCTGTATTAAGGTTCGCCAGCCCAGGTTCCCACAGAAGGAGTACAAAAAATCCAATAGATTGCTTAGGACTATAAGGTACCAACATTTATGTAAACTTATACTGTGTGAAGTGTTAGTATGTGTTTTGTAATGAGGTGTGGTGAGTATGTAGGTGTGGTGTGTGTGTGTGTAAACGTATGGAAAAGAGGTTGAGTTTAGAAACGGAGTGTTAGAGAACTCACTACGATTGTGAAGTAAGCAGGTATTCAGTGTCGTCGTAGTTTAAACTGGTTAGAAAGCATGTTATCTGTTTTTTGCACATTTCATAAGAGGATTGGTGTACTGAATCGATTTCTGTAATATTTAATATAGGTAATATTTTATCCCAAAAATAATTAAAACTAGGTAAATTACTGTCACACTTCCGCTGTACTGTCAAAACAAACCAAAATGGATGAAATACCCACTGAGCTAGACCCTTATACGAGTGCGACTGTGTGTATTTGTAGATTTTTAATGTGACCATAATTTTCTCCCACAATCAATACATAATTTATTAAAAAAAAACAATGTTTTTTACATAATAATTAAAATTCAGTGTATGTATTATGATTATAACATAATATTTTAATTGGGGTGTCTGGTGGTGTGCGTTAATTCCGGTACATGTTGTATAAAAATAATGAATTCAGAGAAAATTGTTTTAATACCCAATTAGTGATAAGTATTGGTTTATAGATTGGCTCTTATTTGACTACCCCATTGGTCTAGTGGTAGCAAGTGCTTCTGCTGATCATGAGGTCCTGAGTTCGATTCCCGGGTCGTGCAGTGTTATCCATTTTGGAATTTCTCAGTAGCAGCCTGGAGTCTGTATTTGTGCCCAGTTGCTGGCAATAGGCTCGCCCCCTGTTACATGGGACTTAAATATAACTGGTGAAATATGGGTGTACTCTAGGTATACCTCTGCCTAACTTTTCGGAGTAACAAGGTGTGATGTTAAGGTGTATATAGGGCTCGCTGACCTTGAGTATGTGGGCGGAGCTAAACGCTCTACGCCCGAATACGTAAAACGCGCGCGGTGGCGCGCTGCACTAAAACAACGATCAAAGAATATGCGGAGACGCAGACATGCCGCACGCAGGTCGCCATGTTTGCCTACGATTCCAGAAGGGAATTGCGGATACTTATGTTACGTATATTTTCTGTTTTTACTGGACATTATTTATTAGAATTTTTTCATTTTTTTGATTTTGTTTAAAATCATACGTGAGAACGAACTTAGTTCCCGACGGGGGTAAAACTTTAAAAATGATATCGAGTGTTTTCTTAGGAATGGAATAACATTTTATTTGCATAGACTGTAGGTCTTCTTAGGAGGACTTACATAAAAATGAGATTTTATAAAAATCAGAACCTGTTTCATCAATTTGAATTATTATAAATCAGTAATAAACCTACCTAAATGTACCTAAATGGCATTTTTAGGATTCCGTAGCCAATCAGATGATGTTATAATCAACTTTCTTCCTGTCATTGTTATTTACATAGCAGGTAGTGGTATTCCAATTTGTGACCGGTAGGTGCCACAACTAAAATGTGCAAAATAATTATTTAAAAAAAAAAAAAAAAATAACCGACTTCCATAAAAAAACTACAAAATGAAAAATAACTTTATTTCGGAAGTCTGTAGCAAAAAACGTAAATTCAAAACCAAAGACATCGACTTCCGAAATAAAGTCATTTTTCACTTGTAAAGTGTTTTTTTTAAGTGTTTTTCATGTAAAAAGTTTTTTTTTACTATTAATCGTACGTCAAAAGTAATAGTTGAACTACGAAAACTGTTACCACTGTTATAGTATAGTAAAGTAACAGTATCATGTCTCGTTAGTGACCTTGAAATAATCACCTACGGCCGCTCAGTAGATAAACCTTCCGCGTTCGTGCGTAACAGCCGCGCGCGAATACTCAGAGTATATCAGTCAGTGGCGTGTTACTACTTGTATACTATCGTAATGCTTTTAAAGCCTTACTACTTGTATACTATCGTAAGCGTCCTGACGCGCACAATAGAAATGGGCCATCTGCAGCGAGCTAGTCAATAAACGCACACTGATACAATTCGTTCGTAAATATTTGCACTAACACAGGCAAACGCGCGTAGTCGGTCGATAGCCGGAGCGGAGCAGCGAGCGACACAGCCCTCCCGTCTCAGTGCTAACGCACGACTGCCGCCCGCGCCCGCGCAGAGCACCTCTGAAGCTCAATCTCAAAGTGGGGAAATTTTCTTTGCAAATGTTGATGGATTTACATAAGCTGTTTCATTTCTATAGTACCTCTAACCATCAATTTTTCAGTGTAAAAATATTTGCAAACATCAAAGCCGTTTAGAAGTAATATGGAATATTAGGAAAAAATAGCGTTTTGCTAAAAATTTTTTTAAGGGAAAAGTATTAGCCATACGAAAAAATCCTGTTTTAGAAATGTTGTACATGAACCTATACCAACAATATATTTTTTTCAGATCTTCTAATCAAGCCGTTAATGAGAAATATTCTTCATAAAGTGACCGTGTTACGGTACTAAACGAGAGTAAGGCCCTTAAGTAAAGTCTAATTTGCATATTCTTGTAACAATGCGTTCGCATCCGAAAGCATCAAACAAGCAAACGTATAGAAACTTGTCACATATTATAATAAATCTCACAACAAGTTTTGTTGAATTTGTAGTCGCACTACATAGACAGAGTGATATTTTAGACAGATTTCAATATTTTTTGGGTGAAACGTGTCAAGTGATATAAAAGTCAAACAAGTTTCAGTTCAACAAGTTGTGTGACAGTGTAAACACGGGATGATACGTGGACAGTAAACAGAAGTTTGGTGAGAATTTTTCGAAAGTTCTACCACATGGTACCTATGCGCGGTTTGTTTACTGCAACCATCACCTACAACAATAATAATTCCGTTAGATAAACAAACGCTGCATGCTGTTGAGTTAGCTACGAGATTGTAGCACAGCAGGGATATTTGCAGAGGTCAGTTGCGCGATGATAGAAGTCTAACCGCGGCGTATAGACGACCGTCATGCAATTATGCGAAAATGTGTCGCCTCCCTGATGGGGCGGGTGCGGGGGCAGCGCCAAAAGGCTCTTGGGCACTGTGTCCAATAGGGTGGAAGGTCTAATACGTACTCAAGTACGATTTGATAAATAAACTGTTGGTCGTCTACTAACTAAATTCAATTTTATTCGAAAACATCTATCGGTTTCTTACTAAACTTCAAGTATATCCGACGACCCTTTTTTTTTGGGTGGGAAGTCATCATATGACGTCTCCCGCTCTTCGTGTCAGACTTTTACTGACTAAAACCCACCCATGTTGCTTCAGTTGCCTATGCTAGGGGCCACGGTATCTCTTTCGAACAACCCGCGGCCCTGGCAGGCATCGGCTCTTTGAGGCGCGCGTGGAACACAACGCGCCGACGACCCGGGCCTGGTCCTTACCGGGCGGCGAGCTACCCATTGCTCGCCGCCCGCAAGCCCGCGCCTACGGTGGCCGGGAGTCGGCTGCTGACTCCCGACGTCCAGGGCGTCTCCTGCGGTGACTAGGGGCGTTAGGGCGCAGAGATTGCCTCTCCCTCACGCGCTCCGCCTCCTCCTTTGCAAGCAGTACTGCTTCGCAGAAGGAGGTGACGGCTTCCTATGCACTCGCTCGCTCTCGGCCGGACGCGAGAGATCGCCGCCGCTGATCGCCGCCACGACGACTCGGCGGTGCTCCGCCCAATCCGGGCAAACCTCCACCGTGTCCGGTAAGGACCTGCGTCAGGCGGAAGGTGAGGCAGCCATGACGCCTCTCCAGCCACTCTTCAAAGAGGGGACTTATCGCCGCAACTGTGGCGTGCCCAGCACTGGGTTGCGACAATCGCACTCTCCATGTCGTGAGATCCCGCCGGAGCTCTGTCCGCTGTACCATGTTTTCTCGCGGCAGCGGAGTTACGCCCCGGCGTTTTGCCTCCTCTCGCCACTCCCGTATGTGGGCGAGGACTTTTGCCTCCAAATCCCATAGCGGCAATCCAGCAAGGAGGCTGGCCGCCTGAGCGGAGACCGTGCGGTATCCACGAATTAGCCGGACGGCCATGACCCTTTGGGATGCGTTCAACCTGGCGGCAGACTGGTCGCCGCCTCAAGGAACGCGCCCACACCGGGGTGCCCCGTAAAGAGATAAGTATCCGACGACCCTGGTTACTTATCTCTTTTGGTGACTGTACCTATATAACCCCTCAGTGGTCACGCCAGCTGATTCAGTTCGGCGGCCATTGTATTACTACTGACTTTTATATTGTGACAGTTGAAGATTTATTTGATTGTTATTGATGACTTTGACATTCATATTAATTGCCAAATGTAACACTACTAACACTAGTGTTTAAGTTGTATGAGTAATTTATAAAGGAAAAACGTAGATCACTTTTGATGAATAAAAAGTTTTTTAATTTTTTTTTATTAGCCGTCAATGCCCCACTGTTGGGCAAAGGCCTTCCTACTCTCCACCTGTCTCTCTCCAGAGCTGCCAAGGACCAATCTTTATCAAAGGAGTCCAGCTCATCCCGCCATCTCCGTCTGGGCCTGCCGCGATGTCGATTGCCATTAAGCGGGACGCAATAAATAAATAAATATTCCACAACTATCACACAACGCCATCTAGTCCCAAGCTAAGCAGAGCTTGTGTTATGGGTACTAGACAACTGATAAACATACTTATATATTTCTAAATACATAAATATTATAGATAAATTACACCCAGACACAGAACAAATGATCGTGCTCATTACACAAACATTTGTCCTGGGTGGGAATCGAACCCACGACCTCCGGCATAGCAGTCAGGGTCACTAACCACTAGACCAACAGGCCTGTCATAATTTCCGTTGAATTGAATTTTTATATTATTTGTCCATTCATGTTTTTTTTTTTTGTTTTAGTATGAAAAGTTTGCTTCAAATAAGTTCAGTATTTATTCTTTTTCTTCTTTTCAAGTCGATGATATAGTATTTATTCATTTAATTTTTTAGGTTTTTGAAAAAATGCGATTTCTGTGGCTTCTACTCCTACCTTTTATACCCTGTTTTTTACTTGTAAACTATAATTCATGGTATACCTTTTGATCAGGAAGGTATATTTAATTAATTTGAAAGTGATTAAAACAAGGTAAAGTCCTCAACAATCATAGATTTGGGACTGTTTCGTTTTTCGGTTTTGCGACCACTACCGACCTTTCTAATACAGGCTAGCAGGGACCGACGCGTAAACTGTAAGGTCCATTTCAATGCAAAGACATACAGAATCATGTACTGAATCCATGGTAACAGGTTGCATGTCGATGTCCCTACCACCGTGTATATGTAGTTGTCCCAGGGTGGTGATTTTGTCAACTGCAACTTTTAAGAATTTATAGCACCCCGTTTCCTACAGTACTGGGTATATCCCAGTACTGTAGGAAACGGGGTGCTATAACTTTTATCATCAACAACAAAAAATGGGTGTCCTAACTTTCAGCAATTTTAATATGTATTTTTTTTCTTCCAGATTCTTCGCCATCTTGTACCCACTACGGTTACCTATAGCAAGAAAGAGAAGCAAGATAATGCTGTCTCTTGCGTGGATCATCGCTCTTCTATGCAGCCTTCCACAGGTAATCCCCTTAAATTATTATTAATTATTAATTACTTTATAATCTAATAATTAAACTAGTAAACTTAGATAATTTATAACTCAAATCGTATTTGGTTTGAATACAGATGTGTTTGTAAGGAGTTTATGTCAAGTGCCTAAATCTCCTAAACTCCTATTGAAGCGTTCCCTACTTCATAAATAAATAAATAAATATTCGTATAAACTTTAGGTACAATGAGCAATAATAGCCACCCGACCGATTTCAGTCACGGTGGCCAATCTCAACGAAGATTAGCCATGTTCGCTGCAGATATATAGTGCACAAGTGTGTGCGCAAACACAGGTGCATTCTCTATTCCTTTACTCTCATAGTCCGATAGGACGGCAATCCGACACAACCGGGGAGAGATCTGGCACGAGGGTATTAAACCGTCAACTTCCAAACTCCGGACTGTTACTAAGAAATTCCTGATGGGAAATCCAATTACACTTTGTCCAACCCGGGAATCGAACCCAGGACCCACGCTCAGCAGTCGCGCTTGCAACCACGAGACCAACAGCAGTTGAGCAATACAGCATAATCACCCTATAATCTTCCTTGTTGCTGAGACACAGACCTCTTTGTGAAAGGAAGTGGGCCGTAATCCACCACGCAAGCCCAGTGCGGATTGGTGAATATAACTCACCAGCCAGTCTGTTAGTTTTGGTTTTAGCACATACCGGTTCCTCACGATGTTTTCCTTCAATGTTTTGAGAGCAGTGGTTATTAAACATACTCTGAAAGAAAACTACCTTGCTGGGTTCGAACCTACGACTTACAACTCCTAAGTCGCAACGCATAGCTAGTCCAAATATGAAAAAAAAAAATAAAAACTAAAATACTAGTAGAAAAACCACTTTCAAAAGAACAGAAGTGTTATGTTATGTAATGTGAAAAAAATCTCAGAAGTAGTTAAAAAGCTTTTGAGTTGGTTTAATTTAAATATTTTGGCACGATTTTCCGATACCCCCTTTTTTCGAAGTTAACGAACTATTTTGAAGAACTCTTTGAGTATCATTTTCGAAGTTCCGATAAAAGGAAAAAAAATGTACCTAATCTGCATTCGCGATTTGTTTGCCAAAAATGTAAACAAATAGGAGTTTATGGAAAAATTACTTTAATTCCTATACAATAAAGTTCAGTTTACGCTACAACTACAAACATTTTTATAACTTTTTCAAGAGTGCTAGTCACTCTGAAATCAACATTAAAATAAAGTTGATATTTGTTTAACTTGAAATAACATAAATTTGAAACATTAGTTTGAATAGAATTTACAAGTACAAGTACCATTGTAGCAGCATCACAAATAAAATGCAAGTGCAAACCATTATTAGGATCTCCCTCAAAGGCTGTTTTTTTTAAATCCTTTTTTGCGTTGTCATTAAAACTGGCCAATATACTTAAGCATAGAACATAGAATGTTAAAGGAAAGGTTCTGGAGTGGTGACCGCGTACCAGAAGACGTAGCGTTGGAAGGCGTCCCACAAGGTGGACCGACGACCTTGTGAAGGCCGCAGGAACCCGTTGGATGCGAGAAGCACAGAACCGGCCGAAGTGGAGGTGTTTGGCGGCGGCCTATGTCCAGCAGTGGACGTATTTTAGCTGAAATGACTATGATGATGAGAGTACAGAAGTAATGCAGACAGGCCCGCAGATTTAGAAATAATGTTTGAAAAAATCTTGAAGTTTTCATAGGGTAAAGCAGAGTTACAGATAAAATAAAAACAGACACAAAAACCAATATGAAATAGCAATTTGATTGCGAATAAAATCTCGATATTTGGCGCGATATATCATTTCATGTGATGCAATTTATCCCCGCCGTAAGTGCGGGGAGTGGGGCGGGAAGTACGACGCCGACCTAGCTAGAATGTCAACGTTTCGAAATCAAAATATTTTATTTCACATAAACCTACATGGGCACTTAAGAAATGTCAAAAGCTAGGTGCACGGTTCCAATTGGTCGTTTCCTATGTAGGAGAGCCGGCAAGAACCTACACGGTTACTCTTTTAAAAATAATTGGCTTTTACAATGTTTTCAAATTACAGTAGGTATGGGAGGACAGCGTAGGCCTGTCAACAAGTACCAGGTACTTGATAAAATAAAAAATGGTTTACAGATCTAAAGTCTACGAGGCCTACAAATTCCTGACATGTACAAAATATAAAAGGAATTAAAAAAGTTTATTCGCCGTGTCTAGGTATGGTCGTTAGCTGTGTTCTATTAATCACTATAGAAGCTTGTTGACGGACACGTTCCTGTTCTACGGCGCGTTTATGCGCCGTACGGTAAAGAAACCGTGCCGTGTACAAAGGGCCTTAAGATCTGTAATTGATTGCATGTCACGTTCTTTTGCTAAAGTTTGGAATTTGGTCTGTGGTTTGGTGAAGATTTCGCGCTCTTAAATAATGAGTTTACGCAGAGGAAAAGAGTGATTTATACAGTGTGGCGATTAGGTTATCACATTAATTAAAACCACGTATTCTACATTACGTATTCTACACAATTAAAATAATTAATAACAATTAACATTCTAGCCGTGGGATCTTTTTTTCGTTTGAATATTTAACAACATTAAACTTAAGAGCCATTTTACGTTTTCGCGCAAATATCTAAGACTTTTTTTTTTATTTTTTTTTATTTATTTTTTTTCAGGATGGTAAATCATCAAATGACTCCTCCCGCTCTGGGTGGAGCAGAAGGGAGTGTCAGACTCTTACTGACTAAAACCCACCCGTGTTCCTTCCTTAGCCCTTTATGTACCAGGGCAGCGGTAACCCTTTCGGACGATCCCGCTACCCTGGAAGGCTTCGGCCCTATCGGGCCCCGTCATCTATGCTGACATCTCTTTGAGGCGCACGTGGAACACTTACGCGCCGTCCGGCACGGGCCTGGTCCTGATCGGACGGAGAGCTACCCATTGCTCTCCGCCCGCAGGCCCGCGCCTACAGTGGCCGGGAGTCGTCACGCGGCTCCCGACGCCCGGAGCGTCTCCCTCGGCGGCTGAGGCGTGAGGATCTCTCCCTCGCCCATCCCGCCACCTCCTTCGCTAGCATGACTGCTTCGCAGAAGGAGGTGACCGCCTCCCACTCCCTCTCGCCCCGGACCATGGCTTGCACCAGGGCCGGACGCGAGAGGTCGCCGCCGCTGCCGATCGCCTCTACGAGGACACGGCGGTGCTCTGCCCAAGCGGGGCAGACCTCCACCGTATGCTCCACCGTGTCCTCTGGGCGATCCTCGCAGTGGTGACACCCGGGCGTCTCCTCCCGCCTGATGATGTGCAGGAACCTCCCGAAACATCCGTGTCCGGAGAGGACCTGCGTCAGGCGGTAGGTGAGAGCGCCGTGACGCCTCTCTAGCCACTCCTCAAAGAGGGGTCTTATCGCCGCTATCGTGGCGTGCCCTGCGCTGGGTTGCGATAGTCGCGCCTTCCATTCCACCATGAGACCGCGCCGGAGGTCCGTCCGCTCCGCAGCGATTTGCCGCGGGTGCAGACTTTCCCCCCGACGTAGTGCCTCCGCGCGCCAGTCATACAGGCGCGCGAGGACTATCGCCTCCAGATCCCATGGTGGCAGTCCGGCAAGGAGGCTTGCTGCCTCGCGCGAGATCGTGCGGTACCCCCGGATCAGCCTTACGGCTACCACCTTTTGGGGCGCGTTCAGGTAGTGTGCGGCTCGAAGCCGCAGTGAACGCGCCCATACCGGGGCCCCATATAGGGCCATGGACCGCACGACCCCCGCGTAAAGCCTCCGGCAGGAGGCGTTTGGCCCCCTCAGGTTGGGCAGGAGCCGCCTTAAGGCGGCCCCGGTCCGTTCCAGTTTTGGGGCCAAACGTCGGAAATGGTCTTCTCGACGCCGATGTGAACCCCACCTACCATCAGTTGGGATCACGAAGGTGGCCCGTACCGGGGCCCATGAAAAGACATGGCCTCGGACTTGTGCAATGCCACCTCGAGACCCAACTGCCGGATCCTTTCCACGACTATCGCAACCCCGCGTGTCATCGCGTCGGCCGCCGCCTGATGCGACCTCCCCTGCGCCAGGACCAGCGTGTCGTCAGCGTAGCAAACTACGCTGACGCCATCAGGGAGGTCGGCCCGCAGCACCCAGTCGTAACCGATGTCCCACAGGAGCGGCCCCAGAACCGATCCCTGTGGGACACCGCACGACATCTCTTGCCGGTTCCAGTTCCCGTCGCGACCGGGGTAGATGACGGCTCTGTCCGTCAAATACGCCCCGACTATTCGACGGAGGTAAGTCGGCACCCGGTGATACCGGAGTGCCTCCCCTATGCAGCTCCAGGGCAGGATGTTGAACGCGTTGGCGATGTCGAGTGACACCGCCACGACCACCCCACCCCGGGACACCGCGTCCCACGTCGTGAGGGCTCTCACGCGCATGATGGCGTCCACCGTCGAGCGCCCCTTGCGGAAGCCAAACTGGCACTCCGCAAGATCCGGCCCCGTCCTCACCAGGTGCCCGACGAGGCAGCCCGCAATCACTCTCTCAAAGAGCTTGCCGACCTCGTCGAGCAGCACTATGGGCCGGTATGCGGACGGAGAGTCCGCAGGGCGCCCTGGCTTCTGAATGAGGACCAGCTTCCCCGTCTTCTAACGGAGTGGAAACTGGCCTCTCTCCATGCATGCGCTTAAGAGCGCCTCCAGTCGAGGCCCGAGAGCCCTCGAGGCCAGGACCCAGGCTTTACCCGGCAAGCCGTCGGGTCCCGGGGCGGTATTTTTGGCCTTCAGCCTGCCTACCGCCGCTCTCAGATCTACCCCGGTCACTTCAGGGGTGTCGTCGTCGTCGTCCGCGTGGTCCGCTTCGGGCACCGCAAGTGGCGGAGCCATAGGCGGGGGAGTATGCTCCCCCCGTGAAGGGAACAGAGCGCTCACCACCTCCTCCACCAGCTGTGGGCGGAGACTCTGCGTCAGCGGGGGGGCCCATGTGCGGAGTTTATTCCGCACCATTCTGTAGGGGCGCCCCCATGGATCTCTGTTCAGAGTCTCAATATCTAAGACTTTAGTCGCCTAATTTACCATCTTAGGCAAAACTCTGGCATTGGTCATTGACACTTCATGTAACACATTTACAAAAACTTATTTTTTTACTACGTAGTGATTAATCTCCCACAACTAGTTTAATGAAAAATCATCGCAGAGTCAATTTTAGACTCCTATATCTATCATTAATATTTATAAATTTCACTAAAAAAATACATTAGGCATTAGGCGTATAATCTTGTCGACACATAATGTACTAGAATATCGATAATTTAAAAGCAAAGTCTTAGGTCAATTTTTACGTTTTATATCGTTATTTTATCGCCATTTTTTGGCTTGAATAAAGCGTAATTACATTTGAAAAATCATGTAAAATAAACTATGTTCTTTTACTAAACTAATTCCAAAGTTTTATTAAAATCAATTAACTTAATCAGACATAATATAATTTTTAACATCACTCTAAACTACAATAAAGCCCACGCCGTAGCTGAGCCTGAAGCTTTAAATTCCCCGACTGTGACCTCTGAGTTTGTTTCGGCCTTTCTTTTCAGAGATAGTCCTAGGAAACGCCGTGCTCATCAAAGCATTAATAATACCAATTCGATCCAGCCTGTCCCTTTGCTGCCCTCTCCCAGCGACGCCCTAAGCCGAGGTTCGTACCCCACAGGGGGTGCCCTTAGCGTGCAGTCGCCTCGTTTTACTTAGTTTAAGCCCTGGCTGGAGGTTTAAAAGTACGAGATACCAAATCTAAAAAAAAAAAAAAGGGCTCCAATTAGTACGACACGAGCGCCCATCGACGACGGACCTGTGCCATTTTTTTCCGCGTTCCGATTTTCGTATTTATATATATATATTTTTTTTTACTACATTTTGATCCTCTTTGTATTTTTTTAAATTAATGATAGTCATTAATACTTGAGAATAATATGTAATTGTTTCCCTGTTTGTTTTATTTCTATTATATACTTTACAACATACACACATCCACAGAATCTAGGGATATATTACATGTCATCAAATATCTAAAAATCTATAAAAAAATTCTGATATCATAAATGGAAGAATGATAGGTTATTATAAGGTCTTTACTAAAAAAATAAAAGACATTTCGTGATTTTTTTGTTTTAAATTTAGGGGTTAAAGTATGAAATTGCCGATTAGTACTGAAAAATTGAAATTGTTTTTTTTTTAAATTTAACATATTTATTTAATCAAAATAATTACCATTATTATCTATACATTGCTGCCATCTAATAGGAAGTTCATTTTTGCCTTTGCGATAGAACTCTCGTGATCTAGATTCGACAAACTGTGTGACAGCATTTTGTACTGCCTCCTGAGAAGAAAACTTTTTATCACGTAGAAAATTGTTCAAATCACGAAAAAAAAGGTAGTCCGTTGGAGCCAGGTCTGGCGGATACGGAGGGTGACGAATGGTTTCTAATTGCAGTTCCTGTAGAGTTAAAACGGTTTCTCGTACTGTATGAGGTCACGCGTTACCATGGTAATAATGGTGAAGATCGATTCATGATTCGGAGCTGTTTCACTGCTAGTTTTGCTATCATTGTTCGGAGTTCGGCACAGTAGACATCTGCCGTTATTGCTTGACTAGATCGGAGAAAGCTATAGTGAATAACACCACGCTGAGACCACCAAACAGTTACCATTACCTTTTTATTGGTAAACTTTGCTTTAGGACACTGTTGCGGCGTTTGACCTGGGGTCAGCCATTACATTTTTCGCTTACGGTTATCTTAAAGAATCGACTTTTTATCACATGTCACAATTCGATCCAATATTCTTTCATTTCTTTATCGATTCAACAAGGCAACACAAGTTTCAACACGCGTTTCTTTCTGCAGATCAGTCAAATCATGAGGCACCCATTTCTCATATTTTTTTATTTTACTGATTTGACGCAAATGAGTCAATATTGTTGGTAAGGTAACGTTAAGCCATGCCGCTAATTCCTGGGTAGTTTTTCTCGGATTGGCTTCCACCATCTCTTTTAATTAATTGTTATTCACCTGTGTGGGCGGTCTTCCACGTGGTTCGTTCTTCAAATCAAACTTTCCATCACCAAAATCACACGGTGCGTTCATTAGCAGTCCCCTCTCCAAACGCAACATTGATATTGCGAGCTGTTTCTACCGCGTTAGTTCCGCGTCGGAACTCGTATTCAAAAATAACTCGAATTTTCGAAGTATCCATCTTTCTTGTCTATGCTGAATAAAAAAAACAACTGAAAGTCGATAATCGAATGTTGCACATTTTTTAAAAGAAGAACTTCATAGGTACCATGTGAAAAAAGTTTCACTCAAAAATCTCAAACCATGAAGGTTCTATGTCAATTCGAAGTACCTATTACAATAAAACGGCAATTTTGTACTTTAACCCCTATTATAAATGTTATTTAGTAGCGGTCTTCGAGCATGAAGACCGACTTCATGCAACTTTCGTCGTACGGTTTGGTCGCTTACCAGCAGCTGGTGGTCCTCCTGGAGCCTTTGTACTAGTTGCATCGCTATGATATTGGGTGGTCTTCTGGGGGTCATTTGGAGAAATCGATCCTATCTCTGCGTAGTAACACGATATCTACCCTTGTGCAGTTCAGCCACATCCCCAGTACCGCAATAACGTGACCACAACCTTGATATCACGTTTTGGCTGGTGTTTAGGGCCTCAGCACCGATGCGTTGAATAGCATCATTTTCTAATATGCGCACGGCTCGTAACATTTCATCTCGACTCAAATGACGACGTGACATGACTCTTAAATCTCACACGGCACGTTAAATTAAAAAAGAAAAACAATCTAATCCCTTTGCATTAATTAATATTAATAAAACAATTTCAATTTTCCCGTAATGGATTATTAATAATTTTGCCGCCGTGTTTTGTTTTGTTTTTTTACATTTTTAAATTTTGAAAATAGAATAAAAGAGGTTTCAATCTGTATTATAAACTTTTTATGGAAACTAAAAAGATTTTAAACTACACTCGCGAGCAAAAGTATGTAATCACTTACTTGGAATTGATTTCGCGCGATCTTGAGTACTTAATACCTAGTTAAGAATAATAAAAATGGTACCCTTCGGTCGCTGCCGTGCAAACACATTCTGCATTCGTCGGAGAACAGGACTCACCTCCATAGCTCAACCTCCCAATCAATATGGGAGCGAGCAAATTAAAGGCGTGCTTGTCGGTGACCTGCCGTCAGTTTCGGGCCTGCGGTAGGCCTTTTTGGTGTCAAATTAGCTTGCTTAAGTCTTCGACGAACTATCTACTCGCTGGCAGATACCCCACAAACATTTCAGAGCTCCTGTTGGACGTCGACACCAGTCAAATGTCGATTTCGGAGATAGGTTGACACGATAAAATGGTCATCCCACTCCGATGTGCACCGGCGCCATCCAAATCTTGGTCTCGGGATAAAGCCACCAGTCTCCCAATAGCGTTTATAAACTTTCGAAACACAGGACTGGCTTATGTGGAGCTGCCGTGCCACAGCCCGCTGGCTGAGCCCTTCTTGCAATAGGGCGACGATTTGTACTGCTTCTGTAGGTGTAGTATCCATTGTCTTCCAAGTTCAAGGGTCAAAAGTAGCGGAGATGTGTACCGGTCAACGTGTGAAAGCCGACTTATAAAGAAAATCTGATAACACGTGCTTTTATAGGGGGTCAATAGGCCGCAATTCGCGACGTATCAAATAATTGAAACATATCTTTTTCCTTACTTCTTCACGTAATCCGGGATAGCTTCTTAAATAATGGCGTGATTTAAATGAATCAGTATCAATTTAAAGTTAACAGTTAAACCTTTAAAATGGTACTATTTTTATTATTCTTGACTAGTTATTAAGTACTCAAGATCGCGAGGAATCAATTCCAAGTAAGTGATTCCATACTTTTGCTCGCGAGTGTATACATTCGTAAATAAAATAGGATTAAGGTATCCCTAGATTCTGTGGATGTGTATATATTTGTATTTTTTTATTAGTCTAAATAGCTTTAATGGATTAATAGACTGAATAAATAATAATCTTTTTGCATAAATCTCAAACCAAGGTGCATTACGATTATAACGGCTCATAGTCCGTCTCAACACTCGCGCTGCACTGTTTGCGTTGCGTATGTGTGGATAGCTACGCACACATACACAATGCTGCGATCTTTTACCTAAACTCGAGCGTTGAAATTTTGTGAAATGGCTCTTAATTTGTGGTTATTTCTTATCAATACCACATTGACTTTAAGACGTCTTTTTGAACATCTAGACGGTACTACAACGCGCCCAAAAAGTTTTGGAGGTCCGATAGGAAAGACACGAAATACAATCGATTGCGTACCCAAGTAGGGCGCTGCAGACTTGTTGAAATGGGGGATCACTGACCCATCGAATACCCAGGGCAAGTCAGGTGCCTCTAATCAGACCATACCCCACTTGCTGGAGTGCCCTAAGTACCCGTTCAGCTGCACCTTGGATGATTTAACTAATGCCACTAATGCCACAATCAACGTGACCACCTTTTCTTTTTTTTTTGTTGCGCATTGTAAATCCTCATGGACTTCCTCCATCGTGGGGGTGATAGAGGGGTATGCCTCCTGCTGGACTCCTGCCGGACTCCTGCTGGACTCTTACCGGCTAAAACCACCGTGGTGTTCCACCTCTGCCTATAGTCGGGGGTGCGAGATTCGCATTAGCATTCACCGCTCCCCCGACAGGCCTCGACCCGCTGTTCCTCAGCGGGTCCCACCTCCCCGTGCGGCCATTCCCACAATGGTCGCACCTACTCTTGAGTGGCGCGCGTGGAACACTGCGGCGCCAACTCGGGCCTGTCTGGTCGGACGACAGACGCCCCTAGTCCGACGCCGGTGGCTTGCACTTACTGGGCTCAAACGAAGAGTACCATCGACACGAAAAAAAGAAGCCGTAACATATGGTTAGGTCGTAAAGGTTATGCTGTCGCGTCCACACAGGTATCCCATTTCACAGCTTTATGCTGAATGTGACCTGTTGACTGTCAGGCAACTTTACGTGCACCATATGATAATCCGAAAACACTCTTCCTGCCCCCTCGTTGAACCAGCTGGTAAAATAATACATAGGCATAAGATATTTCCACTAGAACCTCACAAAACCTCTTTTGCCAGGCGCCAGTATTATGTTACATAATACTGGCGGCTGAATTAAAACTATTTTCAAAAACAAAATATGAAATCAAATTCGCATTAAACAAATACCTGTCAAAACTGACCCATCAAAACATGACAACAACTGAGGATTTTGTTTTAGGCCATCTTTCTTAAAATATAATACTTTTTATTTCAAATTAGGCATACTTGCACTTACACATAATCCCCCCTCACTCACACACGCACACCCACTCTTCACGCACGTACTCGCACGCACGCGCATACATACACACACGCACCTACCCCCCCCCCCCCCCCCTCCCCACACCCCCATACACACTCACCTCACACTCACATAAAATTGTAAATGAGAATAATATAAATGTTGAGTTACAAATATTGGCTTGTGACTTTGCTGCGGAGGGACATTGATCTCTAAGATACAGAAAAACCCCTAGTTTGGAGATCAGGGTTTCAATGTATTGTGCATAGCATAGCCACCTAGTTCTAATTATTATAACATTGTTTTAATAAGTACTTTTCTTCAATAAACATTTTTTTTAAATTATTATACTAACTGCACCCCGCGGTTCCTCCCGCATAAGTTTCGATCCCGTGGGAATATCGGGATAAAAGGTATTCTATATGTTAATCCTGGTTATGAACGATCTGTGTGCCAAATTTCATCCAAATCCGTTCAGTAGTTTTTGCGTGAAAGAGTAACAAACATCCATCCATCCATACAAACTTTCACGTTTATAATATTAGTAGGATTATTCTTTTTAACTTCTACCCCCAAAATTATAATAACTTAAGTTTTTTGTTTTAAATGTCCATATCTGTAACGTTACATTAAAATATCATGTTTTTTTAAGTAAAACTTTCTGTTCTACCTGGTGATTTGTAATACAGCCATTTTACGCCTAACTCAGACACAAGCTCCTCACATTGCTGAAGAATATAAAAACTAATATTATGTGAAACCTAGAATAAGCGTGTCATTGTGAGGAGAAATAAAAACTTATTATTATTATTATTAGCCAGACATAACGAAGACCCGTAACGATCTGAGCACGGACTAATTATACCTTTAAGAAATATGTCAAGCAATCAATAAATCCTGTGTGACGAATATTTGGCCAAACATAAGCCTGACAAGATTTGTCACTCAAGATGGCTTACTATGGCAAACAGCATACGTTTCGAGCAAAAGCCCATCTGATAACCTGAAAATATTGTTGGAGTAATAAAAGTCAGCCGCATGGTTTTTAAGGAGCCAAACATTTGTTTGATACAATTGAACTATCACGATACCTGTCAGATAGTCTTGAACCGGGTGACAGATCCCGTGATACACCGAAATGGATACGAGTATTTTGGCTACTGTAAAAATATGAAAGAAAGAAAGAAAAATATTTTATTTCGGAGGCGCACAGGAAATACCAACAATTAAAAAAAACATTGAATCTAACAAAATCATGAAGACAATAAAAAATAAAATTAAAAAAGGATATTAAAATGTTTAAGTTTATCCAATACATAATATTTAATAACGATTAAACGTAACAGAATAGTGAAAACAACAAAAAAAAAGGAAGGCCGGTGCGAGGTCAAGAAGGCTCCCATCTCAGCATGATGCTGGGATATTTGAAAAAAAAACCGCAATATATTCTGATAGGGCCCAAAAATATATTAATAGTGGAGGATCAGAAACACATTACACATTCAGGTAGATTAGAGTAGCCTATATGTTGTGATTTTATTTAGGGAACTTAGAAAAGTAGTTATTATTTTTAGACGTTTTAGAAGCATTATCATGTATTTTTAAAATTCTTCGAAGAGCAATTTCTCTAATTTATTTATTAAAATCTCCAATTATTATCATTACAGGTGTTAGGTTCATTTATCTGTATTTTGAAAATCGACTAAACTGACACAACGATTATTCATAACAATTATTTATGTGGCAACACCAAGCGGTAACGGTTCAGAAGTGGTGATGGAAGGCGCGATCGGGGAATCGATTCGGGGACTGGGTTTTGAGGCGAGCTACAGGTCGGACAAACTAAAGTAACGGCGTCAAGTTTAATAAATAATATTATATTAGGTGTATTGAGTGTATAAATAATTAGTGTAACCAGGTAATTGTAGTAGATTGGTGTGATTAAATAATATAACTGTCTACGGAGTTTTATTACAGAGGTGCATACTTATTGCGATAGCGTGGTCTTAAAATTAACTTACTTACAATTTAAAACTATGAAAAACGTAAAAAAACTACACTTACCTGCAAAACTAGTATCACACTTTTCAAATTGGACGTTTTAAGTACACAAGATATACTTTCGAAATAAAAAGGACTCGAAAAAGATTTTAATTTTGTATATAAAAACTTCAAAGTTGAGAACCTTCTTATAAGAAATGGCTGGAAAGATCTTTAAAAACAAAAATAATCCTTTTCGAATAATAATTTTACCATAATTTTTTTTGTTTCTGCTTTTGTTTTCAAATTTTTTCTTGAGTCTTGTTACAGAAGCTAAGTTAGACAACAGCACATACATTTTATTTATCATGCTTCTTTCACGTGAAGAATATGCTAGGATCATGACTTTTCTGTAACTAGGCATCAGTTTGCGTCGCACTGGAAGAATAGTGGGTGTGACGTTACGAACGGTCCAGAAGGTAAAGTGGAGGTACGAAAAGACTGGAAAACATCTGAGGAGACCTTGTAATGGCAGACCCAGGATTACTAGAGCCCGAGTAGACCGCTGTGTTGAGAATATCGCCACCTTAATGCACTTGAAGTCCAGCAACAGCTTCTTCAGACCCGAAGGGACTACATTAGTGACAGTACAGTGAGAAGAATACTTGCTGAAGCAAATCTGAAACCCCGAAGACCAACGAGTGGCCCCAAACTCGAGAGAGAGCATCGAGTAGCGAGACTGCGATACGCCCGTGAACACATACAGTGGGATGAAGAAGAGTGGTCAAGAATTTTGTTAACTGATGAGTCTCGATTATCACTTTACACTTCTGAAGGAAGGCGAAGTGTCTACAGGCGGCATGGCGAGCGATACCTTCAAGACTGCTTCTCAGAAAGAGTCAAGTACTGTGGAGGCAGTGTACATGTATAGGCTGGCATAGGTTCAGAAGCTCGCGCAGAGTTAGTGGCCATAGAAAATGGCACTCTGGCTGGGGAAAAATATACCCAAGAGATCCTCAACGAGTATGCAGGGCCGTATTTAGCAAATATGATGGATCGATGCTGATGCATGATAATGCCCGGCCACACACGGCTCAGGTCGTGCAAGAGTATATTCAGGAGGTGAGTATCAGCGTGATGGCTTGGCCATCCAGAAGTCCTGATCTGAACCCGATTGAGCACGCCTGTGATGAGCTAGGGAGGCTAGTCAGAAGCCGCAGACCACCACCTACTAGTACCCTCAGGGCACTAAAACAGGCCCTGATTGAAGAATGGGAGAATATTCCCCAACATC
Organism: Apamea epomidion; assembly: GCA_947507525.1. Taxonomy (NCBI): domain Eukaryota; kingdom Metazoa; phylum Arthropoda; class Insecta; order Lepidoptera; family Noctuidae; genus Apamea; species Apamea epomidion. The sequence continues at coordinate 7,227,176 of OX382233.1, forward strand.
GGCTCCGAAACCTCGTGTTCAGTATGCCAAACCACCTCGAAGCTGTAGTCAGAGCCTGGAGAGGCAATACCAGTTATAATAAATTAAATAACATTTACATGTTATTTGCCAAAAATAAACTATATTATACTTTATAAGTATGTTTTATTCCGAAATTTTATCAGATCATCGCGGGATCCCATGGCACACTCAAGTAACCGTAAGATGCATAAAGTTAGTTACAGAATCTTGCTCAGCCAGTCTCTGGATCGGTAAGTAGGGAAGGCTGGATTTGGAAAAAAGGTGGAGTCGTGTCGTGTTTTTTATGTCCTCATTCATTCCAAAAAAATAATTAAAAATGACTAAATTTTATTTTTTTGTCACTTCCATGTCGTTAGAACTAATTCTAATTCTTATTATCTTTTGTTTATTTTAGTTTCCTCACATCTTGTTAAACAGTAACTGTACTATTTTAATTAGAGACATATAAGAATAAAAAACAGGAAAAAAGGATCTACCTAATTTCATAGTGCCTAAGCTTAATGTCGTTAAGCATGCCTCAAGAGTGCAATCAGTAAATATGTACAATAAATTGCCTGTACAATTTAAAAACTCTATGAATCCAAACGCATTCAAGAGAAAATTAAAGTCATTGTTATTGAAGAAATGTTATTACAGCATAGAAGACTTTCTCAAAGATAAAAGTAGTTCGAACTAATATGTGATTATATTTTAATGACTTTAAATGATAATATTATAAGTATGTAACATTCCTTGTTTTATTTTTCTATTGACCTACGTTTTTCCTTTTTTTTTTTTAAAAAGTTCAACGTTCTTGCAGGCCAGTAATTCCACTAATTTAATTTAACTATCCCCATAGTGAGTTTTAAACCTTTTTTTTTAGGTGAGAAATCATCAAATGACCTCTCCCGCTCTGGGCTGAGCGGAAGGGCGTGTCAGACTTTTACTGACTAAAACCCACCCGTGTTCCTTCAGTTGCCTGTGCCAGGGGTCACGGTATCTCTTTCGAACAACCCGCAGCCGCGGCGGCATCGGCCCTAGTGGACCCCGTTAGTTCGTGCTGACATCTCTTTGAGGCGCGCGTGGAACACAACGCGCCGTCGACCCGGGCCTGGTCCTACCGGGCGGGCTTGCGGGCGGCGAGCTATGTGCCGCTCGCCGCCCGCAAGCCCGCGCCTATGGCGGCCGGGAGTCGGCTGTTGACTCCCGTCCAGGGCGTCTCCTGCGGCAGCTAGGCGCGTGAGGGTGCAGAGATTGCCTCTCCCTCACGCGCTCCGCCTCCTCCTTCGCGAGCATTAATGCTTCGCAGAAGGTGACGGCCTTCCATTCACTCTCGCTCCGTACCATGGCCTGGACGAGGGCTGGACGCGAGAGGTCGCCGCCGCCGATCGCCGCCACGAGGACACGGCGGGGCCCCGCCCAAGCCGGGCAGACCTCCACGTATGCTCCACCGTGTCCTTCGGGCGATCCACACAGACACCCTGACACCCTGGCGTTTCCTCTCGCTTTATCTTGAACAGGAACCTCCCGAAACAACCGTTTCCGGTGAGGACCTGCGTCAGGCGGAAGGTGAAGGCGCCGTGGCGCCTCTCTAGCCATTCCTCAAAGAGGGGACTTATCGCCGCCATTGTGGCGTGCCCAGCGCTGGGTTGCGACAATCGCACTCTTCATGCCGCTATGAGATCCCGCCGGAGCTCTGTCCGCTGAGCCGTGATTTCTCGCGGCAGCGGAGTAACGGCCCGGCGTTTTGTCTCCTCTCGCCACTCCCATTTAAGTTTTTGTTTTGTGAGTTTTAAACCTGATACCAAGATGCAACTTTTCCACTATCCGCCATTTCGAAAAACTCAAAAAGAAACGTTCCACGTAACCAGTAAACAGAATTTAAATACAAATTGCTTCGGATTTTAACAAAATTTCCGCTCTATTTGCCGTCCAACAGAGTGTTTAATAAGTTTAAACGCTATATAGTAAATAAACTTCCGGAAAGAATTTAAAGGAGATATATTTATAAAAACTAGATTTACCGATTCGTTGAAAAACTCAGGAGCAATTTATCGGGAATTCATAAGGCGTAAATGCGATTCTGTGAAACAGGTTTTGTGAAGTTGTGTGATGCCTTTGCTTCTGACTTCTGAACCCATATTAGTATAAATTCCCCTTTCTACAGCCTTACTTAGGTAACGGTATTTGAGCCAATCTATTAACGTATTATTTTCGTTATAACAACGACTGAGAATATCAAGTGCTAAGGTAAATCCTTGCGTAAACCTCGAAATTAATCTCGTTAACGCAATGGAATGAGAATTTGTGAGAACAAAAGTCTTATTTGAGTAACTTAAGTTAAGTGATTCATAGTTAGATTTGATTTTATAGTTCAAGCCTTTCGTAAACTTTTGAAAAATAGAGTCACTTTTTTCTCGACTCTAGTTATAAACATGAGCTCTTTGACTCAGCGATTGCAATAATTATTTCTTCTAGTTCATTTTAAATGTTAATAATTGTTTTACAACTTCAAGAATTCTGTTCAGCATAGATACATGACAGGCTATCGTATCTAAAATGACATATTTCGATATCCTGATTTGTCTTTCCCCCGACAGCAGACAGCTGTCGGAAGAATAGTGGTCATCTATTTGATTTAGGGCTGATTTCTCAATCGACAGATAATTTATATTCGTGGAATAAAATTGACGTCTGACAGATTTTGTATGGACGAATTGTCAAAAATTCAAAATGATTCCTCGGAAAAAAATATCTAGCGTTGGAACAATCAGCCCTTAAACTGACAAAATTTTCGGGTTTTGGACTTGTAAACAGCGTTTATAGTAATCCTACGATAACATTGATTGATGTTCGATACTGTACGAAGCGTATCGAGTGGTTTTAATAGCTATGCAGATAAATGAGAATAAGGCTCTTAATATTCAATATATTTAAAAAAATATTTTTGTTCATGTTTTGTTTTTATTTGATGTTTCTATATACAGGTTGTTAGACAGAGGGTTAGCCAAACAAGGGGGTATATCATTATTTTTGTAGATTTTTAAGAATTTACAAAAATTATAGCTTTTAACACCATTTCTTTTACCTGTGTCTGAAGTTTTTGTTTTGTATGTTTTTGGTATGATGTATCCTTGGTCTAGCAAAGGCAATGGTAGATGCAAATAAGAACTGAACATTTAGTTCTGAGCTCTCTAAGTAAAAAGGAGCGACAAACAACTTCGTAAAATAATTACGAAGACGTTTGTGCACGATACTAATAAGATTTTAAAGAGCAGATAAAAAAAGGATATAGATAATAACCTATCCCTTCGCCTGACACCATGTTTAAATATATATTTTTTCTATAATGTTCTAGTACGCTAATTGAGTGCCGTGCTTTCCTATAATTAAGATACATGCGAAATATATACAACATTAACACTTCATTTAATTCCATTTTATAAGATAACACTAAAATAACAAAATAATATCCTAAATTAACTAAAATTAATAAATAAAATAAAGTAAATGAACAGAATTGATTACACTGAAGTTAAAAAACAAAGAAAACACAAGCAGTAGCGAAGGCTTTTGTTCATAATATTAATTATTAAATTGTAACTGACCCGGAGATAAATTGAGTTACTGTGCATTCTCACGTACCTAACTCTTAGCTTACTCTTAAACAGAGCAGTAATAAGCGGGATATCCTTTATTTAATTATTTATACATAAATTATAGTTTGAAATATTAGAATATAAAAAATACAGGATAAGCAGGATTATTATTAGAAAAATTAAATGAATGTTCACTTCAGTCGTGCGATCGGGACTCGAGGTGTAAGATTAATTTTTTAGTGTATTTTTGTCCAAATAAGCTATGTTTGATTAATTTATTAATATAAATTATTGGGCCATGAAAGGGAATGAAGGGCGATCTTCCTCTATCCCTCAAGAGAAGACTCATCGAGTGTGTATTCTTCCCATCCTCACGTATGGTTCTCAAACATGATCTTTGACAATTCAGCAGAGGTCCAAGCTCGAGGTTTGCCAGAGAGCTATGGAAAGGAGTATTCTGGGTATTAAACTTGTGGACCGGGTTAAGAATACAACAATCCGTCTTGTCGCTAAGATAAATGAGGTCACTCGGAAATCTGCCACACTTAAATGGAACTGGGTTGGACACATTTGCCGCATGTCAGACGATCTATGGGCCAAACGTACGACAATCATACGGCAAACGACATCGCGGCAGGCCCAGATGGAGATGGCGGGATGAGCTGGACTCCTTTCATAAAGATTGGTCCTTGGCAACTCTGGACAGAGAGAGGTGGAAAGAGAGTAGGAAGGCCTTTGCCCAGCAGTGGGACACTAACGGCTAATAAAAAAATTAAAATTATTTAAGTACTAAAATCAGAACTTCGAAGACATGCCACATCTTTCAACCCACGCAGGGCCCACGTGGTGGATTATTGCCCACTCCCTCTCACAGAGAGGAGGCCTGTGTCCCAGCAGTGTGAACATTATAGGCTGATTATTATGCTATTTAAGTACTTAATTACTTTTTGCACAAATTTGGCGAGTAATAATAAAACTATCAGAAATATTATTAAGGAAACGTCTGATCGACTTCGGGGAAAATCACATTACCCCCATGTTGTTAAAGATGAATGGGATATTATGTGAAATATTACGAAATGACCCCGATAGCGTAATTGGAAGATAGGTACGCTATTATATTTCGTCGACCCCAAATAACAAGAAAAGTAGGTTGCATGTAGATGGTACCTTTGCCTTATAAATGTAATTTGACAAAGCTTAACTTATTTTACAGGTAAAACGCAAGATGAGAGATCATTTATTTGTCCAAAACATGAGTATATGTCGTGGCCAGATCTTATAATTGATCATTTCATGAAGTGGTCACGAGGTATACACACATGGCATGCAGTATGTTACATTAAATAAAATCAGCCATGTTTTGCCTCAACAGCGTACAAATACAAATAGGCAAACCTCAAATAAATATAAATTTATCCATCATTCTAAGCTTTTATTAACATTACAACTGACTCCTGTAACAATATAAGACAGGCGTGGTTACCTACCGTAGGAGTCAGAGCTTCACTTTATTTCTACACATTTTTCATGCCAATAAATTATTTATTGACATTATTATATTATAACTTAGATCTTAAAAATTCGTACATACTACAGTATAGTGTCATGAACTCAATAAAGAAATGTATTACATAATATTATAATAGCTAATTAAATGTCAAAGTAAAAAGGAACGAAATCTAGATATTTCACACAAGTCAGAAAGTGCAACACAAAAAATAAAGGAATAGAAAGTGTGCACAAATGCAGGTATTTTTATTTCTGACAAAAAACAGCGTCATTGATTTTATTAAAAAACCAACGGGCGTGAAGACCATTGGCCATAGCACGAGCGGAGTAAACGTAGTAACTTCAAACGATTTTAAAAGCTTAAAATTCTCGTTTCGCACACATGCGAGGTTTGCCTGTAAGGGATTGTTCCACACACCGTTGCATTTTCCATTAAAAAATTGTTCAAATTTAGGCACCTCTCCCACCGACGACGAAGAAGCGACTTTCTCTCTATCAGCGCTCGCTCAAGAAACGTACAAAAGATTGTGGTTCCCGTGTAAGTAAAAGAGATACATATATTAATAGTTGATCGCTGACTGTATTCACAAAAGCCCCTGGCTGGATGCTTTGAGTTTACTTAAGGCAACACAGGATAGTCCGGTTAAGTAGTCACGACCTCTCAAGGTCAACTACGAGATGACATATAAGTATAAAAACAAGAACACCGCTGCCGCCGTCGAGTACCCGTTTGTCGCAGCGACACAAGCTATCAAATAGAGTACTCGCTTAGCGACACTCGCTTGGCGGGCAGAACACTCGCCGAGAGACTCGCAGATTACTCGCTGGTATGCGTATGGACCAAGCGTGACTCGGTCCATACGCATACCAGCGAGTAATCGCTCGTCGTCGTCGCGCACTCGCAGCGCGTTGCTCGCCAACTTGTTTTTAGTTGCTACGTCTATTCGCTTCTCGTTAATCGCCCGCGGTGAGAGAGGTGCCTTATTACACGACTGTTTTACATTTACATTGCGCATTCATACTTCGGGCCTAGACACGCAGATAGGCAGTACCATGTAAAATACTGGTACTCAGCTGCAACCAGTTAGACTGGAAGCCGACCCCAATATAGTTGGGAAAAGGCTAGGGAGATGATAATTTAGGCTTAGGGCCTCTGATGCATGAACGTAAACAATGCATAAGGTGGCCTTTCATTGACCAATTCTTACCACTACTTAAAGATAAAGTAATATTATAAAGAGAAAAGATTTGATAGTTTCGGTTTCACGCTAAAACGGCTAAACGGTTTTGGATAATATATTTCAAATAGGTAGACCATGATATGGATTATGACATAGGATATTTTTATACCGATATTCCCACAGGTTCGAGACTAATGAGGGATCAGCCGCGCGGCGCAGCTAGTATGTAAAATAAATAATCCCTAAAACGAATCATAACAATTTGTCAATAACCTGGAATGTCCGGGATCTGGACCAGCCGTAATGGAGAGCCAATAGGAAAATAACCCTTGTAAGCCTCGAAGGTACATTTGGGCTGAAAACCGTTTACCAGTTTCCTGCGGTTGACAAGTCTTAATACAGAGACCCCATTATAAATGGCCTTCCGGCTTCAATTTCGCCTGGCACGCTAAGGAATGGTTGTTTGTACCTCTTTTTTAAATTTCACTTTGGGAAATGAGCCGTTTCACTTATTTTAATATACTCGTCGTACCTCATTTAGCTCTCTTTAGAGTTCAACATTAATCTATGAGTTTATTTTATAATCACGACTAAGAAAATCTTTTTAATTTAAACTTTAAGCCAATACCACGGTATTGGCTTAAAGTTTTTTAATCAAGCGGGTTTTGAAAATGATTTTTTTAATACGAATTTCTAGCGAATTCGTGAACGACTGAGCTCATGTTTTTGATAGGTACCTTTCGATATTACACGGTTTTGAAAGGTATCACAAGTAAAATTTTTGAACAAGGGATCAAATTCCAACTACCTAAGTTGCGATGTGAAAAGTTTTAACACATCATATATTCAAATTTTATTTGTTTTAAATTGACGTTATTTCAAGTTAAACCAATATGAACTTTATTTTAATGGCAATTAAGTTGATTTCAGAGTGACTAGCACTATTAAGAAAGTTATAAAAATGTTTGAAGTCGTAGCGTAAACTGAATTTTACTGTGTAGGAATTAAAGTTATTTTTCCATAAACTCATATTTGTTTACATTTTTAGCAAATATGTCGCTAAACCAGATTAGGTATTTTGCACTTTGCTATCCCGTCTTGAAACTAGTATTTACATGTTAATAGTTAAGTCTAGCTTTTTTTTTTTTGTCGCTGAGAAATGCTTTATGCATCCCTCTCTCGCGGGGGACGAGACTGGGTATGTGGGACTCCCTGTCGGAATGACAGTATATAGACGGCAGGCCCCGCATGCCCCCCGCGTTGAGGGGCTACGGCCGCAGAGGATAGGGAGAGCATCAACGTAATACCGACACTCCTTTTCCCCTGCGGCCCCACCGCGTCCGCCATCTAACGGTGGCGGCTCCGTCAAGGAAGGTAGGGAGAGCGGCAACGTAACACCGACACTCCTCTCCCGCCGCGGCCTCCAATCCTTAAACGCGATGTGTCCCACACGGGGGACATCGCGGCCCCCCTCAGGTAGGTTGCGATGTCGCCCAAGCGGCACCGCAACCTACCCGCCGGCCGCTCGTCGTCGGCTTAGCCGCAAAGCCTTGACGAGCGGCCCCCGCTGGGGTTCCTCTTAGCTTCACCGTGGTTCTGCTAGCCACGGCTACTGAGCCCCCCCGACTCGTCAATGCACATGAACCCACCGGGGGGAGCTGAGTCTGGCCTACCCTAACCTACTCTATGATTATTACTCATTGAACTTAGAAACACTAGTTAAATTAAATAGGTGGTAGAATCTGAATTAATTAGGTATGGAAAATCTAATTCAACGCGAAGTCTGAAATCTAAAGGCCGATTTTTCCGGGTGTGTAACGGTTGATATAATAACAAAAAATCTAACGTTCACTTGACCTAATTTCAGTTAATATACTTTTGTTTAATATAACGATCAGTTGACATAATTAATTGTTGATATAATTTCATTTTATCTAATTTCTTATGATATAATAAACATTTCCTATAATGCACATTTGACATAATATTCATATAGTATATTATTCATTTACTATAATATTCATAATCTCTAATAACTTTTAATATAATTTAGAAAATCTGATACGATTTAAAAAAAATATTGTACTGTTTTTTTTTCTTCGCTTTATACCCTATACACCTACCACGCTCAACTATTGTAACCAGTAGAAATTGGATGCAATCTGGACTTTAGGGCACCCCGAGGGTTAGGTTAGAAGGGGATGGCGGGGTCGTGTGAGCGAGCGAAGCGAGCGAATAGACCCCGCCATCCCCTTCGTGGTTATTTTTTTATAAACCATCCAGAAGTAGGAGCCCCGTCAAGCGGGGCTCCGTCGACCAAGCCCACCCTCGACCATGCATTGAATATTTTAAGATTTGGTTAGGTGCCATTTGAGTTAGGTTAGAACTGTGACCATTAAACATGAAAATTAGGTCAAAAGAACATTAGGTCAAATGAATGTTATATAAAAAGAATATTATACATATTGAAAATTATATAAAATGAACGTTATACTAAATGTTTTATATTAAATGAAAATTATATCATATGAAACACTAGGTCATATGAAATTAGGTTATATGATTTTATAGCATATGAAAATTATATTATATGAACGTTATTTCAAGTGAAATTAGAGCATTTATTATTATATCATACATTACACACCCGATTTTTTCCAACGCCAGATAGTTTTATCCGAGGAATCATTTTGAATTTTTGACAATTCTTCCATACAAAATCTGTGAGACGACAATTTTATTCCAGAAATAAAAATTATCTGTTCATTGAGAAATCAGTCCTAAGATATCTAAACCCGGTGGTATAAGCGACAGTTCACACGGTACTGTACTGTACCTACAATATTTTACGGTATAAAGTATTGATCACACGTTAGCATCACACTGTTCATAGGGTTAACAAACGCAGTATGAAACCGGCATATGTATAATCCACCTATAATGTTCCCACTGCTGGGAATACCTCCTCTCTTCGAAATAGAGTGGGCTATAATCTACCTCACGGGCCCAGTGCGGGTCGGTAAATGTCAAATGTTTTCGAATTTATTGGTTCTAGGACATATCGGTTTCCTCACGATGTTTTCCTTCGCCACTTCGAGAGCAGTGGTAATAAAATTATACACACAAAGTAAAGCGCCTGCCTGGGTTCGAACCCACGACCTACAACTCGGAAGTCGGAGCAGTTACCACTGGGCCACAACTGCTCAAAACTGAAACTGTTATGTGATCCCAAAATTATACAGTAAAATAACCTGGCCTGGTAAACGTGGCCCAACAAACAACACGACAAAAAAAGTGTTTGGTAAACAAAATGAGACAAATGTTTTATTTTTAAACTGACAAAAACACTGGCGGTTTATCGCAATAGGAAAACAAAAAATTTTTTTTAACCTGTGGCAAATCTTTAAGAACCATGAACTAGGTTGTTCTATATCCTCAATTTTCTTTCCCCGATAGACGTTGATATTGAAGACGGTTAGAAATTTTCGGATTTATTTTTAACTTACGACAAAAGAAGGGTTTTGGGATTTTGTTATTGACTTAGCTATATATAGTTTTCTACTTAACCCAATTAGAATATTATTTTTGAGTCATATTACAAGTTTAACGAGGGAAAGAAAATACGTTTATTTGAGGTAAAAATTACGCACAAAAAGAACACAAACACAAAAAAGTTACATCCACGCAAAACGGCCATCGGTCAGCATAATGCTACAACCCTATGCGAGGCAGAGCCTCAGCGCTGGTTTTCAGCAACCTAATGTATAATAAGTAATAAAATTATAGGTCACACGGTAACGTTACCAAATTTTGAACTAGCTTAACTTCCTAAACTCGAATACTTTCGGAACTAAAATTCATGAGATGATATTTGTGGACAGAAAAGTTACCTACAGTTAAAACTAGCTGTAGGAAACTTTTATGTCCACAAATATCATCTCATGAATATTTTCTCCACCCAAACGGGTGGAGCATATGTAGAAGCTGTGTATACAGGGTTAGAGTCGTGCATATTTGCTTATACAGAATGAAATTGAAAACTTGCGACAAATCGAAATAGGAGGTGCAGTAGGTAACTGTTACATAGCCGTAATAAATTGCCATCTTAATTTTTGAAATAAATGTGTAATGAACGTCTTAGATAGTGCAAACTAAGTTATTGCCTTCAAGTAGACACAAATTATCGTCGTTTCAGCATTTTTTTTTTAATGATATAATTAGAAAAGAAAATTAAAGTATACATTTTAGCGCGCGCCCGAAAAGCTATCCATTCATCGCAGAGTTCACAACATGAAGCAAGTTGGCAACGCGTTGAACTAGCGGTACTAACCTAATTTTGACTGTTTCTACCATAGAAATGTAATATCTGTGGTTCCTACGAAAACAAGATCGGGTGACGACGTTACAAATCGCTCGCCTACGCGCTCATATTATTTGCATCCCTTTCTTTACTAACATGAATTTACTTTATAGCACGTTGAAATAGATATTTTAGTTTGTTGCACCTTTCATTTCATGTATAGTCGGGGATGATCGGCGTTTACGATGGCTGCGATGCGTATCTAAGTACATAGTTGTGCCTCAAAGTGATGTCAGCGTAGTTGACGGGGCTCGACAGGGCCGAAGCCTGCCGGGGTAGCGGGAACGTCCGAAAGGGTTACCGCTGCCCTGGTACATAAAGGGCTAAGGAAGGAACACGGGTGGGTTTTAGTCAGTAAGAGTCTGACACTCCCTTCTGCTCCACCCAGAGCGGGAGGGGTCATTTGATGATTTCCCATCCTCAAAAAAAAAGTACATAGTTGTGCATATATTACGATAAATACTATTACATCAATGCGGATTGTCAATCTTTAATAAGTTGTGGTGGCCCAGAGGTAACGATCTCGACTTACGAGTCGTAGGTCGTACGTTTGAACCCAGACAGGCGCTTTACTTTGTGTAAATTATTTCATCACCAGTCACAAATGTTTTCACCATCATTTAAATAATTTATTCCGGAAGATTTATGTGTATGATAAATTCATTTTAAAACATATCTTGATGTTTTGTCATGTCCTTAAAACCGTGCGAAGTAGGGACGGGTCGCTAGTCTTTGTAATAAAATTGTCCCCAAAAACTCACACAAGCTATGGGTAATCTAACGCCTGCGTGGATAGCCAAAGTCAAACCCAATGATAATGGAAACGGTGAAGGAAAACATCGCGAGGAAACCGGCATGTCCTAGAAGCAAAAATTCGAAGACATGTGACATCTACCAACCCGCACTGGGCCCGCGTGGTGGATTACGGCCCACTCCCTCTCACTGAGAGGAGGCCTGTGTCCCAGCAGTGGGAACGTTATATACTGGTTATGTTTTCGTGCTTACTATAGACAAATATTTTTACTATAAACTAATAAAATTGCGAGTTACCAAACAAAAACTAAACCAACCTAATTCCCCTTTGTAAATACGACGAGTACTTTGGTGCTAGATGGTAACCAGGGTCTGATGATGGAGCTGGAAGATGGCTATAGGAACTTAGTAATTAAACGACACAACCCCATCGAGTTTTGGCTCTTATGATTCATCTTGACGAGTATTTTGGTGCTAGACGGTAACCAGGGTCTGATGATGGAGCTGGAAGATGGCCATAGGAACTCAGTAATTAAACGACACAACCCCATCGAGTTTGGGCTCTTATGATTCATCTTGACGAGTACTTTGGTGCTAGATGGTAACCAGGGTCTGATGATGGAGCTGGAAAATGTCCATAGGATCTCAGTAATTAAACGACACAACCCCATCGAGTTTTGGCTCTTATGATTCGTCTTGACGAGTATTTTGGTGCTAGACGGTAACCAGGGTCTGATGATGGAGCTGGAAGATGGCCATAGGAACTCAGTAATTAAACGACACAACCCCATCGAGTTTGGGCTCTTATGATTCATCTTGACGAGTACTTTGGTGCTAGATGGTAACCAGGGTCTGATGATGGAGCTGGAAAATGGCCATAGGATCTCAGTAATTAAACGACACAACCCCATCGAGTTTGGGCTCTTATGATTCGTCTTGACGAGAACTTTGGTGCTAGATGGTAACCAGGGTCTGATGATGTACAGGTAGCTTAAGTGCAGTAAACGCATATAACGGAAAAACACTGCTATGCGCTACGAACTACACAATAGTCAATCTCGCATCAAAAATACTAAAAAGTTAAAAATAAAATTAAAAGAAAAAAAAAACACTTTTTAAAAACAAGCTTTTATTACTTGTTAATAAAAATAACTAAAAAGTTGTTATATCTGTGAGTGCCTCCCAGATACGTCATCACCATACATTCGGTTACTGTGAACGGATTGCGCAACCCAACTTGAGACATCCAATAAAACCAACCAGCAGATTCGGCGCGGGGCCTTTCGTCACATACATCGGTCGTTAGGACACCCACTTAGTACTTACTCACCTAATATTAAGAATTAATTGTAATTTCTTTATTAAATTCATTTAGTGGAACTTTTGGTGTTTTTTTTTTGGACTCCTCCGCTGCCCATCACGTGATTAACTTAAAAATAATTTAAACTTGATAAGAAATAAATAAAAGCTTGTTACATTTTGATGGGACGTTAAAGAACATTATTAGAATAATATTACACCTTCATTAGTTTTCTTTTGCAATCACAAAGTAAGATCACATACATAGAATTGGTATTCTCACAATTCCGATTCGAGTTTTTCTGATGATTTTAATATGTATAAGTACGCAAAAAACCAATAAGATCAAATATTTATTAAAGATGAGTTCTTTGAAGTCTGGCAGTCAAAAACAAACTCCGAAATTTCATATTTGAACAGTTTTGCGAAATTAATCCAATAGACTATGAACATGTCTATATTTACTTTGTTAACTAGACAAGAGTAAATAGTTTTTACTTCAAGTATATAGTTTATAATAGGCATCCGATTCAAAAGACGAGCGTACTGAGAAACAATTAGTAAAATAGAACGCAAAACCGAATTTACGGTCAGAAAATGTTATTTATTTAATTCAGCTCATTACGCTAGAAAAATTAGCCTTCTCTTTGAAATCATGTGAACCAAACTAAACTATTCATAATTCAATTGTTCATTTCGACAGAATTATGGAACGTTTCAGCTAATGAATAATTCAATGATTATATTAATTAGCTGAAGTTTTATAATCCTGTTAACTGATGCAATATAAAACTAAAATTATAATAATTAAATTATTAATAGTTTAGTTTATTTTCTAAAACTTTGCAAGAGCAGAATAAAATGCAAGTTTTGTGTCTGAAGTGGCAAGGAATAAAATCGTCGCGTTAAAAATTTACCGCGATGATTTTTATCATCGCAGACCCCGTACAAGATGACGGAACGAGCTGTTGAAAACCAACGACAAATGCCCCCAATAGCCAGCCCCCTAATTGCGTAACACACCATCAACCACAATCTGAATCATTTTGAAGGATATTGCTAATCCATTGCTTCATATGTTCGAAAAAAAGAAAAGAAAGAAAATGCATTTATTTGCGGCAAACATGACGCATGAAAAAAAGACAAAAACATACAAAAAAAACAAGTTGGGGGTAAACATGCGTCACATTCACGCAAAACGGCCATCGCTCAGCATAATGCTAAGACCCTATACGAGACAGAGCCCAAGCGCTGGTTTTCAGCGGCAGCCGGCGTTGACGTGATGAGGTTAACTAGTGCAGCATGCAATAATACAAAAAAAAAAAAAAAAATTGTCTGCTCAACAACGTAACGCAATGTACACACATCAACACTGTCTAGGGATATTTTGGATTTACTCAATTTACTCAAAATTTATTAAAAATAACATACAGCATGCATATATTTTTATAAGGCCCATTTATCAGACTACACTCCAGAATAAAAGAAAACTATTTTTTTTGCGTAATCAAATTTTTATTCAAATATAGAAAAAACGTGAAATAATGGTAAAACTAACAATGAATGTGTTTCTCAAGAAAAAGTGAATAATAAGGAAAAATTAATCTGTTTTTAACAGTTATGTGAAAAATCAGTAGTCAGTAAAACACCCCATGACGTTAATAACGGTACTACAACGGTTTTTCATGCTTTGGATTAAGTTATCCAAGTCTTGCTGCGGTATATTGTCCCAGGTCCGGTTAAGATGCAAAAAAAGTTGCTCTTCCGTCGCAATGTTTGCAGGGAAATTCCTCAAAGCCCTTCTTTGGAGCATGTCCCACGCGTGTTCTATGGGGTTTAGGTCAGGCGATTGAGCGGGCCAGCCTAAGACCGATACGTCGTGCTCCTGCAACCAACTCGTCACCACTCTCGCTGTGTGCGGACGGGCGTTATCGTGCATGAGCGTGAATTCTTGGCCCATTTGTAGTCGATGGGGGTAGATTATTGGTACTAGCACCTCGTTACGGTATTTTTCAGCCATCATGGTGTTTCTGATCCAAACGAGGTCTATTCTTCCACCAACACGAATTCCCGCCCAAACCATAATTGTCCCGCCGTGGTATGAATGGACTTCCTAAGGATGTTGCAGACGGCTCTCACGACCAGGAACTCGCCAAACACGTACTCTACGTGTATCGGGATGGAAACCGAACCGGGACTCATCGGTGAACAGCACTACAGACCACTGGTTATCTTCCCAGAGCAAATGTTCACGAGCCCACTCTAGTCGTCGTCCACGATTTCCTCGGCGTAGTGCTGGAGTACGAAACGGTCTGCGAGCATGAAGGTTAGCTTCATGCAGCCTTCTCCTTACAGTTTGATCACTCACAAGCAACTGGTGCTCTGACTGGAGCCTCTGAACCAACTGCATGGCCGTAACATTTGGTTGTCTTCTCGCGGCAACTTGCAAAAATCGGTCTTGTCGTTGAGTGGTTATGCGCTTCCCGCCTGGGTGTCTTTCAGCCACATCACCAGTAGCACGATAACGTGACCATAACCTTGATATCACGTTTTGTCTTGTTCCAATCTCCTCAGCAATACTCCGTTGAGTAGCCCCAGCTTGGAGCATGCCTACTGCCCTTAACATTTCCTCTCTCGTTAAATGGCGCCGCTGCATGATGCACACAATAACATTAATTCGAAATTAACCGATAACTTGTTATAAAACTTAAATTTGACACAAAAAAATAGCCAAAAACTACTGTAGGTAAATGAAGCCTTCGGACTTCGCTACCATTATGCCGCGTAAATCTTTTGTTTTTAATTTATTTTTTCAAATTCATATTTAGAATCGTTCAAAAAGGTTTAGAAAATAGGCTTTCTTCAAAAGAATTTAAAACTGGCCAGTATTTTTTGAGTTTAAGAACTTTATACAAAATATCCCTAGACGGTGTTGATGTGTGTATGTTGTTGAACTGTCAAAATGAAAGCCATTCATATTGACAGTGTGTTACACAATTACCCCGCTACTGGATCAAAAGAGCTGGAAGCTCGAGGACTTTGCCCAGCAGGGGCACGATGTTCAGATGTATCTTCGGCATAAAATTACCCGGTGATCAAGCAATTACGAGGGCGACTATACAGGCTGATTTTTTAAAGACCAGCCAAATTTAAGGATGTGGTACAGACCATCAAACTGAACAACTTTCTCCATGGGACAAATAGCGTAATCGAAATTTTCCGCGACTTCGTCCGCGTAAAATTTCTTTGAAAAAAGTACTTTAATTTTTACTATACAAAGTGTAACTGAATTAATGCACTTTATGACAGCAGTTTGTTAAGAATCCTTTACTGAATCGATTTCTGTCATTTTTAATATAGGTAATTTTTTATCCCAAAAATAATTATAACCACGTAAATTACTGTCACACGTCCGCTGTACAGTCAAAACAAACCAAAATGGATGAAATACCTACTACGCTAGACCCATATACGTGTGCGACTGTGTGCATGCGCAGATTTGTAAATTGACCACAATTTTCTGCCACAATCAGGATCACTTATGTAATAAAAAAACAATGTTTTATACATAATAATTAAAAATCAGTGTATGTATTATGACTATAACATAATATTCTAATTGGGGTGTTTGGTGGTGTGCGTTAATTCCGGGACATGTTGTATATCTACTATATACCTATACAACATATCCAGCGATCATTAAGAATCCTTTACTAATAAAGGATTCTTAATGATCGCTATAAAAAAAATATAAAAAAAAATATATATATAAAAATATATATAAAAGATATATCAAGGATTAAATCTGTAAAGATTTAATCCTTGATATATATTTTCCATTACACGTTGCATCGGAATTCAAAAACTCATAACCAGTCTATAATGTTCCCACTGCTAGGACGTAAGCCTCCTCTCTGTGAGAGGAAGTGGGCCGTAATCCACCACCCGGGCCCAGTGCGGGTTGGTAGATGTCACATGTCTTCAAATGTTTGGTTCTAGGACATGCCGGTTTCCTCACGATGTTTTCCTTCACCGTTTTGAGAGCAGTGGTGATGAAATAATTTGTACAATGTAAAGAGTCTGTCTGAGTTCGAACCTACGACTTACAACTCGTAACTCGCGGCCTTTACCACAGGGCCACCACTGTTCTCTTCGAAAACCCGCCTAGTGACATTTCCACGATTTGACCGAGACCTAGAACATTTATAGTACGTAAACCACTTTCGAATCCATATAAAACCTTTCCTGCCTTTTCTTATGATGAATGAATACCCATCACAAAGCGAAACCCTTACAAGGGAGGCAAAAGCAACAACATTTAAGATTTATCCGGCCATTCGCAAAAGAATACGAATGATTTATGACGAGGATAGTTACACATTACTCTTAAATGTTCAGAAAATGAGAATATGAAAAATGTTCATTTTTTTTAAGTGTGTACAAAAGTTTTGGTTTTTTATCAATAAGGGTTTTTACCACAGTTGACAAGCTTCCATTCCAACAATAAATATGGTCAAATTAAATTTGCTAGTAAAACTTCGCATACTTGTTGGGTATGTTAACACGATAAAACAAAAATTAAATGAATTTCATGTTTTTTTGTGAGTTCATCGACCGCAGTTCGTGTATTTACTTGAAATATCAGTGTAAAAATCTGTTTTTATGTGTAAACTTCACAGACGTGATAAGTATAGATATCTAAACACGATATAACATATTTTTTTGTCAACTCGTAGGTACTTCAACTATCAACACTACCAGCAGTCGTAGACCGCTAAAAAAACATAAAATCTTTTTTATTTTCATTTAAAAAAATGAAAATAAAAAAAGTCTGCAGAGTTTCGCTAGCTAATTTAATTTGACCCTGTATAAAATATACGATGACGTTCATCATTCGTTTCATTCATCATTCAGTTACGACTCAAGAAAATGTAGTTTTGAAACTTTTGACAGGTGCCCGGACCTACCGCCTAAGTGCTGCCAACAAGTGAACGTCATTTCAATCTATAGATATTATTCTGACCCAGAATAACCGACTTGTTGGGCTATCGGCCGTTGAGCGTGGAGTTATGTGCGCGATATCAACAAAATGTCGGTTGGGCAAAATGTTACCTATTTGATTTTTCCTTGAAGACATTCTTATATTAGTAGAAAACAAGTCTGGGCTCTCGATAATAGGTTCGTCCCTTATTCCATGGAACCGAAACACAACTGATGTAATGTGGGTGTACTATACACCATTCAATTTTAATAGTTTTAATCCTTAAAAGGGATCATTCTACTCATCATTATGACCAACTTTTACTACGGGAGGAAGGATTAAAACGATCAAAATTTATCGGTGTATATAACTACACCTCTACCTAATTCTTCGGTAAATACAGGCGTTGTGTTGTGTGTACAAGCACAGTTTATGAAATACGGGTGTAACCAATTCCGGAACAGACTAACGAAGTAACAAACACCGAGAGAATTCAGTACCTATTTGTGTTCATCTTTTCACGCGATTAGTTAAAAGAGCGAATAAGGAACTGGATTATGGTGTTTTATACCCAGTCCATTAGGTTAACCGTTTTTTGACAGCTGTTCTAGAACCAACATATTCGAGATTACGTAAAAGAGAACTTTAAATGGCGTAATAAAATAAATTTATAAACTGCCTTATCTTATTGAATTATCTTATTTATGGCTTCTTACAGATATTATAATACCGTTCGTGGATCAATTAATGTATTAATGTATTGCTGCAATCACTAGTTCCATCTGTCGAAAAACGGTTTACCTAATGGACAGGATTTAGTTAAACTTTCTATACATTACAAGTTAGTAGCACAAAAAATGTACCTACGTGTTCAATGTACCCAAAATCATAATTAGCCTATAATGTTCTCATTGCTGGGACACAGGCACAGATTACTGAATAGTTACTATGTAACAGATACTTCACTCAGTAGAAAATTTCCAATACCTATTACGATAATTGCCTACTCCCTCGCGTCAACAACCGCTGTATGCTAAAATGCGCCTAAATGCTCAAGCGTACAGCAGTGATTGCTTCGCACCGCGCGATTCCACAGTAATCGCAGGGCTGCCTCTTCGATAAAATTAAATTAACATAACTTTTTATCTATGTTATTGAGAACTGTGAATATGTTCTGACTTTTATGTGGCAGTTAAAAATTTTATCATTTATAAAATATTTAACCAACTTAAAAAAAAGGAGGTGATCAGACATACAGGCCAAACTGAGATATTTGACTTGTATGGTTTGTAGGTATGTATGTTTGTGCGCGATAATCTCGCGTTTGGCTAAACCGATATCGATGCGGTTTTCAGAAAAGGATTTGTTACATTTAGGAGAATGTTTTAAAATAAGTATAATAACTTCTTAGTTTGATGATGATCTTCGGAGATGTTCACTAGAAATGAAAAAAAAAGCCTTAAAAAAAGAGAACCGACTTCAAATAAAGCACTAAGCCGTAAGAAATAATTTGTTTTTTTTTTTTATGTTAGTGCTAACAGCTGGTAATTACGAATCGAAAAAGCACCGACATCAAAGAAGAAATTATTTCTTACGGTTTAGTGTTTTGAAGTCGGTTCTCTTTTTTAAAGTTTGTTTTATTATATTTGTAAGTTTGTTTTGTTTTATATATTGGTGCTGACTGTGGAAGAAACCTAGATAAGGCACCACACGCCATCGTAATACGCGTACGAACGAACAGCACTATTAAAATTGAACGGCGTGCGCGCGCTTCGCTTGCGAAAACCGCACTGAATTTGATCCGCTGGCGGACCGAGACCGCTCGGCTGGGCGGTAGGCACTTATAGCGCGCAAGTACATGGAGTGACGGAGGCCTGACACAGGCCTCCTCTCGGTGAGAGAGAGTGGGCCGTGATCCACCACGCAGACCCCAGTGCCGGTTGGTAGATGTCCCATGTCTTCGAATTTTTGATTCTAAGACATGCCGGTTTCCTCACGATGTTTCCTTCACCGTTTTGAGAGCAATGGCGATGAAATAATATACACAAAGTAAAGCGCTTTCTGGGTTCGAACCTACGACCTACAACTCGTAAGCTTTTACCACTGGGCAACCACTGCTCGGCCCAAAACGTACCCAAAGCCGTGATGTTATTTTATAATAATATATATGAAAATGAACCCCTATTTCCCTTGGTCACGCCATAACTTGAGAACGACTTTACCGATTTCATCCATCTTTCTTTTTACAAGTTTTCTAACACTTCATAGAAGGTTCTTACGGGGAAAAAAAAAGTTGCGCAGAAAATTAGAAAATTTAAGAATTACGCTTTTGCGGTAAAACAGCTGAACGGATTTATGTAGATGAAATTTGACACACGGGTAGACTGGACTGGAGAAGGACATAAGCTACTTTTCATCCCAGATCGCAGACGAAGTCGCGGGCAACAGCTAGTTTTATATAATTTTATATTTATTAACTGTAAGCACCCTATCCCGGTCATTTGTATACTAATTAAGTGGAAGGGCGATATAGTACACCTAAAACTAATGTGAATTTTATAACTTGAACGCAGTTATACGTTTATAGGTAAGGGTTTAGTGTGCCCCAGTGGCACCATCCGCTTGTAAAGTTTTTGATTTCCGGTTCGAAAGTTATCCTAAGTCGTTTGAAACCTCTCCTAGTCCTATGAGTCCCATAACGTTTATGGTGACTGGTCTATTGAGTTTATTGTGCGAATAGTAAGAGTGTTAAAGCCGATATTAAACGCTTTAATTTTTGTACATTTATATGCCTTTCGTTGTTGAGCAGACACATTTCTCGAACATATAAACCAATGGATTAGCCAATTAGCAATATTCTTCAAAATGATTCAGAATGTGATTTTTTGTGTGTTACGCAATTAGGGTGCTGGCTCGTCGAAATTAGTTGAAATTTATTCCGAAACCGATGGATGTTTTCGAATGAAATTAAATATAATAAATTAACTATTTGTTTTCCTCAATATTTTTTTCTTTTAAATCCTTCGGTTTCTTACTAAACTTCAATTATATCCGACGACCCTGGTTACTTATCTCCTTTGGTGACCTTACTTACTAAATCACCATTTCATTCATTTTCATGAGAATGAGAAAAACATTATTTGGTACCGAAAACGTAGGTACATAAAGACCCAGTAGGACCGTTATATTAGAAAAAAAAATGTCTGCCGCAGAAAAAATATTTACTCGGTCTCACCGCTAGACCGGTTTCAATGATTTTCTTTCATGAAACATTTGATTTTCATGTAAGTAATGTTTAAGAAAACTACATAATTCATTGATATCTACAATGTAAGGTTCTGAGAATCGGCACTTTTTTACGTCTATAACCCCGAAGATTCAGAATTAGAGCCCATTTTGCAATCGCCAGATAAACAAAAAAGAGTTAGAAGAGAGAGGGTGAGAGAGTTAGAGTGAGTTGGTGTGAGAGGGTATTTATGTATGAGAAATAAAATTTGAGTTTTGACAGCTTTTGTATAGAAAATATGTCAATCCAATATTTATATTCTTCAGATAAAAGATATCTGACTATTGAAGAATCAGCCCTAAAAAGTGTGCGTTCTGAGTAGCGGCGCACCGCGCAGGCGGAATGAATGGCGCATTAAACGCATCGCATGCTTAATGGAATACTGACTTAACTCAAAAAAGACGATTTTTGGGAAATCGCAAAAGGAGATCTTGCTATGAGGACTTAACCTACTTGTTGATGCATAAAAATAAAACTGATTTATATTAATGATGAACGCTTGTATTTTGAACGTCTATGATTAACTATTGATGAGATCTAAGTAAAAAAAAAAAAACGGAAATCACTATCTACTAATGGGTCAGTGTTCCATTAAGCATGCGAAATGTTCGATACGTTTGAACTTGTGCGGAGTGCGAGCGCACATTTCACGGCGCACTCTACTGGCTGATGCGCTCATCAACACGCGTATTTTGTTTTTTACTCACGGATAGTGAAGTGAAATGTCGCAAATTAATTTGAACGAAGAGTTTCCTGCTGTCCTGCTACTTTTTAAAATGTAGTCGAATGTATATTAACACATTCGACTACATTTTACTCATACGTAGACATACATATACTCGAATGACCATTCGGTCATTAGAGTATATTGGAACAATTTTTCCAGGTATCATCTTAATTCTTCATATTATAGTGTAACGTATTCACGGCTTTTTATTAAAAAATATATCTTCGATGAAGAAACTGCTTCTTTCTAAATATTGTAAGCGTTTGAGTTTTGATATCGACATTATTAATATCAACGTAAAATAAACGCAACACTAAACACGCAGCCGCATCAACTTTCCCGCGTGCACTGCTGGTATCGACGTGTAAATCCGTTCTGCAATCCGCCATACGCGGTGCGCCATCACTCAGGACGCACACTTAGTCCTGTATTTATTATTTATTTATTTATTCATTATTTTGTTTTTTTTTTTATAGTTCATCGTATCTCTTATTATGTCGTATATGTATAAATCTAAAATAAAAGTCGCTTTTCTTGTCTATTTGTGTGACCGCGTTGTTTTTTTTAACTACGCAACGGCTTGTTTTCACCATCATTTAAAGAATTTATTCCGGAAGATTTATATGTATGATAAATTCATTTTAAAACATATCTTGATGTTTTGTCATGTCTTAAAAACCGTGCGAAGTAGGGACGGGTCGCTAGTCTTTGTAATAAAATTGTCCCCAAAAACTCACACAAGCTATGGGTAATCTAACACCTGCGTGGATAGCCAAAGTCAAACCCAATGATAATGGAAACGGTGAAGGAAAACATCGCGAGGAAACCGGCATGTCCTAGAAGCAAAAATTCGAAGACATGTGACATCTACCAACCCGCACTGGGCCCGCGTGGTGGATTACGGCCCGCTCCCTCTCACCGAGAGGAGGCCTGTGTCCCAGCAGTGGGGACATTATATGTTGATTATGTAAGTGACATTTTATGTTTTAATTGAGAATAAAGTTTCTTTAAACCTAAACCTAATATAAAGACATACTTCTTCTTGATGTTTATCTATCTTGATGTTTTGTCAAGTCTTAAAAACCGTGCGAAGTAGGGGTGGGTCGCTAGTCTATGAAATAAAATTGTCCCCGAAAAGTCAACCAAGCTATGGGTAATCTAACACCTGCGTGGATAGCCAAAGTCAAATCTAATGATAAGGCTGCCCGCCCACGTCCGTTAATCGGTGACCGATTTTTGTAGGAGAAAAATAGAACGTACTGATGGCAATAGTGCAACGCACATGTCCTACAAAACGTCGGTCAGAAATAAAATCTGTGCATCGCCACCGATCCGATTATCGGTGAAAAAAGGACCGTTTGGAAATATATGCGTTAACGCACACTACTCACCGACAGTCGGCCGCATGCACTTGATAGGGATGGACGTTGTGCCACAGACAAAGTGACGGACGTGTACGTTGAGCCGGTCACAAAATCGGTCATAAGAATCGGACGAAAAGTCAGCCCGATTATCGGTGCTCCAAAAAGTCTGACGTAAGCGGGCAGCCTACTGGCGGATTCGGTTCGAGTTACTTTGAAATTCTATACCGCGTTCTTCATAAGTCTGTTATTGTCTTAGTTTTGATAAGGGTTGGATTCAGATTACCATCACCCTAATTGCGTGACATACTTTTCAACACAATCCGAAGGATTTCTAATCCAGTGCTTTATAAACGATAAATCGTTTTATCGTTTTTTTAAATAAAACGTTGCTCCACACTAGGAATTTCTCCTGTATCGTGGGTGCGTTTACAAACATCTAAACTCACATACACAAACAGCCAGACCCGGAACAACTACTTGTAGGCCATACAAATATTTGTTCCGCTCAATTGCTTAACCACTGCGCCAATCGTGCCGTCGAATGATATTAATTTGATATTAATTAAAAAATGATATTAAAAAAATGATATTAATTTTTGTAAATTGGTTGAAAAAAACACTTTTAAATGTCATTTGTTTTCTTTAAATAGGCACTTAATAGGCACTTTGGAACGTCAAAATCTATACTTCTATACTGATATTATAAAGAGGTCAAATTTATTTGTTTGTTTGTATGTATGTAGGGGGTAATCTCCGGAACTAGCAGTCAGATTCAAAAAAATCTTATTGCATTTGAGCCCAATTTTTGAGGAAGGTTATAGTCTCTAACATCACGCTACGACCCATAGACGCCGGGTAAAATGAAAAAAAGTCAGACATAACACTAAGCGAAAGCGAAGTAGTAGCACGGCCGAAGTTTACGCGGACGAAGTCGCGGGCAGAAGCTAGTTTACAATAAAATTGAATTGAGTCTACTTATGTTTTTAAAACTAGATAAGTTCGGTGTTTCCTATCTGACTACTCTGAGAAGAAAGACCAAAACCAACTCAGAGGTCACAGTCTCTTTTAAAGTCCAGACATAATCTTGTTCAGGCCATTTGAAGACCATGCAGGATAATGTCTGAGATGAACTTTTGATGAAAAACCATACAGATTTGAGTGAACCTGTCCAGTCAGTGTATGCATTTGTCAGTAATTGTGTAGCTCAACTCAGAACTTAAGGAACTCAACGACTCGTCGAACAATTCACCCTATACGCAACCGACGTCCCGACATCAATCGTTGGGCAGTCCACCAAGCACAACACCCGTCTAGTCGGAGAATCCTTGGTTTTCTATGGAAGGTGAGTGAACTTTACACCTTGTTCCTCATTCCTGTATGTATAATCTCCTAATTGAAAGGTGTCATTATGATTTTCCGTTAGCATGCCACTGACACTACATTTACATAATTGTTCGTATTTGGTAATCTGGTACGTTATAACCAGAGGTCGGAATTAGGTAGAGTTATTTATGTACTTGCATCGAAATGCCCATCATTCCATGTTGCATAATATTGTTGGTATGTTGTTGAATGTTATTGTTGTTGTTGTTAATGTTGTTATCGATATGGATCTTTCGGGGATTTCTAATAGACAATCCCGTGTGGCCAACAATATTACAAATAAATAATAATAAAAATCTCAGAGATAGATAAGACATATAAAACAAAGATAATTAACATACAATTTTTATTAGTATTTACATTAATTCACAATCATCTTCCTGTCCCTATCCCATGTCACTTGTGGTCGGCGCAACACGTTTTCTTCTTCCATTCTCCCCTGTCAACCGTCACGCTATCATTCACTCCCTTCTCTTTCATATCATTCCTCACACAATCCATCCATCTTTTCTTCGGCCTTCCTCTCCCTCTCTATCCATCAACATGTATATTCATCACTCTTTTAGTCACATGCGTCTCGTCCCTTCTCATCACATGCCCATACCAAGCCAAATGATTTCCTTTCAACTTTTCTGTCACTGGCGCCACTTTCAAACTTCCTCTTATATACACATTTCTTACCTTATCCATTCTCGTCACTCCACACATCTAATTCAACATTCTCATCTCCGCTGCATGCAATCTTTTTTCATCCGTCTTCTTCACAGCCCAGCATTCAGACCCATAAAGTACGACAGGCCTTATCACGGACTTTTAAATTTTCCCCTTTAACTTGAGGGGCATCCGTGGATCGCAAGTTGTTCCTGTGACCTGTCGCCATTTCATCCATCCTGAGTTGATCCGGTGCTTTACGTCTCGGTCTACTTCGCCATCTCCTTGGACAAGCGACCCGAGGTACCGAAAGTCGGAGCAGATCGATAAGGGCGTTCCGGCGAGAGATATGGGCCTAGGAGTGGAGAGACCGCCAAAATCACAAAACAGTTACTAAGTGTTTGTCCGACTTACTCTCAGGCCAACGGTCTCGAGTCTTTTCCACCTCCCCTCTAATCCGCTCTGGACCTCTAAGCCGTTCTCGGCAACCAGCACAATGTCATCGGCGAACAGCATACACCAGGGAGCCTCCTCTTGGATATCAGATGTAAGAGCATCCATTATCAGCACGAAGAGGTACGGGCTGAGTGCTGAACCCTGGTGCGAGCCGACAGCCACGTCGAAGCTGCATCATGTTGCTTAAAGTTTTGGCAAAGTTTTACAGTCGGCCGCCTGCCTGACACCAACCCTGCTTGGGAATGCGATTGTTGATGGTTTACCCGCCATCTCGCGGGAAAGTAAGTAAGTAAGTAAGGGAGCTCCAGACCCAGTGCATATCATATTATGGTATGCACTGGGTCTGGAGCTCCCTTAGTCAAATAGTCGCCTCTTACGACACCCACGGGACGAGATGGGGTGGTCCTATTCTTTCTCCGGGACCGACACGGATATCCGAGACCGACACGAGAATTTGCTTAAGACTATTAATAATTTGTATTGTGAATTAATGTAAATTAATTTATGCAAATTCTCATATTTATACTTCGCCTTTTTTATAAATACGAAAATACTTTTGCTTCTAGCCTAGACTCGTGAGGTTTTGCTTATTCAAACGGCCCATCAGAATCATTTTCTTTGTTCAAATCATTGAAAGTACCACTAAAATTTGAAGTGTTCGTTTCCGACATTACTGTATTACTTTCATGAGAATTGAAGTATATAACCATTAGCTTTTCAATATTTTCTGGCTTCAATGAATTTCTCTGAACGTCTAAAATCCATTTGTCCATTGAAAAAATTTGCTCTACATCAACTGAGGTGAGGTTGGCAAATTTACACACTTCCTCGTCATTAATGCAGGAAGATTTTTTTTCTGCTATATTTCTGATAGTGTCCAAATCAGGATTTCTATCCATGACTTTTTCCATTTTATCTTCTAAGCTCTCGCAATTTGCCCATCCCAAACCTAATCTCACTGCATCAAATATTTCAAATGATTCCGTTAGAGAAAGATCGGGTTTCTGAAGTGCTGTCAAAGCTGTTGGTATAATTGCAAAATTTTCGTAAATACGAGACAAATCATCCTTTATGTTGTCATTATTATTAAAAATGTTTAAAGCATTCTCTATTGATTTTGCCTCTTGACTATTCAGCACAGACAATACAGACTTAATTTCATCGAAATCCTTAGCGTAATAGAATGCTGCATCAAGCCAAGTACCCCATCCAGTAAATAATAATACCCCATCTAAGTACCCCATCTAGTAATTACAGGTGCAGGAGCACCTGTAATTACTGGATGGGGTACTTGGCTGGACTCATTTCTTTAAAGATTTTAATTCTTTTTGGTGCCTTCAAAAAAACTTTTTCTAAATTTTAAGTTAAACAGTCAACATTAGGGTGCTCTTTTCTAATCTGACCCGCAACAAGATCATCGGCTAAACATGTAAAATGCAACATTATTGGAAAGCTTGATTTTAACATTCCACCAGCTGATATCATGAATGTCACACTGTCTGTACATAACATTCGAACATTATCTACTTTGCTCTCAAATGAACTTCCCCACATATTTTTAAAAGAATCTTGAACAAATTGTGATATAGTTGTTCCATTTACAGTATCTAGCATTTTACATACCACTTAGTAAGGCTGATGGCACCTACTAGGTTCTAATGGTCTTATCAACAAATGTACGACAGCTTTTCCTAAGAAATCCATAGTTTCGTCTACTGACTAAATTTTAAAATCAAATGAAAAACTAGGGCTTAGTTTTTCATTTGATTTTAAAATGCTGATCCAGGTAAACTATTCTCAATAAGGATTCACTAGGCAGTTTCATATTTTTGCAATTGCAACACATGTACTTTGACAAAATATTTTAAATGCATTGTTGCACAGTTGAGACCATGGTATGTTACAAAGAATCATAAATTCGATTAAGTCGAAGTAAAATTCTAAAGGAGTGTGGTGTTCTTTCTTCGTGCCTTTATGTACTGCTTCTTCTACATGTCTTTTGTCGTTACTCCAACGAGTTGCACTCAAATGTGCTTCGCATTTAGAGCAGTAAATTAATCCACTTGCATGGTCGTAAAGAAGCTCCGGATTATCTTTGATCCACTTGTTGACGGTGGCCTCTTTGATTGAAAATAGCTGCGCCATTGTAATACTTTTAATCAAAGGATTAATCTAGAGCAAAAAAATTGTGAATCTTAGAAAACTGTATGAGTGTTTGTAAGTGTGAGAGAGATAGGGCACAACAGTTGCCTAGTTTAATAGATCTAAGCGTGCATACATTCATACAGAGGGACAGACGGACTAATTTAATGGAAAGTTAATAAAAATATGAACAAGAAACTTACCAAGTATATCACCTACTTCAAATATCCAATCAACCAATACAGTAAGGCCAAATCAAAGTCGGTTAATGCGTGCCGAAGCCAGGGTCAAACAGCATTTACCACACAAAACACAACAGGAAACAAGCGAGCGCATTCTACGAATCGAGGTTTTTGGAATTTTGTAACCTCGGACATCCGATGTCGTTGATGTAAATTTGGCAACGTCGCGCGTGCAGTGGTTTAAATAGTGTAAAAGTAAAAAACTTTTTCATTTAATAAATCACGGGATTTTTCTGCTCTTTAACATTAATTTCGGGATTTGAGGCATATCCACTTTATTCTTTCACTGTATGAAATCAGTGTAATTACATAAATAACTCTACCTAATTCTGACCTCTGGTTATAACATTGACCATTGACCTGCCATTATGAATTTAGGAGATTACGAACGCTTAGCACGGAAGTATCTATCATAATGACCTAACATTGAAAATAGCAGACTTGGTCCCTTGATGTCTTGTCCACCTTGGTTGCCGGTCCATTGGAGTGAAGAAGGGCCGCTATGAAGCTATATAATATAAGCTATTTAAAATACTATCGTATTTTAAATTAGTTACGTCTCGGTTTCGAATTGCTCACCCAGATAACCTTTCATGGACGCGCGAAGTAACCATGAGCATAATCAGCCTATAATGTACCTACTGCTGGGACACAGGCCTCCTCTCGGTGAGAGACACATGTCTTAAATTTTTTTGGGTTCTAGGACATGCCGATTTCCTTACGATGTTGTCTTTCACCGTTTTGAGAAGAGTGATGACTGGTGATGAAATAATTTAAACAAAGTAAAGTGCCTGTCTAGATTCGAACCAACGATCTACAAATCGTAAGTCGCAGCCGTTCCACTGGCCCACTACTGCTCACGCGGGAAGTGAACGTAACGTCAATTCAAAAGATTTTAAATCGAAAATATAACTACCATATAGCATTTTGGTCACCCATAGATAAGAATAAAGTCAAAATTAAAACTGAGTAAATAATAAGCATACAGAATTCTCGTTGAGCTTGCATGCCGTCCACACTATTCGCAATACATATACGATATATTATGTACATTACACATTGCAGACGTTTGAACTAGGCTTTATGTGAGAAACGAGCAAATGTATAATCGTTTAAATTTACATTACGTTTACCCCGCGCGTTCGTGCTAGGCTCTCTGTCTTGCCGATCTATTCTGTAAAAATCTGATCGGATTTTTACAGAATCGATCGGCTGTTTACTCGTTTAACTTAGGTACAGACAACTTATCTCGAACTTGTTTACTTTAGACATAGATCAAGGCCAATTGTTTACACTCAGCGTCAAAAACAAATAACAATAGTCGAAGCTCCAAAAGTGTCTCAATATCTGAATGAAAACTTTATAGTGTTTATCTTTTTGTTTTGTCATACAAATAATATTAAGAAGTGTAGGTTTATTTACGTTTAATATTAAAATATTTCGTCCTAAAACAAACACATTCTTTGGTTAATTTAAGAAACTCATCTTCTATACAAATAAATAAAATTGAAGTGTCTGTTTGTAATGTAAAAATAACAGCTTGTTACTAAATGCACATGAAATTATACATATACGGCACTTATAATTATTACTTTGTCTGTCTGTCTATCTGTATGTTTGTTCCTGCTAATCTCCGAAACGCCTAGACCGATTTGGACGGGATTTCACTGGCTGATATTATGAGGAGTAATTTAAGCTACTTTTATTTCAGAAAGAGAATTAGGGTCCCACGCAAAAAATGAAAACCCATGAAATCCAATTTATTTTCTCTTCAATATGACTAGAAAAGAAAATGTTCTTGGATTAATAAAATTACGCCGCAGCGTGACTCCGTGGTGTAATTTCATTAGTTCAAGGAGTATTTTCTTTTAGGTAAGTGACGAAGTTTACTCAATTAATTAGTAATTGTTGCGGCGGATTAAAGCCTTGGGCGAAAATCGAAATTTTCTTTAGTGGACTGTATGAGGGGCGGTTCGATGATGCAAGTAGGTGCTGGTGGTGTGGGAAAATGATAATGGTGCCTGGTGAGCTATGGTGGAGACTTGATGAGAAGGACTCCTTAGCCACGTGGCGGCGGCACGTCCAGGATGTCACATACGGACTAGAATCGACACTTTTCACAACACACAAAGCGCGCGCTTGCACAGTTTAATGACAATGTTCGTTTTTCGCGGTGAAGTGTGAGTTCTTTTCGACTTGGGGTTTATTTATGACCCGCAAGCGTCGATAGCGGTTGAGAAACTGGCGGTTTAATTTATAGTGGCAGCGTTCTCGCATTGTGAATCTTCTTTCTCGCTCCCACTCAGGCATTATAAGGGTTGCGGAAGGGAGAGGGAAAGCGGAAGGGATTTTGTATCGCACAGATACTAATAATGAGAGTTGCCATAAATTAGGCATGAAATATGAACCATAAATAAATATAATATGGCGTTAACAGTAACTAAAATATTGAATTAAACCTTTGTCCCGTACCCGCATTTTCTTAGATGTCTAGTCTTTTAGTTCAAAGACTATTAAATTCTGAACGCCTGCTACAGAACTAAGTCCATATAAAATAATTTCCGCACATTACCAGACAAAATTTGTCTGGCAATGCACAATGTGCGGAAATTAATAATGGCCCTTTTTCCGGAGTTCTCATCCTTGAGCGCCTAAACGGACGACCAAGGGACTTTGTCGAAAAGATTTGACGCATCATTTTTGCTTTTGTAACAATGTAGGTTTTTTGATATTATACTGAGGGGCTTGTGGCTAAGTAATAACAGCCGCATGGGGCGATCGATCAGGTTAAGCTACGCTCGCCGCGGTTGATCCGTGGATGGGTGACCAAACCAAGACCCCTCCGTGCCTCGGATAGCACGTTAAGCCGGTGGCCTGTCATTTGTGGATCTTTGACAGTCGTTACGGGTCGTCAGAAGCACGAAAATCTGACAACCAGTTTTACCAAGGGGTATCGTATTATCCAGTAACTGGGTTGTGGAGGTCACATAGGCAGTCACTCCATGTAAAATACTGGTATTCAGCTGCATTCGGTTAGACTGGAAGCTGACCCTAACATCGTTAGGAAAAGGCTAGGCAGATGTTGTAGGTTTTTTGATACCTATGATCATAAACTTTAGCGTCAGCCAAAGTCAGTAAAATTAATTGTTAAATAAATTAGTTTATTAATTGTTAATTAAGTTATACTTTATTAAAGACTATAACATTTACATAATATATAAGCTAACAGACTTATAATAATATTATTAATCATTAGGGAATCAAGAAATTCGTCTGCATCGCTGTGAGCAGCAAACTCAAACTCAAACTCAAACTCAAACTATTTATTTCAAATAAACCAATTACAGGCACTTTTGAATTGTCAAGGTCGGTCAGTCAAAAAGATGAAGCTAGTTGCCCATTCCAAAGCGTAGTAGGTACCTATGGAGAAGAACGGGCAAGAAACTCCATGGACACTCTTTTAAATCATAATAATATTGTTACAAAGCATTGGTTACATCATTCATGTTCAAAATTATGCATGTGAGAACGATGCAGAACGTTAAAAGCGTCCGTAACGAAAAGATTAAAAAAAAAAAAATTCAAATATTAATTTAAATCAAAATAAGCCATGGCAGCAAAGAGTCGACCAGTCCCTACTGACGGCGCCCGTTCACGAACATGACGCATAGATTAGCACCATTCAGCTCAACCATTTTGAAGGGAGCTAAATGATCCAACACATGTGCCACCATCAGCGAGACATTAGAGTGAGCATGACATACGCCTCATCCGCCAAGGCATATTCAAGTCAATGAAAGACGTACCCAGTAAATGGTAGCTTTGTAGTATGTAACATAGTACTCACATACGTTCTATGCAATTATACAATACTAGGAGATTGAATTTATATAATGCAAACATAGTATTTTAGAATCTTCAGCAGCTCCAACAGTATGTAGGTTGGGTAGGCGTGTGTGAAGTATTTTCAAATGCCAATCAATTTATTTATGCGTCCTGTGGAGCAGGACCAGCGTTTAGCCAAGCATTTTCGTCAGCGATGTAATCCCCCAACTTATAATATGCTTGGCTGCATAGTGTGCGTTTTATGCAAGATTTGAATTTCGTTTCATTGAGTTGGAGTATGTGGGGAGGTATTTTATTATAACATTTTAAACAGTACCCCATGAAGGAAGAGTCTACTTTAGCCAGTCTGAAACCTGGTTGAACTAATTGGTCCCTATTTCTGGTTCTATAGGCGTGTCTGTCACCTCTTTTACTGAAAAGATTTAAATTTTTCCTTACGTACATGATGTTTTCATAGATACATTGACAAGGTACCGTCATGATATTAATATTTTTAAACAGTTCCCTTAGAGAATCGCGCCTGCGTAGGCCATATATTGCTCTGATGGCTCTTTTCTGCAGAATAAAAATGGACTCAATATCTGCAGCCCGTCCCCATAGTAAAATACCGTAAGACATGATACTATGAAAATAACTGAAATAGACCAGTCTCGCGGTATCTACATTAGTAAATTGACGGATTGTTCTTACAGCATATGCTGCTGAACTTAGCCGTCTTGCAAGAGATGTTATATGAGGACCCCATTGCATCCTTGAGTCGAGCGTTATCCCCAAACGTTTCCAAAAGGCTTAATTATCCGTTAATTAACTATCATTGTATTAAATTGACGTATGAATAGTTTCAATTTGCTTAACAACTTATTTACCTGACTGTACAGTAAATAAAGAAAAAAAAACATTTTTTTGGCTGGCTCTGTGTCCACGTCATTTGGATCTAATACTACACATGCCAGAATTCAAACCTCTGCGAAAGACGGACTAAAAAAGTTATCTTAAAACTAAAGACTCCGTATATTATACAGATGCCAGCAGGTAAAGCTACCCGAAACTGTGAAATTTTCCCAATCAACCTTGAACCTTAATGCTTTAGCGATAAAGTAGAAAATCTATTAAAGAAATTTGACAGATTGTAGTAGCTTGTGTGCTGGCGTCTGTACTAAAATGGTGACACAATAAATCTTACCCTTCTACACAGTGTCGAACCTTTACATTTAGTATTTCGATGTCAAGGGTTGCTATCAATATACGTTTTTAATGTATTACTTTCATATATCAATATTTTTCTCGTTGACAGTGTATTTCTGGATTTTTTCATTAACCATTTAGACCCCATAGCGTCGAAATTTCTCATGTGCTGAATCCATGGTTACAGTTTGTGCGTCGATGACGCCACCCTGTATAATATAATATTCATTACATATTTTCTGTTCAAACAGATTCTTATTTATAAAGAGTGAAGGCCATATGAATTAAAACTGGCACAGTGCGTACACAAGAGACGAATCCGACCTTCCTGTAGTAATTTTGTCTTGTATTAAATTTTTTTTTTTCAGTATATTTTGGCATCTACATGGCAGTGATTTCATAAAGCGATTTTGTCTTAAGAGGGCGCATTCTGAAAGTTGGCCACATCACAAATAACTAACTAATAAATATTTCGCTGTTTTGATTAATTTGTTAATATGACATAGCATTACGCCTGTAATTCCCGATGGGTCAGGTAGAAGTGTACCAACAGTATGTAAGATAAGATAAGATAATCATTTATTTGCCCAAACATGAGTCCAATACATACAACACAAATTGTCGGCATGCAAGAGATGTTAAAAGTAGGGGTAACACAAATCATTACGTTTGCCTTAAAAATTGGCATGCAAATATTAATAAAATTTAAGTATAATGTCACTTAAAATAAAAGTCATGTTAATATGAGAACATTAAAATATTATAGATAAATAAATTAGTAAACATGGTGAACGAAAAATTCATTTAAATTATAATAGGCTTTATCTGCTAAGAAATTTCTGTCTTTTTTAACGCTACGTCAGTTCCAGATTTTAGGTAGTTTATTATATATTTTTGGAGCCATGCAAAAAACACTTTTCCGCATAAGTGCCGTTCTATATTGATGTAGGCAAATTTGACTGTTGTCACGTCTATTCCGAGGAAATTGATCTGCCATGCGAAAAAAGAGGTGAGGGTTGGATCTTAAGAATATTGCATTTTCAAAGTGAAGTTAATGTCAAGATTTTGATTTTTTTAAAATTACGGCTTGCTAAGTTGCAACTCTGAGTGGTTTTAAGTTTGAACATCGATCTAATGCAACGTTTTTGAGTTTTGAATATAAGTTCCCAGTCAGTTGAGTTGCCCTAAAAGATAATACCGTATCTTAAAATGGACTCTACCAGGCCGTAGTAAGCTGTGAGCAAAGCATCTACACTAATTGTTGCTGTCAGTTTGTACAGAGCATATGCTGAGGTACTTATTTTCTTACTGATAATCTCAATATGTGCCTTCCAATTTAATTTATTGTCATTACTAAGTCCTAAAAATTTTGTTGTATCAACTTCTTCAATATTATTATTATTATAGTTTTAGTCAAGATTGTAATTTAATGTCAAGGAGCGTTGACTGAAGTGCATGATTTTAGTCTTATTTAAATTAATTTTTTAATTGTTTTTATTTAACCATTCTATAATTGCAATTAGTGAGTTATTAATGTCAGATTTATATGTGTCACGATCTCTATACTCAATTGTCACTACACTGTCATCGGCAAAGAGTCTCGTAGGTTGTTTTGTGGACTTCGGCAAGTCATTAATATATAATGTAAACAGGGGGGTCCCAAAACACTTCCCTGTGGGACACCATACTTCACGTTCTTGCGACCGATGTGACTCTTCTCGCTTTGTACTTATGTTTATCCTAATGACTTCGGTTATTTGCTTTCTGTGCTGAAGATATGACTCAAATAATATTGCCTCTAATGCCATATGCTTCGAGTTTCTCAAGTAGAATATTGTGTTGAACATAGTCAAATGCCTGAGTCATATCACAGAATATACTGCACACAGGTTTATTTTGATGCATATTCGTCATCACTGTGTGTAAAAAATCATAAATAGCCATGTTAATAGTTTTTTTCTTCTCTGAAACCTTTTTGTTCATTGCAGAGGATCGTGTTGTGTTCTAAATATGAGTTGAGTTGGTTATGAATATATTTTTCAAAGATTTTTGAAATTATAGGGATGAGCGATATCGGTCTATAATTCTCCATCAACTCTTGTCTTTCTTAAACAGAGGCTTTGCAATAGATGTTTTTAGAGCAGATGGGAATATGCCAACACTGATACTCAAATTAATTATGTAACTTAAAGGAGAACATATGACGCCAGCTACAGCTTTTAGTATTTTTGTAGAAATTCCATCGTAGCCTATTCTATCCTATTCTACATATTTGTGTTTTTGAGTGTTGTTACGATTTTAAGTATGTCATATGGTGTACTAGGTGCCATATACATAGAGTCTCTTTTTTATCAAAATATGTTGCGTTACTGTAGTTCCAGCATTTATAATGGTTGGAATTTTGTTGACAAAATAGTTGATAAAAAGATCCGCTATGTGTTTTGGCTCTGTGATGGATTCATTATCAATTTTAATTTTATCTATAGAGGGTTTTGGTATATTTAATTTGTTTTGTTTAATTGCAAATAATTAAACAAAACATGTCGTTTTGGATTTATCTTTAGAAGTTTTAATTTTATTATTATTTTGTGCGCACTGTGTCAGCTTTATAATTTTTTTATACAGCCTGGTGTAATTTTTAAGACGCATTTTGTTTATCTGATTAGGTTTTAACCTATATTGCCACAGCAGTTGTCGTTTCTTTTTGCTACAAATCTTAATACCACGAGATATCCAATTATTATATTCTTTTTTTATACTTACAGTTATCTCGATATAAGGGAAGCATCGATCATAAACTAATCCAAAAAAAGCCTTACACGATATATTGGGGTCCTTAACATTATATACCTCTTTGAATGTCAAGCTGCTTAAATGATTTTTAAACTTCAATAACTTTTCGTCACTATAATCCCGTCTATTTATACGCCACTTGCTTATTGCGAACGTTTTGCTTACGGGGATTTTAAGAAGTTGCGCCATGTGGTCAGACAATGCGAATTCTAATAATTCTAATTCTAGTTTTGCAAGGCTTATTGAAATTATAAGCAAAATTGTCTATACACGTTTGGCTCTTCAATCGTGTAGGTTCGTTCAGTGCTAGTTTTAAGTTAAAATTTAATAGCAGATTTTCAAATTCAATTGTTTTATAGTTTCTTTATAATATGTCAATGTTAAAATCTCCCGCTATGGCAATATTTTGAGATGTCTTAGTATAAGTTTGTAACAATGTTAATAAGTTATCGAAGAATTGAGATAAATTCTTGCCCTTAGGAAACCTATAGATGCATATAAAAATGATGTTATGGTTAATAAGTTCTATGGCGCAGCATTCGAATACACCAACAGAAGATATTTTAGCAATTTTTGGCAGTTCTCTCCATTGATGTCCGTTCCTCACAAGTATACATGATCCACCTCTCTTACTTTCTGTTCCACTGAAACATGCTGCCAAACAATAATTATTTAAGCATAATTGATTTTCGTATCCCTGCATCATGAAATGTTCCGTTACACATAAAATGTCGACATCGATGCCTTTTTCTGAAAATTCCTGCAAACAGACAGATAGCGAGTCTGCTTTTGATATGAATCCTGCTATATTTTGATGCATTGCATAAAGGCCCACATCCATGTATCAGCTCTTCTGGCAAACTATTTCTTTAATAGCCGATCGCATTCGTAGTTCATTAATTCCTAAAAAAAACCCATATAAAAACAGCAATTTCAGTTTCCCGTATTTTCCATTTTTCCGAGCAATTTTTCAATTTTTTTTACCAAAACCTATTACAAAAATTTTAAAACAAAAAGTAGCCAAATCGGTGCAGCCGTTCTCAAGTGATGCGCTTACCAACAAACAAAATTTAATTTGAATTTAAGTATACCGGCAGACTTTTTTATCATCTGGACAAAAATAGGTGAATGGAGTATAAGTACAGACATCTCTTTTATTTTTTCGAAAATCTAAAATGAAATTAACCCAAAAAAAATAAACTAAAAATTAACAAATAATATAAAACTAAAATTCAACTTGTATCCTACTCTACGTGCGGAAATTATCAATGAATTCGTAGCGACAGTCAATCCTTGGATTGAAGCCATCGGCCGACTTCAATGTAAAAAAAGAGATTTTTTTTCTCCGTTCAGTTTTTATACTCTGTTTTGTCCAGACGATAAATAAAAAAAGTCAGCCGGTATAGATGAAGTTTAAATGGTTCTAAAATGAACACCGATACCAATGCAATCAGAAAATTGTAGTTATTACGACAACACTTGAACCTAAAGAACCTATATATTAAATCCATGAGTAGTTTATTATTGCTTTTACTTTAACAAAGGCGAGTTAAATCGAAAACTTGATGAAAGTGCCCGAGTAAAGGCATCTCCAGACATCTCGACAGACTTTGTAATATCAGTCAGCAAACTAGTTTTTTAAGAATTTGCGTCTTTTTACATGGTACTTATATTTTTGTTTACTGAGGGGCCTGTGGCTAAATAATAACAGCCGCACAGGTCGATCGATCAGGTTAAGCTACACTTGCCGCGGTTGGTCTGTGGATGGGTGACCATCTGTACATACTGAGACCCCTCCGTGCCTCGGAAAGCACATTAAACCGTTGGTGCCGGCTGTCATTCGTAGCTCTTTGACAGTCATAACGGGTAGTCAAAAGCCCGAAAGTCTGACAACCAGTCTTACCTTAGTCTTGCCTTGTCTTAGGGGGTATCGTATTACCCAGTAACTATTGGTTGTACTTGTGGAGGTCAGATAAGCAGTCGCTCCATGTAAAATACTGGTATTCAGCTGCATCCGGTTAGACTGGAAGCCGACCCCAACGTAGTTGGGAAAAGGCTAGGCAGATGATGACTTATATTTTTGTTTACTGTTTTATTTATTTATCTGTTTAGTGGTCGCTAGCGCTACTGGGGGTCTTGGGTTCGATTTCTAAGTCGGGCATAGTGTTATTGTGTTTTTTTCAGTAACGGTGTTTGGATTTGTGACCGGTTAATGACAAAAGGCACGCCCCAATTATATTGGACTTAAAAAGATACGTGGCAAAATGTGGGTGTACATCTAATGTGGGTGTACCTCTACTGTGGGTGTACCTCTAATGTGGGGGTACGTCTAATGTGGGTGTACCTCTAATGTGGGTGTACCTCTAATGTGGGTGTACCTCTAATGTGGGTGTACCTCTAATGTGGGTGTAAGTCTAATGAGGGTGTACCTCTAATGTGGGTGTACCTCTAATGAGGGTGTACCTCTAATGTGGGTGTACCTCTAATGTGGGTGTATAGGTACACCTCTGCCTATGTTATTATTTGATTGTGTTGCCTGCAAAAAAAGCCAGCTGTTTCTATCACTTCGTCGATTTAGGTGAACACAGTTATTTCACCACCACTGCTCTCAAAACGGTGAAGGAAAACAATAAACAAACAAACTCTGCAAGTGGCACGTTAAAACTTGGCTAATAAGCAAACCTGAACTCAGTTTCGCGCCGGTGGCGGTGGTAAAGCAACATAATCATGCTGACAAGTATCATTATGCGATATGTCGATATTGTACTTACTTTCATGTGTCATATAATATAGTGTAGCGGTATCTACAACGCCGTCAAAAGTGTCATTCTGACGTCACGCAAATCCTGCATCTCGCAAGCAGAGTTTACCGCGAAATTAGCATATATACAAACTTCCCGATATCAGTCGTCAGGCAATTGCCCGCCAGACACAACACCCATCTGGTCGGAGGATCCTCCCTTTTCTATTGAGGGTGAGTGAACTTTACACCCAGTTCCTCATACCTCCAAAATAGTGTAACATTACAATATTACGCTATTTATATATTATGCGTTAGTGTGCCATTTTTGAAGAACCTATCTACCTCTTTTTACTTATCTCCCTCTTTTTACTTATTAATTACCTTCGTAAATGTCGGAAATTATCCCACGGGAACGTGCTACCGGGACAAAAAGTAGCCTATGTCCTTTCCCAGGATGCCATCCAACTCCTTGCAAAATTTTATCGAAATGGCTTACACCTCTTTCAATCGTCATGTTCCTATACCTATAATAATTGTACCTACGAATATCAACTGGCAAACATACTGATAAACAAAAGAATTTCAGGGGCTCGTGGCTAAATAGTAACAGCCGCACGTTACAATGGAAGGTTAAACTACACGCGTCAAAACTTGGTTAATACGCAAACCTCAACTCAGTTTCGCGCCGACGACAAAGAAAGAAAATACATTTATTTAGCAAAGACGGAAAGACACACATTACACCAGAGGGGCAATTCTCGTAATTTTAGGAACGTTCACAGTCTGATCTCAATCTGTCAAAAATACCTCTAATTTCCCTACATTTTGACAAGTTTTTGACATTTGTTTGTCGCCGAGATAAGAATGTGACTAAATTTTGAACGTTTTAAATTACGAGAATAGGCTAATTGCCTAAAAAAATCTAATTAGTCCGTCAGTTAGATTATCAAAAAATATTGGACCCGTATTTTTTCTTTTGTCAATTATATAAAAAATGATGAAGATATCGTCCGTTAAAGTTCCGCTGACGTCACGCCTTGCTACAGTTTTTAGCAAGGCGTGACGTCACGACCCCCTACTCCCAAATTTAGACGCGCTTTATCTTTGTAATTTTTTGTTTGATTGACAAAAGAAAAAATACGGGTCCATTATTTTTCGATAATCTAACTGACGGACTAAATATAATAATAATTTTTTTTACCCAGGCAACTACCCTATAAGCCTTCTGATGACATCAGATAAAAATAAATAAAAAGTGTAAAGTCCGATAAAAGCGTGTAGCAATATAATTCAGTAATAGATTGAGTAAATAAAATAAAATAATAAAAAATGTAGGTGCCTACCGAATTTTAAATATTTTTGGTATTGGACATGTTTCATACGGCCACCCTTAATTTTGCGGTGAGATAATGGTTCATTATCCTCGGGTATGGCCGCATATGAAACTTCATAATTATAAATTAAACAGCCTCGGTTAAGAAGTACCTACTGTCAGGTGTTCATTAAGCCCTGTATTATGGCTCTTTTAATTTCCCACGTAGGATTACTCATGTGATGTTTTTTTTTTTAATGTATGTGTATTTTATTTTATTTCATTTGATTGTTCTTTTTTTTTGTGTGTGTAGTCATATGTTGCACTGGTTTAATTTATTTCATGTTTTGATTGTCGTTTTTATTTATTTATGTCTAATTGCATGCTGCACTGGTTGACGTCATCACGTCAACGCCGATTGCCGCTGAAAACCAGCGCTGGGGCTCTGTCTCGTATAGGGTCCTAGCATTTTGCTGAGCGATGGCCGTTTTGCGTGAATGTGACGCATTTTTACCCCCAACTTCTTATTTTTTTTTGTGTGTTCGTGTTCTTTTTTATGCGTCATGTTTACCGCAAATACATGTATTTTCTTTCTTTCTTTGTTTCCTGCGGCCAAGAGTTAAGAGTTTTAAGATCTGCAAATTGACTCTTGCTTAGTGCATTATATTTTGCATCACCACTCTTGCAGTACTACAATTCCCTGTACTGTAAAGACAAACACAGGCTGGCGGAGTCACTCGGGCTTTTGTAGTTAGAGTAAACCGATTGATCTACTCTAATAGCCTGGTTTGGGCCAAACACTCTGGGGATTAAAGTGAGGGTGCCTACTTTAAAAGCCCTAGTGGTTGGGCCAAATACCTGGCCGAAATCAACAGGCTTCTGTAATCACGTGTCGGATTGTCGTCCCATCGGACTATGGGAGTCAGGGAAGAGTGAGTGTACTTGTGTCTACGCTCACACGCGTGCACTATAACATCTCCCGCGTAGATGGCTTATCTCCGTTCATATTGGTATCCATGACCGAAAATCGGTCTGTAGGACATTTAAGAGTGTTTGGAAAATAAATAAAACCTTGCGTTGCTTAGTTTGCCAAGGTGATAAGATTATGGTAATTTATTAAACTTGATGTAGCCTCCTTTGCTTCGCCGTGGCGTGGTATTTAAGCCTGCAAGAATGCATACTTAAGGAGAACAATATAAATGCACTTCTCAGAATTCCTTAGAACTTGCACTAGAATACCTCATAACATAAGCAACATTATACACGTTATCCAAGAACATTATTAACTTGAAACTTCATTAAGTTAACATACACTCACACGATTCACTTCATTCAGTTCACACGAATTAAAACCTTATCTCTCTTGTTTCAGAGTCTAGTCTTCCGTGTCATGAGTCATCCGAAGGTGCCGGATTTTCAGCAATGTGTGTCTTTTGAGGCATTCGCTAACCAACATCAGGAACTAGCGTATAACGTGTTTTGTCTTGGAGCTGTATATTTTCTACCCCTGACAATAATATCAGTGTGTTACGCCTGCATTTTTTATGAAATTTCGAAGAATTCTAAAGAAAATTCAGGTGAGTTGATTTTCCACACATTTGTTTTTTTGTTGCTTAATGGGCCTGCTCTTGTCCTCGATCACGCCTGATGGAAAGTGATGGATGAAGTCTATGATCGAACGAGCGTGCCCAGAAGATGTCTGTTCACTCTTGCTTTGAAGACAGACGGGTTAATGTGGAAGGGAACACAGACTCTGGCAGTGAGTTCCTCACTTTGGCTTTCACTTTTAAGCCGTCTACCAGCCATATGCCATTTATATTGAAAACTAGCTGACCCGGTGAAGGTCGTACCGCTATATATATTTTTTTTTTAATTTTCGTATATACAAACCTTGTCCTGACAATAACAAACAAAAAAAAATTTATCCAATTTGGTGCAGTCGATCGGAAGTTATGCGCGTACATACATTTCGGTGATTCATTTTTATTTATATAGAATAACCCACGTTGTCGTGTCCAAATTTTAACAGTACAGAAATCCCGTAGAAAAAAGTACGTTTAGTTTTCCCGAATTTGAAAGTTTTCCAGGAAATTTTTCTAATATTTCTTTCTATGAAAACCTAATTCGGACATTTTAAACAAGAAATAGCCAAATCCGTGGAGTCGTCCTGATGAACTGCTACGTTCGCTGGTAAGCGCATCACGCTTACCAGCGAACAGTAGTTATTTTTATTATAAAGATTAACTCATGGCTAATGGTTTGGCGTAAAAGAACAATTGACTAATGTTACGGTTTTCTTGCAGACCGGTGGCCATCATATTATAACAGCCGTCATGAAAATTTGTAATTTCTACCAGTATTTGACATTATGGTGTCAAAAAACGCTCTGTATTTGGACGACCCTTAGTTCCGGTTGTTTCAAATGGTTGGTTAACGTAACATACGTACGTCAGATAATAACGATTATGCATCCATTTTTATTTGACGTACGGCAAGGCCATAATTTTGTAATTGTAATTTGAAACAACGCTTTTTTTAGTTTGACTATAGTTGGCGCCATTTTCATGGCATTTGCCTCGCTATGCACGGCAGCACGTGACCACTGTGCCACCGACTGTTCTAGGGTCACTTGAAGGGTGGACAAAATCCCCACTCTATGCGCCCGCAACCCCAAAGGTCCTCCTACCTTGATTGGAAGGCGGGTTTCGGCGTATTAGGCGCCAAGGCAGTTGCCTCCCCGACGCCTTCTTCTCCGGGCAAGATCAGCCCTCTCCCGATCCCGCTCGGCGGCCTTCTTCTTGACCATCACGGTCCCACAGAAGACTACTTCCGTCAAATTCTCTGTCTCTGCCAGTATAGCACTTACACAGGACCTACACTCTTATGTACGTTTCTTGAGCATGAAAATCGTTCATAGCTTCCTCGCCTGTGGTGAGACCGTTACCTAAGGCAGAAGGGCGATTCTCGTAATTTTAAGAACGTTCACATTCTGATCTCAGTCTCAATCTGTCAAAAATAGTTCGAATAGTACGATAGTTCTAAATTTTCCTACATTTTGACAAGTTTTTGACTTTTGTTTGTCGCCGAGATCAGACTGCGACTAGATTTTGAACATTTTCAATTACGAGAATTGGCCTTCTGATACTTAAACGAGTGTCCCATAATTGGAAAGGATCAAATGAACTAGAAAATATCCTTTATTTCAGAATTTCTCTCTTGTAAAGACGCCAGCACACCACGCTACTTCAATCTGTCAAATTTCTTTAATATATTTTTAACTTTATCGCTAAAGCATTAAGGTTCAAGGTTGGTTGGGAAAATTTTACAGTTTCGGGAAGCTTAACCTGCTGGCGTCTGTACAATTAAATCAGACAGCCAAGGTCCTCTTTCTGGTCTAGTTACGCTCAGTACTTTGATAAGGGCCTCAAAGTTTTTTCCTAAATACTTACCTAACATTTGGAGTAAATTTCAACCTAAATTATGTCGGAACGTTTTGCCTATTTGGGAAATGATTTAAATCGTTAGATTCGCCTTCACCGAACTTAGTCAAGAGGCTCACATAATAATAATGGCGTTTCTAGGACGATTAAGTAAAGTCTCTGTGGATAAATTATGTGTGTCAGGGGTGTCAAAACGAAACAGAAATGCGATCATCTTTTTATTTATTTATTTGAATATTGAATCTCTTATTGAGGTGACACAATGCAAATTTGTAAGAACAGGGACAAATACTTCTTTGCACTTCCAATTATAGAAGACTTATAATTATGGAAGACTCATTGACTTATAATCTCGGTACCTACATATTTATTTAATTTGACACAGACGAAAATATTAAAATAAATAAAAAAACATTACACAAATATTATGATGCAAAGGAAATGAAACTGAAATGCAAAATAATAAGGATACAAAATAATACAAATTTATAATAACAAAAAAAAGAATATCGGTAAAAGACAACAGACAGAAATAACATAATTTTATGATCTTGATGCTTTTGACGTACGATTTAAATCTTTGTACTAGGGGATATAAAAGTCCTCGGAAACCGCGTCAAGCCTTTGGTTCCTGCTGTCATTCGTATAAGTTTAACAGTCGTTACGGGTCAGAAGCCCGAAAGTCTGACAACCAGT
Source organism: Apamea epomidion (assembly GCA_947507525.1). Taxonomy (NCBI): domain Eukaryota; kingdom Metazoa; phylum Arthropoda; class Insecta; order Lepidoptera; family Noctuidae; genus Apamea; species Apamea epomidion. The sequence goes on from OX382233.1 coordinate 7,271,127, forward strand.
CTTCCTAAAGGGTATCGTATTACCCAGTAACTAGGTTGTGGAGGTCAGATAGGCAGTCGCCCCATATAAAATACTGGTATTTAGCTGCCTCCGGTTAGACTGGAAGCCGACCTCAACATAGTTGAAAAAGGCTGGGCATATTGGACTTGACTATACGAGTATAAAGTTTGAATAACAACTTATGGTCAAATTAGTCTTTTAATAGTCGTTATTAAAGAGATATGATATGGTGTAATTTGGCCACTAACGCAAGAAGATCCTTAAGGCCATTTTAATAAAAGGGGTATTATATTATATTAATATGAGAAGTATTAGCATTCCAACGCCCACCGGGGTTGTTACAGTTTTATTTATAGGTACCCAAAACTACATATAAATTTTGATGTGACACAGAATAAATGCCATTATTTTCTTAATAGGATTATATACGCAAGTATGTTATTGGATGATATTCATGAGTTCTAATTTTAACACACGTCTGGTGTCATATAATGTTCATGGTATCTTAATAACCTGTGGTCAATGCCGTTGGCTTGAATGTTCAAATGAATACTTTTTGCTACCAAAGATAAGGTGAATGTTAAAAGACTAACCGCAGGAGCTCTTTGCGCGGTTGTGTTTTGTTTTCATTTTGTGCGCGGCGGGAAAGCGAAAATGTTTTTTGCCTTCTCCTTTGCATCCAAAGGTTAAACCGCCTCTGTAATAAAGCCTCGTTTACACTACGAGTTTTTCCGCTGTAAAAAGGCGAGAATGTCTGTCTCAATATGAGACTCGTAAACGAGAATCACTAGGAGAGTTAACACCCACGCCCACACACCTTGTGCACTTGTTAAAGGTTGGGGTTTTTTGGTGTGAGTTGCGTTAGCGTTATATTGCTAAGTCATAAAGCGACCTTATATAAATAGTACTGACACACAAATCCTTTTCAGAAAAATACCATCAAACGGACCACAGTAGAGTGATGCTGAGAAGATCCGACCAGAGACCACTGGCCAGAGCCAGGAGAAGAACGCTGAGGATGACTGTTACCATAGTAACGGTGTTCGCTTGCTGTTGGCTGCCATATGCTACGATGACTTTATGGTAAGTAATTACATGTTTGAATAGCTTTGCCCGCGATTTCGTGGATGTCGAGTATCAATAATGTGTCGCTTAGAGAAGTTACCTACACCTTCTCTAAGCTCTAATTGAAAAGGAAGAATATTTTTTCTCCTTATAAGTTTTATCTTTTTTGCGCGGACATTACAAACAGACACTTCAATTTTATTTATTTGTATGTATGTTTGCATGTACCTATATGTGTATATCATGTGTATATATACCTATTTTAATCCAATTGGAGGGAACTGGAAAAAAATATTGTTTTCACATACAGACAGACTGTCTTAAGCGGCACTATAAGTAATCTGTTCATAATAATGTCAATAATTAGTTTATTTAAAAAATATACTGAAAGCTTTTAAATAAGTATTTATGTAATTAACAAGCATCACCTGCCTATACTCTGTCCACCAGGTTAACCTTTTTTGACAGATCGAACTAGTGAGCAATTATGTTTTTTGTCAAAACTGATACACGTACGGTATTACAATGTATGTAAGAAGTCATAAATAAGTCAATTCAATAAGATTAGGCAGTTCGTACTTATATTTATTTCATTAAGCATTTCGTTTTTTTTTTTTTTTTCGTTTTTTAAAGTTAACCTTTACGTAATCTGGAATAGTTCGTTATAAGGCAGCTGTCCAAAAACGGTTTACCTAGAGGACAGAGTATAGCCTATTCCCTCTTGGCGATGTCCCGAAATACTGGATGAGTTTATAAAGTTGATTTCTATACGTAACTGATTTACACCGTGTTAACACTGCCGCAGTGAGCTGACTTGCAGTGAGATGATTTTTTATGAATAATTTGCAACTAACGAATTTTATTGCGAAAGTTGACAAAGCTGTGTTGATTGACCTACAGTTTTAGTTGATCAAACTCGCAACGAGTTTCTATAAATTTTACCCTAGACGCTGGAAATAGAATGCGTATTTCTATTCGCGCAACAAAACTTGTGGACTATAGAAACCTCATTATATTAAAACTGTGTCAACAACAAAAAATAACAATTTAGGCTATACAAATTTTTCTATCTGTATTTTGTGATAATATAAAACCAACTGATTTGGTCTGTTCCTGTCGATCGGCACGTGTTTTCTTTTTAAAGAACAGTATTTTTGTCTCACGAAGCAACGCGCACTTTACTTGTGTACACGCTGTGAATGTGCACGTAAACGCAGGAGGTGTCGGTACTGTCCGAGACAATGGCGAAGTCGAAAGTGTGTCTCTGTGTGCGTGTGTGTGTTATGTGCTGACGATACTCGTCTCCACGCACACATTCACAGCGTGCTTGTGCACTTGGCTACCACAACTATAGCGCACGTTGCTTCGAGAGATAATAATTCTGTACTTCTTCGTCATGAGGGGCAGACGAATAGGTACTAAAGGATACACGTATTATCCAATGGCTACGAAATGCCTATACAATGCGAGATCAGCTAAAACTGGAAATAAATAGCTTGATGTCGTCGTGTGTACTAATCCCTTTAAGTAAAACCCTCGTTTAACCCAACACCTTGTATGTACAATGTACTTTTTATCCGGGTACAGCTTGTAGTGTTCACGCGAAGCGAGTGAAACTGCAGGCTACAGATAGTCTATCTATGTCTTCTCATGTCGGGGTGATCGTCGGAACAACAGATCAGATTCCAGTTCTTTCACTAACGGGAAGCTCCGAGTGTCATAGGATATGGTATTTATTTAGGACTATAAACGTCTAATACTATTTTCTAACTAAAACCGTTAATATTTTTATCCTCCTCAATAAATACCAGGATTTCTAAAAAGAAATGTTAAAACTTTACAATGAACTCATATTTTATGATAAAACAAGAAACGCGAACGAAGTAGCGGGCAGAAGCTAGTTACTTTTTTATTTATTTATACTTCAAAGACAAAGACATTTATTCGTTGGATATGGTAGGTATAAAGATGGTTGGTACATATGGATAAGTTCTACACATCCGCCGCTACTAGCGGCATACGAATATTTACAATGTGAACTTAATGTACACGTGGGTATAAAACCTAACTTATATACTACTTAATCTCTAATAAACAGTACAAAACACTTATACTATGGACATTAGTACTCTTATATACATAATAAAATAAAAACACAACAATAACAACATTTCTATTATACAACAAAATAAATCTACCTTATTATTAAAAAGAATATTATTTACTTATTTACCCTTACAATCAAAAAATTCTTTTGATGTGTAAAAGTTATTTTGGAGAAGCCAATTGTTAAGACTTTTTTTCTAAAACTTAAATGGTAGCTCTCTTATTAGTTTTGGAATATGGTTATATATTTTAATGGACATAAGGTAGCTGTTTCTGTAGTGGATAGTACAATTACAACTTTTTTTTTAACTTGGTGGGGTCCCTTTTTGCAAATCTATTGTTTTCGGTTACTGTGGTGAAGAAGTGAGAGTTTTTCCTGACTAATATGGCTACTCCTAACATAAGTAGAAGATAGATGGGCATGGGATGTTTCCCGCAAATAAATGCATTTTCATTTTTTTTTTTTCATTTTCAAAACCACCTTACGAGTCCAGTGCGAGTTAGTAATTGTCAAAGTCGGCAAATTTTTGGTGATGTTTTTCCTTCACCGTTTTGAGAGCAGTACATAGTGACGAAATAACTCAACCAACTAAGTTGCCAACTTTCTGAAAGCACCCTCCTGTTTCACAGTTATTGTGTAGGTACTGCAGTCCTTGAAATAGAAAACATCTTCATACTATAAGTATCTTTTATATTTTAAACTAGCTTCTGCCCGCGACTTCGTACACGGATCCTGTTGCTTATGCCAGCGACAACGGGGTCGTCAAAATCGAAGATCTGAAACGTCTGATGTCGAATTCTAAGAGCCCGGGACGGGACGGGGACGGGAAAACAGCGTGATGCGTGAGACGATTCAAGACGTTCCAGATCTTTCATTTTTGTAAGTCAACAGGAAATGCCCATCAGACTTAACAACTTTTGCTAAGACGTCATTCCTATATATGTTATAGTGTTCCTGGGCTTTGGAGTTCCACAACAGGTGTTCCAGATCTTCAAATTTATTCTCACAGCAGAAAATGCTCTTCACGTGGAATATTTTTTTGCTATGGCACCATTTTTATATCTCTTATACTTTAGCTGGTCTGTTGCGGTTCTGCATCAGGTGTTCCATTTTCCAAAATAAATTATAGCCTATATGTTGCCCAGACTTAATACCTATACAACAAAAATTTTTCTTCCTGTAATTCCGCAGTGGATCCCAAGGGTACACTGAATTAACAATAATATTGCAAATAACTTTAAAAAAATATCTTTATAAATTATAGCTGTACCCGTGGCTTTGCCCACGTATCGCATAAGTATTTTTTAAATTCTATTTTAATTTTAATAATAGTTAGTGATAGTTTGTTGATTTACAGAAACACTCAAAAGATGCGTCCCATATATATATAGCTTAGCTATAGCTTAGATCCCTCAAAAACTATTTGGCTTAGTAAACTCAAAATTTGAAAGTTATGTAGTTAATTTACTGGTAAGAAACGTCAGGTTAATAAGGAAATTTAGGAGACGTCGAATAACAGAACTGTTATAATTTACTGTAACACTTCTGTGTAAACAACGTTCGTTGTTTTTCCCTCGGTCTCATTCAATATGTACAGCGAGTCAGGACTGGTGATGCGGGAGCAAGCGACGTCCAGTTGTCCGTGTGAGAAGCAGCTCGTACTGAGGTCGATACCCGCAGCCTTCAGTGTCTGCCGCTGCGACTTATTTATTGTCATGGCGAAGCACACGCTCACATGAAACTGCACGCGCTTGAATTGAAAGGGGTAATTGTGGGGAATCAGTTGTATACGTGGTATAAACACTGTCTCGCCGACACCACAACCCGTTAGAATTTCCGCCTCAATGATATTTCCCCATTGCACAGTTTCGGCGGAGTAAGATTCCGAAGAAGCATAATTGGGACACCGACCTTTAGCTTAATGGTGTGCGCTGGTAGTCCACTTGCACTGAGGGAATTGAGAAATTCTACGGGATAATGTGTGGCTTCATCTTGGTCGACCACGGTGTTTATTGAAGTGTTGATCACTTCATTACCCTCAATTTCCGCGAGAATGCATTCATTGATAGCTGAAGCTTGGTCGTTTCTGAGTGTTAAAATGGCTCATTCTCACACCCAAGAATTATCTTGGTGCGGTATCTTATTGATGTCCCCTTACACCAGGCGAATCAAATCTTCTAAAGTGGACACCACTCTCCCAAGTATCTCAGGTTGAACCACCTGGCCACCGTCTACTGGTAGCGTTCCCTCACCCAATTCTAAGAGAACATCAGAAAATTCTTGGGCGTGTACATTCCCGTCAAGCTGTGTTCTCATATTCATCGTTAAGCGCAACCCATGAATATGTGGCCATAAGAAAGAGCATTTCAACGAAGCATTCACCTCATCAGCCCTAGTTCCTCGCGTCACCACAGGCAGCGTTTGTCGGAAATCGACGCTAAGCAGAACTGTAACGCCACCCATCATTTGCTGGTTTCTGCGTATGTCCTGCAAAGTCTTGTTTACCGCCTCTACTGCTTTTCTGTTCGCCATAGTGCATTCATCCCACACGATTAAAGAGCAATCTTTAACCACGCGCCCTTTGTTACTGTTGCGTGACACTCCACAAACAGGTGTTTCATTACTCTCTAAATCTATGGGAATCTTAAACATTGCGTACGCTGTTTTGCCACCAGGAAGCCGTGTTGCGGCGATTCCTGACGATGCTACTGCAATGGCAATCTTGCCTTGCCTCCTGACCTCTGCGAGAATGCCAGCGGTGACAAATATTTTCCCTGTTCCACCAGGAGCATCCAAGAAAAACATTTTACCTTGGCCGAGCCCAACACTTTCAAGGATGGTGTCGAAAATTTGCTTTTGCTCTGAGGTAAACTTAGAGACATGGTCATTGACGACGGTACTCATAGCTCTTCTACAAGAAATGTGCTTGGTAAGATATAACTTAGAACCAAAAGTTTGACTTGACTTCATGATAGTGTAGCTTGTTGTACCACTAATCAATCTGTTTAGTAATATTGGTGTGAAACTCTCCATACAATTAGATAGGACATGTAAAGTTCTCAGATTTCATAACAGTATCGTTCCTAATGCACATAAAAAATGCAAAAACTAAAAAAAGAATTTTACGATTTTTTAAAAACAATATTATAGGATTTGAACTCGCACCATTTAGTGCGGTAAACTGTCGCCTGACCTTACCGCTAAATTCCACGTTGACATATTGTTGAAATAACTGTTCCCTTGCAATTTATAATATTACTGCCCCGCTCCTTTATAAAAATAGCGTGTTTATTATGTTACCAGAGTTTAAATTATTATTAACTAAATAAATAACATGTAATTTTGTGCATTCAATTATTTTGTGCATTCAATTACGAACAAAAACCTTTCAAAATCAATATTGCTTACCTCCCGTAACATACGGCGTGATAATATGTAGCCTAAAGCCTTCCTTGGTTTACAAAGAACATTTTTGCTGAATTTCAATTCAATCTATCCAGTAGTTTTGGCGTGAAGCCGTACCATACACACAGACAAACAGACAAAAATTCTAAAAGTTCACTTTTTGTCATCAGTTACGTTTTTCTAACAAAAGCCACTTATTTTTCTCGAAAATTCTCAATGTACAGTTTTTCTTTCGTTACTGTTTTATTATATGTATAGATATGCAGATACTATTATTTACTGCATTAAAATGCTCATATCCAAGATACACTACTAACAAATACACTAAGTACTAAATTAAATGACTAACTTAAAATATTAGTAACTGAGATATATTGAACACACCTAATTCTGGGTGACGGAGATCTTCGTCCCGAAGAAATCCGACCTTAGAAGAAAACCGTATTTTTATACACCTGAAATGGGCCTCCTTTTTCCTAACATTTTTAATTTATTATGAGTCTAGGATCTTAAGTATTTCATTATTGAACATTATAACTTCGTTGCAAAATCTGTAAAAAAATAAGACATTTTATGCCCATTAACATTAATTCTTCGTGTGGTTTTGTTGCACATTTTGGACGGAAAATATATTATATTGGACGATTCTATTTTGTTTTTTATCTTTTGTTTGTCAAAGTTAAAACTTATTTCGAGGAATGCTTTTAAAAATGAAAATGGAAATAAAAATGGTATACCTATTGGCTTTTGCAGTTGTTTTTGCTCCACTTTTTGGGATACGACAACTAGGTAGTATCATATTCCATTTCCTGTATTTATCCCCCCGTGGCTGCTCCCTCCTGCTGCCGTGCTGCGTCCTGCTTCTGCTGCGTGGGCCTCCCTACGGGTATCCTCCGTGCCACACCTACACCTGCACCTGTCACCGGCACCTGCCTCGCGTCGGTTTACCTCTTCAGCTCCAACTGCATCTCCACCTCAGCCTCCTCAGTCCATCTATCGCGCATCGTCATCCATACACCCCATCTCCACATTATACACACCACTGCACTGCCATTCCATCTCTATCCTTACCATTTAAATAAATCTTTAATTGATTTCTACTTCCCTTTCTTTAATTTAATTACCCTTATTAAAATATAGGAAAATCATTTCCCACCCGAAAATGATTTACATTTTAGTATTTTATAATTAATCGATAATCGATACTTGAAATTATTTCGATCGACATGCCCACCAAAAAAAAAAAATACTATGTTTTTTTTAATATTTAATTTTACATACATTAAAACTACTTCTAAATGTAAGCTAAATCCATTTTAACATCTTTGATAAGTCTTACACAGCGCTGCATTTGCTTAAGGGTTACAGTTAAGCTTTTCTTGTCGCTACACGACAATGCTGCAGAGTCAACGAACACTCACATCTCCGAACAAATTCAGTGGATCGAAGAATGCTGTGAGTACACTATCCATACGGCCCGAGGCACACGAGACATGAGCATGTTTTACGGTGTCTGTACGCAGCTTCCTCCATCATCATCTGCCTAGCCTTTTCCCCACTACGTTGTGGTCAGCTTCCAGTCTAACCGAATGAAGCTCAAGTATTTTTACTAGTATTTTACATTGTGACTGCCTACCGACCTCGTTACTGTCAAAGATCTACGATTGACAGCCGAGACCAACGGGTTAACGTACTTTCCAAGGTACGGAGGGGTCTCGATATGTAATAGATGGTCACCCATCGACGAACCGACTTCGGCAAGCCGTGCGGCTGTTTATGTTAGCCCTGAGTCCCTCGCGGCTTATTACAAAAGCAGTAGAGAAAAAGAAAACCGCCTCATGTTATCACAATTTGTAAACATCTCGTCTACGTCAGATACATATAATAAACATACCACACAGAAATATCTCAAGTGACGAAAATATCTTTATTCATAATTCAGACGAGAAAAATACCTTGAAGTTATATTCCATTCATGTCTGCGCGACGCAAAAACCTCTTACCGAATAAAATTCTGTTATTAATGAACTGGCAAGTTCATTTTTTTTTGTCATCTGGCAATCAAGGATGGAATCTGTTTTACAAGCGTAGGAAACTGTTAGATGAATAAGAAAGAGTAAAAGAATTGAGGCTTCGACACGACACACGCTAATGAAGAGATAATAATAATAATAATCATTTTACGCAATTCAGTGTCAGTTTTGCTTGAACAACGATTTGTTCAAGCAAAACCGACACTGAATTGAATCTCTTCTTAGCGTGTTAATAGCAATTTACACAAATGGACTCGGCCCAGAATTCGGCTACTTGTTTGGCGCCATCACCAGCGTCCATCAGTTCCTGTAACATGCAGCTGATAGGTCACGCAGGACATGATATTAAGTGACCCATCGTTTGTAGGACAGCACCACATTTACACTCCAAGACGGAGTCGTCTATGAACGTTATCTATATCTGTGGTATTTCTGAAGACATACAATTGAGGTTTTTATACGATAGATATTTTATTTATGTTTCAAATTGACGTTATTTCAAGTTAAACAAATATCAACTAACACTATTTTTTCGTATTATATACAAGTATATAATACGAAAAAATATAGAAAAAGCAGGAGCTGGCTTGGACCGTTTTTATTAAATTAATGATACCTTTCTGCTTCTTCTTCAACTTATGCCAAAAAGGTCTTGCTTGGATTCCCGTAAGTTCTGGTCATAAGCTGTCCTCATCTATGTTTTTCCTATGGTTTTGACGGGATCGTCTGTCCATCGCTCTGACGTTTCCCTGCGTTAGATTTGCTGGTGCTTAGATTAAAGTACTTTTACTGCCTCGTTAATAGTAGCAGTGGTCGTAAGCGCTACAGCTGAGCGTGAGCTCCTGGGCTCGATTCCCAGATCGGGTAAAAGTTATTGGGTTTTTCATTAGGAATATGTTAGCAGCGAGCTCGAAGTCTCCAACTGCACGCAGTTGAAGGTAATAAACTCATCCCCTATTACGTAGGACTTGAACATAACTGGCTAAATGTGGGTGTACTATAAATACGCCCCTGCTTAACCCTTGATCACAGGCGTGTTGTTTAAGTAGTTACGATATCTGAAGCCCAATTCTCGTAATTTAAAACGTTCAAAATCTAGTCGCAGTCTCATCTCAGCGACCAACAAATGTCAAAAACTTGTCAAAATGTAGGGAAATTTGAGGTTTTGACAGATCAAACTGTGAACGGTCTTAAAATTACGAGAATTGTCCCTCTGCTTAATGTTAATTAAGTCAAGGTGTCCAAACTTACCAGACAGTTAAACGTCTTTTGACACGATTTTTAATGGTAGCTCTGGAGATACAATTATATTTGGTGTTCCAAGCTAAAGTGCGTAATTTCGTCGAATTTAATTTGTCTGTTCGACGGCACCTTTACTGCGAATATTCCCAATCGACATTGACATGTGTTGTGAACAGTGTTACCGACAGTAGTGTAACTGATAGGGAATAATCGAAAAGAATTCCCGTTCGTCCACACTGTGAACGAACGAAATTTTTTTTCCTGATCGTGGACGACGGGGTGTGACTAATCGGGAATATTCGCTTAATTATACCCTCAACGGAATCTTCAAAGAATAAGTTCCAATACCGTTTTCCTCATTCGCAATGTTTGGATATTTTACTTGGATACCACGTACCCAAGTCAAGCGGAGCGGTAAATTATTGGAACGACGTTCTGAAAACAGAGCAGCAATCTGTTCTATGTATCTTATGACAATAGTCGTAAAGCGTGTCGAAACAAGACATATAGGTTGTTGAACCTGACGTCTAAACACGAAAATATAATTTCTTGAACCCAGCTTGAACCTTAAAAATACTTTCCTAAAGACCTGCTGTCTTACTAAAAGATAAAACTTTCTATCAAAGAAAATATATTTCGCGATTATTTTAAAATTGCATTTGAATACGAAATTGTATATAATTTTTCATTCTAAAGGTTTGCCAGTCATTTCTTGGATTTTTTATTGATATGTCACCCAAGACGGAAATTTTAAGTCAAATATTCAATTTAAACGATATTTTATCCTTTTTGGGCTGGTCTCGTTCTTTTTTGAGCCCTATTTTCTGGCAGTTGTAAAACAATTTTGTTATTTCTTGTCCGGAATCATCCATTACTGGCTATAGGCTTCCCCTTTCATTTGCCATACTTCCCGGCTCCGTGCGTCTCTCATTCTGCGGTTTCCAGCAACCTCGTGTAACCCAGCAAGGTCTTAAGGTGAGTATACACTAGAGCATTGTGTCGAGCATTTCCATGTAATTTAACGTTCTTGCGAATGGTTTATTACAAGCAAAAGCTAAATTAAAAAAAAAGCGTTTCCATGTAATGTAACGTTCCTGCAAATGCTCGACACGGTGTTTGAAGTAATGCACACGGCGAGTGAGCATTTACCTGTAACATTCCTTTCTATTTTGCGCACTTCGCTCCGTGTCGTTTTGACGTTCGTGTCTTCGCTCGATGAAATTTTATGTAATGTTACACAAATTCGCTCAATTGTTTGCAAAAATAAGTTGTGACAAAGCGTAGAGCTTCGTGCTCATTCTTTGGTTCATGAAAGGGTAACGCATTAAAGTGGCTCGATGTTTGTTACAAGTAAATGTCGCCGACGACCTTTTTCAAGCCGCAGGAACCCGTTGGATGCAAGAAGCACAGAACCGGTCGAAGTAGAGGTGCTTGGGGGAGGCCCATGTCCAGCAGTGAACGTCTTTCGGCTGAAATGATGATGATGATGATACTCACCTTTGGACGGCCATTATTTGGTCAAAGCTTTATTCCATTTGCCAAGATGATAAGGACAGGCAATCTTTTATTGCACTGCATCTTTTTTTCAATGAATTAATAGTCACAGTAAAAAAATCGAGCAATATCTGGGTGTACCTACCCCAGGGATGTATCTTGGGACCCACAAAAAATTTGTCTAAGGTTTGTTCTTCATGCAATAATTAATAAATGAATGAAAACATTTTAGTTAAATATAGTCCCAAAAAATATTATATACTAAATAATTGATAAAATAAAACAGCTAATATAAGAACACCGCAACGCCATAAAATAAATAATAAAGTATGTATGGGAATCTGAAACATCTTTGTTTATTACCTTATTATTTTGTCAGAACATGCGACATCACGAGTTTACTGTTATTTTAGGGTGAAAAGATTTCTGAGTCTTGGACATAGTTTGAACGCTTTTGGGGAAGGACAGTGGCCGCAGATATAATACGCTTCTAAATAATACGCTAAGAAGTCTAATACAGACGTTATTGTACTTGTTAGTATTATTAAAGCTGTTTTACAATTTAGACACATAAATGAAATAAAATAAAGTCGCTTTTCGTGACTGTCTCTATATCGCTTATCTATTATTAATAATAAAGCTGAAGAGTTTTTTCGTTTGAACGCGCTAATATCTGGAACTGCCGGTCGGATTTGAAAAAACATTTTTGCATTTGAGAGCCCGATTCTTGAGGAAGGCTACTTAATATCACGCTAAGACACTAAGGAGACGGGTAAAAACAAAAAAAAGGCAGAAATAACAGCAATAACGTGGGCGTGGGCGATGCGAAGCGCGACGGGATTGGGTCGGGAGAGCATGAAATTTCACGCGGAAGAAGGCAGAAGATTTGTAGTTTCTTATAAACTACGCGATGGATTTTTTGCGCTCCTTACCATCATTTAAAGAATGCGGAAGTTTTATAGGTTTAATACATTCATATTAAACATAAATAAATCTCGATGCTTTCTCAGGTCGTAAAACCCGTGCGACGAGCAGTGTTGGCTCAGTGGTACTTAATGGCTGCGACTTACAAGTTGTAGGTCGGTTCGAACCCAAGCAGGGACTTTACTTTGTACAAGTTATTTCAGAACGGTGAAAGAAAACATCGTCAAGAAACCGGCATGTCCTAGAACCAGAAATTCGAAGACATGTGACATCAGAATTGACAGATGGTGGCCCTATACCTCTCACGGAAAGAGGAGGCCTGTGTCCTGGCAGTGGGGACATTATAAGCTGATTGTTGAGATTAGCGACAGGTTGCTAGTAAAGTATATGCTGAAATGAACCTTTTTGGCGCAGCCGTGAGGCACACACTATTGTTGTCTGAAACATTATTTTTTATTTTATTAATATTGTACTTTGTGTTTCACGAACTGTGTCCGAATAAATTTATTACTTTCTTTCTATATTCTATCTATCCATTCCATCATCCATATTCCGAACATTTATTCCCCTTATTTCTAAGAACTAATCAATGAGCCTACCAGCAGTATTTTTTCGATACTGACAAACTAAGTGTTCGGAAAAACCGGAACTTCTAAAAGCTTTTAACGGATAAGAAGGTTTATCGTGTGAAGATGGCCGCACTTTAATTTTCGTAGGATTTGTTTTATATTCATAGGTACAGCCGAAAAAGGTGACGTCATATAAACAGTACAGCTTTAGTAGTACAGTTTTTCGACTTAAAGCTTATTTTTCAATAGTCAGATAACTTTTCTCTCTTTTTTTCTAAGTTTTTAGGTATGTGACAGTTTGACACATTCTCTATACAAAAGCTGTTAAACCGCAAAATTTATTCCTCAAATAAAAGTTATCTGACTATTGAGAAATCAGACCTTAAGAAATTATCTGAAAGTACTGTCATTTATTGGAGTCACGTCATTTATGTTTAGTTTGAATTGATACGACAAAACTTTTCCTTTGTCAATCTAAGCGATTTTTTTTTTATTAATTGTTTTTTTTTTCAGATCTGATAAACTACTTTTCCAATACAATGGCGCTGATTCCCTTGTTCACAAACTAAACAAAATTTAAGTTCAGTGCATCTTTTTCTTTCTATTTCATTAAGAAAAGGACAGAAGATAAATATTAGTTTTAATTATAGGATTAAGGCCTGATTTTTCCATCGCCAGATAACTTTTATTCGAGGAATAAGATTGAAGTTTGACAGTTTTTGTATGAAAAAACTGTCAAAATTACAAAATTATTCCTCGAATAAAGTTATCAGATGATTGAAAAATCAGCCCTAAGATAAAAAAAAATATTTTTATCTCATAATTCCCACGGCATCGAGACTTATGCAGGTGAAACCGCGGGGCGCAGCTAGCTAATATAATTCAAAACTTCAACAAAATTAACCACTTTTTCTTCAACAGGTACATGCTAGATCGGAAGTCAGCAATCCATGTCTCCGCAAGGGTCCAAGACCTGTTCTTCATCATGGCTGTCTCCAACTCCTGCATGGATCCTTTGGTCTACGGTTCCTATATTATAGACCCGAGGACTTTTAAGAGGACTATTATGAAGATCTTCTGCATACACGTCAGTCCTTCGGAAATCCCAGGTATGATTCTTATTCGTTAGTGTGTATGTATATGAGCTACACAATAATGATTCATTATCATTAAATATTATCTTATAGTCTGCATTCTGCAGTTTGTGCGAGGAGTACCTACCTAAGGTGCATCGGGCGATAATTTACAAAATTTTGTCACTCGTAGAAGAGGCTCTCTTAAAACATTTTATAGCACTCTGTGACCTAAACCCGCCCTTGAGTCACATTTTTCTGTGATTGTAAGTAATCCATTTTTACACACAAAATCGTGTCTTATGTGCGGGATTTGGTCACGCCGTGCAATAATGGTCCATTTAAATCACACGTATCGTAATGTACAATCCTAGTGAAAGTTTGTAAGGATGGATGGATGGATGGATGGACGGATGGATGGATGGACGGACGGACGAACGGACGGACGGACGGATGGACAAACGGATGGACGGATGGATGGATGTTTGTTACTCTTTCACGCAAAAACTACTAAACGGATTTGGATGAAATTTGGCACACAGATGGTTTATAACTAGGATTAACATATAGGATACTTTTTATCCCGATATTCTCACGAGATTGAAACATATGCCGGTGAAACCGAGTATCAGTATTATAATATTTATATATTATTATAATACTGATTGGTTTTGACTTTGCTATTAATGACAGAATGAGTCGGTATCAGCTATCTCTTCACGTTAATTTGCTTAAAAGGGGTAACAAGGAGTCAAGGTTCGACCCGTTACCCGGATAAATATCTAACCGTAGATTAGGCTTCCAATTACATTAAGGTTGAAGTCAGATCAAAGATAGACGGGCTAATTTCCGTTCCTGATATGCGCAATTCAAACTTTAACAACCCAATTTATGCGCAGATGGTTAACACTTTGACACATACTTTTAACACATTGCATTATTAAGAACTAGCTTCTGCCCGCGACTTCGTACGCGGATCCTGTTGCTTATGCCAGCGACAACGGGGTCGTCAAAATCGAAGATCTGAAACGTCTGATTTCGAGTTCTAAGAGCCCGGGGACGGGAAAATAGCGTGATGCGCGAGACGATTCAAGACGTTCCAGATCTTTCATTTTTGTAAGTCAACAGGAAATGCCCATCAGACTAAACAACTTTTGCTAAGACGTCATTCCTATATATGTTATAGTGTTGCTGGGCTTTGGAGTTCCACAACAGGTGTTCCAGATCTTCAAATTTATTCTCACAGCAGAAAATGCTCTTCACGTGGAATATTTTTGCTATGGCACCATTTTTATATCTCTTATACTTTAGCTGGTCTGTTGCGGTCTACATCAGGTGTTCCATTTTCCAAAATAAATTATAGCCTATATGTTACCCAGACTTAATACCTACACAACAAAAAAAAAAAATTCCCGTAATTCCGCAGTGGATCCCAAGGGTACACTGAATTAACAATAATATTGCAAATAACTTTAAAAAAATATCTTTATAAATTATAGCTGTACCCGTGGCTTTGCCCACGTATCGCATAAGTATTTTTTAAATTCTATTTTAATTTTAATAATAGTTAGTGATAGTTTGTTGATTTACAGAAACACTCAAAAAATGCGTCCCATACTATACTATATCTTAGATCCCTCAAAAACTATTTGGCTTAGTAAACTCAAAATTTGAAAGTTATGTAGTTAATTTACTGGTAAGAGACGCCAGGTTAATAAGGAAATTTAGGAGACGTCGAATAACAGAACTGTTATAATTTACTGTAACACTTCTGTGTAAACAACGGTCGTTGTTTTTCCCTCGGTCTTATTCAATATGTACAGCGAGTTAGGACAGGTGATGCGGGAGCAAGCGACGTACAGTTGTCCGTGTGAGAAGCAGCTCGTCCTGAGGTCGACACCCGCAGCCTTCAGTGTCTGCCGCTGTGACTTATTTATTGTCATGGCGAAGCACACGCTCACATGAAACTGCACGCGCTTGTATTGAAAGGGGTAATTGTGGGGAATCAGTTGTATACGTGGTATAAACACTGTATCGCCGACACCACAACCCGTTAGAATTTCCGCCTCAATGATATTTCCCCATTGCACAGTTTCGGCGGAGTAAGATTCCGAAGAAGCATAATTGGGACACCGACCTTTAGCTTAATGGTGTGCGCTGGTAGTCCACTTGCACTGAGTGAATTGAGAAATCCTACGGGGTAATGTGTGGCGTCATGTTGGTCGACAACACTGTTTATTGAAGTGTCAATCACTTCATTTCCCTCAATTTCCGCGAGAATACATTCATTGATCGCTGAAGCTTGGTCGTTTCTTGGTGTTAAAATGGCTCGTTCTTACACCCAAGAATTATCTTGGTGCGGTATCCTATTGATGTCCCCGTACACCAGGCGAATCAAATCTTCTAAGGTGGATACCACTCTCCCAAGTATCTCAGGTTGAACCACCTGGCCACCGTCTACTGGTAGCGTTCCCACACCCAATTTTAAGAGAACATCAGAAAATTCTTGGGCGTGTACATTCCCGTCAAGCTGTGTTCTCATATTCATCGTTAAGCGCAACCTATGAATATGTGGCCATAAGAAAGAGCATTTCAACGAAGCATTCACCTCATCAGCCCTAGTTCCTCGCGTCACCACAGGCAGCGTTTGTCGGAAATCGACGCTAAACAGAACTGTAACGCCACCCATCATTTGCTGGTTCCTGCGGATGTCCTGCAAAGTCTTGTTTACCGCCTCTACTGCTTTTCTGTTCGCCATAGTGCATTCATCCCACACGATTAAAGAGCAATCTTTAACCACGCGCCCTTTGTTACTGTTGCGTGACACTCCACAAACAGGTGTTTCATTACTCTCTAAATCTATGGGAATCTTAAACATTGCGTACGCTGTTTTGCCACCAGCAAGCAGTGTTGCGGCGATTCCTGACGATGCTACTGCAATGGCAATCTTGCCTTGCCTCCTGACCTCTGCGAGAATGCCAGCGGTGACAAATATTTTCCCTGTTCCACCAGGAGCATCCAAGAAAAACAATTTACCTTGGCCGAGCCCAACACTTTCAAGGATGGTGTCGAAAAGTTGATTTTGCTCTGCGGTAAACTTAGAGACATGGTCATTGACGACGGTACTCATAGCTCTTCTACAAGAAATGTGCTTGGTAAGATATAACTTAGAACCAAAAGTTTGACTTGACTTCATGATAGTGTAGCTTGTTGTACCACTAATCAATCAATTTAGTAATATTGGTGTGAAACTCTCCATACAATTAGATAGGACATGTAAAGTTTTCAGATTTCATAACAGTATCGTTCCTAATGCACATAAAAAATGCAAAAACTAAAAAAAGAATTTTACGATTTTTTAATAACAATATTATAGGATTTGAACTCGCACCATTCAGTGCGGTAAACGGTCGCCTGACCTTACCGCTAAATTCCCCGTTGGCATATTGTTGAAATAACTGTTCCCTTGCAATTTATAATATTACTGCCCCGCTCCTTTATAAAAATAGCGTGATTATTATGTTCCCAGAGTTAAATTATTATTAACTAAATAAATAACATGTCATTTTGTGCATTCAATTACGAACAAAAACCTTTTAAAATCAATATTGCTTACCTCCCATAACATACGGCGTGATAATATGTAGCCTAAAGCCTTTCTTGGTTTACAAAGAACATTTTTGCTGAATTTGAATTCAATCTATCCAGTAGTTTTGGCGTGAAGCTGTACCATACACACAGACAAACAGACAACAATTCTAAAAATTCACTTTTTGTCATCAGTTACGTTTTTCTAACAAAAGCCACTTATTTTTTCTCGAAAATTCTCAATGTACAGTTTTGCTTTCGTTACTGTTTTATTATAGAAAAAAATATAGAATGCCGAAGAATTCGGTTAGTATATCAAGCCGAAGAATTCGGTTAGTAAATCTAATTAAATCTCACAGAAGCGTTTGTAATTGGTTGTCTGAAATAACAATCAAACTGTGTAGCCTTTTCCCAACTACAGGGTGGGCAACTTGGAGGTATTCAAATTTTTTTTACCGCCATTGTTATTGGCGGCAAATATGTTGAATTTCTTCTTTCTTTCTCTATTTCGTTGGCGGCAAACACGTTGTTTCATGAAAATTAGTTTGTCTAGATACGGCAAATTTGTTATGGAGCATTTTACGACTGAACAAATGATTGATAACACTCTACTCAACCTAATCATGTATTGCGGAAACTCTAAGAAAATTGCGGCCAATTTTTGGTAGAAATCGCTTCTGTAGCGCGTTGCAAACGCGACTAACGCGCATTAGTAGCGATGCTATCACGCGTTTATGACACGCGCGACAGCATCGCAACAAAAAGGCGCCGTGGGCGAGGGGCCACTACGAATGACAACCGGGATCAACGGCTTAACATGTTTTCGGAGGCATGGAAATTTGTCAGACTTAAAATCAGATTAAATCATAGAGTTTTAGAAACTAGGAGCTTTGGTCTTTTAAAGAATGAATTCCTACCGTCGTTTTGCTTTATGATATTCAAGAGAGCTTTTGCATTTTTTTCTTTGGATATTCCCTGTAATCTCATGAATTATGTATTTCCATTCAATCAACTGAGTATTGAAATTACCTATTTAACAAGCAAACATTATCATACAAGAACAATTAAGATTTCTACGTAGGTTTCCCTTAGGCCCGGTTTTTAGATCCGTAATTAAACGCAACCAATTGTCAAAAATAGTAACTACCTAATGGTTAAATTTTTACAAAATGTGCTTTTTGATCAATTTTTAGTTTATCAAATGGTAATTTTTTTAGCTAATAGTTATTTATTTCAATATTAGTTTGATATTATATCATTAGATAAACTAAAAATTTATCAAAAAAACACATTATGCAAAAATTTAACCATTAGTTACTATTTTTGACAATTAGTTGAGTTTAACTACGAATCAATAAACCGGCCCTTACCAACACTCTTTCGTAGAACATTTAATACATAAAAGAAAACCGTTATAACAAAATAAGTCCTTTGTTTACACCCACAAGGAAAATGGAACATGCCCGTTATTCTAAGAGACCATGAATTTTGTTGTTCAGACGTGCGACGTATTATTATTTATGACAAACGATAAATTATGTATTTGTATAGTTTGAATTCAGTGCGATACAAATACTCATGAATGTGGAAAGCTATTACCATGAGACCGATTCGGAAGTAGCAAAAAAATATTATGATAAATGATAGTTTTTTTAAAGTGCCTATACACCGTTAAATTTTGTTCGATCGAAAAAAAAACAGTTGATCCATACATTATGTCGAGTTATGCGAACATAAATCTATGACCCAACTGATTTTTTTTTCACGATTTCAGGGTTGGTCCCGTAGTAAAAGTTGTTCATAATGATGAGTACAATGTCCCCTTTTAAGGATTAAAACGATCAAAATTTAACGGTGTATACAAACACTTTTTCATATTATTAAAAAGTAGATGAGGTCGGTGTTTCCTACCAGACTACTCTGAGAAGAAGCACCGAAACCAACTCATAGGTATCTTTTAAAGTCCAGACATAATCTTGGTGAGCACCCTAATTACGTAACACAATAAAAATCACAATCTGATTTTATTTTGAGGGATATTGCTAATCCATTGCTTCATATTAGAGATTGCAACCCGGTATGTTTCTCAACCTGGCCGGGCCCGGTTGCATTCGTCGCTAACCCGGCCGGGTTGTGTTAGCGATGAAACCTTTAAAGTATTTTATGAAACTTTTCTATACATATATGAATGGAAAAAGAGAATGTTTCAAGGTTAATATTTATTTCAAACTGGCTTATAAACAATCATCACAATAATCAGTCTCACTCAAGTCTCAAAATCACATTTAATACAGAATTGATTACTTTTACTTATGGACGGAAAAGTAACATTAGTGTTAGTAATTACTGATTTTTATAAGTTTAAACAAGCAGGTCTTTCTCTTTACTCCTTATAGTGCTTATTTGAAAACATAGTATTAAAATAAGATACTAATAACTAATAACGCAGCTTAAAGTACTAAACGTGTCATAACCACTTAGAGTAGATAGATAGATAAAGTTTGGTACCTTTTTTTTTTCAGGATGGTAAATCATCAAATGACCCCTCCCACTCTGGGTGGAGCAGAAGGGAGTGTCAGACTCTTACTGACTAAAACCCACCCGTGTTCCTTCCTTAGCCCTTTACGTACCAGGGCAGCGGTAACCCTTTCGACCCTTTCGGACGATCCCGCTACCCCGGCAGGCTTCGGCCCTGTCGGGCCCCGTAAACTACGCTGACATCTCTTTGAGGCGCGCGTGGAACACATACGCGCCGTCCGGCACGGGCCTGGTCCTGATCGGACGGAGAGCTACCCATTGCTCTCCGCCCGCAGGCCCGCGCCTACGGTGGCCGGGAGTCGTCACGCGGCTCCCGACGCCCGGAGTGTCTCCCTCGGCGGCTGAGGCGTGAGGATCTCTCCCTCGCCCATCCCGCCACCTCCTTCGCTAGCATGACTGCTTCGCAGAAGGAGGTGACCGCCTCCCACTCCTTCTCGCCCCGGACCATAGCTTGAACCAGGGCCGGACGCGAGAGGTCGCCGCCGCTGCCGATCGCCTCTACGAGGACACGGCGGTGCTCTGCCCAAGCGGGGCAGACCTCCACCGTATGCTCCACCGTGTCCTCTAAGTTTGGTACCTTTGGTATAAATAAAACACATTTTTATTTGCTAAAAGTATTATGTTTTTTCTTTAACTTTGGCTATTAAATGCGCAGCTAGTACAAAATAAAGGTTATTGGATTTAGGCTGAGAATCAGCAAATCTCGAAGTCACAAAGCAACCCAAAAACACCGACCTATCACTTCCTACTGTTTTGAGTTAGTAAGAAACAATATTGTGAAAAGCTCCCCAAGTGGCTCCTAGGGAGCTTCACAGCAGTCTCTATCTATTTATTTAAAAGAACTTGTTATGAAATCTTACGACTAATCTTTTTACTAAGGGCGGGCTACCGGGTCCGGTGACCGGGCCCGGTGAGTGCCTAAAGGGGCACTGGGCCCGGTTTGCAATCTCAACGTAAATAACGCAATGAATGTTGTGTGTGTCAAAATTAAACCCATTGCTATTTATTAAATTAGTTTATTCACCCTGACCACAGTTACGTTACGTTTGCCATCAGTTTGTAAATATCTAAGTTGTAATCTGTGGACAATGTAGTGGGTAGTGGTATTTCTGTTTATTTTTTATATATTTTAGCTAGTTTAAAAATATACAAAGAAAACCGAGTCAAAGTGCGAGTTGGACTCGCACACGAAGGGTTCCGTACCATTACCTATAAAAGTCACTTTAATATTTGTTGTTATAGTGGCAACAGACATACATCATCTGTGAAAATTTCAACAGTCTAGCTATCACGGTTCTTGAGATACAGCCTGGTGACAGACAGACAGACGGACAGTGGAGTCTTAGTAATAGAGTCCCGTTTTTACCCTTCGGGTACGGAACCCTAAAAAAACGAAAAGTTTGATTTTTTCCTTTTTTTATATGATACAGCAAATAATCTGTTGAATATTTCAGTGTTGTAGTCGTAGTCAAAATTGTTTATATTCATGAGCCCCTGAAATATTGCCAGTTAATTTAAAGTCAGCCAGTTTAGCGAGGGTCATAAAACTTTGTTCACACTTTGCCAAGTGTTTAATGTGGTTACACGTGATAATTAGAATGAATGTCTAATGTTACCTTTCCTATTTTGCTACCTTGGCTTAAACTACACTGGCCTGCAAAACCAAGTACCACACTTTTCAAATTTAATTTTTTTCTAAACTATAGAAGTTAGAGATTTAAAATAAAACGTTTCATATCAAATTTTATCAGCTTTCTTTGAAACTAGTAAACTATACATTAGTAACATTTTTAACTTAAAAAAAAAGACAAAACAATAAAAATAGCCATTTTTAGCTTAGTGTCAAAAACTTGAAGCCTATTAAGCCTATTAAGTACCTATTAAGTTAATAAGCAAACTAGCTTGTACATCCTTGTCTTCTTTGTACACTCCTGAAGCCTTAAGAAAAACCTTAAATTGTTTAAGCCACTTTCGCCGCGCGTCAGCTCGGTTTGCCGGGCCACCTTCTAAAACCAATTCGGCCGGTGGTCTTGCGTGTTCCATAATAACCCGTACTGTCTATCACCAAAACACACTAACACCACTTTGATTTCGGCTAATTATTACTTCCGAAAGCGTAATTCGTACTTATGACTGTCACCATGAAGTAAAACACGATCTTGCTAGATAATTACTTTTATTTTATTTATTGTATTTATTTTATTTATTTTCGGCGCAGGCGTCCCTAAACTTGTCACAGCAATGCCACAGAGTGCTTCTGACAAATAAGGCATAGACAAGTATTGAGGTTACGTCTGGCGCGGATTAAGAATGAATTATTTGTTTTATTTTATAATATTTTAAATAATTATATATATTTAAATAATAAACATTATTTATTTGCCGTATAATTGCCCGTGACATCACAGCGGGCCCTATCAGAATACCAGCGCTGCGACATTTATTTTTTAAATGTCGTAGCATCATGCTGAGATAGGAGCCTTTTGGCCTCGTACAGGACTTTCTGTCTCATTTTTCTTTTTGTTACTTTATTTTTTATTTAATTTGGTTTTGTTACCTACTTTTTTTTATATAGTTTGGGTTTTTTATTTTTGATTGTGTTTAGTTTAGTTTACTTTTATGATCTTCCTATGCGAGTCGCAATAAATACTTTTTCTTTTCGTTCTTTCTTTCTAATTACTGCTTTATTTAGTACGATGTATGAACTAAATATTATTGTGAGGTTACCCTCAATCTTAATATACAACAAAACTAATTTATAAGTATGTTTTACTTGTTATTTAATTTTGAATAACTGGTATTGCCTCCTCGGGCTCTGACTACAGTTTCGAGCCGGTTTGGCAAACTGAACACGAGGTTTCGGAACCGATGTTGGGGAATATTCTCCCATTCTTCAATCAGGGACTGTTTTAAAAAAAAAAGGGTAGTAGGTGGTGGTATGCGGCTTCTGACTAGCCTCCCTAGCCCCAGGCGTGCTCAATTGGGTTCAGATCAGGACTTCTTGATGGCCAAGCCATCACACTGATACCAACCTCCTGAATATACTCTTGCACTACCTGAGCATATAAAATGTAAGTAAGGAAAATAAATAATCTCTTTTTTTCCGTTAATTTTTTGCATGTTCTAATAGTTATCTTGCTATTCGGGGCGGAGACAAATCAAAAATCATAAAAGTCGGTCCAGCCGTTCTTGAGTTATATATAAATGATGTAACTAATTTGATTTGATTTATTTATATAGATATTTTGATGTTCATATTTTACTCAGATTTTATTTTATTCAGAATAAATATTTATTAAGTATTCTATTCGGCGAACACGTGAAAAGATGAAAAGAGTAATGAAATGATTATTTATCAGAAAGTGATGCCTTTTAAATGCATTAGTACAAAGAATTTAACAAATATAAAGTATCAATGAAGAACCTACACCGCAAAGAAATAATTAAAGTCATAGAGTTCAAAGACACTAGTCACCCATTTTTAAAGCGTAGTTGGTACCTATGGAGAAGAACGGGCAAGAAACTCAATGGACACTCTTTTAAATTAAAATATTATGTTGCATTTTGGTTAATAAAATTAACCATTTGGTTGTAAAATTTAAATATCTTGGCCACTGGGTCACTGAGGACCTGTGCGATAATTTAGATATTGAGAGAGAGCGTAGGGCGCTGTCTGTTCGAAGTAATATGCTGGCCCGTAGGTTTGCACGGTGTTCTTACGACGTTAAAATGACGCTTTTTCGAGCCTACTGTCAGACTTTTTACACCTGCAGCCTTTGGGTCAAGTATACGCAGAAGGCATACAGCGCCCTGCGTGTACAGTATAACAATGCTTTCAGGATGCTTGTGGGGCTGCCGCGGTATTGTAGCGCTTCGGGTATGTTTGCCGATGCGAGAGTGGATGATTTTTATGCCATTATTCGAAAACGATGCGCTTCTCTCCGGCACAGAACAGATATCAGCACCCACGGCATGTTGAGAGCATTGAGTGACCGGTGGGACTGCCCGATGCTTGGTCGATGGGTGAAACTGCACACACAGATCGGCTCTAGATAGCTATATGTACATTTTATTTTATTCCTATTATGTTATTATTATTATTATTATTATGCCTAATTGTGATTTTTATGTGTGTGTATTCTGTTATTTTTATGTTATTTGTGATTCGTTTCTATTATGACATTATTATGTAATTTGTGATGTATTTCGATTATGTTATTTTTGTTATGATGCTTATTTTTAATTTGTGAATATGTTTTGATGTCAATTTTTTTTTTTTCTTATCTAATTCTATGGACTTCAACGTCTGCAAATAAATAAATTATTATTATTATTATTATAATAACATCACTCATATTGTGCTTCACTGGATAAAGCGCAAATGATGCTACGTTTGTTACGTAAAGCAATGGTGACCCGGTGGTATCGGGTCTGACTTATGAATTGTAGGTCGTAAGTTTGAACCCAAGTAGTCACTTTACTTTGTGTATTTAATTTCATCACCACTTCTCTGAAAACGGTGAAGGAAAAGGTGGTGAGGAACGATTTCCTCACAAGGTTTTCCTTCACCGTTGAAGTCTTACAACCAAAAAATCGAAGACATTTGACATCCACCAACCCGCACTGGGCCCGCGTGGTAGATTATCACCCACTCCCTCTCATACAGCAGATCCCAGTAGTATTAGTTGGAACATTATAGGCTGATTATGTTACGTTTGAATCAGAAACTGGTCGAGTGATTCCAAAATGGCTATTTTCCTAAAAAAATCTAATTAGTCCGTCAGTTAGATTATCAAAAAATATTGGACCCGTTTTTGTCAATTATATAAAAAATGATGAAGATATCGCCCGTTAAAGTTCCGCGTGACGTCACTTTCTTGTGACACTTTTGCAAGCAAGTGACGTCACGACCCCCCACTCCCAAATTTTGACACGCTTTATCTTTGTCATTTTTTGTTTAATTGATAAAAGAAAAAATACTTGTCCATTATTTTTCGATAATCTGACTGACGGACTAAATATAATTAAGTATTATTTTTTTACCCAGGCAACTACCCTATTCCACACTTGAATACAATAGTCAACCAACAATAATACAAGTACTTTACCTTATCTACTTAGTTTTCTTCCTCGAGAAATATTATTGTTACAAAAAGAGATCATAACTACGTTAGCAGGACATCCCTGAAGAAATATTGTTTTCGTTACAAAATAAGGTATCAAGTCAACGTTAACATTGGCCGAATAATCATCCTTATAGAATCAATAACGTGATACTTTTAGGTTCTACTTTTCGTGGAAAAGCGTGCTTGGAAGTTTTCTTTGACTTAAGTTAGACCAGAATGCTGACTGTGTTGTTTGTGTTATGCCTTATTTGATATTCTTTCAAATAATCTTATTTTGACGTACGTGATCACACTGATCACTATACTAACTTTTTTTGTCTGTGTTGTTGTGTTATTTTAGGCGCAGTGTATGATTTTTTTTAAACATTAAAAACAATTCAAACACTTACTTTAACTTTACTTTCAAAAATAGCTTTTAAGATTTAGCACCAAGGTAGTCTATAGCCTGGCTTAAAATATAGCACACTTTTTATTTATTTATATACTTTATTGCCTACACCACAAAAATAAATAACAAAAAAAAAATTAACACTAAAAATATACAATGGGCGACCTAATCGCTTTCTGCGATCTCTTCCAGGCAACCTTGGAAAGGACAGTGATTTGTCTGGACATAAATTTATTCGGGTAAATGAATTAGTTTCTCTAGGATGCGGGTCAGACCGCGGGTAAAACTAGCTTGTTCCTACTATATTATTTGCAGATTATTTCGGTCACGTTAGTTCATCGAATCACAATGTCTTTATTCCAGTCTATGTCACGTTCGTTTTGTCACGTTACTGTCCTTGGCAGATGGACGTGTTAACGAAGCATGAAATATCGGGTGTTAGGAAGTTATATTTTGGGACGAAATAGATTAGTTATAATAATTGTATTATTTGTACGTGAAAGTCGGTTTTGCTGAGGTGTAGAAATTATAATTTGAGACAAAAAATATTAAGACAAACCCCAAGGAGTTTATTTCTCGATAACGAGGATTCAGCCTTTATCGATAAATAAATTCACATCTTATAATATTATACTTGAGGGGCCCATGGCTAAATAATAACAGCCGCACAGGTGGATCGATCATTGTAAGCTACGTTTGCCGCGGTTGGTCTGTGGATGGGTGACCATCTTTACATACCAAGACCCCTCCGTGCCTCGGAAAGCACGTTAAGCCGTTGGTCACGGCTGTCATTCACGGATCTTTGACAGTCGTTACGGGTAGTCAGAAGCCCGAAAGTCTGACAACCAGTCTTACCAAGGGGTATCGTATTACCTAGTAACTGGATTGTGGAGGTCAGGTAGGCAGTCGCTCCATGTAAAATACTGGTATTCAGCTCAAAATCCGTTATGTAGTTTTAAAGAACAACGCGCTCACACAGACAGACGAAAAGTAACTATATTTTATATTATTAATAATAGATAGATATAGTATAGAAGAATAAACGGATCAACTACGTACAGACGCCACGCCGGCAGGTCAGGCTACCCGAAACTGTCAAATTTTCTCAATCAACCTTGAACCTTAATGCTTTAGCGATAAAGTTGAAAATCTATTAAAGAAATTTGACAGATTGTAGCTTGATGTGCTGGCGCTTTAACCTATAAACCATGCGACACTCAAACGAATAAAGTTGATTACAGTACATGTTCTTTTAAAAGTAGTGTTTCCTCATTATTCTTAAGTAGCATCCGAACCATGAAACATCCAACTATATTAAATCATAACAGCTTATTGGCAGCTATAAAACTCTTACAGGAAACTATTCCGCTTCTGATATTAAAGACTCGAAGAAAAACCAGATTTCTTAGATTCAATATCGCCTACACATGTCTATTTATGTCTTTTTGGCAATGTATAATTTTGAATTATGACAGTTAAGTACATACATTCATAACTTCACGCGTTTTTCCATAGGGGTAGGCAAAAACTGCAGAACGCCATCTGCTACATAATCAGCCTATACTGTTCCCACTGCTGGGACACAGGCCTCTTCTCTGTGAGAGGGAGTGGGCCGTAATCCACCACGCGGGCCCAGTGCGACATGCCGGTTTCCTCACGATGTTGTCCCTCACCGTTTTTGAGAGCAATGGTGAAGGAATAAATAAATCAATTACGTACAATTTACAAAGTAAAAATGTGTCTGTCAAATTTCTTTAATAGATTTCAACTTTATCGCTGAAGCAATAAGGTTCAATGTTGATAAGGAAAATCTTACAGTTTCGAGTGTCTTGACCAGCCTGCTGGCGTCTTGTAAGTACATTGAGTGTGCAAGTCACCCTCTGCCATTTTATCTGTGAGTATTTAAGTACAAGTTATATACATAGTTATAGTTCACTTACATAGTTACCACGCAAACCCATAGCCTATAATAAATACCTATTCGGTTTGATAGAGAACAGAAAAAAAAAATCGTGCTATTTTTTTTTCGATTTAGACTCGAATCTCTCCTATATTCTCTCTGTTATGGCTAATAAATTATAACTATTTCATCAAGAAAACTGAATTTTCAGGCTTACGTTTAGTAGGTCTACCACTTAATGTGGGCCGTTTTGTCTTGCATCCTACAACATTACTTGTTTCAGACCGACTTTAATTTACAAGTCCTAGCGCGTATACCAAGATTGGTAGCTAAACGGTAATCGGTAGGAAAACACGGCATTCGCACAACGCGCACTAGGAGACAGTATACGATAATTGTAACGTGTAGGTGACGCCGAGTTTGCGCCACTTTAGCACAGCGTATACGCTGCGAATACGTTTACCAAACGCCCACGCTGGATGCGACAGCGTGGGTGATGCTTTGGATCGCTGAACATTTCCCGATAATAAAATTAGAATCCAGGCTTCCAAAATAATTCCTGATCCATGTTTGAACACCACAGGTTAGGTAAGACGGAATACTACACAAGCCAATGGTTTTGCGCTTGGAGTAGCCGCCAGCTTAAGACCGGCTTGCATTAGTGTGATTATTCTGAAGGATTTGCTGGCACAGCAGCTAAGCTGTGAAACGTTTTAAGCAAAACTTCTCCAGTTAATCTTCTCACTCCAAATCGAGAGATCGCGTCGCCCCCGCAAGGGGGCGAGAAGAGCGGTACCGGGGCTTTGCCCCCGGCCGCAGAGCGCTTTACGGTGGCCCGTAAACACGGGCCCCTCATTTTGTTTGCGCAAAATGGCGTGATTTATACCCGGCTTTTGAGTAGAGGATTTGAAGTTGACAACTTGTCAAAGTCTACTTTAGCTTTACTTTAGGCGAAACATAGTATAAATATAGACAGTACGGAATCTAGGCCTATTTGCTCCATTGGAGCGTTAGGGTTGTCATGTTTGTAAAATTGAAAAGTATTTTATTGGAACGAAGTTCTTTAACACGGCTTGCGGACTATATTATGTCAGGACTTTAAAAGAGACTGTGACCTCTGAGTTCTTCTCAGAGTAGTCAGATAGGAAACGCTGACCTGATCTAGTTATTAAAATATAATTGACATGTAAAAGTGTTTGTGCAAACGTACTTACAAAAATAAAATCATTTATCATTTATAGGGCAGAACCAGCATATTTCCAAGCATTGTTATCCCGGATCTAATCCTCTCAAATCAGAAACTGTGTTATGATCATTTCCTTAAATTGGTTTGATGTTACGAAGTTTAGCCACGAGGAATCCACGTGGCTACACTTTTGTTGACTACTTAAAGACACAACCTTGGTGTGATCATGTGGTCACGGACGGAGCTCGCTTATGTTAGTTTTTAGTACACACGACTTCGTCACGTGGCGGCGAAGTCGTGTGACTAACTTTAACTAACTTTCAAACTATGATTGCAACTTCAAGTGCAAATACATTGTCTTGTGTAATATTCTGTCATACTGAACCTATGGAATTTATTATGAGAATTTCATGTGATTTATTTATTACAAATTTTAATGCCTAAAGATGGTATGATGTTTTTCATGGTAAATAAATACCTGTGTCTGCGCACAGATTTCTGCACTACAATGTCTCCCGCGCCGAAGGCTAGTCTCCGTTGAGGTTGGCCACCATGGCCGAAATATCAATACATGGTCTGGAGGACTAATATTAATTGATTGATGAAAACTCAATTAGGTAGTGAAAATACGTCCTTTAGATGAAATAAGAATTGCCTTCATTCATTGTTAGCTCGTAACTTCGACATAAAATACTATTTGTTATAATACTATTTTCATAGGCCGCTGTCGTAATATGAGCGATTGATGCATTAATTTTGTTAGGAGAGGCTTTTGGCTAAGTATTAACAGCCGCATGGGTCGATCGATCATGAGGGAGTTGGCCGTAATCCACTACGCGGGCCTAGTAGGGGTTGGTAGATGTCACATCTCTCAAAATTTTTGGTTCTAGGCCATGCTGGTTTCCTCGTGATGTTTTCCTTCACCGTTTTGAGAACAGTGGTGATAAAATAATTGACTCAAAGTAAAGAAAGCCACATTACTTACTAAAAGATAAAACGTACCGGCCGCCGGGTCGCCCGCGACCTATTTCTCAGTGGGTTGCCGACAGCCGCGAGGCGCGTACGTACGCATATATTTCGGTCAACCTGACGTACTTAGTTTCAGATTCTTATGATATGGCTAGTTCTGGTGTATTATGTGCATTTGATGGATGTAGATCCAGCAAGAGAAGAGATAAAAACTTATCTTTTTTCAGTTTACCTGCTGATACAGAATGTGAGTATCTAATTTGTTTTAGTATCGTTTTTTAAATAGGTAAATTGTTTAAACTTGCATATTTCGTGTATTGTATTTTATTGGTAGGTACGTAATTACTTCGACTATGCGTCTGAGATAAGAATAGAAAGGTCAATGACCTCCATTTATTAACAGTCATTTGAAAATTGCAGTAATCTCAGGAACTACTGGTTCGAATTGAAAAAATATTTTTGTGTTGGATAGTCCATTTATCGAAAAAGGCTATAGGTTATATAACATCACGCTACAACCAATAGGAGCGGAGCATCAAAGAAAAATGTTGCAAAAACGGGAAACAATTATTCCTTTTGAGAGCTTCCGTTGTGTACGCTGCGTAAAGGTTAAAGTTACGCAAAAATCATGTACGACGGAATTGTTTCCCTTTAAAAGTTCTAAAAAAAAAGGTCGCGACAGCATATGTCTATCTTTTAAGGTTGACTCACTATAACCTTTTTTATGGTAATCAAATTTGTTCTAAAATAATGCATTATTTGCGAAGGTGTTTTTATAAACATGATATTAATCCTTATCTAAATAAATACCGGTAAAATGAGGCAATGAAAATATTCAATGGTAATATTTATCTTTATTTCAGACGAATTTTTAATAATTAAACAAGTTAAAACATTAAAAAGCATTTTATAAAGTGTACTACAAATACCTACTTACATCTTTATCGAAAGAGGCAGCCCTGGCAATTCACAATAACCACGCGGCGATGCGCAGCTACAAAGCAAAACTCACTTTACGCTTGTAAGGTTAGGTACATTTTCGTTTGCAGCGTCTAGCGACTCGAAGGTCGCTGTGTGGTCACGTGTTCTGTAGGCTATTATACCAGTAGGTATTGAAAATTTTGTATGGAGTGATTTATCTGTTAGTAATCTGTGGTAAAGCGCCTATCTGGGTTCGAAGCTAGGGCTCGTAAGTCGCGGCAATTACCACTGGGTCGCCACGGCTCTCGCCAGGCCAAGGCGATGATGAATAATGTTTAGAATGTCTTTATTATGTCGAGCACTTAGCCTTTAAACGAGTTCATTATTTCCTTTCTATAACCTTCCAATGGAGGCAAGCAACTCTTTAAAGTGTCAATAAGCCGTTTCTTTCTATTATTATCAAACAACGATTGCCATTCAACTTGCCTCGAGTGACTTAAATGAACTTAGAGGTAAGACTTGAGACTGCTGAGTATTCCATCGGCAATCCTCGAGTGTTTCAAAGACTTACTCAAGCTCTTTGCAGTAGTGGATTTAGTAGATTGCGAATTGTGTGGAATGGAAACTGAATTTCATTTAAATAAGTTGTGATTTTGCCTTGTGATGATACGACTGTTTCATAACATTGCATTATATTGCGCCTGTATTTCCCGAAGCGTAGACAGAGGAGAGGTGACGACTGTGTCATGAAGCAATTTTCCGGCACATTGATCAACATTACATTGCCGAGTGGTATATAGCTATATATGTACATTAAATGCATTGTGTTAACTTTTTTATCTTTCGGCATTGATTTCCATTGCTAATTATTATGAATTAATTTGTATTTTAAGTGTGTGATTCTTTGTAATTGTTTTTTTTTTTAAATATACAGTCATATTTATTTAATTATTGAGACCGCTGGCTTGATTATTTTATTTCAAACATTTGAACGCCTTCTGGCGTAACATAGAGCACTCTTTATTGTCATTATATACCATTATTATTGTACCTATGTTAATCAAATGAATTAATGACTTCTGACTTATATTTCCAGGCTACGGCCCACTCTCTCTCAATAAAAGATGAGCCAAAGCAGTTATGTATACCTTTAATAACCTTGTTTCAGCAAGTACCTACATAAATCATAATCAGCCTGTAATGATTCCACTGTCGGGTTACAGTCCTCCTTTCGGTAACAAGGAGTGGCCCGCGCGCTGGTAGATAGACGTCACAGTCATGTCTCCGAATCTTTGGTTCCAGGACATGCCGGTGTCCTCACGACGTTTTCCTTCACCGATTTGAGAGCAGTACCTAAACTATTAATTTTTCTGTACCAACAGGTATCACTGGGCCCGACATAAGAACGAAACTGAGCATACGACAGCCAAGCAGAGAAGTTACGCAACTGGAGAACGTAAGTCCTTACTCAACCTAAATAATTATATTAAACGACCCAGTTACTCAGGCCTTGTCTTAATTAGCAAGAGTAATGTACAGACAACAAAAGAGATTCCTATGTAGTCAGGCAGAACGCTCGTTTGAGTGTTTCTTTTGTTTAAAAGTTATTAATTCATTTGTTGATAGGTTTATCTCTGTCCAAAACACGTGCTTACAAAAAAAAAAAAAACTGATCTATAATCACAATCTATAAAGATCAATTTTGCCTACAGTAGTGCATATGGGTACGTTTATATACGTTGTAAGGGACATCGACGCGCAAACTGTTACCATGAACTCAGCACATGATTCTAAACCCCCTAGCGTAGAAAATTTTCGCCCCTTATGAAAAAAACCAGCTGGCTCATACAAAAACTACACGGTCAAAATGTATTAAACAGCTGTTTTTTTTAATAACCGCCGACACAACCGTGGTGGGTCGCTGTCGTTCGTCGAAGTTCGCGCGTCAAAGTCCCTTACACCGTGTATACCAATCTCTTTTGCTGACTGTACTATAACACCTGGCGTAACACATTGCAGAGAATGAATGAACAGGCGCTTACCGCTGAGAAATGTGATATTATATTTAGGTATTCAGTTGTTCCACCGCTATTACCAGGAACTGTGTTACGTTACGGAAAATTTATTTTTGCTAGCCTTAATTTGCGTACCCGTGTGTTCCACCGGACATTCTAGTGGTATGAGAAAAGAAAGAAAGAAAATACGTTTATTTGCGGTAAACATAACGCAGAAAAAGAAAACAAACACAAAAAAAATTACACATTCGGGGAAAATATGCGTCATATCCACGCAAAATGGCCAACACTCAGCATAAGTAAATGCTAATCGACGGCTGATTGTTCCATCGCCAGATAACTTTTATTCGAGGAATGAAATTGACGGTTGACAGTTTTTGTATGAAAGAACTGTCAAAATTTCAAAATCATTCTTCGAATAAAGTTATCAGATGATTGAAAAATCAACCCTTAGATAAAACAAAAAAAAAACATTTTTGGTTGCTATGGCTTCGTTACCACCTATAGTGACACAATTGGTTCAACTTACAATCGAGGACCCACAGCTCAATCCCTATTGACTGATGTTTCATGGAATTTGAGTTTATGTAGGCTGACAAGCTAAGGAAATAACATGTAAAATACTTAATATTATTTTATAGAAATAATTATTCAATTTTACGAGATAAACCGTTGTTTGATTCTCCCATGTACCTTGAAGGACTCGTCTGGCCCCTCAAAAGTATGTTACTCTTAAAATATTTCGAGTATGAATATATATATACCTTACTTACCTTATATATTATGAACGATAGGCAGAGGCCTAACTCATCGAGAATAACAAGAGTAGTTACACCTCTGTTCTACCTCTCTTCACCCATATGAAACATTAAGCATAATTAGTGTCTTAAAAGGGCTAACTACAAATAGTACGACGATGATAGCTGCAAAAGTATAAACTATAGCGCAGCAACCACACCCTTCTCCAGATACTGGATGGAATGATGTTCCATGCAAAAACTGGTTAATAGGTTGTCTTAAAAGGAACAGCTTCATTACTGTCTTACAACAATAGCAGCTGTGCTATTTATTGTGAAAATTCTCAAAATATAACATCAAAACAATTAACATAATCCGCTATGTAGCCATGGTTACTTCAAATAATATTATATAGAAAATAATATAATACGAATCTCCGTGTTGCTATACAATAATATTTGAAGTTACCATGGCTATTGATATTTCTCGGGACTCCTGGGGTCCCGGACCTTTGGAAGGCGTACGAGGGGCCGAAGCCAACTCGCAGAGGTCCGTGAAACTTTTTAATGAAATGAGGCACCAACCGACTAGTATCCCTGTTCGCACTATGCAAGTGCACCCAAGGCCAACCCCCGGTTGGTGTAGGACTATTGCAGGATATGGAAACAAAGATATTGGATTAGGATTTTGGGTGGCTAAAGTGAACTGATAACTTAGAACTATGGAAAGACTATAGCCCCTGCCTGTCCAATTTTCTATATAATATTACACAGATATAATGGCAGGGGTGACTTGCACGCCATGGGATCTGGAGGCCAAAGTCCTCGCCCACATATGGGAGTGGCGAGAGGAGGCAAAACGCCGGGGCGTTGCTCCGCTGCCGCGAGAAATCACGGCACAGCGGACAGAGCTCCGGCGGGATCTCATAGCGGCATGGAGAGTGCGATTGTCGCAACCCAGCGCTGGGCATGCCACAATTGCGGCGATAAGTCCCCTCTTTGAGGAGTGGCTAGAGAGGCGCCACGGCGCCCTCACCTTCCGCCTGACGCAGGTCCTCACCGGACACGGTTGTTTCGGGAGGTTCCTGTTCAGGATAAAGCGGGAGGAAACGCCAGGGTGTCACCACTGTGGGGATCGCCCGGAGGACACGGTGGAGCATACGGTGGAGGTCTGCCCGGCTTGGGCGGGACCCCGCCGTGTCCTCTTGGCGGCGATCGGCGGCGGCGACCTCTCGCGTCCGGCCCTCATACAGGCCATGGTCCGGAGCGAGAGTGAATGGGAGGCCGTCACCTCCTTCTGCGAAGCAGTTATGCTCGCGAAGGAGGAGGCGGAGCGTGCGAGGGAGAGGCAATCGCTGCACCCTCACGCTCCTAGCCGCCGCAGGAGACGCCCTGGACGGGAGTCAACAGCCGACTCCCGGCCACCGTAGGCGCGGGCTTGCGGGCGGCGAGCTATGGGCAGCTCGCCGCCCGGTAAGAACCAGGCCCGGGTCAACGGCGCGTTGTGTTCCACGCGCGCCTCAAAGAGCTGTCAGCACGAACTGACGGGGTCCGTTAGGGCCGATGCCGCCGGGGCTGCGGGTTGTTCGAAAGAGATACCGTGGCCCCTGGCACAGGCAACTGAAGGAACACGGGTGGGTTTTAGTCAGTAAAAGTCTGACACTCCCTTCTGCTCCGCCCAGAGCGGGAGGAGTCATTTGATGATTTCCCACCCAGAAAAAAAAAAAAAAAAAAAAAAGGGGTGACTTGCACGCGGTGATAAGTCCCCTCTTTGAGGAGTGGCTAGAGAGGCGCCACGGCGCCCTCACCTTCCGCCTGACGCAGGTCCTCACCGGACACGGTTGTTTCGGGAGGTTCCTGTTCAGGATAAAGCGGGAAGAAACGCCAGGGTGACCACTGGGTAGCGGGATCGTCCGAAAGGGTTACCGCTGCCCCGGAACATAAAGGGCTAAGGAAGGAACACGGGTGGGTTTTAGTCAGTAAGAGTCTGACACTCCCTTCCGCTCCACCCAGAGCGGGAGGGGTCATTTGATGATTTCCCATATTCAAAAAAAAAAAAAAGGGATGTGTGGATCGCCCGGAGGACACGGTGGAGCAGCATACGGTGGAGGTCTGCCTGGCTTGGGCGGGGCCCCGCCGTGTCCTCGTGGCGGTGATCGGCGGCGGCGACCTCTCGCGCCATGGTACGGAGCGAGAGTGAATGGGAGGCCGTCACCTCCTTCTGCGAAGCAGTAATGCTCGCGAAGGAGGAGGCGGAGCGCGTGAGGGAGAGGCAATCTCTGCACCCTCACGCGCCTGCCGCAGGAGACGCCCTGGACGGGAGTCAACAGCCGACTCCCGGCCACCGCTATAGGCGTGGGCTTGCGGGCGGCGAGCTATGGGCAGCTCGCCGCCCGGACTAGGCCCGGGTCGACGGCGCGTTGTGTTCCACGCGCGCCTCAAAGAGCTGTCAGCACGAACTGACGGGGTCCGCTAGGGCCAATGCTTGACAGGGCCGCGGGTTGTTCGAAAGAGATACCGTGGCCCCTGGCACAGGCAACTGAAGGAACACGGGTGGGTTGTCGTCAGTAAAAGTCTGACACGCCCTTCCGCTCAGCCCAGAGCGGGAGAGGTTATTTGATGAATTTCCACCCAAAAAAAAAAAGGAGGGGGTGACTTGCACACTCAATAATGGGCCCCCAAAACGGTCGCTAGCACATGCTCGTAGTATCGTAGCGATAAGGGAGCAACATGTCCTGAGATGCTTATGAGGAGTGGAGAGGATTCCACGGCTATCATCATTTGCCATGCCTTATTACTATGTTATTTGAAATAAATCTGGTTATTTTATTTTCTTCTGTAGCCTGTGTGTGTAATAGACTATTTTCAAACACACAGACAAACACTTCTAACTTAGGTTCATCCACCTTATAATTGAGTTTTTAGGTTCCGTACGTACGAATGAAAAACCGGAACCCTTATAGAATCACTCGTGTGTCTGTCTGTCTGTCCGTCTTGGGTTTCTATGGCCAAAAACACGTGCATGTAACGTAAATATTATGAATTTTGAATATGAGGGTCACAGCTAAACAAGCAACAAACATATCAAATGGAAAATGCTATTTTGAGGGCCTCAAATATTTATTTTTTATATTTTGTTTCAATAAATATGTAGTTCAAAATTTTTTTAAAGAAAATAGTTTGATCATTCCTCCCTCCACCTATCTCCGAAACTACTGAGCCCAAAATTTTGAAACAAAAATGCGGAAAGTAGTTCTTTACGTATAGATACTAGACTTTAAGTATAGATTTTAGGAAAACCTGTAAGAAATATTTGGTCTTCAAATAACATGGTTAATCTCAAGAACATGTTTTTCAACAACAATGTTAAGTTTGTACTTCAGTCCTCGTCCTCAGTTGGCAATTTATAGACTGAGTGAAGCCGCAGGCAGCCGGG
This sequence comes from Apamea epomidion, assembly GCA_947507525.1. Classification (NCBI taxonomy): domain Eukaryota; kingdom Metazoa; phylum Arthropoda; class Insecta; order Lepidoptera; family Noctuidae; genus Apamea; species Apamea epomidion. The sequence goes on from OX382233.1 coordinate 7,307,843, forward strand.
CACAGCTTTGAGATGGACCCTTCAGAGCGCGAGTCCTACTCACACTTGTTCGATTTTTATGGAAACTTTATTATTTCTTGACAATTACGACTTATCTTGTTTGTTTTGTAAATAAATATTCAGAAGCACAGACTAAAGACACCTACGCCTATTCGATGTTCAAGAATTTACAAATATTAAGCTCATTAAAATAATAATAATAATTTAAGTATTCAAATTCTTAAAGGTTTTCTGCGAATGAATTTGAAAGAGGATCCTTTTTATATGCCAAAGGAATAAATAAGTGTTTGAACTCTACAATAACAAATTTTCGGAAAAACTTTATAGAAAAACAAGATAGACGAAAATTAAGTACTTAAAACTGCATTCGCGATTTGTTTGCCAAAAACATAAACAAATATGAGTTTATGAAAAAATAACTTTAATTCCTAGACAATAAAGTGCAGTTTACGATACAACTTCAAACATTTTTATAATTTTTTCATTAGTGCTCGTCAAATCTGGCATAAATGACATTTAAAATAAAGTTGATATTTGTTTAACTTGAAATAACATCAATTTGAAACATTAGTTTGAATAGACTTTAGGTACCAAACTATATTTCGTTTAGTTAATACACAACAAAATAAATAGAATTTTCGACCCGATAATTAATAGTGATTCATTTTTTATTGAAAAAACGAAATCGTGCATTTCGTTTTTTCAATAAAAAAATAATTTCATCTTTTAACCTTAAATACTTTTAACGAAATACCTGACTTTCAGTATTCGTCATTCAACGTAAACAGGGAGCAACTACAACATAGTCCCTCACCAATGTTCCCTAGATATACACTGCACTTGAAAACCAATAGAACGTGTTAATACAATAAAATACTTAGGGATCCTCTTCGACGGCTATCTCAGCTTCAAGGACCATATAAAATTACTTAGCGCTCGAGTCAGAAAGCTTATTTATGTGTTTAAGAAGCTGCGTCACGTGGTTGATGATTGGTTATTGAAACAAATCTACTTTGCCTTGTGCCAGTCAGTATTAACATAAATTGCATTTCATCCTGGGGAGGAGCTACCAAAACAGTAATTAAACCTATTGAGATCGTTCAACGCACAATTCTGAAGATTTGCACTTATAAGCCTCGATTATTTTCCACTAGATTGCTATATAAATACTGTGAAGTACTTACTGTTACACAGCGCTACCTACTAACTATAATTCTGAAGCAACATCAAGACTTAGCATATGACCCCAACCTTAAACATAGGCGTAAGAAAAATAAAGAACATAAACCTGAAATTTCTTTTATAAGAAGATATTTTTGGGTCCCTATGTCTATAATAAAATTAAGTTTTTTCTAGATGTTTACTCTCTTAATAGGGTTCGTTGCAAAGACAGGGTGAAAAAGTATTTTCTGACCTTAACTTATGATGACACAGAAAGACTATTAATCGTACCAGAGTAAACAAGGACAACAACAACAACAAAAACAACCTTTGTGCAACTTTTAATGTATTTATTACTCTTCATCTACATACCACTCAAACCCCTGCTTACACTCATCATTTCACACATCACTACACGCGCACACACACCCCAACACTCACCGCCCCTTACACGATCGCTTACACCCCTCCATACATACACACCAACTCACTTAGTTTTTAGCTTAGTTTACTTTATTTTATTTTTACTTTTTTTCGTTTCATAAGGCTGTACTCGTTAGTTTAATTTCATACGCAAATAACATACTGAGAGGTTTGGCGCTGTTGCCAAGATACAGGTGTCACCTAGATCGGTTGAAGATGCTCCTATTTTGTATTGTACCTATTTATAATAGCTTACTACTTTTTGAGTTGTTTCTGTACAATATTTTTTGGTAAATAAATTATTATTATTATTAAAACAAATTCTTGCTCAGCCTTATGAGTAAAATGAAAAAAAAAGGTCAAACAAAGTCTCGTTCGTAAACTGTTAAAAAATAGAAAATATTTTTATTTATTTTTTAAAGAACAATGACACAGTATATGTCTTTTGTTTTCAATACAGTATGGTGAGGATTTTGGAACATGTAACAATATTCAGTTTGTTTACAGTAAGGCTGTGTGCAGATCTGAGTTGCAATATGGTTGCAATTCTCGTAATTTTGAGAACGTTCAAAGTCACATCTCATTCTTAAACTGTCAAAAATACCTCTAATTTCCCTACATTTTTGACAAATTTTTGACATTGACTGTCGAAGATTGTGACTATATTTTGAACGTTTTTAATTACGGGAATTGGCCTCCTGAGTCGCGCCGACAGTACGTATATCTGACACTATTTCTAATCACGATCCTAAGTAAACGATCCGACTTCAGAATTTAAAACAATAATGACTGAAGAAAAAAACCCGGTGACGACACGGTTGGCGCAGTGGTTAAGCTATTGACTGCTACGCTGCGTGTCGCGGGTTCGATTCCCGCACGGAACAAATATTTGTATGACCTACAAGTAGTTGTTCCGGGTCTGGCTGTTTATGTATGTGAGTTTAAATGTTTGTAAACTCACCCACGATACAGGACAAATTCCTAGTGTGGAGGGCAACGTTTAAAAAAAAACAAAAGAAAAAAAATAATGAAAGACACCGGGTAATTGTAATTCTAATATGTAATATAATAAGCTCACCATTTATTTCAAGCACCATCCTAATTTGAAAAAAAATCTGACATTATTCGTGTAGGTATATAAAAAAAGGCTTCATGGAAAAGGTTAAGTAACTAAAGGATTGGCAAGGGTTCTCCCATGGAGAAAGTGGTTCAGTGTGATGGTCCGTATCACACCATAAATATCCAAGCTCTATAATCTTCTTACCACCAACCAACTCAATTATTGAGCAGTGTTGGCCTAGTGGAAACGGCGACTTACGAGTTGTTGGTTTGAACCCCGGTAGGCGCATTACTCTGTGTAAATTATTTCATCACCACTGCTTTCAAAACGGTGAAGGAAAACATCGTGAGGAAACCGGAAATGTTCTAGAACAAAAAATTCGAAGACATGTGACATCTACCAATCCGCACTGGGCATGCGTGGTGGTGCCCACTCCCTCTCCCAGAGAGAAGGCCTGTGTCCCAGCAGTGGGAACATTATTGGCTGATTATGCTATAATCTTCTTTTTTTTGTTCTTTTCAAAATTAAAATATGTTATAAAGTCACTTGGTCACTAGATCACCGAAATTCACCTTTCAGGATTTATTTTATAAAAATAATAGAATTTACAAGCACTCTTCATTAATTAATTTCATTAGTAATTATGTACTGAGTTCGTTTACTCCACTTCGTGGCTGCTAAAACTGATTTACCTCAGTGCTTACTAATCTAATCTCGCTAAAGTTTTTTTTCTTGTGGAATGCTAGATCCTACCATTATGTAAACATTATCTTTTGCTAGTTTTATGGTTATCACCATTTAAATAAAATGTGCCTCGTTGGTCGCAAGCTCTACTGCTGAGCATAAGTTCCTGGGTTCGATTCCCATTTAATTATTCATTTTTTTCATAAGGTATTTCTCAGCAGCCTGGAGTCTAGATCTGTGCCCGGTTGATGGCCCCTATTACATAGTACTTAAAGATAACTTTCGAAATGTGGGTATACTATAGGTACTGTAGAGGTCTAGAAGAGCCCTCTGAGGTAACGGGAGGAATCAAACAACTATATGACTCCTGTAAGATTATATTGGCAAAACGTCTTTACATATTTCTGACTAAATTACAACTCACTGTTCTAAACAAAAATCCTAATTAAAAGATTTGATACTAGCTTGAACTTTCGAATGCCACCCGCGTTAAATTATAGCCGGCCTGCACCACATGAGGTCGCCTTCGGCAGACAAACCTCTACAGTACACTTCTGTCTAATTTTTCGAAGATTACAGGCGTGATGATGTTATATAAATAAAAATTGGTAACAGAAAGTAAGATTGAGATTAGCAAGAGAAAACTTACCTTACAGTTGTACCTTTATTAGGTAAAATTGTAAAATTACACGCCTAATAATGGTTGTGAAATATCATCATCTTCCTGCCCCTATCCCATGTTACTTGGGGTCGGTGCAGTGCGTTTTCTTCTTCCATTCTCCCCTGTCAACCGTCACGCTATCATTCACTCCCTTCTCTTTCATATCATTCCTCACATAATCCATCCATCTTTTCTTCAGCCTAATATATAAGTAATAATAGTTGATGAAGGAAAGAAGGCTGTCAGGCTCAAATGGGATTGGGCGGGTCACATCAGCCGCATGCACGATGACGGCTAGGCAAAAGCCTCCACACAATGGCTGCCTAAAGATGGACGGCGCCGCCGCGGCCGGCCCAGAAAGAGATGGCGAGACGATCTGGATGCGTACCGCGAGGGTTGGTTCGACGTGGCGCGGGAAAAGAGTTTGTGGAAGGATTTGGGGAGGCCTTTGCCCAGCAGTGGGACAATGAATCTTTTGGTCACCACCTCGAACTGTAATTAGGACGCATATCGAGGGATATGCCTTGGGGGCGTGGCACGTGCCGCCTCGATATTATAAAATTGGTCTTACGTTCGAACGGCGGCTGTAGGTACGCTTCATTCAGTCGCTTTGCAACTGCGAACAGTGTACTATTGAGTGCTTTATTATAAGCAAAGCGCCTTACTCATATATATTATTTTATATAAGTATATTATGTATATATGAAATATATGTAATACTAGCTGCGCCCCGCGGTTTCACCCGCATAAGTTTCGATCCCGTGGGAATATCAACATAAAAAGTATCCTATGTGTTAATCCTGGTTATAAGCTATCTATGTGCCAAATTTTATCCAAATTTGTTCAGCCGTTTGAGCGTGAAGAAGTAACAAACACACACACACTCACTCGCAAACTTTCGCCTTTATAATATTAGTGTGGTTAGTGTGATATTACTATGTGATAAGTCCACTTTCACACTTTCGTGGGTGGCAAAATAAGTGACTGACTTAGGCTGTGCGCAGACTTGAGTCAAGACCTCTTTAAAAACATTTAAAAAAAAAAAAAACGTTACCCCACACTAGGAATTTCTCCTGTATCGTGGGTGCGTGTACAAACATTTCAAGTAACATACACAAATAGCCAGACCCGGAACAACTACACACATCAACACTGTCTAGGGATATTTTGGATTTACTCAATTTACTCAAAATTTATTATAAATAACATACAACATGCATATATTTTTATAAAGCCCATTTATCAGACTACACTCCAGAATAAAAGAAAACTTTTTTTTTTTGCGTAAACAAATTTTTATTCAAATAAAGAAAAAACGTGAAATAATGGTAAAACTAACAATGAATGTGTTTCTCAAGAAAAAGTGAAAAATAAGGAAAAATTAATCTGTTTTTAACAGTTATGTGAAAAATCAGTAGTCAGTAAAACACCCCATGACGTTAATAACGGTCCTGCAACGGTTTTTCATGCTTTGGATTAAGTTATCCAAGTCTTGCTGCGGTATATTGTCCCAAGTCCGGCTAAGATGCAAAAAAAGTTGCTCTTCTGTCGCAATGTTTGCAGGGAAATTCCTCAAAGCCCTTCTTTGGAGCATGTCCCACGCATGTTCTATCGGGTTTAGGTCAGGCGATTGAGCGGGCTAGCCTAAGACCGATACGTCGTGCTCCTGCAACCAGCTCGTCACCACTCTCGCTGTGTGCGGACGGGCGTTATCGTGCATGAGCGTGAATTCTTGGCCCATTTGTAGTCGATGGGGGTAGATTATTGGTACTAGCATCTCGTTACGGTATTTTTCAGCCGTCATGGTGTTTCTGATCCAAACGAGGTCGGTTCTTCCACCAACACGAATTCCCGCCCAAACCAAAATTGTCCCGCCATGGTATGAATAGACTTCCTGAGGATGTTGCAGACGGCTCTCACGACCAGGAACTCGCCAAACGCGTACTCTACGTGTATCGGGATGGAAACCGAACCGGGACTCATCGGTAAACAGCACTACAGACCACTGGTTATCTTCCCAGAGCAAATTTTCACGAGCCCACTCTAGTCGTCGTCCACGATTTCCTCGGCGAAGTGCTGGAGTACGAAGCGGTCTGCGAGCATGAAGGTTAGCTTCATGCAGCCTTCTCCTCACAGTTTGGTCACTCACAAGCAACTGGTGCTCTGATTGGAGCCTCTGAACCAACTGCATGGCCGTAACATTTGGTTGTCTTCTCGCGGCAACTTGCAAAAATCGGTATTGTCGTTGAGTGGTAATGCGCTTCCCGCCTGGGTGTCTTTCAGCCACATCACCAGTAGCACGATAACGTGACCATAACCTTGATATCACGTTTTGTCTTGTTCCAATCTCCTCGGCAATACTCCGTTGAGTAGCCCTAGTTTGGAGCATGCCTACTGCCCTTAACAATTCCTCTCTCGTTAAATGGCGCCGCTGCATGATGCACACAATAACATTAATTCGAAATTAACCGATAACTTGTTATAAAACTTAAATTCGACACAAAAAAATAGGCAAAAACTACTGTAGGTAAATGTAACCTTCGGACTTCGCTACCATTATGCCGCGTAAGTCTTTTGTTTTTAATTTATTTTTTCAAATTCAAATTTAGAATCGTTCAAAAAGGTTTACAAAATAAGCTTTCTTCAAATGAATTTAAAACTAGCCAGTATTTTTTGAGTTTAATAACTTTATACAAAATATCCCTAGACGGTGTTGATGTGTGTACTTGTAGGCCATACAAATATTTGTTCCGTGCGGGAATCGGACCCGCGACACGCAGCGCACCAGTCAATCGCTTAACCACTCCGCCAACCGTGCCGTCAAAATTCATCAAAGCCTTTAATAATATACTTACGACTAAAACATAAAAGGCTTAATACAAAGGTGAATTTAGTTAGCTTATACAGTGGGGCAATTGTGTAATACACTAATAGTAGCAATGGCTTTAATTTTGACAGTTCAACAACATTCATTGCGTTATTTACGATGTTGAGCAGAAATTTTTTCGAACATAATATGAAGCAATGGATAAGCATCAAAATCATTTACATTGTGATTGAAAGTGTGTTACTCAATTAGGGTATTGGATTCCAACTGGAAGGTATGTTATTTCCATCAAGAAAAAACAATTTGGGTTTACTCTAACTGGGATCAATCCAGAGTCAGGAGTCAGAGAGTGAGTCAGTCAATCATGGCGTCCACCCTCACAACGAAATGCCTCATAGTATTATGGCCAATTTTTTATCGTCAGATAACTTTATCTGCAGATTAAATATAGCGGTTTTACATTATTATTCAAAAGCTGGCAAACCGCAATTTACAATCGTCAAATAAAAGTTACCTCAAGATTAAAAAATCCCGAAGTTAATTAAAATGTAGATAGTTACTGGAAAAACTATTTTGACACAAGCGCGAACTATTCAGCTGCAACTGGCTAACCGGTCTAAACTAGAATCCAACCCCAACATAGGTGGGAAAAGGCTAGGCGATGGTGCTGAAGTTTGAGATGAAAGTAATTTTAGTTTCAAAACTTTATTGAATTTTCGTTTGAGATCGTGCATTGCTTTACATGACAAGTGCATTTCTCATACATCGGAGTGTAACCGACATAGCTTTGTGGATTTGTGGGAAAATCAGAACTCCGAACATCTGGCATAGTTGTTATACTTTTAAGTCCTTTTTGGCCACTCTTTTCTCAACATGATTTTGATTTATACAGCAGAAACACGTGATTACATTTAAAAGCGTGGTATGTTCAGACCATCAAACTGAAAAATCACGTTTATACAAAATATCATATTTTTTAATACAGAAAATAACATAGATATTAAAGCTAAGAGTTTGCATATTAGATTTTGAAAAATTTCGAAAACATAATCCCACATGGTTGCCAGTTCCACTTGGGTCAAATAATTTACAGGAAAGTACTGAAGTTCTTTAAACCTACTAAAGTATTTTTTTTTGTAATCTAGTCGTTTCTGGCTGGGTCTTAGGGGGTCACAGTTTTAACCTAATCTAACCTAAACATTAAAAAAATAATAATTGACCTAATCTAACTAGTTCGGTTCCGGGTACCCTAATAAAAATGGGTACACTACATAAATACGAAAAACTTTATTCCATCAGTCACAAATATGAATTTCAAAAGACCGATTTTCATAGTTCCGAATGGTTCAAATTCCGAATATAACAACTCCGACTTATCATTACTTCTATTTTTATAATTCCTAAATTTCAATCTTCCTAACATTTATAATTACTATTCTCAAAATACCGAGTTTCAATAGATCGAAAAAGAAAAAGTCGACTTAATGATAATTCGAAACATCAAAAATACGAATTCCGATTATTAAAATACCGATTAATAGAATTCCGAAATAAAAATGCCTTGTGCCACCGACAATAGTGTGGCAGCAGATACCGAGTGCCGACTAGGTCTGGCACTCGGCGTCTGCTGCCGCAGTACGCTCGCTTAGCTTGCTTGCCTTCGCGCTTTGATAGTCACAGTTCTAACCTAACCTAACCGAAGTGATTCATCAATAATACAGGGATTGCAGCATGCAAGCAAGCATGCACCGTGCAAGCAAGCATGCAGCATGCAAGCAGGCATGCAGCGTGCAAGCAGACATGCAGCATGCAAGCAAGCATGCAACATACAAGCAGGCCTGCAGCATGCAGCATGCAGCAAGCATAGTTTCTGTCAAGGCTACGGCGCTGCGGGGTTGGGGCGGCCCCACGCGAGAATATCGTCGCAGATGGTTTTAAAGCTCACCACCACAGCGTCGGCTTGCTGGCCGGCTTTGCCGGCCAGCCTCAACCGAGGCGGTGGTCCTTCGACCCACCTGCTCATGAGCTCACGGGCCGCCCCACCTCTCCGCGCCTACGCGGGCTTAAATTACACTCTAGGGTAGGGTAGACAAGACTGCGTGAAGTCGGTTTTGCAGCAATTCGTTTCTGTCACTAAATTTTGTAGCACAACATGTTGACTTTTTATGACAGTATTTTAATTTACTATTGAAAATGCTACCAAGTTACCGGCTATATATTTGTAACCAAATAATATTCCGTAAAATGTTGTTTCAGTGTGGTGAAAATTATGGCAAATAAATCATTTGGCTAATGAAAAAAATACAAAAGAGGCTTCGGCCATTAGCAAAAAGTTATTTTGTAAATCGACGAAATATAGTTCGGTAAAATAATACCACACATCCAAAAAAACAAAACACACCACACACACAAAAAAACACACACATCACAAAATAACACACAAAAAAACACGCCACTTCTAAAAATATATGTCAAATAATGCATATAGCAAAAAACACGTCTGTCAATAGTTTTCGGTAAAATGAAATTCGAACAAATAAAATTCGGAAAAGTGATTCAGAATCCTAATTTTAGAAGTTTATTCGAAGTATTGAAAATCGGAATGTCGTTTTTTGGACCGAGAACCTTTCGAGCATTTGATTCTTCGACCGTATGAAAATCAGAGAACTAACAAATCGCATTTACGACTTTCGGTAAAATAAATTTTGTGATTTTTAATAATAGACTTTTTAATTTTTAGGTATTATGAAATTCGGACTTTTGAAAATCGGAATATCGAAATTCGGAATAAAATATTTCGGAGTATTTGGGTGTTCCCAGTAAAAATATTATCTTTTTTCAATTATTTACGTTGTTGAGCAGACACATTTTTCGAACATATGAAGCAATGCATTACCAATATCAGATTTCAATATTAGGTTTCAGATTGAGATCGATAGTGTGGTACGCAATTAGGATGCTGGTTAAAACGAACATAAAGAACGGATTAGCGGAACTGTGTAGGTAGTCAGATGAATGGCCAATGAATGTGGCACAACGGTCTATATCGCGCGGTCGTTTCATTCATTTGCACGAAATTGAGTTGAAAGCAGGCGAAATCCAACGCCCGATTTTATGTGGGTATTGGGAAAAGCTATCTACGCATACCTGCTAGTTTATCTTATATTTTTCTGTGTTGTATAATATTATATCACGGCTGTAACCCCCGAAGGGCTAGGCAGAGGTGGACCTATAGTACACCCACAAATCGTCAGTTGTGTCTAAGTCTCGTGAAACAGGGGATGAGCCTATTGTCATCAACTGGGAAATAATCCAGACTTCAAGCTGCTACTGAAAAAACACCAGCCAGATGGAAAAACACAATAACACTTTGCTTAACCTGGGAATCCAACCCAGGATCATATGCTCAGCAGTAGCGCTTGCGACCACTAGACATAAGTAAGCAGCCATGTGTGCCGTTAATTCATGATACTGTGAGCATTAATGTATCTAGAATGGTTGTTTCGGTGTAGTTGTAGTGGTATCTAAAACGCCACATGCGAACAACGCGTCATACTGACGTCACGCAAAATCCTAGATCTCGCAAGCAGAGTTTACCGTGCAATTAGCATGTACAACGTGCCGACATCAATCGTTGGGCAGTTGCCCGCTAGAAACAGCACCCGCTGGTCGGAGGATCCTCTCTTTTCTATATAGTATGAGTGAATTTTACACCCTGTTCCTCATACCTCCTTATTATAATTGATAATTTTGATGTTTTCTACTAGAATAACATCTTCAATACATGAGTTTCTAATTAGAACGTGCATCATACTTGTCGGAGTTTTTGGTAGAAATCGACTTTCAACTTATTCACTTAGACTTTGTGCTTATTTGCAACATTTGTTCTCTATCAATCAATCATCTCAGCCTATCGCAGTCACTGCTGGACATAGGCCTCTCCTAGACTGCGCCACAACATCCTGTCTGCCTTTCGCTTCCAGTCTGTTCCAGCCACCTTTTTGAGGTCGACGGTGAATCTAACTGGGAGCGTGCCACACTACGCTTGCCGATTCGCGGTCTCCACTCTCGGACTCGTCTACTCCACTGACCATCGGTACTTCGACAAACATGGCCAGCCCACTGCGATTTCCGCTTGCTTACTCTGCAAGCTATATCGGTAGTTTCGGTTCTGTTTCGGATAACATTCATTCTACTGCGGCATAATATTTTCCTTGCGCAGTGGAATCAAATTTTAATATTGCTGCAGCCGTAGTAGTATTTGATTTTAAACCAGATTTTATGAATTTTCCTTGTAAAACAATTTCATTTGATGGTAAAGTAAATAAATATTGAGGTCCGCGTAGAGTTTGTGTACCTTAGCTCGGAGGCGAGTGTGTCATCTGCTTGCCTTTTTATTTTCAAAATGTAATTTTAAAATAAAATATATTTAAGGAGGCAAAGATCATGCGATATTTTTTTCTGAGTTGGTAGTTATTTTATTAGTAGGGTATAAAGAAATAACAGTACTGTTATTTTTATTTCGTACTAAGAATAATTTCTGGAAAATTGTGCTCATTACGTAACACGTGGTTGTTCCAGATTCATAGAACTTGTCTTATGTTAAGGGGGAAGCAAAGGCCCGCGAATTTCAACTTTTATTACGTTTTTTGCAATTTGCAAAAACAAGGATATTTATTCGTTGGATATGTTAGGTACAAAGTCGGTTGGTATATATGGATTTAAAAAAATTAACATCATGACGGTTCTTTGTCAATATATATTTATGTAAACATTAGGTACGTTCGAAAATTTCTACATCTTTTTAGTAAGATAAGTGACAGGAATAATTTTCATCATCAACCGCGCTTCAGAATGTCTAAAGTAAAAACTTTTTTTTATAATCAGCCTATAACGTTCCCACTGCTGGGTCACAGGCCTTCCCTTAGTGAGAAGGTATGGGCTGTAATCCACCACGCGGGCCCAGTGCAGGTTGGTAGATTTTATGGGTTAATATACCTAGGATTTTGAAATAATACTTGATTTAAAAGAGTGTCCTTGAAGTTTCTTGCCCGTTCTTCTCCATAGAGATCTACGTTTTGGAATGGGCAACTAGCTTCAATTTTCTGACTAACCGACCGACTATTTAATTTTGACAATTCAAAAGTGCCTGTAAATGGTTTAATTGAAATAAATACCTCGAGTTTTGAGTTTTTTGAATAAGTTCAGAACATATCCGTCGCTAATACGAATATTTACAATAATACGTACACGTGCGTATAAATCCTAACTTATATACTACTTATATTCTAATAAACAATACAAAACACTTATACTATGGACATGTCAGTGTCATCTTAAATGTTGATTAAAATATGATTCGCGAGCGTAATAAATATAAATTTACATAATTATAATCATTAAAATCATCAATACAACTCTCTAAGTTCATATTATCCTATTGAGTGACTATTTCAAGGTTGTATTGATGATTTTTATGATTATAATTCTGTAAATACATACTTATTACGCGCTTTAATCATATTTTGTTCAACATTTATGTACACCCTGACACTGACCTGCAAATGGCAAAAAACGTAAGAAAATTTTAATTTCCCGGGCTACCTAGCGCATCCCCCTTAAGAATTAACGTATTATTCTAAGAAATATAAGAATTACATATAGTATTGGCTCGAGTACGAAACGACCATTTTTCAATAAAACGATAATTAAGAGCTAAAGTTGGAGTTGTTTATTGACAATATGAATTACCTACCATTAGTCATATACAGTCACCAAAGGAGATAAGTAACCAGGATCGTCGGATATAGTTGAAATTTAGTAAGAAACCGATAGCTGTTTTCAAATGAAAACATACAGTTCATTTATCAAATTAAATTTCATTCGAAAATCTCCATCGGTTTCTTACTAAATTTCAACTATATCCGACGACCCTGGTTACGTATCTCCTTTGGAGACTACCTACCAAAACAAACCGTACCTATCCTATGTTTAAACAAAATAGGTCACAGGGTTTTAGACAGGACTTACCTGTGCGTAAAAATTTCATAAAAATCCGTTGTTCATTTCGTGTTGATTGTACTCTTTCTCGATTACTAATTATATGGTTATGAATTGAGCCTAGTGGGTGGCCACGTTGATTGGGGCATCAGTGGTATTCTTTAGGTCAGCCGAGGTGCAGGTAAACAGGCACATAGGATACGTCAGCAAGTGGGACATGGTTTGATCAGAAGCACCGCACTCGTACTGGGTCATAGATAAAGAAAGAAAGAAGTGCGCGGGCATACAGATACACTCCCTCTTCCCTCACTCTCATAGTCCGAAGGGACGGCAATCCCACACGACCGGAGAGAGATCAGGCGCAGAACCAACCGCTTAACGTGCTTTCCGAGCCACGGGAGTATCACGCCGCCAACTTCCAAACTCCGGGCTTTACTAAAAAATTTTAATACCCTGTCCATTAGGTTAACCGTTTTTTGACAGCTATCTTAAAACGTACATATTCCAGATTACGTAAAAGTTAACTTTAAAATGCGTAAAAAAATAAATATATAAACTGCCTTATCTTATTGAATTATCTTATTTATGGCTTCTTACAGACATTATAATACCGCACGTGTATCAATCAATGTATTGTGTGTTGCTGCAATCACTAGTTCCATCTGTCAAAAAACGGTTAACCTAATAGAATAGAAAACTTTTATTTCAGACAGGAGTCCAGTCATAGGGTTAGTAACAATTTTACTTAACTTCTAGTGTTAGTAGGTTACAGACATACATGTACGAGTACATACAATTAAAACTCAGCGTGGAGCTGCATCCACCTCCGCAACATCGGGGAATCCCACCGATCTGTGATCACACTGAGAATACTATTGGTGCCATCGCGAACACGCGTCATCAGGGATGCGCATCTACTCCTAATAATGGCGGCAAAACCATTAATATTATTATCCGCAAACATCCCTGACGCACTACAACGCCACGGCAGCCGCAACGGTACCCTCAGTGCATTATTATATTGAACGCGTAGGTCGCTGTATGCCCGCTGAGTGAAGTTGACTCACAGGCTGCAGGTGTAGAAGAACTGACAGTAAGCTTTGAATAGCGTAACTTTGACTGGTTTCGTACATCGCGCAAACCTGCGGGCCAGCATGTTGCAACGGACAGCCAGCGACCTACGTTCCCTTTCAATATCGCAATTGTCTTTTAGATCTTCAGTGACCCAGTGGCCAATGGACAGGGTATAAGTAATAAGCAACATTAACATTATTGATTGAGTAATAAACATGTACACATATCTATGTATATAAAATACAAGCTACCTTTACCCAACTACCTTTCATTAAAATCTGCCTTGCATTTTCCCAACTATGTTAGGGACTGCTTCCAGTCTAACCGGATGCAGCTGAATACCAGTACATTACGTAGAGCGATTGCCTATCTGGCCTCCATAACTTAGTTTCAGGGTAACACGAGACCCCTTGGTAATACTGGGTGTAAGACTTTCGTGCTCCTAACTACCCGTAATGACAGTCAATGATCAACAGATGACAGCGGGGACCAATGGCTTAACGGTCTTATGGTCACCCATCCCCGGACCGACCCCGGCAAGTATTGCTTTTAACCTTGATGTACGTGCTGCTCTTACTCGTAACTTCGAGTTTTTTTATCTGCATCAACTTCCTTTAAGACTATGTAGTAGGATAATATTCACCTAACTAAATCAATAAGATATAAGTAAACCTCACGACAAGCTTTTGTATCATATCAATTGTGTAATCAATTGATGGGTTTGATTCAATTTAAAGTTTATTTTCTTGTCTTTAAAAATACTTGCTTGTTTTTAAAAATGTTTAAAAAAAATGTATATGTTGACGACCAAAAGTGTCTTTTATGTGCCTATTTGTAATAAATGCTTTGACTGACTTAAACTATCTACTTCCGTAGTCTCAGGACGAGAAGTTTTGATTAGAAAAAACTCTTAAAAAAAAAAAAAAAATTTTTCTCATTTTAAGGACAACTCGGACTTGACCATAAAAATGTGATTAAAATGTGACGATGGCACCGATTCCCTTGTTCACAAACTAAACAAAATTTAAGTTCAGTGCATCTTTTTCTTTCTATTTCATTAAGAAAAGGATAGAAGATAAAATATTAGTTTAGTCCTGTCAAATTAAGATACTCTATAGACAGTTTAGACGTGATTAAAACATGGCTACTAAAATTACGTCAATTTACGTTAGGCGCTGACTAATTTATTATCTTCTTCTTATATTTATCTTCTGTCCTTTTCTTAATGAAATAGAAAGAAAAAGATGCACTGAACAAAAATTTGATTTATTAACACATTCATTGTAATAAATAAATTAAATTTAGTTAGGTACTTAAATTTAGTTTAGTTTGTGAACAAGGGAATCGGCGCCATTGCTTGCCTTACATTGTAAGGATATAAAATAAAATCTAGAGGTGTGACTAATATATTCGTAATAGGTACAGGTATTATAATACAAGCCATGTATATTCATATTTGGATAAGCGAATATACTTGTAGAGTAATAGGTTACCAGATATTAGTCAAATAATCGGAATGCGTAATAGCGAGGCGACACCACAATACGCTATTATTATTTGCCAACCTGATCAACGACGACAATCCTAAGCTTGTTAAAGTATGAAGGAAAATTTAATCACCGCTTCACTTCTGTAATAGGCATACGTGAATATTAAACGTGCATATTTACGAGGATCTTGTATTCATTATTATGGAGAATACGCAGGTATCAATATTAGATTGAGTAGCTAATAATGAATTGGTTCACTAATATTTGACTAATACCCAGTGATATGTATGGTATCATAATATGCGATAACTAGTATATTCAATTATAAGAGTTTTCTTTTTTTTTATAACATCTCTAATAAAATCGAACCGAAAGCGGTTCGATTTATCAAAAATTAAATTTATAAACCATTGAATTTGATGTTATCAGAGAATTACATTCTTCCGAATAAAGCTGAGTCTTATATGCGGCGCGGTAACAAAACCTTAGCGAGATCTAATGCGATGCCAACGCCGTCTATCGAGCTAGGGGACAACTTTATTTTTCCACGGACTTCATATTTTGCATGATGTTTTTGTTACGTTTTTGAACGAAAGTCATTACTATCAACTATAAAGTATTTTTCTCACACCACCTGCTCGGTAATGTGAATTATATGTATGTCATGCAAACCTAACCTTAAATAAGTCATAATAACCTAAATACTGGTACTCATAACACAAGTTAGATCGTATTTTGAGTACCAGAGTTCAAAATACGCTAGTTTTAAAATATTCTGGTAACACAGTTCTTAGCGTATCATAGTTGCTAATATTATTGTTCACTTTTTTGCGAAATAAAGAATTTTATTTATTATTTATTTATTTATTAACCCAGTCAAGCCGGGCAATAATATTGTACCGATTTCATTATAACCCTGTCAATAATTAATTAGAATTTGGAACCTCATCTAAAAATTAAAATGAAAACTTTTACAAAAAAAAATATGTTCGAAAGCCGAATTGATCGTTATTAGGTACTTCACAGAAGCCATGAAAAGTAGAGTTTTCTCCTCGGGGATGAAAGTGTCTTCATCTTGGATGAGCTTGAATCCCTGGATGCACTCAGGATTCTAGTCTTAACTATCTCGTTGCGCTCGGGAGCACTAGAATTCATCGTTGCGCTCGGGAGCACTAGAATTCATCATTGCGCTCGGGATTAAAAATAGTGCCCGTGTCATTACTGCTTTATACCTACTGCTTTATCCCCTGAGTTTGCGGTCGAACGAAAATTCTTAAGTCTATTAAGGTAATATGAATTATCTACCATAACCTCACTGTCATTCTCTTGCCCGAATTTATCTAGGGTCGGTGCAACATGGTGTTTTCCATACTTCTCTATATGTTGTCATCTCGGCAATTACCCCCTTTCTAGACATATCATCTTTCACACAGTCCATCAATCGATTCTTAGATCTGCTACTACTCTTATAGCCATCCACAGTCATACTCAAAACTTTCCTCACGTTGTTTTCCTCACGGTTTTTTCCTCACTCTTCTGCATCACATGCCCATACCATGACATCTGATTTCAACTTTTCAGTCACCGGCACAACTTTCAAACCTCCTCTTACTCATTTCTTATCCTTTCCTCGTTACACGACACACCCCTTTTAGCACTCTCACTATCTGACCTCCATAACCCAGTTACTGGGTAATACGATTGGTAAGGCTGGTTGTCAGACTTTCGCGCTACGTAACGACTGTCAAAGATCCACAAATGACAGCCGGGACCAACGGCTTAACGTGCTTTCTGAGGCACGGACGGGTCTTGGTATGTGAGAATGGGCACCCATCCACGGACCAACCGCAGCAAGCGTAGTTTAACCTGATCGATCGACCAGTGCGGCTACTATTACTTAGCCACAAGCCCCTCTTTGCGCGCGATTGAGTAGTAAACATCCAATTAAAATACGAAAAATTCTCAAAGAAACTTGATGCATAAATATGTATTAACTTTTATAATACAAGTGTGATATTATCAACCTAACACGAGTATAAAAATACATAAGGTGGAAAACCGTTGTATTTTAAAAAAAACCTAAGATCGTGAAGTAATCGTGTTGATGTTCTCTTGCTAAAAGGGTAAAGGACTGCTCAAATGGAGGCGAACACCACGCGACGACGGGACGTGTTTGCGCGTGGTGGTTTTTTAAAATAAATAAAATAAAAATACTTTAATTCAGACCTTGATCCGATGTTAGTAATACACACTTATAAACTATGTTAATAACACATTAATGACAGGGCCGTGCCTAATACTCTGTGACACAATGAACGAAACCGCGCAAAATCAAAGCGAGATTGGCGGGATTAGCTAAGGAATTGACGTGGTTACGAAGTAAGGAATCGTTCAGTGGTGACAGCGAATTAGGGCTCAGTTTGAACACTTCCATACAGACACCTACATACATAATCCACACATTTTAAGTAAGTTTCCCGAATATAATATACCTAAATAAATTTTGTTGACACAACAAAGTCCGTCAACAGAGATACGAGCCCATTCGAAAGTAGTTTGAAACTTCAGTGTGAACCCTACTCAAGCTCGAGTGAATTACGTCCCGCATCCTGCATGAGATCCGCGTTGGGATTGAGTTGCTTCCAATTTTTACATATTGAATGTTTATATTTTTTTTCTGTTGTGTTGATTTTTTAATATACACACTTTGGCATTAATAATGAATTTTATATATACAATGACATTTGCTTACTTTGTAACGTATTATATTATCTTAATTATTGTGACTGTGAAGACTTTTCTCTCTGTTCTGTTAGTTTTTGTCATGGTCTGGCAGTTTGAGTAATTAATGTGGCCTATCCAAATGTTCTTTCTTTGGTATTGTTCGTTGAATCGTTGAGCTCCTTAAGTTTTGAGTTGAGCTGCACGATTTCTGACAAATGCGAGCACTGACTGGACAGGTCCTCTCAATATGTGTGGTTCTTTCCTCAAAAGACCATCTCAGACATCGATCTACATGGTCTTCATATGATCTGACCAAGATTACGTCTGGACTTTAAAAGAAACTGTGAACTTTGAGTTTATTTCGGCCATTCTTCTTAGACTAGTCAGATAGGAAACGCCGACCTCATCTAGTTTTATAAAAAACCTTACACAATTTAAAAAAAAATCTATTGAAAAAATAGCTACAAATATAACAAAAAAGGTATAAACGTGAAACACGATAGAAAGAATAAAATAACCTTGAAATTATGACCCTACGTAAGTACGTATGAATTTTTATTATTAAATGTTGTCCCGTCGGGGTACCGCTCTAATTATTAGCCTAACGTTCTGTTAAAGTTTAAAATAGTAGATCTAGCGTAATATTTCCTTTGAGCTAGCAAGCAGCTTTGGAAATGGATATTTGATGAGAAAGCAATAGTAACAGACTAGACTAGACGATGCACTTTTCAGTTTAACATCTTATATTACTAAGTTGGTAGGTATGTCATATTGTTACTTTCTTTTTTTTAATGTAATTTTTGAAACGAAGTTTCTTATCGCACGTTATACTCTGCACATTTGGCGAATGAGAGCGAAAAAAGTGTCAACATATTGACCGTCACGACACTTTTGCTATAGAATAGTGTGTTTTTAGGGTTGCGTACGATCTTGAGGAAAACGGTCAAGACTGACCGTTTTCCTCAAGATCGCCTGGAGTTATCAAGTTAAATTAATATCAAATACTCAAAACTGCAATCCCATAAAGTACTTAAAAAAACAGACTTCTAAGTCAACGCAATCAAAAGATACTGGCGTTTATGTTCCGAAATCAAAACCTATAGGGTACTTCCCGTTGACCTAGAATCATGAAATTTGGCAAGAAGCAATGTCATGAAGCACAAGTAAAGGAAAAAATCCAAAAACCGTAAATGTGTAGTTACATTACCAATAAAAAAGAATTGAAACTATTTACATACCTACAAATTTGTACGGAGCCCTCGGTACGCGAGTCCGACTCGCATTTGACCGGTTTCTTTTTAACACGTGCACGTTTTTTTTACACGTTTTTTTGCACATTGGCAGCACTTCGGTAAATAGTGTTAGTATTTTTAAATGTATACTTATGTCGGTACGTATGTAGGTACAGTGTGGACCATTTAATTGTGCTTCAGGAATAAATGTTCTTATAATGATGAAATCCGCAACAAAATCTGTGTATATCGCTTTTAAATCTTGCATAAGTGGAAGTTTTTATGGTCGTGACTTGTTATTATCTTATGCAACCAATTTAGAATAATTTGTATCTAATGAAAGCTTAGTACCTACAGGTTTGTGGATTTTAGTAGATTCTGGGTATACTTATATGCAAATGTACCTATACCTGCTTTGAAAGCGTATGCCTTAAATAAATGGTTGCCTGAAGAGAAATCCCGACGGAAATTAGAAGACGTCGGTTGATATGAAAGAGGCTCTGGGTAATAATCTAATCTCCGTGTAGGTTTATGTAAACAGGTACGAACGAGCCGGAGGAGGAATTTCATTAACTGGTCTGATTTGGTAAATGAAAATCTTAAAAAAGACTTTCTTCTTTAACTTAACATCATCATCTTGATGGAATATGTAGATGTGTATTGTACCCATATTTGACCAGTTATGTTTAAACCTATAGAAGATCTTTTCAAAATGTTTCAAATTGATGTTATTTCAAGTTAAACCGATATCAACTTTAGCTTAATAGTAATTAAGTTGATTTCAGAGTGGCTAGCACTATTGAAAAAGTTATAAAAATGTTTGAAGTTGTAGCGTAAACTGAACTTTATTGTGGTGGAATTAAAGTTATTTTTCCATAAACTCATATTTGTTTACATTTTTGGCAAATAAATCGCGAATATAGTCATAGGGAGTGATTTTTTAACGCGACGATTTTTACTGTGCATTGGATTTGTAATCAAAACTAGTGCATCTCATCGCATCATAAAATACACTATTGGATTTTCAACACTCGTCGTTTAGCAGAAAATCATGAAAAACAAGTACCGGTAAAACGGGGTGAATAGGGATGCAGCGGTAAATCGGGACGAAGATGAAGAAGAGACTATAATGTGTTTACTGTTTTTTAATTAAAGATTAAGTGCCCTTGTTAGCAACAAACTATATTATTTCAACGTTAAAATCCATTTTAAAGTTTCGTCCCGATTCACCCCTGCATCCCTATTCACCCCGTTTTACGGTACGTGATAAAAAACGCACACTTTCCTGCTAATTACTTACATCGGACTTTACACTTTTTATTTGATCTTTACTTTTTTGTTTTTATCTGATATATGTATCAGTGTATTGCGTCTTTTAGTCTGTGTTAAACAAGTGTATTTTCTTTTTTTAGCCGGTTATATTATGTTGTCATGTTTTTTAGCCGGTTATATTATGTTGCCATGTTTTTTAGCTGGTTATATTATGTTGCCATCCGTATGACCGATATATAGATAAACTGATAGATGTTTTTGAATGAAATTTAATTTGATAAATAAACTGTTTGTTTTCTATTCAATTCAATTCAAATTATTTATTTCGGATAAAAATCCATATAATGTTAGTATAACTTTGCCTAATATTATTAACAACTTAATCCAGGGTTAAATTAAACTTCAACTATATCCGACAAACCTGGTTACTTATCTCCTTTCAATCATACGTGCCCATTTAAACGTCAATGCTCTTTAATGCATTGTTAAATTCACTTTGATCCAGTCCAGATGAAATTCGGCGCACTCAGTTAAGTGGGATTTGTACTTCACAGAATTTTTATTTGCTGTAATGTCAGAAAGGAGTGTTTATTTGTCACAGCTTAAGGTATTTAATTTACAATATTATATATAATAATAAGAGATTCATCATCCGTAGGTAAACATTAAAAAAAAAGTAAAGTTGTATTGGCAAACCATCACCATCATCTGCTTAGCCTTTTCCCAACAATATTGGGGTCAGCTTCCAGTCTAACCAGATGCAGCTGATTACCAGTATTTTACATGGAGTGACTGCCTGTCTGACCTCCACAACCCAGTTACTGAGTAATACGATACCTCTTGGTAAGACTGGTTGTCAGATTTTCGGGCTTCTGACGACCCATAACGACTGTCAAAGATCCACGAATGACAGCCGGGACCAATGGCTAACCAACAATAATAAATCATTACTCAGTTTATACACTCGGCTTTATTCAAAAGCGATTAACTCCTTTATTTTTTTATGAAATATTACGTTGTTACGAACATAGCATTTTCGAACCCATAGGTTTATGTAATGTGTCGTGTTTCAACGTTGCATTCGTTATTTCACGAAAAAATTGTAATTACAAGTTGCTAAGTTTGACATATTGGTGCTCGTGACTGTACCTACTCGATAGATTATTCGCTGAGCTTTTGGGGAATACAGGCGTACTATGAGGTTAAAGTTCAGATAGAAAAATAGCAAGCTTATTAACGATGTAACGAAATATATCCAAGTAGCCCACTATCGCATCCCAAGCTTTTACCAAAGTCCATGTATAAACATTTTATTTGGCCAACTCTCAAAGGCAGCTAGCATCCACGGATCGACTCCTAATGCATACAAATCTCGTGTGTAAATCCGGCTACGAAAGTTTAACTTGGTTTAAACTGCAATCTACTACGTTTTATGTTTGTCTATGTAAAGCATTGGTCAGAACTGAACTGTTCACATGTTCCTTTGATCTTTAATATCATTATTGAGTTTCAAACTAACGAGATCCTGCAAGTATGGTTTTCATTCTATGAGCCAGTTGATGCCTTTAAGTTAATTAAAATGTTGAAGTAGTTTAGTAAATTATTTACTGTCTGAAACATTTTTAGTAGTTCTTTGGTTCCTTTTATATTGAAGGTTTTTTCAATACCAGGACATGGCTGCCTGTTTAGTTTAGTAGCCGCAAGCGCTACGCTGCTGAGTTCTGGGTTCGAATCGCAGGTCGGGCAGTGTTATTGGGAATTTCTCAGTAGCAGCCCGTAGCCTGTATTCTTGCCAGGTTGATGGCAATAAGCTTGCACCCTATGACCTATGACCCTATTACTTAGGACCCTATGACCGTTGACCCTATGATCCTATGACCCTATGACCTACGACCCTAAGACCTACGACCCTATGACCTACGACCCTAGGGTAAGTATCAAAATCCCGAATTTTAAAAGACCGAATTTTAAAATACCGATGGACGAAATCCCGATAATTGAAACGCCGAATGGTGGAACTTTCGGGATTTTAAACTTTCGACCATGTTAGGTCGAAAGTTTGAAATCCCGAAAAAGAACAGCGACGTAGTTCCCGCGATTAATATGTTTCTGGCACTCGCCGGCCGCTGCCGTGGCACCGCTCGCTGCGCTCGCTCGGCTCGTGTGTTGTGTGGTCACAGTTCTAACCTAATCTAACCTAGCTGTTTCGATGTAAAAAAGATATATGCGTGTTACGCATGCGGGTACATAAACATATTTTTAATTATTAAAAAACAATGACAACGTGTAATTATTAAAAATGTTTGGTTTTACATTCAAAACTATGTATACAACGAGCACATAATGTACATAACGAGCGAGCGCAGCGACCGGTGTGTGCGGCGAGTGCCAGAAACATATTAATCGCGGGAACTACGTCGCCGTTCTTTGGGATTTCATGCATCGGGATTTCGTCCATTCGGGATTTTGTCCTTTCGGGCATTTGAACATCGGTAATTTGTGTTTCGATATAACGACTATCAGCATTTAAAACTTTCGGTATTTTGAATTTCGGCGTTTTGGACGTCGGTATTTCAATCATAGGTATTATGAACTTTCGGGATTTTGATACGTACCCCGACCCTATGACCTATGACCCTAAGACCTATGACCATATGACCCTATGACCTAGGACCCTATGACTTATATATAACTGGCGAAATATGGGTATACTATACACCCATACACGGCTACACCCATGCACCTCTGTCTAACCCGGGTATTACAGGCGTGTTGTTATGATGTTATGTTATGAAATAGAAATACAAAGTCTGAAATAAATTACTTATTGTTGCATTATATTATCATATGCCTAGCCTTTTCCCAGCTATGTCGGGGTCGACTTCCAGTCTAACCGGATGCAGCTGAATACTAGTATTTTACATGGAGCGACTGCCTAGTTGACCTCCACAACCCACTTACTGGGTAATACGATACCCCTTGGTAAGACTTTCGTGCTTGTGACTACCCATAAACACTGTCAAAGATCCACGAATGAGGAAATAGAACGCAAATTTCATTTAAAAATTAAAATATTTGTTTTCACCTAAACCTACATGGCCGCTTATGAAACGTCAGAAGCTAGGTGCACGGTTCTAATTGGTCGTTTCCGTCCCCACGTCTGTTAGGAATCCTTATAAAGGTCGGTAACAATAGAAAAAGTAATTGTGTCTCCTTAGTAACAGTTGAGCTCATAGAAAAAAAAGTTTCACCAATAGCTTGACATCACAATCGTGATAATTTATGAGCCTGAAAAGTATAGCCCATTTCTTCTTAACCGGCCATTTGATCATTTCTTTATTATTATTTTTTTCTTTCTTTTTATATCTAAAATCTAAAATAATATCCGCGAAAATTCTCCCAACGATATTGGATCCAATAAATAAAATAGGAATAGCTGAACATGGTCATACAAATAGCAACAAACGCGGTAGATCAAATGGATCATAAAAATGGACCAATTTATTTACACCTAGGTGTTAGTACGAGTACAAACCAACAGAAATATTTTGTTAAGTTCACGACGTGTTGGCTTTTTTGGGACAAAAATGGGAACACATTTTGGACAAAAGGGCTGAGTAACTATACCAACATTTATGTTGCCGAGTAACACTCACTTTTATTTGACATGAAACCTAGGCTAGCTGTATCTATTTCTACTTTGACGGGACACAAAACTCTAACACACACGAGCAACTATAGAAGGTTATAAAAGAGTACGGAAATTGAACTCGCAACACGTTTTTCTGCAGACAATCTCTGTGCCAGCCGTGTCGTTATTGGAACCGAAATATCAGCAGTGCGATTCTGTAACCATCTCACCGTGAAAACTTAGGTGAAGTGAGCGTGGAGTGAGCTGTCATTCCAACAAATGCTAGGGATTGACACTATTGACAGCTCACTCTAAGCTCACTTCACTTAACTTTTCACGGTGAGATTTTTACAGAATCGATCGGCTGTACATCATCATATGATATTATACAAATGTGTGTAATGTCAAAATAACAGCTTTTTACTGAATGCATCATCATCATCAATCATCAGGAGAGGCCTTTGCCCAGCAGTGGGACGGACACAATATCGACTAACCTTTTCCCAACTATGTTGGGGTCGGCTTCCAGTCTAACCGGATGTAGCTGAATAGGTACCATATTTTACATGAAGCGACTGTCTATCTGATCTCCACAAGCCAGTTACTGGGTACCCCTTGGTAAGACTGGTTGTCAGATTTTCGGGCTACTACAAAGGTCCACGACAGTCGGGACTAACGGCTTATCGTGTTTTCCGAGGCACGGAGGGGTTTATGTAAAGATGGTCACCCATCCACAGACCGACCGCATCATTACTAAATGCATATGAAAGTATATACGATACTTATAACATTGTTTTTATTGTTATCTTTTTGTTTGTTTGTTCCGGCTTATCTCCGAAACTGCTAGACTGATTTTAATGAAATTTGGTATGGGGATACTTTGAACCTTGGAGAAGGACATAGGCTTGTATCGACATACCACGCGGGCGAAGCCGCAGATGGAAGTTAGTCAGAAATAAAACGACATAAGCACTGCCAGAATCAATACCAAAATGAATGAATATCTCTCCTTTGTGAATCAGAAGTAATCATTGTGTACTTGAAGTGCCTGATGTCGCACAAGTTTTATTTGAATTAAGTAATTCGTTGCCGCAAACGCTCTGGAGAAAGTGAAAACGTTATGGTTTAAATGTTTCGACTTACGTAGATATACCTCTGTGAGTATATCAGCATGGCTCATCTGCAATGTTTGTTTGTGATTAAACAGAAATCGTGCTTTATCAAGAAACTGGTAGTGGCTTTAACTTTAACGGCCTCGCTCAAGCACGAAGTTGTGGGATCAAACTGACCCCGCACCTATGCAATATTTAAGCCCCGTATTCATGGTAAACTTTTGTTGAGCAACAGTTGATCTACATTGTTGATGAGCAACGACGAATTTCTGGAAATAAAGTTTATATCAATATATCTTGTCCACACGCCGTTGCGGATGTAGTCTTGTTGTGTTCTCTATATCTAATGTTATTACTCACTACTGTGTGTTTATAAACTGGTTGCAAACACGTCCACAAACGTCAACAGTAGTTGATAAACAGATGTTGTCGCTCGCCGAGCGAAAACTTTTCAACATGCTGTGATGAACTTTGCAACTCGCAGTGTTGCCAGAACCATGTTGCCAGCAAGTCAGCAACATGGTGATTAAACTTTGTTTATAAACAAATGTTTACCATGAACACGGGGCTTTATTAATTAACATTATACCACTGCTTTACTTCCGGTGGAGGTATAAAGCAGTAAGCAAGCTTGGTGATGTTGATGCTCGATCCATCTCTAGCTAGACGAAAATAAACCTTCGTCCTGAAATGATGAGCAGCGGAGGCTCAGTGGGAACGGCTGCAACATACGAGTTGTTGGTCGTGGGTTCGAACCCAAGCAGGCACTTTACTTTGTGTAAATTATTTCATCACCACTGCTCTCAAAACGGTGAAGGAAAACATCGTGAGGAAACCGGCATGTCCTCGAATAAAAAATTCGATGATATGTGACAACTGCCAACCCGCTCTAGGCCCGCGTAATGGATTATAGCCCTTTTTCTCTCACAGAGAGGAGGCTTGTGTCCCAGCAGTGGGAACATTATTGGCTGAATATGCCTGAAATGGTGTGCCAAATATTTCAGTCTGCAATAAAAGCTGACATAATTATTATGCCAGGTACAGATTGGTGAAAAGTAACATGATTTTTTTTTTAAATATTTATTTATTTTTCACTTCAAGACACAAACATCAGTGTAACCCTGGCTTTTGTTCTAGGAGTTCCTGTATCACAAGAGCCAAAAAATGCACGACATAACACAGAGACAAAACACAGAGAGAAAATTAGGACGGTTCGTCCTAATTTTATGCAATGCAACATGAAATAACACAACAACTAGGCGAGTGTGTTTCAACTTGTGTTACATTTCACGAATCTGTACCCTACAATACAGTTTTTGATTGATACGGAATAAAAGATTACAGCTTAAGGATACTATATATCATAAATCTGTGACCCTTAGCGTGTAGTCGCTGAGTTTTTAAGTTTTTTAAGCCCTGGCTGGAGACCTTAATTTATTGAGGCATCACAGGCAAGCCCGGTTAAGCTGACGACAAGCTGAGAGATGGCATTCATTAAAAAAAAATCGGCGGCGACAGGTCGCATGCGGCGTGTGGCTAAAATCGACCGTGAAAATGCTCAGTCGCAGGCGAACGCCCGCCGTATGGAGGTCGACATTTTGATACAAAATGAACTAGTCACCTGCAATTTTTATCGACCTCTGTAAATGCGGTGGCGAATCGGTTTGTGAGGCGATTTAGTAAGCAACCAGCCGCATGGCGAAAATTGACCTTGTGTAAATCCCCTATAATAGACAGTTTTATGGCATTTCTTCGTCGGCGGTTTCCCTAAAGGGATTTATGGCTAAGTTTATGTCTCAATAAACGCTACATCCCATCAAAGGGCTTGGTCAAATGTTGTCATTTTATAGTTGTGGGCAGATAACCAATGAATATCTGAGTCGGTCGCCTTAATGCATACTAATATAATATCTACGCATGTAAATGTCTTGCAGTTAAGAATAAACTCTTCTTTATTTATTTTATAAGTAATACGACGTGGGAGAGAAAGTATTGCGGTATCTAAGAATACTCGATACATGCATGTATTTAAGTGGTATATACACAATAGTATGTATATTAAGTAAGATGATAGAGGAGTGAGACAGAGGTCGTTAGTACCTACAAAGCCCGCCCTTGCCATTTATTGACTCACGAGTATGTAACTTGAGCCTATAATCTACTCAAATATTATAAGCTAACTTGTAAGGGTTTCATCCTTACTACATAGTAATTCTGAGGTCTTTCGTTCACTACGCTACTCAGTAACGTGTTACTACATACTCAAATCACCAAGGGATACATACCATAGTAGTGCTGTGTCAATCCGGCTACCCCTAAACTAGGTTCGCGATTTAGTTGCCAAAAATGTAAACAAATATGAGTTTATGGAAAAATAACTATAATTCCTACACAATAAAGTTCAATTTACGCTACAACTTTAAACATTTTTCTAACATTTTCGATAATGCTAGTCACTTTGAAATCAATTTAATTGCCGTAATGACCCCTCCCGCTCTGGGTGGAGCAGAAGGGAGTGTCAGACTCTTACTGACTAAAACCCACCCGTGCTAAGGAAGGAATCCTTAGCCCTTTATGTACCAGGGCAGCGGTAACCCTTTCGGACGATCCCGCTACCCAACGAATATACCTTAGGTGACTTTTGAGTAGCGTCGACAAAAACAAAAAGGCATCGTAAATAATTCGGTGAGCATCATCTATCTGTATCTATCTACCTATATTATATATAAAAATGAATCCCTATTTCCCTTGGTCACGCCATAACTTGAGAACGACTTTAACGACTTCATCCATTTTTTTTTTAAGTTTTCCAATACATTGTAGAAGGTTCTTACGAAAAAAAAAAATAGGAAAGATGCTTTACGCGGACGAAGTCGCGGGCAGAAGCTAGTGTATATATAAAAATGAATCCCTATTTCTCTTGGTCACGTCATAACTTGAGAACGACTTTACCGATTTCATCCATCTTTTTTCAAGTTTTCTAATAATTTGTAGAAGGTTCTTACGGAAAAAAAATTAAGAAGGTTGCTTCACGCGGACGAAGTCGCGGGCAAAAGTTAGTGTTATATATTTTCCATTGAATGGTCTTGATTGGTCTTTGGTCGTAGATTTGCAATAATAGACTATATGTATATATTTATTGTATTATGAAAATAGTACACCACAGACTACCTACAGTATTTGTCTCTCCTTCCCCTTTTAATCCATCCCAAAGTGGTAATTTCGTTCTGGGTCAGGTTTCGGATATGTTGATTAGTCTGTAACTATATATATGTATGATTAGTATTGTTCTCAAGTATGCAACATGTTATGTTTTAATTGAGAATAAAGTTTCTTTAAATCTAAAAGATCGCTCTTAGCGATAAGACCGCCCATTTTGTCACCCTTTGTAAAATTTCTATATTTATGTCTGTAATTTATATGGTGTATAGACGCCAACCAATCAATCTACTACAATCTGTCAAATTACTTTAATAGATTTTCAACTTTATCGCTAAAGCATTAATTTCGCAATTAGGGTGCTGGTCTGCATTGTGATCACTATTTCATTCGAGGACTTGCTTGACTGTGTTTTGGCTTTATCCTACCACGATCCGTTCCCACTTGGCCAGAGGTTGACCAGAGGGAATAAAAAATACACTTTTTCGACGGAATTAGAGAAATTAAATTAATCCCGGACACCGACATTTATCGGAGCGGGAAAGCCAATTAGTCGACTGTTTGGGGGAACTTTTTAACTAATTAGTTCGATGTCGGAGCTTTTGTGATATTAAATAAACGTTCAGTACTTCATTGAAACACATTTTGACGGCACGGTTGGCGCAGTGGTTAAGCGATTGACTGCTGCGCTGCGTGTCGCGGGTTGGAATCCCGCACGGAACAAATATTTGTATATCCTACAAGTAGTTGTTCCGGGTCTGGCTGTTTGTGTATGTGAGTTTAATGTTTGTAAACGCACCCACGATACAGGAGAAATTCCTA
The DNA here is from genome assembly GCA_947507525.1 of Apamea epomidion. Lineage (NCBI taxonomy): Eukaryota > Metazoa > Arthropoda > Insecta > Lepidoptera > Noctuidae > Apamea > Apamea epomidion. Next base: position 7,337,175 of record OX382233.1, read on the forward strand.
GTGTGGGGCAACGTTTTTTTAAAACTAAAACAAAACATTATTTTATAAACAAAATTGCCACAGAAAGAAGAAAGAAAGAAAAAGTATTTATTGCGACTCGAACAGAAAGATCACCAACTTAACAAACATAGTCAAAAATAAAAATGAAACAGACCTATACGAGGCCAAATGGCTCCTATCTCAGCATGATGCTGCGACATTTAAAAAATAAATGTCACAGCGCTGGTAATCTGTTATGGCCCGCTGTAATGTCACGAGCAATTTCAGAAATAAATAACTAATAAAATAGAATATATTAATTATATGTAAAATATTAGCAAATAAAATAAAATATTAATTTTAATCCGCGCCAGACGTAGCCTTATTACTTGTCTATGCTGTGTGTCAGAGGCACTCTGTGGCATTGCTGCACTTAACCAAGGCTAAATTATATTAATACCTACAAGCTGTTGCCTGCTGCTTTACTTGCGTGTATGTTATATTTTCATATACAAATATCTAGTATGAAAAGCAGTCTATATCCTTGTTCAGGTCCTAGGCTACCTATCTGTCAAATTTTATAATGATCGGTTTAGTGATGTAGGCGTGAAATGAAACAGACCGAGTTACGTTTGCATTTATAATTTGAGTATATGGCTAAATAATAACAGCCGCACAGGTCGATCGATCAGGTTAAGCTAGCGGTTGGTCTGTGGATGGGTGACCATCTTTACATGCCTAGACCCCTCCGTGCCTCAGAAAGCACGTTAAGCCGTTGGTCCCGGCTGTCATTCGTGGATCTTTGACAGTCGTTACGGGTCGACAAAAGCCCGAAAGTCTTACCTAGAGGCATCGCATTACCCAGTAACTGGGCCGTGGAGGTCAGATAGGCAGTCGCTCCATGCAAAAAACTGGTATTCAGCTACATCCTGTTAGACCGGAAGCCGACCCTAACATAGTTGGGAAAAGGCTACGCATATGATAAGTAAATGGATGTACTTATATGTGAACCTAAACAGAGCTGTTCTTTTTCTTCGTGTTTGGACTCAAACAAACCATGGCTTCTGAGTTTGTTTCGGCATTTCTTTTCAGGGATCAGACATCTAGTAAATGCCGGCGCCATCTAGTTTTGATACCGACCAGAAAATTGACTTGCAAAAGTTTGTTAGAAGATCCACATACAAGGATCTTTAGGCGCCTGAATGACATTAACAGGGGGGCTGTTAAGTAAACATTCGTGAAATTGTCACAGAAATTGTATTGAACAAACTTTTTATTTATTTCTTTAATTAAAATGGCTTAAAACCAATTACATAAATTAAATATACAGTTAAACACATAAAAGATAAAATCATCAAGTAAAATGTTAACAACACTCTCATAAATCCCTCTCACAGTACTTCTGACATGCCGACAAAATCTTCGTCAATTTATCCGCAAACAGATCGTTTGTTGGATTAGAGTCAAAGAGATCATTAAGTGCGGCCAGAGTACGTGGTCCTGGGGATTTAGCACGCGCAATGAACTGTGTGGCATAGAGATACAGCAAACAAAATGACGGCGTTAGTATCTTGCAGCATTTTCCAGAAATATCATTTCAATTATTTTCATCATGGTTAACGAAAGTTGCGCAATGCTGCGAGCAACACGGAGTATTGCAATGCTGGATTTTTTAATTTTTTTTTTATCCTTTATAAAAAGAGCCAAGTTCGTAATAATTAATTACAATCTAGCCTATAAGACTAATAAACAATTTTAATTTAACTTAATTTGTTACGTGATAGTTATTTTAAAACTTAGAATAGTGTTTATTGTACTTTACACAAGTCCTTTCCACTTTCTTAGAGTCTGATATGATGATATAAGCACGTTGTTCATGTGTGTCATTGGCACTATTATTTCTACACTTTTTACACTACACTAACTCAAAAGGTTTTGTCCGTTTTAGTCTTCGCACTATATTTGTTTGGTCTAACAGCTGAATTGCCTCGATGTTCACATGTCGGTGGAGTCGGTGTTCATAGGCCTCAGCAAATTTTTGTATTATGTTGGTGACGGGTTCCATTTTTAGGTCACGATAGAGGTCGTCATTTCTTATATACCAGGGCGCATTAACAATACTCCTAAGTACCTTATGCTGGAATTATTGCTGCAAAAATCAAATGATATTGCATGCAATGTTTAGGTATCCACTGTGGCTCAACTTTCATTTTCATAATAAGGCGCCTGTCACAACGGCCATGAGCGATTACTCGTGGTAAACATATGTATATATAGCGTGAATCTCTCGGCGAGTGTTCAGCCCGCCAAGCGAGCGTCTCTGAGCGAGTACTCTCTTTGATAGCTCTTGTCGCTGCGATATACGAGTACTCGCCGGCGGTGTGAGCAGTCAGCCATCAAAGGAGACCAAACACATTTCATCCAAAGTTGGGCCCAAAACCTGATTGTAGAACTAAATATGCAAAAAAATAGTTATAGAAACACTCGTGAAGTTTTTTGTCATAGTAGGTAATACTTGTTCCAGGAAACCTTTCATTTATTTTCGGCAATCGGTAGTTTTATACTTTACTAGCTGCACCCCGCGGTTTCACCCGCATAAGTTTCGATCCCGTGGGAATATCAGCATAAAAAGTATCCTATATGTTAATCTTGGTTATAAACCATCTGTGTGCCAAATTTCATCCAAATCCGTTCAGTAGCTTTTGCGTGAAAGAGTAACAAACATCCATCCATCCATCCATACAAACTTTCACATATATAATATTAGTAGGATTAAAATGTATAAAACTAGATTTTGCAACTTTAAAAACAGCTGAAGGAATAATCGTAGAGATTAGACGCATTATCAAAAAAATTAAAGAGGAATTCCCCATCCAGGGTAATACATATTTTTACTTTGAGTCTTGGGCCCAATATGGCTGATCTTCTGCAATATACATGAATTACAAAAATAACAAATATAAAATGTTTTCAATCGTAAAAAGGTCATACGCAGATCTACGGTACACGTGCCACAGCTTGCATGTACTGCGTAAAAGATTATTACAGTATTCCAGAATTTCTCTGAAAACGTGGTTGCTTTTCTTTTCAAACAGAAATCTGTCGTCGTCTTACTGGAAAGTTAAACACTAGTTAATCATTACTTAACTGAAAGTAACGTTTAATTATTTATGTTTTTCCTTTATTTTAAACCGATTGCAAAAAAAGGACGTTCTCAATTCGGTTGAATATTTTTTTTTTATGTTTGTTACCTCAGAACTCCGTTATTTATAAGCCGATTTGCAAAATTTCAATGGACAGTTTGCCTCAGGAGTGGTCCCATATAAAATTTACTAACTTTGCTTGGGTAGTTTTTGAGTTAGCTTCAATAATGCGAAATTTCTCAATTAGTTTAAATTTGATGATATTTTAATAAGTTCCAACTAGGTACAACTAAAAAGTGAAAAATATTTTTTTTACAAAAAAACTACCGACGCCCAAAAAAAAAAAAACTCTACAAAGTGAAAAATAACTTTAATTTCGAAAGTCGATGTCGTTGGTTTTGCGTTTTCGTTTTTTGACACCGACACGTTTTATCAGAAGTCAAAAAGGTTTTCATCTGCTCGACGGCTGAAGACTTTTGTCTATATTCTGTGTATGCAAAATGTGTGTGTGTGCAAACAGTATGCGGGAGAGGGCTAAGTAATGTACAGTCACCAAAGGAAATAAGTAACCAGGGTCATTGGATATAGTTAAAGTGTAGTAAGAAACCGATGGATGTGTTCGAATAAAATTTTATTTAATGAATAGTAAACAAACAAATCATTAATCAAATAAAATTTCATTCGACAACATCCATCGGTTTCTTACTAAACTTTAACTATACCCGACGACCCTGGTTACTTATCTCTTTTTGTGACTGTACATTACTTAGCCCTCTCCCGCATACTGTTTTTTTTTTTAAATTCAATGGATTCTTCATGCTATTGGATGCTTAAATCCTCATTCCCGTCTACTAAAGGTGGAGGGCAATGTCCAACTTCTGCCTGACTAATGCCGGTTGCGACCACCGATTGTGAGCCGGCTCACTGTGAGCCCAAGTGTAAAAGTGAAATCATTGTCGTTTCGGTGTGAGGGCGCGTTCACACTAATACGTATAGTCGTAAAGTGACTACGGGATGGCCAGTAGAACGTATTGTGTCCTAAGCCTATGTACACTAAGGGAGAGATCCTCACGCCTCAGCCGCCGAGGGAGACGCTCCGGGCGTCGGGAGCCGCGTGACGACTCCCGGCCACCGTAGGCGCGGGCCTGCGGGCGGAGAGCAATGGGTAGCTCTCCGTCCGATCAGGACCAGGCCCGTGCCGGACGGTGCGTATGTGTTCCACGTGCGCCTCAAAGAGATGTCAGCGTAGATGACGGGGCCCGAGAGGGCCGAAGCCTGCCGGGGTAGCGGGATCGTCCGAAAGGGTTACCGCTGCCCTGGAACATAAAGGGCTAAGGAAGGAACACGGGTGGGTTTTAGTCAGTAAGAGTCTGACACTCCCTTCTGCTCCACCCAGAGCGGGAGGGGTCATTTGATGATTTCCCATCATGGAAAAAAAAAAAAAAAAAGCCTGTGTACACTACTGCACAAACGACATAAAACCGCGCTGTTTGATTTTCAGTGCTCGGCTTAGCGCTGAAAGGTTAAAATCCAGCAGCGTGATTTTATTTAGGCATTTATTCAGGTGGCTCCTAGAGTTAGTGGCGCGTACGCGCGCGTATGTCTCCAAACCTGTACATATACTAGACACAATATCTAAAATGTTTCTTTTTTTTTTGTCCACAGATACGTCTAAACTGCGTGCGCCGCCATAAAGTTCGCTTCGAGGAGATGTCATCGGTGAGACCGAGCGTCAATTCGGACCCAATCCCTCATTGGGCCGACCATTCCATAGACGAGAGGACTGTGAAAGCCTCTCACAGCTGCGAAATATTCGTGCTGCACACACCAAAGAGGAACTTTAGGTAGCGTTCAGCAGTACCTGGAATATTTGTCCAGGAAAGTGAGTTCTAAACTGAAAAATAAAAGTGAGAATCTATTTTTGTTACTATAGTTGGTCGGTGTTTCGAGTGGTAAATATAAAAATATTACAAAAAGGTTGTGAACAAAATATTTTTAAAGAAAGAATATTGTACCAAAAAACTTTGAGAGTGGAAAACTGATTAGTTTTTAGATTATTTTGAAAGGTAGAAGTGTGAGAGAATGGGAAAGAACATGTTGGTCATGTTCTCACTGTTGTGAGATTCCTGATAAAAATATTGTATTGTGATACATTGTACTTTTATTTGAAAAGATCTCTCGCAACTGACTTGAAAATAAGATACCAATGTGATAAAAAAAAAACATTTATTCTTTGTTTTTTTCAAAGGTCTGGGAGCAAAACAAAATGTATAGTTTGAAGTTACTTAAAAATAAAAATTATGTCATGCAAAAAAATCTGTAAAGAAAATTGAGATCTTAAAATGGTTACCTTTTTATAAAATAAAACTGACATGTAACACATACTTGCTACTTTTTTCCAACAAGCATTCTAAGCCAACGGGCTTGTAAGAAAATTCTTCTATATTATCCACTGAAGCAAAAATGATGAAGGGAAGAATGGCGTAAAAAAGGCTTTCCTATATTATTTTAGTTTTAGAAACTGATTTCTACTAAAGATCTATTGAACTAAGCTTTTATTCATAGAAATCAGAACTGGGTCTCTCTTAAAGATGCTAGGTTTAAAAATAAAGCTTTCCTTTAGTAAAATGTATTCAAGTTTATAGCTTTTGTTCCGTTATACAACATAGTTCATGAAAAATACCGATAGGAAATTATGAAAGAAATTGGTTTTAGCAACTACAACACTATTATTTTATGTTGTGTTCAAAGACTTTGTTTTATAAAACGTTTCTGATAATGGTCTTGCAGTAGACATGTTTGTGTTTAGTCATATCTTTATTTACGATTGTCACCATAAAATAAATACGTGTTTTTGGAACGAAGTTTATTATTTTTTTATTTTATTTTATGGTGGTTGGGTAGCTTACAGCTATCAAATACAGAAGTAGTAGTGAGGTAATTGACGACAAGCTATTTAGAAGCCTCCACAGTTAGCAATGGAGTATATGACACGTCCTGCTCCGTACATTTGGCGAATGAACTGATCCGGGTGGTTCGGCTGTGATGTTACATCACCGCCATGATTTGACATTCAGTCTGCACTTTCATTTGTTTCAATTCTAAACTTCGGGATGCAGCTAAGATTGTACCTACAAATATGCAGTTCTAATAAAACTTTACTCCACTGAAACTAAGAAAAAACAGTCGACAGGCGTCGTGGTCGTGGGACATCCGGTTGGCTCGAAGTTCCTGTCACTTTTGCACACTTCTGTTACGTAACAAAAGTGTTGTGACGGTCAAACTGTTACACTGTTTACAAGCTTTTATTTACCTTACTTTGTTACTTAGTTAGTATGTTTTGGTCAAATCTTGCAAGCTGAATTAAAACCACTTCCTATTATCCTACGGAGTTCAAATTTTATATGTTGATTCTGCTTCGAAGACATTGAAATTTTTGTTCGGTCTAGCTATCATTTGCCAACTGTGCAGAGTTTAACGAGCGATAAGGGACTTTGTTAAAAAAAAAAACAATACTTTCCTAAATGCCTTCTAGATGCGCCATATTATTCTGATTTTAAAGATACATACTGTTTGTATTGTTAGTTAAAAAACCAAACTTCTTCTTTTTGTGTCGATGGTACTTTGCTTTTATATAGTTTGAGGCACTCGTTGATTGCGGCATTCTCTAAGTAATCAAACCTTCTTGTCTATATTTCTTTTATTCAAAGAAGGCATTTTTATCTTGTTCTTAAATTAGCACAGACTGTTTGTTTATATGTAGATCCGGGGGGCGTGTCAGACTTTAAATGACTAAAACCCACCCGTGTCCTTCCTTAGCCCTTTATGTTCCAGGGCAGCGGTAACCCTTTCGGACGCCTAGCCCCTTCAGTTGCCTAGCGAGCTGCCCATTGCTCGCCGCCCGCAAGCCCGCGCCTACGGTGGCCGGGAGTCGGCTGGTGACTCCCGACGTCCAGAGCGTCTTCTGCGGCGACTAGGGCGCAGAGATTGCCTCTCCCTCACGCGCTCCGCCTCCTCCTTTGCGAGCATTACTGCTTCGCAGAAAGAGGTGACGGCTTCCCAAGCACTCTCGTTCTGTACCATGACCTGGACCAGGGCACTACGCGAAAGATCGCCGCCGCCGATTGCCGCCACGAGAACGCGGCGGTGCTCTGCCCAAGCCGGGCAGACCTCCACCGGATGCTCCACCGTGTCCTCCGGGCGATCCACACAGTGGTGACACACTGGCGTTTCCTCCCGCCTTATCCTGAACCGGAACCTGCCGAGACAACCGTGTGCGGTGAGAACCTGCATCAGGCGGAAGGTGAGGTGCCGTGGCACCTCTCCAGCCACTCCTCAAAGAAGGGACTTATCACCGGAATTGTGGCGTGCCCAACACTGGGTTGCAACAATCGCACTCTCCATGTCGCCATGAGATCCCGCCGGAGCTCTGTCCGCTGTACCGTGATTTCTCGCGGCAGTGGAATTACGCCCCGGCGTTTTGCCTCCTCTCGCCACTCGCATATGTGGGCGAGGACTTTTGCCTCCAGATCCTATGGCGGCAATCCGGCGGACTGGTCACCGCCTCAAGGAATGCGCCCACACCGGTGCCCCGTAAAGGGCCATAGACCGTACGACCCCCGCATAGAGCCTCCGGTTGGAGACATTTGGACCCCCTATATTGGGCAGGAGCCGCCTCAAGGCAGCCCCGACCCGCTCCAGTCTGGGAGCCAAACGTCGGAAATGCTCCACGAAGTTCCACCGGCTGTCGAGGACGAGTCCCAGGTACTTCATCATCGACTCGACGCCTACCGTTATTTTTGAACCCGACGATGGCGCGTCACATGGTCTCGAACTTGTGCAGGGCCACCTGGAGTCCCAATTGCCGGATCCTTTCGAATATGTAGATCCCTGACATTGATCTAATTCTCGTACTTAAAAAACGTTAAAATTCAAGTCGCAATCTCATCTCAGCGACAATCAATGTTAAAAATTTTTCAAAAATATATGTAAATTCAATGTATTTTTAACAGATTGAGACTGAGATTAGAATGCCAATGTTTTTAAAAATACGGGAATTGCCCCTCTGATTTTTGCGACTTTAATGCAGTGCAAAGCTGTCCCAGATTTTTGCATTTACTTGTATTTTGTCCTTCGCATTGCCAAATACTTCTAAGTGTGCGTTAAGTAGATCGGTATCTTTTCGAATGTGAAGAAAGAAAATGTGGATGTAGCCCATGGTTTCTGAAAGCCTATGTATTGAATTCTATCTGTTGTTAATCTCATGTCAAGTGATTTGATCGACTGTTGTTATTTCAGTCAATCACAGCGGCTAAAGCTAAGGTCTCCTAGAAGAGCGGTGGTCGCCTCACAGCGTCCACAAATTAGACAATTTACCGGCGAATAACGTCACTGAAACGTTATTATGACAGTAAGCTGGCGTGTTTTCCTAGAGAGCGTTTTTGACGCCGTAAAGTCAAACCGACACGGTTGGCGACACGGTTGACGACACGGTTGGTGCAGTGGCTGAGTGATCGACTGCTGCGCTGCGTGTCGTGGGTTCGATTCCCGCACGGAACAAATATTTGTATTGCCTACAGGTAGTTGTTCCGGGTCTGGCTGTTTGTGTATGTGAGTTTAAATGTTTGTAAACGCACCCACGATACAGGAGTAATTCCTAGTGTGGGGCAACGTTTATATAAAAAAAAAACCCAGGTGCTGTAATTTTGGGTTAGTACTGATTTCCCCCGTTCTTGTTTCCCCCCGAAATCTATATAAATAAAAATGAATCCCTGAAACATATGTACGCACATAACTTCAGATCGACTGCACCAAATTGGATAATTCTTTTTTTTTGTGTTTGTTATTATCAGTACAAGGTTTGTATTGAACAAAATTAGAAGAAAACTGATAGAATACTTTTTATCCCCATATTCCCACGCGATCGAAACTTATGCGGGTGAATCCACGGGGCGCAGCTAGTTTATAATAAAAATATCGTTTAACAACATTCTCGACTCCCCCGAAATTTAAAAATTAAGTTAACTAAGCGAAGAATGGTTATTACCAAAATATTATTTTTGATGAATATGAATGAGAGATAAAGAAATCAGCTCAATGATAACTATGCACACCAAAATATGATTCTTAAGTTATTTTTACTCAAAGTTGTTGATTTATTTATTGATTTTTGTTTAGAATAAGTTTATTATTAATATTATTATATTGTAATTATAACATTTACACCTGTTGATTTATATAATTTAGAATTATTGTATAACGTGTTTTATATTTTTAAAGGTAAATTTTTTAGTAGATAAACATATCTACTAAAAAATATTATATTTTTGTAATCGTGAAGAAATTAATTGTAAATTTGACGAAAACTGTTATTTGATTTTTTTTTTGTGATAATTTGATCTTGATAAACCTTAGTACTTTTTTCTTTGAATGTACGATCTCGATTACGTCACGTTATTTAATTTTTCGGGGAGAAACTGGAACGGGGGGAATAAGCACTAACCCGTCATTTTCATGAAAGCCGTCACTGCAGCCGTTATGTAGCGGCCACCGCTCTTTAGGAAACGGTAGCTTTAGTATGACATTGACGGTGTGTTTTAGTTTTGTATTTTAAAGCGGTTAATGTCGGATGTCTAAGAGACTCAATCATGACAGTAATTGCTGAACAGAATGCTCATTTGTCCAATGTATGATGTGCTAAAACTATTTATAATTAAATATATTGTACATAATTGTAAATATAGTAGCTAAAGAAAATTGTCGACGTTTTCATCGTATCGGCAATTACTCGAAAAAATATCCTTGTTGTACCAATTTGTTACATCTCTAATGAACATAAGTCTACATAATCTCGACTGTATCATGTAATGTCGAAAATTGTATTTAAATAAGTATTTGAGAAAATAAACTTCTTGTTGCTAATTGGTCCATATTTATTTTGAATTTTAAGTAATACCTGGAAATATGTGAACAACCGAAAAGATTTCAGAAACATATTATAGAGGTATGAGGAACAGGGTGTAAAGTTCACTCATCCTCCATAGAAAAGGGAGGATCCTCCGACCAAACGGGTGTTTTTGTCTGGCGGGCAATTGCCCAACGATTGATGTTGAGAAATTGTATCTATGCTAATTGCGCGGTAAAACTCTGCTTGCGAGATGCAGGATTTGCGTGACGTCAGTATGACGCGTTGTTCGCATGTGGCGTTGTAGATACCGCTACATCACTCCCCTCCGGAGACCGGAGGTCGATAGTGGACTAAGTCTTGTATCTTGCGATGCTTACCAGGCCAGCTGAGGTTCCAGTGAGTCGGAACCGGTTGCCGCATAGTTTACGGTGAGTCGGAACTGTCTGCGGAGTTGTCCCCAGTGAGTCGGGGTGGCGCTGCGTTATATTCCAGTGCGTCGGATGTACAGCACCGGGTTGAGGCTGGCTGCTGCGTCGACCAAGAGAGGGTGCTCTGCTTGTTGACCGGCCGAAAATGCAGTGTGCTGTGCCGAGGTTGCTGATAAGGCTAAGGGTGATGACCAGGTATGCGCGGATGCTGCATGCTGGTGGTCAGGATACCCGTTGAAGCCGTGGGTGCTGGCTGGCACCCAGCCAGCCACTCGCCGCTAAAGCTTGCGGGAGTGATGATGATGACGTCACGCTGAAGTGTTTGCACGAAGGCTGCGCTGACGTTCATGTCCACGGTCACTAGTATAGATGTATGAGGAACAGGGTGTAAAGTTCACTCATACCCTATAGAAAAGGGAGGATCCTCCGACCCGACGGGTGTTGTGTCTGGCGGGCAACTGCCCGCCAGACACAACACCCGCTACAATATTAATGTCTTCTATTTTTTTAGTTTTCTACGCTCAGACAAAAGCCCTACTCAAACAATTGATACGAATTGAATCACCCATTTAGGTGATCTGGCCGCCACAAAAAACAAAATTGTGGGGTTACTTGAAGTCCCGGGCTTACAAGCCTCATACTCTTGAAGCCCTTAGGGAATATCCAACGGGAATGCGAGAACCTATCGCAGGAAGGTCTGACACAAATGATGGAAAATGCCATAAAACGAGCCCGTATGGTCATCAAGTTTGATGGCAGCCACTTGACCGATATCATTTTCTCGACTTGACTTGTAAATAATTCTATTTAATTAAATAAACATAATCCGAAAGTAGAACAAACATTTTTCATTGCTAAAACAAAATACAGTAGAAAGCAGTATTAAAAAATAAATAAATACATACATCCGAATTAAGAACCTCCTCCTTTTTTAGAAGTCGGTTAAAAACAACATTGGGTGATTACTGTAGCCCCACCTTGTATAAATATGATTGCGTATTTCAGTATTTTTAATGGAAATCTACCGAAACAAACGTTTTTCCATAAACTACCGTGTCGTTTTGGCTTGGAATTTCTCCGTTTTCTCCCAAGGGTATCGTGTAAGGTGACCGAGGGTCAGGTATGGTATTAGGAGTGTACAGAGATAAATCTGGGGTCCCTATGGAATTTGAAGGTCAGACCTGATGGGGCACCACTGCCCAATCAGGCCTAATTTGGGAGTAACAAATTGTTTGTGCGCTAACCCGTTACGCTCCTTTAGGACATGTTCTATTTTTGGGATTGGGCAGAGTAGTGGTGTAAGTAACGAGTTGTAGGTCGTAGGTTCTAACCCAGACAGGCGTTTTCTAACTAATATAACTAGCCTATATTGTCCCACTGCAGGGAAAAGGCCTCCCTCTTCCTTTTCCTCACAATTCTGTCTGTTGCGAGTCCGGCCAGTCCCTACGGTAGGAGTCAAGCTCGTCCCGCCCTCTTCGTCTTGGCCTGCCGCGATGGCGTCGTGCGTTTAGTGGGACCCAATCGGTGGTTCTCTTAGCCCAATTATCAATTGTTATTGTGACAGGCGCTTTACTTTGTGTAAACTACTTCAGCACCACTGCTCTCAAACGGTGAAGAAAAAAACATCGTGAGGTAACCGGCCTTTCCTAGAACCAAAAATTCGAAGACATGTGACATCTAACCACCCGCACTGGGTTCGCGTGGTGGATTACGGCCTACTCCTCTCACGAGAGGAGCCTGTAGTGGGAACATTATGGCTGATTATGAATATTTTTGGGATTATATTATCTTGAAATATGCAATTAGATACATAGAAGACTTCTTCCTTAGTTTTAGGAACCCTTAATCAAACCTGATCAGGCATCTACGTTAAAACTCTGCTAACTGATAAAAATATAGAAACAAGTAAATAAAAAAATCCCGATGCACTTAGGCCCTGCTGCCAAACTTCAACATCATCATTTCAGCCGAAAGACGCGTCCACTTCACGGTCTTCACTGAGGCGGCGAGCTTCCTTGCCAGATTGCCGTCATGGGATCTGGAGGCAAAAGTCCTCGCCCGCATATGGGAGTGGCAAGAGGAGGCAAAACGACGGGGCGTAACTCCGCTGCCGCGAGAAATCACGGTACAGCGGACAGAGCTCCGGCGGGGTCTCATGGCGACATGGAGAGTGCGATTGTCACAACCCAGTGCTGGGTACGCCACAATTGCGGTGGTAAGTCCTCTCTTTGAGGAGTGGCTGGAGAGGTGCCACGGCGCCTTCACCTTTCGCCTGACGCAGGTCCTCACCGGACACGGTTGTTTCGGGAAGTTCCTGTTCAGGATAAGGCGGGAGGAAACGCCAGGGTGTCACCACTGTCTGGATCGCCCGGAGGACACGGTGGAGCATACGATGGAGGTATGCCCGGCTTGGGCGGAGCGCCGCCGCGTCCTCGTGGCGGCGATCGGCGGCGGCGATCCCTGGTCCAGGCCATGGTATGGAGCGAGAGTGCATGGGAAGCCGTCACCTCCTTCTGCGAAGCAGTAATGCTCGCAAAGGAGGAGCGCGTGAAAGAGAGGCAATCTCTGCGCCCTCATGCCCCTAGTTGCCGCAGGAGACGCCCTGGATGTCGGGAGTCTACAGCCGACTCCTGGCCACCGTAGGCACGGGCTTGCGGGTGGCGAGCAATGGGCAGCTCGCCGCCCGGTAAGGACCAGGCCCGGGTCGACGGCGCGTTGTGTTCCACGCGCGCCTCAAAGAAATATCAGCACGAACTGACGGAGTCTGGTAGGGCCGATGCCTGCCAGGACCGCGGGTTGGTCGTCGGTCCACCTTATGGGAGGCCTTCCAACGCTACGTCTTCCGGTACGCGGTCATCACTCCAGAACCTTTCGGCCCCATCGGCCATTTGTTCTGCGAGCAATGTGCCCTGCCCACTGCCACTTACTCGTAAGTTGTAACCAAACTACCTAATGTGAAAATAACAGTTTTTTTATGAAGGATACGACACCAGGTTAAGATCCAACAATCCGTTCTATTACTAAAATAACTGATGTCACTCGGAAAGCTGCCACGTTTAAGTGGAATTGGGCTGGATACATCTGCCGCATGTCGGGCGATCAATAGGCCAAACTTACGACTCAGTGGGTCCCGCTTAATGGCAAACGATAACGTGGCAGGCCCTGATGGAGATGGCGGGATGAGCTGGACTTCTTTGATAAAGATTGGTCCTCAGCAGCTCTGGACAGAGGACGAGAGAAAAGATAGTAGAGAGGCCTTTGCCCAGGAGGGGGACATTAACGGCAAAAAAAAACTGAGGATATACCGTTCTTATAACAAAAAAAAATTATTCATTGTAGAAAAATAATTAGTACAGAAACATACTATTGTTTTCCGACATCCACACGAACGAAATCGCGGGCACAGCTAATTACCAATAAAGCAAGGTATGAGACAAATAACTAAAATAAATAGACAACATTTTAACCATTACAGAGTTTTCAAGTCTAAGCTCTGACATCCGGTTACTAAATTGAAAACTTGTCTCCACTTTAGCATTATTTTAAGGTCTTTGCAAAAAAGTTGAATGAAAAAGAAATGTTGAATTTTACGGGCTTACACCTTAAGTACAGTTAAGTAAAGTGTGACAAGTTCTCAACTTCAAATTCTCAATAAACCCAGGTGTAAGCCATTCTTGTTACTCCCTAGGGCCTAGCCTAGAGAAACGACTTACCTTATATTACAATATAAAGTGGTACATAATGGTTTTCGCGGTAGTTTTTTGCATACGTGCAACTTGGGTATATCAATCACTTTATATTGTACCCCTGAGAAATAGAAACAATAGAAATCTGCCTAGCCTTTTCCCAACTATGTGTGAGCGATAATTCCTAAAAAAGTGATATGCACATTCCTCTTAGCACTCTGTTGTCAGTCTTATGCATGTGCAACCAATAATCTTGTACCTACCGGAATAAAATGTATTCTATTTTTAATATAGATTACAGGGTTTTACACAGGTTCGAAAGACGCCTGGCCCCATACCGTGGCCCCTGGCACAGGCAACTGAAGGAACACGGGTGGGTTTTGGTCAGTAAAAGTCTGACACACCCTTCCGCTCAGCCCAGAGCGGGAGAGGTCATTTGATGATTTCCACCCAAAAAAAAAAGGGTTTTACGGTATTACGCAGGTCTGCTTACCTGTGCGCCGAACTTTCATTATAATTGGTTACTGTTATGCTAAGCGCACTTTACAGCCGAAAAAGTTCGGCGCGGCTCGCCTGTAGTGTGCGATAATACAAAATATAGAAAAGTGATGTCGAAGGACTTTTGCGATGCCGTGCCGCCCACCTAATTGACGACACGGTTGGCGCAGTGGCTGAGCGATCGACTGCTGCGCTGCGTGTCTCGGGTTCGAATCCTGCACGGAACAAATATTTGTATTGCCTACAGGTAGTTGTTCCGGGTCTGGCTGTTTGTGTATGAGAGCTTAAATGTTTGTAAAAGCACCCACGATACAGGAGTAATTCCTAGTGTAGGGCAAGGTTAAAAAAAAAAAAAAATATAGTATCAATCTTTAGTGAGCGATTGAGTAGTCATCATTTGTCTTGACTTTTCCCAAACTATGTTGGCATCGGCTTCTAGTCAAACCGGATGAAGCTGAATACCAGTATTTAACATGGAGTGACTGCCTGAGCTCCACAACGTTTTGTGGCAAGTACGCGTATAATAGACTAAGCAGGTGACTGTATTACTTTACGGTAAATGCTCATATATGGATAACTAGCAGCGCCCCGCGATTTCACTGGCATAAGTTTCGATCCCGTGGGAATATAGGGATAAAAAGTGAAATCCTAAAAGGTTAATCCTGGTTATAAACTACCTGTGTGACAAATTTCATCCAAATCCGCATAGTAGTTTTTGCGTGAAAGAGCCACCAACATCCATCTATCTATCCGTCCATCCATCAATACAAATATTCACGTTTATAATATTAGTAAGAAGATACAGGTATATACTCTTTATTGCACTGCAAATAAATTGAGGATAAAATATAAAGATTCTACAAAGATGATGAGAGAGAGAGAAAGAAAATATATTTATTTAGCACAGACTAAAAGACATACAGTACACCAGATACATACATCAGAAGGCCAATAATTCTCGTAATTTAAAACGTTCAAAATCTAGTCGCAGTCTCATCTCGGCGACAAACAAATGTCAAAAATGAAGGGAATTTAGAGATATTTTTGACAGATTGAGACTGAGACCAGACTGTGAACGTTCTTAAAATAAGGGGATTTCCCCTTCTGATAAAAAACAAAAAATAAAGATCAGATAAAAAGTTTAAAGTCCGATGTAAGAAATAAAGAAGAGAGAAGAAGAGCAAAAAGTTTCTCGCCTTGAAGAGTCAGTAGAAACAACCAGCCATCCGAGTAGGTGAGCATTTAAAGCCTCTTGTGATTAATCAAAGCATAGGTTCGTTTCAGGAAAGCGTTCAATAGATCTGTCTTACCAAATATGTCTCAAGAAAACAACACGTAATTCAATTGCTTTTATATTCATTTCGAGAAATAAAGTTCACTTGCTTGTATTCCTGCTACAGGCAATTTGTAACTAGTAAACTATTCTATATTTCCCCACAGACTATTATAATAGGATACTGTTGAAGGTTGTTTATTTTGATGTAACTCGGCATCTTCTTTTTCGTGTCACTGGCACGGCTGCATTTCAAATCTCGTTGGCCCAAAACATCGCCACTTCCACGGCGTCGTCGATGGCAGTGTAGAGGTCACCTTGACTGCATGTTTTGGGACATAGAGGGTAGGATAGAAAGTGGAGCATAGTTTGTGATATACGTAAATACCCAGATGTAATTCCAACCTGGTAAAGTCGAGCTACCTCGACGGGGCGAACCCTACTGCCATTACGTCGAGGTAGTATCGTTCTGTGGTTCTGTCTTCTGAAAACATTCAATAGATGTTGTCGATTTTTTTAGATACTCAATGATTGCTCGACCTCTATGTGATGACATACAACAGTTATACCGGTAATAGCCTCATGAAATAAAAAACTAGTTTTTCTTGACATAGGTTAGGGCAAAGTCAGTTAATGGTCATACATCGATCTGTAGATAAATATCCCGAGCGGTGTAGCACGAGGGGATATGAAAATTTCATATTCATATCCCCTCGCATATTTGCGTCATGTCTGCCGCAAATAAACGTATTTTCTTTTTTATATTTAGTTACATAGGACATCTAGTTTCTGAGATAAAAAGACTCAAAAAAAAAATCGCAGTGAAGATGAAAATTTCACTATTTTTAAGGATGCAACTGCCGCAACCGCAATTACCTTGCATGTTGCTATCCAATGGGTCATCCCACGTACCCCTCATCTTATAGCCAGGATTCTTAAGCCCAAAAGAAGACTGACTTTACGGCGGCAGGCACACACAAATAACAGGAGACATTTATTAAAAAATATACATAATATATATTAGAACCTACATTTAGTTAAGCCCACGTCCGGACGAACGTAATAATATTGCGCACTGGATTTTCAACTCTGGTGTTTAGCCAAGAATCTGACAGAGCACATCCCAGGATTATGAATGCTCAGCTTAACACGGAGAGCTTAAAATCCTTTGCGCGATAAAATCCCGCCGCGATATTTTGCGTCCATGGGTACATGGGCTTACTTTTGAATTTATAATATTAGTATGGATATTGCTGATCAGTTATCAATTGATTAATTTATTGAAGTTTATAAATAAGAAAGTTTCATTATTATTCGGTTATTTTTTAGACTTCGATACACCTCAAGGAAGGTTGTCGACACAAAAGGTCTACCTACTATAAATAACTAACGTATTGTTGCGCGCCACAATTAATGCCGGATGCATGGTGACATTAGTTACCACTAGCGCCATCTAGTTTCTAGTAGTAGAACTAATAGAGTCACTAGCGTCATCTATTATCGATTGGCTGAACTTACTAGAACTATCGACATCTGGTCAGTCGGGGCCGGTATGTACTCGAACATTCTAGATGTTTCTACAATAGAAGGTTCTGGAATTATCTGCGGCACTATATAAGGCCGGGACTAGCCGCGACCGATCAGACTTGGTTCTGCGATAGAAGCGAATACATCGAAAGCGATCTTCAAGTGCGACTTAAGAGCGATTGTGTTTTATAATTAGTGTGTTTGAGTTGTTATTAGTGTTGTTTAATTAAAGTGTAACTTTTGGTAATTTTTATCGGCAGTTTTTATTGTCACGAACCCGAAGCTCGTAACAATTGGTGTCAGAAGCAAGGATTAAAATCATGCCGATTTTACCTAAAGACGACACGGAGGGTATCCGTACCCGGGGTCAACGTCAACAGGAGACGGACCAGAGACGTTTTGGTGGAGCTATGCCGCAGAGGTCGGAGGGCCAGCTACCAACCACGGAGGCCGAAATGTCCGCAGCAGCTCCAGCATCAGCAGCACCAGACTTTGCTGCCCTGATGATGATGCTGCAGGAGCAGTCCCGCCGACAGGAGGAACAGGCCCGCCGACAGGAGGAACAGGCTCGTCGGTTGGAAGAACAGCTCCAGCGGGACAAGGAGGAACAGGCTCGTCGACAGGAGGAACAGGCTCGCCGACAGGAGGAACAGGCTCGTCGGTTGGATGAACAGCTCCAACGTGATAAGGAGGAGCAAACGCGCCGCCAGGAAGAGCAGATGCTCCTTATGAAGGACCTTCACGCTACCTTCGGGAAAGACATGAAGGAGGTGAAGGATAAGGTTGATCAACATGACAACCGCCTGTCGGAAGCTGAAATCCGGATCGACCAAGTGTATAATCGGGTTGACAACGTGGTGGCTGACGTAAAGAAAACCGTGATGGCTGATGTAAAGAAAACGCTGGATTACCTTAAACTTGGGGATGGAATCGCAGCTCCCGTAGCTACAACACCTTCGCTACGTGGATTCAAAGTGCCACCGTTCGACGGAACTTCTTCCTGGTCGGCCTACAAAATCCAGTTTGAGGCTGTCATGAAGGCGAACGCTTGGAGTAAAAGTCAGGCCATGACTGCCCTCACCCTAGGCCTGCGCGACCAGGCCTTAACTGTTCTGGAAGCTCTCGGTAAGGAAGTGACTTACGAGCAGCTCCTTGAGGCATTGGAGGCTCGGTATGGCGACGCTCACCTGGAACACGTGTTTCGTGCGCAGCTCAAAGATCGCGTGCAACGCAGTAATGAAAACCTGCAGCAGTGGGCCCTTGAAGTGGAGAAGCTGGTGCGTAAAGCTTACCAGTCCGTACCTGCGCTTATTGATGGGAACCTGGTGCAGGCATTCATCGACGGCATCCGCGACCTTGAAGTTAGAGCTGCTGTGAGGCTCGGGCACCACGGGACGCTTAAGGGCGCCCTGGCCCATGCACTGGAGGTGGAAGCCGTGCGACAGGATCATCGCTCCCATCGCGTCAGGGAGGTTGCAGCGGCTACAGTTCGCGACCGCAATAAAGGGTACAGCCCTAGGTGCTACGGCTGTGGGGAAAGGGGCCACCTTAGATCCAGTTGCCCCAAGCGAACTGCAGAAAGAGAAGACGGCCGATCTCCAGAGGGCAGTTCAGCTAACAGCACCGCCCAGCACCAGCAGCAGGGAAACGAGTAATAGCCAGGACTGCGGGGCGGGTGCTGGCTGATGTTCAAAGAGCCCCAAGGGTTTCGATCACACAAACCCAAGACGGGAACAGCCTAATCATCAAGGGCGAGGTCAACGGAACGCCGTGTAAGCTGACCATAGACACTGGAGCCACTCGCACGGTTGTCAGTTCCCAACTCATAAGACGGTCCCTTGGGGACTCCGCATACAGCCGGGAACACATTAATTTGGTAACAGCCACCGGTCAGCGCATACCCGTCCATGGAGAGAAGAAGATGGGGTTGAAGCTAGGCAACAGAATCTACCTGCATAATGTCATCGTGGCTGATATAATGGACGATTGCATCCTGGGCCTTGACTTTATGAGGAAGAATTGTTGCGAAATTGACGTCAAGCAAAGTGTTTTGAAATGTGGACAAGAGGAACTTTTCGTGGAAGGGGCTTTACCAGGGAACGTGTACAGCCTTAAGAAGATTGTTCTTCCGCCGAGATCGGAAACGATTGTGCCGGTTAGCCTTCCTCGGAATCCTGGGCAAATTCATCGTTGTGTACTCGTGGAAAGGGTAGACAATGACCTTCCATGGAAAGTGGCACGAACTTTGGTCAGAACCACCGACATCTCAGGGGTACGTGTGCTGAACCTTTGTGATCAGGAACAGGTTATAGAAAAAGGCACACTAGTTGGTACTTGCGAGGAAGTGGATTGGTTGCGTCGATGCCAATATCTATCGACTGGGACCCTCAGCAAGGATGCACAAACGAGAGTGACCACACTTTTAGAAGACTGCCGCAGCGCTCTGTCCCAAAACGAAACGGTCAAGGCGAAGAAAATGTTACTAAAGTATGCCGATGTTTTCTCGTCAAACGATGCTGACATCGGGAGGACTGGCTTAGTTCAACACAAAATAAACACAGGAGAAGAATTGCCTATCCGTCAGCGGCCAAGGAGATTGCCGGTAGCACGCGAAAAGGAAGTGGAAACCATGATTGAGGGAATGAAGGATGGTGTTATTGAACCTTCATCTAGTCCATGGTGTTCACCTGTAGTGCTGGTAAGAAAGAAGGACGGCAGCATGAGGTTTTGTGTTGACTATCGTCGTCTGAACGACGTTACGAAGAAGGACAGCTATCCTTTGCCAAGAATTGATGACACGCTGGACATGCTTACTGGAGTAAAGTGGTTTAGCACACTGGACCTGAAAAGTGGCTACTGGCAAGTTGAAATTGATCCTAAGGACAAGGAGAAAACTGCATTCTCGACAGGAAAGGGTCTGTGGCAATTTAAAGTTATGCCGTTTGGATTATGCAATGCTCCGGCAACGTTTGAAAAGTTGATGGAACTTGTACTTACCGGGCTTATTGGCGATGCTTGCCTGGTCTACTTGGATGACATCATCATCGTAGGCCGTACGTTTGAAGAACATCTTCAAAACCTGGAACGCGTGCTCATGAAGATCCAGAGTGCCAACCTCAAGTTAAGTCCGAAGAAGTGTTCACTATTCAAACGACAAGTTAGCTTTTTGGGATATGTAGTGTCTGAAGAAGGTATCCGCACGGATCCAGAGAAAATCGCCGCTGTCAAGGATTGGCCAATTCCAAAAGACAAGACGCAGGTCAGAGCATTTCTGGGTTTGTGCTCCTATTATCGGCGATTTGTCAAGAACTTTGCAGATATAGCCAAACCCCTGCATAGGCTAACCGAGGAGAAGCGACATTTCTGCTGGGATGGAAGTTGTGACATCGCATTCCAGGAGCTAAAGGACCGTCTGTGCAAAACACCTATTTTGGGGTACCCTGATGCGGGCAAGGAATTTATAGTTGATACAGACGCAAGCGACATAGGACTTGGCGGTGTTTTGTCCCAGCGAAATGGCGATCATGAATTTGTGATAGCGTACTTCAGCAAGTCATTGTCGAAACCTGAAAGGAACTATTGTGTTACGAGACGGGAACTGCTTGCTGTGGTAAAGTCATTGCAGCACTTTAGCAAATATCTTCTGGGGCGGAAATTCCACATACGAACTGACCATGCTGCACTGAAATGGCTATTGCAGTTCAAAAATCCAGAAGGTCAAGTTGCGAGATGGATTGAACTACTGCAGGAATACGACTTCGTGGTCGAACATCGCAGCGGAAAATCTCATGGCAACGCAGATGCGTTGTCAAGAAGACCTTGTCCTGAAGACTGCAAGCATTGTACTAGGCAAGAAAGTAAAGAAGTCGTACCTGTGAAGATGCTCAAGACAGACCTCAGCAACGAGTGGAAGGAAAGCCTACAACGTGCACAGCAGGAAGATTCGGACATCAAGCCAATTCTGGAGTGGATGAAGGCCAGAGCTCCTAAGCCCAAATGGAGCGACGTCTCAGCAATGAGTTCGATCACAAAAAGCTATTGGGCCCAATGGGACAGCTTGGTGATTCAGGATGGAGTCCTGTGCCGTAAATGGGAAAATGCTCGGGGAGACAGCTGTCATTTGCAAATGGTTGTCCCTAAAGCTCAAGTACCGGATGTTCTACAGCTGTACCATAATGGTTGTTCAGGAGGTCATCTGGGAGTAAAACAGACTCTACTGAAGATACGAGAACGGTTTTACTGGGTCCACTGTCGGGACGATGTCGAGGACTGGTGTCGCAAATGTACAAGTTGTGCAGCTGTAAAGGGACCTCAGACTCGTAGTAGAGGTGCATTGAAATTGTAAAATGTTGGCGCACCATGGGAGAGGATAGCCCTTGACGTTGCGGGGCCGTTTCCGGAAAGTGAAAGTGGTAACAAGTATTTCATGGTTGTGATGGATTACTTTACTAAGTGGCCGGATGTCTTCGCCATCCCAAATCAAGAAGCTTCGACAGTTGCAGATAAATTAGTTTATGAAGTCTTCTGTCGGTTTGGAGTACCTTTAGAGATTCACAGTGATCAAGGAAGGAATTTTGAGTCCCAAATATTCCAGGAAACTTGTCGAGTTATGGGTACTCATAAAACAAGAACAACTTCTTACCACCCACAATCGGATGGAATGGTGGAACGATTCAATCAGACATTGGAGAGGTACCTAGCAAAAGTTGTGGAAAATCGGCAACGAGATTGGGACAAGCACATACAACCGTTTTTGTTGTCATATAGAAGCGCTGTTCACGAAAGTACATCGGTGACACCAGCTTTCGCAAACTTTGGAAGAGAATTACGGCTGTCTGCAGACCTGATCACCGGAATACCACCTGATGCCCCACGCAGTATAACCGATTATGCGAATAACTTGCGGAACAAAATGAATGACATTTATGAGCACGTCAGATAATCGGGCCAGCAAATGCCTGAAAAGATGAAAACCCGTTATGACCGCAAAATGAACAGTAAAGGGTTCGACGAAGGTTCACTAGTATGGTTGCACAATCCAGTCCGCAGCAAGGGGAAATCTCCTAAGCTTCAAGCTAAATGGGATGGACCGTACCGGATTGTGACAAAGATCAATGACGTAACCTACCGGATACAGAAAGGTGCAAGAGGTACTCCTAAGATCGTCCATGTGGATCGATTGGCGCGTTATTATGGAGCCGATAATGCTCGGGACGAGCATGTCTTAGGAGGGGGCAGTGTTGCGCGCCACAATTAATGCCGGATGCATGGTGACATTAGTTACCACTAGCGCCATCTAGTTTCTAGTAGTAGAACTAATAGAGTCACTAGCGTCATCTATTATCGATTGGCTGAACTTACTAGAACTATCGACATCTGGTCAGTCGGGGCCGGTATGTACTCGAACATTCTAGATGTTTCTACAATAGAAGGTTCTGGAATTATCTGCGGCACTATATAAGGCCGGGACTAGCCGCGACCGATCAGACTTGGTTCTGCGATAGAAGCGAATACATCGAAAGCGATCTTCAAGTGCGACTTAAGAGCGATTGTGTTTTATAATTAGTGTGTTTGAGTTGTTATTAGTGTTGTTTAATTAAAGTGTAACTTTTGGTAATTTTTATCGGCAGTTTTTATTGTCACGAACCCGAAGCTCGTAACAGTATTTTGGCCCGTCTAACCTTTACGAACAGCCCAGCTGACTAGTCAAGTAGAAATTGTTGAATAGAAATGGAAATGGCTAAAAGGAAATAATCTTTTCACCTGTGTGACCGTCATAATGGTTTTGGAACGAACTTCCTTATCGCACCACGTTTCTGACACGCTTGGAGAACGAGGGCTATACCGAAAAAATGTATTATTTTGACCTTCACGACCCTTCTTTTATATTTGATTTTTTTAACTCTCATACGTTGTTAATTTATGTAAGTGTGCCTGTTGTTAAATCTATCTACAGGATTCAAGAATTCAAACTTAATACTTATAAGTACTTAATTCAAAAAGTTTTTTTGCTTTTTTTCCGGAGATTAGCACGTTCAAACAAACTCTTCAATTATTAGAATACAGGAATTAACCAGGAAATAGGCTACTTTTTATCCTGGATATTTGTATTAAAAATTATTGAATACAAAATACAAGTAGCCGAAGCTATAGCTAGTTAAAATATATATTACATGGATAAAAATGTGATTCAGGTGACTTACGTTACCTGCACCATTTTTTTTTTAAATCTTTTCTTTATTACGAGTTAAATATATGTTTATATCCCACTGCTAGCATAGCACCACAAGTTCGAAGAGAAGTTGCAACCACCGAAGAGAAGTTTAACCACTATCTGGCGCGCAGCTACCAACGCAACGGCTAAAAAGCAGACACAGCTTCTTAAAATCGACAGCGTCTCTGTCAGGAAACCAGGACGACGCCCGATGCAAACTGTGGCAGGATACTCTTCCCTCTCCAACTTACTATCTACCACCATAGGGGTATCTCCCTGTAGGGTGTAACCATGCGTGGTCCACTTGGAAGTCTCTGAACCGTCTCCGGACACCAGTGGGAAGATTTAAGTCCAACCAGGTGAAGTGGGGCTACCTTGGCGGATGGGTAGTAAACTGTGATTGTGGAGCTATGTCACAAATCATGCTCGACCTCATATGCTGCCCTCTGTGTCCCAAAACATGCAGTCAAAGTGACCTCTGCGCTGGCACCGACAACGCCGTGGAAGTGGCAAAGTTTTGGAAAACTAGATTTAAAATACATACAGTCGTATGTAATACGTACATCCCATATACTCGTAGTTTGCTTACAGCTAAGCAAATTATTTTCTGTCGTTTTGAGCAACACATCATTCTAGTATCTTGCATGCCAAGAGGACACTTTATATTAATCTTTTAATCTACATTCATGAGTTAATTTTCACTTTTCAGCGTTGTGAAAATCTCAACACAGTGTCACAGATCTACGAAATGAAAATTAGATAAAAAACACAATTCTTTTTCAATTATTTTTATTATAAACTATATTACTTTTACAAATCAGCCTATAATGTTCCCACTGCTGGGACACAGGCCTCCTCTCTGTGAGAGGGAGTGGGCCTTATTCGACCACGCGGGCTCAGTGCGGGTTGGTAGATGTCACATGTCTTCGAATTTTATGGTTCTAGGACCTAAGTAATAACATCCGCACGGGTCGATCGATCAGGTTAAGTTACGCTTCCCGCGGTTGGTTCGTAGATGGGTGACCAACTTCACATATCGAAACCACTCCGTGTCTCGGAAAGCACGCTAAGCCATTGGTCCCGGCTGTCATTCGTGGATCTTTGACAGTCGCCAGAAGCCCGAAAGTCTGACAACCAGTTATACCAAGGGATATCGTATTACCTAGTAACTGGGTTGTGGAGGTCAGATAGGCAGTCGCTCCATATTAAATACTGGTATTCAGCTGTATCTGGTTAGACTGGAAGCCGACCCTAGCATAGTTGGGATAAGGCTAAGCAGATGATGTTGGTTGAATATCCGCTTTACAATTTTTATTCAGGCTTATTGCAGATATATAACAAATATACCAAAATATAGCTTTCACGGCTGCTTAGCTTAAATGGAACTACGCTGGCTACACCTGTTCCATGCCGGAGGAGCTATGAGCTAAAATAACCACACAGAGTCCCAAGAAGCAGCGAACGGCAATGCGGCAGGCCCAGGAGGAGATGGCGTGACGAACTCGACTCTTTTCTTCAAGACTTGCCACATACTGAAACAGACAGGGAAGTAATAGCAGCGGACAGTGGTGGCTTAGTGGTAACCGACGCGACTCACGAGTTGTAGGTCGTAGGTTCGAACCCAGACAGGCGCTTTACTTTGTGTAAAATATTTCATCACCACTGCTCTCAAAACGGTGAAGGGAAACATTGTGCGGAAACCGGCATGTCCCAGAACCAAAAAATCAAAGACATGTGACATCTTTCAACCCGCGCAGAGCCTGCGTGGGGAATTACGGCCCATTCCCTCTCACAGAGAGGAAGCTTGTGTCCCAGCATTGGGAACGTTATAGGCTGATTAAAGGAAGAACGCGATTATGCTCGGACACGAGTAACAGGGACAGTTCACGCTAATTTGAAGTCTATTTCAGTTGTGCTAAAATGAACATTTTATCAATGAGAAAATTGCTCGAGCAATTAAGGGGCAAACGGAACTGCCCGACGGCAGTGTAGTCTTACATTATTTTAGTACTTGTTTTATTTATTAAAATAAAATCATTTTATTTAAATAATATTTTCTGAGTAAAAAACAATTCAAATCTAACTGTGGGTGTGAATTAAGGATGACATAAAAAAAGAACTCTTTAATATGATAAGTTTATTTTAAACACAAGTTATTATTCCTTACAGCTTTCAATCGACTAGACAGACTAGAATGTTATGATGAATAATTGAAAAATGATTATTAATTAACGTCTTTAAATAGTTTGTTAGTTGATTTTTAAATAATTGTAATAAAATTATAAAGGACATTATAATAGCACATTTGAAAACCAGAAACATAATGATGTTCAATTCCAATACTTAATTATAGCTAATATATTTTCATTTCTTAAGAAGGGAGTATCAGGGATGCCTGCGAAATTAAAATTTTCTGACGTATTTTGCAATTTGCAGGTCAGTCAGGTTGATGATTCGCGAGTGTAACAAGTGTGTATTTACCAAATTATAATAATTAAAATTAGCAGTACAACCCTCTATGTTCATATAACCCGATTGATATTTCATGAAACAGTCAATATAATTCTGTAAATACATACTTGCTACGGTCCCGAATCGTTTTTATTCAACATACAACCTGACACTGACCTGCAAACCCTGGTGCTTCCCCCTTAAAAACATTTTTTAATAAATTCTTTAATATACACAACTTATTTGATACAAAATTGTTTAATTTATTTACTTCTAACTGATATTAGCATTTTTGAAGTGAAAACTTCTTTAGCGGCGTTGGGCACTTTCTTGTGATGGGTAAAAAATGTTAAACTCGCGTCAGGACACGTGACCTGATCGAAAATTCGTAAGACGGAGCTCGCGTCAGGACACGTGACCTGATCGAAAATTCGTAAGACGGAGGGAGAGTACACCGCATTCCAAAATATCAAAAATGCACAACGTTAATATTCAAGTTTTCACTTCTGCCAGCACTCCCGGAGTGCAACCCGTTTTTTTTATTGCCGAGATTCATGAAAATGGTAAAAAGTTATTTACATTCACTAATAGATCTAAATAAATAACATTATTTAAATAATTTACCTAAATATCTTTATCAAAAATATAAACATATTTAATGACATACTTTTTGTTAATGTTCGTAAAATATTAGCTTTTCATTAAAATATTATAATATTTGCTTATATCTAATATTATGATATTATTAAGTAAACTATCCGATATTTAACCAGATCGAAAACATAAAAATTGCTGTAAACATTTTGGTCATGCAGTGGCCGTAAATTTCAGTGAAAATCTCTTCTTAAAAGTAAATTATATTTATTATACTCAACATGCCGCATCATGTAGACTAATTAATAAAATAAAAAAACAAGTTTTGGCATTTTCATAACTTAGCGTCGATCCAGTAAAATAAAATACAGTGTGTTGTACAAAAGGTGACACTGAACTGCCAAACACATTTATTTTTACATTAATACTTGGCTAATCCAGACACCAAATAATTAGTCTTAGTCCCGACTGAATTCAAGTGCGTATTTTCACCCAAAATTCGTCTGTATTTTCTTGTGGTAGGTACAAAAAGGATTGGCATCTGGCGCACATTCTACAGGATTTGGTAACATTTTTGATTAATGTGCCATCTATCCTTAAAATATATTCAAAAGGATGAACATACATTTGACATCCTGCCTTTCTAGGGCTGGCAGAACGCCAAACGATTCTTTTACCAAGCAAATATTTTCTTATCATATTTCTTTTATTGATGAACGCCGAGAACAACATAGTAATTATTTTATTTTCCACCTTGCAAAAAAAGTTTTCGACATCAATCATCTCGGCGGATAAAAGTGTCACCATCTGTTCAAACAAAATGTACAATTTTACTAGCTTCTTTTGCTACAAAAGCCTTAAACAATGGGTTTTTTGACATCGCAGACAAAAGCGAATTGCAAAAACTACACAAAAGGTCCCTTCTTTACATATATCTTTCTATATCCTAACCTAATTTTTCAAGCTACAAAGATGGAGTAATTCAATTCCAATTTAATTAAACATAATTTGTAGAATAATTAAGATTTCTCAAACCGTCACTTCGTTCTTAGTAGATACGCACTTAAGAAAACGGCTGTTTTTGGGTGTTACTTTCGGGATTCGACAACTAAAGGATGATTTCCACCAAACGGCTCGCATCGCATTGGATCGGAAAGGGTACGAACGGATGCAGCGACAGCCGATCGCAATGTGAGGCTTCAAGGCTAAGTCCGGCTTAGTCATAAGTTTAGTTTATGGCTATAAAAAGCTAGCTAATAGCAGTCTATTAGGCTACCTAAAACTTTGTTTAGCTTCGCTTTATAGTAGAATATTCCTCTTGGAATGCCTGATACCTAAATCTTATAAGAATAACAGCTCCCTGTTGTACCACTGCAAGGCAAATACCTTTTCTCATATAGAGAAGGCACAACGCTAACCCAAGAAGAACCTGTTACCATGAATTTAGTACATGATTCTGAAGCCTCCGGTGTTCAAACGGTTCGTCGG
This sequence comes from Apamea epomidion, assembly GCA_947507525.1. Taxonomy (NCBI): domain Eukaryota; kingdom Metazoa; phylum Arthropoda; class Insecta; order Lepidoptera; family Noctuidae; genus Apamea; species Apamea epomidion. Next base: position 7,365,363 of record OX382233.1, read on the forward strand.
TTATTTACAAAAAAAAAACAGTTATTCCATACGCTTTGATTGCGTAGATATTGCACTTTTTATTAAAATGGAGGTCTTGCGCGTTGTCGTCATGCCACCCTGTATGAAACTCTGCTTGCACGATGCAGGATTTGGCGTGACGTCACCGTCGGCGTTAGTAGCACGCATGTGGCGATGTAAATGCCGCCACAGGTTTTTCGTGTAGTCATAATTAGCGAAACAAACCTATGCATCATTCAGAGCATTGTACAAGTCAAATTATCTACCACGAGGATATGGATATAGGAACCAGGCATTCTACACATTACAAGTTCATCACAAACATTGTTATATAGAACTAAAATCAACTAAAACTATGTGATGACAGAACAAACAGCTGTAATTACAAAACAGACTACAATATTTTTACTAAAATATTATATTTCAACGTAGTTTGTTCGGATAAGTGGACTTACGTCCAATTGAGCAATCTTTTACGTAATATTTACTTTTTGGAACGAAGTGTAAATGAAACCCTAATTATATATTACGTCGCAGGATTTTTCATTCCTTTTTTTTTTCAAGATTTCCAAATAACATCTTGTTGTTATAATACTATATCATTTCATTTTACTTACACCGCCTCTCTGGTCTATTCTGTAAACATTTCATGAAAACTTAGTTGAAGTGAGTTTGAAGTGAGCTATCATTCCATAGCTGAGGCTAGAGATTGATTAGTTTTTACAGAATAGACCGGCTTCATATTGAAGGTTTTTTGAATCTCATTTCTTTGTTTTTATTCAAACTCACGGTGATTGGGCTGTTGGTTTTCCGGCCAAGCAATCACAGCAGTTGCAACTTATCAGCACATTACTTTAAAACTCAATCTTAGACAATTTGCATGTATTGCCAATTAATCAATTATCTACATTAGCTTTATGTAGTTTAAATTGATTATTGATTAGCCGTTTGTAATGAAAACCTTAAAGTCTTAAATAAAATTCGATTGCAATGGAAATTGAACTTTGTTTTGTACGACATAGAGTTTACGTTTCGAAAACTTAATAAGTATCTGTGATTCTGAATACAGTTATTTTTTGTGTTGATTAGACTCTCAGAAACCGGATGTACCTAAGTTTTAAGATGCTGCTGTAAAATCATCCCTTTGCTGTTCCTTTCAGAGCATTCAATTAACTTGGCAAATGATTTTGCAAAGCTCGTTAAACTGCGATATAAAGTTCATCTGGGCACAAAGGCAAGGGTAGAAAAATTGAGAGGTAAGTACATATTTACTGTTTACTAAAAGCTGTTGGAGTAGATAGTATAAGTTTTACATATTTTTTTTTACTAAGATAATATTAAAATTTTAGGATGTTTTGAAGTGCTGCAATAAAAATTTTAGTTACTTGCAATAGCATATCGTTTTTTCTCTTGAAAAGTGTAGTAATATTGAAAGGACCATTCATACTCTGTACTGATTTTTAAGTGGATATTTTTTATGATTTATATTCATTTTGAAAACAAAAAAAAAATTATTTACATTTAAACCTAATAAAGCATTTCAAGCCGACCTCACCTCGTTTTTAAAATATAATTGACGCGTAAAAGTGTTTGTACAAACCTACTTTCAAAATAAAGTTATTTATCATTTAGCCCATTGCTCTGTACTTTTCCCATCCCTTGCTTTGCTTCCTGTAACTCAGTCACTGTCATCACATTCGATTATTAAATAACAATATTATCTTAATAATTATTGAGGCATAGGTGATACGGATCTCCTTGCTTGCATCGCCTTGTTATTGCAGTATGCTCTCACGTCATCTATCGTCTGCATTAGGAATACAGGCACGTCATCATCACGTTTCTGGAAAAAAGAAAAAAATAATTACTATATTGCTCTGTATCTCTATAAAGCCTCGTTTATACGATACAAGCTCTTTGTCTGCCTTCTTGGTTTAGTGGCCGCAAATTCGGCCGCCGATTCTCAGGTCGTGAATAGAATAGAATATGTAGAATCATATTTTTTTGCTTAAAAGCATGGTATAAAAATATGGTAAAATACAAAATAACAAGAGCATACGTGTTTTCGCTTAACAATTATAAACGTACAAATTTTCACAAGCATATTATTTTTAAATTTATTGTCAAAGAAGTCTTTGACACTATAAATGCTATAACTACACAGCCATTCATGCAACTTATTTTTGAATAATCTCATGTTTAAGATCTTTTTTTTTTTTTTTTTGAGGATTGAAAATCATCAAATGACCCCTCCCGCTCTGGGTGGAGCAGAAGGGAGTGTCAGACTCTTACTGACTAAAACCCACCCATGTTCCTTCCTTAGCCCTTTATGTACCAGGGCAGCGGTAACCCTTTCGGACGATCCCGCTACCCCGGCAGGCTTCGGCCCTGTCGGGCCCCGTCAACTATGCTGACATCTCTTTGAGGCGCACGTGGAACACATACGCGCCGTCCGGCACGGGCCTGGTCCTGATCGGACGGAGAGCTACCCATTGCTCTCCGCCCGCAGGCCCGCGCCTACGGTGGCCGGGAGTCGTCACGCGGCTCCCGACGCCCGGAGCGTCTCCCTCGGCGGCTGAGGCGTGAGGATCTCTCCCTCGCCCATCCCGCCACCTCCTTCGCTAGCATGACTGCTTCGCAGAAGGAGGTGACCGCCTCCCACTCCCTCTCGCCTCGGACCATGGCTTGCACCAGGGCCGGGCGCGAGAGGTCGCCGCCGATGTTTAAGGTCTTAAGATTACTTGGCATCTTATTATAAAAAAAAAAAAAAATACGTACACACATATATATACAACTTTTATATTTAGCTAGTCTCGGAAGGATATCCAGTACGAAAAGTGTTATTAGGTTTTTAAACAGGAATTTCTCTAGCAGCCCTGATTCTGGGTTTATGCCTGGTTGACGGCAACAGGCTCGCCTCCTTTTTCATATAGGACATACAGAACGTACATATAGGACTTAGGTAAACATAACTTGCGACATGGGAGCTCAATAAAATAGGTCCCTACCTACACCTCTACCTTATCCTTCGGGAATTATAGGCGTAATGCTATGCTATGTTGTAAAGCCTTAAAATTGAAGCAGCGAATGACTTGTATCGTCGATACATGTTTAGATTGAGAAGGTGATTGTTGAAAGAAAGAAAGAATTTATTTTTTATTTTTTGTTGCTTCAACTTATTGTTATTATTCAAAAAATATATTTTTTTTTAAATCACCTCGGTGTCACCAATGAAGGGGGTACGTATAGGATAAAAATGATAATGTTCGATAATTTGGTATAGTGACCAAGTCCACATTCATAAAAACACATATAACATTTAGAATGAAAGGTGAAAGTTTATATAATGAATATTCATGCGATATAATTAAGTAAGGAAAAATATCTTTTTCATTGACATGAAAAAACCAACTGACGTTTCGTTGACATGTCAAGTCACCATAGAGCACCAACGCTACACTTTTGTAAATTATTTTTAAGACTTTATGTAAATATTTTACCCATTTTAATACTGAATAAAATATTTATATCCTTTATTTCATTAAAATACTTATAATTTACATTTTAAATGTGTATTTATTGCTTTTAACAGGCAGTTAAATTGTGCTATGTAAATCATATCAATATGTTAATCTACTCACTGAAACACCCCGTTAAGACTGATGTGTTAACTGGGTATGTCAGTGAGTGGATTAAATTAAACTTGACAGCCATGTCCCTTGGCTGATCAGAATAATTAATTGTCATGAAATAGGGATCTTTGCTACAGTCCATTCATATTATATTGCGCTGCGAGATTTAAAAATAAATGTCGCAGCGCTGGTATTCTAATAGGGCCCGCTGTGATGTCACGGCAATCACAGATATTGTATTTTTGAAGTGAAAACTTCTTTAACGACGTTGTGCACTTTTTTTTGTGATGGGTAAAATGTTAAGCTCGCGTCAGGACACGTGACCTGATCGAAAATTCGTAAGATGGAGGGAGAGTGTTTTGTGATAGGTAAAAAATGTTAAACTCGCGTCATGACACGTGACCTGATCGAAAATTCGTAAGACAGAGCTCGCGTCAGGACACGTGACCTGATCGAAAATTCGTAAGATGGAGGGAGAGTAGACCGCATTCCAAAATTACAAAAATGCACAACGTTAATATTCAAGTTTTCACTTCTGCCGGCACTCACGGAGTGCAACCCGTTTTTTTTTAAATTTAAGTTAGCCTGTAGCCATGTATTTAAAGTCAAGGATTCTCTTACCAACCTGTTATACTAAGGATAATGTTTGAAATGTAACAAAATAAAATAGTACCTGGAACAAAACTTCGCCTTCGAAGTAAGTCAGCTGATGTTTCCTCGTCCTTATAAGTAGTCCAACGAGTTTGTCGTTGATAACTGTGTATATCTGTGAAAGAAGAGATACGAAGTTAATTAGAAAGTTTGTAAAAGAAGTTTTTCTGTGCAAGAAGGACGCTTGGCTTTTTTAATGGACTTTCTTATACTTTTGACCATACGACTGTATTTTATTTTTCAGGGGCTGACCTCTGGAACAGTGGACTGAAGAAATAAATAAAATGCAGGAGAAGAATAAAAAATTAAAAAAAAATTACATTCCCCCACACCAGGAATTACTCCTGTATACATTTAAACTCACATACACAAACAGCCAGACCCGGAACAACTACCTGTAGGCAATACAAATATTTGTTCCGTGCGGGAATCGAACCCATGACACGCAGTGCACCAGTCGATTGCTCAGTCACTGCGCCAACCGTGTCGTCGAAACGATTGGATGGTAAAAGGACAAAGACGGAAAGACGTGGAGTAAGATGGAGCAGGCCTATACTCGTAGAGAGGTCTCAATTAAATACAATAATTAAACATACATGTAATGAAAATAGAGTTTACTGTTAAATAGGTACTTCAACAATAACTAGGCATGCACTTATAGTTTCCTTTCAGTACGCTCTTCGATTATAAAAAAAATTAGAAAATTAAATTGTATTAAGGACGAATTTCACCAAACTTTTATGCCTAGACTAAGGGCTGATTTTTCAATCATCTAATAACTACTACTACTAATTTTGGAATGTTGACAGTTATGTCATACAAAAACTGTCAAGAGACAATTTTATTCCTCGAATAAAAGTTATCTGGCCATGGAAAATTAGCCCTTAGCCTTATCCTGAGAATAAATTCTAAATTTTTGTCAGATCTTCCATACTAGATCTGTCAGAGGTAAATTTTATTCCACGGGTAAAAGATGAGACTTTGGTAAAATCATCCCTATGGACTTATAAAATCTTCTTCTTTGGCGTTGCTTTTTCCCGTTACGCGCGAATGGCGACAATCAAGGGACGCTATTTATTTCGGTCTTGTGCGTCATCTTCTGTAAGTCCAATCTCATGTCCTTTTGGACCTTCGTCAGCCATGTGGCTTAACACTTATAAATATTATAAATAAATATAAATTTATCTATAATATTATAGATATATGAATTATCATGATGAAATAACATAATTGTTTAGGTAGCTTAAGCTTGTCTACAGAACATTTCGTTCCGAGTTGTATTTGGTTGTGAATATTAAAATATTCTTCTACGAAAAGGAGCTCAAATTATTTTCGCTAGAATTGGCCGTTTGACTTTCTATTTTACATGATTTCATGTGTATAGTGATATTAACAATGAAGTATGGTTGCCTAGGTAAAACATACCTATATTATCAACATAATTCCCTCGCAATTCTTCCAATAATTCTAGCTACAAGTATTCAGCGAACTTTTTTTTCGATATGACCCACTTATTCTAACAATTCAATTTCCTATTCTAGATACTCATACGTTACTATGTTAAAAGGTACCCTTGTAAAAGGAGATGGATAACGGCCCTAAACAAGCATGGCCCAGAAATGAACACAAATAAAATAAAATGTATTATGAAGCTATAATTATGTGTTTCCTAGCCCTGTATTTTATTTTCATCGTAAAACTTTGTGAACGGGCCAACGACTCTTCCCAAATCAGACGGCTTCAAAAATAAATTAAAAGCTGTCGATCGCGTAGAAATCCACTATCCAACAGATTGGATATCCCTCAAATCTAACGACTTTACGACGACTTACGACGATTTTAACGATTAATTTGCTAAGCCCCAGTTTATAGAACGAGGATCTCCGTTGGAAACCGGATCTCCGTTGACGGCCCGGTTGGCGCACTGGTTAAGCGATTGACTGCTGCGCTGCGTGTCGCGGGTTCGATTCCCGCACGGGACAAATATTTGTATGGCCTACAAGTAGTTGTTCCGGGTCTGGCTGTTTGTGTATGTGAGTTTAAATGTTTGTAAACGCACCCACGATACAGGAGAAATTCCTAGTGCGGGGCAACGTTTTAAAAAAAAAAACATTCAAGAAAAATCACTGTCCATTCTAAGGTTGCCTGGAAGAGATCGCAGTAATGCGTTTCATGTTTTTTTTTGTGCTATGTATTTTTGTGGTGTACAATAAAGTATATATATATAAATATAAATAAATAAATAACATTTTATTTTCAAAACTGGCAACATATAGCGCATCTGCTTGAATACTTGAATCAAAGTAATAATGTTTTAAATTGAAATATTTCCTGCAAAGTTTTGCCAAGTAACGAACGCTGGTGGCTTTCAAATATTAACAGTTATTTTTTTAATATAATAAAGTCTTTGTCTGTGTTGAGCCAAACTTTATCCATGTCTTTACCTACCAGAAATAAACTGATCTTTTCCAGCAAATTCTTCCAGTTTTATCACAAAGAAACTGCCAGTACATAACAATAAACATATAACAAACAACGCGTCACAATACCACGGAAAAAGGAACGACTTAATAGCCTATTTTCACTACGGCAGTCGACACCTATCAAAGCGTGCTGTTGGATTGTAAACTTTCATCGTTGAGCAGAGCGTCGAAAGTTCAAAGGCGCACTTTTTTCTAAAACGGACAAATCTGTCACGCTCCCCTAAACACATTTATTACCAAGTCGTCTTCCTCCTCACAGTTCCGAAGGCTTAAAGACGCGTAAAAAGGTTGCCATACCAAAATAGACATTGGGTGTCTAGTCCATATGTTTACTTACTACTAGAGAACCAATTCGGTTTATCTATAACTATATAGGTATGTTTTAACCACTGAAGTGGATAGGATAAGATTACTACTCGTGTAGATAGAGGGAGATAGAATCATCTTTCTCCTGCCTTTTCACAATTCATTTGGGGTCGGCGCAACATTTGTCTTTTTCTTCCATACTTCTCTATTAGTCGTCATCTCGGTAGTCACCCCCTTTCTAACCATATCATCATTTACACATTTCATCCATCGTTTCTTTGGTCTTTCCCTACTCTGATAACCATTGACATTCATACTCAAAACTTTCCTCATGACTCATTGTTCCGTAACACATACCATGACAACCGATTTCCACACAACTTTTCAGTTACCGGTGCCACTTTCAGACTTCCTCTTATGTACTCATTTCTTATTCTATTCATTCGTGTAACACCACACATCCCTCTAAGCATTCTCAGCTGCATGCAATTGCCTTTCATTCATCCCTTTTGTTGCCCAACATTCTGATCCAAACAAGATAGCAGGTCTATTAAAAAGGGAGGTAGAATGTAGTTCATTATTTTATTTTGGAAAATGGAACACCTGATGCAGAACCGCAACAGACCAGCTAAAGTATAAGAGATATAAAAATGGTGCCATAGCAAAAAATATTCCACGTGAAGAGCATTTTCTGCTGTGAGAATAAATTTGAAGATCTGGAACACCTGTTGTGGAACTCTAAAGCCCAGCGACACTATAACATATATAGGAATGACGTCTTAGCAAAAGTTGTTTAATCTGATGGGCATTTCCTGTTGACTTACAAAAATGAAAGATCTGGAACGTCTTGAATCGTCTCGCGCATCACGCTATTTTCCCGTCCCCGGGCTCTTAGAATTCGACATCAGACGTTTCAGATCTTCGATTTTGACGACCCCGTTGTCGCTGGCATAAGCAACAGGATCCGCGTACGAAGTCGCGGGCAGAAGCTAGTTTTGTAATAAAATATCGATATCAAAGTTAGAATTGCGCTAAAATAAAAATGCACATCGTCTGCCAAGCGTTATCTCAATTATGTTGGGGTTGGCTTCCAGTGTGACCAGTTGCAGCTGAATATCAATATATTACATGGAACAACTGCCATACAGCTCACCTCTTTACAATGGAAGCTATTAATATACAGGGTATCATCGACGCGCAAGATGTTACCATGAACTCAATACATGATTCTGGACCCACCAGAGTTGAAAGTTTTCGTCTATTGTTAAAAAAAAAACCTGCTGTTTTTTACAAAAGTGCAATTTCTACACTGTCAGAATATGGGATAGCTGATAAATAATAATAATAACATAAACGTGAAAGTTTGTGAGGATGGATTGATGGATGATATTAGTTACTCTTTCACGCAAAAACTACTGAACGGATTTAAATGAAATTTGCCACACAGATAGTTAATAACCAGGATTAAGACTTAGAATACTTTTTATCCCGATTGAAACTTATGCGAGTGACACCACGGGGCGCTGCTAGTTATATATATTTGATAATAACAAACGTAATGAGCATTTAAAACCAAAACAATACATTATCGACGATGCTAAAATGCCCTATTATATGGGACTTAAACATAACTAGTGAAATGTGGGTGTACTATGGTGTTGGTGTGTGTTTACACTCAACTTGTTATTTTTCTTTTCTGTGTTTTACCTCTGCCTTACCTTCGGGGAATACATGTAATGCTGTGGGTAAAAACACTATGTACGAAATACGGGATTACCCAGTTCCGAGAAATACTAAGGAAGTAACGAACGCCGAGAGAATGAACGAACAAGAGACTGTTTATTTTTGCGCGCGATTAGCTACAAGGGCGATTAGGGAATTGGCTGATGGTATTTCCATTAAACTTTCCATCCATTAGAAGTTGGTGGTACAAAAAATTTGTGTACATAAGCTCATTAAACCCTCGTAACAATTCGGATAAACGTAATAATATAAAACAAAAATGTAATCATACTGTAAAGTGTATTAACCTACATTTTTGACAAGTTTTTTTGACATTGATTATCGCTGAGAGGAGATTGCGACTTGGCCTTGCTGATTTCAGGAAGCTCAATAAAGCCTTCAATAAAAAAATACCTAGAAGAAGTAAGTATGAACAAACTCCAAAGCTGCACTGCTGCAATGCTCTCAAAACGGTGAAGGAAAACATCATGAGGAAACCGGCATGTCCTAGAAGCAAAAATTCGAACACATGTGACATCTACCAACCCGCACTGGGCCCGCGTGGTGGATTACGGTCCGCTCCCTCTCACTTAGAGGAGGCCTGTGTCCCAGCAGTGGGAAAATTATGGGTTGATTATGTAAACTCCAAATATTATAAAGCACGTATCGTAGCATTTTTTGTATCACAATTTACAGCTATAGAATGTATTTAAATTATAAGTTAACCCATCTCATTATACCAAAAAGGTCCTCCTTTTTAATTGAAATGAACAAAGATTAAAATCGATAGATGGATTCGCCCTACCGCGTCGAAAGATGGTCGCGTTTGTCTGGCTTTGACACCTCTGACACACAATGTCACAGTCGACATGGAAACACCATAAAATATACGGAATGTATGAGCTCTTCACAGAGTAAAAACTTTTCGCTACATAGGCATGGTATGCGGAAATCTTACGATTTAAATCTTCAGATAATTTCTAAAGGACCGCGTGGAATTTAACAAGAAAATGCCATCAATGAAATTAGGCTTAACGACTTTAATAATTCATATTTTAGCCTTAACAATTGGGTTACTTCAAAACCATTGAATCTACGCAAAATTGGTGATTAATATAATTCATGGCTTGGAGCTTTTTCATTAAAAAATTGACTCATCAAGAGCTTGTGATAATGTTTAATAGGTGCAATAAACCATCTTTTACAAACTAAGACTAAGATCAGCCGGGCCGAAATAAAATATACTAAATCTAAAATTGATTTATCAAAAGTTCAATTTTCAAACAGAAAATAACATTCATGTGAATAAAAAATATGCATAATTTAAATAAATCATGAAAATAATCTGATCGGACAGAAAACAACATAAATGTATTCGAATAATGATAGTTTCTAAGAAAACTTTATTTAAAAGCATGCATAGAGGGTTTGTTTAGATCTTGAGATTTGCAGAATTTTTTAATAAAAATGGTGACGTAAGCTGAAAATGGCAACACACAATTTCCAATTATTTTGACCTCACTATCGGCTTCAGCACCCTCGAAAACCATGAAAACGACTGACATGAAAACGACACCCAAGACACAGTCTTGAGGTCCAAGTTATATCGGACTTCGGTTAACTTTGACCAGTACTTCGTCGAAGCAACTTCGCGAATAGTGTAGTGCAGCTTTTACACTGGGACAGTCAAGCTCAAAGTTACTACTAACGTGCGGCCGACTGCACCGTAACTGGGGTAGTCAGCCCGGTGCCATATTAATTTTAAATAAATAACTAACAATATTTTTGTAGTGTATTGAACACAGTTAAGAATAACCAAATTATATTACGGATTTTTTTATACGAAGATGCAGCCCTGTAGTGTACAAAAAATTACCAGGTAAGATTGTTAAAGCAAAAAATGTGAAAATTTAAAAAAATATATAAGAATGCATGTTCAAAAAGAATATGTACAAGAGAAAATTAAATATTTGCACACAATTTGTGATGGTAGAATGTAGGAAAGTGAGTTTGTTTGTTTGTTACGCTTTCACGCTAAAACGGCTGAACGAATTTAAATGACATTTGGCACACAGATAGACTTTGGCCTGGGCTTACCCAGGCGGAAGTCTATTATTATAAAGTATAGCCTATGTCCTTAGACATAGGCTATACTTTTTATCTTGGATCGTAGACGAAGTCCCGTACAACAGCTTGTTAAATAAAGTTATTCTCGCACCTTTCATAGATACTCACGACACGATTGGCGCAGTGGTTAAGCGATTGACTGCTGCGCTGCGTGTCGCGGGCTCGATTCCCGCACGGAACAAATATTTGTATGACCTACAAGTAGTTATTCCGGGTCTGGCTGTTTGTGTATGTAAGTTTAAATGTTTGTAAACGCACCCACGATACAGGAGAAATTCCTAGTGTGGGGCAACGTTTAAAAAAAAAAAAAAAAACTCGTTGTCTATTCCAACGTTTATTTCTGTAAAGCGCGTTTTGTGTTTCCATATTCGGATGTGTACGGAACCAACTTGTTTATGTTAGTTATTACGTGTCATTGGACACACTGGCGAGCGAAAGGAACGCAAAGGGTTGCCAAGTTTTAAAATGAACGACCACATAGTATCTACGTTTGTCGTAATTATTTTATATGTTCAGTGCATTCCTTGGTTTGTAAACAGATTCGAGCGGCCGTGACTTATCATAGGAGTTGGAAGCGTTTGCGACCGGCATTAAAAGCTGTATGTATGTATGTGTATAGCTAGATCCATTACAGAATTTTATGGGTCTACTGTTTGTGCTTGCAGAGTACTAAAACATCACTTCCGCATTCATAATATCGTTAGGTTTGCTTCGTTCGCATCCGGTTTTGATTTAATTATTTCTCGGCAACTACGTGCTACATGAGCTTTGACGCTTTTATTACATCACTTGGAACAAGGTCAATTCCCGTGGACTAGATAAACCTGTTTGAGAATGTATCAATAAATTCACTATAGTGTGTACAGTCACGAGCATATTCCCCAGTTTCTGTTCAACCCATTTCAACACTGCTCTCTAAAGGATTAAAGTAAGTTGATATGAAATCGCCCGGACTTTATCACACCTACTTAATTATTCAATTCAGGCAACCCAGTTCGTTTGAGTAGATTTTGTGAACCCTTTCAAAGTAAAATACTGGTCGAAAAAGTTTGTGTAACACGACATAATGTGAACACAAGGTTTAAAACGAGTAAAAATCAGAACGACAAATACCCTTTCTATTTTATTTCGTTACAACCAATGATGCTTATAATGTTTTTCTTTGATGTTTTTTCAACCCTGTTTAATGGAATTACGGGTTAGACATCATTTGAATATATCAGTCTTCGCTAAGGGCGATTTACTTGTATTGGGGGAAAAGTCTATGTTTCCCTGGACACTCAGGCACGGACCACAGAACGGGTATTAGAGATATAAAAAATACTAATATGTATTAGTTAACCTACAATTCATTGTTAACCAGCGGGTAATTGCGTTGCACACTATCAGTAGCAATGGATTTCATTTTGACAGTTCTACAACATTCATTGCGTTATTTGCGTTGTTCAGCAGTCACATTTTCGAACATACTCGTATGAAGTAATGGATTAGCAATATCCTTCAAAATGATTCAGATTGATGGTATGTTACGCAATTAGGGTGCTGATATCAATAGTCTATCGTATGATGACGACCGTGTTATTAAAGTAGGCGAACTCTGACATACCCCTCCGTCATTGCATTCTTGGATGATTCAACATGATTTTTCATCACTATCCCATCCTAGATGATTCAGGAAGAATTGCGTGCGATCCGTGCGATTAACATCTACACATACAGAAATCCGGTAGGAATCGTCGGGCAGTAGCCCACCAGATACAACACTCTTCTGGTTGGAGGATCCTCCGTTTTCAACGAGGGATTAGGATTCCACCCTGTTCCTCCCACTTTTGTTTCAATAGTGCAAAAGTGAGGCATGTAAATCATATTAAGTTGTGCTATCAAGCGTAAACGGGTTGTGGTATAAACGTAGCATTCTCATGAATGAAAAGAGTAGTGAGAAATGAATGGAACGCGTTTTAACAAAAAACTTGCGTATACACATTCTGATTCGGATTTATTCTTGTGAATGGTTGGAATCCATTCAATGCAGCTCATATGGAATTTGTAGTTCGAAGACCGAGGTCAACCCTTTATCCTACTAATATTATAAACGGGAAAGTTTGTATGGATGGATATTTGTTACTCTTTCACGCAAAAACTACTGAACGGATTTGGATGAAATTTGGTACACAGATAGTTTATAACCAGGATTAACACATAGAATACTTTTTATCTCGATATTCCTACGGGATCGAAACTTATGCGGGTGAAACCGCGGGGCGCAGCTAGTAATATTGTAAACGCGAAAGTTTGTATGGATGGATGGATGTTTGTTACTCTTTCGCGCAAAAACTGCTTCACGGATTTGGATGAAATTTGTCACACAGATAGTTTATAATCAGTATTAACATATAGGAAACAATTATCCCAATTTACCCACGGAATCGTAACTTATGCGGGTGAGACCGCGGGGCGCAGCTAGGTATACTATAATATTTACTTTATGGTGACCACATTGTTTGTCAGATTAGCAACGTGAAACCATTTATTTCATTCGTTTGAGGAAACTCCGTAACAAGCAGACAGAAGAATAAGCTTTTGAGTGCCCGTTCTCGTGTTGTGTGGAACGGAATTTCGTCATTAAAGCGGTTGCTAAGGAAAAATAATGCATTGCACCTGCCTGCTGCCACGTAGGTATTCTACAAATGTTTGTAATAAAGGCATTGGCTATTCTAGGGACTTTTTGCGAATACCTTAATAATTTGGGCTTGCAAGGATAAATTTGTTATTAACTTGTCGTCTAGAAATCACAGTAAAGCCGTGTCTCCTGCGCGTGTTTTTTCGAAACATTACACAAAAACGACGACACGCCACTGTTGGTTGACTGGTAGAGAATGCCTAAGGCATTGAGTCCGCCTTTGTACCCTTTTTTGCGAAAAGTTTAAATACATAAATCATAAATGTTCTAAAATAATTCGCAGTAACTGCCAGCCCTACCATTAGTAGGTAAACCGATTCCAAATATAACACTGGCCGTGACGGAGCGAGTCGCCACGCGGAATGTGTCTGACGTCACAGGCCACTAGTGGTCGCTCGGTGTCGCGGCCCGTCGATGATACATCATCTCTCCTATGTTTATTTGTACACTTGTGCTGAATAATTCTTAGTAGTCTTGCTACTTGATGAGTGGACAAAGGAGGACTGTTTTGATTTGCGTAGTATCTATTTATTGCACGTGTGATTCTAGGATATTTCCGTTAGTGTTTTGTTTTGCTAAGAATTTTGTCCCTGGAATTGTGGGAATTGTGGGTGGCAAAGTATCTGTTTTCCAGGATTTTGAGTTCAATCAAAAAAGCAAACAAAGATATATGTGTATACTAGCTGCGCCCCGCGGTTTTACCAGCATAAGTTTCGATTGCATGGGAATATCGGGATAAAACATATCCTATATGATAATTCTGATTATAAACAATTTGTGTGCCAAATTTAATTAAAATCCAATAAGTGGTTTTTGCGTGAAAGAGTAACAAACATCCATCCAGCCATACAAACTTTCACGTTTATAATATTAGTAGATTTTTTTTATTTTTTTTTATTTGTAATGTTGCGTTTTGTTTCTTCAGAATAAACCATTTTTCTTTCTTCTTTATATATATTTAGGAATAATATTGGTGACTAAAGCCTAATTTACATAGTGCGATTTAATTGCCTGTGGCATGCATAAGTTGAAGCAATAACAACAGTTTTGAAAGAAAACAAAGAATGAAAAATATTGTGTTTGGGATACACAATCATAGGAAATACAAATAGTAAAAATGAAGCATTTAAAACTAACAAAGTTACACAAAAAAAAGTAAATAAACCAAAAAAAGGCCTGTGTGAGGCCAAAAAGGTTCCTATCTCAGTCAGAATGTAAGTCATTCGTTGCTTCAATTTATTGTATGCCACTGTCAAGCAACTTGCATCGTGTACAGTCACGAGCACCAATATTTCAACACTTGGCAACATTCAATTGCGATTTTTTCGTGAAATAACGAATGCAACGTTGAAATACGACACATTGCATAAACCTATGGGTTCGAAAATGCTATGTTCGTAATAACATAAAATTTCATTAAAAAATAAAGGAGTAAATCGCTTTTTAATAAAGCCGAGTGTATACATACTTTTGTTCGTGACTGTACAATGGGCTTTATAATTTACTAGCTTTAACCCGCGGTTTCTCTCACGGAAACGTAATACCGGGATAAAAATGTCGTAAAGGACTTAATAGTTTACCCATGTGCCAAAGTTCATACAAATCCGTACAATGCTTTTAGCGAGAAAGCGCAACAAATAAATAAACAAAGACTCACTAACCTCTGTGATGCAATGGGGTAGGTCCCTATTACTATTGGCAATCCCTCCTATTCAATTTCTTCCCATCTATACTAATATTACTTAATAAAATAAAAAGAATAATAATTAATAAAATAATATAAATATGTAAAATTTGTTTGTTTGTATGATGTAGGGGTAACTCCGGAACTACCAGTCAGATTAAAAAAAATCTTATTGCATTTGATAGCCCAATTCTTAAGGAAGGTACAAGGTATTTAACATCACGCTATAACCCTTAGGAACCAAGCAAAATGAAAAATAGAAAAAGTCCGAAAGATCACTATTCGAAAACGAAGTAGCAGCACGCGCGAGCGATGCGATGCGACATGATGGGCCGAAAAAAAGGCCAACCAAGTCGCGGGCAGAAGCTAGTTTTAATATATTCTTGTGGTTCTAAACGAAGGAGAAAAGAATACTCTCTCAAACAATCACGTCAACCTGCAATGTAGGTATGCTTGCTCTAATTTGTAACAAATGAGTTCGCTTTGCAACACAGAATATAAAGCATTGCGTTCCAGTTTGTAAGGCCTTGAGGATCAATAGCAGACCTTCACCGTGAAAGAACTCCTTAACCTCGCTCCATATAAACATAGACATCACGCCTAAACAGAGCAGAGGTGTAGTTAGTAGTGGTAAACATATATTTCGCTAATTAAGTTATAAATAGATAAATAAAACATTTATTTCAGGCTACAATGGGCTATAGGCATGTACATTATAAAATGACAGAATGATTTTGTTTTAATGAAAATTTCTTTATTTGTAAATAAATAATGTCTATTGTACAGCTGCAGTTTTATTCTTGGTTAGAAACCTTTTAAAAAATATTTATTTATTTTTCACTTTAAGACACAAACATCTGTGTAGCCTTGGCTCTTGTACTAGGAGTTCCTGTATCAACAGAGCCAGACCTTTCAATTTACAAAAAATATGATAAAGAAGCGCGATAGACAAAATATGAGATACCTACGTTAAGTTATGGCATGCATCTCATTTTTTTGAACGGGCAATTTCACATCGCGAGTAGGGACAACTGTCAAATCGTTTTGTCATTCATTCGTGGTTCGGACTTCGAACTAATCTCAGAGTAGGTACGTAACGCCCGTAACTTCAGCCGAAACTACGGCTTTACGGATTTCGTGCTTAGAGTGTAGACCCCTGATGTCAAAACCACAACGTGACCTGCACCATCTATTTTAATTTTATCTATAGAAGAAAACCGCATCCCTATCTAAATATCTATTTATATGCTATTCATGCGTAATATCTATTTATATAATATGTTAACATTATTGATAGATAAATCTACTACAATTTGGCTAATATAGCCGACAACGATTAGAATAGGGAGTTTAAAATTTGTATAATTATAATTTCCTTAAATAAAAATGTTATGAACGCCTGAAAGTTTGTTTACATTATTTATCTTGTCTCGGTGGCCTTATATAGGTGTTGCTAAACTTAACGTTAGTATAAAAGGGCATATTTCTATTAACAGGCTACAGATTTTGACGACGATTTTTAGGATGAAGCGGGGCTGTTACTAAAAATTTCATGATGACAAAACCACAACGTGGCTTGCACCATCTATACCAATCTGTATTTAATCTATTTTAAAAGCATTCTATTTTAATTTCCTTTCTAGGAGAAAACCGCACCTGCATCTAAATATCTATTTATATGCGGCTTCTATGCGTCAACATGGTTGATAGATAAATCTTCTACAATTTGGCTGTATCATATAATTTTTATTGTATCATGCTCCATTACATGAAATTGTCTGTTGGACAAATGAAGTGTAGTTCTAATTAAATGTAACGATGAAATATTGGATAGATAGTGAGCGCCAAATACTTGATGTCTGCACATTTGATTTTTGCCTGTTCCTAGCTACATTAGAATCCGATATACCGATGTACTCGTATATCTGATATACAGTCACTAGCATGAATATACAATTGTAATAAATAAAGTGGCAGGGATATCGACGCGCAAACTGTAACGATGAATTCAGCACATGTTTCTAGACCCTGTTATAGTGTAGACATTTTTCGTAGGTTATAAAAAAAAATCTGCTATTTCATAGAAAAGTACAATACCCACAACATGTATGTAACGGGTTGCGGGTCGATGTCCCTTTTTTTTTTTGCGGATGGGTAATCATCAAATGACCCCTCCCGCTCTGGGTGGAGCGGAAGGGAGTGTCAGACTCTTACTGACTAAAACCCACCCGTGTCCTTCCTTAGCCCTTTATGTTCCAGGGCAGCGGTAACCCTTTCGGACGATCCCGCTACCCCGGCAATCAGTGTTGGGTTGGTTGTTGGGTCCCTGCCACCCTGTATTACAAATTGTTCATGGCAATGCGATGCAGACTGCATTATTTTGGCGTCGCATGTCTCGTCGCATAGATATAAGTTTACATTTTTATCTCTAGTCTGATAGTGTTGGTGTTCCTTTGATGTCACATATTTGTGCTGCCATGATCACATATTTTTGCCGTCATCTTGACTACAGATATTAATGGATGATTCATGAAATTAGAAGGCCAATTTTACTCTCGTAATTTAAAACGTTCAAAATCTAGTGGCAGTCTCATCTAAGCGACAGACAAATTTCAAAAACTTGTCAAAAATCTAGGAAAATCAGAGGTATTTCTGACAGGTTGAGCCTGAGATCAGACTGTAAACGTTCTTAAAATTACGAGAATTTCCACTCTGATATTTCGGAGCTGCCCATTGTAATATGCTCGTGAACGTACCTGAGTAGATACCTATCTCCCGCTTATCTTGCTGAGGAATCCATTTAGTTTGGTTGCCATGAACACCGTTCGTGTAGGTTGAAGCGATTAAATATCAAGGGAAATATTTCACGGCTTGTCAGCCGAGAAAGGTTAGAAATCTGAATATACTATCGTATATTTAGAGTTCTAAATATACCATCGTATATTTAAAATTCTAGGGTACTACTATTGATATTGCTTTCGAGAAAGATAAACCAATGTATTACCTTGACTTGGCTCGCGAGGATGACGACATATGGGATGTGGAGTCAGCCGCGATCATTGTGACAGCCAATAGCTTAGTTAATAGCTTAATTAATAGCCAAAACTACCACCAACACCCTTATTGCGTAACACACTATCGATTACAATCTCAATAATATTGAAGGATATTTCTAATCCGTTGCTTCATATGTTCGAAAAATTTGTCAGCTCAACATGGTAAATAACGCAATGAATGTTGTTGAGCTGTCACAATGAAAACCATTGCTACTATTTAGTGTTACTCAATCACCCCGCCGAGTCCAGAAAGCTGATTCCGGCCGTTCCAGCCACATCCGGCCGTAACAAATACATATTTAATTAATATATATATACATATTTAATTAATATAATAATAATCATAATAATCATCAATACATCTTTCATATTACCCGATTGAATAACTATTTCATGAAATCATGACATTTAAGGCCATTTCGAACTTATCTTAATTCTAAATTGTATTTCTGGGGGCCTAAAAAGGCTACTCTGGCAGAATCATAATAGGATAACAATATGAATCATATTAAAAACCGTAACATGGTCACAAACTGACAATTCATGATATGATCTGTGTGCAATTCATATCACAATGAAATAACATTTAAACTGTAGAAATAAAAAACCAATTTGATTAATAAAAACTGTAATGAAAAATTTACCGATAAAATTACGGTTTTTATTTATTTTATGCGGCAATGTTTATACCAAATATGAAACGAAATTTTACGAAAATTAGAGGAATTGCTAATGATCTGCTGGGAATTCAGGAAATGAATAGCTTTTAAAGGTATTGCTTGTGTGGCCTTTTTAGGCCCCCAGATTATAATTCTATAAATAAATATTTGTTACGCTCGCAAATTATATTTTAATAAAAAATAATAATAATAATATATACAGCCGAAAATGCGGACGAATTTTTTGATGCCCTTGGATTATTTTCCCTCCTTTTTATATACATGTACATATTATTATTTTAAGTCTGTTGACTGTTAGTTTTTTAAATTATGTAAATATTTTGTTGATTAATTAAACACATTGTTTTATTACATACAACCTGACACTGGCCTGAAAATTGCAAAAAACGTAAGAAAATTTAAATTTCACGGGCTACTTTAGCGAATCGCCCTTATTGAATTTCCGTTCCCGTTCAGTAAATCAGTATCACTGCGCAACATTTTATACCATTCCTACGTTTCGTGCGAAACATGTATTTTTAATAACCTCGTTTTTCGATTTATTTACTTTTTTGCATGATTTATCGCCTCCTGTTTATTTGAACACTTATGTAAATAATTATTTTTGCACATTCACGTCCGAATAGTAACATGTGATTTATTGATACGATCATCAAATATCAGTAATTTATTGCACGCAGACCAGTAAACACGTATTTAGAGTTTAAAATTCTTTGGATTTTTGCACCGGATTACGGATACAGAAGTGTTTGATTTTTCGTATTCCAACAAATGTTGTTGTTTTAGCTTATTTTCCTTTATAGTACTGCCCGACGCTTGATGTCGGGATGTTGTATATATGCTAGTTGCGAGGTAAATTCTGCTTGCGAGATGCAAGATATGGCGTGACGTCAGTGTGATGCTTAGTTCGCATGTGACAATATAGATGTCGCCACACACCTACTAGAAGATTTATTATTATAATTGCCAAAAAGGAGATTTATATTTCCAAAAAAAAAAACATAAAAACAATGTACTGCTAATTTTGATTTTATCGAACAGAATACTCGTAGGTATTCGTTCGATAAAAGGTAGGTAGTCGTAAAAGGTTTCGATTCTGCAACTATGTAGGTTAAAAAAGAACAACTGACATTTCAAACGACGGATGTTCGTTTGTTGACAAGTTGTTTCCTTCGATTCTAATTTAAACCTGTGTATACAAATACTCATAACAACGTTTGCGTCATTTATTGTTAATTTTAAAACAAACATTTCAGCTAATTATAAGACTCGACCAGTCGTATGATTCATGACAGAATCAGCCTGAAGGTTGACTCGCGTTGTATAGGCTTTCCGAACAACGAGAGGTCAGCTTATAACGGAGACGTATAGCTTGATATTAGTCGTGAGTACAATCATTGGAAGCCGTACAGATGAATCAGAACACTCGAAATATGAAACAATTTATTATTAATTCTGACAATTCAGACAAGTTTGGTATGTGTGAGGAATGTAAACGATTCATGATAAATAGTTTCAATGTGTATCGCGTATTGTAACTGTGCCAAAATATTTGAGATACTACCTACGTACTTGTATCCAGGTATCATTTTAGTGTAGATGATAAATTATTTTATTTATCTAAGTAGATTTCTACAAACACTTTTACACGTCAATCATGTTTTAAAAACTAGATGAGGTCGGCGTTTCCTATCTGACAATTCTGAAAAGAAAGGCCAAATTTTGGCCTATTCCATCGTCATTTTCATAATTTTTGGTTTTTGGTACAATAATATTGTCGCCGTTATCGTCGTCGTCGTCGTTTGTTTGAAAAATTCAGTGTTCTATTTTTAGGAAAATTGTTCATGTTATTATTTTAACAGACTGATAACAACTTGTAACAACCGCTATAATGTGTAGAGCTGATTTTTTAATCGACAAATAATATTTATACGTGGAATAGAATTGACGTCTGACAGTTTTTGTATGGAAGAACTGTCAAAAATTCAAAATTATTCCTGCGATAAAATTATCTGGTGTTGGAAAAATCAGCCTATAATGTGATTACCTAATCACCACTCTGTATTTAAATCCCTTGCATGTTATCCTATCTAGACAAACAACATTCCTAGTCCATAATAACGGTATAATTTATCATAAGGTCAGTCAGACTCTATTAAAATTCGACTTTAAATTGTTTGAGAAAATTCTCTGATTACAACTAACAATATTAATGTTTTACATCGTTCTCACATGCATAATTTTTAACATGAATGATGTAACCAATACTTTGTAACCATATTATTGTGATTTAAAAGAGTGTCCATGGAGTTTCTTGCCCGTTCTTCTCCATAGGTATGTACCTACTAAAAATGAATGAATGGGCAACTAGCTTCCTGTTTTTGACTGACCGCCGACCCTTGACAATTCAAAAGTGTCTGTAATTGGTTTAGTTGAAATAAATAGTTTGAGTTTTGAGTTTAATAATAGTACCTGGGTAATTACGTAACACACCAACAATGGCAATGCCATTAAATTCATTTTGACAGTTCAACAACATTCATTGGGTTATATGCGTTGTTAAGCAGACTATGTATTTTGTCAAATATATGAGGAAATAAATTAGAAATTTCCTACAAAATCGTCCTAGTTGTGATTGTGTGTTAAGCAATTGGTGCAAGACGAATTAGAAAGAAACAGGAAATTGCTTCAGGCACGTCCAGAATTAGTACGGGAATTCGTCGTTTTTACCAGATCTTTTTTTTTAAACCGGCCAAGTGCCTGTTGGACCACGCACAATGAAGGGTTTCGCAGTTGGGATGCATTTATCCCAAGAATCAACTTAACATTGTAGTTGAAAAACATGTTCTCCTATGAATTTCAACTGCAAATGTTAGTTTGTACGCACAATATTAAGAGATTTACCTTGTTGTTTTGAGACCATATACGAGTACTTCTTATAAGGTTTTCTGTAATGTATTAATTAAAAAACTGTTTGGTGTTTTTTTTTTTTTTTAAATTAGCGAGTTTCAGTAGTTTTGAAATTGGAGAGGGGGGGAGGGAAAATTTTTTATTTTATATTTTCTAATTTGCCCCCCAAAAGTGACCCCCGCATTAAAAATTTATTTATTTACATTACACGTTCAAGTTTGGGGTAAAAATTCATATTATGTGTACCAAATTTTAACTTCATCAGTCCAGTATATTCGGAGCAAATTGGCTGTGACAGACGGACAGACAGGCAGACAGACACACGAGTGATCTTGTTAGGGTTCCGTTATTTCATTCGGACGTACGGTCTAAAAGTTTTCACCATCCATTGTCCCAGTTGCGACGTAAATCTAGTG
This sequence comes from Apamea epomidion, assembly GCA_947507525.1. Classification (NCBI taxonomy): domain Eukaryota; kingdom Metazoa; phylum Arthropoda; class Insecta; order Lepidoptera; family Noctuidae; genus Apamea; species Apamea epomidion. The sequence goes on from OX382233.1 coordinate 7,387,710, forward strand.
ATTTGTGATACTCAATTTACATATTTAAAAATTAAATAAATCATAATTATTATTCAGCTTATCTGGGCCATTATGTAAATTAGTCTGAAGTTAAATTAAAAAATTAATTCTGTTTCACAGTACTAAAATTAAAATAATCAATTCTGACGAATCCAAAGATCCTACTAATATTATAAATGTAAAAATTTGTAATTGTATATTTGGATGTTTGTTACCTACTCAATGACGCAAAAATGGCTGAACGGATTTGCATGAAATTTGGCATACGGATAAACCAAAATCTGGGTTAGGATATAAGATACTTTTTATCTCAGTACTATGTTCCTGCGAGATAGTTTTCTACCACTACACGGGTGAAGCCGGTGAAAAAGCAAGTAATTCAAATAAATCTGAGAGCATAGCATTGTTGATGCATGATTGAAGATCGACTCTTGTGATAAAAGCCCCTATAGGGTAGGCTCTACAAAAGCAGTTCTTAAAAGTAATGTAATTTATTCGAATTGAAAAGCCATACGAAACCCGAATTAAATGTACCTAACTAATCAAAGTTAGATAGATTAGAGTTCGGGACAAATTGACTGTCAGACGAGAATTTGAGAAGTACTTTGGAATATTTGGCTGCAGAAATTAATATCTCATCTAACTACATATAGTTACTTAGTTATGATAACTAGTTAAGAAGGTATGAGGGAACAGATGAAAATACATACATACATACCGGTCAAAATCATAACCCTCCTTTTTGCTTCGCCGTAGTCGTGAAAAAACTAACGTGGTTTTATTGAAGGTTCCGAATAATATTAATAATAGGGGTTAAAGTAGATGGCAGCAATGTATAGATAATATTGGTAATTATTTTGATTAAATAAGTATGTTAAATTAAAAAAAAAAAAACGAATTTTAACTTTTCAGTACAAATCGGCTATTTTATACTTTAACCCTTTTTTTTTTTTTTTTTCTGGGTGGGAAATCATCAAGTGACTCCTCCCGCTCTGGGCGGAGCAGAAGGGAGTGTCAGACTTTTACTGACTAAAACCCACCCGTGTTCCTTCAGTTGCCTGTGCCAGGGACCACGGTATCTCTTTCGAACAACCCGCAGCCCCGGCGGCATCGGCCCTAGCGGACCCCGTCAGTTCGTGCTGACAGCTCTTTGAGGCGCGCGTGGAACACAACGCGCCGTCGACCCGGGCCTGGTCCTTACCGGGCGGCGAGCTTTTTAACTTTAACCCCTCATGTTATATCATCGTCAATTTCGTGTTCATGTAATAATTTTATAGCAGTAATATAAATATGAATTATTATATAATTTTATTAACAGCTTCATAACAATCCTACTAATATTATAAACGTGAAAGTTTGTATGGATGGATGTTTGTTTCTCTTTCACGCAAAAACTCCTAAACGAATTTGAATGAAATTTGGCACACAGATAGTTTATAACCAGGATTAATATATACTCTTAGAATACGTTTTTATCCCGATATTCCCATGGGATCGAAACTTATGCGAGTGAAACCGCGGAGCGCAGCTAGTCATATTATAATTGTTGGAATTATGATCAACACGGTATAAAAATCTTTAAGTTTTAACAACTTTTTTTTACATATTTACAAAACTATGTTATAAACAAAGAGTTAGAAAACGTTGCAATAGGTACACCCTACCCAATAAGAGCTTTTAAAATGACAAAAACCAGACTGAAATCTTTCAGAAAACGGAACGATTTTGCCAATACCGTGATAAGCGACAGATAATATTTTCGAACGCTATACACACACATAATCCTTAGCCATTAAAGATCCATTAAAGAACATTGGCCTTCCCCTTGAACGTCTCGGGGCATAATGCCATAGCGATTACACTTGGCATGTGTATTGACGATGCTAATATAAATAATAACGTTTTGAATTTTGTTTTTGTACAACACACATTGTAAACAGAAAACATTTATTTATTTTATTTTTTAACAACACAAAAAAAATTAAAATAAACATACATACATGTAAATTAAAAAAAAAAAAAAAATCTGATTGAGCCTGCTTTTGAACTTGATCACGCCTGATGGAAAGCGATTGGGTGAGGTCTATGATGGAACGAGAGTGCCCAGAAGATCCCTGGTCACTATAGCAAAGAGTTCTATACTTTATCTGCTATTTAAACATAACATTGTCTTTACTCTGCACGTGTAGACTAGTATTTACTGAAACGTAGCCAGAGAAACTGTCTGTTAATTAAGACTTAAATCACGTACATTAGATAGTAGTGGAGCCCGAGCACACTACCGGACAAACGACAGCCATAGGGGCGTACGAAAAATATTGTATGTAAGAACTGGCTTTATTTTACTGTTGATACCTGTAACGAGGTAGTTGTAGGTTCGATGACACGGTTGGCGCTGTGAATGAGCGATTGACTGCTGCGCTGCGTGTCGCGGGTTCGATTCCCGCACCACGGAACAAAGTAAGTATGCGTGTAACCTTGAGACCATATTTCGGCTAAGGCGGCCAATCTCAACGTAGACTAGCCTTCGGCGCGGGAGATATTGTAGTGCACAATTATTGAGTGCGCAGACGTGGGTGCAGTCACTCGTCCCTCAACCTCATAGACGGCAATCCGACATGACCGGAAAGAGATCAGACGCAGGACCTACGGCTTAACGTTCTTTTCAAGCCACGGGGGTATCACACCACCAAATTCCAAACTTTAGGCTGTTACTGAGAAATTCGTAATAGAACAACCCAATAACTGACTTTGCCTGACCTGGGAATCGATCCCACGCTCAGCAGTCAGCGCTTGCGACCACGAGATCAACGGGGCAGTCAAATAAATAATGCTGCTAAATACGTAGCAAAGGCCATACGGAAAATAACACAATTTGCTGCAAAATATTTCCATCTTTCATATTATTCACTTAAACTGTTACCGCCACATGTCATCGCTCGCTCTAAACAAAATATTATTTTGACGTGAACATTTGAGAATTTATTTCAGTTTTGCCAGTCTGACCTTGCAACAGAAATAAAGAAAACAATGAGCTTTACATAATTTTGACAGGTTTACAGGTGTGTAGGAGATAGATGCGGAAACGTGAGTCATTTGGAAATGAGTGGGTGGTTAAAAATATGTTTTTGTTTCTTCAACAAAAGATTTTTCATTCATCATTTTTACTTCGTAAAATCAATTGTAGTAGGTATACCTTTTATAGCAGGTTATTTTTTCAATTTTCTCTGAAACTACATAAATAGGTAATTTATTAAGTACATTTTTGTTTAGAAATGTTTAATACGAAATAGTTATCTATGGGGTATTTTATCGAGATTAAAAAAACACACTTAATAACTTAATTTCATCCTCTAAAACGTTTTTCAAATTTCTTGAAGCTAGAAAAGTACCCTGAGGCTTTAGATAAAGTGACATTCTATCAGCGATAGCAACAAAGGACAAAAAAAAAAGAAACAAAATCGCATCAGCCGTTAGGGAGCTACGATGCCACAGACCAACTTATAAGAACACCTCTCTGTTTCCGTCAAGGGCTAACAAGTTTAAATATATGGGACTGGTGAACTACCGAAAAGCTTCAAATATGTCATTCCCGTTGAAGGTCATTGTAGAAATACGAAAACCTTTGAAAGCGGTTTCTAGGCCCTATGTTCCAAGTTTTTGTGTGTATTTCTCTTACCACTAATGGCCGACTCCTGTTATTTACGGACCATTAGTGGTTAAAATTAAGACCCGGTATCTTTACCAATAATGAAGAAAAGGCTTCACAGCTTTGCATAGTAGACTCTCCCTTATGGGAATAGCTATCACAGGTAAAATTAGCTTACGAATCTATTCATAAGCCCAGTTTGACAATAAAAAATGCTACCATTGGTTAGCTAAACGATTCGTTTTTGTTTATAGTAGCCGAGCATTAGTCGACTATAAAGGGTCAACTCAAGGCACAATGAGCATAGAGGCAATGGGTGCGGACAACGGACAAGGACGAGGCGGGAATGTTTGACCTTTGCTCATCCATTGCATGTTTAATGGCGCCCTCAGAGGAGTCCGGACGCGGACGATATCATGTCCGTGCCACATCTATCTTTAACTAAAGAAAACAGTCAGATATAGATACATAGAATATACTCTATTGCACACCAAAATGTTAACAACGCACTTTTCAAATTTTGCTAACTTGTGTTCTGCCCATGGATTCATCCGCGTAGAGGTTGGAAATTATGAGTTATTCCGGTCGGATCCCCTAATCTGATCCCTGAGCCTTGTTAGTTTTAATTAGGTTTTAATTTCTCTCTGATCCACTATAAACTTATCATTCCGGTCTGATTCCCTTCCTCTTTTTGTTTTAATCCGGTCGAATCCCCTAGTTATCTATTAACAGATTTTTGGGATAGTCGGCAACAAAATATACGTACAGAACGTGTGTCCCACGAAAACGCGCTACTGGGATAAAATTACGCATTCATCATTGTCACTCATCTCATTATTTCGCTTATATAAGATTGAAGTTACCCAGAATCATGTATTTTTCTACAAATCGATCGTAAATCATGAGTCTAGAGACAAAAATGTTACCATCGAATGATGAATGTAACGTAAACGAGAAAAAAGAAGTAAGGATCGTAGCAGGTGGCCTTCTGTAGTCTGCCTACCACCATGGGAAGAAGGGGTGAGCTTATGTATGTATGTAAAAGGAACTAACCAATGACCACTGCCGCCAGACAATGTGACACTTTTAAACTTCAGAGAATCAATAATAAAATATTTCACCAATATCCTATTCCGATTCTTTCTAATTTTGAGACCTGTCTGTCAATATTTACGCGGTTTTGCCATTTTGAAACCTGACACGATACGACGTAGTCATATTATTTTGGCTCTTGCGCTAGCCGACTATAGACTGACTTATTTTGTACCGTCATTGTATTACAGTCTGCCGTTGCTATGCATATTTTCTCATATGCCTGGTCGCAAAAGCTACTGCTGAGCATGAGCTCCTAGGTTCGATTCCCAGGTCGGGCAAACTGTTACTGGGTTATTCATTAGAGATTTCTCAGTACAGCCCGGGGTCTGGGATTTGTGCCCGGCAATAGGCACGCCCCCTACTATATGGGACTAACTATAACTGAATAGCGAAATGTAGATGTACCTACTATAGGTACACTACTACTTACCCCATTTTATGGATTACAGGCGTGATGTTATGATATAAATATAATAATAAATAATACATCCATTATAAATTACGATAATCATAATTATGCCTACACTGCTGAGCAAAGGCCTCCCCCAAATCCGGACGATAGGCTAAGAGAAAAGAAAAGGATCTTTACATCCATTCCTCTTTTAATCGTAATTAAGAAATTAATTAGTAACCGGTTCCTAAGGTATAAATATTAAATGGATCGTTTTGCGTATTTATCAAATATATATTAAAGGTGATATTATCTCCAAACGCTTTAAAGGGATGAAACGGTTACTATGATAACGTTTGTGAAGATGATTTATGATCGACAAGATCTTCGAAATTTATCTTAAATAAATATTTGACCTTTGTTATTAATGAAGGATAATTTAATCGGTTTATTTTCAACAGCCAATTAATAACCAATTTAAATAACATTTTCCTATTAAACTGGGGCAATGAACTAAAAACGCCAAAATCCATGATTTTTTCAACCAGAGTATCGCTTAAAGGCTCCTCAACAGGCGCTTTTTTATCGGTCGATAATATCGGATACGTTACTGCAATAATGCGTCCCAATTCCTTGCCACACATCCCATATGTCTAACGTGTGCGTGTAACGTACACTACAGACCCCCTGGCCGCACTGCAACGTTATTAACGCAGGTGTACAAGATCGTATGCGTCCTAATACAAAATGTTCTAAGAACTCATATCGGAATATCGGAGGACGGAGGAACGCAAGAGTCATACTTCTTTTGAGTGTTGCGTGTATTATATTCCAGGTGTGTGTGTACGGAGAGAAAAATGATGGAAATAATTTTGGATATTTCTTTTACTCACATAACGTATTACAATGGAAGTTACTTATTAAGATTGTAAGCGCGTCTATAGCTGGCGGTGTTTACGGGCAAACTAACGTTGCCGATCACTGCACATATAAAATGGATACAATATGAATGCGTCAGCGTTCCTACACTTCTATTGCGTCGATATGATCGCAGCAGTGTGGAATTTTGTGGCCGTCCTAATACAAAATGTACTGAAAACAGTTATCGCAATAACGCATTTGGTATTATCGACCGATAACAACGCGCCTGTGGCGAGCCTTAAATCTCTACGTACCGTCAGGATAAACAGTGTAATAACAGATTTGTATGCAAAGAGTACGCTCGTAAAAAAGGTTATTACCACGAAAATAAGTCGATTTTGGTTATAAATAAAAGCCTATTTACTTCACTCAATTCATGATTATAACACTTCATGGAATTACCATAGCGTGTATAACAACAATTTACCAAAACACGCTTTTCAAACGTCAATTAATAATTCATTAGAATTTTGACCTTAAATGAAATAATTATGTCCATCAAATATGCGCCCTGGAAATCAAAATTCAACTTCCCCATTTCAAAAGGCTTTAGATACGGGCTTTATGTAAAACCTTAGCCAAAGCTAATAACTTGGTTGAACATGACCGAACTTATAATCGCGAAATAACATTTCTTAGGCACCTGTCCCACCGTCGGCAATTAACTAGAAGGCAGTAGAGCTGTAGGCTGACCGCTTAACTGAGACGTTGCCTGAGGTAGCTAGGCGGTGCGGGAGGGGTGATAGTTAGCACAAGTTGACGAATCACTGGGCTCTCGCATCACGTCACCACACCCCTCCCGCACCGCGCTGCTACCTCAGGCAACATCTCAGTTAAGCGGTTGTCCTATAGCAACCAAAGACAAGATGACGAATAACGAGCTGCAAGGGAGATATATTATAGTGCACAGGAGCAATCTCTCTTCCGTCACGCTCATTGTCCGATGGAACGGCAATCCGACACGGATCACCGGAGAGAGATCAGGCGCAGGGTCAACGTTTTAACGTACTTTCCGAAGCACGAGGGTATCACACCGCCAACTTCCAAACTCCGCGCCTTTACTAAGAAATTGCCAATGAAAAAACCTAATGATACTTTTCCCGACCCAGGACCCCACGCTCAGCAGTCACGCTGGTATGTATGGCTGGTATATACCAAGCATCTCTCAGCTAGTGTTATTCCCTGTTATTGGACAAACAATGTTTTTAGATTTCTCGAGCGAGAAAATCGGCGACGGTGGGAGAGGTGCTTTCGGCGGAATTTCCAATTCAAACTTCAGTGAGCTTTGAAAGGAACAACCATGCCTCTGAATTTACTAACTTTAGAACTCCTTTGTATTCAATCTATTTTAATCTGATCGCTTTTTTGTAAAAAAAATGGCAGATACTTATAATATTTCTAAAATTGCTTGTTTTCAGCTTGAATGGAAATGTTAAATAGTCTTTTTCTTCTGAAATTATCTTAGATTAACTGCGCCCCACGGTTTCACCCGCATAAGTTTCGATCCCGTAGAAATATCGGGCTAAAAAATATCCTATATGTTAATCCTGGTTATAAACCATCTGTGTGCCAAATTTCATCCAAATCCGTTTAGTAGTTTTTGCGTGAAAGAGTAACAAACATCCATCAATCCATCCTTACAAACTTTCGCATTTATAATATTAGTAGGATTCATTTGACATATCTCAGAACCCTGGGGTCCCGGACCTTTGAAAGGCGTACTAGGGGCCGAAGCCAACTCGCAGAGGCCCTTTACACAATTCTAAATGATGAGGTGGCACCAACTGACGATTATCCCTGTATGCACCATGCAAGTGCACTCAAAGACAACCCCTGGTTGGTGCAGGACTATTGCAGAACATGGAAAAAAAATATACTGGGCTATGGGTTTGGGTGGCTATAGTGGATCGGTCACCTTGATTAGTAGGATTATCATTATCCACTTCAATAGGCATTGACTTTCAAAACTATCAATTCTATTTTGTCTTTGACATTTTAGGTTCTAGCAAGTAGAACCATCCACTCACAGGCGGATTTCCCCAACGCCTGATCACCGGCCTCTCTTTTCTTGTGCCAATCCCCACGCTCCTGTGCCAGCCTCATCCAGGTTTTGCCCGCGATGGCAACAAGTAGAAGTACATAGGATAATTTTCTAGTTTCAAAAGATTTGGAAAACTTTTACGAGTATGATGAGGTTTATTTTATTGACGTGTAAAAGTGTTTGTACAAACCTACTTAGAGAAAATAAATCATTTATCAATAATGAAAATGAGGGGTGTATTTTTTTGTACTCGCCAATTAAGAGATTCCTCACTCTCAAAGTAGAAAGTGACATATATTCCTGACATTTAGTCTGAAGAAAGCCCTATAAAAACCTCCCTAACATGTCACTCTACGAGAAATCCTTTACCGAGACACACACGAACTGACTAGTTTGAGGCTCACTGGCAAGCAAATTATACTTTGTAACCTAGCTGTAGGTAATATTTTGAACTACCTATCATCCTACGTTTAACTTATGTCTGTGCCTACTGTATTCACTGGATAATGAAGTAATTTCTATGTCACTCTAAAGCTAAATGTCTGGCATTCCTAGTTGTATCACATAGAGATAACATGAATGCTGCAGAAATTCACCCAGTCCAACAAGTTTCCAAGAACAATGTATGCAATTATGGGCAGCTGTAGTAATGATTCTCGAAACTCCGAAACTTCCTGATCTTCAGGAGTATGTAGCTTACTATCGTGTCTCGTAACGTGTGAAGGAACTTGGTACAGATTATAGTAAACGCGTCGCATGAGTCGAAAACTAGTCAGAAACGTTTGCAGAATACTGTGTGTGTACAAGATGAAGACGACTATCCTGCTAATATTATAAACGCGAAAGTTTGTGAGGATGGATGGATGGATGTTTATGTTTGTAACTCTTTCACGCAAAAACTACTGAACGGATTTTGATGAAACTTTACAGTAATATAGCTTATACATTAGAATAACACATAGGATACTTTTTATCTTTTAATTTCGATGCTAGGATAGTACCAACATACTCTTTTTTTTTAGTAGCCATTAATGTCCCACTGCTGGGCAAAAGCCTCCCTACCCTCCTTCCACCTCTCTCTGTTCTGAGCTGCCAAGGTGGTCCTTAACGAGAATTAATAAATAATATTAATATTATTAATCTCCTTTAATACAATATTGGTATCTTTATTAAAGGAGTTCAGCTCATCCTGCCATCCTCGTTAATCGTCTGCCAACATACTCTTAAACATTAGTATTTCCAATGTTTTAATTTACTTATTGTCTTCACATTTTGTAGGGTTGCAAACCAATGTTGCAATGTTACAACAGTACAAATACATATTTTGTTTTCCCCCTAAATACACTGTTTATTGTACAATAAAATATCCAAAATACTGTTTTTGACAACCATCCCTAGGATAGAACTTGTTATTGGTTAATCCAAATTAAGCGGCACTGCAGGTGTGGAGGCTATCTTTTTTTAATGTCAGTTGTAAAGACACAGGCAGCCTGTTGCCATTATAACCAGACAAATATCAACAACCTGGACATGTACTGAGAAACCAATCTGACCAAGATTATGAAGAGACATTGATACCTGAGTTTGTTTCGCCATTTCTTCTCAGGGGTAATCAGATATGGAATGTCAACTCCATTTAGGGTTTTTTTTTATTTACGTGCAAAAGTAATTCTGATATCCCACTTACAGAATAACATTATCAGCCTATAATGTTCCCACTGCTGGGACACAGGCCTCCTCTCACTGAGAGGGCGTGGGCCGTAATCCACCACGCGAGTCCAGTGCGGGTTGTTGGATGTCACCTGTCTTCAAATTTTTGGTTCTAGGACATGCCTGTTTCCTCACTATGTTTTCCTTCACCGTTTTGAGGGCAGTGGTGATTTAATAAATTTACGTTAAGTAAAGCGTCTGTCTGGGTTCGAACCCACGACCTACTCGTCTGCTGCTCTTATTTAATTTTATACTAAACAGGCTTTATCTTGGGAAGCATTCAATGTATGCAGGAGTAATCTAAGTAATATAATTGGAATTAGAAATGTCGAATGACAAAATCTTTCCTTTCACATGAAATCGTTAGTGAGAAAGTCTCTTAGCTGGTAAATGAATAACTCGAGGTTGTGGTATTTTACGGAGCTTTAAGTTAGCAAAGGAGGTTCTACAGGAACAAAGATTTGTAAACTAGAAATTTACGAAGAACTTATGGTTATTTTATCACTTAAAGATGGACCATGGATGCCGCTGCTCCCAAATAGTACAGTCATTTGGTAGTTTTACCTGGAAAGTTTTCCGGGAGTTTTGAAAATGGATAATATTAAGGATTTCGATGTGCTCTTTCCGAATTTCAACTTTGTCACCTACTTATCAATACCGCTCGCGCCGCCATATTGGAAACATGGCGCCTAATAGCAGTTTTTTGACAATATCTCCTTTCTGAGTCCAATTACGATAAAAACATTTATTTGCAAAATTAAACTATAGAAAATTTTCTACAATTTACATTAAACAAAATATACACAGTGTTCCTGACGATATACATAAACTTCGACTAGATGTTCAGTCCTTGAAAATAAGCATTTTTCATTATGGACACAACATTAATGAAATCTTTTTTTTTTTTCATACAAACTAAATACCTTGACGTAAATCACCCAATATGCAATGCCTCTTTATATCTTTGTCCAAAGAATTTGATAGATTTATCATTTTAATTGAACTAAGCGGCAACATAGGCCAAGTTAAGACCCTTTCTTACTGCATAGCTCAATTAAATTTCAGCAAATGAAATTGCAAATAACGAAGCCTTTTTAAGTACTACTTCCTTTATTAGATTTGATTTTTAAAAGCTATAGAAGCGTTTGCCATAGTTTATGGGTAACGTGACGAACACGGTGTATAAGTACCTACTAAAAATAAAACTAAAATAAGAACCCATTAATTTTGATCTGATTATCTTATTAGTAGATAACGATACGGTTCAATTACTCGACCTCATCAGGCGTTAATAAATTAAGGTCCTTATTAATAATGTATAGCTATTTCAATTGGAACATAAAGTCAAGTTAGATTTCGTTGTTAGTCTGTTTCGCAGAAAATACCGGACCCTTATGTGTTCAGGACTGGCTTTAGTCAAAAGGACTTCGTCTGCCCCAGACGTCTTATTCAAGAGAATTTCTACAAGATTGACAAAGCATCAGGTCTTAAAAAAATAATGAGCCTACCTGTATCAATGATCGATTTTAGTGTAAAGTTAAATATGAAAATTGTAGTCCTTGATGGAATAACTGCACAGAATAACCATTAAATCAAATCAAATCAATTATTGCTTTGCAAACATCGGCATTTAGTTTATAATAAAACATCTATGTACTAAATACCCTCCATGCTCTACAGTCACATGCAAAACAATTTATTTAAATTACACAAAAGATATTATAATTTTAATCCTAATGACAAAGTCGTGTAAAGAAAAGAACTAACGAAAACGCCTTATAATTTTTTGAATAAATATTATTATATTATTATTTTATTCACAGAACTAGGATCTTGTTATTAATACAGTGTGTAAAAAGACCCATTACATAGCCGTCAACTACGCATTCTGTACATCAAAGAAATATCATTGCACAAAAATAATTGAAAAAACACTTTTATTTTTGGTGTGAAAATTTTCTGTTTGCAGTGAATATTGCGCAATGTAACGCACGCAAAATATTGTGCTTATGGGTGCATGTAATAGGACAGGGGTCGGGGGGTATTTAAAGTTATGTGTTTATGTTGTGTGTGTTACATTAAGAACTTGTTTTCGTAAAAAAATGACAGTAAAAGTTGAAATTTTGACGTTCAATGTCTCCGTAACCAGATGGTTCCAAGGTATGATACAGTATAAAAAAAATACAATAACGAGGAGAACAAGTGACTCTCGGTTTCGTTAAACGTATTTTTACACCCGTTATGTTACTAAGAATATATTATTAATAGCTCATTCTACACGGACAAAAGATAAACTGATAACAGAAACCATATCTGCATAATGCATGTTCCCCGTCCCCCATAGCATTTGACCTAGATTTCTATGTCCAATAGTCATTTACCAAAAAGGTTACGGATTCATCCTGTTGGCACAAAATAGTTAACAAGAGAAGGCCGGCAATCTTACAATGTACGAAAACAGGCACACGCACACAGACACGTGATGTCTGTACCAAAAGTATCTAATGAAAATGTAAACAAACCCTCTTCAAGTTCAATTCTTACGCAATCACTCACTAAATTACATTCATCCGTATTTAAGTTTCAATTTTACATCTAACCAATTTGTCCAACAATTTACTACTGATTTTTTTTTTTTTTAGGCAACAAACGTTTTTATTATTTTTATTAAGTATATTATTATCTAATATGTACAAACTTCTAATACTAAATAAACTACAAATTATTAAAATAAAAATATAATACCCTAACCTAACTAAAACTATTAAAAACTAACTACTAATTGAATAAAATTATTAAATTGTAATTGAAAAAATATCGACGTAACTTGAGGTTATAAAATTATCCTCAATTAATTGTCAAATGAAAAACATCTTTAAAGTGATTTAAAATTAGATTTCCGGGTTTAAATATTTCTTCTTCTTCTTCGAATTATCAAAAACAAAACACTCAATTTGTAAGTTGGTTTTCTGATTCATTTGTTTACATTTTCGTCAGATACTTTCGTGTTAGACCATACGTATGGAGAATTCAAACGAATGCCAGTCGGGAGTACACTTGCACTCGCTGTATGTGAAGCGTATTTATGTGTGGCACTCGTTGCATGGAGCCGACCTTCTGTGCTATTACTACCTATTTTGTGATGCTAGTTAATTCCGTTGTTTCATCCCTATCGGTCATTGCATTAATCTCTGATCCTTGATTTACGACCCTGTAGAAAAGTGACGATCGTTTTATTTTAATTCAGATAGTGGTCCGAGCCAGTTAAAGTTACTATTCCCTTGATAATCTTGTTTTGTATTGAACCGCACTACGAGTACTGATATGAACATAGCTGTCTAGTTTTGGTCCTCTGAATGGCTTGGAGGGCACAGTCTATATCCTGATTCCTGAGGCTTATATTATGAGAGCTTTATTATTAAATTAATCAAGCACCATACCTAGGATAGCCGCACGGGTCGATCGATCAGGTTAAGCTACGCTTGCCGCGGTTGGTCCATGGACGGGTGACCATCTTTACATACCAAGACCCCTCCGTGCCTCGGAAAGCACGTTAAGCCGTTGGTCCCGGCTGTCATTCGTGGATCTTTGACAGGTAGTCAGAAGACAACCAGTCTTACCAAGGAGTATCGTATTACTGAGTAACTGGGTTGTGGAGATTCGATAGGCAGTCGGTTCATGTAATGTATTGGTATTCAGCTGCATCTGGTTAGATTGGAAGCCGGCCCCAACATAGATGGGAAAAGGCTAGGTAGATGATGTTGACCGAGGATGGACCATGGCTGCACTATGGGAATACTGTTATAGGCCATCCTATGTGGATACAGGACTAAAGCATTACCCTATAAAATACCTATAATAATCCCGAGACCTCTTGTTTAAGGCCAGACCGAATGATGCAGACCGACTGGAATTGTCAAAAGAATGAAGACTAGCTATATATTCGGTTAGTAACTTAACGTGACTCCGAGCAATAATTTGTTCGGAATTTCGCTTATATGCGAAATAATGTTGGCAGCAGAATACAGCTGAAGACCAATTTTCGTAACTCAAAACGTTCAAAATCAAGTCGCAGTCTCATCTCGGCGACAAACAAATGTCAAAAACTTGTCAAAATATAGGGAAACAAGAGGTATTTTTTGACAGATTGAGACTTAGATCAGACTGTGAACGTTCTTAAAATTACGAGAATTACCCCTCTGGTTATAAAGAGAATATGTTCGCCGAGTTGAAGTTTTGTAGAGGTTATTAAAAATAATCTGCAGATATCAATCTTTTGAACTTGAAATGTGCTCAAAGTAACAATAAAGTTTCGCAGTTTCAATCCACTGATGGATAAAGTTTTACGTGACCGATCATTAATCTTTAAAAACTTGACACTTACCGAAAATAATTCCCCAAAGGAGATGACGCTGGTAGCATCCTTAAGTTCAGGAGGTAGGAGACTCTTGCAAGGTGGTTTTCCGTACTGGTAGATGATTTCGCATAGTTCTTTCATTTCTGTGCAGACTCTGGCTTGCGCTTCAGCCCCTCGGAACTCCGTCATTGAACCGGGAATGGGTCTAGAAAAAGAACAATAAAGTTTATTATATTTGTCTTTTAATGAAACAGAAGTCACACTTCAAAATAGCTTTAGCAACTTTAGAGGAACGAGATCATTGATAATCAAAACTCTTTATTGTTCACCATGTCCATACTTGTTAGTAGCAAGGTCTTAAAACTATGTCAGTCAATACTAAAATCAAAAACCAAGCATCATTCATAATATTCTAAAATCACTTATGTAAACAAAGAAATCATGTCAAAAAATAAAAAATCACAGTAAGTAGTATTGTTTTTTCGTCGCATGAAGATGGATGAATCTCCCCAGCACTACAGAGTCTGGCTTCTGATCATCCTTAGGATTACGTTTGCGCTTCTCCGAATCCCTCGCATCAGAGAAGCTGTTTTCTTACGCATAATGGCATAAAAGTCATTAACTCTTGCGTCAGCAAACATGCCCGAAGCGCTGCAGAATCGAGAAAGCCTCACCAGAATCCTAAAGGCATTATTGTATTGTACGCGAAGAACGTTATAGGCCCGCTGGGTGTAGTTGAGCCACAAAGTGCTGACGTAAAAGTTTCGGCAGTAGGCTCTGAACAGTGTTACTTTTACGTCTACTGTACACCTTGTGAATCCAGTGTCGTGTTCTTATTTTTAATTTTCGTGAATTTGATTCTGCAATTTTGTCGCGAAATTTGTTCAAGAATCCGGTGTGAGGAATATTACTGGCATTTCATTTAGACAATTTAACGGAGAACTTTAATTGAGTAACTCATTAAGAGTGAAAACTTGATACTCGTTTTTCTTTATTACTTAAAAGGAGGCCTCTATTGTAAGCATTATATTCTAGATGTTTGTAAAGTTAACTGAAATAAATATTATTAAAAATATATTAATATTATTATTTCTTTCTTATTAGCCGTTGGTCCCGGCTGTCATTCGTGGATCTTTGACAGTCGTTACGGGTAGTCAGAAGCCCTAAAGTCAGACAACCAGTATTACCCAGTAACTGGGTTGTGGAGGTCAGATAGGCAGTCGCTCCATGTAAAATACTGCATCCTGCATTCAGCTGCATCCAGTTAGACTGGAAGCCGACCCCAACATAGTTGGAAAAAGGCTAGGCGGAGGATTTCTTTCTATCACCATCACTGTTCACCAAAATGCTATAAGCCAGTATTGCGTTTTACCATAGTTTGATTGAGGGAAATTGTCAAGCATTGTTCTTGCTAATAAACAAGTAACGAAACAATTAGATATGCACTGCTACGATAGTTGATTCTAATTGGTTTACAGACGCGTGACGTTTGCTTTGATCTTTGAATGGTTTGCGAAGTACAGTTGCGAAATAAAAGGTAAAACGGGTGGATGGGCTGGTTTGAATAACTACCGGCGGCCGCCATGGCCCACGAACAATGGTCAACTTGAAGTACTAAGGACGGAAGCCAAATCCATAGCATCTATGCTATGGGTTTGGCAGAAAAATAGAGCTTTACCTTTTCTATGCTCTAACAGAAAAGGTAAAACTCTATTTTTGCTTGCACTATGAACTTTGTTTACGAGGTCATTCATGGCCCCGATTTTTAAGTTGGAAATGAAACTATTACAACTTTGATTTTTTTCCACAATTGTATATTCATAAATTCTTTCTTAGTGCCCATCGGTTGTGCCAGGAACTTGCCACAAATCAAGTTGGTGTTTCAGGGACATCACTAATCACACCGATATAATATATGCATGATGCACCTGACCCTAGAAAACAAACAATTATTTCGTGAGTGTCGAGGCGCTGCCAAAAAAACACAGTAATACCCTGCTAGTTACGATTACGTTAGTAACAGTCAATGCACTTATGACTATATTCTATAGAGTTTTACGCTACAATGACAGATAACTTAGTTATATATTACCAAAATTGCAGGGGATTCCGCACAAAATTAAATGTTTTATATATGAATATTCTAGCCAATTGTTATGACATAATAATTTTGACTGAGACCTGGCTGACGCCTGAGATATCAGGTAACAAGTTTATTGATGAGCGTTATGTGGTACATCGGTATGATCGTGACCGTATTGCCACCAATAAAAAAGACGGAGGCGGTGTTCTCGTGGCTGTACTGAAGGCTATTTACAACTCATGCCAGCATTGGGCACATCTTGGTGCAATTGCCAAGCTCAAGTCGAGGCAAGAGCCAAATGATTGCTGCAGTATATATACCACCAAAAACGCCAGATTTTTCTTATGCTGAATATTTTGAACTTCTGCAATCGCTGCTTGGCGACACAAACACTGATAATTTCTATGTGGTAGCAGACTTTATCCTACCAGAAATCGACTGGATCGCTTGTACAGATAGTACTTCACTATCTGTTCATATTTGTAAAGGTAACTCCCCCGTTTGTCATCACATGAGTGCGCTTTTGTCGTTCCTCAACGCTCATCAATTTAATACAATACGGAATCTAAGTGGAAGAATATTGGACTTGGTTATTGGTAACGGTGATTGCAATGTTTCTGGAGCCAAAGACTATTTACTACAGCTTGACAGCCACCATCCTCCACTGAATATTTTTATTTCTCTAAGTTTACCCTAAAATTCGATTGGCCCGCAAGGTGATTAAAAAATATAATTATTACAAGGCAAATTATGATAACGTAAATGGGGATTTAAAAGAGATTAATTGGGAGGAAGTTTTAGTTAACCAAGCCATTGACGATATCTTAAGCATGTTTTATAACATTGTTTTCTGCGTTATTAAAAGACACGTTCCATTGACTAGCAGTAGATCTTTAAAATTTCCAGTTTGGTTTTCAAAATCGCTTATTCATATTTACAAAAATAAAGCCAAGGCCTGGGTAAAATGGAAGATGTATCAAAACATTTCAGACCACGAGCAGTTTTCCATTTACCGCTCCAGATTCCAAGTTAAGTGCAAAAACTGTTACAGAAAGTACATTACCTCCGTAGAAGATGGTGTCCGGACTAATGTTAAACATTTTTGGGCGTTCATTTCCTCCCGTAAATCCTCTGCAAGCTTCCCTTCTATCATGCATTACAGTAGCCATTCTGCCAGTAACCCAGAAGACATCTGTAATATGTTCTCAAGCTTTTTAATTTAGTATACGAGCCATCCATTTCACTTGATGGTATTTCATCGCAATGCGGAGATTATTCTGAAACCTATTTTCTCCTTAGTAACATTCAGTTTACTGCCGATGAAATATTAAATGCACTAAGAGCATTAGATCCATGTAAAGGCCCGGGACCAGATGGTCTACTAGTTGTGTTCATTAAAAAGGCCGCCATTAATCTGTGTGTGCCATTACAAATTATTTTCAATTTATCTATTTCACAAGGAGCTTTTCCCGAAGCATGGAAACTCGCAAACATAGCCCCCGTTCACAAGTCGGTACCTAAACAGGATATCGAGAATTATCGTCCTACATCGATATTATCGGTTTTCTCAAAGCTCTTTGAGAGACTTGTCCATGATAAAGTTTATCCTCTACTACATAATAACATAATTCCACAACAACATGGATTCGTCAAAAAAAGATCAACTATCACTAACCTTGTAACTTTGGTTGACTATTTATTTAACAGCATGGACTCTCGTATTCAAGTTGATACTATATACACATACTTCCAAAAAGCTTTTGACAAAGTGGACCATCAAATGCTGTTGAGTAAAATTGCCTTTAGATTTTAGCATACGTGGCAATCTATTGAGATGGTTCTCTTCTTACGTTCTTAACAGATCTCAGAAAGTTGTGATAAACGGTTTTAATTCTGCGACCTTAAATGTTACTTCCGGTGTTCCTCAGGGGTATATACTGGGTCCTCTTTTGTTTATTATGTTTATTAATGATATAGGTACGTGTTTTCAAAACTCTAATGTATTACTATACGCAGACGATCTAAAATTTTTTAGGCCGATTATTAATTTACGTGATTGTTTACTTTTGCAGGAAGATTTAAATAGATTCTCTGCATATTGTGAAAAAAAAACGAACTTAAATTGAGCATATCCAAATGCATTCGTTTTACTAAAAATAAAAACGTAATTAAATATGGATATTCATTGAACAATATAGATCCGGCAAGAGAAACAGTGGTTCGTGATCTTGGTGTTTTGTTGGATGATAAAGTCCATCTTGATGCTCATGTTGCTAAAATTGTGAACAATGCTTTGCGTATGTACGGTTTTGTGATGAGATCGGCTCAGGAATTTAAACGTTAGGTATCAGTTGGAGTACGCGGTACCAGTGTGGGATCCCTTCTATGAAAAATATTCTAATATGATAGAAAAAGTACAACGCAAATTTTTAAAGGCCATGCATTTCCGTTGTTTTCGTACGTATTCATCTTACAGCGACTTACTGAATAACTATAAAGTTCAAACCCTTAAATCTAGACGTATAATGTTGGATTCGACGTTTCTGTTTGATTTATGTAACAACTCATGTGATTGTATAGACATAAGCAATGGAATAAGTTATGTAGTACCCAGAACTACTATATGTCGAGGTGTGCGCGCACGACCGCTGTTTGCTGTAACCTCTTGTCGATCAAACGCAGGATCTTACTACTCAGTTCAATAAGATTTTCCGGGATACCGAGTTCTTTGCTATTTCCGCTAGAAAATTTAGAAGTATTCCGCTTAAAATCATAGCAGAATTAGGTACATAACAATCCTGAAATCATAATTTCTATTTTAAATATTCTATTATATCTTCTTTCTCTTTTTATTGTTTTTACCTGTACTTATAGTATATGTTTCAGTTTAGTTTAACCATACTCTATATTCAATGTAGGTAATTTACATCGCACGCCGTTCGTGTTTGTTTAACTTTTTTATATTACTCATTTATACTCCGATTTTAGTGTTAAGTTCCATACCATAACATTGTAATGTATAACCGTTTATTTTCCCAAATAAAAAAATAAAAAAAATAATAAAGTTTCATTGACCGAATTAGGGGGCGTGGGTGTAGTACTTTCCTCCGTCTATACAATTCTAATCTTAGAATGTCTATAGGATCTTGCTGGCATTGTTCAAAAGATCAAATGATGTGCCTGTTGTCATTTATCTAATAATTTCCTATCCTGGACGACTTCTTAGAATTACTTGATGAAAACTGGAAATTTATTTACTAATTCTCAGTATATTTTGATCAGGTGTTATTTATTTATATCATAGCAATTGGTGAATCTTAGCCAAGTGGTGATTTGGTGTTATATCGTTTGCTTAAACTTATCAGATAAGCCACTTTATTGACTGTTGCATAATCACCCTAAAATGTTCTCACTGCTGGGACACAGGCTTCCTCTCGAAGAAAGTGACTGGCCCGTAATCACCACGCGGGCCCAGTGCGGGTTGATAGATATCACATGTATTTGAACTTTTTGATCCTAAGACATGCCGGTTTCCTCGCGATGTTTTCCTTCGCCGTTTTTGAGAGCAATGGTGATGAAATAATTACACAAATTAAAGCGCCTGTCTAGGTTCGAACCCACGACCTGCAACTCGTAAGTCGAGGCCGTTACGGCTACCACAGTATGTAACTATCATACTAGACCAATCTAGTAAAATAAGTATATATTTTCTTTGATTTGCACAACGCGAAGTTGTGCAAATCTGAAATCATGAAGGCAATGATGCTTCCTAATACGGCCCGAGGACTTTGATCGAGATGAAACGAACGCGCCTGGACACAATATCGGTAATTCATCATTACATGTACACAATACGGGTAACAACAGTTATTATTGTGTTTCTGCACTAGTTCACTTCAATATATGCTGGAGCATTTGTAACACAGTAGGCACCAGGCAATCAGGCAAAAACCTCCTGCCAATCCTATGAAAAGGATACCAAATACGTATCGTGATATAATCATGCGTGCGTATTGGACGACTGACAAAAGGAGGACGAGAATAATATTATTTTCAATATAAAACCACCGGCCTGTTTTGTTCAGCAGAGAAAGGCCTATACAAAAAAGTCTATAATGTAAATCCAGAGGTTTTTCACGAAATTTTCTGTTCAAAAGCCAAGAGGTTCGTAGAACTCCTGTCTTTTGAACTATTTTGTAAAATATGCGCAATAAGCAAGGGAATTTCGCAAAACGTTGCTTTTCCAGGAAGGTAAATAAATAAAAGTTACGAAACTATTTGTCTATTTCCTCGCTGCATCGCCTCGCTGCACTCCGGCTGCCGAGGTCCGTACCACACAGAAGGTGCCCTTAGGCTAAGGACCCCGTGTTGGCCGTAAAACTTGTGAACTGAGCGACTACACGCTAACTAACCCTTAAGCCTTAACTTATAGTCCCTTTGTTCATAAGTTTTATGTTCATGCTGGAGACCTTAATTTATAAAGGCATCCACAGGATAGCCCAGTTAAGCAGCAAACAACTTACTAGGCAGAAATGCGAGATGCCATTTATTTAAAAAAATGCTTGACGTCTTACACATCTATCGCCAGACTCCTTAACACGTCTCTGGTGGAAAGGTACACACACCCTCCCACACACACACACGACGCACACACAAACTACACTAATAAGTCTTGTGCGATATCTACTCACTTGCCATATTCATCCTTTGAGAATGTAGGTTTGTGGTTTTTGTCGAAAGATCCGCTGAATGCCGTCACTTTTTGTAGGTCCGTATGTGCTTGAGCTTTTGTGTCAAATGCCGAGATCAGGTCAGTGAGGGAAGAGCTCTGAAAAAAAAGATTGATTCTTAATAAAATTAAAACAAGGGCCAATCCACCATCTTTTGGTGACGTTTGGGAAGGCCTATGTCCAGCAGGGGACGCCTTTTCGCTACAATGATGATGATAATAAAAAGGTAGCAGCCATTTTTGGAATACTTTGAGTACAGCCAAAAACTCGTACTAAAGCTGCATTATCAGTCTTTAATTCAAAAAACGCACATAGATATAATTATATTTAGTTATTCCAAAAATGATTTCCTTTGCCTCTTCATCAATGGTAGAATATTTCTGTTCCACTTGACTCGGTTTTTTGCTAGCATAACAGATTGGTTTGACAATACCGGTTTTATCTCTACGTATTAGATAAAATTGCTCCCAGACAATTGTAGCAATGGCTTCCATTTTGACAGTTCAACAACATTCATTGCGTTGTTTACGTTGTGGAGCAGACCAATTTTTCGAACATATGAAGCAATAAATAAGCAATATCCTTCAAAATGATTCACATTGAGATTTATAGTTCGTTACGCAATTAGGGTGCAGTTTCAGATGAATCACATGTCAAAATCAGTGGAAGAAGTGGTTCATAATACTCATAATGCTCATAACTTTTTGCCGAAGCCAAGTTTTTCTTTGTTATATGATAAAGGTCATCCTGAAATTGATGAAGATGTTTATTATGATGGTTGTGAATCGCACTAACAATGTATGCTACGCAATGTATATCAACATTGAGAGGCCGTTTCACCGTTTCGGTATTATCTGTCATATAGGTTTCAAAATTACAGAATTTTTAGGATGTCATCCGAAAGCGAAGTCAATCGGATGATGTCCGGCGGTGGTGTAAAAAGGCCATTAAGCTTTTAAATGGCTTTGTATGTGTGCCAGAAAGATATTCCAATACCTAATGTCAGAAATTTTACTTTTTCATCATTTTGGGGAACCTTCAAAGGGTTACTGGGCCTTGGCGATAAGACCAGGGAGGATAGAATGTTTACCTCACTTGCCTCCCCGGTGGTCACTATCTGCACATGAAAGGGGCATCGTTACCTCTCAAACGACCGATCCCTCTGTGCAATGCCTGTTAGGGCACATTTCTGGGGAGACTGTTATTCGGCCCAAGACGAGTTCTTTCGGAAATAAGCTACTTCTGTGAAACAGTAGTTTGTGTGTAGGGTTAGCCACACTGTTACTTTAAAATACATAATCAGCCTACAATTTTCCCACTGCTGGGACACAAGCCTCCTGTCTTCGAGAGGGAGTGGGCTGTAATCTACCATGCGGGCCCAGTGCGGGTTGGTGGATGTCACATGTCTTCGAATTTGTAGTTCTAGGACATTCCAGTTTCCACACGATGTTTTCCTTCACCGTTTTGAGAGTAGTGGTGATGAAATAATTTACACAAAGTAAAGTGCCTGCCTGGGTTCGAACTCACGACCTACAATTATACTATAATTAATTATTTATTATAATTAATTATTTCTTATAATAAATTATTTATTACTAAGAAACAATTATAGTTAGTTGAAACTATTTTGCTCTACCGTTCACGAATTAAAAACGAAAATAAATTCGATGGCAGATTTTCTGATTCAAGTGTCATCAAGTGTTTAGAGATGATTTAGAGTGTTAATTTTAGGTACATCTTACACATCTTTTCATATTCTGTAAACATACGTGAGATTGTCAATAAAAAAAAAATACCTCTCTGTCGGAGGTGACGACATGTGAAATTACATCCGACACTTGAAAGTTAAAGGTCGTTAACCTCATCGACATTGTCATTCTGATATTGAAATATATTTTATAAATAATGCTGAAAATCTTTATGTACTGATTCGTAAAGATTTTCAACATTACTTAGAAACCCAAGTCTAGAAAGGTAGTTATATTACTAGATCGTGCTCGTATCATAGTTATATTCCTAGTAAGGCAGTTCTGTACCGCTTTCATATCATAATTATATTACGGTATATAGCTATATCCCTAAGGATATAACTATAGCATGGTTTCAACAATCTTAATGCGATATGTATAATAATAAACTTGTAAATGCTAGAAAAAATATTTGAAAACAATGGTGCCATCATTTGCCTAGCGTTTTCCAAACTATGTTTGGGTCGGTCTCCGGTTTCCAGTCTAACCGGATGCAGCTGAATACCAGTATTGAAAACAATGGTACCGATAGGTATATCCGATTAAAACTTTATGGCTAATCTCTATGAGTCATTTATTATACGAAAGAACTCTCTTTCTATAATTTTTTTCTAGCAGTAGGTAATGTTATTAAAATTGTGAGTCTGAGTTACTTTTACCCTTAAGTATACCTAAGTTATTCAGTTTAATCGAATAGAGCGGGCTCCTAAGGCTTAGCTTTTGGAATGTACTGACGGGCCATGGCCAGCACACCAAGCTACTACAATCCGTCAAATTTCTTTAATAGATTTTCAACTTTATCGCTAAAGCGTTATGGTTCAAGGTTGACTGGGAAAATTTGACAGTTTTGGGTAGCTTGGCCTGCTGGCGTCTGTACTTGGAGCGTTTGCTGCTCTGAGGTTAATAATCGTATTAGTACTTATCCTACGTTTTGTAATATCAAATTGGTGTTTAACTGTTATGCGGGTCTTGGCCCTTTTTAATCAAGGAGTCAGTTTAATTTTATTTCATTACATGATCCCCCGACCCATCCCGTCGCAACGCATCGTCTGTCCACGCTACGAGTATTACTTCGTTTTCGCTTAGCGTTATTTCCGACTATTTTCTTAAGGGTCTTAGCGTGTTGTTAAAGAATTGGGTTATCAAATGCCAAAAGATTTTTTTCAAATCCGACGTTTAGGTCTAGATATTCGCGTTCGAACAAAGTATTCAGTTTTATAATGAGTATAGATATTAAAACCAACTTTTTTTTTTAAACTTCTACGACCTCTATGGGCCGAATCTTTAATTCTAAATTAAATAAATCTGTATATTTTACCGGCTGAGGGCAAAACTTCAAACGTAGTAATTAGTATACAGGGAAGTAATATAAAATTGTGGCTGTTACTCGTATTTTAGTACATTATTGTGTCTTATGACTTTCACCGGACGATATCGTGGCCATAGGCTGGTTCAAAATAAAATGAAATAGCCTGTGGCCTTTTGCAAATATTCATATTATTGACTGAATAACATGTTTGTTTAGTTTCAAAATATCAATTTGGATATCAACAAACTATCAAGTAAGTAAATATGTATTTATTTTGTACAGATATTTCAACTGCCGAATTAAATACATTATGTCTGAATTTGTAGCGCGGCGATGCGTGGTATATACACGGTCAAATTAAATTAGCTAGCGAAACTCTGCAGACGTGATGGATATTGATGTCTAAACACAATAAAATAAAAACCAAAAGATTTTTTGTTTTTTTGGGGTTCATTGACCGCTGGTTGTGTTGTTATTTGAAGTATGAGTTGAGGACATCTGTTTTCTTTAATTTTGTCGTGTTGACCTATCGATACCTATCACGTCTGCGGAGTTTCGCTAGCTAATTTAGTTTCCCCCGTATAATTAAATAGGTTTTCAGATTTTTTAAACATTCCTTTGTTTTCATGATTCATAAACGATGTTTTCGGGTGTTCATTTATTTAATGCTTTCATTAACGCAGTGGAAATGCGTTATAAATTAATAAATACGACTTGGCATCGGCTGGGCTTTAAATATAGACGTCTGATGAACTTTGTATGTTCGACAACCTAGCATTGTGTCGTATACATAAAGTATGAGTGGCTTGTGTTTATAGGTGCACACATATATATCATTATGCCTGTATACCCTGAAGAGTAAGACATTGGTGTACATCAACTATATACATTTCACCAGATATGTTTTAGTCCCAAATCTTCTCCGTGTCGCTAGCACGACTGTTTTTTTTTTTTTTATTCTAATTTAGTTCAGGGGCTTTTATCAAAGATATGTCAGCCCCATCGTACCCTTTTACATTGATTGGCGTACTTAAATAGTATTAGCTTACAGTATTTTTAATGGTTAATCACTTAGAGTTATTCGTGGAGGACCATAATTAAAAGGCACAACTTTTTAATAATCTCCGAAGATGGTACAGATAAGATGGATTGGATTATGCCTACATCCAATTTATTTATTTTAAAATCCTTCACGAACAACTCGCGTTCTACTCCGTTTCGAGCACACTCCATCAGCAACGACTGTATTTTAAATCTTGTTTTCCCAAAACTTTGCCTCTACCTCGGCGTTGTCCGTGGCAGCGATAAGGTCAAAAAAATAAAAAATAAAATAAACTCCATGTTTTGGAACAGAGAGCGCAGGATAGGAGTATCAAGTAATAAGGGGCCAGCCTACTGCCCTCAACCATGCACAAATCCAGTCTCCGGGCTGCTTCTGTTAAATTCCATGGTGCGGAACACGTCTAGGTCGTATCACCACCTCTTTCTGGGCCGGCATCCATTCCATTATAGCTACCAATTATAAATAAGTTTGGAGAACATTCAATCATAATAGAAAGCGATTAGGCCACCCATTGTATATTTTGTAGTGTCGGATTTATTTTTTGTTGTGTATTTTGTGGAGAAAAAAATAAAATAAAATAGATAGGTAGATCATAATAAGTATCTATGTTTTATTCTAGTTTGGTGAACCGGAAAACAAATAAAATCTCAGCCAGAACTATATAGTTTTCTTGGTGTAATAAATTGGACGTTTTGATGATAATATTTATGAAGTTGGAAGTTTTCAGTTACATACGAAATGGATTTATTCTTTGCAATGCAGAACAAAAACTTTCAGCCGCTTCCGAGAATGCTTTAAATCTGAAGGAATCCAAAAACCTGATGAGTTTATGAAAAACGACTTCAACAAGATTTATTTGTATCCCAATATCCAGCAGCCCGCTCATATGAAAATAATACAAAACCATTCTGACGCCTTGGTTTGAACAAAAGTACCTACTTTTGTTCAAACCAAGAATTGATTTGTTTTTGTTTTTTTTTTAATGCAGATTTGGCATGTTTTGAAGATCGGAAGCGTTCTTGAGACTAACGTATTCATTTGTTTTTTGATTTATTCTATTCAATTTAATTTATTTCAGATAAATTACGAGTACAACCATTATAATCATCCATACTTATTTTGTTTTTAAATAATATAATAAGAATAATACATGAAATACATCGACACAACAATAGAAACATTGGATCAGGACCGCACTACTCGTACATGTAGTTTTGTCCAATGCTCCATGAATCACGAAGATCTGTATTCTTACTACTTTAGTTAAAAAAAAAACAGTCTGCTGTTAATGACGGTAAAGTTTGAAACTAAAGCCTCTTGTTCACGATATATCTCTGCTGTACATACGCTCAAGGCCGCGGTGTTGGACGTAGCATACACACTATCGTGCGCGCATCCAGTGTGGTAGATGTAAAGGAACGAACCTAATGAGCACTAGTTATTAAAAAAAATAGGGAGAGGTTTTTTATCATAAACGTCCAGAGTATCCTCAAATGAATAATATCATGACGGATTTGAATAATTATGATATATTGAGACTTGTATCTTTCAAAAAATCGTGCAAGTGTTTCACAGTCCATTTTGACGTGCAGTCATCTTCCGACACACGCTTTATATGGTGAATCTGTTGTACATCAAGTTTATACACGCACGACGCACGATCGCTCGGACGTACGTCCGCGTTATTCACTGTCTATCTGCACGACGGTCGCGGTGGTGGAAGCTTACTAGGGTACTTTTTACCAATGGTGCAAGCTTGTAGTACTGAAAACGTTCAGGGTATTAAACAGATTGAGTAAATTAAACTGTTATACAAAATCATTGCTTTAATTAAATTAGACGTAATTTATTTATGTCGAAGATTATAGTATAAATATTAGTTGGTTTCAAGCAAATTAAGTAATCACAGTAAAAGACTTAATAGCTTTTTATATAAAAATCTTGCCAGGTTGAGCAATAAATCGTAGGCACATAAAAACTGGTCTTTTTCGTTTTCATTTAAGTAATAGCTATTGTGGAATTTGTCGACTCAATAATTAACTTTATCTCGAGTATTTCGAGCCAATGGCTAATGGGGCATAGTTGAGTCTCCACTACCAAGAGGCCCTCGTTAGGCGACTGGGTCAAGGGTTATGTACCTACATAACACAACCCAAAATATCAAACATGTCATGCCATATTGCTGGAGCGCTTACAAGTTCCGCCCTCGTCGAAAGGTAACGGAAGTCCAAAAGTAGTAAAAGTAAAGAGATATTTATCATTGTCTAAACTTCAGACAACTTTTGTAAAACAAAAGTTATTCAATACAGTAAGTACTTTGGTACCCGTTCGACTAAGTACTTCTTTCCAACTTTGTTTTAACAGCACCAAAAATGGGGATTTTTGAACTTTAACTCCGAAAGCTGGTAATTACAACCTTCGAAAGAACTCATTGTGTCATTTACTTTAATTTATTCTGCTCTGATAGCACGATTTAACTGACAAGTTAATTGAATGGTCGACGTGTCCTATAATATTATTTAATAAAATGTATTCCTTATGGGTTGGTTTTTTTCGGAGGTCAACGACCGCTGCCTGTTACGGTTGTTACTCGAAGTCTGAGTTAACAAAACCTGTTTTCTTATGTTTTATTGTGATTAAATATCATCTATGTCCATTACGTCTGGGAAGTTTACACAAAAAAACAGATTTTTAATCTTACTAAGTAGGTATAGATATTTTAAGTGACAAAAATAACTGCGGTCCCAGACCCCAAAAAACGTTTTCAATTTTTGTTTGTTTTAGCATGTTTATATATCGATACCCATCTAATCTGCGGTATTTGGTTAGCCAATTTAAAGTAACCCTGTATACTTAAAATAGTATTTTTGTTCCATCTTTTACGACGGAAAAGTTATTAAGTATGTAAAAATCTGCATGTCTTTGTCTAAACAAGCTTTTTATATTCTAAGAAAGGAGGAATTTTTTTTATAAAATGAACTGTCGTTGAATACCACTTAGGGCTGATTTTACCAAAGACAAATATTTTTTATCCGTGGAATAAAATTGCCGTCTTACAATTCTAGGATGAAAAAACTGTCAAAAATTCAAATTTTATTTTCAGTATAAGACTTATCCTATGTATAAAAGTTTGGTGAAATTCACCTTTGATACTAAAGTGCTTAAAGATATTCTGAGAAATCAGAAAGCTTTCAGACTTACATATCCCTAGGCGCCAAAAAAACATTCACAACGAGTTTTATATTTAACTTCGCTCCTGCTTCGCACGTTTTTTACGACTCAACAAATCATGGGGACTTCGTTATTTTATGTAAGTTTCATGTTAATGTATTATGCACAAAAACCTTCCAGAATAAATTCTGTAAATGGTAGTGAAAACTGCACCAAAATTCGTTGCGTAGTTTAGAAGAACCCAGGATTTTGTAATACCTTGATATAAAAGAGTGTCCTTGGAGTTTCATGCCCGTTTTTCTCCATAGAGGTCCAATGGAGTTTTGGAATGAGCAGCTTCAACTTTTTTACAAACTGACCGACTATTTAATTTTGACAATTCAAAAGTGCCTGTAAATGGTTTAATTGAAATAAATAAATACTTTGAGTTAGAGATAAAGACGACTGAATTTAAGAAAACGTCTAAAAAAGTATTATTTACATAATTAGACGGGGTGGCAGGGACATTGACGCGCATCAATCGGTTTCTTAATAAACTTTAACTATATCCGACGACCCTGTTTACTTATCTCTTTTGGCGACTGTACCAATAGTAGGTAAAATTTCTTCAGGAATTTATTTCACAAGCATAAATCATTGGATAACATCTAAACTTTTACTATTTATAGAACATTATACAAGTTTCAGCGTATACCTAACCGATGTTTAGACGCCAGCTGTTCCTAAAACATTGTGCAAACGATCTTTATTGCCAACACTAAAGATGTTTTCTTTGTGGATTGTTTAGCAAAGCACTGTTTTGTCTAGAATTCAATGTATGAATGGATTTGTATGAAATGTCAAGGATTTTGCATAATTTATGTGCACGATAAAGAGATGAGAAAAATATTGGTATGACGTAAGAGAGAGCACACATAACATATCATCACGGCTGTAATCCGTGAAGGGTTAGGCAAAGGTGTGCCTATAGTACACCCACATTTTACCAGTTATGTTTATGTCCCAAGTAATACGGGGCGAGCCTATTGCCAGCAACCGGGCAAAAATCAAGGCTGTTACCGAAAAATTCCTGATGGAAAACTTAATAACACTTTATCCGACCAAGGAATCGAACCCAGGATCTGGATATGATCAGCAGTAGTGCTTGCGACAACTACACCATCGAGGCAATCTAAGAGAGAGTAAACAAATGAAAAACAAAGAAAATTCAAAAATGTAATTCTTTTATATTTTCTTTTCCTTGTTAGCTTTTGTGTTTCCGTTTGGCAAGACACGGTTTCTTTCTGTAGATGATAATATAATTAAACGCAAAGATCAGAATTTGAATTTTGACATATTATTATTATCAAATAATTCAGATATTTTGTGTCAAAGTCCATGTTTGTTTTCCACGTGGAACCTTGGCACATTTAGTTTTTAATATAAATCCACTAACGATTATAAATGTCGTGTCACTTTATTTTCCACTTCATTGATAAATATTTACACTTTATTATGTCGCCTATCGCTTACAATATCAGTAAGTTCAAAAATTCACGCTTCGACAGACTGTTTATTTTAGAGATAATAAATTTCCAATTTACAAGTTTAAATTGGGGGGTAGATTCTATCTCAAAGTAAATTGGCTTTGGTAGTTCGAGCCAAACTTCTTGTAAATGATTATTTATTATTGGAATGTATGATGGTATGAAATTGATTGGAGTTATACAAAGAACAATATAACATAATCATGCTGGTTTTCCTCAAAGAGCCAAGGTATGCCTGCCTATAAACATAATAATCAGCCTATAATGTTCCCACTGCTGGGACACAGGCCTCCTCTCTTCGAGAGGGATTGGGCTGTAATCTACCATGCAGGCCCAGTGCAAGTTGGTAGATGTCACATGTCTTCACATTTTTGGTTCTAGGACATCCCGGTTTCCTCACGATGTTTTCCTTCGCCGTTTAGAGAGCAGTGGTAATGAAACAATTTATACAAAGTAAAGGACCTGTCGGTCTAGGTTCGAACCTACGACCTACAACTGGGCTACCACTGCTATTGCGTACATAGTACACCTAAATTCACCAGTTGTGCTTAAGTCTCATGTAACAGGGGCGAGTCTATTGCCATCATATTGCACCAACTGCATACAAATTCAGACTCGATTTTACAAGCGTTCTCCGACAGGCGTTTCTCCTTTGGGCTGATCACCGACAGGACGTTTCGCTTTTGAGAGAAACGTCGATAGAACGTTTCACCTCTCCGGTCTGTTGCTGACCAATTTCTGATGGGGAAACTGTTTGCGACAATGGAAAAACGAGATAGTCAGAGCGGTATACAAAGAAGTTTCCAGATAAAATCACTATTGCGTCATCAACATAAACTAAATACTTATAAGCATTAATCTACATAGTTTTATTTGGAAATAGACTTTGTTTTGCTATAATATGAAACGAGAATTCCAAAATATACGGAAATGCTCCGATCTACTTTATGATAAACGCAATATCGTAGAGTACTGTAATTAAACTCATCCAGATTTATATCTGACAGAAACCCGGCAGCTGTCCCAAGCTTGAGTCACATTTGGTACAGATGTTCACAGTCTATGCCAATTTCGGATTGAATGGTGTGAGAATGTGTGTATAATAAAACGTTTATATTGACAGAATATAAATTTAATTGAGAGGAATTCTTGGCTGCGAAGTTTGTGATTTAAATCCTCTGCGGTTTTCGATTACTCTTTTCGCAGATAGTGATAATAATAAGCAAGTTCTTAGTAGCAGACCAGAGCCGGGTCTCGTGCTCGATTAATGGCAATTTTAGACTCGCCCCCTATGACATGGGACTTAAACATAACAGAGGGGCAATTCTCCTAATTTTAAGACTGTTCACAGTCTTTAAAATTACGAGAAACTTGTCAAAATGTATGGAAATTAGAAGTATTTTTTGACAGATTGAGACTGAGATCAGAGTGAGCGTCAAAATGAAGGGACCAAATCTCCAATCTCTGTCATACTCGTACATATTATAAAAAAAATAATATCTTTAATCTACTATTTCCTACCTTTGCTATAATTTTAGCTACATCATCATATACATAATATTTTAACAAAATGCTTGGTCCCTCCATCATGATATCAAGATGGAGGGACCAAACTGATAGACTACTCCCTGGAATGTTCTACCTAATTAGTGTTATAATACCTTATTTCTACCTTAATATTATTGATTTTGGCTGCCCGAAACATATATCGTTTTAATGATATCGATTATATAAGTTGGTTCCTTCAATTTGACGAATTAATTGTTTAGTGCAACAGGTAAATGGGCGGTTTATTTTCGATTATCGAAGGATAAATATTTAATACCTATTTACTACATTTTAATCGTGCACGGTCAGAGGGGCAATTCTCGTAATTTTAAGAACATTCACAGTCTGATCTCAGTCTCAATCTGTCAAAAAATACTTCTAATTTCCCTACATTTTGACAAGTTTTTGACATTTGTTTGTCGCTGAGATGAGACTGCGACTAGATTTTGAACGTTTTAAATTACGAGAATTGGCCTTCTGGTAAAATGTGGGTGTGCTATAGGTACACCTCTGCCCTAATCCTTCACGAATATAACAGGTATGATGTGTACCTACTCTATCTTACGTCATACCAATATTTTTCTCATCACTTTATCGTGCACATAAATTATGCAAAATCCTTATACAATAAGTGTGTATAATGCCCCTGCCTAACTCTTCGGGGATTGCAGGCGTCATGTTGTGTTGTAATAATAACTAGCGGTGAAAAGAAAACTTTTAAGAGTAGGTAAGTTATATTATGTGAAGCGATTGATACCCAATATCCACGTACGGTTGCCAAAGGAGGTAAGCGCCGTCAGATATAGTTGAAGTTTAGTAAGGAACCGATGGATGTTTTCAAATGAAATTTAATTTAATTAATAGAAAAGAAACAGTTTATTTATTGGTTTCCTACTAAAATTAAACTTTTTTCGACGATCCTGGTTACTTATATATTTTGGTGACTGTATATTCGTAAAAAATGGGGGAAATACCTGAAATATATTAATTTATTACAAGTATCATTTTGTTGTCAGTTTCAAAAAGAAGTATCAAATAAGCACTCTTACCATAACTCTTTCGAATCGACAAAATTGGCCAATTGAAACACGAATGAACTTAACTACATAGATAATTCATTTCAAGATTTAAAAAAGAGTTCCTAACATCCATGCATGTCCTAGAACCAAAAATTCTAAGACATGTGACATCTACTAACCCGCACTGGGCCCGCGTGGTAGAATAAAGCGCACTCCCTCTCGAAGAGAGGAGGCCTGTGTCCCAGCAGTGGGAACATTATAGGCAGATTATGCTTTTAACATAACTTACTTTCTTTAGTTCGTTCTTACATTTCGACACGATAGATAGCAACGAAGAGCGAAATCGATTTCAAACATTTAACAAAAATATTTATGGGATAAAACCAATCAGCAAGTATGTAGGTAGGTATATAAGTGCTTATATTCCTTGACAGTCAATCATATTTGATTCATGAGTCAGTAAACTTTTAAGAGCTTTCAAAAGTTAGTCAATTTAGATGCTAGATGTAACACAAAACAAAAAAGGTAAATTCTGATAGCAAATTGTAATATAGTTCTTCTACGAGTTTTCAATGTAATTCGCCAGAAAACTATCAATGTTCTCTTTGCCATAAAACATCAAAAAGGATTTGGGTATCACATCAGTTTTTTAATGAAATTAGAGCTCCTAAAATGGTAAGACTTTGAAAAGCAATATACGGCCTCTCTGCCGTCATAATAGTGACGCTGGACTAAATATACTATACGAAATGACAGTAGTTTTTTGTGCCGATTCAAAGCGCCCCGCCGAGCGTCTCAGGAACTAAACTATTGGTCGTCGTGTTGTTTTGGCAGGTCTCTGATGGTTTAGGTCGAAATCGCGGAATAAGACTATTTTGTGTTTACTACGAGATCTTTAGAACATTTTTGTCATCAGAGTATGCGCATTTTGTAAAACTCACTATGTTAAAAATATTAGTTCCACACACGCTCGCTAAAATGACGAAAATCAAATATATTCGTTTTGTCATCGATAGTATGATTACCAGCGCACTTGTATAATATAGGTCAGTCCGTCATAACAATTAACTTCTATTGTGCCTCGTTTAGCGCGCCGGAACCCGTTAAGCTTATGCCCAGACCTGAGATACGACTGATTTTAGTTAAATGTTCACCCTATGAAACAAGATATTCTTATCATATAAGTTGTCGCAAATCAATTATAAAAAACTTTTTTTACTCCGGTGTGCACATTGTCTTTCAGTACTATAATTTAAAAAAAAACAACCGAAATCTTTATACCGGCTGATTTTTTAAAGACTAGCCAAATTTAAGGATATGGTACATCAAACTGAACAACTTTCTCCATGGGACAAATAGCGTAATCGCGAAAATTTTATCAACTGTCCCATAGAAAACTTCCTACTCGACCTAAATGTATGGGACGGCTGAATTTTTATTCGCGATTACGATGTTGGTCCCATGGAGAAAGTTGTTCAGTTTGATGGTCTGTACCACATCCTTAAATTTGGCTGGTCTTTAAAAAATCAGTCTGTATACAACGTGTTTTTTTTATATCCCATAACTCTAGGGGGTCATTGTACCCATCATTATGAACAACTTTTACTATGGGACCAAACCCGAAATCGCGAAACAAAAATCTGGTGTTCCCTACATTTTGAGGAGTTATACGAACATACATGTAGGGAACAGCAGATTTTTTTTTCGCACTTTCAGGTTTGGTCCCGTAGCAAAAGTTGTTCATAATGATGAGTACAATGACCCTCTAGAGTTATGGGATATAAAAAAAAAACGTTGTATATATTTTTTTCAGTTTTTAGTTATGGTACCTACCCCACACCACTTCGTATACCACCGCTTGCTATGTAAACAGTAGTGACGGGAAGTATTATAACATTATCAAGATACATAAAGTGGATTAAATACGTTATAACGAAGCTAACTCAAAGACTACTTAAGCTACTTAAGAAAGTTAATACAATTTATATAGAACCTCCCCTGGAGGCATACCCTATCCATTAAAAATAATTTTCTAAATCTATCCACAATTGCCGGAGATATTGTATACCAAAAAACAGTCTAATTGGGAACGTCCTCTTTTTTTTAAGTTGGTTAAAAATCTTTAGAAAAATCTACATTTTCAGTTATTTTTTTTTTAAGAAAATTGTCTGTGTAAAAGATATATGATACTAATAGGGCTATGAAGAGAATCACAATTGCGATGACGGTAGATACCTAAAGAATAGAAATCTCTGGAAGAAGACATTTTGCACCGATCCCACATAAATCGATGATAAAAAGTCTAGAACCAGCAAATAAAAATCTAGACGAATAGAATGAAGACAGAAATACCAGAATTTGTCATTGTTCGGGTGAATGACAGAGTGAACAGTCGGTTGGCGTTGCGCCTGCGACCTCCGTAATTTAACACTCATTACGTTTGAATAATTGCTGTTTTGACGTACGTATGAGCTGTGATTCATGCTTCCGTCTACGTACTTGGAGTATTCACAGGAATTTTACAGGATTAAATTAAGCAGTATTTCATAACCAATTTTGAATGTTCAGAACTTCGTTTTAATCTAAAAATATATGTACGAATCATCATATATAATAATTTAGCAGAATCAGCCTAAAATGTTCCCAATTCTGTGACACAGGCCTAGGTAAATTCACCACGCGAGCCCAATGTAGGTTGGTGGATATCACAGGTCATCGAATGCTTCGTTCTGGGACATGCCGGTTTCCTCGCTATGTTTTATTTTACGTTAAGCAGCAGTAGTGGTGTTGAAAGAAATTACACAAAGTAATGTGCATGCCTGCCTGGCTCCAAACACATTTCTAAGAAGTTGTGAGTTGGGGCCGTTACGATTGGGCCACCACAGCTTAGTATACAATGATAATCCGCAGTAACGTAAGAGTATTATGCATCCTAATAAATGCACGACAACTTAAATGTGCATCGCGGCTATCGTAAACGCGGATCAACCCCGACTATGTAAGCAAATATGCACGACTCTACCCCTTGTATACGATTTTATAGTGATGACGCAAAAACAATTGTGCAGAACAGTTGTGAACAGCTATGCAGAATTATATGGCTACCGAATCGAAAAATAATTCTGCATAGCTGGGTTTTGGGTTACCTTGTGATTTGCCTAGTCCCAACAAATAGCTGACGGAAGAAAAGTGGTCGTTTATTTGGTTTGAACTGTGAAAATTTTTGGGTTTCAGATTTTTGAACAGCGTTTAGAAGACTTCTTCCATTGATGTTCGATTCGGCACGGAAGCGTACCTATCAAATGGTTGTTAATAACGATGCTGTTCTGATTTATGTCTCATTTTATAACTTCTCTTGTATATATTATAGAAATATATCTATGGTCCTATACAAACAATAACATTTAGTCTATCCTATTTATCTTAATATAAAATTATAATTTGTACTACCTGAAAAGAATGACATTAATATATTGCTTAATAATTGTATTAAACTCATTATTATTGACATTTAATTTTAACATAACTAATTTCTCAATTTAATTGTACTAATATAAAAGATAATAATTAATTATTAATAATGTTAATGCATGCTAATTTATGATGATAAGGGCGGGCGAATGATAAAATTGCAATGCTTGTAAAAGGCTGCTAAGTCATAAGTATCTACTAACATAACACAACACCAATATTGTACACTTAGTTTGCAATAAACGTTTTGAATTTGAATTTGACTTATTTCTATTGAAGATTTTCTAGCGCCTTTGTTTGTACAATTTATGAATGTTTTGAAGCTTCTAGAAGCACGTGTATGTCGTACAAAATTCTTTACGAGTTTGATCAAAATAATGACAAACGAGGCGGGAATTTTTCTCGTAATAATATTATCAAGATCCGTGGCAACGTACCAAGGACACCTACTGGTGAAAAATTGACACGTGCAGACTGGCACGACATGATTCTAGTAGAATAATTCAAGAAAAGGGTAGGAAATTATTCTACAAGAATCGAGTCACGAGGAAGCCTTAAAGCAATTTCGTTTCCCCTTTTGTAAAAATTACAATAAATAACTTGATCTTTTTCCCTGGTCGCCTTATTTGGGGTCGGGTCTCCTCACTTACGCCAAGTTATTCTGTCTTGGGAGGACTCTCTCTGTGTGTGTGGTGTTAGGCAGGGTGGGTTAAGCTCCGTTTATTATTTATTCTATAAACTAAAAATTTAACAAAAAATCACATTTTGCAAAAAGTTAACCATTAGTTACTATTTTTAACAATTGGTTGAGTTTAACTACGGATCAAAAAATCGGCCCTTAGACAATTAAGTTTAAATGTTACGAA
Organism: Apamea epomidion; assembly: GCA_947507525.1. NCBI lineage: Eukaryota > Metazoa > Arthropoda > Insecta > Lepidoptera > Noctuidae > Apamea > Apamea epomidion. The sequence continues at coordinate 7,424,408 of OX382233.1, forward strand.
AACAAATTCATTCAACTTTCTGAAATGAATTGTTTTCTTCTTTGTTAGGAAACGAAGAAGTGATTGACCGATTGATTGTTGGAATAATATTATTTTCAATTCAATTCAATATTCGTTTATTTATGGCAACTAAGCCCAACTGTATTATGTTGCAACAATATTATTTGACTAGCTGTGCCCGCGACTTCATTCGCGTGGATGTCGGATAAATGATCTAACAAATAACGACTCTTGCAAAAAACTATTTTTTTAAGGATAAAAATCTAAAATCAAAAGTTATTTATTCAAATCAGGCTGAGAATCAGCACTTTTCGAACGTCAAAATTACAAAAGAAAGTCCCTCAAATACGCCCGCCCTTCACCACTTCCTAGTGCTATCGCTTGGAAGAAGAAGTGGCGCAACAAACTCCCCAGCAGCACAGCTGTCTGTTCAGTTAGAAAATACTTGATTGTATACAATAATGGTATGTTAAGTAATTAACATTACAAGACAGAGCAATAAATTAAATTATTTGCCATATGTCAGCTAGCCACCCCAATATACCAACATATATAATAAAAACTATGCGTACTCAAGCTAAAAAATAATTTATTAAAATTAAAATGTAAAAAAACTTACTACCTAAATAAAAGCCTCTAGGTATAAAGTGCGTGACAGCTTGCATATTTATGCATTGCTGGGTTCTGTTCACATAGTCGGATGTTGTTTGTCTTGCAGGAATTTTACTTTATGTCATATAAGTCATCATCACAGCTCTCAAAACGATGAAGGAAAACATTGTGAGGAAACCGTCATGTCCTAGAACCAAAAATTCGAAGACATGTGACATCCGCCAACTCTCACTAGGCCCGCGTGGATTACAGCCCACTCCTTCTCAGATAGGAAGCCTGTGTCCCAGCAGAGAGAACAGTTTAGACTGATTATGCTTTAGGCTATGATCCTCTTTGATATATCACGATGTAAAAAAAACCGAAGTTTAGTAAAATTCCTTCTGAAAATATCTTACGTTACTATCCCCACTTCATCCATGATTGCTGTGTATCTATCTTGTCCCACTTTGTGACAATTACAACGATATCAGTCGAAACTTCGAAAGTATTCAAGAAATTCTTGGCAACCATCCCGAAGAGAACGAAAAAGTTTTTATTATTACGTGTTACATTTAAAAGCTATTGTTTCGCGAAGTGCTAATGGAATAGTTTAACTAATTGACCATCTTTTATTTTCTTACTTTTTTGTTTTATTTTATAAATCTGGAAGTTTCGCACTTGTGGTGACGTAATAAGGTGCCTTAAACCTCGAATACACATTCCACTTGCAAAAAGGTATGCTAGTAGCTTGTCGTGTCAAAACACTTAAAATGGCCATTTCAGACATTAATCTACATGGTAATCACATGATCTGACTAAGATAATGTAATGTAACTTCAAAAGAGACCCCTGAGCTGGCTTCGTCATTTCTTCTCAGGGGAAGTCAGATAGGAAATGTCGACTCCATCTAGCTTTTTTTTTTAATATGACGTGTAAAAGTGATTCCAACATCCGATTTACTGTATAAAAAATCCTTTCATTTCATTTTGTCATCGTGTGATACGGTTAGAAAGCACAATGCCATGCAAGCTACTTGCAAACTTTTGTGCAATTTACCGACATAATGTTATTGTGTATTCCTTGCTTTATTTCGGTTTCAATGACAGTTTAATTTGGGAGAACAAAGACAGATGAGGCGAAACAAATGCTGTGTGACGTCACATAAATTCCTTAGGTATCTTCCCGGTGATTCAGAAGGAATGTTGGATCGAGTTAAACCCTTGGATGCATCACGCATGCAATGTTATTGCAAGGAATATCTCGTATAATCTGATATAGAATCACATCGGGAAACATGTCTGCTTCAATAAATTTGGGATTGCTATTTCGTATGTACATTTTATTATTCTGCCTCGCATGTGCTACTGAGTACCATGAGGTCGTGTGTTCGATCCCAAGGCCAGGCAACGCCATCTATCGAGCTAGAGGACAACTTTATTTTTCCACGGACTTTATTTGCGCGATGTTTGGTTACGTTTTTGAACGAAAGTCATTACCATGAATTGTAAAATATATTTTTTACAATACCAGCAGTGCGATTCTGTAACCATCTCATCGTGAAAAGTTAGGTGAAGTGAGCGTAATGAGTGAGAACTAATGCTAGGGATTGACACTATTGGCAGCTCACTCTAAGCTCACTTCACCTCACTTTTCACGGTGATATTTTTACAGAATCGATCGGCTGCTCCGTAATGACAAATTATATTTCACACACCTAACCTTAATAAAAAATAATACAAATTAGAATCAATATTATAATAATATATAAAGGGGCCGGTGGCTAAATAATAACAGCCGCACATATCAATCTATCAGGTTAAGCTACGCTTGCCGCGGTTGATTTGTGGATGGGTGACCATCTTTACACCCCTCCGTGCCTCGGAAAGCACGTTACGCCGATGGTCCCGGCTGTCATTCGTGGATCTTTGACAGTCGTTTCGGGCAGCCTGAAGCCCGAAAGTCTGACAGCCAGTTTTACCAAGCGGTATCGTATTACCCAGTAACTGGATTGTGGAGGTCAGATAGGCTGTCGGTCCATGTAAAATACTGGTATTCAGATGCATCGGGTTAGACTGGAAGCTGACCCCAACATAGTTGGGAAAAGGCTAGGCAGATAAAAATGATGAATCAATGTTATAATATTATGTGATTCTATCATGTGTGTCTTAATACTGATGTGTCATGAAAAATTTAATGCATGCCCACTAACTAATGTTTTACATGTTAGCAAATAAATAAAGTACCTAAGTCTTACTTGTATTACTTGTGTGTGGGCTTTGGGGGTTTTCGATATATCACCGTATGATTGTGGGCACCGTTAGTTTATATTCTATCTCGCGAGGTTGTAAACTGTCTATAAATTTTGTACTGTACCCTACTGTTTACAATATAACGTATTCATTTTCGATATTCTATACTGGTTGCTGTTAGTTGCATCATCCTACTGCTGGGCAAAGGCCTCTCCCCGTGACTTCCAGCTCTTTCGATACAGGGCTAAAGTAGACCACTGGTCGTTGGTTTTGTCCAGCTCGTCCCGCCATCTTCTATGGAGTCTGCTGCGACGCCTTCTAACTGTGTCAGGGCTCCACGTGGTGGTTATTTTGGCCCACAGCTCATTGGGCATACGGCAGACGTGGCCAGCCCAGTCCCACTTCAGCTTATCGTCAGTAATACATTATTATAATCTTATAGTCTGTAATCTTCTGATCTTACATAATCTAGTTTTAAATATATTCAAATAGTAACTGTTTGTCATTAAAAAAAAAATTATACCTTCTTTTCAATTTAGCTTCTAATACATTTATTGAGAAAAAAAGACAATAAAAGAAAATAAATAAAAAGAAGACAATTCTTTTTAAATGTTTGATGTAAATTGATGGCCCGAAACACAGGTTTTTCATAAACCTAGATCAGGCAGGTCTACATTAGAGTTAGAATTTAACTTTCCTCGATTGTCATTAACGTAAATCATATTTTTACCTTACTTTATACTTGAATATAAATTTTATTATTATTATTAATCTTATAGTCTACAATCTTATAGTATATAATCTTATAGTCTATAATCTATCCAATATTGTACTGATTCCATTATAACCCGCTGCTCAATAATTGATTAGAATTGGATTAAAATAGCGCCCGTTTCCATTGTTTTGACTGAATAATCTACGATTATAATTATATTCAAAGTTCATCAATTAATAAATAATTTTTTTATACTTCATGCTGCTCGTATTTATGTAGCGCAGTAAACAAATGAGGAAACAAATGTATGTGTATTTAATGTCCGGTACCCTAAGTACGTAACACAAATAAAAAAAATCTGAATTGTTTTGAAGGATCCATTGCTTCATATGTTCGAAGAATTTGTCTGCTCAACGATGTAAATTACGCAATGAATGTTGTTGAACCGTCAAAATGAAAGCCATTGCTACTGTTAGTCTGTTGCGCAACTACCCCGCAGGCAAATCAGTGTTCATTCCAAGATTGCCTCGAAGAGATCGCATAAGGCGATAAGGTCACCCATTGTTTATTTTGTAGTGTTTGACTTGTGTTTCGTTATGTATTTTGTGGTGTACATATGTCGGAGTTATTCGTTTATTCGGAACGCCAGCGCCATCTCGTGGCGCTAGACAGAGTCTAGCCTGAGTTCGTGGTGGGGTACGAGAACTACAGCTACAAGAACGGTGTGAGCAGAGCTCTCGGGATCATCGAAACATTGGACATCGTACGAACAACATGTGTTAGAAACTGTCTCGCGTTCCGTATCGTTGAGTTATGTGAGTGTGTGATTCGCTAGTGTGATTAACTTGTTCGTAAATTATAATCTGATTTGAACCGTAAACCATTTTTCTATCGTGTTATAACCAACACTACCCATAGTACGCCCACAGTAAATAAATTATTTATATTAGAGACAGACATACCTTCTCCGACACATACAATAAATTACACTTATTTATTATTTATAAATGATTTATTTTCTTTAAGTAGGTTTTTACAAACACTTTACACGTCAATCATATTTTTTTTAAACTAGATGAGTTCGGCGTTTCCTATCTGACTACTCTGAGAAGAAAGGCCGAAACAAACTCAGAGGTCACAGTCTCTTTTAAAGTCCAGACATAATCTTGCTCAGATCACGTGAAGACCAATAAATAAATTACACTTTGTCAACCATATTAAGTTCAAAAGTTTCTTAGGGAGATTTTTCTAATTACTAAAGTTTATCTTGAAACTCTCTATAGGCGTGGCAATCAGTCAATTATGTTGCAACTTTAGTTAAGAAGAGTTAGGTGTTGAGTGAGATCCCCGGACGCAGTTTAATGTAAACAAGTTTAAAGTTTAATCTAAGTTAACAGTTTTCTTGGTAGTTCATTTACGGTTTGCGTTTATATATGCAAAATTGCATTAAGAAAGATAATGATTTTAATTCGAAAATAGTCAGGTTTTGTGCTCTCGGTACCCAGTGGGTTCTTTTATGAGTTTATAACACTAATAAAATAAATTAATAGCATTGTCTCCGCTAAGACTTTCTTTAGAGTGTTAACAGTTTTTTTGAGAAACAATCCTACTGACGCCGCCCAGTGGACACTTTTTTAAACTAAACTGTACAGATCTGCTGTCACCAACAAGCACAAATGAATAAATACTATCTACCAATGCTTTAAGAGAAGTATGATGTAGGTATTACAACACCATATTACATGCCCAGCTTGTTCCTACTGCTGGGACACAGACCTCCTCTCTGTATGAGGGCGTGTGCGTGTGCGTATCCAACACGCGGGCCCAGTGCGGGTTGGCGGATGTCACACATGTCTTCAAATTTTTGTTTCTAGGACATAACGGTTTTCTCACGATATTTTCCGTCACCAATTTGAGATCCAACATAGACAAGACAATATTACTCTTATACATAACGAGTGTAGTTAGTTTACCATGCTGTCTTAAACTTTTGTTTAAAGTTGCAAACTCAGTTTTGTTTTCATTGTATAAAACAAAAGCTTTAAGTTAGGCTTCCGGACGTTTATAAAATATTGTGTTAACGAGAGCGCAATTAGTTGGGGTAGACGTGTTCTTGAGTGGAGACCGCGAATCGGTAAACGTAAGGTGGGACGCCCTCAGGTAGTAGCTGGATGAGAGTTGCCGAAAATCTAGTTGAATGGCGTGCAGTAGGAGAGGCCTATGTCCAGCAGTGGACTGCTATAGGCTGATGATGGTGATGATGAGAGCGCAATTATTATAGTACAATTTTTGTCTGTGAGTATTTACGTCGAACCTACCTCAAAAATGTTCAACATGTCGAATAAATCTAAGAGCGCGTACACACTGGAAAGTCACGGCTTCGTCGCTGGCTACGTATGCAAACAATTCGTGTTGAAATGTATGACAGATAACTCACTTGGCTACGGTCTAGCAACGTCGCCAATTTGGAAGCGTAGCCACGACCGACCGGCCCCTACGTGGAGACTGGATACTCTGGCGACCTGGCGACGCGTAGCCAAGTCGCCATTATTTTGTATACAAGTAAGTTACGCCTCCCTCACTCAGTGGCCAACTGATCGCCAGGACTGAGAGTCAGTAGCGACTGACTAATTTAGCAACCTCATTTAATTACGCTAGGTAGCCAGAGTTAGCCATGGCTACGTAGCCAGGGACATCGCCATGGCGTCCCAGTGTGTTAGCGCTCTAGGTAGACTTAGAGCGCTAACACACTGGGACGCTATTTTAGATCCTATTTTGAAGCTGGGGGCTTGTTGACTTAGGCCGAGATCAATTACATAGCACGCACCTACTTTGGCTATACAGTCACTGTCAAAATCACAGTGATCCTTATATTCGTTTGTGATATGGTTGCTTTTGGGTAGCTGTTTGGGTTCCGGTCAGAGGTAATAATAACTTTGAAAGGACTGTAGGAATTATTCTTTTCGCTGTCGCACAGCTGTTAAACTACAAGTGCAAGATAGAGACGGGAACATGTCTCGTCTAACCACGTGCTAAATAACGTTTATAGATCTTGGCATAAAAGTTAACAGGGATGGGGGAATAATTCTAACATGTCGATAGGTAATCTACCGGCTTAGCACACTAACTACGCCTAAACTGTTACGCCATTACTGCGCAGGTTGTCAAACGGTCTTCGTGCCTATATCAATGAATGTCGTTTTTTCAGGATTCCGAAACAGTACAAATAGTTTAATCCATAAGGTCTTGCTAGAATTGTTTGTTTCTTTTGGCAAATATTTACAACCTAAGCCTACATTGTGGAATGCAATAAAGAATCGAGTATTGAGTATTGAGAATATCGGATTTCAATTTCAGTTGTTTTAATTAGACGCTAGTTGTTCCATGTAAGGTATTCAGATCTGGCTATAGCAGATCCCAATTTAATAGGCTCATCGAATTCCCAGTACTCAAACTGAATTAAACAAATATTTTCACAGATTCACAGACCAGAATTAAAATATCATTTGAACGTTGTCATGAATGAAGACATTCCTATTATTTTTGGCTCGAGTTGGAAAGAATGTGAATCGTCATTGTTGATGTCTAGACTCTTATACATAAACATTTAACTATACCACTAGGAAAACATTATTGACGTAGATACGACAGCTGAAAAAATCAATCAACGGTTGTAAGTATGATTCAGAAAATCTTATCTCGTTGGTATAACGTTCGAACTAAAGGTGATATCGCTTCCGAGTGAATGGTTCACTCGAGTGAAGGTTCATTTTGTTTCATTCCACGTACACACGAAACCGACAAAATTAGAATAGAATACATAGAACAGTTTATTATGTGCACCTTTAAAATACAGATATAAAAGTAGACATTTTACGTAGGGTGACACAATGGGCAGTCTTTTCCTAAAAGTGATCTTTTAAAGAGTACCAGGCATTATAGGAATGAGTGTTCATAAGCTCCTTTCTTTCCATTTTTCGATCATTCGGTAGTAAAATAAGAGATGCTGAGTGTCAAAATCCAACGTTGTTGGATCGGTTCACGAGTGAATTAATTTTTCACTTTTGATTCATTTTGTGTTCAGACAAACGTCTGAACACAAAATGAATCACTTCGAGTGAAAGATGCCGAATGAAAGGCAAATATGAACGAAAAGTTAAGTGGTTGATATCGGCTTAAGAGAATATTTATAAAAGGGAATCGCGAGAACGAAATCAGCTTATTTATATTTGAATTTTATTTGTGTATTTGGCGTAAACCATCATATTTCTGTATGTACGTCATGTAAGCGGATATTGCGGAAGTCTAAATATGGATTGAATCCAAAACGGTCGGATTGAAAAAAAGGATTATTTGAATTTTCATAGCCAACAGAATCGGTAATTAAATGAAAACTAAATTCAATCTGACACTCATAAATGTAGGTTGGCCGATACCTCTTTTTTTTCGTGTGGAGGTCCTGATATCCTTCGTTGGGGAGGAATGGTTATGTCGGACACGGTTGTAACGGAGCTGTGAAACGATGTGACTCCTTCCGACAAATCTGTACGAATAAGCTGAGCGGTGTGAGGGTGCGCTGCAGGCTGTGCGAAGAAGCGATGTGCTTCGAGTCTGGGGCAGACAAGCGGGGCCAACCAGGTATGTTTGAGGATGCGCAGCGAGGGAGTGTACGATACCCAGCCATAAAGGATTACTTCATGTTCCTAGCCTCGTACAGCGCAGTTCTGGTGGAACAGCTTTGCGAAGGCGAGTTCTTGTTCTTGTAAAACAATTGAGAATCCATGGACGTGGTCACCAAAGGCGGTATTCCGAAGCGGCCTGTCAAAAAGTTGACTTTACTTGAAGGTCACCTGTAGTTACGTGCTACACTGGGGATTGATGTGACCTTTTTTTATATACTTTATGTATTTATTTTTATATACTTTATGTATTTATTTATAGTTATTTTGCAAAAAAATATCGGCCACTCTAACATGTTTTCGTGTCTTGCTTGTTTTGTATGTACAAGACCTCGCCTTCGCTAAAGCTTTCATTTCGGAAAAAAAACGGTGAACGGTCACGGCACAATATCGAGTATCAAAATACAACGCGCGTTTTGATAACTTAATCTCAAATAGTGGTAAAATTAACAGATTTTCTTGACGACTGTTATAATATGACGGAACCGTTTTTCTAGGAAACCTCGCTACGCATCCGCGCACATCCGTGGTGGTAAAGCACGCATATACTTATTGTGCAGGGATTTTAATTTGTTTTATGATCTGGCTGCAGTATATTTTTTTTTTCTATACCCTACAACTAACGTAGATATTCCAGATTACGTAAAAGTTAAGTTGTAAAATGCGAAATAACTAAATATATAAGCTGCCTTATCTTATTGAATTATCTTATTTATGGCTTCTTACAGGCATTATAATACCGTACGTGTGTCAATCAATGTATTGCGTGTTGCTGCAATCACTAGTTCCATCTGTCAAAAAACGGTTTACCTAATGGACAGGGTATAAACAGATTTTAACTCTGCTTTTATAAATGTGTTTTCGCTCAATCATAACTGAGCGTACAAATCACTGAAACGAAATTAAACTGAATAAACAAGTTAAGCATTAATCTGTTTAAAATTAATGCTAACCGCTTCTGGGAATACGGAATCTTTGTTAAGTATTCTTAACAAAGATTCCGTATTCCCAGAAGCGGTTGGTAGTTACCACGACCAACCGCTTGTGGAGATATGAAAAGGCGAAACTCACTAAGTATTATTTAGGTATTTACCTACATAAATTCAAAGTCTAGTCTTCGTTTGAGAATCCTATTTAATATTATAAATAAACGCGAAAGTTTGTGAGGATGGATGGATCTTTGTTACTCTTTCACGCAAAAACTACCTAACGGATTTGGATGAAATTTGGTACACGGATAGTTTATAACCAGGATTAACACATATGATACTTTTCATTCCGATATTCCCACGAGATCGAAGCATATGCGTGTGAAACCGCGGGGTGCTGCTAGTTTATTAATACAATTACTCTCAATTACTTTTTTGCCCGACGCGCGAGTCGAGTCCTGAATCTAGGAATTTTTATGTTTGAACTAGCTGTGGCCCGCAACTTCGTCTGCGATCCAAGATCAAAAATAGCCTATGTCCTTACCCAGGTCATGGTCTATCTGTGTGCCAAATGTTATCCAAATCCGTTCAGCCGTTATAGCGTGAAAGCTTAACAAAAAAACAAACTTACCTCTGCATTTATAATATTAGTTAGGATTCTTTGTAGCGGGTCTGTCTCTATTTCAACCGGTATTTTCAATCACCCAATACATCTAATTCCATAAAAACATTAATTATCTTATGCGCCATATTAATGCTAAACTATTACGTAATCAGTATGTCAAAACATCAAACCTATAGCTTTGTGACAGCTATGCGCACAGATTGTTTTAAAAGCCAGCGGCGCGTGAGTCGTTGCCCGGAATATTACCATTTTATTAATTTCATATACAGGGTTATTTTTTAAAGACCAGCCAAATTTAAGGGTGTGGTACAGACCATCAAACTGAACAACTTTCTCCATGGGACAAATAGCGTAATCGCGAAAATTTTATCAACTGTCCCATAGAAAACTTCAATACCTACTCGACCTAAATGTATGGGACGGCTAAATTTTTATTCGCGATTACGATGTTGGTCCCATGGAGAAAGTTGTTCAGTTTGATGGTCTGTACCACATCCTTAAATTTGGCTGGTCTTTAAAAAATCATCCTATATAAACCAATTTTTAGAACGACTTAGGTATTGTTTATTTATTTCATTCCTTATTTTGATTGTTGTTTTTTTTATCTTAACGTATGCTGCACCTGTTGACGTCATCACGTCAACGCCGCCTGTCGCTGAAAACCAGCGTTGGGGCTCAGTCTCACATAGGAACGTAGCATTTTGCTGAGCGATGGCCCTTTTGCGTTAATGTGACGCATATTTTCCCACAACTTGATTTTTATTTTGTGTTTGTGTTCTTTCTCTGCATCATGTTTATCGCAAATAAACTTATTTTCTTTCTTTCGAATAGGTTCACTCACCTTCTACTACAATATGACTTAACAGACCTGCATAGCTATTTACAACCATTCAACAGGCTATCGTATCGGAAATTACATATGTATTTCGATAATGTGATTTGCCTTGCCTAGCAAACAGTAGTCGGAAGAATAGCGGTTGTCTATTTGATTTAGGGTGGATTATTCAATCATCTAATAACCTTATTCGAGGAATAATTATGAAATTTTGACGGTTATTTCATACAAAAACTGTCAAACGTCAATTATATTCCTCGAATAAAAGTTATGTGGCGATGGAAAAATCAGTCCTTAAACTGTCAACGATGTTCGATACTGTATCGGAAGCGTATCGAGTGGTTGTGAATAGCTATGCTGGTGACTAGCTCGTTGGTCCAGTAGAGGCAGAGAAAGAAAAGAAAGAAAAGAAAGGATAGAAAGAAAAGAAAGAAAGGAAAAAAAAGAAAGAAAGGGAAGAAAAGACAGAAAAGAAAGAAAAGCAAGAAAAGAAAGAAAATAAATAAAAGAAACAAAAGAAAGAAAATGCATTTATTTGCGGCAAGCCCAGAGAGAGCCCAGTAGAGCCTGCCTCTACTGGGTTACATCCCCAGTTTGCAAATTGTTCTAGTGTTTTTCGTAGGAATTCGTCAGTAACAGCCCGGAGTCTGGATATGTACCCGATTGATAGTCTCGCCCCCTATTATTTAGGACTCAAACATAACTGCCGAAATGAGGCTTACTGCACCTACGCCTTTGCCTAACCCTGCGGGGATTACAAGGTTGATGTTATATTAAAAATTGCGATATTTCACCAGTTCTGTACACTACACCGTCATAATCCGTCTATTTTAACGAAGAAACCAGTGCAATCTATACTAGTATTATAAATGAGAAAGTAAATCTGTCTGTTGTTGTCTGTGTAATCAGACAAACAGACTACCACTGAACCGTTAGTTATGTTTAACGTGTAGGTAGGGAGTAGGTAGGGGCTAGTAGGCTGGGACGGACGTAGAGAAGGCACATTGGATTCTATTCTTCTGGATATTTGTGCTATACTTACAAATTTATGAAAAAATAAAAGTAAAAAGGTTAATTTCGTTCTTTTAGACTACGCAACTGATTAGGTACACCTCTGCCTATCCCTTCTGGGATTACAGGCGTGATTTTATGTATCCCACTAATATTATAAACGTTAAAGTTTGTATGGATGGATGGACGGATGGATGATTGTTACTCTTTCACGCAAAAACTAAACGGATTTGGATGAAATTTGGCACACAGATGGTTTATAACTAGGATTAACATATAGGACTATTTATCCCGATATTCTACAGGGATCGAAACATATGCGGGTGAAACCGCGGGGCGCAGCTAGTGTATAAATAAAGAAAGCTCTATATTTAATCAAGTCATAAAAACCGTGCGAAACAGGGGCGTGACGCTTGTTTTACTGATAAACAAGAACGAGCAATGTGACACACTCGGGAAGTACGACGTATAAGAGACACGGAACAAGCCGAACGTGGACTTGACCGGATTCCGTACAAGTGTCAATGATGCGTCGACAGAACGGTCGTGAACTTGGTCCGACGGGAAACGTATTGCAATGAAACTGGTTGTAAGATATTGTGCGGTCAATTCAACCTTATATTTTATCGGTAAAAATGACCTTGGTGAAATTAAGAGGTCGATGAATGTCACGCAGGAGAACCAAGGTAACCAACGTAGCTCGAAGAATTGCCAAACTTAAGTGGCACTGGGTAGGGCACATTGCTCGCAGAACAGATAGCCGATGGGGCTGAAATGTTCTGGAGTGGCGACCGCGTATCGGAAGACGTTGCGTTGGAAGGCCTTCCACAAGGTGGGCCGATGACCTTGTGAAGGCCGCGGGAATCCGCTGGATGCGGGAAGCACAGAACCGGTCGAAGTGGAGGTGCTTGGGGAAGGCCTATGTCTAGCAGTGGACGTCTTTCGGCTGAAATGATGATGATGCGAACGTTACCTACATAATTTTGCTAATTTTGATGGTATATTTTCAAATTGAGGGCTGCCACGTATAGAAATTGACAAGATAGGTAAGAGTAGAAAGAAATACAAATACATAAAAAGACACAGGCCTCTTGTTGGTGCAAGGGAGTGGGCCGTAATCTACACACGCTGGCCCAGCAGTGCTATTCTCTAAAAGACAATTTCATGTCCCCAAGTTTTTGGTTCTAGAATTTACCCGTTTCCTCACAACGTTTTACTTCACCGCTTTGAGAGTGGTGGTGATGAAATGATTTACACAAATTAAAGCGCCTTTTTGGGTTCGAACCCACGACCTAGAACTCGTAAGTCTCACCACTGCTCTCTAATCTCACCTTTCTTATACATCCTGTATTATATTCCTTTTTTTTTGTTTGATAAAAACATAAATTAATCCAAGAATAAAATTAACAGAAGTCTTTATTTATTTGTCAAGAAGTCTGTCTTATATCTATGTATATATCTACATAATACATACTATACATATTTGTACAATCAACAAAGGAGATAAGTAACCAGAGTCGTTCGTAAGAAACCGATGGATGTTTTCAAATGAAAATTAATTTGATAAATGAACTGTTTGTTTTCTATTAAACTAAATAAAATTTTATTCGAAAACATTCATCGGTTTCTTACTAAACTTCAACTATATCCGACGACCCTGGTTACTTATCTCCTTTGGTGACCGTACATACATACCTACACAAAAACAAATAAAATTGAAGTGTCCATTTGTAATATCAAAATAACAGCTTTTTACTAAACGCATACCTATATGAAAATATATACGATACTTTTTTTATTAGCCATTACTGTCCCTCTGCTGGGCAAAGCCCACCCTACTCTCCTTCCATCTCTCTCTGTCCAGAGCTGCCAAGGTAAGGTGCGGATAGATAAGATACGGTACTTATAAAAAAATAACATTTTTGGCTATCGGTCTGTCTGTTTCGGCTAATATCCGAATCGGCTGGACCGATTTTGAAGAAATTAGGTATGGAGATACTTCAAACCCTGGGAAAGCATAGGCTAGCTAACTATTTTTATCGCCGCGGGCGGAAACTAGAACTAAATAAAATAATAATGATGTCTTTTGTAATGGAAACAGTGATACAATATCTTCATTACAAAAGACATCATTACTCAAGAATGAATCACATTCGTTATGAAGTTAATTGACCAACTTACTGGCTAAATATTAACTCATAATAAAGTTGGTACTCAAATAAACACGAGGTGTTAAACAAAGAGGTATCAAATATTATTTACTTTGGATATGTAGCCAAGTATTTCGATAATAATGGTAGATATAAATTAGGATTATTAAAAGATAAAATACAGTTCATTTAAAACTGATCAGATTCTGTAGCCAAAACATCTTGTATACAGGGTAAAATTAAATTAGCTAGCAAACCCCGCAGGGTGACACATGACAAAAAAAAATGAGTTTAGAAAACCTGTTTTCTTTTGATCTATCGTGTTTAGATACCGAAACCCATCACGTATGTGAAGTTTCACAAAAAAAAGAAAAACAATTTTGATATTCAAGTGCGGTCGATAGCCGAAAAAGCCTTCAAATTAATTTATTTTATGTGTTATTATGTTTAGATAACGATACCCATCACATCTGCAGAGTTTCGCTAGCTAATTGAATTTAACCCTGTGTAGCAAATTTGAGAGAGCAAAAACATTCTTTTTTCATTAATTTTAAACGGTCTTTGATCCAGCCATTATAGCAACGTGAATAAAAAACATAGGATGATGAATTGGAAGATGCTAATGCAAGAACACTTATAGTTTTATTTATTTCAATGTCTGTTTCCCGGAATGTAATATTAGGGGTTAAAGTATGAAATTGCCGATTTGTACTGAAAAAAGGAAATTCGCTTTTTTTTTAATTTAACATATTTCTTTATAATCAAAATAATTACCAATATTATCTATACATTGCTGCCATCTAGTAGGAAGGTCATTTGTGCCTTTGCGATAGAACTCTCGTGATCTAGATTCGACAAACTGTGTGAAAGCATTTTGTACTGCCTCCTGAGAAGAAAACTTTTTATCACGTAGAAAATTGTCCAAATCACGAAAAAAATTATAGTCCGTTGGAGCAAGGTCTGGCGAATACGGAGGGTGAAGAATGGTTTCTAATTGCAGTTCCTGTAGAGTTAAAACGGTTTCTCGTGCTGTATGAGGTCTCGCGTTATCATGGAGCAATAATGGTGAAGATCGATTCATGAGTCGGGGCTGTTTCACTGCTAGTTTTGCTATCATTGTTCGGAGTTCGGCACAGTAGACATCTGCCGTTATTGTTTGACCAGATCGGAGAAAGCTATAGTGAATAACACTATGCTGAGACCACCAAACAGTTACCATTACCTTTTTATTGGTAAGCTTTGCTTTTCCATCACGAAAGCGTTTAAACCAAAATCGCACGGTGCGTTCATTAGCAGTCCCCTCTCCAAACGCAACATTGATATTGCGAGCTGTTTCTGCCGCGTTAGTTCCGCGTCGGAACTCGTATTCAAAATTAACTCGAATTTTCGATGTATCCATCTTGCTTGTCTATGCTGAATAAAAAAAACAACTGAAAGTCGATAATCGAATGATGCACATTTTTTAAAAGAAGAATTTCATAGGTACCATGTGAAAAAAATTCACTCATAAATATCAAACCATGAAGGTTCTATGTTCATTCGAAGTACCTATTACAATGAAACGGCAATTTCATACTTTAACCCCTATTACTTTGGCCTACTTGAACAGTCTTTTCAGGATCGCTGTACTCTAAGCTACTAAAATAGTTTTGAGAACGATCTCAAAACGGTTAATTTGTGTTTATCTCGATATAATTATGCCAGTGGTGGCCAACTGCTAACGACCGCGACTTGCAAGTTGTAAGTCGTGGGTTTAAACCCAGGCAGTCGCTTTACTTTGTGTAATTTATTTCATCACCACTGCTCTCAAAATGGTGAAGGAGAACGTTGTGAGGAAACCGGCATGTCCTAGAACCAAAACTTCGAAGACATGTGACATCTCAACCCGCAACGCCCGCGTGGTGGATTACGATCCAGTCCCTCTGACAGTAAGGAGCCTATATCTCAGCTGTGGGAACGTTATAGGCTGATTATCCACGAAACTCTTAAAACTTTAGCTTCACCAACTATTGTTTGAACTTCATAATTTTAACGAGTTAGTTTAACACCTTTATTCAGCTTGTTCCTTATTTGTCACACATTACTCGTACATTAATTTGAACATTGTTTTCAGTTTGATAAACAAAACGTTGATTTTATTTATTTATATATTCATTATTGTACATCACCAAAATGCAGAGTATAAAAAATAAATCGAACACTACAAAATATACAATGGGCGGCCTTATCGCTTTCTGCGATCTCTTCCAGGCAACCGTGGAATGGACAGTGATTTTCCTGGACATAAAATGGGACTGTCGTTGGCGCAAATATCAGAGTTTTATTCACCATTCTAATCCCATAAAAAAACAAGCTTACTTGTCAAGCTAACATCTTTCCGACAGATACGTATATCACAATAAAAACCCACTTCAGATTCTACATCCACATTACGCGGGAAAGAGTATACCCGACTTTTGTGTGTCCAGGATTAGAGCGCGGTAAATGACAAAACGATATTGGAATTCTCATTCCGCCCACATACACATACACAATCCTATGTTTAAGCAAAACCTTGAATCTTTGCTAATGAAGTGCTGGTTATGGCCCAATGTTATGGGGAAAATTAAAAGAAGTAATATTTGGCTCAATAAGACGTGATTCTCGTGCCAAAAGTTCCGGATTCACTCAGTCACGGACAATTTTTCCGTTCTATTGTTGAGTCGGATGTTTTGAAAGAAAAATATGTCGGTCGGGCTAGATTATTTTTGTGTGTTTTTATTTTGAGAAAAATGTAACGGTTAGCAGATGTTCTGATAAGATCAATATATACCAAAATATTGATGTGTGATTTATTATATTGGTTTCCTGTATATTTATTATTCGGCACTAGAAATATGTCTTGTTTAGCCCGATATAAAATTAGATCCATAAAGAATAAAATATTTTTTATTCAGAAAATAAACATGCACATTATCTTTGTTTACATAACAACAACGTGAAAAGAAGCCTTACCCTTGATCGCCTCTGAATGGGGTCATCTCCGGGTATCGTGAGGAAATTTCCGCTCATTTTCACTGTTTTTTATAACACAATTTATAAAAAAAACACTGTTTTTGTAACTGTTTAAAAATAGCGCGAGATTCGAATTTCAAGCGTGCGCACGCGACTGCGTTCTGTGTTCAAATGAAGTATCAAGAGTTTATGAATGGGTGACGTTTTAAATAGTTCCCCCCTCCTCCGAGTGTAGTGACGTGCATGGTTTGTAGCCGGGCCGTGTAGGAGTGTCTGCGTTCCGATCGAATTGTTACCCAAATAGCCTGTACGATCAGCTGTGTGGGTACTGCATGGAAAGCTCCTGTCAGTAACGGTTCGCGGTCTCTGACGTCATCAAACTGCACGCTATTGCGAAAATTCAACGGAATCCTGAGTGTCTGATTTAATTTTATTTGATTTCTAGTAAAATAAATATTAGTGTAATTGAAATAGCTCAAAGTCATAATGTCGAAAGTTTATTGGCAATCAAGAATGTTTGGATAGACGCAAATAAATCCGGATGGAGGTTGATTACTATTCTGCGTTAGTTTGTTTTTGTTCAACTCGCTGTAATTTATATCATTGGCAGAATTGAATAAATCTTCCGTTTTATTACCCCAGTAGGTACCTAGGAGATTTTCACAATTACGATATAATCATGAAAATCAGTATAAACTTCGAATTTTAGTGTTTTAGTACTGTGCACCTACTTACATAAAAATTTGTCGACTAGACAATCATCAATTATAATTTTGTATCCTGAACGTAATAAATATTTCAGAGGTACTTGAAGATAGTGCGGGAAACAGTGATTTTTACTCCTAATACAAAAGTCGTCTTGTAGCTAGTTTGCTAGCGAAACTTGGCAGACGTGATGGTATCGATATCGAATGACAAAAACTTTATTTTTCTAAACTCATAATTTCAACTAATGGCACTACTAGCGGCCTTTTATTTAGTAATCAGCTGCAGTTACTTGAAATTATGTGTTGAGAATATCTTTTTAGTTTTTGTTTTTGTCATTAGATATATGACACACATCATGTTTGCATCAAAAGCAGTGATGGCCCAGTGGAAACAGCTGCGACTTACGAGCTGTAGGTCGTGGGTTCGTACCCAGGCAGGCGCTTTACTTTGTGCAAATTATTTCATCACCACTGCTCTCAAAACGGTGAAGGAGAACATTGTGAGGAAACCGGCATGTCCTCGAACCAAAAATTCGAAGACATGTGACATCTACCAACCCGCAACGCCTGCGTGGTGGATTACAGCCCACTCTCTCTCGAAGAGAGGAGGCCTGTGTCCCAAAAATGGGTGCATTAATGACTGATTATGTATGTTTGCCAAGTTTCGCCAAGTAATTTAATTTGACCTTGTACATCTTCAGTGACTGCAACATTCATGATGACCGAGAACTTTGTTCAGAATTTTGCTCTTTCAGAACTTAGAACTTCGAAAATGTCGGCACTGACCATGTAAATCTTTCATTTCTATGTCAACACCCTAATTGCGTAACACACTAAGTCTCAATCTGAATCATTTTATAGGATATTGCTGTACCATTGCTTCATATGTTTGAAAAATCTATCTGCTCAACAACGTAAATAACGCAATGAATGTGTTACACAATTACCCCGCAGGTTCAAGAGTGGTATAGTGGTAATGACTTGTTGACCTGTTTGACCCCTCAGTATTTTTTTCCTTAATGGATTCATACATGAATCACAGAATCAGGTTAATGATATTTAGGTTAGTATTTATCAACTTTGTTCACTTTTCTTGGAGGTTGCGGTTTCAAACGTGACGTCACATCTTTAATAATAATATTTATTTGACAAAAAATAGTCATAGGTTTTGTATTGTTTCATTATTGACTTCACGAGAAGAGAATTTATTCATCATGGAAACTTCTAAAGGCTGGTCTACATAAAATTGTCCATAGTGAGCAAGCGTAATAATCAACGATTTACTAAAAATATGAGTTCGACTCCTAGCAATATGAGGATTTTACAAAGATTATTTTAGTAGGTAGATGCAAAAAAACATTTTGTATGATGCTTGACTGCCGTTTTAGGCTGCTTTTCCACTAGAGATGTGTTATGCTACGTTGCTATGGATGCGTTTGATATCCACCAATCATATTCATTGGTCCACAAAGCATGGCACATAGCACTAGTGGAAACGGACTCAACTAAGCTATGTTCTTTATATGGAAGGATGCATGCCATGGATGGAAGCTATGCATGTGCGAGTGGTGTAGCTATGTGTAGAGCAGAGTACTCTCCGTGCTTTCCCTACTATCGATGCATTGCATAGCTCGACCTGCGCATCTGCCTCGCACAGCTACCTCGCAGCGGCGCATCTTCATAGCACATCTTACTCGCTCCTCTACATAGCTCAGCATTAGTGGAAACGGTCGCATAGTTTCGTAGCTTAGCTTTCACATCCTCGTAGCATAGCTGCATAGTACATCTCTGGTGGAAAAGCAGCCTTATGAGTGATTAGCTGCGCCCCGCGGTTGCACCCGCATACGTTTCGATCCCGTGGGAGTATGGGGATAAAAAGTACTCTATATGTTAATCCTGGTTATATACCATCTGTGTGCCAAATTTCATCCAAATCCGTTCAGTAGTTTTTGCGTGAAAGAGTAACAAATATCCATCCATCCACCCATCCATCTACATATTCATCCATTCATACAAACTTTCACGTTTATAATATTAGTAGGAAGTAGGATTGACAGCACGACTAAAAGCACGATGGATAAGTTACACATTAAACAGCGTTAATGGAACAAAAAACATGTTTTCAGCATTTCATCTGCTCTGTTTTAAAAAGCTTAATTTTGGGCTTAGCTGAAAACCGTGGTACAGCAATGATATAATATTCATTTAAAAGTTTACGTAATTTAGTAGTCACAAACCTAAAATCGATTGCAATCGATTCCTTAGTTCGGAAACCAAATGTGTAACGAGATTTTCCATACCAAAGCTACCCAGCGCGTTGCTGCTAATGAGTTAAGTAATTATTATAGCATAATAAGTTGACAAAGGATAATGCCCATGGATGTACGGAATGCCGTATTATGCTGCATCAAAGTTAAACTTTGGTTTTTATATACTACACTTATCATATTAACTCCTACAAAAGTTCTTTTTGTAAACAAAACCCGGGCATCGGAGATTTTCAAAAAAGTCGAAATAACCTAAACACTAGGTACTTTATTTTGTTTGACATGTCATAAGCGAACGGCCATTATTGCTCTAAAAAAATGATAATCGCTTATGTAAAAATTCTATTCTATTATATTCTAGTTATTTTTAATTAATGTAGAAACGGAAAAGTATAATTTTTTTAAATTTTTTTTGAAAGACGTGATCATGACACTTTTAAAATTGAAGGTTATATTAATCATATCATTTGAAACGGAACGTCATGTAAAGGGAATTATACATGAGACTTTTTGGTATGAGTTTTGGTCATCCTCCTTTTACCGCAATCGGATTAACGTCTGGCAGAGCAAAAATCAATGTTTGTTTGATCGTAGTTTATTCGCCGCATAAACTACGAACAAATAAACATAAATTTTTATATACGAGTATGTATTAAAAGAAACCCCTCCCCACCCCTCCTTCCTGTAATTGAAGGAGCACTCGTAAAAGAACCCTTTTTTATTATTGTGATTTATATCGTATCTACCTATAAGTGTATCTTTTGTTCAAGATTCCGAATAAATAATATATGGATTGCGCTTGTTTTACAAGCTTTTATTTAACTTGCAATGTATGTATCTATGTATGTTCGGGTGTGTAAATCGGATGACAATGCAAAATTATTAAGACATGGAACTGATCTGATGATGGAACTGGAGTGGCCATAGGAACTCGGTAGTTTAACAAACAACCCCATCGAGTTTGAACTCGTTTGGTCCGTCTTGACGAGAACTTTGGTGCTAGGTCCAGGGACTGATGTAGAGCTGGAAGATGGCCATAGGAACTCGGTGATTAAACGACATAACCCCATCGAGTTTGAGCTCGTTTGATTCGTCTTGACGAGTACTTTGGTGCTAGATAGGTAACCTAAAGATGAACAGGTAGCTTAAGTGCAGTAAACGTTTAGAACAGAAAAACACTGCTACGCGCTACGAACTAAGCCATAGTCAATCTCGCATCAAAAAGACTAAAAAGTTAAAAATATAATTTAAAGAAAAAAAACTTTTTAAAAACAAGCTAACTACTACTAGCTACTGCTACTGCTAGCTAGCTACTACTAGTTTACTTATAAAAAAAAATGACTAAAAGTTAAAAATAATTTAAACCTGATAAGAAATAAATAAAAGCGTGTTACTTTGTGTTGTAAATGTTCTTTAATGTCCCATCAAAATGTAACACGCTTTTATTTATTTCTTATCAGGTTTAAATTATTTTTAACTTTTTAGTTCTTTTTATTAATAAGTACCTAATAAAAGCTTGTTTTTTAAAAGTTTATTTTTTCTTTTAATTTTATTCCGATAAAGTATACAGAAGTGTATGTGTACAGAACTGGTGAAATGTCAAATCATTTTTATAATAGCTTTTAATAGTAAGATCCTCATATTGAACTCAGATTAAATACAAAATGTGTTGTGATTTTAATATTGTCTCTAAAATGTCTCGTATTAAAAAATGATGTCTATATTCAGGAAAAAAAAACAGTATTTGATTAATGATAAATGATTTTATTTTTGTAAGTAGGTTTGTACAAACACTTTTACATGTCAATCATATTTTAAAACTAGATGAGGTCGGCGTTTCCTATCTGACTAGTCTGAGAAGAAAGGCCGAAACAAACTCAGAGGTCACAGTCTCTATTAAAGTCCAGACATAATTTGGTCAGATTATATGAAGACCATATAGATTGATGTCTGAGATGGTTTTTTGAAGAAAGAACCAAACAGTTTGAGAGGACCTGTCCAGTCAGTGCACGCATTTGTCAGAAATCGTGCAGCTCAACACAACACTTCAAGAGTTCGACGCTTCGACGAACAATACCAAAGAAAGGACATTTGGGTAGGCCACATTAATTACTCAAACTGCCAGACCATGACAAAAACTAACAGAACAGAGAGAAAAATAAAAAATAAAATGACCCACATAGTCTTCACATTCACAATAATTAAAATAATAGAACACTTTACAAAGTAAGCAAATGTCATAGTATATATCAAATTCATTAATGTCAAAGTGTATACGTATAAAGAAAAAAAACAACAACAAAACATAAAAATAAAAACATTCAATATGTAAATATTGGAAGCAGCTTAATCCCAAGCCCTTTTGTCCTCGATATAAGCCTTAACGGTATAAAACGATTTCTGGCACAACTTACGTTTAATGAATGATTTAAATTTATTAAGGCTTAGATCTTGAACGGGGCTTAGAACTTTATTGTATAAGCGTATACATTGGCATCTGAACGAGCCACCTATTTTCTTGAGCCTTGTTGTAGGTAAGTACAACAAATTTGTGTTTGTACAAATATATTTTATTTCATTTCAATATTCCCACTGCAGTTTGCACTACTGAATCATCATCATTATTAAT
The DNA here is from genome assembly GCA_947507525.1 of Apamea epomidion. Taxonomy (NCBI): domain Eukaryota; kingdom Metazoa; phylum Arthropoda; class Insecta; order Lepidoptera; family Noctuidae; genus Apamea; species Apamea epomidion. The sequence goes on from OX382233.1 coordinate 7,446,789, forward strand.
GAATATGAATGTTGTTGAACTGTCAAAATGAAACCCATTACCAGTGATAGTGTGTTACGAAATTACCCCTACCCTTACCCCAATTTATTTGGGGTCGGCGCATCATATCTTTTTCTTCCATACTCCTCTATTAGCCGCCATCTCGACAGTCACCCCCTTTCTAACCATATCATCATTCACACAGTCCATCCATCTTTTCTTTGGTCTTCCCCTACTCTTATACCCATCGACATTCATACTCAAAACTTTCCTCACGACATTTTCCTCATTCCTCCGTAACACATGCCCATTGACAACCGGTTTCCACACAACTTTTCAGTTACCGGTGCCACTTTCAGACTTCCTCTTAGATATTATTTTATTAACATAACATAACATAACAACACGCCTGTAATCCTTGGAGCGTTAGTCAGAGGTATATCCATAGGAAAAAGAAAGAAAGAAAAAGTATTTATTGCGACTCGTACAGGAAGATCATAAACTATACTAAACAGTTAAAAATAATAAAAAAAAAAAATATAAAAAAAGTAACAAAATGAAACAGAAAGTCGTATTTGAGGCTGGCAAAAGGCTCCTATCTCAGCATGATGCTTCGACATTTAATGTCGCAGCGCTGGTATTACTGCTTGTATTGCTGGTACACCCACCTTTCGATTGTTATGTAATAGGGGGCAGGCTATTGCCATCCACCGGTCACAAATCCAGACTCCAGGCTGCTACTGTCGAATTCCTTATGGAAAAACTCAATGACTCTTTGCCCGACCTAGGAGTCGAACCCAGAACCTCATGCCCAGCAGTGGCACTTGTGGTTGCGAGCACTAGACCAAAGAGGAAGTTCTACTGGCACGGTTGGCGCAGTGGTTAAGCGATTGACTGCGCGTGTCGTGGGATCGATTCCCGCACGGAACAAATATTTGTATGGCCTACAAGTAGTTGTTCCGGGTCTGGCTGTTTGTGTATGTGAGTTTAAATGTTTGTAAACGCTCCCACGACACAGGAGAAATTCCTAATGTGGGGCAACGTTTAAAAAAAAAAAAAACTGAAATTTGCTTGTTGCGACTGTTTGCTGAAAACAAATCAATATCTTGAAACAATTAAATTTTTTTCGTGCTCTTTTTATACGTAGTAGCCAAAACTGTCCAACCTAATCAACTCCCTAGATTTTCAGATTTTTCTATCAATACAAAAAACACAAAGAAACCTCCCACATTTTTAATCTTGGATATCTTCTAAATAACAGTTTTTAAACCCAAAAATAAATCCATTTGCTTTTAAACGAAACCATTTTGGACCAAAAGACAATAAAAACCAGACATCCGTAATAGTTTACCTTCGATCGTAGCTCCGGCTTCAATTTCCTGTTATTAATATTAAATATATACCTATCGTTATGAGATTAAGAGCAACCAGAATAGAACGCATAGAAATAACTATTTAGTTTAATTTAGGAAGGTAGAATCAACGTCCAGATGAGAACGTGGGCGACGTGTTTTCTTTCTGAGAAAACCGCATCATGTTCTTGAGAATTGTCCATTTCAGAGAATTGTCCAGGTCTTTTCATTCAGTCCATTTCTATATCTATACTAATAATAAAGAAAGAAAGAAAAAAAACACATTTATTTAGCACAGACTAAGGGCTGATTTTTCCATCGCCAGATAACTTTTATCCGAGGAATAAAATTGACGTTTGGCAGTTTTTGTATTAAACAACTGTCAAAATTATTCCTCGAACAAAGTTATCAGATGATTAAAAAATCGGCCCTAAAAGACACAATACACCAGATACGAGTACATACACCAGAAGGCTAATTCTCGTAATTTAAAACGTTCAAAATCTAGTCGCAGTCTCATCTCCGCGACAAAGAAATGTCAAAAACTTGTCAAAATGTAGGGACGATGTTCCCTTACAACCTTCTCCAACCACGTTATCAAAGGTTCCAGTAAAGCTCAAGAGTTTATTTGTTTATTTGATTGAACGCGCTAATCTCTGAAAGTCCAAGTCGGATTAAAAAAATATTTTTGCATTTGATAGCCCAATTCTTAAAGAAGGGAAGGGAAAGGGGAGAAGGTAAGGGAGGAAGGGGGAAGGTTTTAGGAGGGTTTTCTTAGAAGCCGAGCAAAAAGAAAAAAGTCAGAAAGAACGCTAAGCGAAAATGAAGAAATAGCCTGGGCAGAAATCCGCTATATCCCATACACAAAAAAAAAAACTGGGTACAGCGCAAAAGAGATGTATCTCCTGAGTACGAATAGTAGAAATATTTTAAAGAATCGCTGTTGCTAAATTGGGTGGCTAACATAGTTTTATTGCCCGGAGAAGTTTCACAGGTGCTAAATGTAAAAAGGGGCTTGTGGTAGTAATAACAGCCGCACATGTCGATCGATCAGGTTAAGCTATGCTTGCCGCGGATGGTCCGTGATCATCTTCACATACCAAGACCCCTCGTGGCTCGGAAAGCACGTTAAGCCGTTGGTCCCGGCTGTCATTCGAGGATCTTTGACAGTCGTTACGGGTCGTTGGAAGGCCGAAAGACTGACAATCAAAATTACCAAGGGCTTTCGTATTACCCAGTAATAGGGTTGTGGACGCCAGCCCCAGCAGTCTCGACATTCATAGCGATCGCTTTACGACGGAATTCGGTCGCAAAGTCCTGTCACTCCATACATTTCACCTGTCAATTCGGGACTTTGCGACCGAATTCGGTCGTAAAGCAATCGCTATGAATGTCGAGACTGCTGGGGCTGATAGGCAGTTGCTGTGGCATTCAGCTGCATCCGGTCAAACTAGAAGCCGGCCTCAACATAGGTAGTTGGGAGAAGGCTAGACAGATGATGAAGGAACACCAAAATTATATGCCGACACAAGCAACGCCAAAATGCGGGATGCTGCATCGATTTAAAAAAGATACGTCACCTCTTAGAATGCAAATATTTTTTTATTAGTTTTGTTATGTTATGATATCTAAACTCATTACGTTTGTCGATTTTGTATGCTTTCGTATGTTGTGTTTCGTACTGTTAATTACTTACTATAGGCTATTTTCCTAAAAAAATCGAATTAGTCCGTCAGTTAGATTATCAAAAAATATTGACCCCGTATTTTTTCTTTTGTCAATTATATAAAAAGTGATGAATATATCGCCCGTTAAAGTTCCGCGTGACGTCACTTGCTTGCGACACTTTTGCAAGCAAGTGACATCACGAACCCCCTCTCCCAAATTTTGACGCGCTTTATCTTTGTCATTTTTTGTTTGATTGACAAAAGAAAAAATACGTGTCCATTATTTTTCAATAATCTAATTGACGGACTAAATATAATTAATATTTTTTTACCCAGGCAACTACCCTATTGTATAGAATCAACTTCTAACTAAACAGACAGGTGTGCTGCTGCGGAGTTTTTTTGCGCCACTTCTTCTTCTCAGCTAAAGCACTAGGAAGTGGTGAAAGGGGGGCGATTTGGGTGACTGTGTTATGTAATTTGGACGTCCATAAAGTGCTGATTCTCAGCCTAGTTCGAATAAATGACTTCATTTTGAGTGAAGTTCGCTTTATCACGACATTGAGCCGTAGCATAATTGAAAATGTGTCAGATTCAATTTGACAACCTGTCGAATGGTTGTGAACAGCTATGCAGTAGTGCAAACTGCGGTAGGAATAATGAAACGAAACGAAATATATTTGAAATACGGATATTTATTTATTTTTTCATAAAAATTCTAAATTCAATAATGTGTTTAAACATGTAACATTTACATATATGCATTTATACAAAGATGTATGCAATGTTAGTGATATTTAATACTAAAATTGGAGCGTAACAGACTTACAATGATGCCAATGCATGTGACGATCACATTATTACACTTACAAAATAATATTTACCAAGTATTGTCAAATGGTAAAGGTTTATGTGTCAATACGATTTGTTAGTTATTATATATTTTGATGAGATTATAATGAATACTGTGCGCTTTTCTTTTATACTAGCTCGAATCGCAATATCTTCATAAACAGTGTAACTGGTCACAGAACTTTGCACATACACAATATACTTTAAATTAAATACACGAAAAGTAATACTGATATATTTTGGTTTATGTAGATATCACACGATCCCATCAATATAGTGTCCTCCCTTCACATACGGTGGAAGTACGAATTGCAACTATTTACAAATGTATGATCCAATAATGATGTTGTTATAATGAAACGTTTATTTTAAAATAACACAATCAAAAAATTCTATTTGATGGGCGTCACTATATTTTTCCAAAATATTTTCTTGAAAAGCTCTATTCAACGCAGTAATGCACATACAATTATTAATTGGTTATTTAATTACTTTATCGTGGACAAAGAATGTACTATATCTAATTCAATTGTTTATTTCAATGGTTTGTTATTGCGCACATTATTACATTGAATAGAATATTTTATTATTTTGAGATAATAAATAACATTTTTTAATAATTATTGTTGCAATTTTCTATTACGCTATAGTTATACAGATTCAGTCAACTCGGAAATGTAAATTACAAATAATAAAAGTATTTTCTATATATTATAATAAGACGAGTAAATATATAATTAATTAATATATATTATTGAGATTTGGACTAGACAAACCACATTCTCTATCTACAGATATGTAATCCATGATAAATGCTAATATTTAGAAAATCTATGTCCCGTGTCAGTTAGTGATGTGCCTATCTACACATCGTGTGCATTTTCAACGTCATCAAAGATTTATTACAGGTATACTACTCAAAGGACCTCAAAATTTTCAGAAAACTTCTTTAAAAACGATACAGTTGTCAAAAATACCGTTACAAAAGGGAAATTCATTCTATTATAAAAGTTATAAGTTGGAATAAGAAAATAAAAAGTCATCTTAGGTGCACTTAAAAGAATCAATATTATTTAATTAATGCTATTGAAAATGTACACACATTAAAATGTATTTATGTGACGACTTTCAAACGTGTTTGAGTTTTGGACTGTGATATTTTTTTAAGTATATTTTATTTATTATGTTAATAAATCAACGATTCGTTATTGTTATTCGCCATAATATAGCCTTAACAAATTATTTTTGAGCACTGGGGCCTTAACTTGGAAGGTTTTTTTTCATTATTAATAACAAAACGTTCAGTAAAATACCTAAATGATTAACATAATAAGATTTCTATTTATAAACAGTCTCAAAAGTAACAAAATGGAATGAAATGTTACAAATGGAATGTTTCAATAGGTAACAAAAGTTATTATAATATTATTATTAACAATTAACATCGGATTTATTAAACGGATAAACACGACAGTTACGATGTTACGTCATTTTTATAACAATATCACAATAATATACAAAATAAATTTCAATAATATACAAAAAGATTTTGGAGATTTTAGATTACACTTCAAACAGGCCAAGCTTATTAAAGTAATAGCAAATATTGTGACATACACATATATTAACATATACTTATTGTTATATACATGAACTGTAATAAATATGGATCACATAGATATAATATAGGTCACTCAAAACGGGACACGTAAAATAATTATTTATTATTTTATAAAAGATGACAATACCGCACATTTTTTATCCATTGTGTTACGCGATACTTTTTGAGGTAACATCAGATCGTATTTTATGGACATGTTAATATTCTTTGTAATATATAAATTCAAAGAATATTTGATTCCTGGGCGATATTTTTGTCAAAAGTACATGACGTACAGAGTAAGAAATAAATCAAACCAGATTATTTCCTCTGTTGATCCAGTATATTATCGCGGAAGCCATTAGTATTAAACGTTGCGTTTGAATAGAGATATATGGTTCGAGATAATTTGTTTCTAATTCTATATTTACGTACAGACGTCAAAAAGCACCGCGTAAAGGATCTCAAGAACGAACGACGGCTATGACTATATTAATTCCATTTTATATAACACTCATCACCTAAACGAACATGCTTTATGTACTTTCCATAATTCTATACACCACGCATTTACCGAAAGGAAAATATATAGAAACGCATACCTCTTAGCACTCGGGACACATCCTCAACACTTTTATACGTAACCGACTCGACAGAAGCAATGAACCAACAAACGAAGGAAATAATTTACATAAGGCCATATATTTTACTGTACACGTATAACGAGTAGATGATTAATTAGATAAATAATTATGTTGCATTTTAATATTAATGTTTAAGGATTAATTCATCCGTATTTACGACAGTTTGGTCCATATAAATATTATTACATAAATCGTGCGTCAACGATGCGTTCGCGAATTTAGGTACCCAGCAAAAGTGGTTGGGCAGTTTGAATTGGAAGGAAATAACTTCGCTACTGAACGATAAAGAATGAAAAGAGAGCGAAGTTAAGAAACATGGTGGGCGAAGTAAATTATTGCCGTATATTGAGAAAGTTCAAGGTGTCTCTTGAGATGAGAATGCAGAAGTAGCTGGATCCCTAAGTCGCGTCTGCCGCGGCGCCCGGCCGCCTACGGTCAGTCTTTTCTGCTAATGTTTACGAATTTGTGCAAAATATTCTACTATCCGCGTAACTTAACAAAGATAAATTTTATTTACAAAACGCATCTTCGTCGAGATTGTACGAAACAAACCGAACGAGCACTGACCGGGAGCCGCCGGACCGCCGAATGTCACTTCCTTACTCCGTTGCAGTGGTTTCGTCTCTTTCGCACGCATCGTGCAGAACATGGTTCTGTCTCGCTTGCGCACATAAAACTGATTTGAAATACTAAGGGACATCACAACCGGATCTGTCAGTCCAGTCGCAGTCTTGGAGTTGGTAGGTTGTGTAGAATGCTGTGGCACGTGGGGTTTGTTTAAATGTTTCACGCTGGGCCCTGTGCCCCGGCGGGCGTCTCGGTCCTCATCTCTGACTTGAGCTTGACGAACTCCCGGGCCACTTCATCGTTGTGCCTCTGGGACAGTATTCTTAGTATCGTCCAGCCTGTCTCGTCCATCTTGATTCGGGTGCCTAAAGGCAACCAGCACGCGATGGCACCCTGCAAATTTTATTTGTTTATAAATGGTCAGTTTATATTGGGTGTCAATAGTAGGTAACAAAATTAGAGTAAAAAATACTGCCAGACTAATACCTTTTTATAAAACTCTGATCACCTGCGTACTTAAAAATTAATAGCTTTTAAACCTTATTTGTCATCAGAGGGCCTAAAGATTTGAGGGTTTCAGCCTTTGTTATAGAAGATGAATTGTAATCGAAAATATGTGTACCTGTTCAACAATTTCGGTCATGCGCATGATAGCGACGCCGACGAGTCTGTCCTCTCGCGCGAAGCAGTAGTCGCGCACACACACGTGCAGCTCGAACAGATCCAGCTGCTCCGAGTTGCTCACCATGCTGGAAACAACGAGTAAATATTTGAAAAACCTGTAATATTCTCTACTGTCTGTTCAAAAGATAAAGAGGCTCTCCTGGAATAATGTTTATGAAGATGACCATACATTTTAAGATAAGCACTGCAGTATTTTTTTATATATGCAACATAGCCATCCGTTTATCGATTGTTCTGATGTTTCAATATTTTTTCAGGATTGGGGGACAGTGTTGCTATTTGGTTCTAAATGTTTTTGAAATATTTTACTGAAAAAATCTTAGTTTTTTCATACTTAGGTGCCGGTAGTAATGGTAATTTGCTTGACAAACGGTTAAAAAAGGTAATCTATTTAAAGAAGTTTGAGTATATAGTACCTAACTGGAGTTTGTAAAGTAAATAAGTAAATAAATAATCAAAATTGTACTCACAAGTGGAAAGTCTCATTGAACTTGGGACTCCAGTTGTTGCTCTTGGACTTGGTGGCGAACTTCCTCTTCTTCTCCGCGAGGTGAGGCCCGATGAGGTTAACCTCGATGAACGGACGGAACATGCCGCTTGCTATCACCCACTTCAGGTCATTCGCTGCTACCACTGTAAGGATTTTTAGAGGTTTTTGTTAAAAATGTGTTCCCGGTGTGACTTGGCCAGTCGACATCGTCAGTCCGAGATACGGCAACCGTATAATCACTGATAAATTGATGCTCATGGATACACTAGGTTGATTATACATATTATTATAATACACTATTATTTATACACTTAGAGTGTCTCGTTCGGTCCATTAAAAAATTCTCAGTGCCGCGAATTAAACTAAACCAAAATATGGGTAACACTTACACATTTTCTTCGGTAAAGACTTTGTAACGTATTTATGATTTCCCATATTGTATCATTTAACAAAAGTGACTTCTTACCTTTCACAGTGATCTTGTGTTCGCCTGTATTGGGATGCGTGAACAGGTCCACTTGTAAGGACACCTCACCCACGCTGCCTTCTTCCACGACTGCAGCATCTGAAAGAGTTACAAAAAAAATTAAGTTATAGCACAAACTTTTTGTGTAGCTAAACGGACAGACACAAAATATAATTACCTAATTAAAGAAAAGAAAAGAAAGAAAATACATTTATTTGCGGCAAACGAGACGCATAAAAAGAACATAAACACACAAAAAAAAATAACAATTTGGGGATCAACATGCGTAATTGCTCCAAGATGTGCCTAGTTTGCTGATCTAGATGGCTGGCTAGGTGGTATTGGACTAAGGTATACCAAGCTAAGGGTACCGATTGCCCAATATTTTTAAATATTGCTTCTATTTCCCAGATTTAATAGCGGAGCTTCCTTGTTTTACATTATAGTCCACAAAGGCATGTTTTGTAATGTGTAACTAGCTGGTACAACTCCACGTCTAAATGCGCATTTTGCGTACGACAAAGTAATTTATTACACAGTGTAATAAAATCTAAACGAGACCGTTTTTATACGTATTTTTTCGGAACTTTCGACTTGTTTTTATTTTTCGAACGAACAACAGAGAACCTAGGACCGATGTAAATGAAATGAAGTGTACTTAGAAACGTTTTTAAGTTCTTAAGTCAAAATGTTCAAGAGACGGTTTTCAATTATTTTGGAAGTGTGCTTCAATTTAAGTCAATTACCTTGGTTCTGCTGACAGCTAACAAACGTCCTGATGAGTGTGTCAGTAGTCTGAGTGTACAAACTCAGAGCATATCTCAAGGACTGCAGTTCTGGACTCTTTTCTAGGAAGGCCTTCTTGAGTCCGTTGCCTCCTGCGTGAAAGTACAGCTTGATGGTGTCCAAAGCCGCGTCTAGGACTCCACACTGCTTTGGTGTCAAACTCTTCTCGGCTGACAGATGCTGTGGGTCAAAGAAATTGGTCTTAGAGATTGGAAGATTGTCGTACGGCAATATTAAAAAAAGATAACCTGGTATGCACGATTTTCAGAAACAGAAAACCACATTTCCCGTAGGTCTAGTTAATGCTAAAATTCTATGAAAATTTTGAAACAATATTTTCTTTCCTAATTGATGATATCTACAACATTCGTTTAGTTAATTAACTAGATTACTTTTGCCCAGTAGGTGGCTACGGTGTACTGTAGCTTTATCTTTTTTCAAGGATTAATCTAACATTAATCCTGAAGTGAAGTGATAATAACCATCCCTTCTTTTATGTTTTGTAGTCAGTAGACTAAAGATTCAATTCTATGTCTTGCGACTATGTAGCAAGCACTCATCATCGTCTGCCTAGCCTTTTCCCAACTATGTTGGGGTCAGCTTCCAGTCTAACCGGATATAACGGAGTACCTGTATTTTACTGAAGCGACTGCCTATCTGACCTCCACAACCCAGTTATTGGGTAATACGAAACGTCTTGGTAAGACTGGTTGTCAGACTTTCGGGCTACTGATGACCCGTAACGACTGTTAAAGATCCACGAATGACAGCCGGGACCGACGGCTTAGCGTGCTCTCCCAGGCTCGGAAGGGTTTTGGTATGTGAAGATGGTCACCCATCCACGGACCAACCGTGGCAAGCGTAGCTTAACCTGATCGATCGACCCGTGTGGCTGTTATTACTTAGCCACAAGGTGAATTATATAGAGCATAGCATAGCCAGCCTATAATTTTCCAACTGCTGGGACACCAGGCCTCCTCTCTGTTAGAGCGAGTGGGTCATAATCCACCACGCGGGTCCAGTGCGGGTTGGTGGGTAAGGTGAATTATACAACGAAAACACTTCTTTAAGTTAAAGTCTTGTATTAGAACTCAGGGTAAAATAGCTGTTATCACCAAGATGAAAGCTAGTAAGTTAGTACCATCTTGCAACTCACCTCTTTCGAAATATCCATGACGCCGGAGAGCGCATGCTTGACGTCCTGCTTGCCCACCGTGCTCTTGAACAGCTGCGTCATATCCTCTATTTTCGCGTTCGCTGCCAAGTTCTTGGCGTTGTTCGTCAAGTTCTTCAACATCATCTAAATAAATGAAGAAAAACTTGATAAAGTATTTCCATAAGTGAAACTACGAGACTGCTTTCATTTATTTTTTCTTACTAACTCTGCTTGTAACAAATGAGCTCTGCTAAATTGTATTTTTATTCCTATTACGTGGATTATATTATTATCAGGTTTATCAGAATAGTAAATTTGAATCACTGTTAAAACAGCATTCACCACTTTTTTGATGGCCTCATAAAATGGTGTTTTACGTATGGTATTCACTTTCCTCGCATATTGTATCTACATTATGTAACTATAGTTCTGTTTCACAATATAAGTTATAAAATTATATTGTATTGTAGTAAAGAAGTTTTACCGTTTTATCAGTCATAGGCGGAAGCACAACAGTCTTTTCTAATATCTTCATCACAATCTTCCACAATTCCTTTAGCAGTCGTTTAAGTACAGTCTTTTCACAGGATTCTGCGTACATTGTGAGAGAGCCATCCTGCACACAAAAAATATGTATGGATAAATAATAATACTATTAATATAATATACTTCAATTAGTTAAAGATCAATTGAAATTCTTGTCACATTATGTATTTAATGTCACATTATGAATTTAGCTAATAACCACCGTAGATACTTCTAATGTGTATGTACATTTAACGAACACGCTAGAAGTCTGTGTTAAAAAATTGCGAAAATATTGCAATTTTTTGGTAAACCTTATGGATTGCCACTGGGGTACCACAGGGATGCAGTTTAGGCCCCCTGGTATTTTTGTTTTGTTTTCTATACCAAGTCACTTATGTATGTTTGTACGTCCTCACCAATATATCCATGAGCGGCCGCAGCACCTCGTCCGCCTCGTGGTGCACGGGGGGCTGCTGCTGCCCGGGCGCGCCGCCACCGCCCACCTTTTGTAACAACTCTCCCAATTCTTTCACACTTGCCGTGATTCGCGTCTCCAAACTGATAAGAGAAAGGTTATGTTTATGAATTATAACAAATAAATTTAGAAAAAACACAACATAGACAAATTTTTATGCTTGAGTACGAGTCTTTTGACTGTGTATCTTATGTTTTTTTAACCCCCGACGCAAAAACGACGGGGTGTTATAAGTTTGATGTGTCTGTGTGTGTGTGTGTGTGTGTGTGTGTGTGTGTATGTCTGTCTGTGGCATCGTAGCTCCCGAACGGATGAACCGATTTTAATTTTGTATTTTTTTGTTTGAAAGGTGAATTTGTCGGGAGTTTTCTTAGCTATGTTTGATGAAAATCCGTCCAAGATGGCCGCCGCCACAAAATGGCGGATTGCATATTTTTTCACAACTCCCTCAATATGGGTATCAAATGAAAGGGCTTGACTAGTAGAATACTATACACTATGACAAATTTCAAATCCAAGATGGCCACTACCACAAAATGGCAAATTACAAAAAACCTGATTAAATACCAAAATACCTGAATCTTAAAACGCAAGAAAATAAAAGAAATTAAATAACAAGGAGTCCCTACAAAAAGCATGAAATAAAAAATTTAAAAAACCGCCGACAACGTGAGACCCTATAAAAAGAAAAAAATAACCTTGAAATTATGACCCTACGTAAGTACGTATGAAATTTTTTGATTAAATGTTGTCCCGTCGGGGGACCGCTCTAATTATTAGCCAAACGTTCTGTTAAAGTTTAAAATAGTAGCGGTCCCCCGACAGGACAATATTTAATCCTAAAATTTCATACGTACTTACGTAGGGTCATAATTTCAAGGTTATTTTTTTCTTTGTATATGGTTTCACGTTGTCGGGGGTTTTTAAATTTTTAAATTTTTTTAATTATTATTATTTTTTATTTGTAATTGTGCGTTTTGTTTGTGCAGAATAAAATATTTTTCTTTCTTTAATTGAAGTATTTTTAAGAAACCTATCTATATTAACTATATATCGTAATCAATCATTGTCATTCGCCCGTCCTTGTCCCAATTTATTTGAAGTCGGTGCACCATGTTACTTCTTTAATATTCCTTTATTAGTCGCCATTTCAGTAGTCATCCATTTTCTAGCCATATCATGTTATATTACCTTATATCAAAATTAATGTGATATTTTAAAGTTACACTATAATATAATAAAAATAATAAGACTTGTAAAGGAGCACTACATAATATTACTTTACATAATATTATATCTATTTTATTATTTATTTATTACTGTGATTGCCCGTGGCATCACAGCAGGCCCTATCAGAATACCAGCGCTGCGACATTAATTTTTTTAATGTCAAAGCATCATGCTGAGATAGGAGCCTTTTGGCCTCGTATGGGACTTTCTGTTTCATTTTTCCTTTTGTTACTTTTTTATATAATTTGTTTTATTTTTAAATGTGTTTAGTTTAGTTTATGATCCTGTACGAGTCGCAATAAATACTTTTTCTTTCTTTCTTTCTTTCACTACTTGTCGTTGTGATCTTGTTGTCCTAACTGCAATCATCTAGTCTTCTTTTATTTTCGTTGCTTGAATACATAGTATGTATATATTTATGTATCTATGATTTTGGGTATGTATATATTTGTGTATCTATTTTAGTGTATTGTATACATAATATTTGCACCAACGACGCTCCCATTTTATGTCCAGGAAAATCACTGTCCATTCTAAGGTTGCCTGGAAGAGATCGCAGTAATGCGATAAGGCCGCCCATTGTATATTTTGTAGTGTTTCGTGTATTTTTTATGCTATCTATTTTTGTGGTATACAATATATATATAAAAAAATATATATATATATATATAATGAAAGAGGCGCTAGAGAATCAATACTTGGATGAAACACTTTAGCCGTCATCCCATAAACAGGCTTAACATTAAAACAAATGAAGTACTACCCCTTACCTAATAGCAAACATGGAAGCCAGATCATCCAACGTCCCGTTTAGCCTGTTCTGTAGATCTTTCAGAATATCAGCAGCATCACGCTCTAGCTTGGTGCCTCCCATCAACTCGAACATCTTCTCTAACTGGACCCGCAGTTGTTGAATGTTGTTCATCAAGATACACGCCTGGAGTAAAAGAGGTTAGGCTTAAACAGGTTTGTACCATCTGTATTATTGTGATAAGACCATTTATTAACACTTTCTACGAAGTGTTAGGGCCCTATATCACTAGGACACTAATGGCGGAGCATCCAGTCGCACTACCAACAAAATGTATACAGCTCTATAGAGGGTACCTCATCTGGGGTCCGCTTGGTTGCTCAACCAATCATACATTTTTGACAGCGTGACCATGGTTGAACCACCATGCTGTACTAGTAAGTCGTAAGTCTTAAGAACTAGTTTTTTTTCTATGGACACGCACTGTTATAAGTTACTTTAAGAACGTTTTTACGTTTTCAATTCATTAGGTAAATATGTCTATAGTATTTAACATACCACTCGTTCCTCCTTTAAATGTTCAGGGAACTCCTTCTTCACGATGTCAGCGTAAGCTATGAGGACCTTCACAATGGTTTTCGCGAACCTCTTCATGTACCTCTTCCAGATCTCGGGGTCGGGACACTCCAGTTTGGAGACCACGTCGAAGCATTGCGTCAGTTGGGTGAACACGTCCACCACTGAGTTACTGAAGAGGGCGTGCTCGCTCGACTTTTGGAACTGGAAATTATGAAGTAAGGACGATGCGTAACATTATGACGTAGTTTGAGGATAGTTTTTAGTAGTAGATAGTAAGTTGCAAGAAGTACATTTAACTTTTTCTATGCAATATCGGAATTTATTGGAACAATTTTTTATTGTTTTTTCTTATTAAATTATCTTAGTTGAACACAAATAAACGATTTCTGATTCTTATTCTATTTTGTTTGCTGGTATTGATTTATGATTGTTTTTTTTTTTAATTGAAATCGTGAGTGTTTTATGCTTTCATAATCATTACTGTATTTCTTTAATATTATAATATTATTTGCAATTCTTATTAATGGGTCAAACTTTAATTATTTGATATCAGTGCTTGTTTAAATCTATTCAATTCGCTCTTATATTATCAAATATAATCCTACTCACCCCATCTTTCTTATCCCTGTTGAACGCTCCATTCAAATACTCTAGCGACACGTCATCATTCTCGTTGAGCCACTGCATCACGAAGGGTTCGAACCAGGCTGGGTACTCCGGAACAGCCCCGCAGTATGGTGGCACTTCTTTCACGTAGTTTGTGTGGAGCCATTTCACCTGTATAAAGTTGCTCGTGGTTAGAAGTTAGCAAGGTATTAGTAACACGTAATTCATCATCGTGAATATCGTTCCTATGACGGACGTTACCATTATGTTTTGGTTTTTGTATGGCAAACTTTCAGGATGTCACTTCAATGGAAGCAGAGGCATCATCGTCGGTTCGCACTATCAGTGATAAAACTGTTTCATTTACCTGTAATTGTACCAACACCCTACATGGTTTCAATGTGTAACACAGCATTTCTGCTTGATAGCAGAATTAGAGAGGTATGGGGCAGTACTTCTACATACAAGCTCATCATGAAGACCTCAACTACTATTCATCATAAACTAAATTAAATATTGGCTTTACCCTGAAGTGTAGGTTCATGTAAGCTGAAGACTTGCAGAGGCGATGCTGTTCATGCTCCTCCAAGGCATACTTCATGTCGACTGCGAATAGGGACCACATTGTCGCCGCTGATAACTGCAAATAACATTACATCATTCATTGAGTTGTAAACTTGTCTAAATTACTTTGATCAAATTAAAACTAAAAAAGACATTTTTTTTTAATTATACCTTATATTCTATTCATGGTTTTATTTGAGTCAAATCACTCACTCACTCTAACTCACTCGCCTCACTATTAAGATTGAAACTCTTGTAAGTTAGAATCTAAAAATAACAACTAGAAGTCGTGAAGTTTAGTGAGTCTCTGGTCAACGAATCTTCTGTCTTGGAACAAAATTTAAAGAAAATAATATTACAGTAGTAGAAACCTATATTCCACTTAAAAGAAAAGTGAAAAAATGGTCATTAAGGCGGATGAGTAATTACATGAACCAATATAATTATAGTCAAATCCATACCTGTCCAATGTTCAACTCCTGAGGAAACTGGTTGAGTACAGGAGCATAACTGTTCCTGTCCTCTTCTATCACAGATACTATTAGAGCGATCAGCTTGTGCCAAAAGTCCACTGAATCCAACTGTGGCCCATGGTCTGATGGATCCCGTTTGGCTTCATTTGGATCCACCTGAAATGTAGAATTTTGATTAGAGGATATTTTTACAGAACCTGACATTTTTAGTTCGTACTAAGAGGAGGTTATACCTAGTGGGGGGCTCTTGGTAATTAAGTGTGTTAATAAAATGGAGCGTCCTCTCTCTTGAATCAATTGAACCTGTACGTGGCTGGCCGCGAACTTTCTTTACTTCTCTGTGTGCAGCCAGCGCAAGATTGGTCGCTGTGGTGACGTCTGGAGTCCCACGTCCAGCAGTGAATGCCTCATAAATTTTATAATGATAATGAAAAAATTGTGAATTAATATTACCTGGAACTCTCTGTTGTACAGCTCGTAACAATTCTCGAATAGAAACTGATATGTTGATCTAAGGCATGCCTTCACGCAGTCTTTGACCACGGTGCTGGCGCGGGGCGGACTGCTTAGCTCTTGCACCTTGACAAACCAAACGTATTTGAACATCAGAAAGTCCGCTTGGGGTAAAATGTCTGATACTGATAACTTTATCAGTATCAGACGTTATGTTCGTGTGTAATGTTTACATTTTAAGTTGATATCTCTTATGTTGCCGATTTTGGTTGTCTATCTGCTTAGACAGGCAATCAAATTTTTTATGTGTGTGAGACATAATAATTAATTATTAATCAATGGTAAGCGGTAGGAAAAGCAAAAAAAAAATATCCGTGATTATTGACAAATTATGTATAAACTGTTATGAACTTACCCAAAATAAAAATAAATTGTGAACAACTTGATGACACACACACTTGAAACTTGCGTGTTTGTGTGTAATTGTGTTGTGTGTGTGTGTGTAATGAAATTGTGAATAAGTACCTACAGTCAAACATATTATTTTCATTAATCATTGAAGAATGTTTTAGCATTACCTACCGTTTAGTTTTGTTGGGAACAGGACGGCCATACTTGGCCCAGTGAAAATGATGATATTGGTGAAAATCGAGAAAATATTCCAAAATTAATAGTATACCTTCATCCTAAAGAACGTAATACTGGTAAGAAGGTCGACAGTAGACTTAAGGTCCATGAGCTTTTCTGCACTGGACGCTGGGAAGTTGTTCCGGTACATCGACAGATCGATCCTCAGCGAGTTGTGTAACTGATCCAACAGTTTGACGAATTTCTCTTTCTGTGGAAAAAGGTAGGTACATTGTATTTTGTGTTTCATGAACTGTTGCATTTCTTTTCTTTCTTTTGTTTTTCATAGATTCAAGAGGATTTTTATTACATTATAAGCCAGATAATTTCAAGGGAACCTATTCGGAAATAGTATGGTATGCTTTCAAGTGTATACAATGTGGGGACGACGATACTACTGTAATTTAAAATTTGCGTATCTAATGACGTTCTTACTATGTGTAGCGGTATCTACAACGCCACATGCGAACAACGCGTCATACTGACGTCACGCAAATCCTGCATCTCGCAAGCAGAGTTTACCGCGCAATTAGCATAGATACAATTTCCCAACATCAATCGTTGGGCAATTGCCCGCCAGACACAACACCCGTCTGGTCGGAGGATGCTCCCTTTTCTATAGAGTATGAGTGAACTTTACACCCTGTTCCTCATACTTCTATATATGCATATAAAAATGTAACCCAATATACAGGGTGTTAAACAAATTGCGTGCCATATATAATAATAATAATAGCTTCAGGGTGAGTTCAGTATCGGTAGAGGAACCCGTAAAAAAAAACCTTTACAAAAAGTTTAAAAAAAAAGCCGAAAGTGATCATAAGATAAACCTAATGTAGTACCTACTAATTAAATAGCAATCGTTTAGAATTGATTAAAAAATTGGTAAAAATAAGTTTTTATTTTGTTTAAATGCTAACTAATAATTTCTTAGAGTTACCTACCTACTATCGAAAGCAATTAAATACCTACGCCCGAACACTTCGATAACGCATAGATTCCTTCCTTTCCTTCGATAGGTAACTAGGTACTTAAATGACAGTTCTAAGTATTTCTTCTTCCTACTTTAGCGTGCTTATCTCCTTCAAAATTAAAACCTACAAATTAAAAAATCTTGTTATTCAGCAGCAGTAGAAGAACGAGTAGGTAGGTATTTTAAAATGGAATCAAGTAGGTACGTATTTACAATGAATTAAAATTAACTTATTTACTTACAGCCCGTTAAAGTACGAAGGGAAAATTGGAATTGTAGTTTACATACCGTCGCGCGTCGTAGCGTTAGCGGCGCACATCTTGCGCTATTTGTCACGAGCCGTTTTCCGTAGCAAATAATGCGCCAGCCCTTAATATTCGGACGCGAGAAGTGAAGGACAAAATGACAACGCGTTCGATAGTAGGTAAGTAATTAAAGCATATAAACAAATAAAATAATTATAATTCTAAACAATTGCTATTTTAAGTTAGTAGGTACTAAATTAGGTTGATCTTGCAATATTTTTTTTGTTTTTTTTTTCCTGTGTTCCTTTATCGATACTGAACCTACCCCTAAGCTATGGCACGCAATTTCTTTAGCACCCTGTATACAATCGTTTATGACTGCCAGTTGGTTGATAGGCGAAACCCATCACTATTATTTAGGTGTTTGTTTTTTTTTTTTTTTAATTCAATGTTAAGATTTATTAGATAGTTTTTAAATACTCCTATGTACTAATATTGCCAGTATTTTCATTTATTGTCGTATTGTTGTCTCCGCATTGTTTAGAAATTTTATTTTTTTCATTTGAATAATATATAAACATTTGTTAATAGTGCAGCGCTTTAGTTTAATTTAGATACATGCGAGATTTATATTTACGACGAAGATGGTGGGTTATTTATTTATACTTTTCACACATAAAAGGTACAAAGGCGGACACAATGCCTTAATGCTCATTTAAGGAGACGCGGGGCGTCGCGCGTCGCGTTGTGCGGCGCGGCCCGCACTAAATTCAAACATATGCCGTTGTATGAGTGCGTTTATGGAGAAGCAATTTTTTACCGCCGCGTCTCACGCGGCGTTTATCGCGGCGGCGCACGCAGCGGCCATTCTCGATGAAGCGATGCCCGCGGCGAAATCTTCTGCCAGTCATATTTGGAAATTACAGAACGCAATCGTAGTCACCGTCACAATGGAGTACGATATGATCCATTTTTTATTGGAAGAAAATTCAATGTTAAAAAGTGAATTATTTATATGGTCGGTTTGATTGAGTATCCCGCGTGCGCCGCAGCGTTGCCCGCCGCGTGCTTTGCTACACGCTTGAGGATTCGCCGCGGACGCAGCGGCGGGCACCGCAAGCCTTCCCGCCCCGCGTCTCTATGAACAACGTCTTATATTGCCACACGTTTGTGTTTACACGTGCGATGACAAGTGCCGCTTGACGCGCCGCCGCTCCGTAAACAGAAAATCGTACGACGCGCCACGAGACGCCACGCCGCACGCGACGCGCGACGCCCCGCGTCTCCGTAAATGAGGCCTAAGGCATTCTCTACCAGTCAACCAAGAGTGGTGAAGAGATTAGATGGCAGGTGCTTTGGTTAAGAGGAATTATAAAAAAAATAAACTATTAAAATTATGTTCACAAATACATAAATAGGGGAATAATAGGGGTTAATGCTGTATATGTATTTAGTTGGTGAGCGGTTAGTATAAATAACACAAAAAAACAGATATAAGCATGAAAACTATACTTACTCCAAAGTTAGAAGCTGCAAATCGGTCAGAGGCGGAGACTGCTGACGAGGCGGTTGTGTGTGCGTAGTAAGCATTAATGTTGGCCAGCAACGTGGACATAACGGCCGGAACTCCGGCGCACAGGTACTTCGTGGAGAGGCAGTGGAAGTGCCTGAAGTAGAGAAAATATACAACAATATCAGTGAAGTTATTTAACCATCCAAAATAAATCAACAACACGTTTAGTGCACGCACCCTGGTTAAATATTAGGTTACGTCCTATTCTAGCACCGAAAAAAAAATCTCACTTAAAAAAAAATTGTCGTACACCCAACCAAAGCTCAATAGTTTCATAACTAAACAAACTTCTGTTGAATAAAAAATTTCTGAAAATACAAAACCTTAAAATGTAATAACATAACATCACGCCTGAAATCCCCGAAGGGTTGGGCAGAGGTGTACTTACTTATAACATACACACATTTCGCCAGTTATGTTTAAGTCCCATGTAGTACAGGGCGAGCCTACTGCCATTACCGGGCACAAATCTAGACTCCGGGCTGCTGCTGAGAAATGATGTAGGTAATCTTAAAATTAAATTGTCCAGCAGTGGACGTCTTTCGGCTGAAATGAAAGACTGGCACTGCTGAACATTGGCCTCTCCAGGTGTCGCCACATCGACCTGCCCTGTGCTTCTCGCATCCAATAATATGTGGCCTTTATAGACGGTACTTACGTCATAGCCTGATATATGGCTTCAATCCCGTATCTCATGGCGAACTCATCGACGATCTCTTCGGGTATATCATTGAAGTACACCTTCCAAGCATCGTCGCCTCTCGCAGCGGGTAACGTGACTGCTCCGCTGTTCTCCTCACAAAGATAGTGGAACAGGTTCTCGTGAAGACAGGTGTACTGCAAAAGAAGAAAAAAAATATTTAATGATTCTGTAAGCAATATCTAAAAAACTTTTTGAATACTGACATTAAATAACTGGGACCGCTGATTTCTCTCTCTCTCGCACACCCGTAGAACAGAGTCCTGGGAACCTGATTCTCAGCAGTGGCAAAATTGGAAACTGGTTATGTGATCCAAAATTTCTAAAGTCTTTATTGCCGTCCAAATGATCAAGTTATTAATAAGAAAATAATGAAGGAGTTATATATGATTAAATTAAAACGTTTCAGCAACACACCGTAATATTATAACAATCTTATTAGGTATTATTATTATTTTAAGACTGTTAGCTTATATGTTATGTAAATATTATCTTACTCCTTACATGGGAATATTGCTAATATTCCGTCGAAGAGTTTTCTCAATGAACATAAACTAGAATATTAAAAGCTTGATATGTAATAATGTTACATAATAATTCTATGATGCCAATATATTTTGAGATCCATCCGATCAATATGCAAATAGTTGCAGAGCACAGCGATCAACTTTATAGAAAACGTTCGAACTTCAATAAAATATCTGACGTAAATTCAGATTTCCGAAAGAATTTTTAATATCAGTTGCACTCTATCACATGAGAATATTATATCGTCAAAGTGGATAAATTGAGCTCAAGGATGTACAAATTCTAACCAGCTTTCGATTAAATATGTCTCAAAGAAAATAAAAATTTAATTAAATAGTGGTTTGGGATTGAAACACTAGGGTCATGGGGTCCGTCTGCCCAGTGGTTTTTCGAGATATCGCCAAGCGGTTGGTCGACTCTTCAATTGACCGGAGGGCTGGCCTATTTTTATGGCCAACGAATCAAGATCGCCACACAACGTGGTAATGCTGCTGCCTTTTGGGCATTGTTGTTGACAGCGATGGTGACGAAATTTTTGATGCCCTATGATTATTTTACTACTTTTGTCATATACACATGTACATATTATTAATATTACTTTAAGTATGTAAGCTTATATTATATAAATATTATCTTGATTAATAAAACTATACCATTACAAAAAAAAAGAAAATAATATGAATTTTTGTAGGTACAAAAGTTTTCAATATTTCAGATTCGTCTGTTATATCATAATCCTAACCACAAAGGACTACAAAGTTACAAATTAAAAAACTTCTGTGCACACAAAAAAAAGGTGCCCATATGTTTATTTTCAATTCGATTTGGTGCTTCTAAAACAAAATCAAATCCGCATGGGAAATCGCGGTGCAAACCGAAAATAAATTGAATTTCCACTCCTGTCCGACCTCGTCTGACAGTGAGAAATATATGAGTGAATATTGTGTGCGTTCGAGTAATTTTTATTCCATCAGAATATTCAGAATATGGATGCGGGTTGGCACGTTTCGTGTATTGTCATTTAGAGCTTTTAGTGATACAGAATGACAAGTTTTCACAGATCGGTTCTTGATCTAAATAAGTAAATGGTATTGGGATCATTAAAAAAAGCATTTGGATAGAAAATTTTATACAGTGTGTATATGTCGCAGCTGAATCGGCTATTTTACAAAACCGTTAGTTGTTTTACAAAACAGCTTTTACTACGGGACCAACCGTGAAATCGTGAAAAAAAATCAGTTGATCCATACGTCGAGTTATGCGAACATAAATCTATGGATCAACTGATTCTTTTTTCACGATTTCAGGGTTGGTCCCGTAGTAAAAGTTGTTTATAATGATGAGTACAATGACCCCTTTTAAGGATTAAAACGATCAACATTTAATGGTGTATAATGACATTCACATAAAACTTTACTTAGAACCAATTAGTATTTTACCAAATAAAATAGTTTAATAGGAACATAACTACATTTTTTTTAACATACAATTTTATTTCCGAAATACGACAACACTAGCTGTTGCCCGTGGCTTCGCCCATGTGAATGTTGGTTTACCGGGATAAAAAGTATCGTTTGTGTTAGTCCAGGTTATAAACTATCTGTGATTACTAAATTGAATCAGACAAACAGACAGACAGACAGGCAGACATTGATTAATTGATTCAAACGTGTAACATTTATATTAGTACGATTTCAAACCTTCTAAAAAGGTCCGAACACCTAGCAAGATTCTCAATGGTAACTTAAAATCGAAAAATGAAACTAAAAACTTAAATTCCCTCCAACCCTCAATCCCAGAATCGTGCAAGGAAAGGATAGGTACAACACGGAATCCATTACCGAGCGGATGTTGAATGTTTTGATGGTCAAAACTGGGAATTTTGTGGGCGAATTTGTGACGATACGTTATCAGACCGACATTCGGGCCCGTTACCCTAATCGTGGAAAGGTTTTCGGCTGTAGTAATGCAGTGTGTACATATTTTATTTTTGTTTTGTCTTTCTGTTGTGAGTATTTGGCTTGTTGCTAAATAAAAACCGCCGCACGGTTTGATCGAAGCTACGCGAGCTGCGATCGGTTCATGGATGCCATGGATGGGTGACCATCCATTACCTACCGACACCCCGGCTGTGTTATAGATCTTTAACTGTCATTACGGGTAGTCAGAAGCGCGAAAGTCTGACAGTTTAACTAGTCTTAAAGTTGTCAAAAAATAAAAGGCCCGTTTTGACATTGACGTTCTAGTAGTTAATAAAGATCAAATTCGCAAAACACGTATTCGTTTGTCAAGAACGCATTCTCAAATGTCAAAATAGGCCTTTTATTTTTTGACAACTTTACTAAAGGGTATCGTGTTACTGGGTTGTGGAGGTCAGATAGACAGTCGATCCATAAAAAATAATGGTATTCAGCTGCGACCAATGTGACTGGAAGCTGACCCTAACTTAGTTGGGAAAAGGCTAAGCAGATGTTATGCAATCTTTAATAGGGTAGTTGCCTGGGTAAAAAAAATATTATTATATTTAGTCCGTCAGTTAGATTATCGAAAAATAATGGACACGTATTTTTTCTTTTGTCAATCAAACAAAAAACGACAAAGATAAAGCGCGTCAAAATTTGGGAGTAGGGGGTCGTGACGTCACGCCTTGCTAAAAAGTGTAGCAAGGCGTGACGTCACGCGGAACTTTAACGGGCGATATCTTCATCATTCTTTATATAATTGACAAAAGAAAAAATACGGCAACTAGCCTATTGTTCAAAAGTGAGAAAACTTATTCTGGAACGCCAAACACTTTTCACAGCTCAAAATAAACACTAGGTCGTGGGCTTTCCTCAGTTTATAGACAAGGCTGGACACTACAAAATCTACATTGAAATCCACTATATTACCTTAGTAAATTCTCAACATTGTATAAAATACACTGCATTTTTGCTTTTTAAATGATTAAATGATTCTAGAAAAAATATCTGTTCTTACTAATTATAGGTAAACATCTACATAGGTTCTGGGAATCATTATTTTATAGTTCATTTTGATTTATATGATTCGTTGTGAGTGGATTGACGTGCAATAGGAGAGGCCCATAACCACAACCATTTCATGAACTGAACATAACACTTAATGAAATGATAAATTCTAAGATCAGAAGGCCAATTCTCAATCTCATCTCGGCGACAAATAAATGTCAAAAACTTGTCAAAAATGTAGTTAAATTAGAGGTATTTTTGACAGATTGACACTGAGATCAGACTGTGAACGTTCTTATAATTATGAGAATTGCCCCTCTCGCCACGATAAATAATATATTTTTAATTATTCGAGTTGATATACATATTTATATGCACGTTTTCTGTGGAAAATAAACATATCTTCTTTCTTTTCTTTCTTAATTAACCAATTAACTCAGCATATTGCTCATACAGGTGATTGGTAAGGTAAGCTGGTTTAAATATCTCACTTATTACACTAGAAACACATGATTCTGGTCCCTGGTTTCCATAATCATTTGCTATCATCTATGTGGCAGGGCGTGGCAAAAATATGGGTTGCCATTTCGAATCTACCCAAGATCCATATAAGTCTTCAAAATTCACTCACCCTACAACATCATTCCATATAAATTGTCTTTAATATCAGTTACCAAGCCAGACTTCCAAGCCCCGAGCAAAAATTCCAAAAGTAATTTATTTTCACCGAAAAATATTTTAGTAGGACCATCATTTTTCCCGAAGTCTTCCGAAGTCTCTATTATCGTTAGCTCTCGGTTTCCTAAACCATTTGCCTGAATATGTAAATTTTGTTATCTAATCCAATTTGTATAAAGGTTGTTTGGAGATAATCAAAGTTTAGTAGCGGTGTTTACTCTGTATAACAAATAGAAGAGTAGGGAGTGTGTTATCGCTTAGTAGTTGTTACTTAGAGTGAATTATTGTTTACTTTTATGGAGTCTGGAGTACCTACTGAGAAATGGATAAGTGCATTAACAGGGATCATCCTCAATACTCATATTATAAACATCATTAACATCATTTCTTATATTTGTTGCTATCTGATGAAATAAATGTATTTTCTTTCTTTCTTTATAAAAAAGTAAAATTTTAGAGTTTGTACGTAGGGGGTAATCTTCAGAACTGCAGATCCGATTCTAAAAATTCTTTCATCAATGGAAACCTTACAGTATTAGCGAGTGCCATAACATAATTTTTATGTTAAAACAAGAAATTTCGCGGACGAAGTTGTGGGATGAAGCTATCAACTTAGCCTATCGCGGTCCACTGGTGGACATAGGCCTCTTCTAGGTTGCGCCACAACACCCTGTCCTCCACCTTCCGCATCCGGACCGTCCCAGCAACTTTCTTTAGGTCGTCCTTCCATCTAGCAAGGGGGCGTCCTACATTACGCTTGCCGATACGCGGTCTCCACTCCAGGACTCGTCTACTCCACCGGCCATCGTTCCTTCGACAGACAGACGAGTAGAAGCTAGTGTTCTTACAATTGAATGGAGATTATTATAATTGTGGTATTTTGTAGTTTCAAGAATTTGGCTATAAAATGCAAAAATATTTTTTTTTAATCCGGGTTTTTGTTCCGGAGATTAGTGCGTTCAAACAAACAAACTCTTTAGCTATATATCATTAGTATATAGATATAGATGTATGTAGTTGTAGGTACGTTGTACCTGTTTATTTTACTACAGTAAAGGCTTTGACGAAGATCTATTGTCTTTGCGTAAAGGAAGGCGACCATGTTTGTAAGCCAAAGGGGTCCGAAATGCGGAACGTTTGGATAAGCTTGGTTTAGGTAAAGCAAACTTGGGTGTTGTACCCCCGGGGTGGTTGTTGTAAACATTCATATGTGTAGCCATATTTCTTATGAGTTACACACGAAATTAAGAGCAGAGGAAGCGAAGAGGAAAGAAGTGGAAGAGGAATAGATTTTGATCTACGACTTTGATCTTACAAGAGATCCCACCATCGCCATTTGACTACCGGATTATAGGGTATCTGCACTTGGTTGATATCCTGACCAATCGTACTCAGCGCTTCTCTTATGCGCACAGTAAAAGTGTGGAACTATCGGCCAGCCCCTGTGATCCCTTCCACATTTAAGCCTTCAATGCAAGAGTGAACACCTATCTTCTGAGCACGCTCGTTCCATCATACACGTCATCCATCGCTTTCCATTAAAGCCTGATCGAGCTCAAGAGCAGGCCCAGCAATAATTTGTGCTTATTATTAGCGTGGGGCATTTTTTTTTTTTACATTAAACACTTACTAACAAAATGTGATATCTTCTCAATATTATGAACTTTTATTAATACTTCCAGGAAGTTATTACCTGCACATTGTTTTAACAATTTCCTACTTTTATGACTCGGTATGAAAAGCGGAACGTCGCGTTGCCACGTCGTTGTTATTGCGTCACATCATAAATGCTAAGGCCCTTTGTACACACTTGTTTTTCTTACCGTGAAAAAGTACGGGTTATTCGTCGTGTGTAGGCACGGTTCGTCAGTGCATATGGATCACTATCGAAGCTTGTTGACAGACACGTTTTTCTACGGCGCGGTTTATACGCTGCACCGTAAAGAAACCGTGTCGTGTACAAAGAGCCTAACTCTCATACAATCTTACGAGATTTATAAACAATATAAAAAAGCTAATCAAATTTCGCTCCAGTCTTTGATTTTGCGAACTTTAAATAAATACATCGAAACACTGTTACGGTTAAAGTACTATAAAAATACTCTTTTTGAAACTTTTCTTTTATAAACATCTAATTTTATCGGAAAACTTGGAAACTTTAAAAATTTCGCCCCTAGAAATATTGTAATACTTACCAATTTTCTTGAACGAATTTTTAACAAAGGAAAATAATGGGTTGCTTTTTTGTTTTTTGGGGATACATTGGGGGCTAATTAATCATCGTTAGAATTTTAATTAATAATTACCTATTTATTTATGAACTAATTTTTGCCCACGACTTCGCCTGCGTGTATGTTGGAAAATATCCCACGGCAACGTATTGCCGGGATCAAAAGTACGCTATGTATTATTATTTATATTATTATTATTATCCACGTTATAAACTATCTGTGTGTCAAATTTCATCCAAATCCGTTCAGCCGTTTTTGTGCCTCCGAAACATACATCCAGACAAACGAACAAAAATCCACACCTCCTGGCAAATACTTTAAAAAAATATTTTATGTACAGTTTTGATTTTCTTACTATTTTATTATAAAATATTAATTTATGAATAAGAGAACTTTTGGGAAAAGGCACTAGTAGGTTCCATTGTTAAACATACCTACAGATTTGATTTTTCTAGTTGTTTCGTAATTGAGAATTCAACAAGTTCCCACAAATGAATACAAGCCTTATTTATGATGCTTTAACAGTGTAATTGGTTTCTGTATATTCTCAAGAGACGTTAAAGTTATTGTCTTGTAAACATATAAGTACCTACTTGTATATACATAAAGGCAATTAAAACTTGAAGATTATTATTATAACTTTGTTGTGAGTTGTTGTCATCATTAGGGAAGGCAATTGTTTTGATACGTTCTGAATATATTATAATTTATTATTTATTGTTGAAACAAGGTTCGGCCACGAGTAACGATTGTTTCAAGGTTGAAAAAATAATGTTAAACAATATCAAACGATTGAAATGCTGTTGGTATAAATAAGCCAACGCTTGCATGGACATAAAAATATCGCGGCGGGATTTACTGGACTTTCAACTGTCGGTTTGGCCGCCATTTTCAATTCGTATCTTTCAGCGCGGTATATACTATGTAGGTATATAATTTTAAATGAATCTGAATTCTCATATTATTTAACAACTGTAAAATAATTGTAGAATGACTTGACAAACCAATAGCGAATATTGTTTTTATCATCCATAAAAATGTTAACAATAATTTCGTAAGTCCCTAAGGACTATTTTAGCAAAATTGAGATAAACCACTCATCCCTCTCTTTACTGCCTACTTTCCGTTGGCAACACTGAATACAGCGCCGGCCATTCTTCGGTGTATTTTTTTGTTTGTTTGATAATAATTGTGCTTTTTGCGAAGCTTTCGAAAAGATGTAAAGAGCATAAAAATGAACTTTTTTTTTGGAACAGCTCGCCGTTCCTATAGTAGTCCTTTTTTCGCTGAATTTTACTGTGTTTTGAGGCGGTTTGAGCATTTTCAGGAAACGTTTCAAAATTATGTTTTACTAGCAACGCTCCGCGGTTTCACTCGCATAAGTTTGGATCCCGTGGGAATATTGGGATGAAAAGTATTCTATGTATTATTCCTAGTTATAAGCTATCTGTGTGCTAAATTTCATCCAAATCTGTTCAATAGTTTTTGCGTGAAAGAGTAAAAAACATCCATCCATCCATCCATACAAACTTTCACGTTTACAGTATTAGTAGGATAGGACTAGCAGCAACCATCGGTTTCACCCGCATAAGTGTCGTTCCCGTAGAAATATCGGGATAAAAAGCATCATATGTTTTATTCTGATGTATAAGCTATATTACTGTAAAGGTTCATCAAAATCCGTTCAGTAGTTTTTGTGTGAAAGAGTAACAAACATCCATTCATCCATCTATCCATCCATCCATCGTCACAAACTTTAGCGCTTATAATATTAGTAGGAAGGATATTTTATATCTGCGTTAGAGGTATTCTGTAAAGAATACTACGACGCACAAAAAAAGCCAGATTTACACGGTGCGAATTAATACACTGTAGCATACCATTAGTTGGAGCAACAACACAAGTTGCACCATCTAAACAATGTTTAGACGATGCAAGTCATCTGTTGTTTCAATTTTATGTTATGCCACAGGCAGGAAAGGACAATGCTCATGGATGTATGGAATCCCGTACCATGCTGCATCAAAGTCAAACTTTGTTTTTTATAGACTACACTTATCATATTACCTCCTAAAAAAGTTCTTTTTGTAAAAAAACCCGGGTTTCGGACATTTTCAAAAAAATCGAAATAACCTAAAAATTTGGTACTTTATTTTGTTTGACATGTCATACACGAACGGCCATTATTGAAAAATGATAATCGTTTAAAATTCTATTCTATTTTATTCTAGTTATTTTTAATTAATGTAGAATCGTCAAAGTATAACTTTTTTTACATGTTTTTTGAAAGATGTGATCACTGATGAATTACACTTTCAATATTCAAAGTTATATGAATCATATCATTTGAAACGGAACGTAATGTAAAGGGAATAAAACAATAAGAACAATTTTTTACTTTAACCCTAGATAACTAAACTAGTTTTACAGAAACGTAATAACGTAAACTAGTTTAGTAATCTAGGGTTGAATTAAATTCCCTGTTCAAAAATCAAATCCCCGACGCGTAATGTCGTAAAAAATTATAAAAATAATACTATAATATTTTGATCTTGATGCATGAGACTTTTCGGTAAGACTTTTGGCCATTGTCTTTTATACTGTGTAAATATGATATAAAAGACAATCAAAAAACCGTTTTGTTTTGTTCTCTGATATACCCCTTGATATCATCCAAAGGACCCGGTGGTGGTCCAGTGCTAACGGCTGCGACTCACGATTTGTAGTTCGCAGGTTACTTTGTGTAAATTATTTCATCACTACTGCTCTCAAAACGTTAAAGGAAAATATCCTGAGGAAACCGACAAGTCCTAGAACCAAAAATCCGAAGACATGTGACCTCTACCAACCCGCACTGGGCCCGCGTGGGACGCATGAGGCCTCTGTCCCAGCAGTGGCAACATTATAGGCTGATTAAGTATCGTTCGAAGTGAGATTTAGGTACATGGTAATATTAGTTTGTGGATTAAAATAAATGTTAACTTTGTATAAATATCAGTTTTAACTTAGAGAGTACATAAACGAGCTTTTATTATCATAAAATTAGCATACCTTAGATTAACATTCTAGCTCTTACCAAAGTCTTGGTAGAAAACACTGTAATGACAGTTATTAGTATGTACCTCGGCAACAACCCTTTTACTTTTAAAATTAACACTCTAGCTAAATCCTAATTATCTTAGGACTCGTAAAATTTAATATTGTTAACCAAAAAAGAAAATGAACCGTAAATTCCAGAGCAAAATCTCTGTTTTCAAAACAAAACAAAAACAATTTAACATTGTGCCTCTAATCCTCGAAGGGTTCAGCAGAGGTGTACTTGTAGTACACCCAGATTTCGCCAGTTATGTTTAATCCTATGAGCGAGCTTTTTGCCATCAACTGGGCACAAATCCAGACGCAATAACACTTTCCCACGCACAATGGTCCACCTGAAGAACTAACGGAAACCAAACCCGTAACATAGAACATAGAACACTTTACCCGACCGGGAGTTGAACCCAAGATCATGGTCAGCAGTAGCGCTTGCGATAATGAGAGCAACGAGGCAGCTTTCAAAAGTTAACAGAATAAAGATAACTATACAGAGAGTGTAGACAGACCAAATTAGTTCTTACTCGTCCAAATTGGAAATAGAGATATCTATAAGGTGGAACCAGGTGGAAGAGAGAGCTCGTTTTAGAGTAGTTACGATGAAAAATATATATCTAACGCCCTGCTGAATTCGCCCGCCTTTGAGAAACGACTATCCAAATCGATACTTTGTGCCAAAGTGGAACTTGAAGACGCTTCTGGTGGAAATACTGGCTTGTAAACTTTGTACAAGTGTATAGAGATAGGTTTGTTAGTTTGTTGTTGTGTTGAACACTTTTTTGGCAATACAAAGAATGCTATTCTCTTGAAAAATGCCTGGAAACTGTTTTTTTCTGGGGTAAGAGTTTTTTTGAGCATTTTTGACGATTTTGCCTCTAATTCGATTTATAGCACTGTGTGACCTAAACCCGCACTTGTCACTTTTTAAGTGACTTAAGTAGTCCATTTTTACGCAGAATAGCTTGACTTAAGTGCGCTACAAAGTAGTATACAATACGTGTGACTTAAGTAGTATAATATTGACATCAGTAATAGTAATGTACTGTTTATTATAAATATTAGTTATTACTCGTTATGGTACTAAATAGTAGCTAGTTTTCAAAACGATTAAATCAGAAATTCTTAGGTTGTCATCGTTTTTGAATAAACTCCTGTAAGACTAAAATTTCTTTTCTTTCAAAAACATTGAAGTTTATTGTCACATACAATATAACATCACGCCAGTATACCCCGAAAGGTTAGGCAGAGGTGAAAGTTCATCTAAAACTTATTTCCAGTTTTTTTTATGAAATTAAATTAAATGCACTTTAGTGTTGTATATACAGGCTGTAAAAGTACTCATCACATAGCCGTCAAAATTCTGTACAACAAACTAAGTAACATTGCACAAAAATAATTGCTGGTAAACGACTTTCATTTTTGCTGTTTGCGGTAGTGCGCAATGTAACGCACGCAAAACATAGTGTTTATGGGTGCATGCAACGGTACGGGGGTCGTGGGGGTATTTAAAGCTGTGTAATTATAACATAGAAAATTTGTTATTGTAAAAAAAACAGTCAAAGTTGGAACTTTGACCTTCAATATCTCAGTAACCAGAAGGTTACTTGCACCTTCTGGTTACGGAGATATTGAGGGTCAGGTGTTTCAGTAAAAAAAAACGGGTTGCACTCCGGGAGTGCCGGCAGAAGTGAAAACTTGAATATGAACGTTGTGCATTTTTGATATTTTGGAATGCGGTCTACTCTCCCTGCGTCTTACGAATTTTCGATCTGGTCACGTGTCCTGACGAGAGCTCCGTCTTAAGAATTTTCGATCAGGTCACGTGTCCTAACGCGAGTTTATCATTTTTTCCCATCACAATAAAAGTGCACAACGCCGCTAAATAAGTTTTCACTTCAAAAATATTATAATGATAGGGAGTACAAGTGACTTGGCTTCGCTAAGTGTCTTTTTACACCCGTTGTTTACGTCTGTGGGTAAAACAGACGTGTTTAAAACGTATAATTTCAATAACAACTTCACGCTTAATTGAAATTCATTATGCATTAAATCGCAGCTGATTAATATCAAAGTGGTTTCGAACCTCCATTTAATGTTAATTGGAAAATAGACGGGAAAACAGAGCGGATTTGGGTGCATTATCGGAAGCGGGTGTCGCCATTCACTCGGTCAGATAGTATGCATTAAAATCAATGAACCTTTTTGTAATTATGAGCATAAACAGAACAGTGGTGGCCTAGTGGTAACGACTGCGACTTACGAGTTGTTGGTCGTAGGTTCAAACCCAAGCAGGCACTTTACTTTGTGTAAATTATTTCATAACTACTGCTCTCAAAACGGTAAAGGAAAACATCGTGACGAAAACGGCATGTCTTAGAACCAAAAATTCGAACACGTGCGACATCTACCAACCCACACTGGGCCGTGATGGATTACAGTTCAATCCCTCTCACCGAGAGGAGGCCGGTATCCCAGCTGTGGGAATATTATATGATGATTATGCTATAAATAAACTGAAAACGTAGGTACGATGTAGAAGTACGTGTTAATGGGTTCAGATTGTACCTTAATTATATGGCCGTTAAGATTAGAGTGAATGATAGAAACTTTTCTTTTTTATTTGTTTTTTACTTAGCTTACAGTATCCCACTGCTGAGCAAAGGCCTCCCAGTGTTTGATTGATTTCGATGGCGGGACGAAGTTCGCCGGGTCAGTCAGTTTATCATAAAGAAATAAAGAGAAAAAATAGATAGCCAAAACTATGAGTTTCATCTTTTCTGGTGTAGGCACGAGCAATGTGCAACGTGAATAGCCACATCATGGTAAAGAAATAAGCCAAATAACCAGCCAACAAGGTTGCTGGTCCTGACTGCTCAAGGTACAGAAACCGTACTCAAGTATCATTACTCGTTGAGACACCTTTTATGTTCAATTCACACCATTTGCTTAACTGGCGTATTTTCTTAGCAATAATTTGTCGCACCTCGTTTATCTAGCTTAAAAGCTTTTCCTGTAGGTATTTCGGAATTTGCTCCTTGGCAGCATTTTGTAAATTTACATAATTATTAGGTATTATCACGAACGTGTTACCTATGTATACATTAGCTACCTTCTAAGCTCGCGTAATTAGTTCAAACAAGTTGACCTACTTTTTCCAATTATATAACCAAACATTTATTTTTAAAACCGTTATATATCACGTACACACTTCCTCATTAGCGTGGACTGCAACCATAAACATGCACGCGATTATAAATCTTATCAACATAAAAATGTAAGCCCAAATGGCATACATTTTACGCGCACAAAGTTCTGGAATAATTCGTTTGGGGAGGTCTCACCAATATTTTGGACTCCGTTTAATTAGAGGGACCCTTAATAAATCAAGGAAAGATAAATTGGTTTAAATGGGTCCCTCCTACCTTCCGAGAGGTAACTTAGTACTAGGTCGGTGTAATTTATACGAATGTGAACCTGGCCTTATCAAATACCCGGTTCAAACTAGTTTTCGATGGATAAAAAGGGGCATTAATTGTAAAAGTTAAATTATTGTGTAGGTACTTAATAAAAATGGTAAAATCAATATAATGGACTACCTACAGTATATGTGTCTCCTTTCCTCTTTAATCCATCCAAAGGTAGTCTTTAAAAGATCGCTCTTAGCGATAAGACCGCCCATTGTGTCACCCTTTCTAAAAAATTTATATTTATGTCTGTAATTTGTATGGTGTACCTAAATTAATAAACAGTATTCTATTCTATGATTTGCGGACAAAGTGTTCCAAATGGTTCCAACAAAAGTATGCAAACTTTTCCTGCCCTTATGATTATTAATTCTGTTGCACTAATAATATAGCCTAATGTTAATTAGAAAAATTGTTTGTATATACGTTTGAACACGGTAATCTTTGGAACTACCAGCAGATTTTATTCTTTTTGCATTTGATATCCCAATTTTTGAGGAAGGCTATTTAGTAACACGCTAGGCCAAAAAAATAAACAGATAAACGCTAAGCGAAAACGAAGTAACAGCACGAACAGGCGATGCAATGCGACAGAATTCGTCGGGTTCAAGAAGTTAGTATTATATAAAGAAAATAGGTTTATTTGTCACAGAAACACGTGCATACAAAAAGAGAAAACTAAACAAAATATACCTATCTATAATCACGAGAACAGAACAAAACAGTTGCCAGCTGCACGTCGTGACTGTGACAAGAAGGCTTCCAGTCAGCATGATGCTGAATAAAAAGGATAAGATGCAGCTCGTTCACTCTATCAACAGATACAGAGATCTTATCTTATACCTAACAAGAATCTGGCTCCGTTCACTCATGTTCATATTCGTTTATTTGCATTCCACAAGGTATAAAGATGTTCACAAAAGGCTTATAGCTAAGAGCCGTTGTAGACCCGGTCAGGGCACAGCAAAATTATAGTTATAAATATTTATTAAAAATTTAAATCGTAGAAACAAAAATCAAAATAAAATTCTACATGACAACTAAAAAAATTACGCTCACATAAAAAAGTTAATAACAGTAACATAAATAAATCTATTATAAGGGTAAGTAGGTAGCTATTTTCTTTAAAAATGTGGTGATTGTGCCATCTTCCCTTTTGACTATTTACAATTAAGTTTATGATGCTCATTAACCAATATTTTTTCAAATTATTATTTACCTCCAAACCAAACGAAATAACATAACATCACACCTTTTTTCCCCGAAGGTTCGGTAGAGGTGTACTGTAAATATAGTACATGTAATAGGAATGAACCAATTGTCATCATCAACCGGGCTCAGACAGATTTCTTTAGAAATCTCTAGATAGATTGACAGACAGATTGACAGACAGATTTCTTTAGAAATCTGTCTACAATCTATTCTTGTTTGTTTGTCTATTCTCCCGTGGAAAAAACCTGTTTTAGCCTTATTCTCTATGACACAATGATCGAAACCACGCAAATGAACGCGAGATTGGCGGGATTCGCTAAGGAATTGACGTGGTTTCGAAGTAAGGAATCGTTCAGTGGTCATAGTGAATTAGGGCCCAGGTCGGTCAAAGGGTGAGTCATGCTCAACAAGTCAGCAGTAGCACTTACTACTAGGCCAACGAGCCAGTCCGAAACGAAATAATACTATTTAAATTTGAAAAATAATAGGTATTGTAGTAAAAGTGAAACCCAATGACTGAGTACAGACATTAGGCACAGTATATACGGTCAATTTGTTTTAGAGAAAGGGTACAATTTATGCATCATTAATTTAACAATCGAATTAAATTGGTTTCACTAGAAGGCAACGTAGGGATTGTATTTATTGAAATAGCTTGACTATTGTATGTTACGATATTAGGTACTTATGGTGCGGAATAATGGTACCAATGTCCACCAATGATACAGTACTATAACACAATACGTATTCTCTAATTGGATTTGTTAGCACTTGCTCCTTTTTTTAAACACATTCAAAGGCTTGTCGACGTCGACGAGTGGTGGCCCAATGATAACGGCCACGAGTTACGAGTTGCAGGCCGTGGGTTCAGACCCAGGCAGGCCGCTTTGCTTTTTGTAATTTATTTCATCACCATTGCTCTTAAAAATGGTGAAGGAAAACATGTCGAGCAAACCGGCATGTCTTAGAAACAAAAATTTTAACACTTGTAACATCTACCAACACGCTCTGGGTCTGCGTGGTGGATTACAGCCCACTCCCTGTCACCGAGAGGAGACCTGTGTCCCAGCAGTGGGGACGTTATAGGCTGATTATGCAAAGAATTATTTACACGTAATCTTTAATAGGTCTCCAATGATGTGACTAGTTCTGACGTCGGTTTTCTCGATACTCTTTTACGGTTCAGATTCCTGGACAATTCGGGCAATAGATGGAAGTTTTCGAGATGTGCTGCTGGAGTAGAATCCGCATACCATGGACCGCCAAGAAAAGAAAAAAATTACGGTAATTTTGGTCATATTGCCCGTTAGGAACCAGAGAACCTTGAAAAGTTGGTGGTGATGGGCAAGGTAAAGGGAAAAGATCTCACGACCGGTCACCTAACCGCTGGTCTGACCAAGTAACCGCCCTCATTGGACTCTGTTACGACCGCCCCGAGGGAAACCAGGATACGAATGAAGTGGAAGAATCATAATTATTTATAAAGCCACGAAGGTCTTTTGGGAACACGATCTTCAGTGATCAAATTCGAACACGAGGAATCTTTGGTAATTTATTCCGGAAGTTCTAATATTTATTTTATTTATTTACTAACTTATTAAATACATTTTTTTAATATTTTTATCATTTTAATATATTAGAGCAAAAAAACAAAGTAGTCCCGTTACTTGCAATTAATTATTAAATCTCCGTTAACCATAGGTGTGTTTACGTGTTAACCTTTTGACCCTTAAATGAAGTTTTGTTATAAAATACAGATTTCACGCAACCAGGGTCACCCTCAGTTAAAAAATATACAAAACACAATTTATCAACACGACCTTTTATGGCAGAAAGCACGCTTTTAAGTTTTATATTAATTAATTTAAAGCCTTATTGTGATGCAAACGGAAACTTGTAGTTATGCCCTGTCCATTAGGTAAACCGTTTTTTGACAGATGGAACTAGTGATTGCAGCACCACACAATACATTGATTGATACACGTACGGTATTATAATGTCTGTAACAAGCCATAAATAAGATAATTCAATAAGATAAGGAAGCTTATATATTTATTTTGTTACGAATTTTAAAGTTAACTTTTACATAATTTGGAATAAAGTTCGTTCTAAGACAGCCGTCAAAAAACGGTTAACTTAATGGACAGGGTATACCTACTCACAAAATAATTCACTGTTACCATTTGTTTATTTTTGTTGAGGTTCTAATTGAAACTTGTACAGGCTCTCAGAACAAGGTTTCGATTAGGAAAACGAGATCAAATTTCAATTGATTTATTTTCACTGTTTTATTGGGTTGGCTTTTGTGAACTGAAATTAGATTTTTGCACTTAAACACTTTCTTTCGTGGCGGTTCGCTTATTGTAATAAACATTGGAATAAGTTATTTTTGTAATTTTTTTATTAGAAGTGAGTTTGAGAATAATTTATGCACATTATATTGTAAGGTAGACGTAATGCATTATATTAGCCAAAATAGCTTTATTGAATAAATAAAAGTTTACCATACATAATTACATATTTAACACGTGTTGTTATAAATCAACCATTAATGACGGAGATCGGTACTGTTTCTCCTAAACACAGGTTATTTTGTAACCTATCTAGGAGAGCAGTATGGCACCCACTAACAAGATTAAGAACCTTTAATATCTAACATATATCTTAAATAATGAACTCGTTAGCTTACTATTGTTTTTTAATAGATACTTAATGAAAGAAAGATTTTATTTTAACTTCGTAAAAACACCACAGAACAAGCTAAGCTAGATAGAAGTTAAAAAAAAAGTATTTTACATGGAGCCTATCTGCTCCATGTATAATACTGATATTTAGCTGCATTCGGTTAGGCTAGAAGCCGATGGCAGCATGGTTGGAAAAAGATTAGCAGACTGATAGAGTTCCGAAGATAACCTGCTACATAAAAACTCACATATTTTACCTCTTTGACAAGCAATCTACAACGAGCAACCTGAATCAATAGACGATCTCTCTCGAGAGATTGTGAATCAATTCTATTACATCGTCTATCTACCTAAGTAGAAATGTAACGCCCTAGAGAGTAGCCCGATATTGAAAACGTCTGATCAAAGGCACCTTCACCCTATAACGCCTGGTTTGCCGCTCTAATAACATTACTATCAGACAAGGAGGTCAAAAGTATCGGTGGCTATAAGAGGCTACTGTTTTAATGTCTACGTTAATCTTGCTTGGAATAAAAGACAGTTGTATGTTAGCAATACCCGTGTATGTTTATTTGACTATAGTGTAGATAACCTTGAAAAGTTGGTAGTGATAGGCAAGGTAAAAGTGAAAAGATCTCGCGGCCGGTCACCTAACGACAACATGGCCAGAGATCGCACAAGACAAAGAGGTTTGGAAGGAAAAGGGGAGGCCTCTGTCCAGCAGTAGGACACAATGTAGGTTGGCAAAAACAAAAAAAAATGTGCTGGTAAGTATGCTCGTTAGAGGTCCGAAAAAGCTCTTGCACATGAAACCCCTAAAGGTTTCATGGAATTAAAGATACAAATAACCCTAACATCAGGCGCATTATAA
Source organism: Apamea epomidion (assembly GCA_947507525.1). Lineage (NCBI taxonomy): Eukaryota > Metazoa > Arthropoda > Insecta > Lepidoptera > Noctuidae > Apamea > Apamea epomidion. The sequence continues at coordinate 7,484,539 of OX382233.1, forward strand.
AATAATTATGAAATGTCACTTAATTCTATTTACAGGAATAGAATACGAAAAAATATAGAGAAAGGCAGGAGCTCATTGGGCATCCAAAAATTCGTCCGCATCACTGTCAATGGGATAAGTGCCCAAAAGGCTGGCAGCATTACCACGTTGGATGGCAATGCTGATTCTTTGGGCTAAGAATAGGCCAGCCTTCTGGTCACGTGAAGAGTCAACCAACCGCTTGGCGATGTCCCGAAACATTCGATGAGCACTTGGACCCCAAGGCCCTAGTGTTTCAACCCCAAATGGCTCAAACATATAGCTCCCAATAAGGTTGTTATATTTGCGCCGTTTGAGGTTTTCTGCTCCTGTAGCAGCCGCCCCAGCACTGCCCGCCGTGCTAGGAAGATGGGATGGCGCGAGGGCGTCAACACAGGTTGCATCCCACACCAAAGGCCTACCCAACTACTTCCAAGGCATTATGGTCATTCCATCGGGCCTCTTTCCATCGTCGCGTGCCAAGCCATTGGGTTCTAAAACAGCTGGCACCCCGGCGGAGACAAGAGCCCGACGGATGATGTCGTTAATGTATATAATTGTATATAGTATATATTAGTGTTAATTTGTATTCTATTTTATCCTTAATTTTTGGGACCATTTTTTAAAACTTTCATATCATCTCATCTGCTTAGCCTTTTCCCAACTATATTGGGGTCGGCTTCCAGTCTAACCGGAAACACTAAAACAGACTTATATACTTTTAAAACTTTTATATATATTATTATTTTCTAATTTAATTACAAAAAATACTTTTTCTTATTTGGCCTCGCAAAGTTCATTATAGATACCATAAATTCTAAATGTTAGCACATACATTTCCTTCACAAGAAGTCAACCAATGTATGTACTGAGAACGCCTTTATTCAAAAGCCCAGTATCCAGTGATTGCATAATATATACAATATAATATATTATGTATGTATGTGAACGTTGCCGTATCTCCGTATTATGTAATCAAAAAATCTATTCGCGTGCGTGCCCTCATAGGCATCTGCTTCAAGCTTACAACATCAAAGAGGAACAAAGAACACGAGGATTGGTTTACTCATAAATACGTGCATGTACATAACATCATGCCTGTATTCCTTAGGGTTAGGCAGAGGTACACCTACAGTATACAGATACACCCACATTTCGCCAGTTATCTGCATATATTTGTCCCATGCAAAAGGAGCGAACCTAACCGCGGATTACACGCGGACAAAATCGCGAGCCGAAGTTAGTCATTTTAATATTTCTCGATATGAAACTTATCACGAGATACTCTTCTACTAGATATACAACGTGTTTTTTTTATATCCCATAACTTTAGGGTTATATTCTTTAAGTAAAAATAATAAAAATAGTCCTAGAATATGTGGTACAAAAATGCATAATTTCGAAGATATAAGATATGTGTGTAGGTATCTAAGTTTCATTGATTACGAGTATCTAAATATTTTTTTTTAATAATAAATATTTTAAGCAAACGCGAAGTTTTCATATTTCACGTAAGGGTGTTTTTACATTAATAATCGACTCTGTCGATTTAGTTTGTATGAAAAATTAAAATGAAAAAATTTATAATTGAAAACTAATTCATATGCCAGTTGTTTCTTTGATATGGTCTCATTCATACCCTCTAGCTATGGGATATAAAAAAAACACCTTGTATAATACCACTGATATTTTAGTAGCATCTTAAAAGGCTTGAATCCTCGTATGATGTCGATAGTAAATATATATTGGCGTACACTATAATTGGATTATGTACGAACGCGAAGTTCCGCTGAGTTTGCTCCTGCAAAATTCATTACAAGTTATTAGGTGCTATGACGCAAGAATGTTGTTTTTATATCATCCTGGCTGGAGTCTGCTCAGAGAATTAGATTTGGAACTGTGATATAATTAAATAGAAGGATGACTATTAAACATACCGTGCGTGTATGTAGGGAGATTGATATACAGTAATGAGAAGGAAGGAATAGTGCCCAAGACCGAAACGATTCAAATATTGTCTTACTGGAAATCAGTCAATAAAGTATTTAAATAAAAATAAATATATTTCGCGAATTAAAGTTCCTAAATAAAAAGGTGGCAAGAGCATCGACACATTAACAGGCTGCACATCGATGGCCCTGTCATCGTAAATATGTAAGTACATATGTAAATAAAATAGTCTCTTAGACCGAATTTCAGCCACGGCAGCCAATCTCAACGGAGACTAGCCATCGGCACGGGAGATATTGGTGCACTCCCTCTGCCCTCATTTTCAAAGTCCGATGGGACGGCAATCCGAAACGATCGGAGAGAGATCTGGCGCAGGACCAACAAAAACTCCACAGGACTGGCTTTTCCATTAGGACGACACGGTTGGCCCAGTGGCTGAGCGATCGACTGCTGCGCTGCGTGTCGCGGGTTCGATTCCCGCACGGAACAAATATTTGTATTGCCTACAGGTAGTTATTCCGGGTCTGGCTGTTTGTGTATGTGAGTTTAAATGTTTGTAAACGCACCCAAGATACAGGAGTAATTCCTAGTGTGGGGCAAAGTTTAAAAAAAAAAAAATATCTTAGTAACAGCCCCGAGTTTGGAAGTTGGTGGTGTGATATCCCCGTGCCTCGGAAAGCACGTGTACTTACGTACAGATGGTATTGAAGTAATCGGTAAAATATATTTCTTACTTTAGGTCTTTGAAAAACTCAATTAGGCTATGGAACGAAGTATTCTTGGTATTAAACTTGTGGACCGGGTTTCATACAACAATCCGTTCCATCACTAAAATAACTGATGTCACTCGGAAAGCTACCACGATGAAATGAAATTGGGGTGGACACATCTGCCGCATGTCAGACGAACAATGGACCAAACTTACAAGCCAGTGGGTCCTGCTTAATCGTAAACGACATCGCGGCAGCCCCAGATGGAGATGGCGGGGTGTGCTAGACTCCTTTAAGAGCTCAAATATCAGTCACAATTACTTTTTCTAATGTTACCGAACTTAATAAGCTTGCCTAAGAGACGAGGGGTTAATAAGGATTGGTCCTTGGCAGCTGTGGACAGAGAGAGGTGGAAAGAGAGAAGGCAGGCCTTTCCCCCCCAGCGGGACATTCAGAGGTATAAAAAAAACCTTTCATATATTTTCCAGCTCCTAGAAAATTGGACATGCTGAATTGTACGGCTTTTTTTTTTTTTTTTGTGGATGGGAAATCATCAAATGACTCCTCCCGCTCTGGGTGGAGCAGAAGGGAGTGTCAAACTCTTACTGACCCACTCGTGTTCCTTCCTTAGCCCTTTATGTACCAGGGCAGCGGTAACCCTTTCGGACGATCCCGCTACCCCGGCAGGCTTCGGCCCTGTCAGGCCCCGTCAACTACGCTGACATCTCTCTGAGGCACACGTGGAACACATACGCGCCGTCCGGCACGGGCCTGGTCCTGATCGGACGGAGAGCTACCCATTGCTCTCCGCCAGCAGGCCCGCGCCTACGGTGGCCGGGAGTCGTCACGCGGCTCCCGACGCCCGGAGCGTCTCCCTCGGCGGCTGAGGCGTGAGGATCTCTCCCTCGCCCATCCCGCCACCTCCTTCGCTAGCATGACTGCTTCGCAGAAGGAGGTAATTGTACGGCTTGAAAAACAATACAGTCGTAGAACAAAGTTCTTTGAGTATACAATCTCCTTTCAGAAATGCGACGATATTAAATGCGTATGAATATTATTTTGAAGAACGTCTTCTGACCTTGACCTCGCCTTAGCGAAATGAAATATTTCCTCCAAAAGGTTTTCAGAATATTTTATAATATAAGATTAAAGTATTATTTTTCTATCAATCTGTCTTTCCTTTTAAGGTTTTAATAAAAAGTCCAAACTCGATTTTTCGTGGCGTATCCTTGAAACGTAGCTTTAGTATTAAATGATTAATAGTCATGTTAGTTTTTATGTCTCATAAAAACTTGGGAAATAAATACCGTGGTGTTATAAATTAGGTGGAGTTCTATGGAAGTCGATTTATGTACTTATACTTTCCAAGCACACACAAGCCGTAACATGACGCCAGTAATACACGATTGGTTAGGTAGATGTGTTCCTATAGTACAACCACATTTCACCAGTTATGTATAAGTCCCATTTAAGCACAAATACAAACGCCGGGTTGCTACTGAGATGGGAAATCTAATAACACTTTGCCCGTCCCGGGAATCGAACTAGAATACCAGCAGTAGCGCTTACTACTACTATACAACATTATATTATTCTTCTTAGCGTGTCGATGGCAAAAATGACCAGAAAATATACCAGAAAATATATATATAAATACAGTTTTTTTTTAATCTGTTTCGCCCAAAATTCAGCAACTCACATTATTTTTTAAAAATCGTAATCTAGACCCGTGGTTTTGTTTTAAAATGAGGTCACGACAAGGTATAGTTTATCTTAAAAGTCAGATAAAATTTCAAAGAACAAAACAACAGGTTCTGATTTCAATCATTATGATCGATCGAGGTCCTGGTTTATTATTCTAATGTTTAATGACAAGGTATAAAGGTATTATATACCCAAACAGTATATGGCATCACCCCTCAGGAATCAAACCGTCATCACTTCATATTTACCAACCCCAACCCTTTACCTGATCAGAATCCGATAACTAATCACCTAGAACAACAGGGGTAGTGTGGGGGTGTAATAATTTATACACCAGCCAGTTTACCCCTCAAAATGTAGCGTGCAACCATTGATATTCGAATAAATTTCGTATCAACCTCCCCTCATAACTCTGACACTTGAAAATTGAGTTCCCAAGAGCTGAAATTACGCATGAACTTTGACACGATGACCTGGTTTTATACTTTTCAAATATTAATCTGTTGGAATGTTTCGTATCTGCTGGAATGTTAATGTTGGATTACTTTGTGAGTCTTTCATTTAACTGACGTAATGCAATCTTTGTGATTGGTGTTTATTTTTGTAAGACTCTAGTTAGGCCTCAGTAAATCCTCATTGCACCATCTATAAAAAAAACTAACGATTAACACCATCTCAATCTGCAATGTAGCCTGCCTTTTTCCAACTATGTTGCCGTCGGCTTCCAGTCTAGCTGTATGCTGAATACCAGTATTTTACATGGAGCGACTGCCTATCTGACCTCCACAACCCAGTTATTGGGTAACACGATGCCCCTTTTTAAGACCCTTTTTCCTTGGTAAGACTGCTCGTCAGACTTTTGAGCTTCTGACTTCCCGTAACGACTGTCAAAGATCTACGAATGACAGCCGGGACTAATGACTTAAAAAACATTTTGACGTTTAAAAAAATCATCTCTTAATCAACGTTTATAAATGAACCTCATAGTTTCTAGATAAGATCACTTGAGACCAATTAACAAAAGTGCCTACCTACTCATAAGTACATATTGACCTTGTAAACAAACATACATTTACGGTCTTCTTATAACTTTTCAAAGACAAAATGCATCATACATCTGAAACAAAAGTGTTTTTTCTTTAAAATCCTTTAGTGCTGAACTGTAAAAGGAATCTCTAGCCCACGGCTTCAATGTACTCTCGGAGATTGGAACATAAATTTTTACTACTAAGTGCATGTAGCTTCATAAGGTTTAAAAGGGCTTTGAAGATCGTAAAGTCACAAAAATCATATAGACTGCTCGTATATGAGATTGTGTGACGGCAATAAAAAGATTCAAGATCTTAATAAGAATATCTTATAACCAGTAATTAATTATGTTTTTATTAGAAATAAAAAAAAACAAAATTACTCCTGAGTACTAATATTCGCTACTTTCCGCCTCGCTGCTTCCCTGTAACTAGGATCTCCTTGCTGTTCCTCATCATTGTCAACAGCCTCGGACACCACGGTCTGTCTTGCAGCCAAAGTGCAGGTCGCTTAGCGCGGCACGCAAACATTAATGACATCATCTTGTTACGCAATTGCCCTTTGGATTTCTATGAAATTTGGGACACGGGTAAAGATGACCTGGGTTAGAATATAAGATTATTTTTATCCCAATAGTGATCATATTATCAGACCTCCACGCGAACGAAGCCGCGCGCTACAGGCTAGCAAAGTTATAATTATATCGTTACGTAATAAAGTGTTTCCTATTTCCTAAAACCGGCAGTAAGAGTAGCGAATCTAAATTGAATTATCGTGATATCCTAAAGTCCTATTTGAAACTGAAATAACCCAAATTCACACATAAATTTAGGATTAGGGTCGTTATTAGGGGCTTATGTAATATATAGGTACTATGTAGATTATATTTTGTTCCCAGTTAGAGCTTAAATGTTTAATTTATTCGTCTTTGCTAGATGACAGTATTTAACTGGTATACAAATGAGATAAATTGTTGCCATTTTTAAACAAAAACTGACATTTTGAACTTGTAAAACTTCACATTTATATTAATAGCCAGAATGTCAGACATAGAGCAAGTATTGAAATCAAACCTTCATTGTTTTACACATAACGTAACATCACGCTTGTAATCCCACAGGGCTAGCCAGACGTGTACCTATAGTGCCCACATTTCCCAAATTTCGCCTGTCATGTTTTAAGTCCCATTTAACAGGGGGCGAGCCTATTCCCAAGACCAGATACCTTGCTGAGAAATTCGTGATAGAAAAATCCAAAACACTTTGCCCGACCTCAAACTCAAACTCAAAGTATTTATTTCAAATAAACCAATTACAGGCACTTTTGAATTGTCAAGGAGTCGGCCGGTCAGAAATATGAAGCTAGTTGCCCATTCCAAAGCGTAGTAGGTTCCTATGGAGAACAACGGGCAAGAAACTCCACGGACACTCTTTTAAATCAAAATAATCAGACTAGGGAACACCCTAAACCCCCAACCTGGAACCTCATTATTTTGTTTCCTGAAAACTATTAACAATAATTTGAAATATATCCATTAACAAGTGGCACTTAGCTTTAATTAAAGCCACTGTTTAATTTCTATGCGGCTTATACCTAATTATACTTTAATTACTTATTCTCTACATGCAATTAGCCGTTCGTGTGATGCACAGTGGTTTACATAATTATACGGCTGGACAAAGTGTGTCAAACCAAATTCCCCTAGGAAAACCCGCATGGCAAAAGTTTGTAGCTACGAGAGAAATACAGCCACAAAATTCAAAATGGCGGACGTAGCAATGTGTAGATTTAAAACGAAGAACTTAATTTACTAAACCAGAGGTGTGAAACAAAAAATATAACATAACATCACGCCCGTATACCGCGAAGGGTTAGGTAGAGTGCATTTATACTACATACACCCATATTAAAAATAAAATAAATAAATAATAATAACTTTAGCATAGTCAGCCTATAATGTTCCCACTGCTGGGACACAGACCTCCTCTCTGTGAGAGGGAGTGGGCCGTAATCCACCACGCGGGCCCAGTGCGGGTTGGTAAATGTCACATGTCTTCGAATTTTCCGGTTCGAGAACATGCCGGTTTCCTTACCATGTGTTCTTTCGCCGTTTTGAGAGCAGTGGTGATGAAATAATTTACACAAAGTAATGGGCCAGTCTGGGTTTGAATCTACGACCAACTCGTAAGTCGCAACCGTAACCACTTGCCCACCACTGCTCTCCATAATAACTTTAATTCAGACCATATCCATTACAGACATACATTGTGTTAGTAGGAACTTAAGAACGCTGTTTAAGCCCCATATACAAACACAGGTTTGAATTAAACCTAGTTCGGGTGGGTCGCTACCTAACACTCGAATTCCGAACCACCATTACTTGCACTTGTAATAAAAAAAAAAATTTAGTTGTAGTTTATTTTTAGGCACTTTATTGTATGGGAAATTTGCCACTCTTGTCTAAATGTACACCTTTTGTAAACGGTTTTTTTTTTATTAAATAAATTATTATTATTATATAACAGGGGACGAGCCTATTGGCATTAAGCCGACACAAATTCAGACTACGGGTTTCTACTGAGAAATTCCTGATAAAAAAAACCGGATAACACTTTGCCCGGCCGGGAATGGAACCCCGCAACCCTCATGCTCAGCAGTAAAAAAAATATAATTTAAACAAAACAAAATAACTTTCGCCATTTGCGTTCTGATTTGTTTGGAAAAATACAAAGTCCTTGGATCATGGTGTACCAATCTTACACATTTTTCTTATATCTTGCTCCGTACTAGGATTTTTATTCCGTCCAAGTTACGCATACAAAATTCAGCAGAATATAAATGTAACTTATATAATAAATGTATGTAGATATTATATGATAGGTACGTGTTTCTGCGTACCAACCGGTTGTGATGTACCGTAGGTTACGAAGCCAGCAGCTTGGACTGGTTAAATCAACCAGAGCGGAAAGCCACCTTTGTGTTTAAAATTAATAACATAGACATGTGGACTTTGGGATCTCTCCGAAAAAACCGATTTTGAAAGGATTTTTTGTTCAATCTAAGGAATTAACTTGGTAGCAGAGTTGAAAGTTGCAGGCATCCAGATTACGAATGTGAATATACCTAGCCTTTTCCCAATTATGTTGGGGTTGGCTTCCAGTCTAACCGGATGCAGCGTACCAGTATTTTACGTGAAGTAACTGCCTATCTGAACTCCACAATCCAGTTACTGGGTAACACGATACCCCTTGGTAAAACTGGTTGTCAGAGTTTCAGGCTTCTGACGACCAGTAACAACTATCAAAAATCCACGAATGACAGCCGGGACCAACGACTTAACGTACTTTCCGAGGAATGGAGGGGTCTTGGTATGTCAAGATGGTCAGCCATCTACGGACCAACCGCGGCAAGCGTAGCGTAACCTGATCGATCGACCCTTGCGGCTGTTATTACTAGCCAGAAGACCCTACAGATTAAGAACGTGAAAGGTATAAATTAAAATGAAGTCAATTTTATTTTGGGTGTTTCTTTTGAACGAATCATAAGTGGCTTGTCAACCCCAACAATGCCGTTTTGGCTGACATTTAAATATTATTCAACAACTCATTTTAAGCGTTATGGGTTACCTAATAACTTAAGCTTACAGTAACACCACCATACTGTTATTTCCTCGCGGCCAAGCGTGGCTAATGGAGCGTCGATAATCGTGAAATGTCTTACACGCGATGAAGCCGAGTCAGTTCCAGTATTTCTAAATACTACCCAACATTATCCTGATGTTATCAATGAATTATACAATCCCACAGTATCCACCCAGCTTTAGTACCATCATAAAACAACTCTCAAATATGGCGTCCATTTTTCCTCAATTTTTGTTCGGTCAGCAGAAGACTACATAAAAAGAATTAGGGCTAGTCCTTTATAAAAAATTGCGTTAGGGAGCGCTAGCAATTACTACCTACATCTGTCTTGCATGACCCCCCGACGTGAGTAAAATTTTGAGCTGTTTTTTTTGCAAACAGTACTTTGATATTTTTTAGGTCGGGTTATTCTGACATTTTTATAGGATGGTCGTTTAAAATCAATTTGGGATAGGATGGATGGTAAAAAGAAATAGCGATGTTTTTAGAGGGAAAACACATAGGAACTGAAACGTTGTCATTTTAGGTGGAAGGGAGCAACGCAGTAATTGAATCTTAACTTGAACTTTATACAAGACTAACGGCGACCCGCAGTTTCACCAGCTTAAGTGTCCATTTTGTAGGAATATCGGGATAAAAAGTATCCTGTGTTAATACTGGTTATAAACTATCTGTGTGCCAAATTTCATCCAAATCCATTCAGTAGTTTTTGCGTGAAAGAGTAACAAACATCCATCCATCCATCCTCACAAACTTTCGCGTTTATAATATTAGTAGGATTAAGTAGGATAGGATTCATCAGAAAAGAAGAATGGTTAGGTAACGTTTTCAAGACTAATATTACTACATTTAAATACATTTTATTACATTTAAAATCTTCTCAGCGAATTTATCGATAAATAAGAGTCAGCCAAGCTAAAATGATAAACTCAAAAAAAACTAGCCTCTGTTCGCGACTTCGTCCGCGTGAAACTTCTTGTTCCTTCGACCCACCCCGTCGCATCGCCTTATTTCTTCATTTTCGCTTAGAATCTTAAGGGTCCTAGCCTGATATTAAGTAGCCTATAATCCCCAAAAATTGGGCTAAAAAATGCAAAACAAAATTCTAATCCGACTGGTAGTTCCAAAGGTTAGCGCGTTCAAACAAACAAACTCTTCAGCTTTATTATACGTATAGTATAGATAAGACTCAACCATGCCAATAAATAGAAAAAATAATAAACCTAAAATAAGATCAAGCCAGAATATTTCAACCCTCCTACTCCTACTAACCGTCCATTTTCATCCCTCTCAAAAAAGGCTGACGCAAAAGTAAGGCCTTCCGTACACGTACAAGCAGTAGCTAAAGGACCATCATCTTTTCAATGGGGTAGTTCCGGACGTAAAAATGCCCATAGATGTTAAGTATAAGGAAAACGCGCGTAAACCATTAATCCTTTGGAACGGAGCCCGCAAGATATCAGCACTTAAACCCATATGCGTAAGGGAGAAAACAGAAGTTGTCGTCTCATCTCCCTATCCTTTACCGAAATATACTTATTGGGTTCAGTTTTAGTCTCACTAGAAGTGGCTAAGTGTCTGGATAGACTAGTATTTGACCTCTGGTATTTATCTTAACACTTTAAATTCACTTTGTCACGATGCAAAACGGTCCGATATTTATTTGCAGAAGAAAGTGATAACGTAATGTTAGGTTGGGGTCGGCCCTAAGTAATGACCACTACACGTACATATGTATACCAATCCGAATATTATGGTAACAAAACAGGAAATAACGGTCACCCATCTTAACACTCGCCTTGGCATGCGCTTCTTAACCTCATATCTCACTAAATACATCTCGATGAAATGTTCTAAAGAGCAAATTCGGTAATAAAAGTTCCCCTCAAACTACATGGGGTTTACTATAGGGCAGGAGTCACAAAATGGCGGATAGCGGGCCGCATCCAGGCCGTCGACCTCTTTTGTATCGACCTTAAGTAAATAGTTTAAGTAGACAGATAAAGTTGTCAAAAAATAAAAGGCCCGTTTTGACATTGACAGTTCTAGTAGTTAATAAAGATCATATTCGCAAAACACGTATTCGTTTGCGTTTTTACGATTACCTACCTAAGGTAATCGTCTACCAAACGGACCGCGACAGTCATAATATTATTTTTTTAATTGGACCCCCAATGATACTAATTGGTGATCCCGGCTGTAGGGCAATGGGATTGTTCAGAATGTTAGTAGTGGTCGTAATTAACGATCGAAGTTAATCATGGCTGCTCCAATAACTTCCTTGTGTTATTTAATTGATTGGACTAACTTACTTGTTTGTTTTCTTTAACAATAGCATGAATGGATGTATACGTGTACGTATAAGGTTCAGAAGAGCAGTGTGGTGATCCAGTGGTATCAGTCCCGACTTACTAGTTGTAGGTCGTGAGTTTGAACCCAAGCAGGCACTTTGTGTATTAAATTTCATCACCACTGCTCTCAAAACGGTGAAGGAAAACATCGCGAGGAAACCGACATGTCGTAGAACCAAAAATTCTAAGACATGTGACATCTACCAACCCGCAGTTGGCCCGCGTGGTGGATTATGGTCCATTCCCTCTCACCGAGAGAAGGCCTGTGTCCCAGCAGTGGGAATATTATAGGCTGATTATAATGATATATGTAAGGTTAGTAAGCTTTATACAGGTTGGCTGGGACATCGATGTGCAACCTATTAACATAGATTCAGTACATGATTCTGATCCGCAACAACAGGGTACAACCCAGGGGTGCGTTGAAATTTTTCGTGGGTTATTTAAGAAAAAAATCCATACATTTTTGACCGCGTAAGTATTACACTGTTTCATGAAACTGAAAGATTTTTTCTTGATAACAGACGAACAAATTCTACGCTACGGTCTCTAGAATCATGTGCTAAATTCATGGTTAGTGTTTGCGCGTCGATGGCGATGCCATCCTGTATAAATACATTTCCTAGTAATTATGATACTGGCTTTTGAATACAAAACTATCTATGCAAAACCTTGGTACCTACACATTGATTGAAGCAGGGCGGTGATAATGTGTCATCGACATCAACTGACATTGACAGCGATAGGAATGTTGCCAGATAAAATTATGTTTCCCCAAATGACAGTTAACCGACCTTAAATTAAATAAAGCGTGTTTTTGAATTTACTATCGATAATAATAATAATGAAAATATTATATCAGAATGTAATAAAATAAATCATTTATTTAACATGCCTTGGCATAACAATGTCACAATGACATTTTTGGTGGTGTGGGTGAAACAAAACAAAGCGGCATCGTTTGGTTGTGTAATGTGTGCGTAATTAGCGTATACTTCAAAAATCAGCAAACTTTGCTAAGCTCTCTCTCTTTCTATGAAAAAGGCACTCTATGTATATCCTCGAAGCCGGCAAGATCCTCACAGGCTTATATTTAATGACTTACCATGTTTAGCCATGTGTGTTCGGATATATAGTAAAATTCCAAGGGATTTAAAAACATTAGATCTTAGATTTTGTTGACGGAAACATTTTGTAATGTAACCTATAATATTTGCATGCTATGATATGAGAACATGTATGATCTATAATGTATTTTTAATACAACTTGTATGTTACCATGTTATAAGCAAATAAATATTATTTATATTTCTATTTAAATGTTTGTTTCTGAGGTTTTGTCAGTAAAGAGGAATAGGTATCTTCTTCTTTAGAACAGAATAGAAAACTCTTTATTCTGTACAACATATAAATTACATACATAAATATTGAAATTTTACAAAGGGTGACACAATGGGCAGTCTTATCGCTAAGAGCGATCTTTTAAAGACAACCTTTGGATGATTAAAGAGGAAAGGAGACACAAACACTGTAGGTAGTCCATTATATTGATTTTACCATTTTTGTTAAGTACCTACACAATAATTTAACTTAATGCAATGGAAAGACAAATGCTGTATGTTAAAATTTCATTTATGTTTCAAATTGACGTTAAGTTAAACAAATATCAACTTTATTTTAATGGTAATTAAGTTGATTTCAGAGTGACTAGCACTATTGAAAAAGTTATAAAAATGTTTGAAGTTGTAGCGTAAACAGAACTTTATTGTGTAGGAATTAAAGTTTTTTCCATTTTTCCATAAACTCATATTTGTTTACATTTTTGGCGAATATTTCGAGAATGCAGATTAGGTGGTCTGTGGTGTACCATTTACATAATATAATAAATACACACAGCCTTACTCCACCTGTCATCACTGCGCTTTGCTAGTTGTCCTGCCCAAATCCATTTGAGTTTTATAATAGGCTTTCCGATATCGAAGACCTTCGTACGTCTTCGTATCTCGACGTAAGGAAACCATGTTATAGCTGATATCAAATCATTATCATCTGCGTAGCTATTTCCCAACTATGTTGGGGTCGGCTTCCAGTCTAACCGGATGCAGCTGTATACCAGTATTTTACTTTTTGTTATTATTTTATAGCTGATATTTTTTATTATATTCACAAGGTCTCATTTATTTTGTACATAAAAGTGTGATAACACAGTTCAATGAATTGTTTTATGGCACAATAGCCTCCCAGTTTTTCATTTGCTCTATATTTTTTAATTGGTTCGTTATTTCATTCGTTTATTATTACCCTATAGCTCGGCAAGTTTTGTACACTTATCCCAGGATATTTAATGTTCCCGAATGAAACTGCTTGTGGGTAAGCAATAACAGCCGCACGGGTCGATCGATCAGGTTAAGCTTCGCTTGTTTCGTTGGTCCGTGGACGGGTGACCATCTTTACATATCAAGACCCCTCCATGCCTCGGAAAGACGCCAAGCCGTTGGTCCCGACTGTCATTCGCGTATCTTTGGCAGTCGTTACGGGTCATCAGAAGTCCGAAAGTCTGACAACCAGTCTTAGAATAGAATAGACTATTTATTGTACACCATACAAATTACAGAACATAAATCACCAGAGACAGAGAGAGAAGAGAGAGAGAAGAGAGAGAGAGGGATAGAGAGAGAGAGTCAGATCAGTCTTACCAAGTAGAGAGTATTACATTACCCAGTAACTGGGTTGTGGAGATCAGATAGGCAGTCGCTCCATGTAAAATACTGGTATTCGACTGCATCCAGTTAGACTGGAAGCCAACTTCAACATAGTTGGGATTTTTCTTGGCTAGGCAGATGATGGATGAAAGTAATATATAGGTAGATCTAGAAACTACATAACAAACATAAACATAACAAATAGTTTACGCATTTTCTGCGTGATCGTTTTTTATATCTTTTAGGTACCTAGTTATAAGCGGGAAGGTAAATGTATATTTTCTGAGTTCAGTTGCTCTGAAAATACGATATTATAGGTTTAATAATTCTGGTGTTTTAAACGAATTTGCAAGTTTGATTGAAATTCCGTGATTGCAACGTTCGGCGTCGTATCTTTTATTGAATATTTATGATTTTAATTCATCATTGTATTATTTTAATCCCGAAAGATATATTTGCATTGGCTTCCCGATTCTCGACGTAACTAAATTACATTTAAATTTTCACGTGATATTTCCAGGGTTAATTAAAACAGTATCCACGAATGACAAATGTGGCGATACTTGAATGTATAGTAGACCTCGTAATTTTTTTACCACTTGACGAAAATTCCCAGTTCCCCTACCGCTCTGGGTGGAGCAGAAGGGAGTGTCAGACTCTTACTGACTAAAACCCACCCGTGTTCCTTCCTTAGCCCTTTATGTACCAGGGCAGCGGTAACCCTTTCGGACGATCCCGCTACCCCGGCAGGAGACATTCAACCTTAGGGTGATAAACGGATTACGAGGTCGACTATACGTCCAACGCACCTTGGGCGTCCAGTCCTACCATTGTATCATATTTTTACCACGGCATGAGCTAATCTAGCGGTGGCCAGTGGTAAAGGCCCTGAGTTGAGGTCGTGGGTTCTTTCAGATAGGTGCTTTACTTTGAGTAAATAATTTCATCACCACTCCTCTCAAAACGGTGAAGGAAGACATCGTGAGGAAACCGCCATGTCTTAGAACCACAAAAATCGAAGACATGTGACATCTACCAACCCCCACTGGGCCCGCGTGGTAGATTACAGCCCACGCTCTCCCGAAGAGAGGAGGCCTGTGTTCCAGTAGTGAGAACATAGGCTGACCATGATCTAAACTATACAGTTCGTGCTAATATGAGGATATGAGATAAACATATAGAATTAACTGAAAGCATTTATTTCGAATAAACCAATTACAGGCACTTTTGAATTGTCAAGGGATCGGTTAGTCAGAAAGATGAAGCTAGTTGCCCATTCCAAAGCGTAGTACATAAGTACCTATGGAGAAGAACGGGCAAGAATAAACGAACACTCTTTTAAATCATAAACTTGTTACAAAATATTGGTTATATTCATGTTGAAATTATACATGTGAGAACGATGTACAAAGACGTGCACGTTAAAAGCTTCCGTTATAAAAAAAGATAAAAACAATTCAGAAATTGAAATAAGCTGTGGCAGCTAAGAGATGACCAGTCCCTACTGAACTGTTCTAAGGAGATACACTTAAGTTACCTAAGTTTGTATGTACGTAAGTAAATTCTAAGCGCGAAACTAGTGAACAATAACTTTGATGAATATTCATCGTCAACAAATATTATCGCAAGCTCGAATTTTACCCACACCTTTAGTGTAAGTCTTTGCACGTGTAGGGAATTAAAATTGTGACAAGGTATTATCTTACTTTGAAGTAGCATAAACCCGGAAAATTTACAACCTGGAACAAAGTATCCTAAGCAATTTACGGTCGGTAATTTTGGTCACACCTCCATATGCCAAGAACTCAACATCAAAAAGCGTCTATCTGTTCTGGTCCAAACGCGCCGATTTTGAGACTTTCACTGACAGAACTGATGGTATAAGAGGTCACTTAGGCTACTTTTATTTTAGGTAAAGAAAAAAAGGATAAATAAAGAGACACATTATTGTTTTTCGACATCCACGCGAATGAAGCTAGTTATCAATATACCAACAAAATATGGCCATTTAAATAATCTGAATTAAATTTATTTTATTTTATTTATTTTTATAAATATACCTGCGTTGACAGACACGGTCTTAAACATATCTGACGAAGTGGGTGTACTAATATAGATAAACCGCTGCCTCACCCTTTGGAAAAACTGGCGTGATGTTACATAATCAGCCTATATTGTTCCCACTGCTGGGACACAGGCCTCCTCTCGGTGAGAGGGAGTGGGCCGTAATCTACCACGCGGGCCCAGTGCGGGTTGGCAGATGCCACATGTCTTCGAATTTTTGATTCTAGGACATGCCGGTTTCCTCACGATGTTTTCCTTTACCGTTTTGAGAGCAGTGGTAATGAAATAATTTACACAAAGTAAAGCGCCTGTCTGGGTTCGAACCTACGACTTAAAACTCATAAGTCGCGGCTATTACGACTTGGCCACCACTGCTGCGTGATGTTATGCTATGTGATAAAAATATATATCAAAACACAGAACTTAGATATTAATAACATAACAATATCATCCACAGAATCCACACACTACACGTCTTCGGGAAACTTCTATATAAAACCAGCAATGAAAGAAAGAAATCCAATGCAATGCGCAAACAAAACCTATTACAAAGTTTTCATTGTACTAAAGTTGTGACGATACGGCTTTTTACACACGCGTGCGGAACCTTATAAAGTAGGTATAGGTAGCTAGCCGGTAGGTCGCGTAAATTAATGCAATTAAAAGTTGGTGGCGTGCGACATTGCCCGCTTTGTGCGGCAATTACCTCTGTAAGTGCCGTAAGTGGTTATAATGCTTGAAGGTACGTTTTGAGTTAAAACGTCGTATGTGCGTCGTTCGTAGTTTTTAATGGGATAATAGTAGTTAGGGCCCCTGTGACGGTGGAAAGTGGTGTTAGTGGCGTTGTATGTGAGGGTGTAGTGCGGTAAATGGCGTAAGTTGACTTCCGGAGTGAATGGTTAAAGGCTCACCATGAAAAGGGTGATTGCAGTTGGTAACAATAAAATGTAGTATGCTATAGGATGAAGACTTTTAAGACAGCGTGGTTTTTTACCCAAAACTAGACTAAATTTAAAAGAAAAACGGATGCTATTTATTCCTTTGCCGTCTGGGTCTATTAATTGAGCTGCTTAACTTTTTATTTTATTAATTCGTGTTAAATATAAATGTACGTATTTTTAATTTTCCTATAGAAGAAACAAAAATCTATATAAGTACCAACTTTATGAGCGATTTTAAACTTATACAATCACTCATAAAGTTCACTAGTTTATTTATTGTATAAGTTCTAACAGCACAGCATCGACATGAATCCGGCTCGAAGGACCGACGTTAACTTCGTAAAACCGATTGATGTCCTACAGCCGGTCATTTAGCCACAACCCTTTGACGTGTAACATAGTTATACAAGTTGCAGTCTTAACATAGTTATACCTACAGGTGTCACAGATGTAGTTAAATCGGTGCGGTAAAGCCATCTCCGCGGTTAGCCGCTGTATGGCTATCGTGTTAAGCCGTCCAGACACGGCCAGAGCTATGTTTGAACGTCATCTTGTTCACCGCAGTGATTGACCAAAGGACGTTTGATCTTGGTTGTTGAATTAATTATGGCTGTCGGTATGAGAGTGGTAGAGATTAAGGACCGGTTGCTCCAAACGGTTGGTTAACGTGACATACGTAAGTCAAGGCCATAATTTTGTATTATTGTAATTTGAAACAACGCTTTTTTTGGTTTGACGATAGTTAGCGCCATTTTTGACGTATACGCGTGCGTCAAGTAGACGTGAAACAACCCGCCTTTAAGAGCGTGTTAAATAATTATGCAACGAAGAATATGATACAAATAACTACGGAAGTAGGATTTTTTTATAATCAAAAAGACTAGATTATTTGTCGTTCTCCGACTTATTTTAAGACCGAAAAAAACAACACAGGATAAGGCACTATACCACAAAACATAAGTAACAAAATAAGAAAGCCTGTTAGTGATTAGTAGCAAGCAATAAAGGATGCTGCATCTATGTAGTACTGGACAGGATATTAATTGGGATAAGTGAACTAAGCATCACTTATTACAACTCACACACATCACATAACCTCACTACTCACACTCACACTCGTACTCACTCACATACTCACTCGTGACACACACATCACACTTACTTGCGCTATCTGGCACTTTTCTGCATAACGCTCATTCTTTTGCAGAGCAGTTTGTTTAATGTTAAGATACCCTTTTATTTTATCTTTATTTATTTTTATTTTATTTTTAGTCTTGCATGTTTATATTGTCTACATTTCCATTGCATTAAAAATGATAAGTGGAAGTGTGGAGACTCCTAAGACAAGAAATCCCTTGCTTAAAAGGTGATCTTCAAATATATGTACTTGAAATAAAGTATCTAAATACCCATTGTAATAGAAATAAACATTTTTATTTTATTTTATTTTTATATGTAGGTTCCTGTGGATTATTCAAGAATGCTGTGGACGCTGTGAAACCAATGAAGAAATAACTTCTTTTTAAATTAAACTATCCTATCGATTAGTCTGGACATTATAGCCTATGGAGTATAATACTTTTATCTCTTTCTTTCTTATTTTTTTTTTTACTTTTTTACTTATAATGATTGTAAAAAGAAATTTAACGAAGTCGAAAGTCACTTGTACTCCCCGTCGTTGTATTTTTTTATTGGACACCGTACCTGTGGATCTCCTGGTTACGGAGATATTGAAGGTCAAATTTCCAACATTTACTGACGTTTTTTTTTACGAAAATAATTTTTTAATGTTATAACATTGCTTTAAATAGCCCCACGATCCCTGGTCTGTTGCTTGCACTATAAGCACAATGTTTTGCGTGTGTACGGAAATAGCTAAATTTCACACCAAAAATAAAAGTATTTTCCTTGCAATTATTTATGTGCAATGTTATTTAGTTTGATGGTTTGATGTACAGAATGCGTAGTTCGGCTACGTGATGGGACTTTTTACAACCTGTATAACACGACCTCATGTCCGTCTATATGCCAACAATGTATACTCCCGTTCAACAAAATACATAGAATTGATGGGTCATTTAGGGACTTACGCAGCAATGCTTCAACAGAAAACTCCAATCTGCAGAGAAGAAAAGTACTTTTGCTTGTTTACAAATGTAGGTATCTGGTTTAATTGCCTTCCACGATACCTAAATTAAAAGAACATAAAGATCAGTAACTACCTTTCTTACAACCGCCAGTGAATAGGTTGATCAAAGAAGGTATCTTTATACTCTAGAACATTTTATATTAAGAAGCGAGATACTTTATCTAAGTCTGAAGGCTAAATTCTACCTTCCAAGGTACTGATAGCTTAACGAGAAATACTTTGCCAAGAAATGGGTCATTAACATGCTATTGAAGTATTTATTTACAATATATTGCGTTTGGAATTTATTTACTTAATATGTAAACAATTTTTTTTTTCATAATTTTAAACTGTACGAAATATGTAGTTAATACTGTGAGTATTAACTCACACATGCAGTTTGTGCTACAATTTCTAAACATTTTTATAACTTTTTCCGTAGTACTGGTCCCTGTGATATCAACTTAATTTATACAGAAATATAGTTGATATTTGTTTAAGAAGAAATACCGTCAATTGAAAACAAGGATTTGATATGCCATAATACGTAATACCTATCTTGTTGCAGGTACGTATGAGTGTATACGACATAAAGTGCAGCAGAATTTTCTTCTCAGATAAACTGAGATTTTTGCTACGATACCCCTTTTGGCCAGTCATGATATTAGTGGTAGTTATTTTGTTAAAATCCAGGTCGCTCAGCGCGCTATAAAGTGGGCTATACTCGGAGTTTCTTCAAAGGGTAAGATCGGAAATGAAATTATCCGGAAAAGAACCGGAGTACAGATATGACATAGCTTGTAAAGTAAGCAAGCTCAAGTGGCAATGGGCTGACCATGTTTGTCGAAGGACCGATGGCCAGTGGAGTATACGAGACCTGGAGTGGAGACCACGCCTCCAAGCTACGAGACGGACAGACTGGATGCGGAAGGCAGAGGACAGAGTGTTGTGGCGCAGCTTGGAAAAGGCCTCTGTCCAGCAGTGGACTGCGATAAGCCGGGTTGATTGACCTGTGTTGTTTCTCTATGTTCAACATTTACAGTCGTTAGACGTTTACAGATACGCATATTGATGATGACTGATAATGTTGGTTAAATTCGTGCTTTTTCATGATTGTTTTTTTTTTTTTGTTAATTTAAAATTACAAGGAACTCTAAGCTAAGAAAAACATTAAAATATTTTAAAATAGCACGAAACCCATTAGAAACACTAAGAGTGCTATATACAGAATTATTGCTGGTTTAAGTGACCTTTATCTCATGAGTAGGTAAACAGAACCAAATAAATAGTAGAGATTTCATGCAGTGAAAAATACACCTTTTTTCATACAATGAACACGGAAAATAGGTGAACTGTTAAAAGTGGTTCTTCAAGCAAAACGCGATGCTTATTCGCGCCATTACACATGCTCAAATTACCATAAAACGACCCATTAGAATTCTCTGCCAACTCGCATTTAGTCACCTAGGACTAAGTTACTTAACTACGTCTTATTAGAGAAAAAAAAAATTAATTACTCTATTTCCGCTAGAATGTTCTTTATTTTTAACGTAAGAAGATATGATAATGTATTCATAATTAATAAATTCCAACTATTAATATAAATGCGAAAGTGATTTTGTTTGTTACGCTTTCACGCTAAAACGGCTAAACGGATTTGGATGAAATTTGGCACATAGATAGACACTGGCCTGGGTAAGGATATAGACTACTTTTTATCCTGGACCCCAGCACGAATTTTTTTTATTTTGTTATTTATATAAACACGTTAAATTGGATACAGATAAGACATATTAGTAATGAGTACAGAGGTACTGTTTATTTCTTAAGAAATTTCTTCCAGCAGACCTGCGAGAGGAGAAATTAAAAAGAAATGCAGACAATAGTGTGTGAGAATAAGAATTTGATTTTGTGAATTTAGTATCTATGGGCAGTTCTTAATATTTATTTAACAAGACGAAACGGAAATTATAAAACCTAGTATTATAAAACTTGGTTCTTAGTAGGTTTTTCATTTAAAATATGTACGGTCACCAAAGGAGATAAGTAACAAGGGCCGTCAGATATAGTTAAAGTTTTGTAAGAAACCGATGGATGTTTTCGAATAAAATTTAGTTTAATTAATAGAAAATAGACAGTTCATTTATCATCGGATCATCATTAGATAAAATCTATCGGTTTCTTACTTAACTTCAACTATATCCTTCGACCCTGGTTACTTATCTCCTTTGGCGACTGTAAGTAATCTAGTTTGGAACTTGTTTGTACTATACTTCGTTAAGAATGCAAAAGATTGATATTTAAAGCAGTTTTTTCTGTCATATATTTTAGCATAGTGTAAGATAAAACCATTTTAGGAATAGTAACTGCACTATCCTATATTAAAATCCGGCTTATTGGAGATAGGAGTCGAATACGAAATAGGATTTTCTCGAGCACATTGTCACGTTGGCGGGAGCTAGAAAACTTTCAGCTTAGCGCAGCTCAGAACTTTCTAAAACCAAATGGATTGAATAGTTTTCTGCAATCTTTTTCTCAACTGTATACGGAAATAATAAATAGAGAAATAAGAGAAAACTTGAAAAGTTTATAGGTCAATGAAATGTACTTTTTTACATTAAATATTTTGATTGTACTCGTATAGAGTATCAGTATAGGTTATATGAGGAACAGGGAATAGAGTTCACTCGTTCTCCATAGAAAAGGGACGATCCCGACCAAACGGGTTTCGTGTCTGGTGGGCAACTGCCCGACGATTGATGTCGGGACGTTGTATATTGCTAGTTGCGCGGAAAACTCTGCTTGCGCGATGCAGGATTTTACGTGACGTTTTTTTATTTTGATTTTGTAAACTGTTAATTTCATCCATGAAGACAATGTAGCATTTAGTCATGAATCTGCCTATTGTCTTACAAACTGATATAATTGTCTTCTGCAACCTAGTTGGACGATCAAGTTGTCAGAATTTTATTAGTATAGTAAAGGGTAGCTGCTGCTGTTAGACAGACTATGTAATCCTTTTAGTCCTTGTTTCCTAACTTAGTATCCTCATAGACGGTTCTATAACGACCGTAGAGGATCAAAGGTTAGCTTTAGGTAATTGATATAACTCTTTTAGACTTTTGTACCTATTTCGGTTTTTATTACGCAGTCAAATCTAAGCTTACCCATGAGCGATGGTCTAAATAATCAGCCTATCATGTTCCCACTGCTGGGACACAGGCCTTGTCTCGGTGAGGGGGACTGGGCCGTAATCTACCACGCGGGCCCAGTGCAGTACGGTAAGTGATTAAAAGTATTTATTACAAATTTAGTATGATTTATTAACTGCTCTATAAAAAAAAGATACTGGAGTTTTATAATATTGCATGACACAAACTTACATCGTGTATCTCTTAAAGGCACAAAAACATAAAAGGTTTTGTAAATCCCTTTTCTTGGAAAACTTATAAAATAAGGGTTCCTTCTTTCTTGAAACACGTCCTAACATAATTTGCCATTGATAACCAAAGCAGACATTGAAATACTTCAATTACGAACAATATAACCTCCCCTATCTCTTTCTTCGTAGTAACACCACACCGATAATCAAATGCGACAGTTTAAAAACAGGGTGTAATGTTATGAAACTAGAAAACACTGGCAGTTTTAGAAATTTTACAGAATACGTGAGCGAATTACAAAGTTCCTGGTAACTCATTTTGTTATTTTGCAGGTTCCGCGGTTTTAGTCGTCGCAGGTGCGAACATTCAGCGTGGAGTGGCGCAGTGCTATTCTGTAAAAATATCAACGTGAAAACTTAGGAGAAGTGAGTTTGAAAGTGAGCAGCCAATCAAGTCAATCAAGCTCACTTCACCTAAACTTAAGACACCTAAATCTTTTATAGAATAAACCGGTTGGACCCCAATTGCGTTACACTTTAAAATTCTAAACCTTTTGAGTTAGTGTAGTATTTATATAGTGAATGAATAATAGTGCGGTGTTAATGGTGCTATACATGTAACACATGAACAAAGTGTTTTATCAATTACCAGACCCTAAGAAAGTGCTACGAAACTGTATAAAAGTGCAAATTGATACTATTCTTAGTTATAACATAATCTATCTCGTAAAATATTAAGTTAGAGTTAAATTGCTTATTAGTCTGTTAGGCTAGATTGTAATCCATTACTAAGAACTTTAGTTCTTAAAAAATAAAGATAAAAATAAAAAAATAAAACAACTTTAATATTCACAATCTGAAGGATTTTGAAGGAAATTAGCCATTGCGCGTATGTTTATAAAAATTGTATGCTTGACAATGTAAATAACGCGATGAATATTGTAGGGCTAGCTTTTGCCCGGAACTTTGTCCGCGTAAAACTTCTTGCTCCTCACCATCTCGCATTGTATCGCCTGCCCTGTTACTTCGTTTTCGCTCAGTGTTTTTTCAGACTTTTTTCCTTTTAGCTCGGCTCTTAAGGATCATCGCGTGATGTAAAATAGCCTATAGGCTTCCACGAGAATTGGGCTATCAAATCCTACTAATATTATAAACGTGAAAGTTTGTATGGATGGATAGATGGATCGATGGATGTTTGTTACTCTTTCGCGCAAAAACTATTGACTGGATTTGGATGAAATTTGGCACACAGATGGTTAATAACCAGAAATAACATATAAGATACTTTTTAATCCGATATTCCCACAGGATCGAAATTTATGCGGGTGAAACCGCGGGGCGCAGCTAGTAGAAAAATATTTTTTCAAATACTACCGATAGTTTCAGAGATTAGCGCGTTCAAACAAACAAACTCTTCAGCTTTTTTATTAGTATAGATATAGATAAATATAAATATCGTCAAAATGGAATCGCATTGGGATTTTGATTGTATTACGCTTACCCCGCTGGTTTTCAAGAATGAACAAAGTATCATTGGTGTTTTCATTTGAAATTTATCCTTAGCAGCTCCTTGTCTGGATTTGTGCCCGTAAAAATAGTGATAGGCTCGCTTCCTACCTACATAGGAATTGACTGGCCGAATTTCGTTGTAAAATTCGTATAGAGGTTATTTTGCCTACCCCTTCGAGGAAAAAGGCGTGATGTTTTTATGTTGCTACAGCTTCGTAAAACGTACTTCAAACTACTCTATTTTCATCACAAACAGTGCTTCGTTTTACTGGCGCGGAGATGAGAATAATTTAGAATAAACTCAGGCGAGGAGCTACTCCTAAGGCTTGTTTTAAAGTAGTACTTAGATTACCAAACTAAGGAAAAGTGATATATATTTAGCATCATGTAATTATTTCAAGTAAAGTGTTGTTTAATATTTTCTTAAGAAAATCATATCATTTTTCCTTGGAGAAAACATCTGTAAAATCTTAGTCCCGGTTTCTACATTCAAAGAAAAAATCGAAAGAATACATACCAATAAATTGCTAATAAGTCTGTTACCAATCGCATATATTTAAAGAATAGTAAACCATAACTAATTGGATCTCTTATGATTTAACTGCCTCCTGTAACTTTGGTCTAAGACAGTTCAACGGATTTCGATTCAAATTCTTGTAGGTATACTCTCTACAATAAATAGCTTAGGTATAAACAGCAGAATACCTATATTTGACAAAAACATTCCGTCAAAAACATTGGATTTGCGACAAACCTCACAACGTGAGCCTCTGATAACCCAAAAAGGGTCTATCAATATGCTAAAAATGATACGGAAAGCTTGTATACTTATTTATATAAAAAACAAAAGGATATTCTGGCCTGATCGGTAAATGCGTTCGTTAAAAGGCCATTGGCCTTATTTCTAGTCGTTTTTTGGTTTGATTAACAACTTTAAAATCACGTTAATGCTAAGTGGGATAAGATTGTAGGTATCGTGTCCAGAAAAAAATTAAAGGGTATTTTTACCCAGCTAACCGGGAGCTAATGCCTCCACCTGTGAAATTTTGGCACGCATTAGGACATGATTTTCGAATGTGTGTAGTGTATGAAAAATAACAGAAGCTCTAAAACATTAGACGGAACCTTATTATACAAAGCAGGACGTTACAGTTAAAAAAGTACTTGTTTGTCCACGGTGAAGCCTAATTTACATAGTGCGATTTAATTGCCTGTGGCATACCATAACTTGAAGAAACAATAAAAGTTGCATCATTTAAACACTGTTTAGATGACAGAAGTAATTTTTAACACGCTTTTTTATATTAGCTTCACTTGTAACTAACTAACTAACAATGTAACAAAATCTTAGAAGTAAATTTTAGCTTACTTCTAATAGGCTATTTTCCTAAAAAATTCTAATTAGTCCGTCAGTTAGATTATCAAAAATATTGAACCGGTATTTTTTGTTTTGTCAATTATATAAAAAAATATGAAGATATAGCCTGTTAAAGTTCCGCGTGACGTCACTTGCTTGCGACACTTTTGCTGCTTGCAAAAGTGACGTCACGACCCCTTTTTTTTTGGGTGGGAAATCATCAAATGACCTCTCCCGCTCTGGGCTGAGCGGAAGGGCGTGTCAGACTTTTACTGACTAAAACCCACCCGTGTTCCTTCAGTTGCCTGTGTCACGGAATCTCTTTCGAACAACCCGCAGCCCCGGCGGCATCGGCCCTAGCGGACCCCGTCAGTTCTAGCTGACATCTCTTTGAGGCGCGCGTGGAACACCACGCGCCGTCGACCCGGACGTCACGACCCCTTACTCCCAAATTTTGACGCGCTTTATCTTTGTCATTTTTGGTTTGATCGACAAAAGAAAAAATATGTGTCTATTATTTTTCGATAATCTAACTGACGGGCTAAATATTTTAATATATTTTTTTTAACCAAGGCAACTACCCTATTGTCCTATCGAAATGAAACTTTGTATGTATAATGTAGTTTGGAAGACAAAACTATAATTTGGTATCTTGGAGCTGTTCTGATGATGGGACCGGGAGGTGGATAGTGGTACTCTTCAGTGAATACTAGCCCTTCCAGTTTGGGCTCATATGATTTGTTTTGACGAGTGCAATAGATTGCACTTGGTGTCGAGGGTCCGATAAAGGGGCCAGGAGATGGATAGTAGAACAGTTTAGGATCCCTGTAACCTCTCGAGTTTGCTAGTAGACCCTAATCATCACAACTTCGTAGACTTTATACTTATTAACTTAATGAAGAATATACTAGACGTAAAAGTTAAAAATAAAAATATGTAGTTTAAAAAAAACAAAAAAAATAGCTTTTATTTCACACTAAAATAATTAAATTTACTTAAATTGAATTCTAAAAGCGTGGAGCGGACTTATAATTAAATCAAAAAGCACTCCACGCTTTTAGGATTCATTTTAAGTCAATTTAAGTATTTTATAATTTTTAGTACCGTACCTGATAAAAGCGTGTTATTTTGTTTCAGTTTTATTTTATATCTATAGGCAAAAACTTGTATAGTGTAAACGAGGCATTATGGAAAATTCCTAGGGGAAAACCGCTACCAAACAGTGTAATTTTTCTATTACACTTCAATTTTTTTTATTTTATTTATTATTTATTTTTTTATTATTATTTTTTTATTGTATTTTTTATTATTTTTTTATTATCTGAAAGCAGAAGTCCGTATAATTTGAAAAGGTAAGAGGGTCTAGGGCTGTCGACGTTGAACTTTTAATGACAATGGATTTTACTTTGAGTCGAAAGAAGTTTTGAGTATTGTATTAATACCCTGTGGTGAGGATGGGCAGAAGATTTTCATGTGACTATACTCTGTCCTCTAGGTTTACCGTTTTTTGACAGCTGCCTTATAATGAACTGTTCTAGATTACGTAAAAGTTAACTTTAAAATGCGAAATAAGGTACTGCCTAATCTTTTTGAATTATCTTATTTATGACTTCTTACAGAGATTATAATACCGTACGTGTATCAGTTTTGACAAAAAACATATAATTGCCTAGTGGACAGAGTATAGAGATTCAAAGTGTGAAAAAGTAGTGCTGTTTTGTACTGTGAAACAAAAGACTAAACCAGAGATTCCAAAATATGGTTGAAAAGAAATGTTTTGTGGAATTCAAAATTGATGATCTTCTGTCATCATATTCTCCACTCTGAACAAAGAAATGAAGAGTAGAGGGACTCTTCTTTTAGTTAAAAAAAAAAAATATTGAACCCATGTTACAATTATTACCTTATAATTGACTTAACTTAATGTCGGTCTGTAACTGTTAGCGATCTTCATCTAAATCTTTACGGCGGACCCAAAACTAGACGGCGCGGCGGCGCCTGTATCTTGGGGAAGACCATTACAGCATAAAAGCATACTCGTAATAAAAGCCGATTGAGAATTTAATTATTTATAACTCTTACGATACCAGGGAGAGTGTAGGTGATTCTTTGGCAGGAACTACGTAAGCGTGAAAAATATTATAAGCTGGTAACCTTATAATATTTTTGCATAGTGGAAAACAGAATATACCAGTGCTTCAATATTCATAAGTATAATCAGCCTATAATGTTCCCACTGCTGGGACAGAGGCCTCTCTGTGAGAGTGGGCCGTAATCCACCACGCGGGCCCAGTGCGGGTTGGTAGATGTTACTTGTCTTAGAATTTTTGGTTCTAGGACATGCCTGTTACCCACACATGTTTACTCACGATGTTTTCCTTCACCGCTGCTGTCAATATTCATAAAGATAATGAATTAATTTTTAATCAGAAGTAAGTACAGTTGTTATCTTTTAACCAAAGTTACAGAATTAATGATGTCGATAGCCCTTTTGGTCAACATAACCTTAACAATTTCTGTACAAAATTGACGCAAAATTTAAGCGAAATAACTGGCAAAATTTGTCGGAATTTCAATATTAATATTCAAACATAAACCAGAACTTTGTCTTACGACTTCGACTTTAGAAAGTGTATTTTACAAACATTCAGTTAAAAAGTTGAGGGATGAATGGATATTGAAATCTTTGAATTACAGAGTGGTTTAGTCCTTGCAGCAGTGGTGGTCCAGTGATAACGACTGCGACTT
The DNA here is from genome assembly GCA_947507525.1 of Apamea epomidion. Taxonomy (NCBI): domain Eukaryota; kingdom Metazoa; phylum Arthropoda; class Insecta; order Lepidoptera; family Noctuidae; genus Apamea; species Apamea epomidion. The sequence goes on from OX382233.1 coordinate 7,512,773, forward strand.
ACGAGTGTAGGTAGAGTGTAGGTCGTAGGTTCGAACCCAGAGAGGCGCTTTACTTTGTGCTTTAGGCTGTATTTCATCAGCACTGGTCTTAAAACGGAGAAGGAAAACATTGTGAGGAAACCGGCATGTCCTAGAACCAAAATTCGAAAACATGTGACATCTAGCAAGCCGCACTAAGTCCGCGTAGTGGATTACGACCAACTCCCTCAGACAGAGAGGAGGCCTGTGTCGCAGAGAACATTATATGCTGATTATGCTATGCTATAATAGTCTTTGTGTTCACGAGCGTGCGCCATGTGACTCTTATGTCATTGAAGTTTGAAGGATATTCATCGTTTATCAAATTCACACATTATAATTATCAATTTGCCGTGTTACCGCCATTTTATACAACTGTCAAAGAATGACATTTGTGATTTGAATATAAATGGACAATTTAAGTTGGGCAATTTGGTAAACAATTAATTTCTCCGACTTTATAAATTGCAATGAATTTGTAAAATGAAACAATTACAGCATGAAGCATCTCACCTGGTCTGTTCCTGATTTTGAGGACGGACATACAGTGCTAACGTCTAACTTCATGCATAATAATAATATTTACCATAAAGTTTGCCAGTATACTGTATCTACGTGAACGCAGTAAAATTTCTGAATGCATACAATTTGTCGTGATGTTTTGCAGTAATGTAATTGTATGAGCACGATCATTTGTTCTGTGTCTGGGTGTAATTTATCTATAATATTTATATATTTAGAAATATATAAGTATGTTTATCAGTTGTCTAGTACCCATAACACAAGCTCTGCTTAGCTTGGGACTAGATGGCGTTGTGTGATAGTTGTGGAATATTTATTTATTTTATTTATTTATGGAAGTTTCTCAAACACTGTGTATTTTGTAACTAAATTGTGCTCGCTGTAAATTCATCTTTATTGTGTTTTCTCGATCGAACTTCTATTCTGACCTAGATTTTTATGAATTCTTTATGGATTGTGCTTTTAGTTTCTCTTACCCTCATCGTCTGCCTAGCCTTTGCCCAACTATGTTCGGGTTGGATTCCAGTCTAACCAGATACGGCTGAGTACCAGTATTTTACATAGAGTGACTGCCTATCTGACCTCCACAACCCAGTTACTGGGTAATACAAAACCCCTTGGTAAGACTGGTTGTCAGACTTTCGGGCTTCTGACGACCCGTAACGACTGTCAAAGATCCACGAATGACAGCCGGGACCAACGGTTCAACGTGCTTTCCGAAACACGGAGGGGTCTTGGTATGTAAAGATGGTCACGCATCCACAGACCAAACAGCAAGTGTAGCTTAACCTGATCGATCGACCCATGCGGCTCTTATTACTTAGACACAAGCCCCTTTTTTCTCTGGCCCTACACTAACATAATACTACTTTCTTATATGTTTGTGTAGTTACTGCCCCGTAAACCAAACAAAAATGTATGCAAAGATCGGAAGCCAAAAAACTTGCTAAAAACTTTCATAGTTGAAGCATTTTTAATCAACTTGCTATTCTTTGATAAATAGTCTTATAATGATTTCGTGCAAGGTAGAAACATTTTCATTAGTGACGACGTTATGTAACATGGTACATGTCATTAATGTACCAAACTTGAACACATAAGTCTAAGTAAATTAATTAAGTTTAAATTAAATATGTCTTGTCTTGGAGGGCTTATAATGTTTCGGTAAGCCAAGGACATTCTCGTGGAGGTTATTAATTCATTGAAAGTTCAAAGGAAAAGACGTAGGTAGGTCACGATGTAACGATCTTTATCCATTATTTAGTTTCAGGCTTGGAAAAGACTATTGTTCTTATTAGTCCTTCTGTAGCGGCATCTACACCGCCACATGCGAACTACGCATCATTCTGACGTCACGCAAAATCCTGCATCGCGCAAGCAGAGTTTACCGCACAACTAGCATAAATACAACGTCCCGACATCAATCGTCGGGCAGCCCATAGGATATGACACCTCCCTTTTCTAAAGAGGTTGAGTGAACTTTATGCCCTGTTTCTCATACCTCTATAGTTCTAAATACTTTATGAAGACTAAGGCCGTTTATCTACCAGCACTGTCAAGGGACGTCAACGTGAACGAGATGATGGCGCCGAAGTAGCGATACATACATTTAATATGTCATACATACGTCACGTTCGGTTCGAATAATATTCCTTTCTTTTTGACGTCTTGTTGATTGTGGCGGTGGACAAACACTGTATGGCTTATCGTCCATGAGTCCATGACGCAAAAGTAATCAGTTACAAACTCAAATCACCAATGAGTAGTCAGAATGGCGGTCCGTACACGACGCGACTTACCTACTAAGGCGTTATTAACTACATAGTTTGTGATGGTTGCATAATCAGCCTATTATGTTCCCACTGCCGGGACATCGGCCTCCGCTCTGTGAGAGGGAGTGGGCCGTAATCCACCACGCGTGCCCAGTTCCAGGACATGCCGGTTTCTTCACTATGTTTTCCTTCACCGTTTTGAGAGCAGGGGTGATGGAATAATTTACAGACAGTAAAGTGCCTATCAGGGGTCGAACCTTCGACCTACGTTAACTTTGGACCACCACTGCTCCCAAACATGTACTCGTAACATTAAATAAATTTCGTCTGAAAATTTATTGAAAAGTGTACTTCAAATTGGGATTAAATCCAGAGTAAGCTCAAGCGTTGACGTCAACTAAGAGCATACTTATTACCGATGAAATCGAGGTCTTTGTAGGTTTAATAGGAATGATGCTATCTGAAAACGAACTTCTATTTAGCTAGTAAGAGATTTCTTATCAGGAAAGTGTTTACATTCCTAGTGTAATCATTGATATAAATCAAAATTGGATTGTCGAAATGAGTTGTATGTTTATGTTCTGAAATTACATATTATTTTCTAATAATTTCCATAATTTCGACAGAATTTATCTGCGATTATAAGTCCAAGGTTCTTAGGCCCCGTTACGGATTATTATGTATTCTAAGTTCCTCAACGTCTATACGTTTGTTGGAAATAGTTTTTCATTGATTGATAAAGCAAAATGTTCATTATCATATCACCACGCCTTGTTTCCACAAAGGGCTGAGCAGCGGTGTACCTACAGTGCACCCACATTTCGCCAGTTATGTTTAAGTATGGCCATTGCCACCATCCGGGCAGAAATTCCAGATAGAAAAACCATATTTGGTTTTTATTTCTCAGTAGCAGCCCGGAGTCTGAATTTGTAAAGTGTGAAAGTGTTATTAAACTTTGCCCGACCTCGGAATAGAACCCAGGCCCTCATGCTAGACATAGACGAACAAAGTAGCCGAATGGTTGTATAACAATATACATCTAAGTATCTATCGCTCGGAGAATGATGACCCGCACCCTGATTGCGTAACACACAATCAATCAGAATCGGTTTCATTTTGACAGTTCAACAACGTTCATTGCGTTATTTACGTGTGGAGCAGACTTTATGAAGGTAACCTTTTTCGAACTTATGAAGCAATGGATTAGCAATATCCTTCGAAATGATTCAGATTGAGATTGATTGTGTGTTTCGCAATTAGGGTGCTGTATTCTAAATTACTGTAACATCATCATCACATTACTTCTTATTTTTTTCTTGGTGTCTACAGACACCACGAAAGAAATAAGAAGTAATGTGATAAAGTTGAAATAGTAGCTTGATGTGCTGGTCTGTACCAGCACATCAAGCTACTACTTCAACTTTATCGTTAAAGCATTAGGTTCAAGGTTAATTGGAAAAATTTGACAGTTTCAGGTATGTATCGTTTCCCTTTCATATTATTGTGCCTCTAACTGCTTTATTGTTATCAATCATACGATACCATTTATCATCGTAAAGCAATTCCTTGTCTGTTCATAGATTTATTGTTGTGCCATTATTTTCCTTGAAACTCCTTAGCTTTTGTGACGTAGCCGAGAATTTAAGGCCTTGACGTTTTGCCTTATTGCGATAGGTGGGTGAAAGGTTCACAAATAATTTACTTCAATGTAACAAAACTGCCACGTCTTCAATTGATCGTTTTCAATTGATTGTCTCGCAAATAAAGGCTAACTAGAGATGACTTAAGACAAGTTAGAATAAGTTGCCATTTGTAAGTAAATTGTGTGTAGGTCATCGATGGTTATATTATAAGATTCATGGTAAACCGCGCACTCACTCACAGAGATCAGGCTTGTGTCTCAGCACTGGGAACATTATAGGCTGCTTATGATTGTTAATTGCCCTTTAAACATAACATAATTAATACAGAAATACCATGATCTTGATGTTATAAAAAAGTAGGTGGGTGGGTTAAAAGTAAATAAGAAAATCTAAAACCTAGTCTTGGTAAATAAATAAATAGAACCAAACAAATTTAAGATTTTTTTTAACATCATCAAAACATAATAATCTCGTTATCTTAAAACTTCATTAACAACAGAAACATTCGCATCATATTTTCTTTGAAACATGAAACTTTGAGCACTTTTTTCATTATTGTACTAAAAACTTAAGGCACCTAAAAATTTTATGTAACAGCATTCAATTACACTTTGTCTAAAGAAATTTTAATTCCATCAGACTTAATGGGCTTGTGCCCAAACTTTGCTAGAAAATAAACATTAAAATTCCCAACGGAGAGGTCGCACAACCGACATAAAATAGCCAGCTTAAATTATTTGCATCACAAAACTGGCCACAGTCCCCAACACCCCGCTGGGACTGAATGTGACCAAGAAATTATACTTTTGCATTAGCTAGCAGTTTCGCTTAGTTAGGCGGTTACACAAAGTTTTCACATTTATTCCGAAAAGTTGGTCCATTCAGCTCCCACGTCTGGACTTTAGCCGCTACCTACAACTCTACAACTCGATTTGATTGTATGCTCAACAGAACTGAAGTCAGCTTGTAATAAGTGACCGATGTAATTCGAATTAATGATATAAAAGAACGATTGGACCGAAAATTTTTGGGGAACTTTTGGGACTTCTATAGGTTTTAATTATATCCCCAAAATTGATTCGATATCCCGAATTTGCGAGGAATTTCGTCAATCTGTTATACTCGTACAACTTTTGCATGATGATATAATATTAAAGAATGATTTCCGTTGTTTATGTAAAATACTGGTATTCAGCTGCATCCGGTTAGACTGGAAGCCGACCCTAACATAGTTGGGAAAAGGCTAGGCACATGATTTCCGTCGTTTATGGAAATAATCATTTTATATGTAACACGTGTTACTCAATGATTCATTCAGAAGAAGTGCTGTAAAAATCCTACATAAGGGTTAAATGTATTATTTTCTGGATTTGTGTAAAATTACATTAACGCATTATTATTTTTAAAAAAAACTTTATGCTGTAAACAAAAATAACAACTAATATAGTAAACTCATTTTCGTGTACGAATGTAATTGCCAATAAAAGTACATTTTTCCCTTTAAAGCACAAGTGCTTGGCAAATAAAAATGATTTATTCGAGCTTTCGCAGCCAGTCCTACTCTTAAATTAACAAAACGGAGAAATATTTTGCCGCTAAGATATAAAACAGAAACTGCGATTTGTTCTCTTAAATCAAATGTTTGTTCCAACATTAGTTGTCAGAGAAGGCCAACAAATCATGACGAAACAATATCCAATTATGTTTGTCAAGTTCAGTAGTTGCATTAAATAACAAGTAATTACCTACACCGCTGGCTGTAGGCCAAGGGGCATGGTGCCAATGCCCCGAGCAACCTGTTGACTTGCGAATTGGAAAACATTGTTTATAAAACGCAAGGAAATGTGAAACCTACTATAAACTACATCTGCAACCCCGGTCGTTACCCTTTCAAAACCTTAGCTTAATATTAGCAATGTTATGGAATTAACTGTCCGTATTTTCATAGATATTGAAAACGTTGGAAGCCAAAAAAGTGTGAAGTATTTTATTTATAACACGATAAAGTTTGTTCTTGATAACAAAGTTTTTGGTTTGATTGAATCTAAAATGTTCCTGCGATTCTGGTAGGGATTAGAGCTGCTGAAAACAAGATTTTGCAAATTCTATCACTGACCTGGACATGATACGGTGCCACCTTCTCCTCGCCTTTGATCTCCACGTTGATGTGCAGTCTGATGGCTCCGGATACTGCTGACTTGTCAGTTCTTTTCTCCAAGTTGTACCAGACGTCCATCTCGCCTGACAGGGTTCGTACCTACATAATAATCGATTATTATTTTTGTTTTACAACGCACCAAATTCGAAAACCAAAACGAGTCCAGTACCCATATAATTTGATGCTCACATTTGGGCCTGTTCGTCACACAACTATTAACAGTTTCCATATATAAAAAGATCAAAGAAATAAGTAAACACATTATCGCCACAAGGGATAAAATACCAACAAATTATTCCACCTAATACATATTTATTACCTATGAGACTAGACACAGCAAGGGCTTTTCATCATAGTTCAGTGATCAAGAATATGACAAGACTATGGGCTGATTTTTCGATCGACAGATAATTTTTATTCGTGGAATAAAATTGACGTCTGACAGATTTTGTATCGAAGAACTGTCAAAAATTCAAAATTATTCCTCGGGTAAAATTATCTGGCGTTGGAAAAATCAAAAATCCGTGATGAATTAATGTTTCGATTACTTAGTTACGCTTTTCCTCCATTTTGTTTTTGGAAAGGCACTTGTTTTTCTGTTAACAAAAAAGCTCGTGAGAAATTTACTATCGAAAAACTTATTTACCTCGATGATTGTCTGACCCAAGAAATCGTCAGATTCTCTCGTCAACTTCTGGCGCAGTTTTGATTTCAAATCGTTGTCTTCATCCCATACTCTCACTTTAATACGGTCAGATGAGTTATGGCATTCACTGGAAAGGAAAGCACAGAATAACGCTCATTGAAATGACAAACCTGAAAGTTTTCGTTTCCATGCAATAATACGGCGTTCTTCGGGTTCAGTGTAAAAATATGTTTATACTCACAAGTAAAACTTCTCGTTCCACACGGGGTTCAATTCCTGAGGCATAGTTCTTGTTCTCTTCTTCACTTTGCTTACTTGGACGGTAACATAGGGGTCTGAAGTTCCACTCTTATCTTTCGCGATGAGACCTTGAGCACAAATAACTGCCCACGAAGGGCCAATTTAGTACTTCATATTGGCATTTCATAACAAGTATTTTTAATATTAAAAATCATACATACTACATAATACAAATATTTTAGCAGGACCTCATAAAGAGGAACTTTTCTTCATAATGGAGATTGCTTACAGAAATCATATTTCAAATACATATACTGCTTCAGTGGATCTACGTATAGTAAGAATAATATAGCAGGCTATTCCAAAACCCTCCGCAACGGTTGAGTAAGTTCCAGTAGACGAATTTCTGGTAAATCTTTCGAAAGTAACATACATTCATATTCATGATTGTTTTATAACTACTTATTATGGTTTCATGAAATGTTAAACTACGCAATGTACTAAATTTACATTACGCTCAGATTCTTCGCCATGAAGCATTATTAGCATTTATAAAGCTGGCCTCAACTTACGCTAAAGATAGCCTTACCAAGCTATCGTCTACCTTACTTACCAAAGTATTTAGGCATTCTGTGCTAAAATTTCTTGAAAATCTATAAACAGGGTTTCGTGTGATCAGAACGGGTCGGGGTCAAAGAAGAAGACACTAGCTTCAAACTACCAAACTTTTTATCTATGCCCAAATTCGATTTCTAAAACAAGTTGAACATAGCGCCTACATTATCGCAACTTCTAATGCAAACTTCGACCAAGAAGAAAGTTTCAAAGAAGAAGTATAAAGATATGCGCGGGAATCAAGTCTAATGGTACTGGAATTTTCACGAATCGAAAAGTTATTGGCAATAACAATAGAGAGGTAGAAATTTCGGGATAACTGGGGTCCTTCATTCGGCATGCTATTATTCCTTCTAAATGTTCATTCACTTACAAACGACTACTGAAGTATAGGTTTCTATCATCGTCGCACTGAAAATTAAACAGGTTAATGTTCGAAATGTGAGGCCCTATCTCCATTCATGTTACAGTGAACGAGCTTCGACAATCCACTCATACTTGTAACATTTATTGTTAATTTGTGACTTTCATGCAATTTGTGTCAATTTAGCAGACGTGCTGCCGAATTGTGGATTTGCAATAAACGATGAATGATGTTTTGATAAATGAACGTGGTTTGAATCGTGTCGTTTCAGTGTTCAGGGAGTGTAAAATTTGTGTGCGTGACAAGAATAATTGAATTTGTTTTATCATCAGATTTGAGTGAAGTGTTATAGATTCGTGGAATTTCCTTAGTGTTAATGATTAAATCAAGCTACGTTTTTATCGATGGAAGTGATTAGAGGCGGTGCATTATCGACCGTGATTTTTCGGGTAAGTATTTGAAGTATAGATATGCAATAGATTTCTTTTTTGATATCTGCTGAAGCTGCAGCTTACAGTTACTAAAGCATTTACTTTTTTCAATTTAGCATGATTATTATACTGTCTTACAACGCTATTACGCATTTTTATAATGTTACGAAAATCATAATTTGAAGCAGATATCAAAAACAAGGGAAAAGAGAATTCAGGCGAAGAGTCTGTCTAATAGTATCAAAATTGCGAGCGTGCGGTTCGTAGCCGCAAAAGACCTCCGCAAACCTGTAATGGCGATCTTGCAAGACCACTTTGATGTTCCTTCTATAGTGACTTGCTTGGCCTGCTCTAGACTGTCTATGTGAGTGTCTGGGTCGACGTTAAAAGTCCGCCTGGCCGCCACATGAAACGAAAGATTGAATACAATTTAGTGTTGTGTTTGTATTGTGTTTTATGCCTTTCGATGTTTTCGCCTCGTCTGGTACCTAGATCCTAGAGGAGAACATTTAGTACAAACACTGTACGTCAATCGAACCTGTGATGGCGATCTTCGCGCTCCATTTTGATGTACCATCGAGGACTGATTGCTTCACTGTGCTCATGTGCGCTGCGTGAGGCTCCCCTTCGATGCTGAACACGCGTCTGTTACATACACACTCGTGTCAGCGATTGCTTTCCGATATTTTCATTTTACTCAACGGAATGTTCTATGATTATAACGTGACTTTTCATGACATCGTCAGAAACAGCTCTTTTACCAGAGATTTTCTGTTATATAAAATGGATTTCAAAGGGGGTGTTATTTAGGTGCAGTTTAGCTATTGCAAGTTTATGTGATGCCTTTATTTCAGCTAAGTGATACTAGGCAAAATGGTGTTGAAGGTTTATTATTGTTGAGGTTAATATAAAATCGTATACCTGAATCCGACCCATTTAAAGCAAATCGCTGAACAAAGTTTGGAATTTTACACATTATCGTAAATCAAAATTGGAAGTATCATTACCTGATCAGTTCGAAAATCTCGGGTTTGTCGCGTTCGCGTTGTTTCATTCTTTCCTTCATAGCTGTGATGATGGAGTTAGCTTTGTCTTCGGCGCCATGTTTGGAAGACTTTTCAGCCGCCCCTGCGAAACACACTGATCAGGCAGTGCCAAAGTAGTTCTTGTTAGTTGCGGGATGCGCCGGGACGGCCCCCCGCCCCGCGCCCACACCCGCTACGACCACTCTTGGCTTCTACCTGACAAGACTCTAACTTCGATATGCAAATTCAACAAACTTAATGTATGTCAGATCTGATCAGGTTATCGACCTCGAGCGGCGCCGGCCGGAGCGGATCTGAGCACGGCGCCTCACAAACAAAACTCAATACAGTTCAACGCTTTGTTAAATTATTACTGTTTCAGTGATATTATTGGCAGCTTATTAATATTAGGTATATCATTGGTAGGTGGGGAGACACTGTATCAACAAGCTGCCAAGAATCTCCAAAAGGCGTTAAAACTGCATCGTTCACTAAAACACCCTCTGTATTTGTATGTTGATGTATTGTTTGTTCGTCCATTTACCAATATTTTTAAACGAAACTCGTTACATATATACAAATCGATACTTTTAATCATTTAAAGCGCCGAACATCTTCAGGGATAGAAGTGAAAACATAAAGATAGTAAAATTAATACAGAAACGTGGAACTCTATAAATCAATAAAAGTAAAATAAATAAACTAAAGGACCACATATAATATAGAAGTGGACAGACACTGGATTGCGTGCACACATTGCTAACAGGCACATCGTAACAACACGTTGCATTTGTCGGATTTGTTTGGGCGTTCGTGTTCTTAAAGCTTCTAAACCGCTTTGTAAGAAAACCGGTGTGTAAGATAGTGTAAAATGTAAAGTAGGGTAGAGAACAGTACATAACACAAGTAATTTAGTTAAATAGGGCTTTAACATGTTTCGGCGCTGGGCGGGGCAACCCGAAAGGAACTAACGGATGATAGGACCGGAACCCTATCTACGTGAGCTACATGTCCACACTTCGAAAACATTGAATATTAAAATGATATTACTAATACACAGCACAATCTAGATAAAGAAATAAATATTAAAACAATAAAAGAAATAGTACTTACGTCAGCAAATAAGATATAACCAATCCAATATCTTGAATCATATTGAATTAAGAATACTAACATCAAAGTGGAAATAATTAATGATCATAATTAGGTAAATGATAAAATTTTATAAATTCAAATATTGAATTCAAAGTGTAGACTAGGAATGAAGATGGCGTGCAGTCGATGATCTGTTTTGTTAATTAACAATTTGTTCGTAAAACGCGATTCACCTAACGACTGCTCGCCTACTGATCGTGCAATGTCAATCTAGAACCGAATATTATGCGAATAATAAAATTTGGAATATAATATTATCTGTGTATCTCATCGATAGCCATGCACACCGATAAAGCAATGGTCAAATCATCAATTGGGAAAGGAAAACACATCATGCTATTTGCATTATATGAGGTCAGAGTAAACATGAAGAAAAGGGAGATAAATAAAAACCACAGAAACATAATTACAACAACGATAAAAAATATAAAGAAATGTATTATTCCTATGATTGCGTGAATCCTGGTGATGTCGCTAGTTGTGTCTTTCTGGCGAATGGTCCTAGCTGTGTTTTTAAACGTGAAGAATGTTTGATCACTGATGTATAGCGATCAATACATGCAAAAAACTTTACACATGCATATCAACTGAACTAGAATGGCAGTAATTTTTTCTACAACGACATTCTGGATTTTGAATACCATTTATTACCTTTAACACAGACATCACCTAGAGAATGGAATCTAACAAATTAAGTAAACATCTAATAGACTTATATTAACATTTAGAATTTAAAGAGCGCCACATCATAATACCATTATATATGGAAATTAACAAGATCCGAAAGCAGCAACTAAATCTTTAAACGCTGGAAGACAACCTCAGATATAACAAACAATGGCCATAATTTACGAAACTGATTTCAAACAAATAGATAACTCGCATTTGGGATGATAAATCTACGAGTCTCCATTATATATCTAATGTAGACTTGATCAAAGTGCGGGCACAAAGGTCATAACTCTCGACCAGACTTGCTCTCCATTAAGTACCATTGAAACTCTCTCTGTGTGGGAGACTTGGGGACTAACTCCCACTTTCGACTTATGTAACAACGTCGCTCATACCCTGATTTCAATTTTCATTTGTCAATCATTTATTTTCATTGTCTTCAGTTGTGATCTGAGCACCAATAACATTTTAAGCCCAAATTGTGCTGCCGCTTTTAGATAGCAAAGGATTCAACAAAGCAATAAATGTTAAGGCTTCAAAGATCTAGACTAACTTAATAGAAGACGAATGCCTCAACATTACGTAAATAAATAATTAAATCACATAAAACGGAACGGTCCAAGCTCGCGTTGAATCGTGCTCCGTCTTGAGCGCTTTAAGTATAGTGTTCTTCAGAGACTGTGCATTAAATATTGATTTTCTACTGCGACGCTGTGTATCCAAAGATCTTGTCTACAACAAGTGACCTGTCAAGTGCTTCTTGACTCACTTGAGTTTAATGAGGGAACTGCGCTTCCCAGCCAACTCTAAAAACCTAAACATTTCCCGCTTCTCAGACGTTCGCAAAGGTATCTCTGAAGTGACACTCTTTAAGATTTAGATTAGATTTTTGAATCACATGATTTTGGTAATCGTTGCCTTTGTGATTAAAAACTGTACATTTAAATTATTAGCACACACAAATATATATTATCTTGTGATAGTAAGTAGGAGAATATTATCACTATAAATTTTTGTAATTGCTCTTTTGCATAAGCAAATAAAAGCGGATATTCTCATACTTTCTTACACTGATAAGGGGGTATACAACATTGACATTGCAGGAATTTGTTCCATTCTTTAAAGAAAAAGGTTTTTAACACCTGAAGGCTATATTGTGCAGAATTAATTGATTTATCACTTTTTAAGGTAATGAAACCAATCCCTTTCACTTAGATCACAAAAATATACCCATAGATCACCACAGGGCTCCACTTACTCTGCAGGCAGTCAGCATTGAGCAAATCCTTGCACTTTTCGTGACACTTGACACCACATTCAGTGCACCTTACACCTTGCCTGGCGATGCCCCAAAGTAGCCCTTCACACTCGTAACAATAAGTGGGCGAAGTTGCCGTCCATAGAACGAAGTTGTGAGGCGTGGTTGATGATATTGGGTAGATGAGTGCTTGCAAAGTCTTCTTGTATACGTGCATTTTCTGTAAGACCTTATTAAATCAGTAATGGTATGCAGGTAGATGTCAATTTTAGTAAGTGATTATAGGTTTCAACTCACCAGTTCTTCGTCATTCAACGTAGCCCGATGCACAGCTGACGTCAAACCTGCATTCCTCTTCGTTGCTGCCATGGTCTAAACAGCAGAAAATATATGAGTAATGGGCTTACACATCTCATATCATCCTCAGTATGTAATGGCACTGAGTCTTGTGTCTGCTATTTCTAATCAAGCTTTGAATTGCCTACCTAACTACTATTTTGAAAAGTTTACTATTGTTAGTTCTCTAGAAATTGAGAATCCTTTGATATCATTTGCAAGTTGAAGCTACTCATGCTTTGAAAAAGCTGTTTTTAAGCCTGTCTTTTAACAAAACTTTATCTACCATCTCGAAAATTTCAGTAGTTCTTATACCGATGAAAAATTCGTTTGATTATACAAAAAAGTAATTGTAAGTGCGTGTAAAGTAAAAATGTGTGTGTGTGAGAGTCGGTATACAACACTGAAACAGTATTACATTTGAGGGATCATGTTAATTAATTTTGTGATGAAAAAGACTTTTCAGTCGCAAAAATAATATTTGCTGTGATTTTGAAGCTTCGCAATGAAAACGGAATCGGCAAGCACGTGCATGTTCCCAGTGTGGAATTCAATTTTCATTTTTATTATTCGTTTATGTATGCTGTGACGGTGTTATGCAATCGTTGGATGTATAACAATATTATGTAGCTTTACCTTTTATACTTAACCAACATCTGAAAAATGATCTAAAGCAGAAACATGCAGAGGCCAAATCAAATTAAATCAAATTTTAATGCAAGCACACTATGTACAGTGAGTGAAAAGAGAAAAATCTTGATTCAAGGTTGGTGACCAACATTTTATCTTTTCACTGTCGATCAGAACTGCATGCATAGAAAAGAAGTGTTATTGGGATAGAAATACCTTGAGAACCTGCAGGTCCGTGGTAAGGGGGTAAAATGCAATGATATTATTAATTTTTATCAGGAAATAGAGTCGTTCATTCGGTGACTACGGTTCCGCTACTGTAGTTTTTGCTCCGGTGACCCCTAGTTTAACTTTGACACGGTACAGTAAGGGTTGGATTGGTATCTAAGAATAGGTTAAAGGCCATCTAAGTAGTAAAGATCAGAAGGAAAAACACAATACAGGTAACATTGAGACATCAATGAAGAGAGAAGGGATCAAATAGGCCTCTTTTTTCTTTTTTTTTTCTATTTGAACAACAAATGGAGAGTTAGTCATATATATAAAATAAGGTTTAAGTTCTTGAAGCGTGAATAAATATCATATTTCAGCCGCGCCACTTCATATTTTAACGATTTATAAGGCAACTTCCTGTTATAAAATTTATAAATTATCCAAGAGCAAAATTGAACGACCGCGATGCAATTTTCTTTAACAATCTCCCCATAAATTGTTCAAAACACATAATATGGAAATTTTCCGTGTAGAAGAAAACATTTATTACGCGCCTAATATTACTAAGCTTCAGGAAGCATACGTCGATGCGAGCTGTAAACATTTACGACCAGTTTCAAATATCTACCTTCCATAACCCTGAGTGCTGATAAAGGCTTGTTATGCCAGGATAGCCCTTTTGTAATAGCTTCAAGTTTTCAAGATAGTGAATTGAAACCGGCCAGAGAGAAAGATAGCTAACTTCCATCGGATTCGTAATAATAGAGATAGGTTTATATCGATAAGAAAAAAATCAAACGGTACTTACAAGTTCTGAGACGAGGGGGATCGATTTTCTCCTAGGCCTGATGTCGGGCATGCTGTCAATGTTACTGTAGAACGGATTTTCGTTTCCTGGCGGCCTATAAAAACGGTTTCGTTAGGTTAAATTTGTTCAAAGGAAGTTTACATACCTTTGCTTTGATAAATATGAAAGTTGTACAACAAAGTCCCGGGATTTTCTGTGAGTGGTAGGTATAATTATTAAAAAGTTATTTAGAAGATTAATGATGAATGTCTCACACCTAATTATTTTTTCTTCTTATTTTAAATGCCTAATTAACATAATTCCATTTTAGTTGTAATTTTCCAGGTTGTTTTTGTTAAGTTTATATTAAATCATATATTTAGTTCACATACCCATTTCCTCTACCTCCATGCTCGTTGAAACCAGCGGAGCCATTCTAAAAAAAAAAAAAAAAAACAATAAATAAAACAAAATAAAAACTAAAATAAAAAGCTAACATTTCTTTATTAAAAACAAATAACAAACAACAACACAGTAATATTATAATATGATTAATTTTCTATGACAAATGATCCGAAGTCATGATAGACGAATGCATTTCAGAAAACAAAAGTTTTAGTTTTATTTTTTGCATTAAAAACGTTAAAAAAAATTTTTTTCGGGAATCTGAATCGGTTTTCTCGTGTAGTACATTGAGAGTTAGTTTAAATAAAATTCATTATTAACACTTTAAGGGGCCACTAAGGCGTAATAATAATACAACTTATATTGTATCTCATTCATTGTCCTTTAACCAATTAAAAATTCAATCATTATTGGTAACTATTATTCTATTGTTACCTACCTGTGAGTTGAATGCGGGGTAGTTGCGTTACACACATAAAATGGCAATCTAACGCAATGCATTTATTTTCTACCCCGTTGGACACACCAAAATATGAGTTTTCTTAAGTTTAACAAAAAGTAGACAACATGTTTTCTAAAGTGATCCTGTGAAGGGATTTGTCATGGAAACTTAACCGTACATATTCAACACTTATAATAAAACAGCTTACATGGAGAATTAACCTCACAATAGAACACAATTTATAATATAGTTAACAATAGTAATAATGCTTGGGCAGTTTATGACTGTAATGATATCTTCGGTTTTGATCATGAAATAATCACTGAATGTATTACTGTAGGTACAATTCGAACCAAATAAGTCTTCGAAGCTTGAAATAACACTGTCCCAATTCTATACATAGTTGTCAACAGCAAATAGTGGTGCTTAGGGTCCTATTTTACTGGGACACCATGGACCACACTAGGTGGCGCACCCATGGTTGCGCTGCCAAAAAATGTTTGATTGGTTGCAGTATCGACCGGACGCCTGGTGAGATACCCACCATAAAGCTATGTATATTTGCAAAATATGACATTAGGATACTATGGTGGGGCCACCATGGTCGCGCTGCCAGCAAAATATACTCAGCTTTATGGTGTCAATTCGTTGTGCAACCAACCATACGTTTTTTGGCAGTGCAACCATAGTTGAGCCACAATGGTGTCCTCATACCCGCAAAGTTAATAATAAAATAATTCACTAAAAAAATTACCTAATCTGCCCATAATAATTATAATTATTATAATTCTACGCAATATCATTCAACATCTAAAACCTTCCGCTAAATATGTTTATTACATAAAGTGCCAGCTATATTTTTATGTAAGTGTAAATAGCTATACGATTACCTAAGCCGTGTGACATCTAGTAAATACGTTACGATGTATATGTAATTTATCCTATCATGATTATTTATATAATTCACTCGATTGAGACATTTAGGTAACAATGGTTGTGAAATGTTTTCAAAAATAGAGAGCGGAATATAAACTGGTAACTATTGGTTTTTTGGAAGAAATATTTTTATATATTTTGACCCGACTACGGCACCACATAAATATATTATAATTTATGGTTTTTCATTCATATGTAATAATGTAGATATGTAAATAACATTGGGAGCCAGAAGCTAAATATTAAACCAAAGTGTCGGTTTGGTTCAATCAAAGATTCAAGATAAAGGAGATATTTGTAAAGTTATCTCTAGTACCTATTATTTTTCTTATCTAAACCGTAGTCGAGTGTTTATATTGAAGATTATTGCTTATCATTTTGTAGTATCCGTTCTATACTGTTTATAAAATAGTGAATATGTATTTATGACTGAGAAATGTTACTTATTTCGATTCCCTATAAATAAAAGGAACATCTTTCTCTGATATGAGATGATATGACCATGAATGAATTTTGTACGACAAAATGCTCCCCAAGCCGATACATGGATGAATTTAACTATAGACAGCAAATTCATTAATTTAACTCTAACATTACCAAACAATATATATCAAGCAACAAACACATAATTATAATACTGAGTATATAATTGTATGTAAAGATTACCATTTTTCCAAGTATAAATATCGTCAAGCAAACCTTTATTAAAATTGTATAATTGTTTGGTTGAATATCATCTTAAGCTTTATGTAAAAATCCTTTAATACATATAGAAAGTTCTTAGTACCCTATTGCGTTGGTTATACCTAATTATTGCCTCAATTAAATAGAAAGAGCGTCAATAGTAAGTAAATATCATATAAGTATTTAATATTGTATATAAGAGCACCCTATACTATGCATTCAAATACATATTTAGCAGTACATGGAGAAAACGAAACTGGTTGAAATATTTCTCACAACCGCAGTTAGTATTTTAGGTCAAAACCTAAAATAACGTCAAAATTAAATATTTTAACAGAGCCCTGCTTTTGGTGAAATTGAAGATAGTTACTTGTGTAATGTTTCAGTAAAAGTTGTTTAAAATGGACGACTATAAATAACAATTACACATCCTACTTGCTAATCTATATAATAGGTATGTTATATTACGAGTAACTACATTTGTATTGGATTAGAGTTGTAAAGCGGGTTAATAATGTTAGCAATGGCTTGAGTATATCAGTCTAACTATGTATTAGATTAATTTCAAATAACCATAGAAGTAACCTGCAGCTTATAAAATATTTCTAAACAGTTTATGTTTAACTCTTAACTCTAATTTCATGAAACTTTTGCATAAGATAACTTACACCTGCGCTGACTTTATCCTTTTCTGCGAGAGGCGTCGTAGCTGCTGGCGTTTCTGACGTCTTCTCTTCGGCTTTTCGGTCTTTCAATGCTTTGAGAAGCTTCCATTTGCTCCCAACAGGAGCGTCCTGCTGAGGCGGAGGCTCTTCAAGAGGAAGAGAATCTTGATGAATTTGTGGCATATCATAGTCATCATCTAGTTCATCACCACTTTGAACTGGACTGTCGGGTCCTGAAGTTTCTCCTGAACCGGAATCATCAAATGACTTATCATCATCGGATTCCCTGTCTTGTATATCATCTATTGTTTCTTCGATCACTGGAAAAGTTGTTATATCTTTCCAAGAATCTTTTACTGGAGATTCGTCATACTTTTGTTTAGTTGTTGCTGTCTTTAGTTTAAGTTCCCTCAGTACAAAAGACATTTTTTCTTTTAAATATTCACCCGAGTCTTCGTCTATTTCGTTGATTTCTGGCACTTTCGGCACGGTCAGTTGCCGCTCAGCCTCTAATTGAGACTGATGCTCCATTTCTTCTAATTTCCTTAGTTCGTAACAATACCATTCATCTTCAGAATCGATACTGTCCTCAGTACTCTGTCGCCTGGAAGACACTCGGGATCCACTCCTCCAAGAATGGGTACTCCTACTATCGTCATCGTCATGTTTATTTGGTATTTCCAAACTTTGCTGATGTCGTGGTTGAAACTTGTTTGGTAGGCCTCGAGTACTCTGTATGGATGGACTCCTTTCTGGTAAGTTATTAGAGTCTTCATTTAGGGATAATGTATTATTTACCACTTCAGGTGGACTTGGTTTACGCATTCTCCTTTCTTTTTGCTGATTCACAAATTCCTCGCTTATTTCTTCTTGTTGTTCTGCCTCCCCTTTCGGAGGAGAAATGTCGTTTAAGTGTTCATCTGAGACTGACGTTGACTTACGTAGACGATATTTACCTAAAGCTCTCGAAACAGCAAATTCTTGCGAGCTTCCACTATACGATTTATTACTTTCGCTTAATCCTTCATCAGAAACGTTTGAAGTTTTTTTCACGTCTCCAATAGTAGCAAAGAGAGACCCAGGAGATTGATTATCTTCCTTTTCATCTTCTTCAAATAAGTCGACATTGGATATATCGGTGTCAATGTCCAATTTTTCTAATTTCGGTATGTTGTCTTTTTTCATTTGACTAACTCGTGCAAAATGAAAGTCGATATCATCACTTTTATCTCTCGGTATAACACTACTGGCTGCTGTTAACTTTTCAGGTTCTTCTATTATACATTCATTGTCATCGTCGGGAAATTCCATTTCTTGTTCTTGTATTCGTTCTTGTATCATTTGCTGTTGCTCTACAATTTCTTGATTGTTTATCTTTCTTTTAGGTTTAGGTGCTACTTTTGGGAACATGCTACCTTCATGTGTAGAGTCCGAAAATACGCTATCACTATCCTCTGACTGAGCACTGGATCGACCCCCGGACCATTCAGTTTCAGATGTCTCTGGGTCTGATAGCGATTGATGACTGGCCTGCTGCTTTCGCCTTGCTTTTTGTAACAAACCAGACATTGAAGCCACCAAATGATATTTCTTTTTCCTTCTTTGCGCAGATAATATCCTTTCTTTTAATGTTTTCTCTTGCTGAGGTGGTTCTACTGTATCAACACCAGAAGGTAGTGAGTGTGATCTATGTTTTTTAGGCAAATGCAAATCTGGGAGCCAGTGACTCATCGATGACATAGCGGACTTTAGTGATGAAGTCCGCTTTGGTTTCTTAGGCTGTTTATCTTGACTCTTGCCCTTATAGTTGTTGGATATCGATAAGTAGCCTGACTCAGAAACAAGTATACCACTTGACTCAACATATTGCTCTTTTCTCGTTTTACTATGTTCAGGTACAGCATCTTTGTCGAAACCTTGATTTTCATACATAACATTACCATTTCGTTGATCATATTGTTGCTGTTTAAAGTATTCCTGTTGTAGTTGATTTTGAAATTGTTTTCTTTCAGTTATACTCAAGGAATGTGATTTCAAGCTCGATGTTTCCATTGAACTGGTCGGGGATCTACTGCCACCTTGCCACGAGATCTGATCTTCTAAAGGTGTTCTTTTAGGTGAATCATACCTAGTCGATGTAGGGTAATACGAGAGAGCATCAGTGAGATTTCCGGGAGGATATCCAGCGCGATGTCCTTTATAACCATTTTGATAAAAGTGTGGATCATTTGCGCCCATCGTATTAGCCCTAGTCAGGGGTCGTTTGTTGGCATTCGCCGCCGACATGACTACAGTTTGTGCATGATAACTAGGTTCCGGCGGATAAGAATCCACTGCGGGCCTCGCAACAGATTCAGAAATTTCATTTCTATCTAATAATTCGGAAAAACTCCTATCCTCAGACAACATTCCTCTTGGAGTACTATACACAGTTGTGAAAATTGGTTGCCTATTTCCAGCTACGGAATATATTGAAGGGGCTTCGTTTCCGTAATAATATTCCCCAATATTGCTTATTTGAGTCATTTGATCTGTTGCCGAATATGGAATATCGGTTTTTATGTAATCGCTATCCACTTTTCCTTGCAATTTACTCAAATCTCTAGAGCTAATGTCTTTTGTCATGATATCTGTCTTTCGTAAGTTGTAATCGCTCTTTAAGTTTGTCTCTTCAAAGAGATAAGAATCCACAAGCGTTTCTATATACGGTTTCGGTTCGACCTCATACGACATTCTTTGTATTGGTTGTGGGGAAGGATCTCTCATTTTATGAGAATCGTGACTTCCATGCGTAGTGATTCTTCCCGTTTTAGGTGAACCTGGACTTTTTTCTAAACTTGACCATCCACTCATAGATGATAATCCTGAATCAGATTTTGCAGCTACAATATTTGCTGAATCCCTCTTTACGTGCTTAGGCGAAGTTTTCGGTGACTTTGGAGATCTGGGACTTAAACGCATACCATCATGGGGCATAGCGGTACTTGTGGATAACATTGGTTGATGAGCAACCAGTTCGTTGTTGTTTTCTATTGATGGAAACCCGTCTGTCCCACATGGTGGAGCTGGTGGTGGGGGACTCGGAGATTTTCTAAGCCTGTTATCTTCATAACTTAATTCATTAGTACTAGGTCCGTTGTATATTTCGTGAATTGACATGGGAGAGAGTTGTTCTGAACCACCTGATTTATAAATCTCGTTTAGAGGCTGAGACAGGCCTTTGTTAGAAAAATAATTTTGTCTGGAAGTGTCTGTTATTTGATACGGAGAACTATATTCAAATCGTTCCCTTGAAATAGCACTGGGTGATTTAGATGCTTTAGCTGCATTTATCTCAGCATTGGCTACAGCCGAACTATATGCCAGACGCCCAGTTACAGTCGTATAAGGTTCTGTAGTAGTTCTCTCTGGTACAAACTTTCGACGAGGAGACAAAGTTGGTGGCAAATAATCTATTGTTCTATCCGTTACGTTATCAGTTAGTGACAACCTAGATGGGGATTTCTCTCTTACAATAGAATCTTTAGGCGCCGCCAACATAAAATCATCAAAGCTTTTCATCATGTCGTTAATAGCCCAATTGTCACCACCTGAATAGACGCTTTTCAGTTGTTCATTTATTATATTGCCATCTTCAACCAATGCCTTTGCTTCTATTTCCCTGTCACGTTTTGATAGTTTTGTTTCAGGACTAAGAAGCCTCGTTTTCAAGTCTTTTAACTCTCTGGAATCTTTGTGTAATTGTGTTGTCAATCTATCTAATTCATGTAATTTATCTACTGTAATTTGATCTATTGTACTTAAAGCAGACAAATGTACCAAATCTCTTTCACTAATTACAGGTCCACCTTTTAATCCGCAGTAATCTTTATAGTCTGATGAACTGTATATTTGTCTAGAGCTTGTTGGCATCATTTCTATATCTGGTTCTTCTGGAGCTTCCCAAATCATATCTAATTGTGATGGTGGCCTAGACGTTTCATCGCAAACTAAATCATCACGATAGGCTTGATTTAAGCTCTTATAAAATGCTTCGTTTGATTCCATTATCTCCTCTTGATGGTCTAATAATACTGAACTTCGTCCAATATCTAAGCCTTCTTCTATGCCATCTTCGACAGTGCCATTTCCTAATATTTCTCTGATCACTTCTAACCGAGTGATAGGATCTCTGGCACTGACAGTTCGGCATGTGTAAAAGTCCAATAAAGTTGATATCACACCTTGTTGATCGGCGAGCAACGTCTCCAATCGCTCGAGACGTTCCCACATCCTGACATATTCTTGGCTGAGTAAGTCGAGCGCTCGCCATGCATATTTGAGTTCTGTTTCGAGAATATTGAGACGTGTGCCGAGGCGTTCCATGTAGTCGCTGATGATATAGTCGCCGGAGTAGGGGGGCAAGTCGGGAGGAAGCGCGAGGGAGCCGCAGTCGTCCATATCGACCTCGGCAACCCCATTCCCGCCGTCCTCGCTTTCCTCCATCCCGCCGCTTGCGCCTGCCCCAGCATTGTCGTGGATATCGCGCATCATCTTCGGATCGGACAGTGGGTTGCACATAACATTTTGCACTATGAGTCATCCCATATCGTTTTATTGTTTACACTTTCGACTCGAAACAATCCTATGCCACTGACAGTCCTCACTAGAGTCATTGTATCACACTGAATGTTCAACACGTCATATTGTTAATTTTAAAGTTCACTTTCTAAATCTATTAATATCTGTTTTCAACACTTTTAAAATGTATACTTTGTACTTCGACGGAATGAAATTGATAATTAGTTTACATCAAAAATATACTTTGAGTTACACTTATCACTTTACTGCAACAAGAAAAATTTTCGTTAGCGGATAGCGGGTTCCACTGGTTTGGGCATAAGACGGCTTATGTGCATACCAGTGGGTGGGAAGCAAAGGAATACCTCGGCGGAACATGTAAACTTTGTAGCCTGCGCGACCCAATTTTCTTGACGGAAATGTTCAAAATATATTAAGGTCGAGTTTTCTTAAAAGAAAGTTTACATGTTCCTGTGTGAGGCAGCTAAGCGGTTCGTATTTGATTCCACGTGAGCAAATGCATCTCAGAGGTGGAAGGCGTCGCTCGGCTAGGGAAGGAAATAGGATGAACCGAAAGGAAATTAGAGCCGAGTCCCACCACCGCTTCGCTTAAATAAACCGTAGGACTTTTATTGGATTTGGACAGTACCATTGTTACAAGTGGTAAACAAAACTCCGAAATATTTGTTGCCTAGATTTATGTGTATTTACATTACAAGAAAGCCACGTTTTCCTCCACGCAAACTAAATAAATGAAGAACGTCTATAGGGCAATACGTGACTGGATCACTAAGGAGGAATGCCTTTGATACCACATAGAGGAATATTTTAAGGAGCGTGTATATTACACACACCTACGTCTATCTAAGCAATGTGCGTCAACGTTTTGTCATATGATAAATACTTCATCCTAGAAATATTCCTATAAGTCTTTATGTCCAATAATACGTACGCAAATACTACATACCGTCCTTCATAATGTTTTCATTTTTATTAAATACCGATGTCTCAGTTATGTGACGTAAGTATATCAACGCTGTTCTAATTCTCGAGGGTTCATTATTCCGTTTATTACGAAGATTGTTTTTGATGAAATTTTATGGAGGACCGTCATCCAAGCTTAATTAAGAACGTTAAATTATTATTTTTTATATGACTTTATTCATATTCGTATTTCTGTAGCATTTTCATCTTGGTTGGAAAATAAATGATAACATTTTAATAAAATAATAACTTTTTCCGTGTCGTAGAACACTCGAGAGCCAAGGAAGCTTCCAAGTCGTTAGTCCCATCTATATAGGTAGGTACAGATAAAATGGGCCCTACGATCGAATAAACAATAATGCCTTATCGATGGAATGGGGCGTTTTGATTTCTTTACACTTAGAGTTGTTCAAGAATTGGTTCCCGATATCGAAAGAATTTTGTTTTTCTTTGTAAAGAAACTAAATACATTTTTTCCTTTCGTAAGTAACGTAAATAATATAATGAAGTGTCGATAATGTCCTGCCGGGGTAGCGGGATTGTCCGAAAGGGTTACCGCTGCCCTGGTACGTAAAGGGCTAAGGAAGGAACACGGGTGGGTTTTAGTCAGTAAGAGTCTGACACTCCCTTCTGCTCCACCCAGAGCGGGAGGAGTCATTTGATGATTTCCCATCCACAAAAAAAAAAAAAAAAAAAAAAAAAAAGTGTCGATAATGTCGAATAATATTGTAATGAAGTTTCGATAAGGTCGAATAATGTAATGAAGTTCGATTATATTTTATAAATAAATATATATTTAAAAAGTCGCGTATTTAATTTTTTTTAGAAATAAATGCACAAAAATTCTACATGAGCATAGAAAATGTCGATCACTTGTAAAAACAATTTTGAACTATCTACTCAAATTCCAAACTCATCGCAGCCTTTAACAGTTTACCAACTTAAAATGAAAACAAAACGCATTATAAACGCCACGACGAACATTAATTTGGTAACTTGCAAAGACATTCCGGAACTCGAAGATCGCTAAAGTAAACCTCCAATACAAGGAACGACCTTACGGTCGCCAATGTTTAGTAATCACCAACCAATTGTCTTTCTCCTCTCGCAACCTAAATTAGTAGCAAAAGACCGACACAACGATAAAACTGGTTGGAAATCTCTAATTGTAACTGTTGGATACTCTCCAAAATCTACCAAGGAACTTTTGCTGAACACTAATTGGATTTGTAGATCTCTATCTATGGGAAAAGGATAAGAATTCCACTGGGTATTATTACACTGTTAAAATTATGTATATTCATTCTAAAATATGAAGCTGGAATTTTTGGCCATTTGGAAAAGAATTTGAGAGATTTTGAATTGTTATTTTGTAGATCAAAAAAACTTTTTAACAAAAAAATTAAACCGCCTATAAAACGAAAAGCAAAAAACAATAAACTTTTTTTTATTTAACCTTAATAACTAAGTTCTTAAACTAATGTAAGTATACCTAAGTCATTTTGAGTCGGCGCCAAATAATCAATAAACAAAGATCACTAAATTGCCTTAAATTTAAACGGCGCCGACTCAAAATGATTTAGGTTAGGATTTAGGACATTAGATTAAGAACTTAGTTATGAAGGTTAAATAAAAAAGGTTTATTATTTTTTGCTTTTCAGTTTTTTCGGCGGTTTAATTTTTTCGTTAAAAAGTTTTTATTTTATAATTTTCTGTGGCTATAATCTGCTAATTATAGCCATAAACTGTTTGCCAAAAGGCAGAAATATGTGGCACTGAGTAGAGTAATAATACACAACTCAGCATTCAAATCTGTGAGTGAACAATTCACCCCTATTTTTCCACCCTTAGGTTTGGATTTTTTTTCCAAATTTATGTGGGACTAACTTTGGGTATACCCTTTCCAATAAAAAAAGAATTATCAAAATCGGACTAGTCTGTTAAAAGTTATGCGTGGTCCTACATAAATAAAAAAATAATACGCGTCGATTTGAGAACCTCTTCCGTTTTTTCTCGCCGGTCAAAAACCAAGGATTATCAGATGATAATCCTAGGAAAAGGCTAGACAGGTGCCTAGCCTATTCCCAACTACTTTTGGGGTAGGCTTCCAATCTAACCGGATGCAGCTGAATACCAGTATTTTACGCCTATCTGACCTCCACAACCCAGTTGCTAAGTAACACGATACCCTTTGGTAAGACTGATTGTCAGACTTTCGAGCTTCTACTGTCTTTGGTTATGGGTAATCGTAACGACTGTCAAATTACCAACAGCTCAACGTGCTTTTCCGAGGCACGGAAGTGTGTAAAGATAGTCGCCCATCCACGGAGCAATCGCGACAAGCGTAGCTTCACTTGATCGATCGAGCTGTTATTATTTAGCCACAAAAAACAGGAAGGTGACCTTAATTTACTAGATTATGAATTTTGTTATAAAGTATTGTTATCCCTTTACCTAATACACGCATGTACTCGTACTAAGTACATATGCGTAATAAAAGCTTTTGTCCTGCTGTTATTACTACGATTTCACTTAGCGTTGTTTCTGACTTTTATCCCAGCGTGATGTTGAATAGCTTTCCTCAGAATGGGCGATCAAATGGAAAAAATATTTTGCAATTCCGACTATTAGTTTCAGAGTTTAGCGCGTGCAAAAAAAAACAAATTTTTCAGCTTCAATATCAGTAATAATATTATATATTTCTACTATTTTACTTAATAAAACCACCGCTTCTGCAACTCACAGCAAAGAGGTTCAAGCTCACATCAGAAATAATCCAATAATGATCAAAGGTACGATACTTTAACTTAAGTATTCAATAAGGATTGATGGACCCACAAATTTTACTGAAAGTAAAGAGCTTTCGGTAACAAGCAACATTTCGGTGAACCTTGATGCGTGCACACAAAGTTTTGCCGATACTTGAAGCAATAATTGAAGTAAGATTATTTGCAAATGTAACGTATTACGTGTAAGAAGTCACGTAAGCCCGTGGCCTCCTGGAAACAATTCTTTTATCACGGTTTGGACTTACTTCCTGTGGTTAAACGCGTATAAGGAAAATTTAAAGAGTGAACTGTAATATATTACTGGCGACTAGTCACGTGTTACAATGATCCATCAGCATTCTGATCGTGTTTGTGGTATGTTATCATTTTCTATTATTAGAAAATATATTGCATCTCCTGTCCTGCCCTCTGTGTCCCAAAACGTGCAATCAAAGTGACCTCTGCGCTGCCACTGACGCCGTGGTAGTGACAAAGTTTTGGGCCAACCAGATACAAAATTCAGTCGGGCCAGCGACACGAAGGAGAAGAAACAAATATATTGTTAGGTATACAGGGTGGAAAATGACCCATTACATAGCCGTCAACTACGCATTCTGTACATTAAATTAAGTGATATTGCATAAAAATAAAATCTGAGAGTTTTATTTTTGGTGTGTAAATTATCTGTTTGCGGTAGTGCGCAATGTAACACACGCAAAACATTGTGCTTATGCGTGCATGCTACGGTACAGGGGTGGTAGGGGTATTTAACGTTGTGTTATTACATTAAAAACTTGTTTTCGTCAAAAAACGTCAGTAAAAGTTGGAATTTTGACCTTCAATATCCGCAACCAAATGATTCCCAAGTTTGGTCCAGTACAAAAAAAATATTATAATGACTATTGACATTATTAGCTTCACATTTATGAAATTCTTCACGTCTCGATGTAAAATATGAATGAGATGGGAATGAACATTGTATTATTAAAACTGTTAAGTTTTAGGACATAATCCTAACTAATATTATAAATGCGAAAGTAAGTTTGTTACCTTTTCACGCCTAAACTTATATGAAAAATTTGAAATTTTTCATATAAGTTTTCAGGTGTACAGAAACGGACATAGGGTACCTTTCATCCCAAAAAAAAGTGCTGTTCCCGAGGAAAACAACAATAACGTTATTATGATAATAGATGGCGCCACGTGTCTTTCGAATCATGATGAATAATTTCCGACCTCCACGCGGGCGAAGCCGCGGGGAAAAGCTAGTATTAGTCCTTAAAATGGTCACTGTACTCATCATTATGAACAACTTTAACTACGAGACCAACCCCGAAATCTTGAAAAAAAAACTCAGTTGATCCATACATTATGTCGAGTTATGCGAACATAAATCTATGAATCAACTGATTTAAACAAAACAACAAAACAAAAGTAAACTAGATTATTAAACAATCAAATCCTGAACTTCGTTTACACCAAAACAGACCTGCCATGACGATACACAAAGGGTTGGTGAACGATTTTTGTACAGGTGCCTTTTCAATTTCAACCCTTACCGTGGTCACACATAAATCTTACATGTCAACCTTACACAGAATTTATGAGACCGTCGCTCTATTAACTTAGGGTGAAAAATGTTGTTATTTAAAAAATTGAAAAAGAATGTTCGAAAAAAAGGGGTTAATATTTAACAGTTTTTCTGCTTCATTTATGAATTCAAGAATTTCGAGTACTCACAAAACGCTCTCCGTTAACGCGATGAAAACGGTAAATATTCAAGGTAATCTTACGACGGTAGTGTTTTATTCGAGACACGACTAATCGTTTTAGTGCCTCAGTTTCTAGGAGAAGGTAAAACTTAAGTGGGTTGATAAAGCTGTAGAGTGAGGTGTGAAAGTTTGCGACTGTTTTATGTCGGACTAGCTGCGCCCCGCGGTTTCACATGCATTTCGATCCCTTAAGAATATCGGGATAAAAAGTATCCTATGTGTTAATCCTGGTTATAAACTATCTGAGTGCCAAATTTCCTCCAAATCCCTTTAGTGGTTTTTGCGTGAAAGAGTAACAAACATTTATCTATCCATCCATACACGTTTATAATATTAGTAGGAAGTGACGCGTAATATTGGTAGGAGTGCGCGTGAGCATCTCTCTCTCAACCATATTTTTGTGTTTTATGTTCTTTTTTGGGGTAAGTAATATATGATATAATTACAAAATCTCTAATATTTACAAGATATAACAACTGAATTTATAATTTTATTTGATATAGGTAATGATCAGTTAATATAATAAACGATTGATATAATTTTAAAGTAACTAATTTTTATAAGCTTAGCATACATTGAATATAAAATCGTTTGATATACCACTCAAAAGACAAAACTTATTTAGTCTAATATGATAAAACGCCTAGCAAAAAACAGCATGCAAGCAAGCGTGCAGCATGCAAGCATGTAGCATGCAAGCAAGCATGCAGCAAGCATGCAACATGCAGCAGGCATGGTTTCTGTCACGGCTCCAGCGCTGCGGGGCTCCGGCGGTCCCATGCGAGCTTATCGTCGCAGATGTGTTTCACGCTCTCGACCGCGGCTGCGCAATTTTAAATAACACTCTAGGGGTAGAGCAGACAAGACTACGTGGAGTCGGTTTTGCAGCGATTCGTTTCTGTCACGCCGCTCCCGCAGCATGCTCGCTTCACTCGTTTGCCTTCGCGCGTTAATGGTCACTGTTCTAACCAAACCTAACCCAAATGATTCACCAACATAGAGGGGACCTGGCACTCCGCTCCGCTCCCGCCTTAACCTTCTAACCTAATATAACTCATCCGAGTCGGATTGCTTTGAATCGGGGTATTAACCATAAAATGTATATGATAGGCCTAATGATTTTCGATTAAATAAACGTTATATCCAATAACATTATACGAAATAAGTTTTAGAGTATAACAGTTGGTATAACTCACGTTTATTATATCTTGTGAACGTTATTGAAATGAAAATATACCAAATAACTTTATATGAGGTGCGACGCTTCCCCTTTTTTGCATCATGTTTTATTTCCTAAATATGTGGGTATATGGACAAAAAGAAACATATTATTTAGTTTAAATCTGGCCATAACGAAAGATAACCTTCATAATGCTGTCTAAGTCTACTCTGGGTTAAATAGGTACCTACTACCGCATTGTATCATCATCTAGTAATAAAGAACTAGTTACATGTACAGTCACGATCATAAGTATGTATACACTTGGCTCTATTCAAAAGGGATTTACTCTTTTATTTTTTAATGAAAATGTATGTTTATACGAACATAGTATTTTCGAAGCCATAAGTTTATGCAATGTGTCGTATTTCATTGTTGTTTTCGTTATTTCACGAAGAAATCGGTATTGAAAGTTTCCAAGTGTTGACATATTAGTGCTCGTGACTGTACAATGTTCATTGTTTTACTATCTAAAGTTAGTCTGTATACTTATCGTGGTACGGATAATTGCTCAAGCCACAAGCGTAATCCGCAAAGTTAGTTTTAGTTTTCAAATCCATTTAGTCCTGTCTAGTGATTAGTGTTCACCGTTTTTGTGCAAAGCGAACGGCTAACTTATCGTTCGTGACCCAGTATCGTTTTTAAACAGTTTTAAGCTTGAATGCTGTAAATGTACTATTTTTATTTGTTGCTAAGTACTATGTACTAACTATTTTGAGTTATTGCCTTGTTTGTGCAAAGCGAATGGCTAAATTATCGTTCGTGACACAGTATCGTTTTTAAACCGTTTTAAGCTTGAATGCTGTAAATGTGTTTAGATTTGTATTATTTTGTTTGTTTGACCAACATTACGAAACAAATGAAATCTATGTATTGAAATTGGTAGAACGACTCGTTTTTTAGTCTACTAGTTTTTGCACGCGACTTTGTCCGTGTAAAATTTCTTTCTCTTAGCGTTCTTTCTGCCCTTTTCTTTTTGCTGGGCTCCTAAGAGTTATAGCGTGATGCCAAATAGCCTATAGCCTTCCTCAAAAATTGGGCTATCAAAGGTAAAAAGATTTTTTAAATCCGAGTGGTAGTTCCAAAGATTAGCGCGTTTGATAAAACAAACTCTTCAGCTTTATTGTTAATAACATAAGTGCCAAACCCCACACACGACTAGACTTCTTATAAACACAAGTGTAATCGATGTTATTTTCTAAATAAAAGTTCTTTCTACTGTATTCAACAGAGCAAAAAGAATCAACAAGCTGCAGATCAAATTCCTTAAAAAAAAGCCGCCAATTCAAAGGCACAATACAATAAATCATAGGAGTCGCAGCCAGTCCAGTTTCCAGCCACAACTGGAGTAGGGATTAATACGCCAGCGTGCAGCTGTTGGCATTCGTTCAAACACGCCAGATGTTACTTCACGGTTGACTCAGGACTACTGGAATCTGGTACACTTTATATTCACGGAAAATGAGAATAATAATGCTAAAGCGTAGGAAAGACATTATAAGGTGGTACTTAATGGAGCAGTTTTGAATTATAACAATCAATAATACTAAGAAGAACTGCTATTGATTGAGCTAAGAACCTATTTTGAAGGTGAACTAGGCGATAGGAAGATAAAAACAAAAGGAGAACTAAATTCTGACAAGTCGGAAATTAATCACGGCGGGCTCGTGGCTAAATAATTACAGCCGCACGGGTCGATCGATCAGGTTAAGCTACGCTTGCCGCGGTTGGTCTGTGGATGGGTGACCATCTTTCCATACCGAGACCCCTCCGTGCATCGAAAAACACGTTAAGCCATTGGTCCCGGCTGTTACGGGTAGTCTGACAAGCAGTCTTACCAAGGGGTACCTATCGTATTACCCAGTAACTGGGTTGTGGAGTTGAGATAGGCAGTCGCACCATATAAAATACTGGTATTCAGCTGTATCCGGTTAGACTGGAAGCCGACCCTAGCATAGTTGGGTAAAGGCTAGGTAGATGATGAAGTCTGAAATAAATTAAGCCTGAAGGAATATTTTGACGATATAGTCATAAGTCGTAGAAAAGACTGAACAACTCTGATACAACAAGGAGTTTGAAACTAACATTCAGAATATCATCCAAGTGCCAAGAAGATTAAAACCGATCCAGAACAAAATTCTGCCATTGTTGCCAGAATTTCTGAAACTAATCAACTCCTAAGAGATATTTTGTCACTGCATCTTTACATAAGTTCTGGAGTTTTAACAGCGGTTGCTTTCGTACATAATATTTCACAATGCAGAGTTGCTGAACAACTTAATCATTGCAGAGGCTAGAGATTATTAACAACGCGACAGGATGCAGTAGTTGGCAGTCGTTCAAACGTAGCAGATGTCACGCCTTGCGCTCCAGATTGTTCCGTAGTGAGAATGTTAAGAGCATATTTAATGTAGCTGGTTTCCAGGGAGAGATTGTGCTATCTTTGGTGTTTTGTATTTTTTTGAATGTATATATATAACTATAACCCCAATTGTGTAACACACTTTCATACGCAATGGGATGGATTTTGAAGGAAATTCCTAATTCAAGGCATGTGTGAAAAACACATGTGCTAGACGATGTAAATAACGCAATGAATTTTATTGGATTGTCAAAATGAAAAATATTGCAATTTTTTGTGTGTGAGAAAAATGTATTGGTTTATGAATTGCCTAGTTTAGGTGACGATTTTTCTGCGTAAAAGCAAAACCTTCTCACGTAAGCGATTATTTATGACATATTTTTGCAACAAACAACGCAACACTTACTCTAAAATAAATGAATTAGGTAAATTTGAATCGCGACATATTTGCCAAAAGTGTAAACAAATATGAGTTTATGGAAAAATAACTTTAATTCTACACAATAAAGTTCAGTTTACGCTACATCTTCAAACATTTTTATAACTTTTTCAATAGTGCTAGTCACTCTGAAATCAATTTAAATGTCATAACAATAAAGTTGATATTTGTTTAACTTGAAATAACGTCAATTTGAAACATGAATAAAATTTGAATATAGCTGGTTTGTCTTTTCATCATTCATCATCATTCTCCTAAACTTATTTCAATTTAATTGGAATCGGTGCAACATGTATTTTTCAGCCATACTTCTCTATTAGTCGTCATCTCGTTAGTCACCGCCTTTCTAGCCGTAACACTATTAATACCATAACCTAAATATTCCTACATAATACGTTTAAACAAACTTTCCAAACATGCAACTCCATAGATATTAATTACACTTTTGTTTAAGTTTACCAGCGAAGACAAAACAATATTGATTTAGCGAGTACGTACCCACAGAGGCGTGAACACACAAATTGAATAAATTATCTCCAGTACAAGTAAAGGGTGCTATATCGACCTTAGCAACGTAATTCAAGGTTATAAAGAAGTTATATTCATTGTTCAAATGTTTTCAAGTACGGTACGATTAACATCAATTTTTTTTTGCATGTTAAAAGGATTCTTAAAAATCTTGAATTAAAATATAATATTAAAAAGGTCAAGTTAAAGTCAATTAAGAAATGAATCTTAAATGAGATACAGACGCTAGCAGGACAAGCTACCCGAAACTGACAAATTTTTCCAATCAACCTTGAACCTAATGCTTTAGCGATAAAGTTGAAAATCTATTAAAAACAGGTTACGTGTCTTGACGCGAGCTCCGTCTTACGAATTTTCGATCAGGTCACGTATCCTGACGCGAGTTTAACATTTTTTACCCATCACAACAAAAGTGCACAACGCCGCCAAAGAAGTTTTCACTTCAAAAAATTGACAGATAGCTTGATGTGCTGCGTCGTACTACGGTTATCATGGGAAAGATTTAAGCCAAACGATATCATTAGGCCTAGGATAAAGATTTGCCTGGACTGCCTCATTGGTCTAGTGGTCGCAGGCGCTACTGCTGAGCGTGAGGTCCTGGGTTCGATTTCCAGGTCAGGGAAAGTGTTATTTAGTTTTTCCATCTGGAATTTCTCAGTAGCAATCCCAAGTCTGGATTTGTGCCCCGTTGACGGCAATAGCTGAAGCTGAAGTGACAATGGGCCGGCCATACTAGCCGTAGAACGTGATAGACGTGTGCTTGAAAGGAGACCGCAAATCGGTAAACGTAAGATGGGACGCCCCCAGGCTACGTGGAGCGACGATCTTCGCAGGATGGCTGGTAGCAGCTGGATGAGACTTGCCAAAAACCGAGTTGGATGGCGTGCAATAGGAGAGGCCTATGTCCAGCAGTGGGCTGCTATAAGCTGATGATGATGATGATGATGATGGCAATAGGCTCGCCCCCTATTACTTGGGGTTTTAACGTCACGGCACCTCTGCCTAACCCTTCGGGGATAGATAGGTAAAACGTTTATTCAGTGCAACAAAAGACACAATACAAATAATAAAAAAAACATCAAAAAAGGTATTACATTAAAGAAAAAAAAAAACAAAGCTTAAAAAGATAAATTGACCCATAGACACCTCGTATAAGTAAATCTATAACGGTCGATCACTACTTAAGCAAAAGCATGAACTTCTGCACAATGTACACCTAACAACAAAAGTAATAAACAAGTAATTTTTACAAAATACAATATTGATGTTCATTCACTGCCCTATCTAAGATCGGAGAATAAACACATAGGGGTTCCTACGTGTTCGATCAATAAGATAAATGTGTGTTGACTGTTCCTATTGAAACGTTTTGTGGTATTTCCTGAACAAGTTCCTGTAAAGTTGGCAAGTCTACACATTGCAGGTGAAAGTTAAATAGGCCAAATAGTGTTCTTTATGATTGGGGTAGTGGCTGAAAATACGCTTTTATTTGAAGTTTGCGTAATTATGATTCGGTTTTATACGGTAATAGTTCGTGTTTATGTTTTTATGTCCACCTTAGGTACGTCAAAATTATTTTAGTAATCAATGTCAATCAAATTCCTAAACACTACATGGTTTGTATTTAAAAGGTTAATCTATCTTTTTGTAGACACACGCAACGAGCGTTTTACAAAAGTAACAAACGCAGAAATACTCTTCAGTTTTATACCTAAACGTGAAACGTATTTGTCTTCTGTAAACCGTTGAAAAATAGACGGCGGAATTTCAACGCTCATAAAAACTCTCGCATTTCTCCGCACTGAGGCTGTTCAAATAGCACAAAAGTTTCAAAACGTGGAAACAAGTGAAAAAAAAGCGTTTGTGAGGTAAGTATGTATAAGCGGGGATTGTCAACAAAACGATTTTGAGCGTGAGTGTACGTCGCCGTCGGTCGCCAGCATATCGTCGACTCATGCCCATTTCATTCAGTCGAAAGTTTTTCACACCCAGTTTTTCGCAGGTTACGGAAAAAAAATATTTTTCACTATCATACTGATGGAATTACGTAGCAGGATTGGCTTCTAATAAAATCCGTTTTTGGATCGAGCTTTACTGTTCGACGAAATTTATGGATTTCAATCGCGAAAATATGCGAGTATATCCATATCCATGAAGAGGGATGTGTGCTCCGGTTTATCAGTGCAATTTTTCATGTGTGTTTTTGTATGAACGATTTTGCCATTCCCGTCGGCTGCAGATATTTTGACTATTAGAATAGAAGTGTCAAATTGGGATTATTTATTGGTTAAGTTACTTTGTAACGGACAAAAAATTATCAAGTGGACGAGTATATTTTTCACAATTCACTTGGAAGTAGGTATGTTTGAACACATCAACGCCAACCTCTCCTATAAAAGATTAGTTTATCTTCACTTTGAAAATACAAACGTTGTTATGTTAAATACCGAATTCACTTACAAATCGTCCATTCTATATCTATCACATAACGACACACCTTTCACAAAATAAACGCTTTCACCACGTATCTAAAATTTTCCTACGTTTCAAAAAACCTTTAATAAAAACGGGTTCGGGCTTTGACACGGTGACCCAAGCTGTCAGATCCCCTCGTCCATCGGGACCCGTCCCTTTGCTGACGTTTCTCTCCGCATGTAACAATATACATATAAACCAAGCATCTCATTCAGGAACGTCAACAATACGTCTAAAACGGCAAATGACAGAAAAAGTTTTAAACTTCGTGTTAATTGTGGGTTTGACGGTGTTTTGTTTTTTCTCTATTTTAGTATTTACGTACATTTGCACTTTATAGACTACTACCTGTACTCCGCGGTTTCACCCGCATAAGTTTCGATCCCGTGGGAATGTCGGGATTAAAAGTATTCTATATGTTAATCCGGATTATAAACCTGTGTGCCAAATTTCATCCCAATCTGTTCAGTAGTTTTTGCGTGAAAGAGTAACAAATATCCATCCATCCATTCATACAAACTTTCACGTTTATAATATTAGTAGTATTAGGACTAGAGCATAAGCTATTGTTTAAAAAACTACTATTTTCGGATTTGTCTTCAGTAGAACTGGCGTAATGTGTGTATTGCTGTTCACCTCTGCTTAACCCTTCGGGGATTAAAATAGTGATGTTAAGTTATTTTTTGAGTCAGTGTTAATTGAATAAAAATTACCGGCGGACTTCGATATCGTCTAATATTATGAATGTGAAAGTTTGTAAGGATGGATAGATGGATATTTGTTACTCTTTCACGCAAAAACTACTGAACGGATTTAGATATAATTTGGCACACAGATACTTAATTTATAACCAGGATTAACACACAGGATACTTTTTATCCCGATATTCCCAGGCGATCGAAACTTATGTGGGTGAAACCGCGGGGTGCTGCTAGTAATATATTAATAATAATTATCAGCGTATATTGTGCCTCGGTAGGGCACAGGCCTCGCTTTCCTTTAACCACTCAACTCGATCCTGAGCCAATATGGATAATCCCTCATATAGGCGTCAAGTTCATCCTGCCATCTATGCCTGGGTCTTCCACGATGCTGTTGGACGTTTTTAGGGACCTATATTGAGGTGGTCTTAGCCCACAATGTATCCACCTGCGACAAACGTGTCCGGCCCGGTCCTATTTGAGCTTAGCTGCTTTTTGGGTATCGTCGTTTGTGCCTTAGAGCGCAGTACCGTGTTCCGTATCTGGTCGGATAGTCGAATTCCAAGTAATGAAGTAATTATTTAACTAATATCAGTACTTACAAAATGTTTCGAATTGATGTTATTTCCAGTTAAATAAATATCAACATCGCTGTCAATGCGGTGAAGCAGTCGACTGCCTCGGACACCATGGCCTATCCTGCAGCAAGAGCGCTGGACGGATGGCAAGGCACGCCAGCATTAACGACATCATCCGTTGGGCTCTTGTCTCCGCCGGGGTGCCAGCTGTTTTAGAACCCAATGGCTTGGCTCGCGACGATGGAAAGAGGCCCGATGGAATGACCATAATGCCTTGGAAGTTGGGTAGGTCTTTGGTGAGGGATGCAACCTGTGTTGACACCTTCGCACCCTCTTCCTAGCACGGGCGGCTGCTACAGGAGCAGAAAATCTCAAACGGCGCAAATATAACAACCTTATTGGAAGCTATATGTTTGAGCCGTTTGGGGTTGAAACACTAGGGCCTTGGGGTCCGAGTGCTCATCGAATTTTTCGGGACATCGCCAAGCGGTTGGTTGACTCTTCACGTGACCAGAAGGCTGGCCTATTTTTAGCCCAAAGAATCAGAATTGCCATCCAACGTGGTAATGCTGCCAGCCTTTTAGGCACTTTTACCATTGACAGTGATGCGGACGAACATTTTGATGCCCAATGAGCTCCTGCCTTTTTATATATTTTTTCGTATTACTTATATACTTGTATATAAATTTATATAATATATATTAGTGTTAGCTTGTAAAAAATATAATTAATCTGTGTATGTTAAATAAAGTATAATATCAATTGTATTTTCATGTAAATTAAGTTGATATAAGAGTGACCAGCACTATTGATAAACTTATAAAAAGTTATAGTGTAAATTGAACGTTATCGTGTAGGAATTAAAGTTATTTTTCCATAAACTCATATTTGTTTACATTTTTGGCAATTCAATCGCTAACGCAGATTAGTTTAAAACATCTTAATAAACAATCACATCAAATTAACATTTGATCAAGTAACCAAAGAATGTAATAAGTGTCTATCTGTTAAATTACTTTGCGATAGTAAATTCCATCCTTCTCCCCCATGACGTAATTTGCTTCTGAGTGATTTCAGAGTAATCTATTGCTTTGTTCCCAAAGTCATTAAGTTCCAGACACACTTTACCATTACAATATAGCCCAGAATTAGGACAAGCCGGAATTAGTTTAACTAAACAAATACTAAATTATGGTCAACTTAAATCTGTGCCCCAACTATAACTCTGGAGAGCTAACGAGACAGGAACTTATGTACCTACCTCAAATAAGAGGAGAATTGTTAAGGCAGATAGTGGAAGCTATCAGTATCCAAGACTTGGAAGCTGAAATATCCTTGTAATTTCTGTACAGCGTATATGCTATACAAATGTATTAGCTGATTATTTTTTGCCATAACTATGTTTGTCCCATAGAAAAGGTGGTGACATATTTGTGATACACGCTATTTAGATAGTATATAACAATGTCGCTTTTCGTGTTTATCTATGTGACCACTTAGATCTCCATAACTACACAAAGGATTTTGATGCGGTTTTTACCAATATGCAGAGAATTTATCCTGGAAGGTTTATGTGTATAATACATTTATATTTAACTTAGATATGGCACAGAAATCTCGACACTTTGATATGTCGTCACATCAATAGATGGCTACCGGGCGAAGCAATTGATATAACTACTAGCTGCGCCTCGCGGTTTCACCCGCTAAGTTTAAATTACGTAGGAATATCGAGATAAAAAGTACCCTATGTGTTAATTCTGGTTATAAACTATCTGTGTGCCAAATTTCATCCAAATCTGTTCAGTGGTTTTGGCGTGAAAGAGTAACAAACATCCATCCATCCATCCATACAAACATTCGCGTTTATATTATTAGCAGGATACACTATTCATTCACGACCACACAGACGGCATGCTTAATTGCAGCAAATATACCACCCGAGAATTTCTTAGACTTGCTTCATCTGATCCATAAATAAAATGTGAAAGATAAAACATTAATTACATTGGATCGCTTCGGCCACAGCTGAGAGTAGGCCACCCCATTCCGTCTCGTGGACTCCATAAGCGGACTATCTGATTATATCAGTCGGAAGTCCGGACTCCGCCAGTACATAGATAGCCTCGTATTGCTAAATTACATAAGTTACTATATCTTGTATATCGTCTTAACCTTCTTCGTCAAAATTAATTTCTTTATACATCGTGTCATAAAGTTTTTCCACGGATTCTGTACATGATACTAGACGCACCAGCGTTGAAATTTTTCGTCGATAAAAACAATAAACTGTTCTCTAAAATATTTTGATGTAGTTTTTAATCCGTGTATTTTACAGTTCATCATTTTTGTAATCCTAAATTTCATGTCGTTCTGATGATTCAGCATAAGTTAAAAATCTGACAGCTGGCAACTCAAGAACAAAATTACAAACGCTTTTAACTATACAAGAAACTTATTTTTAGAATATTTATTAGAGTTCATTTGAGTTCTAGGTTTTCATGTTGTTCTAGGAATCCGATAAAGAATGAATGTAACAACGAGTTGTCTAGACAAGTTGTGCAAATTCTAATAATAAAGTAGATTGGGTTACCATGAGACCCTCAGGCAATAGCTTAGCTAGTATGTACACAACTGCTACTACAAACATTTTGTGTAAACGGTTTTTGAGTTAGTGAAAAGTGAACTTTGAATGAGAAAGTAGATGTTATAAATATAATATGTTATGTATATAAATGTATAAGTACAATAAGTTTCAAATTCAATAATTAAGTCCTAATAGGTAACCTAAAATGAAATCACAACATAAAACTCTAAAACAGAAATATTTTTATAGAATTTTTTTTTCGGCGGTCCACATACCCTAAAGCTCAACTTATATTTTATTTATATCTAAAATGAATTCCATCGACGTTAATTTGATACTATGAATAAAATAATTGATGATACACATAATTTGAAACGTTGACACGATAACTTCAGTCTCCATGACCAACATTAACAAAAATTGGTAATTTTCCTGTTAATACATTTTATACCACTTCACAGAAAGTAACGAACAGCTGTTAATTTATTTACTTAGTTATCACAAAATAGCAAGAAATATACTCAATAATAAAGTTGACATAATAATAATTATGGTCCTACTGCTGGGCATAGGCCACCTTTTCTCTCTTTTCACATCTCTCTGTCCAGAGCTGCAGTTAGCATAATTATTAATATTAATAAAAATATAAATCATTATGGAAACTGAATGATTAAAGGGAATTCAAGACCAAGCTGAACACAAAACACTTAAACTATTTGAAAATAAAACGAAAGTTTCGGATAAAATCGGCATTATAAAATATAGAATCAGGCGAAATATAAAACACCAAGACAGTTTTAGCCAAACTAGGTCAAAAAATCGTCGTCGAACTTTATATTGGTACAGAACAAAAGCGGTTTAACGCAGACCCTGAACGACGTATAAAATACTAAAGTACGAGTATTACAACTGCGAATCGTAAAGGGAACTGACTTTTATAAGAAGAGAAATGAGGTCAACAATCACTGGACTCACAATATGACAATTTATGGAAGAATTTCAGCCAAAAAACATTGAGGTGAGGGAATTAAAATTCGTCTGTAAAATGACTCTTTTAACGTATTTCAGGCTTTCTAATGCCTTTTCCTTATTGTTCTTTTTCAATATCATGTTACGTAATAAAAAGAAGGATATTTTAAATTGATTTGGTGGCAAAATTGATACAATGAAATCAATCATTCTTCCACCTCTATTGTTACTTAGATTGCCAAGTTTGCATCTCGGAGTGAATTTATAATGTCTGCCGCTCTCTCAACTGCCTTGGCTTCCAAAACTGCTATTAAAGGCCTTTACCCCCGATTGGTCTGCCAACTATTATTCATTTCCAACCACTATGTAAACATCTGCCTTACCTACGAAAATTTGAACTTGAACGTCGTCCATCAATACCAGAGCCAATATTATAAAACCATTTATCAATTCCCGACAACAGCTTAGCTCGACATGGAGGTACCGTGTTCTTACCTTAACAGGTCTTACAAAGCAATTTGCTCTTAATGAATAATGTCAAAGGGTTTATTTTCAATTGGCGTCTAGCGCGACGTTTTCCTTCGGTCCCAAACACACACCCTTTGTGTCCCTTGCGACCGGTGCTATCTAGGCTCTGTTTTCTGTGGTGGCAATTTCATAAATTAAACCGCACCGTGTTGGGAAATGTCGCCGGTAATGTTGTGCGTAACTTGATTCAGGTGGTTTGTACAACGCATTTTCTCCGAAAGATGACGACTCGGAAGCACTTTTTAACATATCGGTTTAGTCGTCGTGCGCTTCATTGATATTCTTTTGCACTTCACTAGTGTTTTAGTGTCGTTGTTTCCAAGAGTATTGGAACGTATATCGGTAACAGTACACTTTCGCATAAGGAGATAGCGCTCCAGAGACTACTGTATGGAGATCGCGCTTCTAAAGTACCTAATCTTGCTCGTTTAAGTCGAATTTCGCGATTTTTTATATTCTGTTAAAATTATATGAGACGCGAAATCGTTCTTATAGGTAGCTTAGGTAAGTCACCAACGAGCTCCTTAAACGAAATCGTCAAACATCTTCAAGAGTCTATGCTGAAGAATTTCGCAACTCCTACTACTTCGGAATCTTTGTAAATACCTGAGTCCCTAGCAAAGGTAATAAAACTTTCCTATTTGAACAACTCGTAACATGCAATTTCCTCTGAGCATTGCTATAATTCAGTAGTTTATTACAAACTTTACGTAGGTACCTATGTGTTAGAGTAGGGACAGTTTGTGAACGGTAAATTATTTCTGAGGGCTGAGGGCTAAGTTTTTATCGTTATTGTGGTCAAGTTATATTACGTGCTGAGGCATATCACGCGAGCTTTTACAAGTTATTTTATAGGTAAAAGAATTTCTCGTGCTGTGTTAGCTCATTGAGATCACCTTTTACGCACGCGAGGAAAAATGTTTTTTTTTTTAATGTCTACCGCATCGTATCTGGGTCAACGTTTCCTGACATTTCTTACTTCCTTCAATGCATTTACAAAGCGAAAAATGCTAGCTGAATATGCTAGTAACGAAAACGTTTTGAATACCAAGAGCCGTTTAATGCTGTTGCTTAAAAATTGTAACACTTTTTCACTATTTTAATGCACGTCCCTAATGACTGAGGCAAAATATTTTTGTATTTATGTGACAGCTACCGTTGGTAATGGTACACACATAAGTATTTATTATTCAGAACATTGGTAAAAAACAAAGACACGTCTAATTTTATAATATTATGTCCAATATCAATAATAAGCATAATCAGCCTACAATTTTCCCACTGCTGGGACACAAGCCTCCTGTCTTCGAGAGGGAGTGGGCTGTAATCTACCATACGGGCCCAGTGCGGGTTGGTAGATGTCACATGTTTTCGAATTTTTGGTTCTAGGACATGCCGGTTTCCTCACGATGTTTCTCTTCACCGTTCAATAATGTAGTGGTCAAAATTGAAATTCTTTCTCAAACATTTAACGCAATTTATCCGAATGACGATTAATAATTTAACCGGGTCACACTTAATAGGTCAGGCGGCCATTACATGTCGTTTGTATGAAACGCTAACGCAAACAAAATCAACGGCTGTAGCACTCCACGTTTTTATACGGCAACACGGCTTCGCAAACATGTATCGGAAAGTGAAACACAAATTGAAATAATTTATGAATAAAGAGTTGTTTAAAGAAAATTGAAGAATTGTAATAAGTTACATGAAAATTGATTTGATTTCTATAAGTAGGTTTGTACAAAGACAATCAATTATTTTAAAAATTAGACGAGTTCGGCGTTTCTTCTCAGAGTAGTAAACGCCAAAACAAACAAAGCGGCCACAGTCATTTTTAAAGTTCAGTATGTGTAAAAGTCGGGTTTAATAAAATAAAAATAATCTTTACGAACAATAGTGATTCCGTATCAATAAACGGTGTCACATAGACGCACATTTTTTTAAATTGGTAATAATACAACTCCTATCAATGGAGATTAGTTTTTAAAATTTACTTAGGTCTGTTCCTATCAAACATTATATCTATTTTGTAGCGATAATTTTTTTTGATTTAGTTGTTTCGATCCCGTGGAAATATCGGGATAAACAGTATCTTATATGTTAATCCTGCTTATAAACCATCTGTGTGCCAAATTTCATCCAAATTCGTTTAGTAGTTTTTACGTGAAAGAGTAACAAATATCCATCCATCCATCCATACAAACTTTCACGTTTATAATATTAGTAGGATAGGGTAGGGTCTGCCTATCACTATTAGTTTACAGTCACAACCAAAAGCTTTCACGTAAATAATTACGATAAAATGTGGCATCATCATAAAAATTCTAATTTTAATTTAATCTCACATCACAATAAACGGGTGTCAGCGTTATTCATTCGTCAGATTCTCGTTAGCTGAAGCTGAATGCCGAAGAAAGGTTTCCTAGCGGTATCCGCGAGAGGCTTTGTTCAGTAACCGGTTGAATCCGGTTCGGGCCGCTAATGAGGTACAGTCACGAACTATTCACAATCGGGCGCAATCTCGTAGTAAAACTGACCTCGATTGAATTGTTGATGAAAAATTATTTACTCCACTGAAGTGTTTTTTGTTTTGATTTAAAACTTAGTTGTTATTGTTTTAAATAACTAATATTATAAAGACTGCGCGCAGAGCTGAATCACGACTAGGTGCCTTTCGTGAAATAAAAATAATATGCAGAAACTGTGTCTCCGAATCGCGCTCAAAACAAACCGCAAATTTTCCTACATTTTTGACATTGAATGTAACTGTGGTGAGATTGCGAATAGATTTTGAATGTTTTTAATTACGGGAATCGGCCTTCATGATGGATGGCAACCAGTGGACCCAAGAGGCAGTAAATTAAAAAAAAACATGTTTCGAAAACCTCTCTTTATTTCAAGCATATTGAATCAAACCATTTCGCCGGCTGTGGCAAAGCGAATTGAATAAACAAGGCTTGCACTGAAACTTTCATCGTACATTCATTGCAGCATTCCAAAACAATTAGTTTATACCCAACAGAGCTCTCAACTGGGCCATTACTTTCTAGATTTAGAACCTAGTTTAATTCAAAACTGAATCAAGTTTGTATGAGAAAATTCGCTTTTGGAATTCTAGATTTTCGTACATAAAATCTAGCTTATTATTTAAGAGGGTGAAACTGTGGTTTGGTGTTTAGTCTTTTGGAAGTTACAGCACTTAAGTATTATGACGTTCAAAGTGAACTCTAAAATCTGATGAGGTTTTATTTTATAGTCAGCGAAATCAGTAATTTTCCTGACTCCGTTGAGCTTTTCACGAAGTTTCTAGATTCACATCAATTATTTTTAATACTAGCTGCACTCCGCGGTTTTACCCGCATAAGTTTTGATCCCGTGGAAAAATCGGGATAAAAAGCATCCTATGTGTTAATCCTGGTTATAAACTATCTGTGCGCCAAATTTCATCCAAATCCGTGTAGCAGTTTTTACATGAAAGAGTAACAAACATCCATCCATCCATCCATACAAACTTTCGCGTTTATAATATTAGAAGATGGTAAAGGATAAACAAAGTAAATAAAACATGTCACCTTCAATCCTTCACAGAACACATACTATTTCAAGCTTAAAGTCCAAAGTGCATTCACCCCAGATAAGATAAACCTTATGAATAGACACGCCGTCCTAAATAGGGCGATGGTAAAGGCCTGTAAAAAAACCCATGACATAAGCAAACTAGAGAGGGATGACATCAGAACTTGTTCAGGAACACCTCAGGTACACCTCATTACACCCGGTAAAGGAAACTGAACTTGGAATATTTGGGGCTGGTACTTTGCCCTAGAACTATACTTCTATAGGACGAATATACAGGATGAAATTGAATACGTTCGCCAAACTAA
This sequence comes from Apamea epomidion, assembly GCA_947507525.1. NCBI lineage: Eukaryota > Metazoa > Arthropoda > Insecta > Lepidoptera > Noctuidae > Apamea > Apamea epomidion. The sequence goes on from OX382233.1 coordinate 7,556,747, forward strand.
AATATCTAATTCAACGTGTTAAAAAGTGAATTTAGAGCATGTCATACGTACTTTGTACGTAGGCGAGCGATTTGGCAACGTCGTCACGCACCCTTTTTTCGTAGGAACGATCAAAATTTGGTAAATACCGCTAGTTCAACGCATTTCCAACTTGCTTCATGTTGTGAACTCTGCGATGAATGGATAGCTTAACGAACACGCGCTAAAATGTATACTATAATTTTCTTATTTGTATTGATATTTTGAAAACATTTTTTTTTTCTAGAACGACCATAATTCTTGCCTACTTGAAGGCAATAACTTAGTTTGCACTATCTAAGACGATAACTAAAGGATTTAAAAAAAAAATGGATTTGTTAATTCCATTTTATAGTGAGTTACTGCCACCTCCTATTTAGATTTGGCGCAAGTTTTCAATTTCATCCTGTATACTGCCTTTTTATTACAAAACTTTTTGAATAAATAATACGTTTCTGCTATTTATTTTGTATGAAAAGTTTTGGTTGTCTTTGAAGATTGGACTAAAAGAATAACTTTGAATTAGTCACATTTTTATTGTAGTCAGTAATTGATAAAATTCGGGGAAATCTTTATTAGCTTGCTTTCTTTGGTATGAACTTTTCAATCATTAAGTACTTTTTGAAGACTAACAAATTAACTTTTGGTTCCTACGTGGAATATTATGTCTACAAGAAAACAGATACATACATACATGCATAAACTCACGCTTTCTTCTCATGGGGGTAGGGAAAAACTATAGAATATACATACTCCTTTAAAAATTAAGATATCTTTTAATCTAAAAAAAAAAACCCGGAAATATATCCGAAGCACCATTTTACACGCGTTGTATAAGAATAAGTAGTCATTTTTAATTTAATAATAATAACAATTTCTGAAAATTTGATGTTAACTTTAGGCCTTTAAATACCGATGCTTGGAGTATAAGAAAATTTAAATCCATTTATTTCGGTTTGCAAGTACCTTCACGCTTGAATACTATTATTAAATATTAAGGGTAAATGCAGAGCTCTTCAGAAGTTATGATCAAATTAACAGCCGATCTCATTGACAAACGAACACGACGAATGACATGCTCACTTTAAACTCACCTAAGTTTTCACTGTGAGTTTTTTTTACAGAATAGACCGGCTGTAATAAATACAATTTTCTTGGAACAAAAACCGAAATGCTAGGAGATCTTTGAGCGTATGCTGAAAAGTTTATAACATCATGTAATATAAATTGAGAATCATCTTCTTAGCGTGTCGATATTTAAATGGACTCTGCCCAGAATTCGGCCACTTGTTAAGCACCATCACCAACGTCCATCAGTTCCTGCAACGTGCAGCTGACAGGACACGAAGGCCACGATATTAGTGTCCCACCGTTTGTATAACAGCACCACATATACACCCCAAGGCGGAGTCGTCTATGAATCTCCACCTGAACAGGTTTTCCTTGCTTCAGCCAACCTGGGTCTAGAGTCAGAATTAAGGTAGGTATATGTTGTTGTTTTGGTAAATAACATGATTGTTGTTGCTAGGAAGTTATTTACCTAATATTTTATCTAAAAACTATACTTGTACAAATTACGAAAAAGCTTTTTTCATGACAAGCAGTAGGTACAGTCACGAGCACCAATATGTCAACACTTGACAACTTTCAATTGCGATTTTTTCGTGAAATAACGAATGCAACATTGAAATACGACACATTACATAAACCTATGGGTTCGAAAATGCTATGTTCGTAACAACATAAAATTTCATTAAAAATAAAGGAGTAAATCACTTTTGAATAAAGCCGAGTGTATACATACTTTTGCTCGTGACTGTACTCCTACGTATTATTGTCTGAGCATGTACATCGAATTTAAATAAAAAATATGGCCATGAACAGTGACCACGATTGGGCCCAAATATAAGGCAAACAACACGAATTTACATAGAACATAAGCATGAATGAGTTGCACCTTTTCTTTCCAAGGTCGGATTTCAGGGAGCACATATAGAGATATCGCGACAACTGTTCAGACCAGATATAGGTCTTATTGTCTGCAGAACGGTCAGGCCACATTAATTATACGAGGGATCATCAATCAAGCCACTCCCCCCTACACCCCCTTTCACCCCCCTTCACCCCGTGCACCCCTTACAAGAATAACACCCATCAGTGACAATTTGATCTTAAACGTAATGCCCTTTACACCTTAAGAAAGTTGTCAAGTTTTATTTCAAATCGTTATAGTTCAATCTTGCCGAAGAATTTCTTTGAGTTTCGAATTACATATGTTCTATTTTTTGTGCTTATCAGGCTATCGGGGAGCGATGTATTTTTAGTGCGAGGTCTTAATAAAAAAGAAGGAAGAGTCAAGATTATCATTAATTTTTAAAAAAAATTGTTGTAAATGGTTTATACAGGGTGTAAAAAGACACATTACATAGCCGTCAACTACGCATCTGTGCTTTTCGCATCCAACGGGTACCTGCGGCCTTCGTCGGAACCGGTCGAAGTAGAGGTGCTTGGGGGTGGCCTATGTCCAGCAGTGGACGTCTTTCGGATGAAATGATGATGATGATGACGTATCTGTACATCAAACTAAAATAAAATTGCGACATATTTGCCAAAAATGTAAACAAAGATCAGTTTATGGAAAAATAACTTTAATTCCTACACAATAAAGTTCAGTTTACGCAACAACTTCAAACATTTTTGTAACTTTTTCAATAATGCTAGTCACTCTGAAATCAACTTTACCATTAAAATAAAGTTGATATTTGTTTAACTTGAAATAACGTCAATTTGAAACATAAATAAAATTTGGATATAAGTAACTTTTTGCAAAAAGAATAGCTGGGAAACGACTTTCATTTTTGGTGTGAAAAATCGCTGTTTTCGGCAATGCGCAACGTTGCGCACGCAAAACATTGTGCTTACGGGTACATGCAACGGTACATGTGTCATAAGGGTATTTAAAGTTGTGTTATAACATTAAAACAATTGTTTTCGTCAGTAAAAGTTGGAATTTTGACCGTTAATATCTCCGTAACCAGAAGGTTCTGAGATATGATCCAATACAAAAAAAAATATTTTAATGTGTGAGAGTGCAAGTGATTCTCGGCATCGTTAAGTGTCTTTTTAAATCTTTATTTTACGTTTGAAAGTTCTAGGAAGCCATTTTTCCGATATCGATAATTTTACTATCAACTCCGTTTAATAAGACATCGTACTTTCCTTGTTATGTATAATTTAGCACATAAGTGCTAAATTTTTGTTTGTAATTTTTGTTTATAAAAACAAAACAAAAAATAACTCTTCAAACAAATAGCTTCTTTTACAAGGGAATTTACTTTTTGTATCATGTGACATCATGATGAATAACAAGGTTTGAAAAGGATGCCCAAACAAAAAAGTTTTGCGACAAAAACTCTTGAACGATGTTTTTAGGTCTGTATTTTGGTAATATTACTCTCGGTTATCACATAGAGAATGAGAAAAAAGTTGCTGAATCTGAATTGTATGTGCGTCAAATTGTATAAGAATGTTACAGAGTTACATTTCATGGCATTTTTTCGTTTCTTTTGGTCTAAAAAAAAAACCGAGTCTACTCAACTGGGTCTGGACCCAACACGTTTGCTGTTGGATGCAGTTTGGGCTAAGAGCACCACAACATGGGTTCCTGTAAACGTCTAACGCCATCGCGAAGGCATGGATAAATGGTGATACGCACTTAACGCATATAGGAGGGATTTGTCCATACTGGCTCAGGATCGAGTTGAGTGGAAAAATGAAAAAGAACAGGCCCATATAGGATAATTATTATTTTCATTATTTAGTCTAAACAGCTAAAGATTGCTTAAGCTGATTTATGAACTAGCTTCAACTCTCTGACTAACTGACCCACTATTTAATTTTGACAATTCAAAAGTGCCTGTAAATGACTTAATTGAAATAAATGCTTTGAGTTGGAATAAAGGTCAGAAAAAAATAATTGGTGTCATTAAAAGCAGCAAATGCCCTTACATTTTACAACGTAATGTCAAATGTTAGTAATCTACTATTAATAAAGTTGAAGAGTTTGTTGGTTTTTTTTGTTTATTTATTTGTTTGCACGCGCTAATCTCTGGAACTACCAGGCGGATTTGAAAAGATATTTTTGCATTTGATACCACAATTCTTGAGGATGGCTATAGGCTATTAAACATCACGGTCAATAGCCTGTAGCCATCCTCAATCTCCATCAAGACCATTAGGAGCCAAGCAAAAACGCTTAGCGAATACGAAGTAATATCATATGTAGGCGATGCGATGCGACGGGGTGGGTTCGAGGGAACACGAAATTTCATGCGGACGATGTTGCAAGCAGAAGCTAGTTTTGATATAAAATTAGGCTAAAACTTGTTTTTACAAGTTTGGGCAAGTGTTCTGTTCCGTTGTTTTTGGGTACCACCTATTACCAAATAAATGTACTATCCTACTAATATTATAAACGTGAAAGTTTGTATAGATGGATGTTTGTTACTCTTTCACGCAAAAACTACTGAAAGGATTTGGATGAAATTTGGCGCACTGATACAAACCAAGATTAACATACAGGGTGAAATTAAATTTATGGGCATCCTTTTAAGGGATCATTGTAAACATCATTATGAACAACTTTTACTATGGGACCAAACCTGAAATCGCGAAAAAAAATCAGCTGTTCCCTACATTTATGTTCGCATAACTCGTCAAAATGTAGGGAACAACTGTTTTTTTTTCGACCCCTTAAAAGGATGCCCATGAATTTAATTTCATCCTGTATAGGATACTTTTTATCACGATATTCCCACGGGATCGAAACTTATGAGGGTGAAACCGCGGGGCGCAGCTAGCGAACTCAAGTCTAAGACGGCCTTCTTCTTAGTGTGTTGATAGCAATCTAAATGGACTCGGCACAGAATTCGGCCACTTGTTTGGCACCATCACCATCGTCTATCAATTCCTGTAACGTGCAACTGAAAGGACACGCAGGACACGATATTAAGTGCCCCAAGTGTCTAAGACGGTGTAATAGTTAGGTAGTTGCGAAGTACTTAATACTATGTTTAATACATTGGCTCCTAAGTCAACAGTACAAGACAAAGACATCGTAATTCAATCAGCTTCAACAATGCCAATAATCATTTAATATATCTTGCAGCCAGGATATACATACTTTGCATGTACAGTCAACTTTATGTAGGTAAAGCCAAGCCAATTAATTATTTAGCAAATCGACTACCATCATAAATTGTCCGTATATTCAAATCACAACTATCATTCTTAGACAATTGTATGAAATGGCTATAACACGGTAAGTTAACATAGTCTGTTAATTTGATAAAAGTTGAAATACTTGGTACAACCCTAATAATGAGTTAATTGGTTTCTTAATATCATGCCCTCATAAGTCATTTAATTAGACCCTGGCACGGACATGATAAGAAAGTTGACGAAGAATAAGAACCATTATTATTAATACCCTGGGGAAGTCGTTTACCATTACTGCTAATACTTCTTTAGTAACTTATGACGTCACCATTAAATGACGTGTTATGGTAACACAGTTATTAATTCTGCCCAAAGTTTGGTGTTCCCATAGATAATATAGCTACCTCGACTGTCATTCGTGGATCTTTGACAGTCGTTACGGGTAGTCAGAAGCCCAAAAGTCTGACAACCAGTCTTCCCAAGGGGTATCGTATTACCCAGGGTTATTGTATTACCCCGACTTTCGGGCTTCTGACTACGACTGGCAACGACTGGCAAAAATCCACGAATGACAGCCGGGACCAACGGTTTAACGTGCTTTCCGAGGCACGAAGGGGTCTCGGTATGTAAAGATAGTCACCCATCCACAGACCCACCGCGGCAAGCGGACCTTAACCTGATCCATCGACCTGTGCGGCTGTTATTATTTAACCACGGGCCCTTCAAAATAGGAAACCGTACACGTGTGTTAAATTAATGTCACCATTAAAGCGGTTCGCTGTATACCAATAGAATGAAAGACAAAAGCATTCTAACTGCAAAACAACAGACATTGGTCACTGAACAGTATAACCCTTTAATATATATTATAATAACCCTTTTGTGACCCTCAAAAATGATCATGGGTAATTGTTCAATGGCCAACATTCAAGCCATTTACCACACATGTTTGCCAGTCTCAAAATACATTATGAACAAGCTCCTGCCCGTAATTTCGCAAATATTATTGTTATTTTTATTCGTCTTTGACATAATCCCGGGACCCTGGGGTCCCGGACCTTTGGAAGGCGTACGAGGGGCCGGAGCCAACTCGCAGAGGCCTCTTAGACGTTTTCAATGAAATGAGTCACCAACCGACGATTATCCCTGTCCGCAATATACAAGTGCAGCCAAGGACAACCCCGATTGGTGCAGGACTATTGCAGAACATGGAAACAAAATATACTGGGCTATGGGTTTGGGTGGGTTTAGTGGATCTGTTACCTTGAACTTATTATTATTGTGTGGCGAATCTCTCCCATTAGTGGCATGATTATTGTTGACATTTATGATAATTGTTTTTTCATTTTTATATTGACATTTATTTAATTCAATAATACAATTTTAATGGGATTACTTGTTAATGACTGCATGATTATGATCAATAGTTAACTTAAATAAAATATGTAACTTTATTTTATACTAGCTGCGTCCCGCGGTTTTACCCACATAAGTTTTGATCCCGTGGGAAAATCGGATAAAAAGTATCCTATGTGTTAATCCTAGTTATAAACTATCTGTGTGCCAAATTTCATCCAAATCCGAGTATTTGCGTGAAAGAGTACCAACATCCATCCATCCATCCATACAAACTTTTGCGTTTATAATATTAGTAGGATTTGCACGCCGAAATTAAAGGTAGAATAAGAGAACTATTTTGTACATTTTACCAACCTTCTGTACCTTATTTAAAATATATATATATATTTTTTTATATACATATTTATTTTGCAAATATGGCTTAATAGATTATAGCTATACATTAAAGCTCAGCCATATTTCACCATTCGGCATGCAGCAGCTGAATACCAGTACTTTACGTGAAGCGACCATTACCTAGTTACTGGGTAAATACGATACCCGTTGGTAACACTGGTTGTCAGACTTTCGGGCTTCTGACGACCCATAACGACTGCCAAAGATCTACAAATGACAGCCGAGACCGCGCTTAACGTGCTTTTCGAGGCACGGAGGGCAAAGGCACTTGTATTGTAAGATGGGGTGACCATCTTGCATTTCAAGACCCATTCGACCCATCCACAGACCAACCGCGGCAAGTGTAGCTTAACCTGTTCGATCGACCTGTACGGCTGTTATGACTAAGCCACAAGCCCCTCTTAAGTTAGTGTTACTTAAAATTCATGACGTAAAATATTGAAATGGCTTTGTTGGAATGGTTTTTTCAGATCGTTTGAACCTTATGTGTGACATATCATTTATAAAGGCTTGGTAAACATAACATGTCTGTCATTGTCCTGTCAATAAATATGGACACAATAGGAATTCCTTTTTTTTCGTAGCAGTATATCTAGTTTATTTTTAAACATTGCGTTTAGCAACTTTTTGACTACTTTTTGAAGTTTGAATGTTGAGCAAAGTTAATAAATAAAAGGGTATATGTTTGGACAGTATGCTAGGTACAGTCAGAATGAAAATGGAAATATAAAATTGTTTATAATCCTGGCAATACCTACATAAGCAGGACATCAGTCTCCTACCCATATCACAATTTATTTTGGGTCGGCACCACATGTATTTTTCTTCCATACTTCTCTATTACTCCTTTTCTTAGTAGTTTCCTTTCTTTCCATAATCCTCTTTCACACAGCCCATACATCGTATCTTTGGTCTTCCCCTGCTCTTGAAGCTATTCGTATTTATACTCAAAACTTTCCTTACGACATTTTCCACAGTCCTTCGCATCACATGCCCATACCATGACAACGGATTTCCAGACAACTTTTTAGTCACGGATGCCACTTTCAGACTTCCTCTTATGTACAAATTTCTTATTCTGTTCATTCACGTAACACCACACATCCCTCTTAGCATTCTTACATAACCAGGTACAAAGGATAAACACAAATTGTGATATCAAAAGTGGCTTTTAAAATACCACCTACAGCTAGATTATGTAGGTTGTGTTAGTAGTAGGGGATTTGGTTTCCAGAGTAAATGATGAATTATTACAAGAAAGTAGATTCGTACAAACGCTTTTTTCGTCAATCACGCATAAAAAAGTAGATGAGGTCGCCGTCTCCCATCTGATTACTCTAAGAAAAAAGGCTGAAACAAACTCAGAGGTCACAGTCTCTTTAAAGTCCAGACATAATCTTGGTCAGATCATAATGAGGATCATATCATCATATTGGTGTCTGAAATGTTCTTTTGAGTAACTCGTCAACACAGTTTTCAGTACATTTCAACCACTTTGAGTATTATTATTACATTACATTTGACCGTGCATCATTTTTTTCATAGTCTGTTTAAAACTGTTTAAAACTGCCTCAACCTGACTCAGGTCTGCGAACAGTCTAATTGACAACATTTTTCTAAATGTAACCTGCTTTCGACATTAACATGTCAGTAAGAGAGGATAATATATTGTAAGCCATTTTAGTTTCTAAGACGTCTGTATGTTTATGAATAAGGGTGAATATCGTCTGCATTTAGCGAACCTCGGAACAGAATCTGGTCAATGTGCGCATGGCTGAGTTCTTTGATCCGTTCAGTAAAATGAATCTTGATTTATAGACTGGAATAATGCTTAGATAAAGACAATCAGTCGCTTTTTGCTTGAAATAGTTATGCAGAACCCAATATAGTTTTCATTAGTTCCCAAGACAAAAGATGTTAGAGCATTCTAAACTGTATAAAGAATCTTTGTCTAGTGACGTTTTTAGTTCTAGAATGCCTATTTGACTAATTACAGTATACAGTAATAGAGCTTTTGGGTTGTTGCCTTTAAAAAATGCGATAATTACATAGCAAAATCGTAATATTTCGCTTTAATTTTTGTAGAGTTTAATAACTGTGCAAATGGTTGAAAAAACCATGGCTTTGTTTAATATATAATTACATGCTCGTGCAGGAAACACGAATGACCTGATTAGAGACTTAAACTAATTTTCAATATAATAGCGCAACACAATGTATTAAGCGAGTAATCACAAACCTATGACGCACTTAGTTCTTAATTAGTTTTATATTTAGACGTTAGTATGTGAAACGACTTCTTCATATATTCTTTTGTGGTGGCTTTCAGTACATAGGGAAGTTGGTCAAGATTATGAGCAAGGAAATTGCAGAATTTATATCAAAACTCCCTTTAATCTACGAGCCTATTCACACGCTACGGAAACTGTAATATTCACAAGTAATATTAATAATTCGCCCGCGTAGCGCTCACGTAGCTTATATTGTAGCTCAGGTGCTACGAATCGACTACGCTCACGATAGTTTGAATGAAACTTCGTAACAATATTAGACGGTACACATAGGATATGTTCTCGGATAGCCGATAGTTTATAAAGTGCTAAGTTACCGTCTAGGCGGTAATAAAGATAAAAGCTTAAAAAGTTTTCTTTATGCGATTTGTTGCCGCTCTTCGGAATTTTACTTCTAGCATATTATATTCTTTTATAAACAATTTTCATAAATTAATTTCAACATTATTTTTGTTAAAAATTTCTATAGAAAATAATATGAACATTCACACGCTGTAGAATGTCGCTGAACGTATTTACGCGGGCAATTACAGACACAATATTTTTTAATCTATAAAAAGGTTCCCCCTATATTTTATGGATGCCTATAGCGTTACCACTGAAAAGCTTTTGCCATTACGGTCGTTACATAATTGATTAACTAATTACACTACACGGACGGTAGGTCGTCACGTCGAATTATAAAATCCTCACGTGGCTGATTTACAATGATAAACGGTCACTTCACATCACTATCACATGGGTTTTGTTTACCACAGGATAGGGTGGGTAATATGTACAGTTACGGGATATGGGTAGGTTCGCGTTGGGCGGTCGGGCCGCCACGCGCGGCCGGTATTGTGGCCGGCGGAGGTCGCATGTACCAGTGTGAACGCGGCCGACCGGGCTGCTGGCGCCCGGTGCACTGGTGCGCGCGCCGCCCCCGCCGCCGCCGGCGCCCGCTCGATATCCGCGCCGCGCCCCACACGACTCATTATACCACCTGTGAGCACCGTCAAAACACCGCGCCATGGTTTCGTGAGATCTACCCCGCGTCGTAAACATGCACCGCCGTATTATAGCCCAGCGTTAGGGGGCTGAAACACGTTCACAGATCCAGCGGAGATGTCGTTTCAGAATTTCTCTCGCCAAGTTTCAGAACCGTTTATCATGAAATGAAACTCATTAGAATCGATCAAAAGTTTCACTTCCAAGCATGTGTTAAGTTTGCTTAAATATTCTCTTTGATATCCACGTTATGACTGCCATTAGGATATTAAAAAGCGAAGTTTGTCATGGTTTTTATAGCAATAGCTTAGCAATAAAATTTCCTATAAAGCTTGTGGAGAGAGAAAATAGGGTGAATGGAGGCTGACATAAAAATCAGATCAGTCTTGCTCACGGATGGTAAAAAAGCTCCTGCGGTGAATAGCGGTCATCAATTATTTAATCGAGTCTTTCAATTGGGCGGAATTAATTAATTTTTGCGGAGATGGATTCCGGCCTAATAAGCTTTTGTGAACCTTGCTTAAATATATTTTTTTTTTTAAATACACACGCTTTCCTGCGGTCATTAAGAATTTATTAATTCACAAGCAGCGCCCCGCGGTTTCACCCGCATAAGTCTCGTTCCCGTGCGAATATAGGGATGAAAAGTAACCCATGTGTTATTCTGATTTATAAGTATATGTATATTACTGTAAATATCATCTGCCTAGCCTTTTCCCAACTATGTTGAGGTCGACTTCCAGTCTAACCGGATGCAGCTGGTAAGCTACCGTAAAGTTTCATCAAAATCCGTTCAGTCGTTTTTGCATGAAAGAGTAACAAACATCCATCCATCTATCCATCCTCACAAACTTCCGAGTTTATAATATTAGTAGGATGACTGAAGAACCTAAAATGTTTGAAGTCGATCTTAAAATCTATGTATTTCGAACTTTTCAAAGATAACTTTAACGCTGACAAATGACTAATCGAATGTTATTAAGATAAACATAATATCTACAGGAAAAGTTTCCCCATTTTTTCACAGCCAAACAAATTATTATAACCCCATAAAAATAAAAGATGAGCATAGTCTACAAATATAATTCCCGTGTCTATGTATATCGGAAAGGGTAATAAAATCTTCGTTCATGTTACATTGCATGACAACATCGCACAAACTATAGTGTTGTTATGGTACTTCTGACTTCCAAATCGCTTGTGAATATGGAAATAGAGAAAATATGTGCTATCGGAATTGTAAAACAATCGGCTTTTATTCAAATTCAGTGGTTTGATAAGCGTTTAAATGTAGTTTTCGTTTAAAAACCAACTCGCTCAATGTGACAGATTGATATTTAGACTAAAAATCTACCATAACCTATTTGGGGAAAATGAAGTGTAGATTCGTTTTATATTTATAATGATGTTGTAGTTTTCCCTCGCACATTTTTTACTTGTAAATGATAAGAACACAACACAGACCTTATAAATGACAAGTTTCTATAATTTTGAGGGTGCATATTCTAAAAGTTGGCAACGTCGTAGGTACACCTCATCATCATCATGATCTTTTTCAAATATGTTGAGGTCGGCTTCCATTCCAAACGGATGCAGCTGACTTCTAGTTTTTTACATGGAGCGACTGCCTATCTAACCTCCGTAACCCCGTTTTTGGGTAATACGGTACCCCGTACCCGTAACGACTGTCAAAGATCTACAAATGATAGCCAGGACCAATAGTGTAGTGAGCTCTCCATGCTTTTCGAAGGTACTCTTAATATGACAATATTATTTTACTGCTCTACAATGCGATATTTCATAACTTAATATAGTTGACGAAAACGTTGCGACGTTGCCAACTTTCAGAATGTGTTATCCATAGAAAGGCTGCTAATATCAAAGATCCTCTCTCGGGTGTCATTAAAGGTGGATAGGAGATATAATGGATTAGGAGAAGAGGATGCTGTCCCTCTACTGTTTACTACCGTATCAACTGTCGAAATGAGGTCAATTATGTCTTTTTCAATTATCCCTGTCACATTATATCCACTGTATTATAATAATTTCTGTGACCCCAAAGCCCGTACAAACGATGTATCGGCTATACGTGGGCTTATTCTAACAGACTTCAGGCTAATTTGGTGAATTATGTGTAACAGTTTAATTAACTGTGTTTTACGAAGACGTGAGAATCTGTAGCTTTGTCGAGACAGAAGTAATTGACCGGAAAATTGGTCAATGCAATTCTGAAAACTATGCATCGTGTTGGAAAACTAATTAGTTTGAAGTGTCTTGTTTACATAATTACCGTTGTGATCAATTGTCATTGATATGTCATTAATTGGATTTCAAATTCCGATATATTGTTCAATACTTCAGTATTAGTCACTTCAACCAACCAAAATAGGATTTGTTTCAACATTTAATCAAATTCAATTCGAATAAACATGCAATTTCGCAATTATTGACATATTATAAGCCTAAATTAAATTCAATTTTCAATTCATATGTACCGTCAATTCCATCAAGTGTTGAATTTGTGCATTCAAAATAGAACGTCAGTAATGACCTAACTTCATGAACGCGGAAATGTCAAACACGGCGTCGCTGGAAGGTGTTAACTTGCTAAAATCCAATTGCTTTTGCCTGCAGTCTGTTTGTGAGTCCTATGCGATATGCATTGAAGTTGCTGTAGGTGTATTTTGCAATACGGTGGAGGAAACAGTTTCAAGTTTGTGTTAAGTATCTTCATTAAAATGGTAAGTTCAAAACGTGTACTGTTTATTTCTGGGGAAATAATTATGATATTTATAAGGCTTCGCCAACCCGTCTTAAGCAAGCGTGGTGATCAATGCTCGTGCCTTCTTTGAATGAGATGTGGCCTTTGCCCTGCAATGGGACAATAGTATGCTATTATTATTATTATAAGGCTTCAGTCCAACGTCAGTTTCACCTTACGTAACATAATCAGCCTATAATGTTCCCACTGCTCGGACACAGGCCTCCTCTCTTCGAAAGGGAGTGGGCTATAATCCACCACGCGGCCCCAGCGTGAGTTGGTAGATGTCACATGTCTTCGAATTTTTGGTATTAGGACATGCTATTTTCCTCACGATGTTTTCCTTCACCGTTTTGAGAGCAGTGGTGATTAAATTATTTACACAAAGTAAAGCGCCTGCCTAGGTTCGAACTCACGACCTACATCCGGTAAGTCGGGACCGTTACCACTGGGCTACTACTTAGTTTTACCTTAATATCTACAAATTCTCTCAAAAAAAAAACAATCCGGGTGTGCCGGCAGAAGTGAAAACTTGAATATTAACGTTGTGCATTTTTGATATTTTGGAATGCGGTCTACTCTCCCTCCATCTTACGAATTTTCGATCAGGTCACGTATCCTGACGCGAGCTCCGTCTTACGAATTTTCGATCAGGTCACGTGTCCTGACGCGAGTTTAACCTTTTTTACCCATCACAAAAAACTCTCCCTCCGTCTTACGAATTTTCGATCAGGTCACGTGTCCTGACGCGAGCTCCGTCTTACGAATTTTCGATCAGGTCACGTGTCCTGACGCGAGTTTAACATTTTTTACCCATCACAAAAAAAGTGCACAACGCCGCTAAAGAAGTTTTCACTTAAAAAATTGGTAAAATACATTCCTAACTTTACATGCTTACAAAATAGTTCTTAGTTCAAGCCAAACAACATTGCTAGTGCGTATATTTGCCAAGAAAACTGGGACGTAATGTATTGTCACTTTGATCCATCGGATCGGACAGAATGTCAGTATTTCAGATCTCAGTTCTAGCCCTAGACAAACATAAAAATAGAGCGAGAATCTATCAGAACTTTCCAAGATATATTTTCAGATTATACCGCTCCATTTTGCTGAAGTACTTTTTTCGGTTTCAATTTTAGTCAAGTGGTTATTTTAGTCATAATAGTTTGTTCTTTAAATGTTTTAGTGAATGATATTATGTAAATACTGCCTCGGATTTTATACTGAATTGGTTGTATTTTTTTACCATTTTAAGATTATTAAATAGTAGTAGTACTCATCATTAGCCTAGCCTTTTCCCAACAATGTTGAGGTCAGCTTCCAGTCTAACCGGATACAGCAGAAAACTAATATTTCACATGGAGCGAATGCCTATCGGACCTCCAGAAGCCAGTTACTGGGTAGTAGATATCCCTTGGTAAGACTGGATGTCAAACTTTCGGGTTTCTGACGACCCGTAAATACTGTCAAAGATCTACATAACCCAACGGCTTGACGTGCTTTCCGAGGCACGGCGGGGTCTTGGTATGTAAAGATTCACCCATTCACGGACCAACCGCGGCAAGCGTAGCTTAACCTGATCGATTAAACCGTGCGACTGTTATTACTTAGCCAGAAGCCCTCTCAACTGATTTTTTCATTGAATATACTCTGAAAACGACTTTAAAGTATGAGAACTCTTGCATGGAAGAGTCATACCTACTTTGAAACGATTATTATTAGTAATTCATACTTTATGAGGCATGGAATATGATGCTTAACACTGATATTATATGTGTTGTTTTTCTATGTCAATCAATGTGAAATGTTCAGAAAATATGATAAAAATATTTATAAATTCTTACTAGCCGCGCCCCGCGGTTTCATCCGCATAAATTTTGATCCCGTGGGAATATCGAGATAAAAAGTATTCTATGTGTTAATCCTGGTTATAGGTAAAGTATCTGTGTGCCAAATTTCATCCAAATCTGTTCAGGAGTTTTGCGTGAAAGAGTAACAAACATCCATCCATCCATCCATACAAACTTTCGCATTTATAATATTAGTAGGATAGGAAGTAGGATGAGACGAATGCACTTAACACCCCAATAAGATATTTGCGCATATGCCTTTACATCTACACTAATACTGTTAAGAGGTTAAAGTGAATTTGGATGTAAGAGGTAATTTTCGGAACTGCTGATCATTTAATTTCATTTATTCATAAAAACAATTTACATTGTGTTGAATATAATATACACATGCAATTTACAAAACAAATACAAAGAACTATAATTTTTCATTAACATTCCAAGTGAACTTCGAAAACAGTGCCAAATGCTTTTAAAAATAATGTCAAACAGTTTTAAAATCTAATGTCAAACACTTTTAAATATAAAGTCAACCAGGTTAAAGATTTAATGTCATACAGTTTTCAATTTAATGTCAAAATATTCTAGATTACTTAATGACAAGTGATTAAAAATAAAAAATATAACATGTAATTAATTCAGGTACTATTGTGTGACATTAGTTCCGATATATTGTACAGACCTGGTTCCAAAAGATTGAGAGATCTGAATCCAAAAATTATTTCACTAATGAGAAGCTACATTTCGGGGGGGGATTTAAAAAAAAAATGAGAAAGTCTGCTTTACACGCGGACAGAGCACTAGTCTTAACTAAATTTAAAGTCTCATTACCGGGAAAACGTTTCCTGTCTCCTACATTTTCCATTCTATTGGAAAGACGTATCCTTGAACTGTTCATTAATAAAATCATTTTCAACTCCATTAGATTTAAATAATGTAAACTATTCTAGTCTAGTTTGGGCCAGGCGTAATTAGAACAACGGCTTTAGTATTAATTGGTACTACTCTGATCCGTTGGGAGTCGTTAATGTTTGGTTATAATTATTGGATACCTACCTAAATAATGTATATAATTTTACTTTAATAATACAGTTTATAATGAATGGTGTTTGGCTGCCTGTAGTAGATAGAGGTAGGTACTCGAATGAAACGTGAATTATAAATATGTTAATGTCATCTTTTAAAGTCTACTCAAATTTATGTTTCAAATTGATGTTATTTCTAGTTAATCAAATATCAACTTTATTTTAATGGCAATTAAGATGATTTCAGAGTGACTAGCACTGTTGAAAAGGTTATAAAAATGTCTGAAGTTGTAGCGTAAACTGAACTTTATTGTCCAGGAATTAAAGTTATTTTTCCATAAACTCATATTTGTTTACATTTTTGGCAAATAAGTCGCGAATGCAGATTAGACGCGATGCTATGTCTAAGGCACTTTAGAAGAGGTATTTTTCATAAAGGTACCTTATTATTTCGAATGATTAAACAAGTGATTAAGGGCTGATGTTACCAAAGTCAGTTACTTCTTTTATCTTTTATCCGTGGAATTAAATCCGTCTGACAGTTTTTATATGGAAAAACTGTCAAAAATTCAAAATACATTATATTCTCAGAATAAGATTTATTCTAGGTATAAAAATTCGGTGAAGCTCGACCTTAGGCGAACTATACGATTTAGACTGATGACATTAATTTACATTACAAAAGCTCTTTTTGAAATACCGTTGCCGAGCGCCATCTTGAAAATGAACTCTATTTAATTAAAAGATGTCTTTCGTCCGTATTATGAAATTACCGTTTTTTATCCTGATCAAAGGAACAGAAAATATGTATTAATTACATTACTAATAATGTAATTACTACATATTTTCCTGTGCCCTGTCCCTGTCTTATAAACCACATGGTTCATGGTGATCAATTTAATTGGACCTGAAAAGAGGAAGGATGATCTCATTTTATATCTTTCTATTTATTTAGCCCGTAATGTCCAACTGCTGGGCAAAGCCCCCCTTTCCCTTTTCTACCACTTTTCCGTCCGTCCTCTGCTATTGCTGGCTAGTCCTTTCTGTAAGAGTCAAGTTCGTCCTTCCATCTTCACCTCGTTGTCATAATCTCATTTTCTATGTATATATATTTTTTAATACGTTGCCCCACACTAGGAATTTCTCCTGTATCGTGGGTGCGTTTACAAACATTTAAACTCACATACACAAACAGCCAGACCCGGAACAACTACTTGTAGGTCATACAAATATTTGTTCCGTGCGGGAATCGAACCCGCGACACGCAGCGCAGCAGTCAATCACTTAACCACTGCGCCAACCGTGTCGTCAAATAAAACAAAGTCACGTCAGTTACACCATTTATAACTCAAGAACTGCTGCTGGACCGATTTGTATGATCTTTGATTTGTTGGATTTGTCTCCACCCCTAATAGTTGATTAACTATTGAAACATGATAAAAATTCACGAAAAAAATAATAATTATGAAGATAATTAATTTTCTCATACATCTTGTATGGAACGTTTTTTTTGATGATATCTCGAGAACGAATTGACTGATTTTAGGATATAGGATACTTTTTATCCCCATATGCCCACGGGGTCGATACTTTTGCGGGTAATATCGCGGGGCGCAGCTAGTTTTTATTAAAAGTTAGTACTGTGTGAATCTCTCTATTCATATTACCATTGCCAGCTTCATTTACAAATGTTGTGGCAGAAATCGGAAGCCAGCCAAAACTACTCATTTTAAAATCACATTTATTTGCTACCTTAACCGTTTTGCGCGAACGTTTTAAAAGCATAAACGTTTCGTCGCTGAACTTTTACAGCCTACGTAATACAAACACAAAAGTAAGCTCACGTACTCACATACGTAAAAATTATTAAAAGGATTTTATCGCGCGTTGGATTTTCCACTCTTGGTGTAAATGCGAACATTGAGAATCCAACAGAGCGCATCCCAGCGCGTCAAAAAATCACAGTGTTGAATTTACAACTCTCGGCGCTAAGCTGTGCGTTGAAATTGCAGTGCGCGAAAAAAAATCGCCGCGGCATAAAATCGCCCGAGTAGACCTGAGTTTGTAAAGCTACATACTACGTATTACGTCTTATTAAAACTACGTATTTTGACCTTCGTGTTTTGACTTCCCACATATACATTTGTTAATATTTAAATATCGCTAAAGCTTGTGTATGTGTGTTAATCCTTATGTACTTTACTTTTACATAATCTTACAAGAGTATTATAAAGAGCTTATATGTATATGTATTGTTGTGTGTAAAATATTATAAACACAATTGTTTGTGCGCGTTTCATATTAAGACTTACAAAATCCAGTAACCTACGCGATTTAATCTTTAGTACTGGTAACCTACATACCATAATTTCACGCCTTTTCCCATGGGGGCAGGCAGAATCTATAGAACATTAATGCTAGGGAGTTTGTTGCGCCACTTTTTCATCCCAGCTAAAGCTCTAGGAAGTGGTGACCGGCGGGCGTTTTGAGGACTGTCCTATTTAAATTTTGACGTCGTTCGATTTGATTAGATACTCTACTAGATACTTATCTACTGATATTGCCTACTGAAATTAATAAATACATCCGGTTCATTTAAGAAAATAAATGCAAATATCCAAATAATTAGTGGTCACAGCATAACTTCTTAGGGGTGATGATTGATTGACATGATTTGGCACCGGTCGGACAGCAAAATCGAATCTATATTTTGCCGCCCAATTGTGTGCCGAATCGTGCCGACCCGAACAAGAGCACGTCGTACTTTCTTGGCATACAGCATGCGAAGATAGATTTAAATTACCAGTCACGATTTTCAGCAATGAGGAGACAAAAATGTTCCTCTTTTAGAGTAAAAATATTCGATGTCACGTTCTATGCATTATTTTGTACATTTTTGTAAGGAAGGAAGCCGTTTATTTATTCTACGGCCTATTAATATTATAAATGTGAAACTTTGTATGTTTGGATGCTAGTTACTTAATCACGCAAAAATGGCTAAGCTAATGAAATTCAGCAAACAGTTTGTATCCAAGTAGTACGTTCGCGTGGGAAAATTTCCGACGTCAACGCGGGCAAAGTTGCGGGTACAGCTAGTCTTTTACCCAATACATCCATCTTTTCTTTGCTGCGGTATGGCAATGTTAAATAATGTAAACTACTTGGAAAGCTTCGAATGGTTTCCACTTCGTTATTTTTTTTCTTTCAAGTAAAATATAGGTATGAAGAATTATAGTTAATGTCCAAAAAAATTACCCGTTGCGGTCTTATAACTAATTAGCTCAAACACTTATTATCACTCTTATTAACATTATAGTGCGGTGCCTCTAATCAGACCATGCCCCACTTGCTGGAGTGCCCTAAGTGCCTGTTCACCTGCACCTTGGATGACTTAATGAACGCTCCTAATGCCGCAATCAGCGTGGCCACCTACTGGGCTCAAACAATTCAAAATATCGAAGAAGAGTACCATCGACACGAAAAGAAGAAGAATATCATGGTTATAACAAACCAACTAACAGCTAAATAATAATGTGTTTTACATACTAAAGGTATTATAATAACTATCTGTGGCGCCGTGTTGGTTAGAGCTCTGTATCTAAATAGGTTACGTAAGAGATACCTATATAGGTACGTTTAGTGCTTAGTATCGTATTAAAGTTTATACACACTATAATGTGCGGGTATCGGGGTAAACTGACATTAGTGTTGACTATGCTTAAGAGTTATCGATGCGGTGGAGAATTACTGGAGTTAAGTAAATGTTTAACGTCAAAACGTGTTTGACCGGCCATATCTAGTTAACCTTCCGATGAATATCGTCGTTTTTATTCTATTTACACAGGTACTACTCATATCATAATGCCGTATCAGCCTTCCTAGTTGTTGTTATTTTTATGTAACTATAACTCTTCTTGCCGACTGTCACCATTCTCACCAAAGCGTAGGGTATAACGCCCTCTCCACCAAAAATACTAAATCAGCATTCCATACGTGTTACCAAAAGTATGGCCATCTCTTATACTACATGTCTTTATGGTCTTATTTCCTTATAGGGTTGGAATCCTAATCATTATCATCAGCCAATAACAGTCCACTGCTGGACATCGGCTTCTGTAATTGAACGCCATATAACTCAATCCTCGTATTCTCTTGTCCTGCTGCTACCCTATACCTATATCGTCGCTCCATGTAGCCTGAGGGGGTTTTCAGCAATGTGAAAAGATAGAAAGAATGTGCATCTGTTTTTGTAACAAAAGTAACTGATGATAAACATACTGCATGTGGTAGTTTTTATTCGGCTGAACTTGAATCTAACCCATCAACTACCCTATTAAAATCCCGACAAAACCAGTAAAAAAAGAAAGTAATCGGATTATCTTTCAAAGAGTTGTCGAAATAATTCATCTTAGGCCCGTTACGAAAGCATTGAACATTTTCTATAGACTCATCATAACCCTCCTTTCGCCCGGCCGGATTGTAGGTCAAGGCCTCCCTTAAACCCGGATATAACTCCGTACGTACCCTCATTATCTGATTCTTTTACAGGAAATCTCATTTTGTGAACAAATTAAAAGGCGTATATATTTACGTGATACGTCATAGCATTGCCTTTGTTAAAGGAGTGTGTGCTTTTTGTACAGTTGATATTTTATAAGTTTCTGTACTTGGTTTAAGAATCTATGGAAGGGGATGAAGATTTCTCAACGCAGGAAGGTGTTTTCACAATGCCTAGAAATGAAACGAAAAGTATCATACTTGACAACGCTATTATTTACACTTTATCCTTGCAACATTTCAATAATTTACGAAAAAGATATTCGTTTGCATGAAGAATCTTAAATGAGATACACGTATAAAAGTTACATGTTAAAATGTAACTCAAGAGTCTAATAATTTTGTTTGATTGAAAATCAGTAGTTAATGCAAAAGCTATGCCAGCAACAGCAGTATCATCCATAATTGATGAGAAAGCCAACGGGCCCAAACATGAATAACCCATTCAGCTAGAAGTCTCTCAGTTCGGAGGAATTATCCGATCATACAATTTTTTTTCATACTGATCTCTGAGTTGGGTATAAAACGATATCTGCTGGTTACACCTGTAGGTATACATACTTACTAAGCTGTAGTAAGAGTTGACGGTAACGATGTGAACCTCGTAATGAGAGCGACGAAAGATCGTATAGACTATAGCTTAGTTATAACATACTATACTATGATTTCAAGGAATATTAAGATCCCGAATCAATAAATAAAGTTGATGATATGGATGAAATCATAAACGATGCGACATTATCTGTCATAGAAACAGTACCTGTTAGAGTATGACTTTATAAGCAAGCATATAATATCTCAGTTTGAATATATAAAACACATTACCAGTTCAATAGTCGATAACATATATTTTGTAACAAAAATAAAAAATGAGCAAGAGCAACAATCTCCCGAACATCACACAATGTAACTGAAAAGCTACAACGAAATACATAAGTACTTAGACGTTTCCAATATAAAAATTCCTTCAATATATAACCTTTGGGATGATCGGGAGAGCCCGTACTATCGGCCTATCACTTGATCCTCCATATGCCTATAGTGGCCACTCAACAAGATATATTACAGGGTAGAAAAGGGTTACGTTGATAATTTGAAGTAATGCCAAAAGCCCTCGTTAGAGTATGTATGAAAAAGATTGATATATGAAAAGATAATCCTAGGAGACATGGAGAAATGTCGATTTGTCCAACGATTATTGGTTGGGGCTTACTGAAGAGAATGAAATACTTAGGAGATCTTTTCAGCTAGGAATAACTTAGACCTTAGACACTGTTATCTATAGGGTTTGCTCAACGGATCGCAAGAATATATGAAAATACGTGAAAAAAACCTAAGAGTTAATTCTGAAATGTTTTATTAGATCCCATTAAAATTTAACACTCGCAACGAGAAATTCTAAGCAACTAAAAATTTAGATGTGAGTTTTATTTTCATTTAAGAAACCTGCAGAATTTAAGTGCAAAGGAACTACCCATTTCTCGTTTCCTAGGTACAGTATAAGAGCTTACATTGCAAATTTCGGGGATGCCTGTCCCGAAGCTTTTCACTCGACGATGTCACAAGCACTCGCTCGAAATAAGCACGTAAATAAAGCTATACACACGAGTAGGTACATAAACAAACAAACATTTCTCTCTCTCAAAAGTAAATGAGCGGAAGTAAAATGTACATAATAAAGTACACTGGATAAAGTTGTATGGGAGCTGGTTTATCAACAAATCAAGTTTTGATCAGATGGTCACATATTATTCTTTTTCCTGGTAAATATATCTCTAACGTTCCTTAGACCATACTTGCCCAGTTTCCTTAAGATTAAAAATAAAACTGATATAAAAAGAGGGTGTGTTATGACCACATGATAGAAGTGAAAACTTACGACTAGAGCCGTGTACGAGTTTTACCGATTTAGAGTCCCCGACCCGAGCGTGACGATTCAGTTTTGTTCACTGTCCAGAAAGAGTGCAAAGTGCTCTTAAAGAAGTTTTCACTTTAAAAAGTGAGTGAAGATACAGGCATAATATAAACTGCGATATAAATATAAATAAAAGAAGGATCTTGAACTGAATACCAACTTATTTGTTTTCAAAGGATATGAACAATCACAACTCCGTTTGTTCATAAATGTGATTCTCGTATTAAAAACGCAATATGCAGAGCGTGTATGGAAGTGGTGATATAATCACGCACATATTAAAATGCAATGTGATCGCAACGTACGAGAATGTGGGTCGGTCGCATTTATAAACACCACGAATGATATAACCATGGCCTGCATGGTATTGAATTTCGTATACAGATTGAATAGTGATGCTGCGAAAATAGTGGAGATTAATATTGAGGTTTATATCGAACTTTGGAAATTGAAACTGGTTTCAAGGTCACTTAATTATCACAGCGTAATCGGAAGACAGCACGCGGGCCCAGTGTGGGTTGGTAGATTGTTTAGAATGCTAATCTCAAAAAGTGGTGAGCTAATTACATTCATATTTTCACCAGTAAGCCTTTCGGAGCCACTTCATTGATTTCGTTGATTTTATTTACCTGAATGAAGACAAAGAGACTTTTTTACTCTCACCTACTGGAGCTATCTAGGTACATACAAAACCATTTGTGATAGCATAAAGTCAGTTATGAGTTTCAGTCTCCAAATTGTCCCTCCCAGATACAGTAATATAGTCTACCCATGTCTGGTGTTAACTTATTATGAAAACACTGCTATGTTTGCAGAAAAAATAAAATCCTAGAAATCTGCAAAGATCACAGGACCGTCTGAATAAAGAAATATGGAAATTCAGCACTTTCTTAATGGTGTAATAGAGTTAGGCACTAGACAAAGTTACGCTTCTTTCAAGTCTTGGAGATTGGCCAGAATATCTGGCCTAGTATGTTGACATAGTCGTTATATCTTAGCGTTCAAGCTTTCACTATATTTGGCTCGTTTTTCAATGTCTGCCGTTAATATTTTTATATATTGGTACTTGCCAAATATTAAGTAAATGTGACTTTCCTGTGAATATGTTATATACTTAAAAAACTTGATATCTTTTTAGACAGTTACTTGTTGGAACGAAGTACTTTAAAGCAACTTGCGGCAGGAGTAAACTAGTAGAAATCGTCATGTAAGGAAAAAGAATTATGGGGTCTAACTAAAGGCGAGATAATAATTGAATACTTAAAATAATACTTATCTTGCGAATAGATTTCGCTGAAAAACTGTCAAACGTCAATTTTATTCCCCTTATAAAATATATGTTTATAACTTTGGCAAAATCTGGAATTTGGAAAGACAAGACAAGACTTTGGCAAAATCAGCCCTAAAAACAATAATTCAGTAAATTCGATTAGTATATACTTGTGACTAGGTCTAGTTAAAAAAATAACGTTAAGCCCTTGACTTAAAAGCTTAAAAACTTTGATCTTTTAACCCTCTACACTCAAAAATAAAATATAAAAAGACACTCAACGTCATTTAGTGTTTACACGCTAAAAATGTAATTTACAAAGTAATTAAAGAATTAGGGCGTGTTCAGACGCGCGTAAAGTTAGCGACTGATTGTCGACGTAATTGCTTTTGCCAGCGAAACGTTAACGTGGCTGGCTGCGTTTGTTTTAGTGAAGATAATGTGCTTTGTATGGTATTTAGCTGAAGAATATTCACTTTGTTATTGGTCTAAGTGCTATGTTAAAGAATAGCTACAAAAACCTCAAGAAGTTTGTACATTATTTTCTATGAAACCAAATAGGTACATTTTTCATTCTATAAACACTATTTACATAGACAATCTATATGGGTCTATGTAATATATTATCACGCTTATGCTAAAAATGTCAGAAAGAATAATAATAAAATAAAGAATAGACTAATTGTGTTTTATATTCACAGTCTGCTTGATCAGAGTTATTCTACTCAGAGCACTGATTTCAACAGCACTTGCCCGAACCGCACCTAAGCACTGCCGCTAACCGCACTGAAACCAAATTTTGTAACGTGCGGTTCGGTGGAATAGTTTATCAATATCGTTTTCAGAGCCTTAATTAAATATTATCATCATAATTTCAGCTGAAGAACGTTCTTCGCTCAACGAAGGCCTTCCCCAAGTACCGCCATATTCACCGGTTTTGCGGTTCTTGCATCCAGCGGATTCCTGCCTTCATCGGTCCACCTTGTGGAAGGCCTTCCAACGCTATGTCTTTCGGTAAGCAGTCGCCACTCCAGGACCTTTCGGCCCTACTTTAATAAAATATACTCTGATGAAAAAAACAAATTCATCCTACTTTAAATAGGTACATAACAACTTAGGCCTAGTTCAATAGCAATATTTATTCCTAAAATGCTAGCTGTTTATTCAAAATCCCGATCTTAATACGATCAGCGATGAGCCCGATTTTGATTAATTATTTACAGTCAAAAACAGCTGTGAAAAGCATCACTGTTCTTGGTAATTAGCAGACAAAATTTTCCTCAATTAAGTGGCTGTCGGTATCACCGAATTAGACAGTGATCGGGACTGATCGATTGTTGTTGTGTTACCCAGATTTCCGAAAAAGATAATCTTTGTAAAAGCTTTTTTTTTTGATGATTGAAGATGTTGTCCTACACTGTGGTTTCCTTTTATCAGAGATGTTTCCAGACTTTCTCAAAAATCACAAAAAGTATTAGCTCAAAAAAATTAGAAATTGGATTTTCTAATTTTTATCCAAAATATACTTTTGTAGCGATTCAAGTCAATCCCTACAGGAATCTGTCTTTCCTTGTATTCCAACAGCCTAAATTATGTCAGAAGAACCAAAAAAACAGCCATTGTACCAATCCACCGTCCAATCAGATTAAAACTTATCTGAGCTCCTTACTTTTTCTTCAAGTTAAACTGTATAACAAATGTTTAGCTTAGCGCAACCTTTAACCATGAATTACGTAGACTGACAGATGCTTGACCTTCGGAGCTTTTTGAAAACCCGGGATTTTCCAGCGTTTATTAGGTCACAGGTAAACTGGTAGAGATACTCCATTAGTAATTTCTAATGATAGGTACCTTTATTGGAATAAACCTCCTTGAAATTTTTTGGAAATTGAGATTGAAGCTAAGTTAACTTGTAAATGGCCATTATTTTTCCTTCAGGCTACATTATTAATGAAGACAAATACAGGAAAGACATGAATATTTTCACACATTAATTACGACTAGTCTGGATTTCTTCACAATGTATACTTTAAGAGAAAGTCTAGGGCAGTTTAGTGATTATAACTTACTAATATTAGTACTAGTGTGTTAGTACTAGTATTCTATTCTAATATTATTATTGTACATTATCATGACAATGCAAAATCGTTATTATA
The DNA here is from genome assembly GCA_947507525.1 of Apamea epomidion. Lineage (NCBI taxonomy): Eukaryota > Metazoa > Arthropoda > Insecta > Lepidoptera > Noctuidae > Apamea > Apamea epomidion. Next base: position 7,582,549 of record OX382233.1, read on the forward strand.
TTTACCCCTCTAAGAACTATCTTAAACCATCATAATTGTTTAATCTAAAATATTTATGGGCATTCTAAAAACAATCTTCGTACCTCTAAATATCGCGTGTTGAAATCTCATAAAAGCTCGTGATTACTCAATATTTGAGCTTATCTCATTTTATTACGCCCCTTGTGGGTTAGACGGTTTACAGGGTCATTAAACATAATAATTTATTAATGCCTTTGCCCATTTTGAAGGGATAGTGTTGGAAATGCTTTTCTCGGATAGAAGCAAAATATTGTTGAAAAGATTTCTTTGATATTAGGGACCTTTTTTATCGGTTCGTTTATTTATAATGTTGTTAAAAATTAAGTAACTTGAATATTTTAATTTGGCTAAACGATGAAACTGCTTAACTGGACTTAAGGTATAGAAATTACGCTACGTGCGAAGTTAAAATAAATTCAAGCGAGCTCCAACTATTATCCAAATTCGGCTGTATAAAATATCCCAAGTTTCATTTTTATAGAGACAAGATAGTCAAATAGTTTAATAAAACTGGTTATATAGAGCTTTCCAGATTACAGTAATAGAACACAGTCACTTGTAGTTTATAATCCGAGATTTCATCAACCGCAATTAGAAATAACACAGGTGCTCATTATGTTAAAAACGGTAAACGTGGAGTTTCTTGCCGGCTCTTCTCCATAGGAAGCGACCAATTAGAACCGTGCACCTAGCTTCTAACGTTTCATATGTGCCCATGTAGGTTTATGTGAAACAAAACATTTTGATTTTGTCCGCATTCAAATATAAAATGAAATCAAATATATATCAAAATCTTTTTACTGCTTCTTTCATAGCGTTTCTCCGAAACTAATTTCTCTTTTTATATTCATAGTAATCTGTTATCTTTTTATTTTTTTACCTTTTTTTTATTTATCTGCCTAGCCATTTCCCAACTATGTTGCGGTCGGCTTCCAGTCTAACCGGATGCAGCTGAATACCAGTATTTTACATGGAGCGACTGCCTATCTGACCTCCACAACCCAGTTACTGGGTAATACCAACCCCTTGGTAAGAATGATTGTCAGACTTTTGGTCTTCTGACTACCCGTAACGACTGTGATCCACAAATGACAGCCAGGACCAACGGCTTAACGTGCTTTCCGAGGCAATCGCGGCAAGCCTAGCTTAAACTGAACGACCGACCTGTGCGGCTGTTATTATTTTCCCGAAATTCCTTAAAAACTTTTTAAAAACACGCTGCGAATTTAAAACTAATGTTGTTTGTTGCTATATTTTCCGAGTGAGCCAAACGTTTCAATTAGCCGCGTAAGCAGGAAAGCCTTATCTACAGGGCGACACTCTTGTGGGTCAGTACGATTTACGCGCTTAGGCGGGTGTTTCATTAAAGCGTAGTATAAGTAGACCGCATTGTTTTGGACTACTGCAGGAACCTTCTGTTACAACAAGCTTACGCTTAATTTATATGTAGCTAATTATCATCATTATCTGCCAAGTCTTTTCTCAACTATATTAAGGTTGGCTTCCAGTTTAACCGTATGCAGCTGAATACCAGTATTTTACATGGAGCAACTGTCTATCTAACCTCCACAACCCAGTTACTTGGTAATATGATACCCGTTGGTAAGACTGGTTGTCAGACTTTCGGGCTTCTGACAACCCGTAACGACTGTCAAAGATCCATGAATGACAGCCGGGACCAATGGCTTAACGTGCTTTCCGAGGCAGGAGAAGTCTCTGTATGTAAAGATGGTCACCCATCCCCAGACCAACCGTGGTAAGCGTAGCTTAACCTGATTGACCTAAGTGTGCGGCTGTTATTATTTAGCCACGTTTAGTGAAATTAGGTACCTACAGGATTTTGACCTTAATTTAAGGATGATCTTTTTTAGGGTTTGTTATAGTGTTTAGCGAAAAAACCACTCCTATTTGTTTATTTTTAGCGTCGAAAGAAAAATAGATTAACTTGTTTCCACTTAAATATAAGTGTGGAAAGTTGAAATCTTTTAACTGTAATCAAAAGTCTAAGAAAAACCAACCTTTTTATAGAACTAAGAAGCCTTAATTCTCCTCCAGTCCACAACTTAAGACCAGACTATTCCTAGCCTTAAATAACAACTTGGACAGACTCGGCGTAAACTCGAATCGATAAAGCCCGTATTAAATTAGGAACTACTAACATCTGTGTGGCTCCGACTAGCCAAGTTAAGCATCGCCGCTGCCTTAGAAACATGCTTGTTAAAAAATGTTCTAAAGGAAACTTAGGCCAGGAGAAATCCAGCATAATAACATGATGTTGTTAAAGGAAGTTTTTATTGGTATTTTGAGCATGGATTTTGTATGTTTTGCTCTGTCTTCTTTATCAGTGTAACAAAGGGTTCTTTTTTACTTTAAAGTTGATGAAAAAATCATAAAGGTAGGCAGGTATATCCATGTTTAAGACGAGTTTTCATTGTTGTTTTATTTTTTTTTCAAAACGTTGCCCCACACTAGGAATTACTCCTGTATCGTGGGTGCGTTTACAAACATTGAAACTCACATACACTAACAGCCAGACCCGGAAAAACTACCTGTAGGCAATACAAATATATGTTCCGTGCGGGAATCGAACCCGCGACACGCAGCGCAGCAGTCGATCGCTCAGCCACTGCGCCAACCGTATCGTCCATCGGTGATCCGTGTCGTTTCTCGGTGATTTTGCTGACCGAACGATTTGTTTTCAAACGTCATCAGTTTTATTGTATTTTTTTATTTTAATCCCAAAACATTATCCTGTGAATGATTGATGTAAGCCTCTAGAGAGAAGAGTGATTATTGAAAAAAGTATATTACACCTCCACACCCAAGAGGGTACCGGTACGTACCCTTCGAACCCTAAGCACCAAACGACAGACAAGGGAATTTAAATATAAAAGGGAAAGCTTTGACTCAAAAATTGTGTCCAAATAATGGCGCCATTTATGTACAATTTGATATTTACACAGTTCTATGACACGGGGACATTTGGCATCGCTGGCAATGCAACAAGTGCCAGATGTGACTGTGACGTTCGTGCCAGTTGTGGCAACGTTGCCAAAGAACCCCCAAGTCCCCCACACCTTGCCAGACGCTTTTATTGGGCTTGTTAACGGTACTGTAAACACGCGTGACTTTTACGAGGCTGTAGTCTTGGCAAATACTTGTTCCGGTCAGATAATATGTTGGAAGAGAAAAGACCTTTGTGTGGTGTGCTTGTTCAAGGTTTTAGGTCCTGAGTGTCAGGTTTTAGGATTGTTTCTGTTGTGCTGCAGCGTGAATTGGAATGGATGCTTTCGCATTCGTTACAATTTTAGCTTTAACATGTTGATAGCCAGACAACAGACACAATAGAACATGTATTGTTTGCGGTCACCGGTGACCGCGGTGGCAGAATAGTCTTCTGCCGTTTGTTTTTATTTTCTATCGAAAGGAACTTGACGAAAATTTACGATACAAGACATTCCACTTAACTTAGTCCTAGTTTATTCAGCAATCAATCTCCATCTTGCGCCATGATATTTGAGGCATCACATGGCAGTCATATACAATATGTATAATTAACGCAAGGCCTCATACACCCCAATATTGTTAAAAGCATAATTTTGACAAAAACTTTTTTTTAAACTAACTATTTTTATTAAGAAAATCATGTTGACCCTAGTTTGACCTACATTGCGTTATACATTTAAAAATGAGTCTTATTGCCTTTAAATAAAATTGAATGTTCGTTGGCTCAATCGGCAAAATACATAATTTAAAAATATCCTATATTAAAAGTCACTGAAATCGATTAAGTAGTCAATTGTGAACAAACTACTTTCAGGCCTTGCGTTTATTCTGTTACACCTTGTATATTCCATAACCATCAGATGAACAATTCCCACGACATACAGAAAAAACAAACAAAGCCACTTTACAGCAACAATTAACTTATCAAAGCCATAGAACCGTCAGAGCTGCCTTAATTAGTACATTCAGCGAACTACGAATAAAATTCATGGACATAAATTAATTAAGCAATCGGAACAACAAAGACATTGTCACGGATATCCGTGTCGCGTGACAGTTTACCAGGGGCTGTTTAATTGGAGGCCTAGCACGAACTTTTGTCTTGAATTTTAATCTTAGATTGACAAAATCTGTCTTGGCTGCAGTCCTTGGGTTACCAAGCTCGGTTTTCTCTATGGTATAAACTGAATATGGATATTATGTACTTTTTAACCCATTTGCAAGTCCTTCTTGTAGAATACTCATAGTTTTTTTTGGGTATGAAAAATCAGCATGTGCACACATGCATACACATGAGGAACACGCGTCGACGACAGAGGCAACTGCAACCGTCGACGCGTGTCAGTGACAGCAGTCAACGCGTGTCGGCGGCAGCTGTCGACGCTTCGGCAGCTGCCGCCGACAACGTGTTGCTCGTGTATTTGAGTACGGTGCTCAAATACATGAATGGCATGTTGTCGACGGTTGTCGCTCCAGTATATGCACCCTTACTGTGTTCCCTGACTTACATGTCCACAATTGGGGTTCTTCTTCGCGTGTCGATGGCAATCTAAATGGACTCGGCCCAGAACTCGGCTACGTGTTTGGCGTCATCACTAGTTGATTTTTGTTCGATGATTATTTTACAAAAGGCTTCTGCGGCATTGCAAAATATCAGTCTTTTCATTAAAAAACAAACAAAGAAATGAGTCAGCTGGAATGAGCATTTTATGTAGGTAATTAAATAGTTTTATACACAAAAGAATTGCGGTTCTGCAGCTCTAAAATAATTAAGACGTAAGATTAAATTGCAGGCATCTCAGTGAAAGAAAACCACAGTTAGGAAGTTCTGTATTTACATAAAGTTCCGTAACTAAAGCCGGATAATACGAAACAGAGAAAGAAATAAAAAGAAAGCAGGATTTAGTTTCACTAGAGTTCCTATGAATAAAGAAAACACCGAAGAACTATCTGCTTTGAAAAATATATTTTTTAAAGTGAAGACTACGGTAAAATTATTCACAATAATTTTGAATTATTACGGGCACTAAAACTTTTATATAAAGAAGAATTGCCAAACTTATGTAACAGTGGGCAGGGCACATTGCTCGCAGAACAGAGGGGCGATTCTCGTAATTTTAGAAACGTTCACAGTCTGATCTCAGTCTACATCTGTCAAAAATTCCTCTGATTTCCGTACATTTTGACAGGTTTTTGACATTTGTTTGTCGCCGAGATGAGACTGCGACTAGATTTTGAACGTTTTAAATTACGAGAATTGGCCTTCAGATGACCGATGGGGCAGAAAGGTTCTGGAGTTGCGACCGTGTACCGGAAGACGAAGTGAGGCGGAGTGAAGGCAAAGTGGACAGTTGACCTTGTGAAGGCCGCAAGAATCCGCTGGATGCGGGATGCACAAAATCGGTCGAAGTGGAGGTGCCTGGGGAAGGCCTATGTCCAGCAGTGGACGTCTTTCGGCTGGAATGATGACGATGGTGATGACTATTTTGAAGATCGTGTTTTGACCACTATTTCTCCGGAATGTAAGTTATGATATGATGATAGTAAATAATAAAAATATAAAGCTTATGTTATAATTCGGTGGACTAGAATGTATAGTGTATAGAATTTATAGTGTTTAGAATTTATAAATCTTTTCACTAACCTTTACACGAATAATGAATAACTTGTGTCCTAAAAATTATTCCTATATATACCTGTCAGGAAGATGGTAGAGGCTGGTATCCAGGTTGTGCCTCAGGTACACTCTAGTATAGCCACTCATGGTGGTTATTTTGATGCATAGCTATTTCGAGATTTCTAAAGAACCGTACCGTTTGCGTTTCATGTTGTCGCAAAAAGGTTGTTATGTTGAACAAAATATGATTCGCGAGCGTAACAAGTATGTATTTACAGGATTATAATCATTAAAATCATCAATACATCCCTCTAAGTTCATATAATCCTATTGATTGATATTCCATAAAATAGTTATTTCGATAGGAATAAAGAAGGTAAGAATATTTGAATTTCCGGGGCTACCTAGCGCCAAGCCCTTGACAACATTGATTCAATATACAGAATTGTATACTTATATCTGATGGAGAGTCGACCATTTCGGTAATCGATAAGGCCGCTTCACGTATCCATTTCTCTGTTGATAAAACCATTCAGTTGGCAGCAGAATACTAAATGCCAACAGTTGTACAGACTAATGTTGGCGTCAGCTTTATAGTGTTGGCGCAACTGGTAGCTGCAGTATTATAGTTTAAATGTAGAATTGTATTATGTATGCAATACTGTTGGCGCCTAATTACGCTTCGATATACGTATTACATGGTTAAGTGGGCACGTCCGTATTGTGGTACCTATGGGTGTTGCTAACTCGATACATCTATAACCATGTTCTAATTGAGGGTCATCTAGTTGAGAGTGTCCCGCCGCAGCGATCCGCTCGATGCGGGAAGTACAGAACCGGTCGAAGTGGCGGCGCTTGGGGCGTATGTCCAGCAGTGGACATCTTTCGGCTGAAATGATGATCTTGAAACAAATTTCATTTGTAAGTTTTTAAATTTTTTAATTCATACTTTATGAATCTTTTCTATAAGGCCACTCGCCCCAGCTTCGGTTACTTCCCGGTGCCAAGCGCAAATAAATCAAATCAATGATGCAAATAATTTTGCAGTAAAACACATGCTGAACAAAGGCGCATAATATGTACAGACAGGGTAGGAGCAATAAATTCATAAAAGAGGTCATGCTTACACGGATTAATATTGCGTTTATCATTTCTGACGTAAGCACTGGGGTGATTTTCCGAACGTGTGAACACATTGCTCGCTATATGAGCAATGGCATAATTATCATTCAATATCGACCGAGCAATGAAAGAAAATAGAATGTCATTGTGATTATGTTCGGTAGATAACGTAATGGCAAAATTGCTTACGAAAAGTTGTTGTCAAAAGTTTCGTGTTATTTCATTCTTGAAATTATTTGATTGAAATTATGAGATTGTTCAATAAACAAGGCTGAGCACTCCATAAATTATTCAAATCGCATAATTAAATTTAAAAAATCAACAGTAATTATTTTGTTTTGATTTAGAATAATAAAGTCAGGCGGAGATGAAATCATTAATAATCACGCTTCTTTCCTAATTAATTAAACCAATAATAATTGGTTTGCCCTTGAAATTGACTCCTAAAATTGTAATTTTCATATTTCAGAATATTTCATAATATTCCTTCATGAATAATTTCGACATAATCTTATGCAAAATACGTCTTACAGCAACAACTGCACTACGGGGAATTTGGTACTAATTATGCGAAATCTCACGAGTAATGCTCACAAATCTCTTGCACGAACGGCATACGACGGTATTTGAATACTGAACGTGACTGAACGACACGAAATACGGCAGCACTAGGGGTATTAGCTTCGAGTTACCGAACCTTGAAAAACAATGCGAATAACATTCCCGTTTCAGAGAAAGACGTCGAAAATGAAAAATATTGTTTTTACAACATTTCGTTACCGGTATAAACTGGTTTCGAATGTCAAAATGAGTATTGAGCAGCATCGATATTATTACCTATTACCCTTCTTCAAATCCGATCGTTACAACAATATTCCTCCAGGGTCATCCCATAAAAACATTAAAATGAAATTGTATTCTCCCAAATGCTTCTCTAAAGGCTTTTGCGAGTGGGCAGAGCAATAACATTCAAAGAGACCGCTATGCCAACTTGGGGGAGGAAGAATGGTCGGATACAGCGTAATTAAAATTTTAGGGACCTCACAAGTTGTTAGGAATTCCCAGAGTGTCTCCGGCCCGGCAATTTGAAGGATGACCTCGGAAAATTTCGGGTGTTTCCGACAGGCGTCGGTATTTACATATATTTGGTATACTTGATGAAAACCATGAGCGAGCGTCATGTGATCTTTATGTCATTGACACAAGGCTTAAACTCCATTGACGCGCGTTCATGAAATGTTAAAACTATGTGTGACAATACCGGGTCTTTACCCGGTATTCAAAATAATTAAAAATAACTACTCAAAATACTCGTTACTCAACATTTAAATGTCGATCGTTATGAATAATAATAAAAGGCTTATTTCGAAGAAGTTTCTTTGATTGAAATAATAATGTTAATATCTATTTCTCGGTATTGATGGAAATGTACGATATTATTCTCATTATCCTAAAAACACAAGTTCTACCACTTCTAACCATCTCTTGTTTAATTAAACATACAACGGACTTTTAGATCAAAAATATTATTCTTCGCCATTTTGAACAGATAGGCCGGCCTCCTAGCAACATTTTACAATACATTTAAATGTCATTATTAACTGAAGATTATTTTAGATTAAATAGTACTATTTTAGGACCGGATAAACCGCTCGTCTCATCATAGACCTCATCCATCGCTTTCCATCAGACGTGATCAAACTCAAGAGGCATGTCGTGATGACTGCCTATATATTTTGTTCTATATTTTTAAAAATTTTAGAAAACCAATTTCCGTAGGAAATAAAGCCTTAATCAAACTAATTTGCAATGAACCACCATGTTTGAACGGTTCAATTGGGTCCCAATAAAACGTACATAGTAACTTTATTACGGGTGACTGTTGAATAATTTACCGTCGCTTCCGATAGCCCGGCCAAACTGACATGTCACACTTTCCGCTACGCTACACACTAGTGATGCGACACAATTGAAGCTATTCGCTTCACTATGGAACGAGTGAATGGATTGGAATTTATTGTTGTTGAAAAATCGATGACAGTGGTTTAATTTTAGAATCAGTGGAAGCGGTTTGAAGTTCGAATACGTTATGTCGTTGAATATAAAAATAGGATTGATTGTGTTACAAAATGACCATCCATTTTGTATTATTCCACTTGTTTGTGGATTTTAAGTTCTTAAAAGTCTTGGGTTCTGAAAAACTTATTTCGTGATTCGTGTTTATATTAATGGAGTTCTAAGAATCAAACCAAACTCCTAAAGATATTTAATTCTGGCTGTATTTCTAACAACCAGAGTGTGAATTGTCATGATCAGAGTACAGAAGTTTTACTCAAGCAGTTTAGTTGTGTACTTGTGTGTGTGTTAAATACAGCTGTCAAAATTGACAGTTAAGTTTGATCCCTGAAGGCCAATTCTCGTAATTTAAAACGTTCAAAATCTAGTCGCAGTGTCATCTCGGCGACAAACAAATGTCAAAAACATGTCAAAATGTAGGGAAATTTGAGGTATTTTTGACAGATTGAGACTGAGTTCAGACTGGAAACGTTCTTAAAATTACGAGTATTGCCCCTCTGATCATACTGTGGACATTGTACCGTCCATTCACAGATATTTACCTCAGATTTTGCATTACACTCAGAATCGCAGTGGTCTTTATACTTCTTGTAATAAGGTTGGTCTGATGGATTGCTGCTACTGACAAATCTGTCAAATCACAATGATCTATATTCTCGTTGTAATAAGTTTGCTGTTGGGTTGCTGCAGTCAGAGGTAAAATAACTGTAAAAGGACTGTAAGTTTGTCGCAATGTATCGCGATGATAATATTGATAATAATGTTTTCAGCGCAAGGCATCTTATTTTTTACTACCGTCCATTTTACATTAAAGTTATAATTCATAAAAGATTCAACAAAGAATAGCTGTAGCTGAACTACATCTCTATTCGCACAATACAGCTGTCCATGTCCGTCCGTGTGTTACAGCGGTTTCCTTATTGCACGGGGTTTGCAGTGCGTTGCAATATGCTATGACCCATACCTACTGTTTACAGTACACATGATAGCATATCAAGCTAAACATGTTGTGTAAGTATGTGTTTAATATTTTTTATGCATATTATTTGTTCTGTAGTTGTTCTAAGTACTGTTTTTTTTACTTATTACTGTATACATATTTAAACCCGACTTGGTTTCCGTACGTCAGTTTAAGGTGACCACTGAAAACCATTGTGGGTCCCCCATAGCACAGCATCATGCTCAGTGGAAGCCTTCTTGCCACAGTCACGACGTGCAGGTGCCGACTATATTTTATGTTCTGGATTTTTAATCCTGATATTCCCACGGGAACGAGACTTATGCGGGTGAAACCGCGGGGTGCAGCCAGTCTTTTTATACACTGGCCTCGCTTTGTACGTAAAGTCAATGCGATACTAGTTTACACTGGAAATTTCCAGCTTGATTTATAGCGAGATTCGTAGCTATAATAAGTTCCTATACTTAGTTACATTTAGTGAGTGAGGTTACAACCACAGTTGTGGGTTGACAGTGGAGTTATTTATGTAATTAACAATAAGTTAATTTTAAACTTGATTTAATATATTTGGTTAAGGCGCTTTTAAAAGCCTTGAAGCTTCAGGCAGAACTGAAAGATATTTCTATCAACTGAAAGTATTTCTAACAGTCGTCCAGACCGACTTTCGGTCATGGCTGCCAATCTCAATGCAGACCAACCTTCGGCGTGTGAGATGTTATAGTGCAAAAAGTGTGTCCGCGGACACAGATGCACTGTCGTAGTCCGATGGGACGGCAGTCCGACACGACTGCAGAGATATCAGATTTCTAAGACACATACCAAAAGTAAGACTCTCGCAAGAACCACGAATGAGTATCTGTTTCCTCTATTTTAGATAAAAAATTAGCAACGCAAAGGCTCTGTTTACCCTAAAAGCATTGCATTTACTTACCTAAGTTAAATTCCAACTAAACTAACTAACATGTCAGTGGCTTTGATTTATGAACTATTTATTCTGTATACCCAGAGGATGGGTTTAGTATCACAATATTCTAAGCATCTCGGGGATATCCGGACCGAAATATGAATCTCGATTCAGATTATAGAGTTAAAGAGGATTTATAAATATTTCGATCAGAGTTTGTCTTATTGTGGTTTTTGAGAAATGTATTTAGGAGAGGTAAACCTAAAGGTGAACCTACGGTAATCAGCTGAAAAGTGTTATGAAAGTTCGTGGGTAACATCTCCCTAGCCTTTACCCTACTACGTTGGGGTCGGTTTCCTGTCCAACTAACCGCATGCAGCCGAATACCAGTATTTTACATTAAGTTACTGCCTATCTGACCTCCACAACCCAGTTACTGGGTAATACGATACCGCTTGGTAAGACTGGTTGTCAGACTTTCGAGCTTCTGACGACCCGTAACGACTTCCAAAGGTACAAAGCGGCCACATAGACACATGATAAGTCACTTGGTTTCATGCTACTACATATGTGTAGACAAGAAATTGTCTACGAACAATCTAAGGGCATAAAAACCACGAAGTGGCGCGCCTCCACTCGATGTCCTGCTTTAATCTGAATCCTTCAATCACCAATGATAAGATTGTTTCAGTTAACTAATAAGAAGAAAATATTACCATAGTAAACATGATCATCATCATCATCAGCCTATAGCAGCCCACTGCTGGACATGAGCCTCTCCTATTGCACGCCACTCAACTCGATTTTCGGCAACTCTCATCCAGCTGCTACCAGCCATCCTGCGAAGATCGTCGCAGAACAGAAATACCGTCGCGTGAACATGATCACCGCAGGCACATTCATGTCTAGTATAGCCAGATAATCTAGCGTTTCATTCCTGTACCTTGAAACGTATTCGATTTCCATCTGCCAATACAGTTGGCGCGAAATTGAACCCAAAATTGTAGCAATTGGTGGAACATTGCTCTTGGGGCAGATACTCGTAGGTATCAATAAATAAATAACTATTCGCTGAATTAAAATTTAAATGATTCGGATTGATGGCAAAAAGTTTCGAAATTGTTGAATAAATTAACATTTTCAATACGGATGCAGATATTGTTTCAATTCGATTTCGTGGCTGAGTGAAAGCGATTATTGTCAGTTACATATTTTTATTATAGTTTTTACTGGATTGCCGCTTAAATCCGTTTAAAGAGTTGTGTGAGATTTTGCTTCTTTGATTTTTGTATTATTCTTTGAGAATATTTTTATAATTGAAAGGCTTGAGTTGGACACGACCTCTCCTAATTGTGTGGTCAACATTGATGCACGCTTACTTTAAAGAAATCTCTAGAATATATCCTATAAAAAATCGCGAAGCCAAATCTTGAAAAACCCTTTAAAGATTTTATTATTACCTTCCAGGGAACCCTGCAGGATACTCTGCTATCCTGAATAAAACAATCACCCATATAATATTTTTCTCGTAATTGAGGAAATTATTTACTCCAACGTTCTGCGTTGTGTTATCTCTTTTATTCTGTTTCCCCCATGAGGAGAGAACCCGTAAATATAAAAACATTTCTGTTATGTATATACATAGAACCTGTAGCGGAGTTTCATGCTACTTGAAGTTCCCCTCCCTTTGATAAAGTTTCAAGAGGCAGAGTTTCGTTTGCCTCTGATGTAGGTACAGTAGACCTCATAATGGCTTTATCAACCAATGTCACTTGCACAGTTTCACGTCAAAAAACTAACAGAGCGACAGTTCCCATATTTTTAAGAATGTTTGGATTCTAATCTCAGTCAGTAAATCTGTCAAAAAACCTACAATTTAGAAAAGTTTATGACATTGATTGTCGCTGAGATGATATTGCGACTTGAATTTGAACGTTTTTAGTACGAGATTTGGCCTTAAGTTATGTTTGGCTATGTGACAGTTACATGGTATCAACCACGAAGGTTTCAATTTACTGGGAATTTTGATAAAACTGGTAAATCATTTACGAGGTATTAATACGTCGTTTCAGACCTGACCTATATTTGTTATTTACTGTTTGGATATTGAAAGCAGCATGTCAATAAATGTTTGCTAATAATGGCGATCTAGCAGCGTTGTGTTGCGCGTTTTATTGAGTTCGCGGGTTTTACAAGGCCTATAAATATTCCTGGTTTTGGGGCACAAGCTGTGCTTTTTTAATTTTGTGGGACATTGTCGTCACCACGTATTCAATTTTGTGTCATAGTATTTCAAGAAAATTTTTCCTAAATTACCACTGCACCCACACACACCCTTTCTGTTAGAGGGAGTGGGCCATAATCCTCCATGCGGGCCCAGTACGGGTGGGCGGATGTCACATGTTTTCGAATTTTTGGTTCTAGACATGCTGGTTTCCTCACGATGTTTTCCTTCGCCGCTTTGACAGCAGTAGTGTTGAATCTCACGGCCTAGGTTCAAACTCACGACCTAGATCTTGTAAATTGGGGCCGATACCACTGCTCCAATTCCGTCTTCTTTTTTTTTTGAAGTGAAAACTTCTTTAGCGGCGTTGTGCACTTTTCATGTGATGGGTAAAAAATTTAAACTCGCGTCAAGACACGTGACCTGATCGAAAATTCGTAAGACGGAGGTCGCGTCAGGACACGTGACCTGATCGAAAATTTGTAAGACGGAGGGAGAGTAGACCGCATTCCAAAATATCAAAAATGCACAACGTTAATATTCAAGTTTTCACTTCTGTCGGCTTGCGGCACTCCCGGAGTGCAATCCTTTTTTTTTCTACTTTTTTTTGCTCCAATTTCTTCGTAATAAACTAAAATTTAAGCCGCTACCCAGTTAGCTTATTATGCACAGCTATCAAAATATAATTATTTAACCGCAACAAATGCGTCAGCTTAATTCAAAATTGTAATACTTCCCTTGCATAAAACATCTTCCTACAAAGTTTATAAAATATTCTACACAGCGAGCTGACGTCAGAGTACAAGTTGAAGTTCCCTATCTAATTATATAACATTTACCTGTCCATAGCTATTTATCTTTATTTCAACCCGCATAGAAAAGATAATATGCTAAAGAAGTCGGTTAAAAACTAAAGACAAACGAAACCAGTCTCTATAAACTCATTGTAAAATACAATAATTAGTTGCTGTTAACACTGTCGGACTTCCAACTACCTAAAAAAATTTTTTGTTTGTTGAAAACAAAAAATTGTTGATAGAAAGTCTGACAACTAATCGTATTAAGGAGTACTACCCAGTATCTGGGTTGTGGAGGTCAGGTAGGAAGTCGATCCATGCTGATGCTAGATTGAGACTGAGATCAGACTGTGAATGTTCTTAAAATTACGAGAATTGCCCCTCTGATCTCAGTCTCAATCTGTCAAAAATACGTCTAATTTCCCTACATTTTGACAAGTTTTTGACATTTGTTTGTCGCCGAGATGAGACTGCGACTAGATTTTGAACGTTTTAAATTACGAGAATTGACCTTCAGGACTCGTCTGCCCCACCGGCCATCGGTCCTTCGACAAACATGGCCAGCCCACTGCCACTTCAGTTTGCTTACTCTGCAAGCTATGTCGGTAACTCCGGTTCTTTTCCGGATAATTTCATTAAAACCTACGTAGTACATACCTATATATTCTCTATTCCTTTATTTGCCTTCCGCATTTCGTCTTTCCTCCACCCAATATTCCTTTATCAGATAACGAAAGTCACATTTGATGTAATCAAAGATGCGATGAGGCGATTTTATCGAGCGTCATGAATAGAAGAAATGAATGGAGTCGCCTTCCTCTGCACGCTGACTTATTGACACTAATGAATTTATAGACGAAGCCTCTGTAATATCACTTCCTGAATATCTGAAGAACCAATAGGTTCTTTGTTCGCAAAGTGCTGAGTTAATATCATAAGTCTGGTAAAAGGTCTGTTGGAAATCATGAAAAGGTTTTTGTGTCTCATTTTACAACATTATTATTTGTTAGAAAATATCCATATTTTCCATGAAATATGAGACGTGATAATATATTGATGTAGGAGGTATCAGTTTTTAATAACGCAATTACTGAGATGCTCGCTTTTTTATGAAAAAAAAAAAATTACCTAATAGGGTCACAGGGCAAACACAAGGTCACCACAGATGCTCAAAATCTATGTCTATGTCTGCCAAATTTATGTCAAATAATTATTTATAATAATTCCACTTTATATAATATTATAAACACGAAAGTTTGTATAGATGGATGGATGGATGGATGGATGTTTGTTGTCAAAAACTATCGAATGGATGAAAAATTACACACAGATAGTTTATAACCAGGATTAACATATAGGATACTTTCTATTCCGATATTCCCAGGGGATCGAAACTTATGCGAGTAAAACCGCGGAGCGCAGCTAGTGGTTTATAATCTCCAGAAAAATTAACCCTTAATTCCAAGAGTGTAATTGTAAAAAAAACACAAAGTTCCCAAAAACATCGCAGACATAAAATACAAGCAAAAATAAATCTCTAAAAAGACTGCAAAAGACGGGCCAGATTTTCAATAATTATAAAGCACGAGTTACGGTCCATTTTAATTTACTATCCTCCTTGCACCGCTAACTTGTCACTCCCTATCCTCCTTCAGTACCCACACAATATATCCGTATTCTCCTTTGTACTCCCTGTCATGTGTCTCGTGTTCTGTTACTATGTCGTGTAGGTATGTCTTTGTATGTCGTCACGATGTTTCCTATATGGGAAGCACAATTTGTATGTACAGTGTCACTTCTGTAGTCTGTTATGTGTTAGTTCAGTGATTTATTTTATGTGAAATTATATCAATCGATTCCTACCTTTGTCTCTCTTTTACTATCAACTATTAGTTGACTTAGGGCATTATTGAAGCTAGTACCGGGTGTGGGTTTTCATTGAAATTAAAGCCGAGACAAATTGTTTTTTTATGTTAAAATTTTTTCTAAACTTTGAATCTTGGATATTTGTATTAAAAAACTATAAAACATAAACATACGGCGACACAGTATCGGGCGATAGCTAGTCAATAATATCTGCCAAATTCGTGGACGACTGCGCAAGAAAAACTTTGTCATAGGGCGAAAACCGCCATCAGGTTTAGTCTGTAGGTTTCCAATATAAACTTATATCTCTCGCCGGAACGCCCTTATCGATCTGCTCCGACTTTCGGTACCTCGAGTCGCTTGTCCAAGGAGATGGCCAAGTAGACCGAGACGTAACGCACCGGATCAACTCAGGATGGATAT
Organism: Apamea epomidion; assembly: GCA_947507525.1. NCBI lineage: Eukaryota > Metazoa > Arthropoda > Insecta > Lepidoptera > Noctuidae > Apamea > Apamea epomidion. The sequence goes on from OX382233.1 coordinate 7,598,563, forward strand.
GGCGACAGGTCACAGGAACAACTTGCAACCCACGGATGCCCCTCAAGTTAAAGGCGAAAATTTATAAGTCCGTGATAAGGCCTGTTGTACTTTATGGGTCTGAATGCTGGGCTGTGAAGAAGACGGATGAAAAATGATTGCATGCAGCGGAGATGAGAATGTTGAGATGGATGTGTGGAGTGACGAGAATGGATAATGTAAGAAATGAGTATATAAGAGGAAGTTTGAAAGTGTGACAGAAAATTTGAAAGAAAATCATTTGGCTTGGCATGGGCACGTGATGAGAAGGGACGAAACGCATGTGACTAAAAGAGTGATGAATATACATGTTGATGGATGGAGAGGGAGAGGAAGGTCGAAGAAAAGATGGATGGATTGTGTGAGGAATGATATGAAAGAGAAGGGAGTGAATGATAGCGTGACGGTTGACAGGGGAGAATGGAAGGAGAAAACGTGTTGCATCGACCCCAAGTAACATGCGATAAAGGCAGGAAGATAATGAAAGCAGTAGGTATCCAAGACCTCACGAATACAAAGCGATCGAACCAACAACCTCATTAGCTAAGAAGCGTTGCTAAAGGCATTCAAAAGTGATGAAGTAGGTTTACGTGTATATGGTACGTCTCTCTCATTTATAATTCAAGAGCTTCTAAAAATACTACATAATCGTCGTAGAAAATATCACCATATACACTTAGTTTCCACATTAGCCTAAAATATATTCAGTGGTCTTGGTTTTTGGAGTACCCGACTCTGTATTATTTAATAATGTAAGGATTTATAATTATATTTGACTTACTTAGGTAAATAAACATTTTATTTAAGTAAATGTCAAATTGAAGTCTGGAAGGTCATAGACGTCAAAATCTAGTCGCAATCTCATCTTAACGACAATCAATGTCAAAAACTTGTCAAAAATGTAGAAAAATTAGAGGTATTTTTGACAGATTGAGACTGAGATCAGACTGTGAACGTTCTTAAAATTACGAGAATTGCCCCTCTGCTTATTTAGCCATAAATTGTGGTTCAAAACCCCTAAATGCCAACATGCATAGAGCAAAATCGTTCAACAATTTTAAAATCGATGCTCGTTTATTTTTCTTCTTCGGAAAGCAGTCCTGCCGTTTATTCTGTAAAAATCTTACATCAAGCTCGCTTAATCTAAGGAATATTGCTACCGTAGAATTGGACATTGTGAACTGTTTTTGTGCTAATTACCTACCGTTTTATAGACTCTGAAAATATTAACAAAGGTCAGATTTAATCCTACTAATATTATAAACGTGAAAGTTTGTATGGATGGATGTTTATTACTCTTTCACGCAAAAACTAGTGACTACTGAGCGGGGCGTAGCTAGTAACTAATAAAACGTGCCTCGTCAATTTAAATGTTGTTAATTGGACATCATAACCTAGACATTTAATATTTCTTAAAATTGTATTGTGTTTCGATAAGTTTACACTCATTTATGTTAAGTTATTGTTCAAAAACTCAGCAGTAAACGAAAATGTTTTGCAGTGCCCTGACAGGTTTCATGTACAAAAGTCGACGGAAATTTATTGTAAAATATGTGATGTGCATGAGAACAAATAAATAAATAAACTACGAGTCTATTACTTGCTTTTACAGCTACAAAAGTAATTAATTGACGATGCTACAAGAAAAACAATCCAACTCCGAATGACGATACAAAATTAATTGAATCGTAATTCTGTGACTTCTGTAATTGGAGCCGAATAAGGCTTTCAAAGAGAAGTATCGTTAAAAGGATGAAAAAATATAATGAAGTTATTCTCTGGTGAGCTGATCCGTTTTATAATGGCCTATCAGAAACAAACAGGCCACATTTGGCAGTAAATGTTTACAAACTAAATAAATATCAAAACACGGAACTCAAAATATAACCTTGATTTACAATTAAACATTCAGTTTGGGACGTAGTTTCATCTCTGAATAGAGTTAATTATTTAATTAATGATATTTGTTCCAACAATAACTTGTTAAATCAATTTAAACTTTGACAAACGTTATTGTTTGTGTAAGACTAATTTGTTAGCAGTTTTGCTGTTATTGTTTACTAGCTGCGCCCCACGGTTTCAGCCGCATAAGTTTCGATCCCGTAGGAATATTGGAAAAAAAAGTATCCTATGAGTTGTTCTGATATACAGGCTGATTTTGTAAGACCAGCCAAATTTAAGGATGTGGTACAGACCATCAAGCTGAACAACTTTCTCCATGGGACCAACATCGTAATCGCGAATAAAAATTCAGCCGTCCCATACATTTAGGTCGAGTAGGTATTGAAGTTTTCTATGGGACAGTTGATAAAATTTTCGCGATTACGCTATTTGTCCCATGGAGAAAGTTGTTCAGTTTGATGGTCTGTACCACATCCTTAAATTTGGCTGGTCTTTAAAAAATCAGCCTGTATAAGCTATATTACTGTAAAGTTTTATCAAAATCCGTTGAGTAGTTTTTGCATGAAAGAGTAACAAACATACATCCATCCATACAAACTTTCGCGTTTATAATATTAGTAGGAAGTAAAATAAGTAAGAAGTAAGATTTATGGAATGGTAAACAGGTGTTATATTTATTAACAGGTGGCTTTCCCTTCGCCAGTTGACCGTTCGGCAGTGAGTGGGAAGACACACTGTAACATAATGTACATACTCACAGTTATCTTCATTCATTCCTCCAGGTCAGAACAAGCATTCTGTTACCGTTAGGCGCTGATCTGATTATTTCTTACGACACGTTTTATCCACAATCAGTACACAGACACAGCTACATCTTTAAGATGACACTATGATGATTTAGTGACATCCAAGGGTTGGTAATTTCGCCCACATTTATGGATATCATTTTTCCTATAAACACTATACTTCTAATACAAAATGACTATAGATTTTATCGTATTTTATTAATAATATATTTTATTATGACACCTTTGACAACGACGTTTAATACGTCGCCATGGCAACCTTTCTTTCAAATTCTTACCTGCCTGTATCTTTTTAGCTAATTAGATATGAATACTTATTATATTTAATTACTGGCCATCTTCGTAACTCAAATTCATATTTTCTACATGATGTTATTCTACGAGCTGACATTATAGATCCACGCAATCCAAGGATCAGTTCGGGTTTCGCCTCTAAAGCGGATACAATAAAGAGCCTGATACTCCAGGGCTACCTATCCCGGGAATACCCAGCGTACCCCTCCGCTCCGGTACCTGTCGGACCCTACCTACGCCTCCGTCCTCCGTCCTCCGTGAAGGGCTCCTGTGACTATTGGGCCGCGCCTCATCCGAGGGCCGCCTCACCTGGCGGGGTGACAGCGTCTCTGTCGTGCCTCTCTCTCTTGCTGTCGAGCTGCGTCCTGCCTTGCTGCGTGGACCCTCCAACGGGTGTCCTCCGCCTGCACTTCATCTATACCTGTACCTGCGCCGGCTCCTGCTGCCGTGCTGCAGCCTGCCCTGCTACGAGTGTCCTCCGTGCCGCACACGCACCAGCGACCTGCCCTCATCTGTACCTGCATCTGTCGCCGGCACCTGCCTCGTGTCTACCTTCCTCCATCTGGATCTCCACCTCAGCCTCCTCAGCCCACCTATCACGCATCGTCATCCACACACCCTACCTCCACAAACTACACACCTCTCTCAGTCCATCTTCATCTTTTAATTTGATAGAAATATATCTTTTATTTGTTTCTACCTCCCTTTCTTTAATTTCATTTTAGGTTTATAAGTTTAGTTACTTGTCGCTACACGACAACACTTGTCTTTAAGAAGCCGTTGCGGCTTTCAGCCTTTGTGACACGAGGATGTTATCGTCCAAAGGGTGTCGTATGTCAGAAAATATCTTGGATCTTTCAGTTGAGCCTGCCACCCTACTGTGAACTACTAGTGGCGCTATTCCAGCGTTTAGGTGCAATCTAGGTTATTGTAGGTCAAGAGAAGTTAGTCTTTCCTCATTATTTGTGGTACTGTCCCACAAACAATGGGATCATTAATATCGTGTCTAGCGTGTCCTGTTGCCTGTTCGTTACAGGAACTGATGGGCGTTACTCAAGGTGCCAAACTCATAGCCTGATTCTTGACTGACTCTATATAGTGGCCTATTGTCCTACCCTGTTGATATCACACTGCAGGGCAATGGCCTCCCTACTTTATTTCCACTTCTCTCTGTTTAAAGCTTCTGAGGACCAGTTCTTGTTGAAAGAGTCCAGCTCATCCCGCCATCTCCGCCTGGGCTGCCGCGATGTCGCTTGCCATTAAGAGGGACCCATTGGGTCGAAGTTTGGCCCATTGGTCGACTGACATGCAGCAGATGTATCCAACCCAATTCCATTTTAGCGTGACAGCCATCAAGTGACATCTGTTATCTTTGTGATGGAAAGGATCGTCGTATTCCTATCCCAATATGTTAGTTTGATACCCAGAATACTCCGTTCCATAGCCCTCTGGCAAACCTCGCGATTACCCTGTTGTTACTAAAGGACAAAGGCCTATTCTGCTGACAAAGATCAAGTTTGATCACTACGCTTGTTACTACCAATTTCAGAAAGAGCATTTAGGTTATCTAGATACACCACATAAAATCATGCCTGTATTTCACCTGGTGCACCTATAATAATACACCAACTTTTCGCCAGTTATGATTAAGCCACACATAATGGCAAATGGCAAACATATTGCCATCAACAAGGCACAAATATATCACAAGTCAGTGATGTATCTTCCTAGCTAAAAAGTACATCAAGGAAAGGGCTTTATCGCGGAGCCATTTGCCATAACTGGCACTATTAAAGAAATTACGTACCACAGCGGTATTGATGATATAGGTGCCATAATTGCCTTGATATGGAGTTTTGCGGTTCCTGGTTAGGTACTATAATGGTATACCGATTAGATCAATAAGGTTGTAGCGGCATCTACCCTTCCACATGAGAACTACGCATCATACTGACGTCTCGCTAAAATCCTGCATCGCGCAAGCAGAGTTTACAGTGCACCTAGCATATATACAACGACTCGACATCAATCGTTGGGCAGTTGCCCACCAGACACGACAACCGTCGAATCGGAGGAACCTCCTTTTTTTATGTCTCCCTTCCCTATAAGTTAACACTCCTTTAAGGTAATTACTTACTGCTAACTATCGTTGGCCAATAGTTTCTATACAGACGAGCTCGATGCACTTTACCATCAGCAAAAATTACGAACTTCCATACAATTTTTAACCCCTTTAGAGGGTGAAATTGAATTAGTGAAAAAAAAAGAAACCCTTCCTTACCGCTTACTTTCGCTTTATGAGAAACTCTTGTACAAAAATATCATGCTTCAAGGCCCAGCGGTATTTACATAATAATAAGATTTTTAATAAGTACAAGAAAAAGGAATTTAATTAAGAATTTAAACAAGTCTACTCAAATAGACCTTTATTTGAGTAGACTTGTTTAAATTCCTGTTACTACAAATAGCTAGCTGATTAAAGGGTCACAAACTGCGGTTGTGTTTTATAATAACTCAATAAGTAAAAAAATGGCAATTCTGTTCCAAGTTTAGTAGGCATTATTCCCAGAATAAAACCCCTAATTCAAACTATCCTACCTAATATTATAAACGCGAAACTTTGTGAGGATGGATGAAAGGATGTTTGTTACTCTTTCACGCAAAAACTGCTGAATGGATTTTGATGAAAAATGGCACAAAGGTAGTTTATAACCAGGATTAACACATATGATATTTTTTATCCCAATATTCGTGCGGGATGAAACCTTACGCGGGTGAAACCGCGGGCTGCAGCTTTCCTTAATGTTGGTTTAATAATTTAAATATTTAACCTGCTTTTCGCTTGAAATCGTTCGTTCGTGCTTGAGAGTACAACAAATGGACACAAGAACAAGTTTGAAATTTTTACAAGTCCCAATTTACTAGGTAGAAGGTTGAACCATGTTTTTTTTTTTTAAGAAAATCCGTGCCGACTATATTTTAAATGAAGAATTATTAAAATAATACTCAAAATTAATCACAATAGTGACATACTTCTCCTTGCCGGATTGCAGCCATGGGATCTGGAGGCAAAAGTCCTCGCCCACATATGGGAGTAGCGAGAGGAGGCAAAATGCCGGGCATAATTCCGCTGCCGCGAGAAATCACGGTACAGCGGACAGAGCTCCACTTTCCTTTACATAGCTACGAAGGCCCAGTCAGTATATTAAAGTATTAAAACGTAGCCCCCGCATACACTACCATAGCACAATCAGCATATAATCCGTACACACGACATACAACCCATAACTCAAAGCCAAGAACACTAGGCCACCACTACTCTCATGTAAACAATACCTATATACACTACCATATAAAATCATATTTCCCAACAGCAAAAACTACGACGACGACACTAGAAAAACACACAATAATTTCAAAACAAATGACTGCAAACTATTTAGAGCTACCCAAAAATAAGTAGCATGTGTAAAAATATCCTTTCTTACTTCGCAACAACGCGACAGTCTCGCGCACACAGATCATAAAAAATACGTCCCATTTGTCGCAAAAACAAAAGAACTGCATTCCGTATTGCAAAAATAACAAATGGCTACTAGTAAACGTCGTTTATCGTATCTTATCACAGGCCCTAACACGAACGCGCGTCGTAAACGTAATGTAACGAAATATGTTCGGTTTCGAATCGAAAATACAACTATCCTATCGCATTTTGGTTTAAGTTTTAGCAACAAGCTCAATTAATATCACCCCATCAATCTGCCTAGCGTTTTCCTAACTATGTTGTTCGGCTTCTAGTCTAACCAGATATAGCTTAATACCAGAACTTTACATGGAGTTACTGCCTGTTGGACCTCCACAACTCAGTAACTGGGTAACATCATAGCCCTTGGTAAGTGTTGTCAGACTTTTGGTCTTTTGATTAGCCGTAACGACTATCAAAGATCATGACAGCCGGGATGAACGACTTAACATGCTTTCCAACGTACGGAAGGGTCTCGATATGTCACCTATCCAGGAACCGACTGCGGCAAGCGTAGACTTCGATCGACCCATGCGGCGGTTATTATTTAGCCACATTTATTTTTATTCTGGGAATAATGCTATCACAATTAGAATTTTTCATATTAATGGGTGATATACCCATTGATATGAAAAATGTCTTAAAACTAAGTTAATATTACGTGCAAAAGGAGTATTTTCAATTTTCAAATCTTAGTAATCACGTGGCGTTTACTCCGCGCGTTTGTGCTAGGCTTGCAGGGAAACCGTCGTATTTTACCCGATTTAATAAGAGGGTAATGTTTTAGACTATTCGACGCACGGAACGGAAACTATCAGAGCTGACGTATTTTACTGGATTCATGTTAGATTTATCTGTCCTGTCAGATGAATCCCAATGAAACAGGGTTAGATCTAGCTGTGGCTAGAACGTATTTGTTACCTACGAGATATTGAACACAGGATTTTTGTATCTATTTTTCATCCAGTTGGATTTCTTGTGCTGTGTATTATTTTTCTTTTTTTTCCAGGGGAGTTAATTTGATGATTTTTTTTAATAATGTCAAGTTAAATACGTATGTAGGTGTTTGACAGTTATTAAGACTTGAAAGCTGTAATAATATATAAAACATCAGGTAGCAGAGCGGGAGGGGTCATTTGATGATTTCCCATCCTGAAAAAAAAAAAAAAAAGGTAGAAGACACAAGCATGATATGATAATTATCACGTCTCACGAGGACTTGAATTGAAGTCAAAAGGTTGGCATTGCAGTAGCTTCTCCTGCACTGATGTTTAATAAAACAAATTACGTACATAAGTACGAAACAACCCGATGGAAACTACAATAAACACCAAACTTGTAAAATATTGACCACAAAAAAATATTCACAAAAATAAAAACAATAATATTTCAATTCATTAAATTTTTTAAAATAACTACTGCGAATAAAAAGCAACCCACTGCACTAGAAACAGAAACACTTAAGTGCTAATCAAGTAAAAGAAAAAAATGGAAGCAGTGAAATCTACCGCTAAGCTTTAAAGCCCGAATGGGGCTTAACAAGAGCGCTTTGCAAAGCATACGAGCTTCTTTGTCGACAGTGAGCACTGGCTTTCAGAAGAAATGTATCTCGTTATACCTGGGCTTGTGCATTTTATTCTGCTTTTTCTAAGTACCCTTTTGTATAGTGATAATATTGTAGCAATTGGACAGTTTATTGCTGAAAATGAACTTTGTTCTTTGCAAACCAAGTCAACGAAATAAGTAGTGGTAATTAAATAATGATACTCATTAATGGTACTCAGTAATAGTACCCAGTAATGGTACACAATTATGGTACTCAGTAATGGTACCCAGTAATAGTACTCAGTAAAGGTTTAGATAAGTTGCATGGCCACGGCATAAGTAACCCTAATTAGTAATATGATCAAATAATCTAATTAAAGGACATAATAACTATAGTGACCATATTGGTGCTGTTCTTCAGAAAGGTCAGGTGCGGAGTACATACTCGAAATCAGCATGCGTGTATGACCAGATGTATGAACGTAAATGAAGCAAAAGAAGTATTATAAGGATCTTAGCAGGTGGCGTTCTGTTTCTGCCTAGTGCCATGGGATGAAGGCGTGAGTATGTGTGTGTATGTAATGTAAGTAAAAGAAGGGAGACCTACTCTAGATTCACGACATATTCGCCAAAAATGTAAACAAATATGAGTTTATGGAAAAAGTACTTTAATTCCTACACAATAAAGTTCAGTTTACGCTACAACTTCAAACAATTTTATAACTTTTTCAATAGTGTTAGTCACTCTGAAATCAACTTAATTACATTAAAAATAAAGTTGATATTTGTTTAACTTGAAATAACGTCAATTTGAAACATAAATAAAAATTTGAATATAGGTCAACTATGCGATCATAAAAAGGCTGTTGTTAATATTTAGTTATCTGTCAACCACTGCTAGATAATATTATGTAATAAAATATATGTATATAAGCTTTACTTAGCGCGTACTTTGTTCCTGTCACTGTCTCACAACTGTCAAACTACAAGTGTAAGATAGAGACGGAAACATGTATCAGTCAAAGCACGTGCTAAGTCTACAGATCTGGGCCCTGTCACGTTTGACACCGTTGGCAGAACACAGTATCACGCTGTGGACATTAATTTAGCTTAATTAACAACCCCAAGGGGTGTATTTATAAATTACTTTAATACAATTGTATAGTCTATTCGTATTTCTTCCCTATTCGTCTAGAGTTCGCAATTGTGACTTTATTTTTAGGCCCTGGGTTTGATAAATTTAGGTCAAGCAAAGTTTATTCTCTGCCCAACTACTCATAAAACCAGAATCTGACTATTTCAGTTTATATTTTTCTTTTTTATTTGAGTTAATTATCTTTTTGTATGCACGTGTTTCTGTGACAAATAAACCTATTTTTCTTTCTTTCTTTCTTTCATATTATGTCATTCGCATAGATACGTAACCCTCATAAGATATAGATAGCTATATTAAAATTTTAATTGTTTCAAATTGACATTATTTCATCTTAAACCAATATCAATTTTATTTTATTGGCAATTAAGTTAATTTCAGAGTGACTGGCACTATTGAAAAATTTATAAAAATGTTTGTAGTTGTAGCGTAAACTGAACTTTATTGTGTAGGAATTAAAGATATTTTTCCATAAACTCATATTTGTTTACATTTTTGACGATATGTCGCGAATTCAGATTACTAGTACTTGGTGTCCATTCTATCTATTGTTTACCTTTCTTAAAAGATTATTATAAAAGAAAAAGAAACAAAAGAAATATATTCTGTAATGAGGAAAAGCCTCTACAGAAAACTTTTCAGAACTTTGGGCGTATTATTTAAAATGTTCCTTTTACTTCGCACAAATATTATATTTGTTTTCATTTGAGCTTGAATAATGTTCAGTCTTTTATTATTCTTTTGCTTTTTAACGATTGCTTTTGACAGTTGGAATCGTGAATGAATACTCTTTTATAAGTATTTTTATCAAGAATATTACTGAACTACATAGCTTCGAGCTATCATAATAATATGGCTTGTCGTATTTTCTTACAAAATAGAATTGTATTTTTTAGAAAACTTGGCTGAGCTAAACATATAAAGATAAAAACATCGGGCCTAACCGCCGTGATAACAGTAAGGTCTAAAATATTATTATAACCTAAACCTACCACGAAAATTTTTACCAGAAAACCAGATTTTTCCAAAAAATACCAGATTATTAAACCTTTCAAAAACTCCTAGTTCTTTTCATGTTTGTAATAACGCTTAAGAATCGCGGTGTACAAAGTGGTTTCCACCACTTATGAGATACAAAGAGATATGCAAATCTGTTATCAACCGTAATGTATAAAAAAAAGATGAAAAATCCATACACCTCTTCCTAGATAGAAAGCAATCAACGAAAGGACGAAAGATAAGTATTTTTATGAATTCTTAACTTTAACGTAATAAAATCGTATTGTCTCATCTATTCTGTATTAACTGGACACTTGGAGAGATTATTATTGCTACACCTCATGGCGTTTTCACACCAATATCGATGTCGGGCACGCCTGAACGTCCACTGATGAGCCAATTAATCTGCTTCTTGTATAGGTATAGAAATTAAGTCAGGAATGTCGAAGTACGACCAGCGTGGATCATTGTGTAAAACGGCATCAAACTGGCAATGACGCAACTAATTAACAAAGACGCCAAAAAACAATACGTGTAAGAGTGACAACGCTACATGTAAGCTAAGAGCTAGAAAGAGAAGCCGCACGTACTAACACTAAATATTTTTCATTAAGTTCTTGTTTCGTCGTTCGCTCATTTCGTGAGAAAAAATTTAGCGACGATAATGCCGAGAAATTGTCACTTTTTCGTCAAGTCTCCTCAAAGTCTGAAACTTTCTGGAGATTAAATATTCAGGCGATAAAAAATCTTTGAGGCGCCAAAGTGTCGCTTATTATACAGCTGCTAAATAAATAAAAAAACTGAATCAAAATGTCTAAAGCTTAGGGACTTACCACACTTATTCAGGTCTGTTCAGCTTTTGTCCATTGAAAACAACGATTTTGTATGGAATGCGTACGCATCCGTTTAGCTTTACGGATCAAAATCGTTGTTTTTTATGGACAAAAGCTGAATAAGTGTGGTTAGTCCCTTAGGCATCCTTTGCAGGCTGTTGTGTAAAACTAGAATCATTAACTTGCCTCTATTTCATTGTTACTTAATTATTGATGACCTTACCTTACTGGTGTTGTTCAGAAAGGTCAGGTGCCTGGTACTTGCAACCAAAGTGCGAGTATGATCAGATGTATGAACGTGAACGAAGCGAAATGATTATGTAAAGATCGTAGCAGGTGATGTTGTGTAGTTTTTGCCTATCCCCATGGGAAACGGGCTTGAGTTTCATCAAATGACTCCTCCCGCTCTGGGTGGAGCAGAAGGGAGTGTCAGACTCTTACTGACTAAAACCCACCCGTGTTCCTTCCTTAGCCCTTTATGTACCAGGGCAGCGGTAACCCTTTCGGACGATCCCGCTACCCCGGCAGGCTTCGGCCCTGTCGGGCCCCGTCATCTATGCTGACATCTCTCGCGCGAGGCAGCAAGCCTCCTTGCCGGACTGCCACCATGGGATCTGGAGGCGATAGTCCTCGCGCGCCTGTATGACTGGCGCGCGGAGGCACTACGTCGGGGGGAAACTCTGCACCCGCGGCAAATCGCTGCGGAGCGGACGGACCTCCGGTGCGGTCTCATGGTGGAATGGAAGGCGCGACTATCGCAACCCAGCGCAGGGCACGCCACGATAGCGGCGATAAGACCCCTCTTTGAGGAGTGGCAACACATACGCGCCGTCCGGCACGGGCCTGGTCCTGATCGGACGGAGAGCTACCCATTGCTCTCCGCCCGCAGGCCCGCGCCTACGGTGGCCGGGAGTCGCCACCCGGCTCCCGACGCCCGGATGGTTCATAAGCTTTAGCCTAGAATTCTAGTTAGATGTGAATAATACGAGCTCGTAACTGTAGAGCAAGGAGCTTTTGTCGTATATATAGGAGTAGTATTAGCTCACATAATAATTACGTGTTGTCGATTTCACACCAATCTAAAACTTGGCTTACTCTCTTCCTATTTATAATAATTGATTACATAAAAGAGGACAGTTAGGAGCCCCCTCACTGTCCTTTTTTCTTGCCACAAGCCTGTGGCTAAGTAATAACAGTCGCACAGGTCGATCAATGAGGTTAAGCTACGCATGCCACGGTTGGTCCGTGTATGGGTGACCATCTTTACATACCAAGACCCCTCCATGCCTCGGAAAGCACGTTAAGCCGTTGGTCCCGGCTGTTATACGTGGATATTTGAGTGTCGTTACGGGTCGTCAGAAGCCCGAAAGTCTGACAACCAGCCTTACTGACAACCAGTCTTCGTGTAATTGAAATAAATGCTTTGAGTTTTAATTTGATGCCACTTCAAAACACGAACTCGAAAGGAATGTAAGCCATCAAAGACTTACGGAATACGATTCCTAAAACAAAAGAGCAACGTTTATCTTTTACTGACTTGTCGCTTGAGTGAGGGTCGAAGTGAATTATGGGTACACAATAGTACCACTGATGTTTAAGAAATGAGGTCGCATGAGAGACTAACTAAAATATACAGCGTAAATGAGGTTGGAATTAAAAACTTTTAATGGAACATAGCGTGACCATGAAACTCTGCAATAGAGCTTTCACGGAAAAAGATATAAGTTTAACTTAGTCCAATTACGTAAGCTTTCGGGGATAAATATGGAAGTTTTCTCATATAATTTAATAAGTGTAATCCTGTGAGAAATTCATCTTTTTTGGGTTTTAATAAACTTGGCTTAGTATCTTAAAAATATGGAGAAAAATCCTGGATCCAATCTTATGATCTTCATAGCCCCCGTTTGGTTCCCAGTAGATCTAACTAGGTGCTGGCTAGCAGAAAAGCAATGTCCCTGTAACCAATAAAACAGAAACATCACAAAAAACGCTATCCTAACACGAAACAAAAAAAGATCCCATCTCTGCTACATCGTATGCACAAAACATTCAACTCGCACAAAACACGGAATTTAAGTGATTCTCACATTCATTCCGTGCTAACGTCAGATTCCGCGATTGCGTTCTAAAAAGGGTTAAATTGCGCAAATGTCAAACGTGCGGTGCGCTGGACTTGCGAAAAAAGGTCGTTGTGTTATTGCGCGTCCCGTGTCCCATCACTATTGTGTCCCGGTCCCGGTAAGCAGCTTACTGGGACTGTGACACAATAGTCACTCACAGCTAGTGACTCTTTCTAGGGTAAGCGGGAGAGTGATATGAGATAATTGCTTTGATCTTCAGCTGAGGTCTCATAGTCGGCCTATAAAGATCCCACTGCCGAGACATAGGCCTCCTCTTATCGAGAGGGAGTAGTAATCTACCATGCGGGCCCAGTGCGGGTTGATAGATGTCAAATGTCTTTGAATTTTTGGTTCTAGGACATGCCGGTTTCCTCACGATGTTTTCCTTCACCGTTTTAAGAGCAGTGGTGATGAAATAATTTAAGCGCGCGTTGCGCGTCTTTGCGCGTTGCGTGTTGGCAATTTCAGACGTCTATAGTTTTTGGGTAAAGTGTACTATGGAAAAAAATAGCTCTAATAACAAACTACCTAATACTTTAGGTATGAAAACTGGAACTGGTTAAAGAAAATTTTTCTATAGTTTTGTATGGTGAAAGTATACTGTATTCCCATCATATCACTGGCCCACGACTGCTCTCAGCTCAGGTCTAGTAGATAGTTAAAGCAGGAAACAAATCCTGGTGATGGTGATGAATTCTAAACGGGTAAAAGCTTGCTAGGGTAGGCTTTGAGGTTATCGTCCACGATTAAAGAGGATTTGGCTAGAGGAAAAGTGATTACTAAGATGGCGGCTAATAAGGGTGGTTAGTAAAAACAGATATGCTGAGCTAACCTCACATAAATTGTATCTAATAAGAACATGGATGACGATGATTAAATTCGACTCTTCATTTTCATTTGATTCGCTTCTAAACGAAGTAACAAGATACTTGTATCTCAGAAACCAAAGTTCCTCAAAAACATTGATTATTTCAACTTAAATGCAATCAGTTTAAAATGACTCAGTAATTACATGTATGATAAATGACAAAAGTCCTCATGAGGTGATTGTTAAAAAAAAATCTGTATCGTCGTAAGTTGTCGTACTTTATTTACAAGACTCGACACTAAACCGTAAGAACGCCGTAAAGGAACTGAATTAATGTATCTAATGTATAATTATTCACTTCTGTCGTTTCAGAACTAACTACGTCTATAATCTACGGAGATAAATGTCTCTCTTAAACTGAAGATGATCCACGTTTTTTATTACTACCATTCAGAGAAATGACTTAATAACAGAAAAGATTCATTCCGCTCAGCATTCCAAACACAGCATTTCAAAAATACGAACGTTAACCCTACGTTGGTCGAGTGACAGATGAATACGCCGCGACCGTCCGGATTTATGTCCGAAATTGAAAAATACGCCGTTCCGTTCATACCAAACGTCATGGTTACCGTGACGGTTTTTATTAGCAACGGAACTATTTTGGGACCTCAATACCTTTGTGACTGTAGAACATGTTTTATGCATTTCACACCGTAACAGTGGAACTAACGATTGACGACGCGTTGATTTTTACTGGTGTTTTATTGTCTACTATTTCCAGTTCAGCTTTATGGTTCCAGCGACATTTTTGAAAAGCTTTTACAAAGTTGGGAACTATTAAAAGAACACGTTGAAATATAAAACGCGTTTTTATTTAAGTCTATAAAATTTAAGAGGATTTCAGCTAGTTACAACTATTAACGATGGATACTGATTTTATATTTATTACAGTCATATCAGATGAAGTAACCTCATTGTAGCTGGATGTATTGGACACATTTTAACGCGTTCTTAAGTTCCTCTCCCCCCTCTTCTCCCTTCTCCACCCACTGAGTCAAAATGAGGTTAAACGTAGAAAGTTGCGGTTGAGACGAAGCAGATTGAGAACTACGTCATAGCGTTGTATTAAAAGGAACGCTATTCGTTACAAGCGGAATAGAATGTAATATAACACGACGATTCCCGCATGGAGAATAAAAGCTAGAAATACGTCTGTGAAACGAGACAAATAAAATACATAAATGCAAATTTATACGTAACATAATCACAACAACGCGAGGAACGAAGTATACCAGATACTGTTAAATCTTAAAGTTTACGATTCCTCGCTATGTGGGGCTTTTGAACATCTCACGTCTCCAATCGTGCCTATATTATAGCTTTTACAAGACGTCAATATACGTGGAATGTGTCAAACAATGCTAAGTAGACGATTCGTATTCATAGCGCTTTATTTTGGCATGAAGCGTAGTCTCATATCATCAGTAATTCACCCAAATTACTGGATATCCTCATATTCCGACACTAAACGCAGACGTGCGACCTCTTACTTAGCGGCATTTTAGTGGTCTTACATGTTCTTGAAGGGGGCTTGTGGCTCAGCAATAACAGCCTGCAGCATGGCTCCAATTATCAGGTTAAGCTACGCTTGCCGCGGTTGGTCCGTGGATGGTTGACCATCTTTACTATTGGTCTTGGCTGTCATTCTTGTATCTTTGACAGTCGTTATGGGTAGTCAAAAGGCCGAAAGTCTGAGAGCCAATGTTACCAAGGGGTATCGTATTACCCAGTAACTGGGTTGTGAAGGTTAGCTAGGCAGTCGCTCCCAAGTAAAATACTGGTATTCAGCATTCAGGCATCTGGTTAAGCTGGAAGCTGACACCAACATAGTTAGCAAAAGGCTAGGCAAATTGATTGACAAGTTCTTGGGCCGCTAAAATGGCGCTTTGCGTAACGAGTGCTAACTATGGGCCATGTCAATTCCTAAACAATTCTTAAAAAAAAAAAAAAATGATTACATGCTAAACTCAGATAACATTATTATTAATGTGAAACGGAATTCCTTTAACTACGGTCGTTACTATTGTGCCCTGAAAAGATGAGCTCTGACTATCAAGTTTACGAGATGAAGTTATGTTTCTCAGTAGAAGACGAAATTTATTTTTACGTCGGTAAAAAGCGATAAAAACTGATAGAAAACTTGGTCGTCGAGTAAATCTAGATGCAGAATAAACTATCTCTTAGCAGTTACAATATTATTTCGAGCTTAGCTTTGAAGGAGTAGTAGAGTAGAAAATAGTATAGTAATAGTATAGTATTTTGATATGACCCAAGTAGTATAAATTTGTTTAGATATGAAATGAATCTGTTTTTTTTTTATGTTTTTCAATTTGTTATCCCTTCCACCTGTGTAAAAACCCATAACCAAAACGAGACACTTTATAATTATTACTAGCTTCTGCCTTCGCCCGGTCCTCCTACGGGTTCTAGCGTGATGTTAAGTAGCATATAGCCTTCTTCAAGAATTGGGCTATCAAATGCGAAAATATTTTTTATCAAATCCGATTGGTGGTTCCAGAGATTAGCGCGTTCAAACAACAAACGTCTCAGCTCTATTATTAGTATCGAGATAAAAATGAAACCTAGAACAGTTGAAACACGGGACATATATTTTTCTGATTTCAAGATATTTTATGGATGTTAGTGATTAGGTTATTGATCCGAAATAATCTTGATACCACAGCAATCACAAAAAACCCAACCAAACATTGATTTATCGTCAAGTCGTCGAACAACAATACATGATCAGCCATCGATCGAACTGAAACTGCGGTCGCGAATCGCGATGTATCAAAAATTGACGCTGTCACCTAGAATCACGATTTATTACTCGAAAAAGTTCACGATAACATAAACGATGCTCCGTTGTTGGATCTTACCAATAAAAAACAAAACAAGACCAGTTATTTTTGTACCTGTTATAGCTGTAAGGTCAAAATCGTAGCCGCCGGGGCTGCGGGTGCCGCCGGGGCTGCGGGTGCCGCCGGGGCTGCGGGTGCCGCCGGGGCTGCGGGTTGTTCGAAAGAGATACCGTGGCCCCTGGCATAGGCAACTGAAGGAACACGGGTGGGTTTTAGTCAGTAAAAGTCTGACACCCTTCTGCTCCGCCCAGAGCGGGAGGGGGGGGCTATTTGATGATTTCCCACACAAAAAAAAAAAAAAAAAGTTCAAAATCGTAACTAACTTCGCCATCTTGCTTTTTAAATAATAATAATAGCAGCCTATTATTGTCTACCTGCAGGGCAAAAGCCTCTTCTCATACAACGAAGGCATGAACATTGATCGCCACGCTTGCTCAAAACGGGTTGGCGATTTCAGACTTATATTAACCCGATATCTTCAAGATATTTTTCCTTCACAGTTTGGTAATGTCCAAGATAAACAATACATACATTTGACTAAACAACGTCCCTGTCCCCTGTCAACGTCATTCAAATACCAAAAGATCTTTGTAATGTACTTCTATTGCCGTACCTGTTATTTTTAAACTGAATACGTAATGACTGCGTCTGTCTGTGACGGAAAGTCACGACGTGATATTAGTCTAGCCTTGCACTTAAGACTTGAAGCTCGAAGGTCTATTTTTGAATCGGTCGTGTAGCTTTGATAGTATCACTGGTTGGTACGAAAATAGCTTATAGTATTGAGTGTTTTTTTTGCTGCTTTTATTGTATCATCATCTGCCGAGCCTTTTCCCAACTATGTAGGGTCGGCTCCCAGTCTAACCGGATGCAGCTAAATACCTGTATTTTCCAAGAAGTGACTGCCTATCTGACCTCCACAACCCAGTTACTGAGTAATACGATACAACTTGGTAAGACTGGTTGTCAGACTTTCGGGCTTTTGTCTGTCAAAGAACCACGAATGACAGCCAGGACCAACAACAGCTTAACGTGCTTGCCGCGGTACGGAGGGGTCTTGGTATGTAAAGATGGTCACCTATCCACGCACCAATCGCGGCAAGCGTAGGTTAACCTGATCGGTCGACCCGTGCGGCTGTTATAATTTAGCCACAAGCCCCAAGGAAAATATTACAGCAAATCAAATAAAATTGTATTATTACTTTAATCGCCCAATTTTTTTACTGTTATTCATTAATTCCAATACCAAAATAGAGTAAGAAATTATTTGCTTATTTTTTAAAGTAAAACTGAAAAGCGGCTACACACAAGTTTTAAATTAATCCAATAATATCTAACAAATTCTCCATTAAAAGAAACTGGTAACGGTTAGTTACAGCCAGTCATATGGATTTAAAAAGTTGTAACTTACAGCATCGATATAGAAATACTTTTTAAAAGCATCTCGAATTTCAATTGAAATTGTTCGACATTATCTTTACAACCTATTTGCGTCACGTTTCTGAGGAATCCGCTTGTTTATATATACAAACTATTTACGCTCAGACCTGTTTCCAAGGAGTCAGAGCTGATTAGTGAGAACTGCAGGCTGCTAGTATTTCCCAGTGTAACCGCAACCTGCTGGCAATTACTTCATTGAATTAACCTGCATGCGTGTGATATTTTAATGTCTGTAGAAAGGTTTTTTTTAAACAACATAACATAAATACTTTAAAATTGACTCAGTGTTTTTGCTGTAGTTGTTGGTTTTGGGGCGAGTCTATTTAAAATGTTTTTTCAAAATATTTTAAGTAATTTTATATTTTCATTATTACTCGAGTTAATTATCTGTGTTTCGGTGACAGATAATTCAATTCTCAATTCTTTATTGCGTACCATAATGTATATAATAATAATAATATTATAATAATTTATTTCAGTTAACTTTATATAAATATAGTTGGTAGGGAAATAATTATATTAGTCACAATTATGGACTCTGTCGGGCACAGCATAGATCAAGCAGGAGAGAGGAGGAAGAACACTGGCTGTTAAATGTGTATAACATTTTTTTATTATTTTTTTATTTTATTATTATGTCGTTTATTTATTTAGTCGTCTTATTTTGTTACATTTTTAAATATTAGTATGATTAAATAAAAAAATAAAAAAAAACATTTAAAAATATAAAAAAATAGTGATCCACCGGTGTCGGGAGCAGGGTCCAAGCTACCGGTGGTTAGGGCTCCAGAGATAGAAACCTCCTCACAATGCGAGCCGTATCGAGGAGTACTGCCTTCTGAATCAGGCCCTTGATCCAACCGCCTAACGAGAGCCTCGATAGATGTTGATCGAGGCTGTCGGCCATCAGGCCATTGGCCGATACGACAATCGGCACAATGACAGTTGAGCTCACATTCCACATGTCAACAACCTCGCGTGCTAAGTCAAGATATTTGATTTGTTTATCTTTCTCAGCTTTCACGAGGTTCCCGTCATGTGGAATGGTAACATCAACAATCATTGCGCGGCGCACTAATCGATCTATCACCACTATATCAGGTTTGTTGGCGACAACAGTCCTGTCAGTGATGATAGACCGATCCCAGTACAACGTGACATGGTTATTTTCGAGAACTGGGTCGGGCACATACTTGTAATACGGTACCTCTGAGTCGACAAGTTTATATTTCAAAGCAAGTTGCTGGTGAATAATCCTGGCTACTTGGTTATGCCTGTGCAAGTACTCGCTGTTAGCCAGACGAGAACAACCAGAGATAATATGTCTGATGGACTCACCCGGACGGTGGCATGCCCGACACACGTCAGCCGTCCCGTCCTTCATAATATGTCTCCGGTAGTTATTCGTCAAGATAACTTCGTCCATAATTGCACAGACAAAACCTTCAGTTTCCCCGAAGAGGTCACTGAAACGCAGCCAGGATACGGACGCTAAGAAATCTACACCGGGCTCATGAAGAGCCCGATAGAAGCGCCCGTGAAGCTCCTTGCTTTGCCATACCTTCTTGCGGTCATCGGTAGTAAGTACTACAGGTTTGCGCCAGTTCTCTTTCGCCATGGAGAGCGGGGTGAGCCCCTTGTCCATTGCGACCACATCACGGTGCATACCCACTTCGGCTTTTAAAAAATATTCCCTGAGACTGCACACCTCGCGGTTGTGGAGGGTTTTCGCATTTAAAAATCCTCGACCCCCACACTTCCGCGGGATATACAGTCTCATCACCGATGATCGTGGGTGATGCATCCGGTTTGCGGTCAGCAGTGTACGGACCCTTCTATCTAGGGCGTCGAGTTCAGTCTGAGTCCATTTGAGTATGCCGAAAGAGTACATCAAAACCGGCATGACCCAACCATTGAAGGCGCGCACCTTATTTCCGCCCGAAAGAAGACTAATTAATACCTTCTTCAGGCGACAAAAGAAGCGCTCCTTCAAGGATTGCTTCATGTCAGCATCGTTGATGCCTAACGCTTCCGACATACCCAAATACTTATAGCTTTCGGATGAGGAGAGGGATCTAAGGTGTATGGAATCCGAAAGTGGAATTCCCTCGGATTCCATAATCTTCCCCCCCTTTACATGCATGACTGCACATTTGTCCACACCAAATTCCATCCTGATGGCACTACTAAAAGTTTCAGTTACCTTCAGTAGCTCCATCAGATGCAATTTGTTAGGGGCAAAGAGTTTCAAATCATCCATGTAGAGGAGGTGAGATATGACCTGACCACCTCTCTTCAACCGATAGCCTAGACCTGAGTCCTCCAGCAGTGTGCTTAGAGGATTCAGGGCTAAGCAGAACCAAAGTGGACTCAAACTGTCGCCCTGAAATATTCCCCGCTTAATCCATACAGGCTCATCATTCCCCTGGATCTGTCGACACCCTGGATAGCGAAGGACCGTCTTCCACTGTCTCATACACGACTCAAGGAAGGTGCGTAGAGTTGCATCTATCTTGTACAACTCCAGCACCCTCATGAGCCATGTATGTGGCACCGAGTCGTAGGCCTTCTTATAATCTATCCAGCATGTCGACATATCCTTGCGGGATCGGCGAACCTGTTGGCTAATGGCCATGTCTATGAGGAGTAGCTCCTTAGTACCGCGAGACCCATTCCTACATCCATTTTGAGAGGCAGACATAATCGAGTAACTGTCAATGTGTGTGTTAATTTTCGCTCTCAAAATGGATGTAAGAAGTTTATAAACCGTCGACAAACACGTGATCGGTCTATAATTCTTGGGTTCCGCGGGACTACCTGACTTATGGAGCAGGTGGGTAACGCCTGTTGTTAGAAACTGTGGTAGCGACCCAGACTCTAAGGATGACTGGAACTGAGATGCCAGGCAAGTGTGTGAACTAATTAGCCATTTTAACCAAAAGTTATGCAGTCCGTCCGGTCCCGGTGATTTCCAATTCGGTAACGGACGGACCATTTCTGGTATAGTTCCACACACTCGCTCGATATCGCGCATCCAGCCACCCTCAGCGTGACAGACAGGCACCGACCAGATGCTGCGCCAGAATGCACTAGTGGTGGCATCATCCGGGCGGCACACGTCCATCACGTTTTGTTCAGGTCGCTCCCAAGTTCTATATACCCACCTCTCATCGCTCCGGAACATGCGATTCTGCGTGTACCGATCAACCCGCCGCTTATACCGCCGAATACGACTCGCCCATGCACAAACTTTCTGCTTCAGGAAGTCGATGCGCTCTGTGACATTGGACATGTATTCCCGAGGGCTGATTCCAGTCCCCGAAAATGCCTGTCTTACAAAGCGCATCACTCGTGGTCGTGTGTTGCCCTCCCTGAAGCAGTATAGTTTACCGATGAGTACCCTGGCCCCATCGATACGACGCTCGATCCTGTATCGCCAGGCTGGTACGGCTGGTTTTGGTCGAGTAGCTGCGTCACAATTTGGAAACTTGACGTTAGCTAAACGACATGCCGCCACAGCCGCGCAATACAAGATCGAGTGTGTATCAACGAGATCCTCGCTGCTCTCGAAGAAATTCTTGAGCTGCGAGTCCAAGGCACACACTAGCGCCCTATTTTTTTTGTGCATAGGTAGCCGTGGTATTCGGGGTCTAAGTTCGGTTGGAGTGGACCTATACTCGCGAAACGCATCTTCCAGTGCGCTCCTCAGTCGGACGTTGTACTGGCTACTTACTGTGTCAACCCTATCATCATCTTCTTCAACACGATTGGACCGCGGCGGGATGGCATCAATAGTTGACGCTTGTGCCGCGGTTTGTGCCAGAGTCGAGACGATTTGGTTGTTCAGTACCTCTGAGCGCAGCCTATCAAGTGCTATGTCGTCCAACCTGTGATTGCGTTGGATGACCCGCACCTGATCCGACAGTCGTTGGGCCGAGACGTTGACGGTTGGTTCCAGTTCCTGGAACAGAGACAGCAACCTATCACGGTACGCAGTGAGGTTAGTTCCCCCCTCTGTAGACCCGTAGTATGCGCGCATGACGTTCTCGTTCATAGATTGAGTCCATCTCATGCGCTGCACACAACCACCGGCAGCGGGGACCCGGCTCGGGGCCGGATGGCCCCTAAGTCCCAAGCTCCTCGGTGGCCGGCCTCTCCCCTGCCGACGTACAGGTGTTGGCGACGTCGGCGGGGAAAAATATTCGTCGCTCGAGCTCGACGCAACTGCTACGGCCGGTGTCACAGTACTCTCGATGGGGCTGGATTCCGGCGGCGGCAGGGCGGGGCTGAGCGACGACTCCGGAGATGGTAGGCGTGCACGGCG
This sequence comes from Apamea epomidion, assembly GCA_947507525.1. Lineage (NCBI taxonomy): Eukaryota > Metazoa > Arthropoda > Insecta > Lepidoptera > Noctuidae > Apamea > Apamea epomidion. The sequence continues at coordinate 7,621,252 of OX382233.1, forward strand.
AGCTGCTAATCTCGTCAACATTTTCAATATTTCATTTTTTCATTTTCACGTTTTTATCGGAGGTGACATGACAGATGTCACCTCCGGTTCGGCAGTTTTTGATGCAAGGGTAGGTTATTCATTGTATTTGTTTAAAATTAGGTATGTTTTAGTAAATTTGGTTTTTCCTGATATGGTTGCACATATATATGAATTTATAAACTGTTTATAAAAATTATCTATTAACAAATTGTGAAGAGACGACAAAAGAGACGTTGACGTTGACGTTGGTGTTGCTAGCTTATTATTATTATTATTATTATTATTTTTTAAAAACCTGCCCCACACTAGGAATTTCTCCTGTATCGTGGGTGCGTTTACAAACATTTAAACTCACATACACAAACAGCCAGACCCGGAACAACTACTTGTAGGTCATACAAATATTATTTGTTCCGTGCGGGAATCGAACCCGCGACACGCAGCGCAGCAGTCAATCCCTTAACCACTGCGCCAACCGTTAGTTAAGTAGTAATTAAGTATATTTCTCTTTCTTTGGTTTTTTTTTCTATTCACTTCAAACAAGAACTTTCAAGTTTTAAATGTTAAGTAACACATCTCATTTCTCATTAGTCTCAAAATATGTTAAATTTTAGGTAATAAATCATCTGAAAATCTAGACTCGTAATTCAACGAGTGTGAGCAATAATGTTAGCCTTGACATCTCCAGACAAATAATATATATTCAGGCTCATATCTCATTTTGGTGCGAGCGACAGAAAATATTCAATATATCTTGATAAGTTTACGATAATGACATTTATTTTTGGTTTATTACTTAGATTTATATTCCAAATTATATTAGTTAATTCTTCAGGCACCCATTGTGTGGAGGCTTTTGCCCAGCGGTCATCGTGCATACGGCTGATGTGTCCCGCCCAATCCTCTTTGAGCCTGGTAGTGTAGGCCTTTGCCCAGCAGTGGGACCATATAGGCTAATAAAAAAAAATTGGTAAATATATAACTGTGTTAGCAGTGACACGTATCATATTTAGTTTGCCTCTGGACTGCTTAAGGCGAGTCTTGTTTTTGACACTTTTCATTTTAAACGTCTGTACTTTTAAAACAAGTTTGAGCTATGGATAAAAATGACAGTCCAATCCAATTCTTTATCAGATTTTAATATATAGGATCAAATTAAATTAGCTAGTGAAACTTCGCAGACGTGATAGGTATCGATATCTAAATGTGATAAAACATAAAAGAAATTAATCTGATTTTGAGGTTTATACCCTTCCCTATCCTACGGGCACGTCTTCCCTATCATTACCGTGCCCTCCGGTCTACTCCTTGATATGCAGTGGTCGCTGTAGCACCATGAAACATGAGGCTACCACCACCATGAAACATGTGCGAAACTTGGGGTTCATTCGATTAATCGAGTATGGTATGGTGGTGGTAACCACGCTGGGATCGGTGCATTTCATTCATTCATTGCCATGGTTACCGTGATCTATCTCAGGACGCAGCCACCCTTATCCCTCGCTCTACTTTTACTACGTTCCAAGGATGATAAGCAGCAGCTCTTGCAGACTCGTTAATTCTGTTTTCTTTTACTCTTATTTCTTACTATTTATTTATACTGAGACTATTTACACACAGGTACGTGTGCAAAGACTTTTGTATGTATTAATATATGTTACGAAAAAATAATTAAACATTAAGGAAAATTAGAATTTAGCGTTTCCCCGCCAGGATAGCCCGCTAAAATCAAATTTTCTTTTAAATTTTGGCAATCTGCAGGTCAGTGTCATGTTGATTAAAATATGGTTCGCGAGCGTAACAGGTATGTATTTACATAATTATAATGATTAAAATCATCAATACAACCCTCAAAGTTCACATAATACATATAGTTCTCAAAAAAACCTATGAAAATTTGAATTTTGACCTAGCGCATCCCCCTTAAGGACAAAATCCAAAATTATCTCAGTCTTATTTACAGAACAATAAACACAAACTTTCCTTGTAAATATGACAATTCAAAATGCCCTTTTGTAGGCGTAATTACAAGAACAAGACCCATTTACTGTGGCCAAGCAGTACAAAACACAACGGTCTTTGTCATGCCGCCCTTTAAAGTTCATACCAATGAATATTTAAAAACTTCTTTTATAGCCGTATAAATAGGAAAATAGAAATTCATTCCCTTTGTATATCAAACTCCGAAGATTCAGTTTGAACTTTCCACTGTTAGAATTAAAATTTTAATTACTTGAATAAGGGCCGGTTCACGATGTGAAAAAATACTGTAATTTTGTTTGTTGAAGTGTTATTTTTATATTAATATTCCGGCTAGTATTCGTGGATTTTTGACAGTCGTTACGGGTAGTCAGATGCCCGAAAGTCTGACAACCAGTCTTACAAAGGGGTATCGGTACCAGTTACTGGGTTGCGGAGGTAAAAAAAGCAGTCGCTCCATGTAAAATACTGGTATTCAGCTGCATCCGGTTAGACTGGAAGCCGACCCCATCATAGTTGGGAAAAGGCTAGGTAGATGATGATGATGAACTGAACTGTGTTTGTAAGTGGCTTTCACATTGTACCCCCATCTTTTGAGTAATCAATTAAGTGTGAGTATAGTCACGAGCAAAAGTATGCACTAGGCACTAGTATGCACTAGGCTTTATTCAAAAGCGACTTACTCCTTTATTTTTTAATGAAATTTTATGTTGTTACGAACATAGCATTTTCGAACCCATAGGTTTATGTAATGTGTAGTATTTTAACGTTGCATTCGTTATTTCTGAAAACATCGCAATTGAAAGTTGCCAAGTGTTGATATATTGGTGCTCGTGACTGTACGAACGTGACAATGACAATTGTAATAATAACAGCCTCTTCTAGAAACTAAGTAAATGTTTTACTTATATACCAGCCCCACTTTATCTCTGACCTGAATAACTATGTATTTTTATGTAAATATGTAGAACATAAGTTATAATCATAAAACCCATTTTCCTAGATTCCAGGCGTGCAATAAATAGTGCTGGGACTAAAATCAGGACAGCTCGTAAACTCCCACAAAGATTTGATACTACCCCCATTTAGCAAGACTACAAATAACAAGCAGCGCATAGTTTTACACTAACATTGAGCGCACACTCGCGCATTCTGCATGCTTTCATCCGTCACTGCGACAGACACTTTCATTCAAAGCATTTTTTCACAATATTTTTGCGATGCAAGCTGCAAGCTATTTCTAGTTTTCCATTCGAAATAGCGAAACAGAATTCCGATATTCCGTTTTATTTCTACTGTTGTGACTCCTTTCCGACTTTTAATGTGAATGAAAATCAAGTTGTTTAGGAGATGGGAAAGATTTGAAGACCTTAGTAGACACACATCATGCTAGCAGGCTTAAACCTGAACTTAAGCTTCAGACCGAAACGCCTAGAAAGTTAAAGAGACTCTAGGCACTTTAAATTAGACCGCATTTAATTGAGGATTAGAAATTCAGCCGCTAACTAAGTTTTAACTAAACCTCAGTACCCACACACCGATAGAAATCAAGTGCTCATTGGCATTCAGCAAGCGGCGGGAGTTGAGAATTTTGTGAAGTTTCCTTCGACGGACTTTTGCCGGGCAGCACTCGTACGGTGCCGTGCCGGTGCCGGCATCGTGCCGTGTCTTCAGTGTGCGCTCGAACTAAACCGTCACGTAAACGTCTACAGTATACTACATGGAAGTTTAACGTCCGTTGGAAGCGGACGAAGCGAGATAATTAACAAAGTTCACGGGGTTGCTCCGAGTTGATTCCCTTATAGATCGTCGGTTAGCTCTCGTCACTCGTAAGATAAGTACTCTGTTTTAAAAGGTCAGCGGAGTTTGTCCTAATTACTGTTTTAAAAGATTATTCTTGGATTTTTGCATAACTCCTCATTTTATTACGGTAGCACAGGCCCATATTCAAACCTATAACGTTTAAGTATTTTTTAATCCTGCCCTATAGACTATAATAATAAGCTCATAGGAGATCACCCATTTAGTAACAATTTTTCCAAAATATAAATATCTCTTAAGTAAATTTCTAAAGCTCAAATATTCAAGTACGTTTTCGGGAAAGAGGTAGATTGAGAAATATATAGTATACTTTTACCCGGACTTACACCCTTACGTAACTCAAGGTAAACCAAGGTAATTCAAAACAGAACTGCTTAAAGTGGCTCCGTCCCGATTCATATTTAACACCAACGTAAGACAATATTCCAATTACAGCTTCTGAACTAAGTCCTAATTCGGACTGGCGTATCGATTAATGAACGGAGGCTAGCAGTCGAGTCAGTGACTGTTCCAACTAAATCTCCATCGTGCCGCAAAGAGCACGTTAAGCTCCAGCTTCTCGCAAACTAAGTCGTCCCATTAACTTGACGTAAATAAAAACTTCGACCAATGACGTCAGAGGAATCGGAACTGGATAATACCAGCTCTGTAATTTGTTCTTGTTTTAGAGGTCACGTTGTTAAGAACTTATTGAGAGGTTCATCACGTATGTAGGCAGTTTTTTTTTTAATCTGTGCCTTTGTTTTTGTACTTTTTTATCTAAACGAGTGCAAAATGTGTTCAAACTTTGATCCAAGCTTTCAGCCAGCTTATGTAAGAACTTACATAAGGTGATCTGGGAATACAACAAAACGTACTTACAATACTTACGTAGTTACATAAGTCGAAATAAGGTTTGAAACCTTATTTCGTCTTATGTAAAGTTCTTAATACAAAATTAGCAACTCAGACTCGGGTTCAAAATCAGTTATTTAATTTGGTACTTTAAAATTGTCAGAATAAAGTTCGTAATTAAAAAAAATGGCTATGCCTATACTTTTTACTGGTTTATTTATTCCTTTTACATTACGTGAGAATTTATTTAGGGCTGATTTTCCTATCGCCAGATAACTTTTATTCGAGGAATTAAATTGACGTTTGACAGGTTTTGTATGAAATAACTGTCAAAATTTCAAAATTATTCTTCGAATAAAGTTATCAGATGATTAAAAAATCAACCTATAGTAATACAGAACCATTACCTAGTACGATTTTCTGGTGAAGCTACGTGCTATGGTCAGTATTATGAGAATTATGATACTGATTATTATTTATTGACACGAGAAATCCAAAAGGCATATTTCAGAGGAAACTCTGAGTGGGGTCGCTCTAGAAGTTGTCTTATTGGTTGTCAAAAGGATCATGTGCGTATAGTACTCTCAAAACGCTCTTATGACAGGATGTATGAAGGTCGACAAAGGGAGCAACGTACGGATTATATCATACGAGTATATAGCGTTTCCTCCTATTCTATACAACACAGCCGACCTCTACCATTGAGTGCTCTAAGATGCACAATCTTCCTTTCCGAATATATCGGGAAAAACCCAGGCGTCTGAGGCCGAGACAATAAACGATACATACTTAGCACATACGTAGGTCATTATTCCTGTCACTGTCGCACAACTGAAAAATTACAGGTGCAAGATAGAGACGGGAACGTTATCTAAGTCAAAGCACGAGCATGGTGAAGTTTCATAGATAGATATATCTTCAATATACAATCGCACATGATCAGGAACTTTGAACGGTAAAAGGGAAGACAGACTGACAGATTTCATAGGAAAACTGTTTGAAGTATACCTCCCCCTTTAAAATGAAACAACAAAGGGGAGTGCTCCGAGTTTTCATGGAATAATTAAATAGTACGTAATCTGCTTTTCACTATGATTTATAATAATATTATTATGTTTCATAGAACCGTTTTAAATGATTATTAAAGAGGTATTAACGAGTATTATTTTGTTTCTTTGATGCTTAAGCAGTTCAATTTATTTTCCTCTAATCTCTAAAGTATAACATGAAGGTTAAGTTGGCTTAGCACATAACGAGTTAAGCAGCTGTTTTGAGCGTGATTAAGTGGATACTAAGTAGGAATTTAATATATGTTATTATTATTGTGGTATTTAACAAAATACCTTCTTTGTTCTTTTTTTATGTTTCACCTTTTTTTGATGTTTTTTTTTTTATTACTTGTTTTGTGTCTTTTGTTGCAATGAATAAAGTTATACTTTCTTTCAGAGATGAAAGGAGGAGCGAGGGCCGTGGCTAAGTAATAACAACTGCACGGGTCGATTGATCAGGTTACGTTTGCCGCGGCTGGTCCGTGGATGGGTGACCATATTTACATACCGAGACCGTGAGTCGAAAAGCACGTTCAGACGTTGGTCCCGGCTGTCATTCATAAATCTTTGACAGTCGTTACGGGTAGTCAGAAGCCCGAAAGTTTGACAACCAGTCTTACCAAGGGGTATCGTAATACCCAGTAACTAGGTTATGGAGGTCAGATGGGCAGTCGCTACATTTAAAATACTGGTATTCAGCTGCATCCGGTTAGACTGGAAGCCGACCTCGACAAAGTTGGGAATAGAATCGGCAGCAGGCAGATGATGATGATGACTTTGTTTCAGAGATTCAAATTCAAATGATTTTATTTCACATAAACGTCAGAAGCAAGAAGCACGGTGGTGAGCTGATCAGATTATTTAGTTTTTTTATGAAAAACCTTGTTAAAAATTATGTAAATCATACTGAAAATCATCATTACAGCATATTGTATCTAAAATATAAAATACATATATTTTTCACTGTATATGGAGATGAATGTTTATTTACCGGGGTCATGGGGCCAAAAACATACAAAATATTTCTACTAAAAGCGTCATTAATATCCAATACATTTATGGCCCATTTTTATAGGAGTTTCTTATCCCAGACGGGGTTTTATTTGTAGAAGATTGTTTTAGTAACTACATATTACAGTAATAACATATTTAAAAGCGTGACAACATAATAAGTAAAGATAATATCCATATTATAACGTTTTCAACAAGAAATAAACAATATTCTTCCGTGGGTACTAAAGGCTAAAATCGCGTAAACTAATAATATTAATATTCCCTGACTCTCCTTATATCTTCATTAAGCGTATGGTGGCGTTGTGCCTGTATCTCATTTTAAGTTATTTTGAAGAAACCCACATTGCACTAAAACTCAAAACTTTTCAGCACAATGGCGAACTGAAGTTAAAACGTCTCATTACCTCGATGGATAGTTAAAATGGCTGAATTAATGAAATTTCTTTCGCCAGAGATAATACTTTAAAAAATTAAAAATAGTTCTCGATTTTAATAGATTTTAGAACTTTTAGTTTTAATGAAAAGTAAAACCATTAGCTGAAATGCTGTTTAGTTTTAATTATAAAGTAAAATTGTATTAATTAAAGCGAAATGAAGTAAACGAGCTGCGAGAAGAATTTATAGTGGACTAGCGGCGCCCCGCGGTTTCACCCGCATTCTCATCGATCTCGATTCTGTGGGAAAATCGAAAATTATAAACTATGTGTGTGCTAGTTTTCATCCAAATCCGTTCAGTAGGTTTAGCATGAACGAGTAACAAACATCCATCCATCCATCCATACAAACTTTCACGTTTATAATATTAGTAGGATTAGTAAGACTAGCTGCGCTCCGCGGTTTCAGCCACATAAGTTTCGATTCCGTGGGAATATCGGGATAAAAAGTATCCTAGGTGTTAATCCTGGTTATAAACTATCTGTGTGCCAAATTTCATCCAAATCTCTTCAGTCGTTTTTGCGTGAAAGAGTAACAAGCATCATCCTCACAAACTTTCACATTTATAATATTAGTAGGATTTTATAATATCTGTTATTTTTGTTAGAAGTTTTCTAGTGAATACAAATCAATTATTTAATATCTGACGTCCTTTAGACTCTTAAGTCTGAATGGTCGATGAAATAGAGGATTGGAATCGATGTTGCAATTTCAATTAATGTAGGACTTTTAAAATAACTCCCAGATCATTATTATTGTTGAGCACGACTCCAAGCGCAACAAGACACTGCTTGATAAACTCCCAGCAAAAATTCAAATAAAAATACGAATGAACAAGTAGCTATGACCAGTGAAGGTCCATATAATTGTATCCCTGTCACTTGGAGGAAACCTAGAGAGAATGCACTTTTATTACAGTACCTCGAAAGTGGGTCAGGACGGGAATAAAACGCGGGTAACTTCGCTATCCTCTGTATATCGTCAATGATTTATATTATAGTCCCGCGCTGAGAGATGCGGGGATAGCTATTGTTATTTACGAAAAATATGGGGGTGCATTATCTTGGAACGACGGTGTAAACTTTGAGCCTCATGTTTATTTGTTTAATTGGATTGAACTGAAGTGTGATTTTATTGAACGCATACCGTCTAATTACAAAATGAATTCTAACTTTAGTTCTAGCCAGTATTTGTATTTTGAACTTTATTTCGATTTCGGCAAAGTTTAAAATGACAACTTAGCACCAAACTAAGCTGCCATTTTCGTATAAAGAACTGCATTTCTATAACAGTTAGGATCTTAATTCAATAACTGGCTCGGTGGTTTAAACCTTAAAGAAAATCCTTATTTTGGAGGTCGGGTGCCTTTTGAAGGTTTCCCGACGAAAACAAACACCTCTGCCGAAACTTTCCGAAAATCCAGGCGTGATGTTACGAAATTTTCTTGTTTTTTTTTGTTGCGAATATTAAGATATTGTTTGCAGCGTCATTTTCATATGGAGAAGGATTTATTTATGGTGATTGATAGCTTTTAGAATTACCTAATATAAATTGGTAGAGAGCCTGGTTTGTACTGAACTTCTGAAAGTCGTTAATAAAAAGTAAATTCAATTATAAGGGCTAATTTTTCAATCATCTGTAAACTTTATTCGAGGAATAATTTTGAAATGTCGACAATTATTTCATACAAAAACTGTCAATCGTCAATTTTATTCCTCGAATAAAAGTTTTCTGGCGATGGAAAAATCAGCAATAAGAAAAAGTGAAACTAACAACCTTAATTCAAATTAGTCCGAGAGTTGATTAGATACCCCCTGATATTGAACAAAGACACGTTTACTAACCCCAAATACCCAGACTGCCCTCTAAATAAATCTTGATCATCCAGAAAAGCCCACAGTCATGCATAGGCAATTAATCTCAGTACCAATAGTAGCACAAAAAACAACCTAATACACTGAATGTAATAAATCTTCGAGCTGAGTCTAAAAGGCTTCGATTGCATAACTGGGGCTACGATTAAAGTCGTCTGGTCCGTTTTTGCTATTTATTGTACTATTGTCAGTTGCATAAGTACTTGGATGTTTCTTTTTATCATGGAGCAAGATTACTGAGTGCACTTCTTGTGGCCTTTACGATCGTGAGTGAAGGTAATTTTGATTTTAAGCTGGCTGGTTGGCACAAGGCACATAGATAGAAAACACGAGCTAAACGATTAAAAAAAATATTTAAATAATTTCTTAACTCAAAAGGCATATTATTCCATGAATGAATACGTAGAAGATAATGCAAGATATGTGGATAAATATGTGCAGTAATAACTATTTATTTAATTCCTGATTATGGTCGTCAGTTGTAAATATATTTAAAATTGAATAGTACCTAATATATAAGAAATATTATCATGTTTCTAACATTTTAAATGTTGTAAACAAATTTTATTATATTTTGCAATATTCGTAAGTTTGAGAGAGGTAGTTAACTCTGTTACTCGTAACCTGTCATTTAATTTAAAAAAATAATAATAATAATAATTAATATCTAATTGTAACTTCGCATGCTTTTGCGTAATTTCCCTATTTGATATTTGTACGCCGTAAACACCTATTTTTACACCTATGTTTTACAAATAAAAAACGTTGACTTTGACTTAGATTTGTACCAACCATTGGGAAGAGAAACCAAGAGAGGAGACAAAACAAGGGAGGGGCTCGTGGTTAAATGATAACAACTGTACGGGTCTATCGAAGGTTGATTTACGCTTGCCGCGGTCGGTTTGTGGATGGGTGACCATCCATTATATATCGAGACCCCTCCGTGCCTCGGAAAGTAAGTATAGCCGTTGGTCCCGGCTGTCAGTCGTTACGGGTAGTCAGAAGCTCAAAAATCTGACAACCAGTCTTACCAAGGGGTATCACTTAACTGGGTTCTGGAGGTCAGATAGGCAGTCGATCCATGTAAAATCACAAGCTAATCACAGCTTATTTTGTCAGCTAAATACTAGTAATTTAGCTGACCAAACAAGCTGTGATTATGTTGTGGTTTTCAATACTAGTGTTGCTAAATTGAAGAAAATTTTATCTAATTGCTTCTTCGAGCGTAAATAGTATTTTTTTTTATTTTGTGTTACCTATATATAGTCTATTATAAATTTCTGTTTTTTTCTGTTTCATATATGATTTATATACTACATGTGAAAACTTGTAATTGGCCATATTTTGTATACAAATTATTATTTACTGTATTTGTTTAGCTGTAAGTTTTCCTAAAATAAATAAAATAAAATAATAAAGTTTACAACGTCTTAATAACAGTACTTTTCGGACTGGTTTAACCTTAAAAGCCCCTAGATTTCTAATGTAACCTTACGAACTGTGAAACTGAATGTAAATAAATTAAATGTTACTTTCACAACATTACAGTTAGCTCAGCCGTAAATGAAAGAAGAGCGAAAAGTACTCACTAAGGGACTTTTAATTAATAATTAAGTAACATTAGCGCTGCTACTTTATTATTATCATTTAAAAAAGATTAGAGACGAAGGACTCATACACATATAGGGTAGCATGGACATCGACGCGCAATCTGTAACCATGAATTTGCCCTACCTACCCCTAGCCTAGAATTTTTTTTCAGCTATATAAAAAAAAATGTGTTTCATAGAAAAGGCTTGCGCAGTCAACGGCATTTTTTTTTTTTTAATAACCAACCCTCTCTCGGTTCAGAATCATGTAGTGAATCCATGGTAACAGGTTTCGGGTCGATGTCCCTGCCACACTGTATTTAGTAATTTTATTTTTATGGTAAACATGTTTTTCCTCCAGGAAAGCGATGCTTTTTGAGAGAATAACTTATAAAATAAACAAATGACTTGAAGCGCATTATGTTAGTGTTACTCAGTTATAGTTTATTTGCACTGTAGTCATAATATTTAGCTCCTACAATATTATATACTTATATATTACTTTGGATTTTATTATTTGTGCTATTTAATAGTGAACTTGAGAGCAGTGGTGGCCCAATGGTAATGGCCGCGACTTACAAGTTCTAGACTTCGCAGGTTCGAAGGTTCGAACCCAGGCAGGCCCTTTACTTCGTGTAGATTATTTCATCACCACTGCTCTCAAAACAGTGAAGGAAAGGCGTGAAGAAACTGGCATGTCCTAGAAACAAAAATTCGAAGACATGTGGCATCTACCAACCCGCACAAGGCCCGCGTGGTGGATTACGGCCAACTCTTAGGCTAGTATGTCGAACTCTACAATCCAATGCGCTAATAACCCAATGCAGGCATTATTAACAATTTACAATGTAGGTTTACAGGCTTGGTGTTATATTTTGTCAACAAAGTGTCGAGCGTAGTTTGAAATTTATTATCTTTTGTATGTAAGTACCCTAAAAATAAAGGCATAACACAAAAGTACACGGTCATGAATAAAGTTGCGCTTTTAAAACCTCTTGGCTCCACTAATGAGAAACTTCGTGAACTAAAACAATAATTAAGAAACTCTAGCACGACTCACAATGCTTCTGAAAATGTTTTTCTGTATAAATAAATTTTCTTTTAAACTTGAAACGGTACTCAGCCGCCATTCATTAGAATTTTTCAATGGAAGATAAATAGTATGATGTTCGTTCCTCTACATCACAGTTTCCTTATTTTGCCCACCTTATGTTCACTCAGTGGAAGTTTTATTCTCAAGTAAATAAGGGGAAAATGATGAAGAATACTTCGTAAACATGAAAGTTAGGATAATCTCACAAAAGCTAGGATAATTTACATAACACCATCGCATTTTCATCTCGTAACGCGTAGAATTTCACTTCCCTCTGCATTTTATTTTGACACAAAAGTAACAATGGAAAGTTTAATGTCTCATACAACCTTCACACAATGCAGCTCCATTTAAATTTGTAGTTTAATAAAGACATTTAAAAGTTAAATAAAAATATATTAACACGACGTAATTTGCATCAAAAGTCAATTTCGTACAGAATGCACATTTTTATTCTACCTTAATTAAAGTGAGAATTAATTGGAGAAAATTGTCATGTTCTGCTTTGGACTGTACGATTGGCACTCAATATTGCAATACGCTCAAGATCAATAGAACTGCTGTGAGTTCTATTAGCGGGAACGGGGGAATGTAAATAGGCTATTTGTCACTTGCAACCGAGTCGTGACCCGGGAACGATTAAGTGGTGCTATTATAAAGTGCTGGTTGGAATAAACTTTTTGCTTCTGTAATTGGGTTAGTGGGAAGTTTTTGTGTTTTGTACCTTTGTTTGGCTGTAATTTAAAGTACTTTAACACTTTTTGAAATATAAAGAAACACAATTTATTTTTCATATATTTAGTCTCTTTATTTATCTGGGGCTCGGAGAAGAAGTACTTGCTATTAATTTTTGAATAAAATGTATTTAAATGAAATTGCAATATTATTGTTTTGCTTATGGTAAAAACGTGTTTCGTTTCTCTTATAACGTCAAACATTTGCAGTCCTGCAAATACAACTAAACAAGCCAATTGTGTCTAGAAAACTGGTGTTAAGTGTCGAGTCATAAGTGCAACAAAACTAGCAACGGTGTAGCAATATCAACCTTGACACCTGGGGTATAAAGTTGGAAGTGGAATGTATCGTGTTATCTGTATACTTTTAAAAGAGCATGCACCAGTGTTGTACCGTAGAGGTTTTCTCGCAATACCAAAGTGTGACTGCCCTCTTTTCTCTGCATTTTAGTTCGAATGCCCTTTGTGACCTACACTGTGATGAGGTCAACCCACTTTGTAAGACCTTTTCTTAATGAAATGACTGAAGGAAATATTGTGGGAGTGAGCTGGCCATGTTTGTCAAAGGACCAATGGCCGGTGGAGCAGACGAGTCCTGGAGTGGAGACCGCGAATCGGCAAGCGTGTGGGTCGCCCCGCAGCTAGATGGACCGACGACCTCAAAATGGTAACTGGGACCAACTGGATGCGGAAGGCGAAGGACAAGGTGTTGTGGCGCAGCATGGGAGAGGCCTATGTCCAGCAATGGACTGCGATAAACTGAGTTGAAGAAACTATTGATTTTTGATTGTGTTAGTTTTATGATCTTCCTGTACGAGTCGCAATACATACTTTTTCTTTCTTTTCTTTCTTTATTATGAATTCAGAACTGATATAAAAAGTAATTCATCGTCACCATCATCTGCCAAGCCTTTTCCCAACCATGTTGGGGTCGGCTTCCAGTCTAACCGGATGCAGCTAAGTACCTAAGATATAAAAAGTAAGCATTGTAGGAAAACTTGTCCAAAATAATCACTTTTTTTTCATCTATGTTTATTTTATTTTCTAATTGTGTTTCACATTTTTCAATTGTTCATATCTTCCGATGGATTTATTTCTCAGTTAAGTTTTTATGTTAGGTACCGGTACAACGGGGTGAATAGGGATGCAGGGGTGAATCGGGACGAAATGGATTTGTACTTTAAAATAATATAGTTTGTTGCTAAGAAGGACACTTAATCTTTCATTAAAAACAGTAAACACATTTCACCCCGTTTTACAGTACCTACTTATCGCTCTTTGATCTGAGTGGCAATTCTCGTAATTTTAAGAACGTTCACAGTCTGATCTCAGTCTCAATCTGTCAAAAATACCTGAAATTTCCCTAGATTTGGACAAGTTTTTGATATTTGTTTGTCATTGAGATGAGATTGCGACCAGATTTTCAATGTTTTAAATTACGAGAATTGGCCTTCAGATTATTACGTGCCAGAGGCAAATTGTTTTTTACCAATAAGACCCACTAACTAACCACTGTTTTACTCGAGCCTCGTTAATTTATTAAATAGAAACCCTTAGGGTAAAATGAAATATCACAAATAATTAAATTAATATTTTTATTATCTCCAAAGAAGTCATAAAGGTAAGCTTACACTTCAGCGTTTTCATGACAGAGACCGTTTTTGCGAATTAAATTGTTTAACATCGAAGATCCTGTTCAATATTCCGGAGAGTTGCCATACAAACCCATACACCTTTAAAGCAGGTCAATATCTATATTATCTATACTTCTACTATTATCTCCTTTATTTCAATGTAAACATATAAATAATATTTTTAAATATTAGAATATAAAAAGTATAAAAACATTTAAAAGTATAAAAAATAGTAGTCCACCGGTATCGGCAACAGGGTCCAAGCTACCGGTGGTCAGGGCTACAAAGAGAGGAACCTCCTGACAATGCCAGCCGTGTCCAGAAGTACCGTTTTCTGAATCAAGCCCTTGATCCAGCTGCCCAACGAGAGCCTCAGGTGTTGGTCGAGGCTCTTGGCTATTAAGACATTGGCTGTCACGACTATCGGCACAATGATCGCTGAGTCCACATCCCACATGTCGACAACCTCGCGAGTCAAGTCAAGATACTTGATTTGTTTATCTTTCTTCTATTATTATTATGAGCCTATGTTGTCCCACTGCAGGGCAAAGACCTCCCTTTCCTCCTTCCACTTTTCTCGGTCTACTGCGCTTGTGGGCCAATCCTTTAAAAAGGAGTCCAGCTCATCCCGCCATCTCTTTCTGGGTCACCCTACTAATATTGTAAACGTGAAAGTTTGTATGGATGGATGGATGGATATTTGTTACTCTTTCACGAAAAAACTACTGAACGGATTTGGATGAAATTTGGCACACAGATGATTTATATCTAGTATTAATATATACGATACTTTTTATCCCAATATTCTCACGGGATGGAAGTTTATGCGGGTGAAACCGCGGGGCGCAGCTAGCACTTAATAATAATATTATAAAGAGGTAAAATTTGTTTGTTTGTATGTAGGGGGTAATCTCTAGAACTACCAGTCGGTTTTGAAAAATTCTTATTGCATTTGATAGCCCAATTCTTGACGAAGGCTATAGGCTAGGACTCTACGACCCTGAGGAGCTGAGCAAAATGAAAAAAGGTTACGAATAAATGTCCAAATGCGTCCACACCTTAATTCGAAATTTTCCCGTCTGAATTATTTACATTTAAGGCAAATTTTTCCTTATGTGTTCTTCAAAAATCGGCTTAAAAGACTATAAAGTTAAAGGGTTTCTTGGTTTTTGTGAGAGAAATTGAAACGTTGAACTAGAAAGAAAATCGTTGTTAATTCTTTTGGAAACGATGTTCATTACTTTTTTCGCTATGTCATGTACCTCTTTATTAAGAAATTATATAAGTACAGACGCCAGCAGGTCAAGCTATCCCAAACTGTAAAATTTTCCCAGTCAGCCTTGAACTTTAATGCTTTAGCGATAAAGATGAAAATCTATTAAAGAAATTTGACAGATTGTACTAGCTTGATGTGCTGGCGTTTGTACATAAAAGGAAGTTTGAAAATGGCACAAGTAACTGAAAAGTTGTGTGGAAATCGGTTATCGTAGTATAAAGTAACTGAAAAGCTGTGTGGTAATCGGTTATCGTAGTATAAAGTAACTGAAAAGTTGTGTGGAAATCGGTTATCGTTGTATAAAGTAACTGAAAAGTTGTGTGGAAATCGGTTATCGTAGTATAAAGTAACTGAAAAGTTGTGTGGAAATCGGTTATCGTAGTATAAAGTAACTGAAAAGCTGTGTGGTAATCGGTTATCGTAGTATAAAGTAACTGAAAAGTTGTGTGGAAATCGGTTATCGTTGTATAAAGTAACTGAAAAGTTGTGTGGAAATCGGAAATCGGTTATCCTATCATGTGGTACTCACAAAATACTAAAGATAATAATAATACTATACTCACATAATACTAAGGTACCTCAGTTAAAACATAATCAAGTAAAATCAAATTACCTTGTATCTCTTTTAATATTATATTTAAACGAATCTCTCCCACTCTACATTCATCAAACAACATACAATTTACAATTCCCAGAGCGTTTCATTTTACAAGAGTTAGGTAGAGCGGCAATGGCGCGTCACGTGCATCCGTTCCATCTCTACGTACGACTCTACCCGGGATAACAATTTCCGTGGAGAGTGCATTTATGCGTAAAACAAGACTCTACCGGGGTCGGATCAAAATATTATGAAGTCGTTAAATTAACGGATCGTATTTGAAACACTGTGCTCCAAAACAAAGATAGCCGTGGCTCAAAAGGCTGCCCAACTTAAATAGGACTGAATTAGAATCAGAATCAGAACTTTATTTGCCTCGAATGCAGGTATAGGTATGTTATAAATTAATGTATAATGTATAATAATGTATATAATAACTGTACATAAATCAATGAGCAGGACATGTGTGCCGTAAGCTGGACAACCTGTGGGCCCAAATAGCAGAACTTGTGCCCTGAGATACCGAGACCCCTGCGTGCAACGGAAATAAGCACGTTCCGTCGTTGGTCTCGGCTGTTATTCGTAGATATTTATGCGTCGTTACGGGTAGTCAGAAGCTCGAAAGTCTGACAACCAGTCTTACTAAGGGATATCGTATTATCTAGTACCTGGGTTGTGGAGGTCAGATAAGCAGGATCTTCATGTAAAATATTGGTATTTAGCTGTATCCGGTGAGATTGGAAACGGAAAAGGTGGCGATCACCACTTTCCTTCAGATAAGCCATCAGATTCTTTGCCATCGAATTACATACAAAGTTTTGTCTAATGACAAAATGCAAGAAATTGACCATGATTAGACTGCCACAAATAATAGTAACGGATAAGGTCCACTATCCAGCAAAAGCTATAAAGCTATAGCTATAAACGAGCTATAACGACGTCATAACTCCTTTACGATGTACTTTAATAATGTGTTACGGGCTCATTAAATATATTGCTATAAATATGCAAAGCTATAAAATGTTTAAATGGGCGTAATAAGTAAGTTCATCCAGTGAAGAATTAAATAATTTGTCAACTACCTGTTTCTTCATTTTATTTTTTAACATTGTTCTCACAGCACCAAAAATAATGTACCCAGGATTTTATACATAATATCTTGATTTAAAAGAGTGTCCTTGGAGTTTCTTGCCTGTTCTTCTCCATAGAGATCCACGTTTTAAAAAAGCTTCAACTGTCTGACTCGAATTCGATTTCAGAAATAGATGACTTGGACGCGTATCACGAGGACTGGTTCGAGGTGGCGCGGGAAAAGAGTTTTTGAAAGGATTTGGGAGAGGCCTTGGCCCCGAAACCGATTTCTGACATATCCAAGAGCAGTAATTCAGATAATTAAAGAAGGAATTTTTATTTCCTCTTTAATCGACGCCATTCACCGATTTCACAGTTTCTTATTTCATCCTAAAGTCACCCTGTATAGTTCCAACACGTTTGTCGGTATAAACCGACGGAATATAAGTAAATGTATGCAAAGTAGTTGTGAATGAACTGGCAAGAAAAATACGGTATGGTAATGTAGAAGGTTTTCAAGCATTTGTGTTCCTTATATTTTTCTTTCATTATTTTCATCAGATACGTCATCGTGGCAGTGGTTTATGGGCCTAATTTTTGAGAAAAATCTTTTTGGTTCCAAATCAGACATGTATTATGTAGTGAGTACGTACTACCTATACGTTTATCGAAAACATCACGTAGAAACCTACACTAGTCTTGACGCAGACTGATTGACTGCCCACTGCTGGCCATAGGCCTGTCTTTTCTTGTGCCCATAACCACGCTCTTGTGCCAGCCTTATCCAGGTTTTGCCCGCGATGGCAACAATGCAAACGCAGGCCTAGTTATGATTAAAGTATTGCTCAACTCCGTGTAAAATAAACCGTTACCTCTAAAGAGATGCATGTAGTGAAAAATTACAAAATAAATCACTGTCGTCTAAAAATCGCAATATTCCATAGGTTTCAACTAGTATTGACATCCCTATGATGACCTTACTATCATATGAAAGAAAAACCGGAAGGCGAATTCTCGTAATTTAAAACGTTCAAAATCTAGTCGCAGTCTCATTTCGGCGACAAACAAATGTTAAAAATGTAGTGAATTTAAAGGTATTTTTGGCAGATTGAGACTGAGATCAGACTGTGAACGATCATAGACTTATGATAATTCCCATTCTGATGTAACGCTTACTTTGTTAACACACTTATGTAGTCTAGAATAAAGGAGAATTAATGCAAAAATTCCTCTCAGTAGTTGGTTCATAAGATTTGTTAGTGTTACGTGTGGGATCTTTGGTATTTCACTTTTTCAAATCTACCTAAAGGCTTCGAACACATCGACTAAAAGATTAGTGCTTGAAATAGTCAGTGTCTGAAATAGAGTTAGTCGAAACTAAAGAGAAAATATTTCATTTTTTGTATGATTGTTTGTAACTCTGTCGTATAAAAACGGCTAAATGAATTTGAATGAAATTTGACACATAAGTAGACCATGACCTGGAGAAGGATATTGTCTGCTTGTCATCCTGGATCGCAGACAAAGTCGCGGGCAACAGCTAGTTATTTATAAACTTGTAGAAATAGCGGTGCGGCCATGTGGTTTGAGGTTGAGAATAAGCTAAAGGTTGTCTTTAAAAGATCGCTCTTAACGATAAGACCGCCCATTGTGTCACCCTTTGTAAAATTGTATATATGTATGTTTTGTTATTTGTATGGTGTACAATAAAGAGTAATTGTATTCTATTCTAAGCTTATCATGTACATTTTTTTTTAAAGTTGTTTATCAGTTGACAAATTGTAATAATAACGAAGAATAAAAATGGCACTCCTGGCGTTAGATTTCTAAAAATCCACAATATATACGGACAGATTCATTTGGATAGTCTAATTGCAAATGCAGGTTTCTGTTGCTCAAGATTTAAAAAGGTAAAAATAATAACAATTTTTGATAAAAAACTTAAGGCACTGCCCAAACGTAGGGCACCGTAAACCAAAAAGACTTATTCAACAATATTTCATTAAAATAAAATAGTATCATGATAAAAACAATCGTAAAGCAGAGCTAAAAAAATTGAGCGTAAGCTGTCATATTTTATGTAATGATAATAAAGGGAATTCAATCAACTAAAAGAAATACCTAAAAATTATTCCACAGCCAAGCATTTATTTTTCAATTTAATTTAATCTGAAAAAATACTTTTATTTTGGTGGTCAATCGATTCAACTAACCTCAAACACATGGCTATTTTGAACCTTATTTGTTGCCGCAACACGCTATTGTCAGTTTACCTATAAATTTGCTTCCTACCGCCTCAAGAATTCAAGATCACTCTTTCAATAAAAAGGAACAAAATCACAACGCACTTTTATCATTCAACCATTGTGAAAGGTACATTTGTAAAGTTTCCGATAGTTAGAAGTCAGTAACGACGTCTAACAAGCAATTTGCAACTTACAACAATTCAGACGTTAATTGTTTGCTGATTGTTATTTTGAGAGGGAAATAAACACCTTTTGTATCGAGTCCCATCGGACAAAGTGAGCTGCGATGTCGGTGCTCCTTTATTCTGTTTATTGTACGACTAATAGAAATAAATGGGTATTTTATAAAATCGAAGAATATAATAATGAAAAACGTTGGAAAAATCAGCAAAATGACGTTAGGAAAGTTTTGAGTATGGATGTCGATGGCTATAAGAGTAGGGGAAGACCAAAGAAACGATGGATGGACTGTGTGAATGCTGATATGGTTAGAAAGGGTGTGACTACCGAGATGACGACTAATAGAGAAGTATGGATGAAAAAGATATGTTACGCCGAACTCAAATAAATTGGGATGGGTACGGGCAGGAGAATGATGGTGTCAATGAAAAACCAAAACAAAAGCACATCTACCCGTGTGTGAAGGTCCTAACAAAGCGAATTATACCGCAAACTATTATTATTATTAACCTAATACACCGTTAAATTTTGATCGTTTTAATCCTTAAAAGGGGTCATTGTACTCATCATTATGAACAACTTTTACTACGGGACCAACCCTGAAATTGTGAAAAAAAATCAGTTGATCCATAAATTTATGTTCGCATAACTCGACATAATGTATGAATCAACTGATTTTTTTTCTTCACTATTTCCGGGTGGGTCCCGTAGTAAAAGTTGTTCATAATGATGAGTACAATGACCCCTTTTAAGGATTAAAACGATCAAAATTTAACGGTGTATAGTCGTCGCAATGAGATAATTGCATTTGTAACATTGAATATTCGGAGATGTTACAATTACAAAATTAAAATTGTCCAATCTGATAGCATGCGCATTACCAGTCTACACCTTTAGTGCTCACTATAACACTGCAACCACATTTAAAAGAGGTGAAAAACATGTTTAACTGCAAAAAAACCCTTTTATAATCCAAGAACTAGAATTATAAAAGAAACGTTCACTAATCTTTTCTAAAAATACACGGTCTAACCACTTCCCCATTGCATTTTTCCAAGTCTCTCATTCCAGGGTCTCGTATTAAGGCGAGGGCATCTTCCTGCGCTTTGTAGGAACATTTCCGTGGCATCTCTTTCACAGAGTAAACGTTTGTGCTCCCGTGTCGATGAAAATGTGGAGAATTTAATACGGTAGAACAATATTTTTCTTCAACTATGTGTGGTGTGAGTTTTAGAAAAGGGGAAATGTTTTTGGAGGTGAAGGTAACCTAGAACTAACTCTGGAAAATATTTTAACACTATTCTGCTTCTTAGGGTTTCGATAGCAATCTAAATGGACTCGGCCCAGAATTCGGCTACTTTGCGCCATCACCAGCGTCCATCGCCATCTGCGTGTTCATCGACAGAACACGCAGGACACGATATTAAGTGTCCCATCGTTTGTGGAAGAATCGGATTAACACTATTTAATCATGGATATTCGAAAACGATTTCAAATACTTGCCTACGAGAGCAAAATCTTAGTAACCTTTTTAAACCCAAAATAAATAATCGAGCTAAGGCACTTTTGCTAAATTAGCTCATTTGCTAAGGCTAGTAATTTATAGGTACATAAACTAATAGCCATTTAACTGCCCAATTTCGGTACACAAAACAAATCGCCTTCCTTCCAAAGAGTCGCGCACTACAAAAGAAAAACAAGTGATATTTCGGCTTCTTAGTTGATTTGCACGAATTTACTCACCCGAAACGTGCGAATCATCACTTTTAAATAATAAAATCGACATTTCAACCAACTGCAGCGAATAAACGGAACAATAAAACGGAATCGGCAGTTAATATTTTACGATCCTCGGATAGCAGAGCAGAAGATAATTAAGACATAGCAGAACTAGGCAAACTTATATAAATAAATAAAACAAGGGCAAGCGAGGACATAAAAGCTAGATCAAGAGCATTTATAGAAAACCGATACTGTGTCCATAAAAGTCGGTGTTGACGACTTAACGTTCGTTCGTGGACGCAAATAAACATAGTATTTTTATTAAAATCAGATTGTCAATTCTCGTATTATTTAGAGTGGCTGGTTCGATGTATTCTCAATTTAAATAAGCGGGAAAGCCTCGCATTTGTTTATTTTGTAGTGGTCGATCTATTTTTTGTAGTGTACGGTCACCAAAGGAGAGACATAAGTAACCCAGAGTCGCCGGAAATTGTTGAAGTTTAATAAGATACCGATGGATGTTTTTGAATAAAGTTTAATTTAATTAATAGAAAACAAACAGTTCATTTATCAAATTAAATTTCATTCGAAAACATCCATCGGTTTCTTACTAAAACTTTAACTGTATCCGACAACACTAGTTAGAAAGAAAAAAAACCGACCTTGGTTACTTATCTCTTTTGGTGACTGTACAATAAAGTATAATTATATAAATAACTATTTATTTATATAATTATACTTTGGTTTACGATTTTGGTATCTATATACAAAAATCGTTTATAATAACAATTGCTGTATTTCTATCAATGCTTAAAGAAATGAATGTAATAATAACCAGCCGAGTAATTTCATAACAATGGCAATGGCTTTTATTTTGACAGTTCAAACACACTCATTGCGTCATTTACGTTGTTAAACAGACGAATTATTCAAACATATGAAGCAATGGATTAGGTTTTTCCTTCAAAATTAAAAGTGTATTACACAAGGGTGTTGTGGATATTTCACTAGCCAGAACTTTAAAAAAACTAGCCTTTATGTCGACGCAATTTTGATACTCTCGCCTTGTCGAAACGGCACGATAACCGTGACTATGCAATTTTGCTAGTTCATGGAGCTTAGGATACTGGATAGCAAAAACAAACAAAAAAGCTTAAAAGGGGATTTTTTTTGACACAGAATAATAACGCCACGACAAACTTTTCGCGTGTCTACATAAAAGTGAACTTTCAGCATGAATATTAAAAGAGTTTTTAGTCAAACTTTCATTTTGAAACAAAAGGCGAGTACATATTTCACTCACAAAGTACGGAATTTGAAGACAGTGTAAAATTAAAATTATATTTTAAAATAAAGAGTAGGTATAGCCTTGCACGTCCATGGAACGAGTATTTTGATATAGGTATGAAGAATCGATTCGAACTTGATTAACATAATCATCCTATAATTTTCCCACTGCTGGGACACAGACTTCCTCTCAGTGAGAGGAAGTTGGCCGTAATCCACCACGCGGGCCTAGTGCGGCTTGGTAGATGTCACATATCTTCGAATTTTTGGTTCTAGAACATGCCTGTTTCCTCACGATGTTTTCCTTCATCGTTTTGAGAGCAGGGGTAATGTAAGGTAATGTAAAAATAATTTACACAAAGTAAACCCCTGTCTGGAGTCAAACCTACGACCTACATTTCGTAAGTGGCGGCCGTTAGCCCTGGGCTTACCACGATGTTTTCAAAATAAGAAGTCTCGTATTTTGTTCTGCTAGTTTTTACAACATCGTCATTTGCTCAGCCTTTCTCAATCTACATTAGGGTCGCCTTCCAATCTACATAACCGTACACTGCTTAATACCAGTATTTTACATCGAGCGACTACCCGTAACGACTATCAAAGATCTACAAATGACAGCCGGGACCAACGGCTTAACGTGCTTTCTAAGTTACCACAATACAATATATACCTAAAACCTATACCTATACCTATTTCTGCCCTTTTTCATCACCTGAAGCAGCTGTAGCAGCTAATTGATACCCATGTGGGCACATGGGCGAGCACGACATCGCCACGCCGGCCGGTCGGCCTTTAGTTTCTATAACTACGTCATCTGTGTCGATGTGCGAGTAAACGATGACACGCTTGGTTTGTATGGAAAATGTTGGCCGAGGCGACACCGTACTCTGTGCCAAAAACCAAGCAGACTTAAGTAAAGATACCCCCAGACCAAACCTCTATATTTAATGAATAATATACTCCTTTTTTTTTAAACTTTGTTCTGACATCTCTTTGAGGTGCGCGTGGAATACAACGCGCTGTAATATACTCCTAATGGAAAACCCCCTCTTTACTCAAAAGACCCCTTGATTATCTTATATAAATCGGCTGGATTAGATCATAAAAGATCTCAATGTCTGCCTAATTACGACCATAGGACAACGTAATTCTCCGATTTTAAGATCCTATTCGCGATAATGACGACGTAAATGGAGATAAATTAGTGTAATCCTGTTTCAATTGGAAACAAATTTTAATTAATAGTGTATTTTAGATAATGAAGAACTAAAATTTCAGTACCTACCTACGCAGTACCGTTAAGCTCCCTTTGAAAATGGTTTCACTTTGTTTGAGATTAAATCTTTTTCAGTAAAGACTTTTTACTTCAAATATGAGAATTAATAGTTATTCAGTGATACAGCTTAAAATTGGTCTCTTGTCTTTTGTTTAGTGATACAGTTTAAAACGTAACATCTTGTCTTGACAAAATAATCGTAAGATATATACCTACATCCGCCGGGGCTGCGGGTTGTTCGAAAGAGATACCGTGGCCCCTGGCACAGGCAACTGAAGGAACACGGGTGGGTTTTAGTCAGTAAAAGTCTGACACTCCCTTCTGCTCCGCCCAGAGCGGGAGGAGTCATTTGATGATTTCCCACCCAGAAAAAAAAAAAAAAAAAGAAAAAAAAAAAAAAAAAAAAAAAGATATATACCTACATACGATAGTAATACCATGAAATACCGTAAACTCTCCGATAAATGGATCATCGAAATCAATCTCTATTGGAAAACACAATATCTTGACTATGGCAAGAAACCTTCTTATTCTTCTTATTATTTATTCAATAAACAAATATATACATTTATCTTTATACATCGTGAGGAAACCGGCATGTTATACAACCAAAAAATCGAAGACATGCAACATCTACCAACCCGCACTTGGCCTGCGTGGTTGATTACGGCTCACTCCCTTTCCCCGAGAGTAGGCCTGTGTCCCAGCAGTGGGAACATTATAGGCTGATTATACAATGTCTACTCATTGTACATTAAGCATTCTCAGACAAAAAATGTCATGAAGGGCTGATTTTTCAACCATCTGATAACTTCGAGGAATCATTTCGAAATTTTGACAGTTGTTTCATACAAAAACTGTCAAACGTCAATTTTATTGCTTGAATAAAAGTTATCTAGCGATGGAAAAATCAGCCATCATTAGTCTAGGCCACAAAACTAACGCACAATTTTGACGAAAACAAAATTTCATGTAGTAAGAATTCTCAGAAACCAAACTATCTCTTTTGTCCACAAAAAAACATTATCCGCCACACAAAACGAAGTGCAAACAAGTGTTAATAAGATGTCCACCACAAGTGTTACGGTTTCCTGCCGGGGTAGCGGGATCGTCCGAAAGGGTTACCGCTGCCCTGGTACATAAAGGGCTAAGAAGGAACACGGGTGGGTTTTAGTCAGTAAGAGTCTGACACTCCCTTCTGCTCCACCCAGAGCGGGAGGAGTCATTTGATGATTTCCCATCCACAAAAAAAAAAAAAAGTGTTACGGTTTCTGAAGAGCACAGCACTAAAAACGTGTCGAAACCCTCTTAGTCTGTTTATGCTCGACCCAATTCTTGACACTTAACCGTGAAACTTTATACTGTGGACGTAATTACCGATAATAGGGATGGGTATCAATGTATTAGTTGTTTTGAAGTTGATATTGGAAAGAGGAAATAATTTATTAGGTGAAAGTGGTATTTTGGCTGAATTAACAATGATAAAATAATATTAATAATAAAAACAGCGAGACATGGAGCGCAGTATCCTGGGGGTTCGAATTTCTGACCGTGTAAGGAACACAATACTGTGCGCCAAAACCAAGATAACGGAAACTACCTAGACAGCCGCTAAACTTAAGTGGGACTGAGCCGGACATGTTAGTCGCATGTCAGATGACAATAGGGCTAAAAGAACCACCGATTAGGTCCCACTCAACGCACGACGCCATCGCGGCAGGCTGAGACGAGCTTGACTCCTATCATAAGGACTGCCTTACGGTAGGAGTCAAGCTCGTCTCTCTCTCGCAAAAGACATAATTCTGTGGAAAAGGGAGAGAGGCCTCTGCCCTGCAGTGAGACAATACAGGCTAGTTAGATTAGATTAGAATAAGAACTTTATTCAGTTCAGAAAAAACATGGTACAATATATTTAAAAAAAACTAGTAGCAGATTACATCTCGTAGGAGGCTTAGGTGCTTGGTTTTTACAAATGCCCTGGACCCCACACTAGGAGTCCCTGTATCGTAAGGTGGGGGTGGAGGGTGAGGTTATTGCTTTGATTCACTTAAACCATTATTCAATCTATATGTTTTATGAGCAAATTCATTTTATTTGATGATGATAATGTTTTGAATTTAGATTTTTTTTTATTTTTCGGGTGTCAAGAACGAAAAATCAGCCTTCCATCTCGTTTCAAAGCTGAATCTGACTCAAGATTTAAATCAAAACTGATAGTTTAAAATCAAGATGGAAAGCATAATTACATATTTCGTATTCTCGGGGGTCTTAGAGATTGTTAAAGCTTTGCTATCTCTATTTGATTATGCGGGTAATGTTACATAAAGGACTTTATTTCTGCAATATATTCTAGGAATAGAAGAGTAGATATCATAGTGCATCAGGTGTTAAAATCCCCGCCCTTATTGGCAAAGACTCAGGTAGATATTTAGATAAGTAGACGAGGTTCCGTTATAGACAATGGGTATATTAACATGAACGACCATTTTCCGAATGGTTTTTAAACAATATGAAATTTCGCAAGTCAAAGGATAATTTATTCAATTTGGTGAGCTTAATTCGGAAGATAATATTTTTTATAATTTAACTAATAACGTAATGAAAATAGTGACTTTTTTGAGCTGTATTTTTATCCTAATTTCGCTTTAACTAATTTCTGTAAGTTTTTACGCAAACACCAGCAGTGAAAAAGCCTCTTTCGCAGATTAGCATCTGTAATTAATTTAAGCAAAGATTAATAAATAATTAGCGTGCTAATCGGCAAAATATGAGGCACGGTGCCTTTGTAGATTTGCCTACTAAGTAAGGAAAGTAATTAGTTAGGATCCCCAGCTTGCCCTTGAAGTTAGTATGATTAAATATGCGTCGGGCGAGTCCACTTAACCCAGTTACTTGCGTAAGCCATTAAAACGAACTTTACCCTTTTAAGTTAAAGTTGTATTTTATTGTATTCTTTGTATTTTTACCTATAAAGAAATGATGTAACAGGAAAATAAATACACCAAAATTTGTGATTTTTTTACCTAGCTTTTAGACAAAGCCAGGTAACAGGCAAGACGGACTTAGGACCTTGTTAAATCCAAACGATAATATGAGAATGAATGTCAGAAAGAGACTAATGCAATGTAAGTGAAGGACGGAGTGAGTTAGAGAACGAAGGAGTCTCGGAGAACCAATACGGTTGAACGGTGTGAGGACGATATACATAGTTTATAGTACGGTGTTAAAAACGATTGTAACTTAAAATAAACGTGAGTCTTAGAATAAAAAGTAATTTTATTAGTATTAGAATCCCAAACACTACATTCTTAAAAATTATAATAATACGTTCATAATAAACTTTTGTCTCATAAATAAGACTGTTTCGTACATCTCGACCATTATGCTCCATTTCAAGTTATTTTAAAGCTTACATTTTCCTGTCATTTCTTTCCAAATTAAAGACCTCGCCCATCTTCGTTGAACAACCAATTTTTATTTCACACTGTGATGGTTCCAACATTTTTATTGGACGAAGGTTTTTCTAAAAATAAAGTCAAAAGAAACACGGAAAAAAATGTAAGAGACTGAAAATAATGATCAGTGAGTATTACAATTTATGGGGAAAAAATGAAAGAATTCGAACATTTATACTGCCGAGATTTTCTTAAAGAATGGGTAAAAAGGACTATTGCCATGTTATTGTTAATTTATACGAGTTCGTGCAGAATGTAAAATATATAGATGAATATGTTTTTTCACAAAGATTCCAGATTTTCACACGTACATCAATATATTATGTCGTTTTGCATGATCCATGGGGTTTTCAGCACATAGAAATATAAAACAGAATAATGGTGACGTAGATAGTCTAACACATTTTGGGGTTTTATACGATTTCATGAACTTCACGAATTGACCTTGCTATCTGAGGGTCTACTCCGAAGTAGTATCGGCCGAATGTTCGGCCGTTTCCTGCTACGAAGTTACTATTTGGTTCGGTCGGTTCCGATCCTACACTCCTACACTCTTCGAATATTGACTATGGTCCCGACCCAACTAAGCCGATCCGAAATTTTTCGCATTTTTCAATAATATTCGGTTCGGCCATGTGTCGGTCCGATCTAAAAATTTGCACTTTGCACTTCGGAGTAGGCCCCCTGATTCTTAAACGGTTGGCAAGTAAGAAAGAGACAGAATGAGTTTAGAGCTATCCGACGGGAAAAGTTTTCTGGAGGAATATTCTGAAGTACATATTTAATTTTGAGGTCATACATTAGTTAATGGAATTTATAACTGTTTCCTGAAATAATAGGAATAATATTTATTAGCATAAAACAGTGAATAATAAAGTTGTTTTAAAATACATTATAGAGCATACATGTTTTGGTTATATCATAGCATGAAAATAATACAGGCTACATTACAAAATGTTTCCCGTCAACAAATTCTTTTATGCTGTAATTATTTTTAGTATTCAACCATATTTATGTACTTTTTTTCTAAACAACCTAAGGTCTAAAGTTTTTAAATCATTTGGAATTTTATTTTCTTATATCTATCATCCCTTTCTTGTGTCCTCTGCAAGAAAAAGAGAGCAATAGAGCCTACTATTACTACCTATAAGATAAGCTAAGTCGGTATCAGTATACATTATAATCGGTGCCTAGTTTTCATATTTATCGTAGTACCTCAAGGCTAGAGTGAATAGGCTCATAATAAATTAGTGCGCTTTACCATCAACGATTGCATCGCAGCTTTCCATCAGGCGGGATCGCAGTCAAGCACTAGTTTATATCATTAAAAAAAACCTAACCAAACCACCAATACAGGCATGAGGAACAGGGTATAAAGATCATACATCCTCCATATACAAAGGAGACCTCTGAGCAGACGGGTGTTGTGTCTGGTGGCCTATTTTAGGAAATTCCGTCTTGCAGGTCAACCTAAAAGGTTGTCGTCTGCTTAACCGGTCTTGCTTGTGGGTGCCACAATAAATTAAGGCCAGGGAGCCGATGATTGAGCGGGACGTTGTATTTCTTTATTTATTTAATACTTTACACACAAATATACAGAGGCGAACTACTGCGGCGGTTGTATGTATTCTAGTCGCACGGTAAACTTTGCTTGCGAGATGCAGGATGTTTGTGTGACGTCAGTGTGATGCGAAGTTCGCATGTGGCGATGTAGATGCCGCCACAAAACAACTATAACTAAATATCATTAAAATGAATGATTTAAATTATTCAACTGCAAAATATGGTTTTGTTAAATACAGACTATGTAATTAGCAAACATTTTGACCTCAAAATGACATCCGGATGTGTGCATACGTAATCACAATCAGCATGCAGAGTCGCGGTCTGGCGGGACACGAATAGATTAATCAGTGTATTACTGATTAATCTATTTGTGTCCCGCCATAAATATAATGTTATCATCACAATAAAATTAAATCCTTTATCCAACTATGCAAATATTTTGATTTAAATTGTGTGTTTATTTTTATTTTTTTTACTGAATCGCATTATAACAAAAACATGTTAGTAGTCCATTCAAATAATGTAATTATCTTCCATGTAATTTGTTAACATTTAAATGTGTAAAGGAAAAAAAAGTGTTTCAATACTCAAAAGATTTCCTGACGACTGACCAGTCGTCGGGAGTACTAGTTTGGAGGTCGAAAACGGTCGGAACGAGCCATGTTACTCTATCGAGGACCCCACCTGGCTGGAGGTTCCCTAATCTCAATCAATATTATATAGTCTAGTTTCCATCATGTATTTTAAGATCAACGTGCATAGGAAAGCAGTTTAAGTTATTATGGATCAAGCTATAATTCTGTCAAGCTTATACACGCTTGCATCTTGATAATATTATAGAGTAAATATTAAAATTATGTTAGCGTGACCCAAAATGTTGTAAATATTAAAATGAGAGTATGACATAAACTTGTTCATGGGATTTTCCTAAGAAAAAATCGGCATTATCACCATGATTGCCCAACAGATTGCATTAATATTACCTCTTAAAGCCCATCCTTAAAAATATAACTGGTGGCCCTGGACAGCCTGTAAGCTACCACCTTTCTGACTAGCCAATAAGCCAATAGGCAAGACATGAGTACCAAGATATTTTCATAAGTTTTTGCTGTTACGAAAGTCGAAGAAACATAACAGATTGGTGACTTAAGAATTTGTCTACTGTATTCAAGCATGCTGTATGCAGCAGATAGGATGCTATCTCCTTCAAATAAGTCGTAAAATCAAAAAATCTAAATCAAAAGTAATTTATTCAAATTAGGCTGAGAATCAGCACTTTTCGAACGTCAAAAATACAAAACACAGTCCCCCAAAACGCCCGCCCTTCACCACTTCCTAGTGATTTCGCTGGGAAGAAAAAGTGGCGCGACAAACTCCCCAGCAGCACAGCTGTCTGTTCAGTTAGAAAAATTTGCTTCTATACAATAGTAGGCATGCAAAGTAGTTATTATTACGAGACACAGAACATAAAATTAAACTATATACATACACATAGAAGCATATGCATACACATAGAAGTCCAGCAGTAGAAAACGGGCATACAAAGATTTTCCAAAGACACGGCTTGTGTCTCTACTCAGGCCTAACAAACTGATCACGAAAGATAACCAGTAAGTAACATAAACAAGTTACGAAACACAATCCCCTTTATTTGTTGCTACATACAGTATCGTAACTAAATTACTGGAGCTCTACGCCTTGCTAAGATAGTGTCAGATTTATTTGCAGCCTACAAACGAAGCCTAGCAGGGCTGTGAGGAATAAATAAATGGTTTTATTTCTATTTATGGAAGTATGGAAGGTTCACTATCGATTTGGGCAGGAATAACATCGTAGTGGTTCTACCCAACTATTTGTTGTAATAGAAGAATACTGTCGTAGGAGACCTTAGGACTATCAAAATAAATGACTGTCAATTGGGATTTCTGCCTGTACAGCGTACCTGTAAGACTTTTTAGCTCGTATTGATAGACTAAATAAAATCTGATTCTAGCAGTTTTCAAAGTTTTGACTTGTAAAATTATATGTTGGGTATTTTTTAAAGATACAATTTATTCGTTTTCTCTTAACAGTGATGTCATAAAGTGTTAGAAAACTAACGATGGATGTCTATTTGTATAGAAGAACCCATGTGGTACAAATTAAACCGATAAACGGTAACCTAATTCAGAGGGGCAATTCTCGTAATTTTAAGAACGTTCACAGTCTGATCTCAGGTTCAATCTGTCAAAAATACCTTTAATTTCCCTACATTTTTGACAAGTTATTGAGATTAATTGTCGCTAAGATGAAATTGCGACTAGATTTAGTACGTTTTTAATGACGAGGATTGGCCTTCAGCTCTTTCGTCATAATAATCACTAGAACACAACGTGTTTGTACAAGACGAAATAACATATATGCGCTGAACCCTTCAAACAAAAAAGCATCACCCTTTTCCCGTATATCCACATCACGCAAAAACCCTTCCCGAAAGAGCCTGTAACAATACACGTACCGTCATTATTACAATATAAAAAATGTGTGTCGAGAATGACAGATTTGTTTCCTCACATACAACTTGATTGTACAATCTAGAGGCCGTAATTCCGTACGTGTTGCCTGAAACGGACAATTGTGGGACGTATAAAACATTTTTGAAGTTTATCACTCAGCGAAGATTTTCGAAGCGAAGGATTTTTTTATAAATAAAACAGACACGATAGGATTATGTTTAAAAAAAAAACAGTTGAAATCGTGATTCTGTGCGGACTAATCATAATAATTATCTAGGTACTGCCGAACATGGCAATGAAAAATCATTGATAATAAAAGAAGAAAGTGTTAAGGATGACTGTTGATAACTTTATCGTTTCCGAAATAGGTTAGGTATACAAATATCAGTCTAGAAGCATCTAGCGCTCCCGAAGTCAAACAAACTCGGGTTTGTGTGTTTTCTGAATTGCAGACTGGTTTGGCCTTATGATACCGATATCATAAAGCCAAACCAGTCTGCAAATCAGAAAAATGTAAACTTGGGTCTTCCGATGTCTGTAACAAGTGACTGCCTCTTCGGTTTACTGGTCGTAAGCGCTATGAGGTTCTGGGTTCAATTCCCAGATCAAGCAAAGTGTTATTGTGCTTTTCCATATATAGAAAGAAAGAAAGAAAAATGTGTTTATTGGCATTACAGCAAAATAAATAGGTACACCTTAAAACTATAAAAACAGCAAACAAAGATTATAATGCAAAAAGGGCCTCAGATCCGCGTAATGTCAGATGACAATACAAGGTGTACACCTTGTATACACCACTACCACCACCTTGTACCACCTGACGCTGATTTTCAGCTGCAACCTACGAGTGCCATACGCTGGAGTAGCAGCCTGGAGTCTGGAATTTATGGTCTGCGGTCGCAATAGGCTCTCGCCCTGTTACATGGAACTTAAACATAACTGGTGAAATATGGGTGCTCTGTGGTACACCTCTGCCTTACTCTTCGGGGACACAATTCTTGATGATTCACAAAACAAAATCGGTTTCGGTTTTCGTATAACCGGAGTCACACGTAATGACTAAAATATAATGTCATGTAATTAAGACATAAATCATACAGATTACCACAGCCATACGAAATTCGTCTATAAAAGATGTGAATAACTTCCATTTTAATTTTATTTAATATACAATGAGCTATGAACATTTCAGTATAGAACTTGGCATAAATAGGAACTTCAAAAACAAGTCGTGATATTATGTTATATTCAAAATATTTACTTCGTTTACGACAAAACCGATAAATACTTGGTCCAGTACATCGAACTCTACAATCCAATGCGCTACTAACCCAATGAAGGCATTATTAACTATTCACAAAGGTGGCCACACGATACAAATAGTAAAAGGTTATGTCGACGAATCGTTAATTCATTGGCACGTCAGCCATTTCCCTTAACTGTCAGTAAGACAGGCAGTACACTGAACAGTTTTCTTTCATATGTGGCGAGTTCCGGGTTCTATTTCTGCAGTATTGTTCTCTTGGTTATGGATTTATCTCGCCTCTTTTTACATTGTGTGGTTTGATTTGTTATTCCGTACTTAATTATTGTTTGTGACTTCAATATTTTGTGTCGTGCAGTAAATTATAATTAATGCTAAGGTGCTGGTATATTTTTGATGACTGCAAAATAGAGAATTAAGTATTCTTAAAAATACACTTTTACAAGTTTTGATTAATTATGATCAGGATCAGGTTTATGATGTTCTACTACGTTGTCATGTTCGGTCCGTTACTTTTTTTCAGACAAAAACGAAACATATTTTGCGATTAAAATGCCCCATAAATGATCTCTAGTTAAAAGTTCTATTCGTGTATTATTAAAACAATGCACACAAAAGATGAAATTCAACAAACAAAACTTTGATCACTGCCTTTCATAGTTAACTAATCAGATAAAGCTTTCGCACAAAGTACAAATAACCCAAATTAATGTCAACACTGCACTGTTCTATACCAATACGGATTAAACTAGTAAAACAGTATTGTAACTTGCGACATAAATGTTGCCAATAATATTAACTTAAGGCGGCATTAGACAATAGTTACCGTTCCACAGTCAGGCAAATGTTGCAATAACTACTTGACTTACAGATTAAGATTGTAGCTTAAAGGGGCTAAGTCAGAGCGTGACTTAGTGGTATAAAACTTGCTTGGGTTTATTCAAAAACGTTGCTTCATAATCAGCCTATAATGTTCCCACTGCTGGGACACTGGCCTTCTCTCTTCGAGAGGCTGTAATCTACCACGCGGGCCCAGTGCAGGTTGGTAGATGTCACATGTCTTCGAATTTTTGGTTCTAGAACATGCCGGTTTGCTCACGATGTTTTCCTTCACCGTTTTGAGAGCAGTGGTGATGAAATTATTTTTAAGTAAAACGCCTGCTTGGGTTCGAACCCATGATCCCGTAAATCAGGGCCGATACCAGGGGACCACCGCTGCTCTCAAATGTTCCTTGATGGTAAGTAATGATTAACGACTGTTTCATCCTACATTTTTGACGTTTAAACGTCTCTTAACGTTTAGCAACGTTTAGATATAAAGAGGATATGTTAAAGATTTGTAGTATTAAGAAGTAGTAAGGTTACATTTGATCAGAGGGGCAATTCTCGTAATTTTAAGAACATTCACAGTCTGATCTCAGTCTCAATCTGTCAAAAATACCTCTAATTTCCCTACATTTTGACAAGTTTTTGACATTTGTTTGTCGCTGAGATAAGACTGGGACTAGATTTTGAGCGTTTTAAATTACGAGAATTGGCCTTCAGATGACGACCTAGAGATTGTGTTTTGTTGGATTTATGGATTCTTTTTATTACGGCATTTGCCAAGTTACCTATTCTGATTCAACAATCAGGTTTTAATTTTTTCTAGTCTATGTTCGGTAATCGGAGATATGAGAAAAAAATAATTGAAGTCAAGTCAAGATAGCCAAGTATTTCTCAACATTGTAGCTATCTTGTACATATTGCTTCCCCTGAACGAATTTTCATAACATTTTTTTATGTAAACTGTAAGATCTTTTGGGCCGATGCCATCTTTTTATACTTATTTTTTCAGATACTTCTCTTTGCTGTAAGACATGGGTCAATTTTGTGATTCTTCTTCTATAAAACGTTTGTACAGTCATTGTAAAATCAGCTTACATTATACTTAATGTAAGCTGATTTTACAATGACTGTTGATGTTGTTTTGTTTTTTTTAATTTGTTGTTGTCATTTGTTTATTTTTTTTTAAAGTGGCTTCACTTCCTTCGTTCGAAAAAAGGTAAGTAGATAGCAGATATTATTTTCTGTTAAGTACATACCTAATAGAAATATCAGCTAAGACTTGATGAATCGTCATATTATATATACGTTTACAACGTATCATTACTGTAATGGACATCAACAATGGTCCCGGAATTAAAAAATGACAAATCACTACTCATGTTCACGAAGTCCGATCATAATTTATGAATGAACTTTACTATTAACGCCGATTCATCATTTATTCAGTTATATCGATTTAGTCTTACGTCGATAAACCGATTCGAGCCACGAAATCAGTTGCGGTTAACCGGTGAACCGAATCCGACCAGTACATAGCTGAATTTGTAAGTTAACGGTTATAGAATATTAAAGTTATAGGTACGGTTTATTTTGTTCATGGAAATTACCGTCTATACATAAATTATATATCTAACTATATATAACATAAATATATTAATAATCGTAAAATCAGCCAAAACAATTGTTCTGTCAGTAGTCGTAAAAAATTAAGAAAATGTCAATGATTTTAATACCCCATTTCTTCCATTCATTTTATTTTCCTCGTGATAGTGCTTAATGTTTTATGACGACATAACCTTTATTTATCATCCGCTTTTAAAACTTTTATATCTATACGACATGTGACATAAACCATAAGCTTCCATAAACCCGAGAAAATGAAAAGCTAAAATATTTTAAAAGTCAGAATCCTTAGATCGCAGCCACAAAGCTAGCGAACCAGCAAATGGTTTTAGAGCGTTATCTTATCTCAATGACGATTTCCCAGCGTGTTTTCAGCGAACCGATTTGTGAACGTGCTCATCGCGGTTTCGAAGCGGGCTAGGCGCGACTTCGCGACGTGTTCTCTGTTTACGCAAACGTAGCGAACACGTGGCGCGCTTGCTACACACACGCAGTGAGCGCGTTAAACAATCGCCTCGCAGGAAACACGCTTGCAAATCGTCAGTGTAACAAGGTTCTACACTGTACGACTTACTTGTCACTTGTTCGAGCTGCGCTACTCACCAGTTCATTTTTGCCTTTCATTCGGCATCTTTTACTACAAGTAAAACGTCTGAACACAACATGAATAAAACGAATAAAACCATTAATTAACCAATCCAACGATTTTGGATTTTCGCTGTCAGCCAAAATCCATCATCTTTGATAAATGATTTTATTTCTGTAAGTAGGTTCACACAAACACTTTTACACGTCAATCATATTTTGAAAACTAGATGAGGTCAGCGTTTCCTTTCTGACTACTCTGAGAAGAAAGGCCGAAACAAACTCAAAGATCACAGTCTCTTTTAAAGTCCAGACAAGATCATGTGAAGACCATGTAGATTGATGTCTAAAATAGTCTTTTGATGAAAGAACTACACAGACTGAGACTTTCACCGAGCAAACGAAAAATGAAACGAAAGAAGCATATGAACGTATACTCCTATATAATTTTGTCGGTGTCGCCTGATCTTGGAATGAAAAAATGAACCTTTACTCGAGTGAAACGTCTGATATTGGCTTAAGCAAAGCTCCTAGCTGTGTGGCTTCGATCTTAGTCACGAGTATATTGCTAAAAACCGATTAGGTAGCCTGTACTCAAAACCGACCGCGAACGACTATAATATTTATTTGTCGGCGAGTTGTTTTACGAAGATACATTCTAAAATAGGATTACGTATACAGTGGCTTCCGGGCAGAGCCGGGATACACATATATTATTCACTCAGTAACCTTATTCGAGCACCACTAAGTTTAAGCCTCGATCGATTCAGCCTTCACGCTATGAATACCGTTTGGACGAATTATCAACGGTTTTAGTTTAAGGTGGCGTTCTATGTTTTTGTTCGTCGAGATGTATTTTTGGTGGATAGATGAAATTCTAGTGAAAAAATACTCGTGTTGTGGGTCATTTCTATTTTGATTTAGTACTTTAACATTCCGCATGGAAGAAACTTATTGAGCATATACTCAACATATTTCATGGATCAAAATCTGTACAAACAACAAAAATGGATGAAGGTCATTTGGCAAGAAATATTTTTAAAGCGTGTTCCTAAGACTAAGGGCTTATTTAACAATAGTCAGATACTTTTACTGAGGAATATGTATAATGATTTGACAGTTTTTGTGTAGAAAGACAAATATATAAACATCCGAATTGAGACACTCCTCTTTTTTTGAAGTTGGTTAAAAATACGTCAAACTGTCAGATTTATCCTTAAGATAAAAGTTATGTGACTACTATAAAATCAGCCCTAAAGCTAGCATAATGGACAATCGCTTAAGAATTGAGTCTCTAAGTAGTAGGTTTTGTGAAATGTGATCAGGAAATTATGTCAGGAAGATGGACAAAAATGTCCCCCTTTTTCAAAAGTGGTCCTATGGCCTTTGACCCGTTTACTGAACAGTTCTTAGAACGGCCTTCGCCGTACACAGTCTATCACGAAGATTACAAAAAGCCTCCAATCAACGTCAAACCAATCGATTAAACCGCATCAATAAATAATTCACGAACATAAAAGTAGTCCAAAATTTTTGATGTTCCCTTTTATCATTTCACCGAACGACTTTCGATCTAGCGTCGAATTTACTGATTACCTTGTGTTTGTTCTAGAAAAATTGGATTGTACGGAATCACACAGACTAGATTGATTCAGAAGGCTTGCTGCATACTAGAGCAGTGGTGGCCCAGTCGAAACGGCCATGACTTACGAGTTGTGGGTTCGAACCCTGACAGGCACTTTACTTTGTGTAAATTATTTCATCACCACTGCTCTCAAAAAGGTGAGGGAAAACATCGTGAGGAAACCGGCATAATCTAGAACCAAAAATTCGAAGACATGTGACATCTTCCAATCCGCACCGGGCCCGCGTAGTGGATTACGCCCCACTCCCTCTCACAAATGGGGTCTGTGTCCCAAGCCATGGTCCGGGGCGAGAGGGAGTGGGAGGCGGTCACCTCCTTCTGCGAAGCAGTCATGCTAGCGAAGGAGGTGGCGGGATGGGTGAGGGATAGAACCTCACGCCTCAGCCACCGCGGGAGACGCTCCGGGCCTCGGGAGCCGCGTGACGACTCCCAGCCACCGTAGGCGCGGGCCTGCGAGCGGAGAGCAATGGGTAGCTCTTCGGCCGATCAGGACCAGGCCCGTGCCGGACGGCGCGTATGTGTTCCACGTGCGCCTCAAAGAGATGTCAGCATGAATGACGGGGCCCGACAGGGCCGAAGCCTGCCGGGGTAGCGGGATCGTCCGAAAGGGTTACCGCTGCCCTGGAACATAAAGGGCTAAGGAAGGAACACGGGTGGGTTTTAGTCAGTAAGAGTCTGACACTCCCTTCCGCTCCACCCAGAGCGGGAGGGGCCATTTGATGATTTCCCATCCAGAAAAAAAAAAAAAAAAGAGCAGTGGGTTCATTATAGGCTGATTATGCTGTATACTAAGAGCCAAAATGCACATACACACAGACGTGTAAATACGGCTGGCGATCTCAAAGAAATTACAGTCGTGAGTGCGCTTGCACTCGCTGTTCGTAGACGCGTGACTAAGTGTGCGTGCGTTTTCTATCGTTGTATAGAGCAGACCTTCTGTAGCTATCTATTCTGTGGCTTTGGTTGTGCCCTGGGAAATAAAGCTCACTCATTATTTGTTTGTCATTATCTGCTCATCAGTATCTGACCTTTAAAAATACGTTTGTACACGGGTAATTGGAAACGTGAATTTTCAAATGTACTCTGACTTGTTTGAGTTGATTTTTAATTGGGTATGCGTAGGTTTCCCTGCGTCCATATTTATGTGTAGTTTAGGAATAGATATAGAAATATTTATTTAAAAGAAAGAAGAAAAAATCTAAAAGATAGAAAACAAAGAGAAAAAATGTTTCATTGAGGCTATGTAGAAAAAAAACAAATATCCGAATAATATAAGGCACTAGCCAAGATCCGACAAACGATGACAAAGGAAGTATACCTGGCCAGTCAGTGCAAACACAACTGAATTAAATTGCAAGTGCAGTTTCCTGAATATTAATCTCTTTGTTTAGCAGGTAAACATTATGCAACACGAATATGTTTATGTACTTCAGCAAAGAGACACAGAGTCCGAATTGTATGCATGAACACATGCAAAGACATGTAATCAATTAGGTAGTGAATGCACGAGCGTCCAAAAGGTGCTAGCATTGAAAATAAACCGCTGAGAATTCGCCTTACTGACCACAGCAAGCTCAGCGGCCACTTCAGTGATCAGTCTAATTTAAAATCAAAACAATATTGAAACCACTAATTACAAAAACATTATTATAAAAGTGACAGTTAATGCTAATTATAACGGCACCCGGCGAGGTGCAAACATTCAGGGTGAAGACGAGGCAATGATTATGACGAATGACGACAGAAATTTAATTATGTTAATATTACGACTGCCGCTGGATTAAATTAAGGCACTCGTATTTTCAGGATATTTTTGTGTGAAAAGTTAATTTTAGTTTTGGTACGTTTTATTTTGATGATATCTAATGGTAATTTCTTGGAAGGTTACTAAGGTCTACGGCAGTCTACCTAATCATTTGAACGAAATGTGTAGTTTTAGACTTTTTGCCTTTGTATTTATCGTGTGGGATTTAGATTTGCTTTGGCTCAGTTGGTATTCTCATAGAAGTTAAAAGATCAGTTGATATAGCTACAGACTCCGACTTGGACAGGTACCTAATAGGTAAATTAAAATTTTATTTGTTTTAAATTGACGTTATTTCAAGTTAAACAAATATCAACTTTATTTTAATGGTTATTAAGTTGATTTCAGAGTGACTAGCACTATTGAAAAAGTTATAAAAATGTTTGAAGTTGTAGCGTAAACTGAACTTTATTGTGCAGGAATTAAAGTTATTTTTCCATAAACTCATATTTGTTTACATTTTTGGCGAATATGTCGCGATTCAAATTTAGGTAGGACAGTCCAGGAAATTATCTGTTTATCAAATTGACACGCTACGTCAATTTACCGTGTTAAAGCCATCACATACAACTGTCAAAGAATGACAGTTGTGATTTTAACATATGAGCAAATTAAGTTGGCAGTCGATTTGCTAACGTAGCTAACGTTTTGTAAACCCAGAACAATCTAAATCAGACTAGTCGAAGGTCAAATGTAACATTTC
Source organism: Apamea epomidion (assembly GCA_947507525.1). Lineage (NCBI taxonomy): Eukaryota > Metazoa > Arthropoda > Insecta > Lepidoptera > Noctuidae > Apamea > Apamea epomidion. The sequence continues at coordinate 7,660,954 of OX382233.1, forward strand.
AGACGTTTTGCATATTTTCATTCTTATTTACAAAACTGGGTCGTGTTCATCTAGTAGTCGCAAGCGCTACTGCTGAGAATGACGTCCTGAGTTCGATGCCCAGCTCGAGCAATGTTTTTTTGGGGTCTTCCATCAGGAATTTCTCAGCAGCAGCCGGCAGTTTGGATTTGTGGCCGGTTAATGGCTTTAGGCTCGCCCCCTTCCCCAACCAGCGAAATGTGGGTGTACTATGGGTACACATCTGCCTAACCCTTCGGGGATTACAGGCGTGGCGTAGTGGTTATGTTATGTTACCATTATACATATTAAAATGAACAAAATATATACAATAACCATTATTTCGTCTGTCTATATGACCATAATATGTCGTTAGCATAAAAATCCTGACGGGCTATACAAATGTTTGTTCACGGCTAGGCCACAAAGTCAAAACGTCTATAAAATTTTACGCCCCATCAAGTTATGTAGATAAGTGTGTAATTATGTGCGTAAGTTTATGAGCTTTCGGTGAGTGTGTGTTATTACGTTAATTTGTAGAGGTATACCTGGACACTGGCTGGTTAGATTGTGCGTATCATTTCACGCAGGAGACACTTTAAACCGTTAGAATGTGTTTTATACAAACACAAAATCATTTTTTTTTAAGCTAGGATAAATTCATTAAATGTCAAATTAGCTGAGTATTTTTTAGGCAATGATAGCTAACTCAGACACATAAATAATAATGAATGCCCCGATTTTTCACCTCATTTTTCCCACTTATGCTTATTTGAAAGAGAAAGAAGTCTTTAACCTCACATGTTACTGAATCAGTATTTTCCTTGATGTACATAGCAAGTATCATAACAAAAAACCAAATAGTGAATCGAAACGTGTATCGACATACACGTTTCATAAAGTTACACGAGTATACGATAAAATAACAAAAAACTCCACGTGAATCCAAATATATTCAAACCAGAATATATTTACCGAATAAAACTAAAAACATCACCGAAGAAAATGAAAGGAAACTTCTCTCTTACGCGTGTAAAAATGAGATTTATTCAAAACAAAATACTCTTGACCTACAGAAACAAAAAAACTCGTCAACACACCAAAACATACGTATCAAAACAGCTCGCTCGTCTTCACAGATGGCTAAATAGATAAACAAACAAACCCCAATCACTTGCGCCCTCGTGTTTCGTTCGCAAACTGTCATGGCGCCATTTTTCCTTATTTTCCAAAGCGATTCTCACTCTGTATTAATTCCAGAGAAACTTGTTTGATATAGTTGTAATGTTTATTTAGTAGCTACTAACTAGTTTTCAAACAAATAATACATTATGTTTAACTCGCGTCAGTACGATGGGAAATTGTAACACCAAATGTTTTGTGGGTCAGACTTATCCGGAAATGTCGGACAAATTAAAACAGCCCGTGTCATATTTATTCAACCATGCAGACGGGATAATGAGGGTTACAATTTCGAACCAATGGTCGCAATATTGCCATCTCCTAGTTTTAAATCTTAGTCACAATTTTTAAGCTCATAGATCAACCAAAAATACTATGTAGTCGTCTGTTACCTATATTGCTATCAACAATTTTTAAGCCTCCATTTTACCTGAAAACTGCTGACAAAACAAAATGTCTGTTAAACCTACATTTCTGACCGCGCACATGATCCTAAAACAAACAAATGTGTTTACATATAAAACCTTGTTTCCAACAGATATGTGTTATGTGTTTAGTTATTAGTAAACAAACAGAAGGTATTTCTCTGTGCGTGACTACCATCAATAGGGTCGGACATTCGTATTGATCTATGCATCATTGTCATGCATTGATGTATTGCATTTGCATTGCTGTTAAACATAACCTGTAGATGTAGGGGTTTGAATTGCTGACAGGGAAATGTGCACACTAGATAACTAGTTCATTATCCTCTGGCTAGCCTTTTCCCAACTATGTTGGGGTCGACTTCCAGTCTAACCGAATGTAGCTGAATACCAGTATTTTATATGGAGCGACTGCCTATCTGACCTCCACAACTTAGTCACTGGATAATACGATGATACCCTTTGGTAAGATTTGTTGTCAGGCTTTCGGGCTTCTGACTACTCGTAATGACTGTCAAAGATCCACGAATGACGGCGGAGATCAACGGCTTAACGTGTTTTCCGAGACACGGAGGGGTCTCGGTATGTAAAGATGGTCACCCATCAACAGACCAACTGCGGTAAGCGTAACTTAACCTGATTGATTGACCCGTGCGGCTGTTATTATTTAGCCACGGGCCTCTACCTAATATGTAGGTATTATATGTAATATGTACAGTCACGAGTAAAAGTATGTATACACTCGGCTTTATTCAAAAGCGATTTACTCCTTTATTTAGGAATTAAATTTTATGTTGTTACGAACATAACATTTTCGAACCCATAGGTTTATGTAATGTGTCGTATTTCAACGTCGCATTCGTTATTTCACGAAAAAATCGCATTTGAAAGTTGCCAAGTGTTGACATATTGGTGCTCGTGACTGTGCGTGTAGTTATTATAAAAGATTTACCAGTGTCAAGTTTTTAAGCATAGTACGAGCACATTTATATTCCATCATAGGTTTTCAACGTCTACTAGAAGCGGCTTATCAAATAAGAGTTAAGTAGAAACCACTTCATTGGTACATCCATAGGCAAAAGAGTAATTTATTAAGCCCAGTCAGTTTCAAATTTTATCAAACGGTCAAAAAATGTTGATCGGTGAAATAGTCATGATATTGTTTAAAACCTTTAAAAAACCTTTAAAAAAAAACTGTAGCTCGCTCCGGTTTTAACTATTGAAATTTAACCTTGCATCCATAAAAAAAAACAACCACAATTATGAATCTCTTCATAAATGTTAAACTTCCAACCTCAGCTCCTTTAAAAAAGACCTTGGCGGCGAAGTAAGTTTTTTTTGCTCCAACTTAAGTACTTTTATGCCCGCCAGGACTTCTATTGTAGTCCATTTCGGGAAACAGGGAGCAATTCAAAGTACACAACCGTTTCAATTAAACTTTAGCGGGATTCAAAGAGAAACACTGATAAATAACAGCATAGAGCGTTCAAGGGTCCAATTAAATATTATTAATTCTCTACCTTCTAAGATACGGAACCCAAGTTAGGTACTTGAAACACAATGTGGGAAAGGTTGTAAATTGTAGTCATTTTGACACTGTGATAATGAGCTCCTTGGTATTAAGGTTTCGTCCTGGAAGGGTGAATTTTGCCCGAGTTCATAAGCGTGTTTGTGAACTATGAACTATATTATAATTATGCTCCAACTACACGAGCTTTTCATTTACGTGACTATAAGGCGTCGGGACTTATTAAACGAGGCGTCTTTATCGTTAAATTCACGAGCATGTCGATATGCGCGTTATTCGAAACAAATATTCTTTACAAGTCCTTTTTTTTGGATGGGAGGTCATCAAATAACTTCTCCCGCTCTGGGCGGAGCTGAGCGCATGTCAGACTTTTACTGAGTAAAACCCACCCGTGTGCCTTCAGTTGCCTGTGCCAGGGGCCACGGTAACTCTTTCCCGCGAACCTGGCAGTTCCCGACAAGTCCTGAAAGAACAACTTGTAAGGCCTCAATGATTAGTTGATATTTTAATAACTAATTTCTGCTTTACACATATGTAAGTCGACATGGCAACCAGTCTTACAAAGGGGTATCGTGTTACCCAGTAACTGGATTGTGGAGGTCAGACAGGCAGTGACATGTAAAATACTGGTACTCAGCTGAGTGGAAGGTGACCCCAACATTGTTGGGAAATGGCTAGCCAGATTGACAGTAGCCAAAATGGCTGATAGTTCATTATAGCTAGGAAAGATAAAGAGTAAGGGATCAAAATGAATGCCTATTGAAGAGAGTAAGGCTAAAGTAATGACTACAGGCTGAAGTGCTGGGTGTTTAATTGGCACATAGGTACAAACTCAAACGATTTATGTCAATTAAACCAGGCACTTTTAAATTGTCAAATAGCCGGTCAGTTAGTCATAAAGTTGAAGCTAGTTGATGATTCCAAAACGTAGATCTCTATGGAGAAGAATGGGCATGAAACTCCAAGGACTTTTTTTTAATCAAGATGTTACAAAATCCTGGGTATATTATTCTTGGTCCTTCTATATGTGATGTAAAAAAATGAAATGAAGAAACAATTCAAAATATAAGATTAAAAATAAGCCCTGGCAGTTAAGAGATGGCCAGTCTCAACCGAAGGCACCTAACATTAAGAATGGAATAAGATAATTTAGGAATAACATGCATGACTGATATCCGGAAACCGTTAAGTATCAATTCACCGTTGATTTACTGACTGATTAGTTTTCATGGGTTTAATAATTTTAGTAACTACCTACTCTACAGAATATTAGATCAGATAGGCAGTCGCTCTATATAAAATACAGGTATGCAGCTGCATCCGGTTAGACTGGAAGCTGACCCCAACATAGTTGGAAAAAAGCTAGACAGATGATCGCTCTTGTATGTAACTTATGAGCAAAGTTGTTCAATAGCCGATTCATTCTGATATCAGCAACATTCCAGTCTTACAGAGGAACTGTGAGTACCAGTAGGGGTATAAAGAGTATTCTATTCTATTCTTTAATTCGATACGTCAAAACCCGCTTACCAATCAAGGTGGGTGGACCTTTGGGGTCGCACGCGCATAGAATGGGGACTCTGTCCGTCCACCAAGTGACCCCAGGGAAGACGGTGGCACAGTGGTCACGTGCTGCCGTGCATAGCTAGGCTATGCGAAGCTATGAGGCGGCTAGAGACTGTAAAGGGGCCTTCCTTTACAGTCTCCCCAGAGATGTGCCTTACAGGCAGGGGGGGTTCCGGAATTGGTATTTGAAGAGGAACCGAGACCACTCCTATGTGCGGAAGGTGATCACCGGGGTGGTTTTAGTGAGGTAAAAATCCCACACTCCCCGACCTCACTCTCCGGAGGTCGGGTGCCTTTTGAAGGCTTCCCCCGAAAAAATAAAAGGTACGTAAAGTCGATAGGATGCAAATTGAACGCCCGAACGGTTAACAGGAAGAGCTAAAACATAACTTCTTTCAAATACACCTAAAACTGGGCTTAAGAACCTCCTTTAGTAAGTTTCACTTTACAAAGAGCTTTAATTGTCGGTTTTATGAGTGCCCGTGGAATTAACTTGAAGTTTTTTTTCACTAAGTTTTAGTCTTAAATTACTGATCGTTTGAATTCTTGATGCCGTTAATTACCTATTTGGTTTAATTATACAATTTAAAAGGTTACGTTTTGGAATAATTTTCCTTCTGAAAAAAAGCTTTAAATCAATTTGGGTAGCATTCTCCTTCTTAGCGTATCGATGGCAAAAGTACAGTTTTTTTTGTAAAATTTGTTTGACCCAAAATTCAGCAACGAGGATAGCATTCGCCGACGCAGCCATTACGTCCTCACGTGTGCAGGTGACAGGGCATGCGGTGCAAGATAGGAGGTGAGCCATTGTCTGTAGAGAGACACCGCATATACACCGGAGGTCAGAGCCTTCCATGAACCCCCACTTGTGGAGGTGGAGGTAGCTTTGAATGAAAGACAACCAGTACATTAAATAAAGGTCTCTCTCTTCATAAAAGAAAGAACTAAAAATTTGTTAAAAAAAATTTTTTTGGTATTTTTGCAAAAAAACATTAACTTGAAAAATAAAAATAAAATAGATCTATAATCACGAGCACAGAACATAAATAAATGAATATATTATAATATATAGACATTTATTTCTATTCTACAAAGGCGCCTTAAAAATATAAACGTATATGTTATGTGTAGATATGAGATAAATGCCACGTAACAATTTTACGCAGTATAATACGGTCGTATAAAAGGTCAGGATATTTGCTTATAAACATCACCTGACCACACTTCGTTATTCGTGGTCCTTATAGTAAACAGCCCTTGTACAGATCAAATGTGGTACGTGGGCCAGTGTGGCTATTGAAAGTGAATTAGTGTGTCAGCTGCTTGCCCTCCCACGCAATTGTAAGGCGATTGAACGGAATTTTACTATGTAGGATACTTGATATTGTTGTAGTATTTTATTGGGACCGATACTTTGTGGTACCTACATACATATATACAGTATAAGTGAGACCTGAGGGGCAATTCTCGTTATTTTAAGAACGTTCACAGTCTGATCTCAGTCTCAATCTGTCAAAAATACCTTTTAACCTACATTTTTGACAAGTTTTCGACATTGATTGTCACTGAGATAAGATTGCGACTAGATTTTGAATGTTTTTAATTACGAGAATTGGCCTTCTGAATGTAAGGAGGCTTAAATTTTATAAAGTTTTACCTAAAGAGCAAGTCGAAAAGTAGGTACTAAGCTTTTCGGCTCAGTCTACTAAATTATTACTTTTTATGACTCACGTAAAATTAATTAAAAAGTGTTAAATCTTTTCCAACTACCTATTTCAAAAACGAGATAAATATATATACTTAAACTTTAATGTTTATAGTCAAATGTAGTATTTTATCTTTCTTTATTTTATTTTATTTATTTGGAAAAATAAACGATTAAACATTAAAGTACTACTACACACAATAGTGTAGTTCAATACAGAGAATACATGTATAACCCACGACATTTTCCACTTAGTAGAAAGTTATATGGTGTTCCAAAAAATAGAAGTTACAAAACTAATGCGATGTGCGCTTACAATTTGATAGGTACAATAAAATTTCATAAAATGTTACACTAAACAGTTTAGCAAAATAAAAAAGAAAAACAAGAAATCATAAAGGAGTTAAGAACATTTGTTTAGTTATACAAACTTGCAATCGCGCAACCCCTCTTAATCTCACTTCAGATAGTGATAAAACGACATATAAATTCTACATTCCCTATCCCATATTTCCATCTATCCATATTCATGTTTTCTATTCCATATACATTTACAGGAACCTAGCTTCCTTCCAAATTCTCCAGCCTACTAACTCACAATTCACCAACCGCTTAATTCAAGGTCATTACCAAGGACAAAGTGATAAAACGCAAAAATTCTTAAGTAGACAACAAAAATCACGTAAGTAATATAAAAAAGCTTCAACCCACATAGAGGGTACATGTTTTGGCGGGGCGGGGCATGGCTGGGCTCCTCTATTGATTTTGCACCCCCTCGCCCTCGCGGTACCCCGCACGCATCTCACAACTGTTGCTTAATTCTGGCTGAAGAACAGTAGGTCAGTTCGATTATATGTTTCGAAGTTGAATTTTTGTGGCGTTATGGTGGTGAATAGGGGAAACGATTCGCCAGAATTATGGTGACTTTAATGATGGAGTTTCAAGCTAAGACCAAAAATACCAATTAAATAAAAATAAAATTTGTTTTTTTTTTACTTTTTTTTAGTTCTAAAAAATGTAAAAATAAAGTTTTGACATACTTATGGCATTTCTTTTTTTAGATTTTTTAGATACTCGTATGTTAATATTATTTAAACCAATTAGAAGCGTGTTCGTTTTCTGCTTTATCGAAGATCGTGGGCAGTAGCCATTGTTAAAATTGGAAGACGATAAAACCTGTCCTTCTGTTTATCCTCAACAAGGCACTATGCATAGGTACAACGGCCTTGGAAAAACGCCCGAGGATATTCCAATCTGTCAAAACTGTATACGAATATACTAAATCATATTATATAGGTTACCATGACAACGGATAAGTATTAGCTGAGGTTATATTCAGTGATTTCAACACATTCTATTGAAAAATTTTCAGGCTTGCTCATTTTTGCGCGCGGCGCTTTATGGTATTTGTTTTGTTCACATAGGGTGACTATATGGGTGTGCTTGTGTGTGTGTGTAGGGGAAACGGGAGTGCTGTCTCTGACATATAAATTAATCGAATTACTCTTAGACAATTAAGTAAATACCAACAGATTTGGTGACCTATAAAGTAAGTAAAATAATTACTTCAATTCAATAAATTGAAGTTGAATTGAAGCACTTCCGTCTCTAGTAAGATATGAATTTATTGAATTTCCTTCCCACGCTAATTAAAGATTCTCAGAACTAGGCACTTTCTATGCAAGGGGAACGAATATTAAGTGTTCATTCATCTAAAGTACCTATTATTATAAGTGCAATTACGTTAAGCAGCTTATGCTTGACCTACGACTACTAATAAGTTCGGTTTATGGTAGGTACCTATAATATTTTCATTTTCCAAGTAAAACCTAAATCTTCGGCATTTACGGGCCTCAAAAATTGTTCAGTTAGTAGGACGGCCTCCGATTTCTGAACGACCTTATCGCATTTAAGTCTTTTGTACAAAAATCTCACAAAAATATGCTCAACTTTATACATACATAACAAAACAAGATGAAACTATGATAAATTAATTGATTATAAGTAATTAATCAGGCACTTGTCAAAGGAAAGTTTACTCAGAATCTGTCATCTAAGCTCCGGTATATCAATCATTTGGACAGGATCAGAACGTTGTTTAACTAAGCTTGAGGAAATGCAAATAAGATTCTGATATGATGGGAATACAGTATACTTTCATAATACAAAACTATAGACGAATTTTCTTAAACCAGTTCCAGTTTTCATACCTAAAATATTAGGTAGTTTGTTATTAGAGCTATTCTTTTTCATAGTACACTTTACCCAAAAATTAAAGACGTCTGAAATTGCCAACACGCAACGCGCAAAGACGCGCAACGCGCGCTTAAATTATTTCATCACCAGTGCTCTTAAAACGGTGAAGGAAAACATCGTGAGGAAACCGGCATGTCCTAGAACCAGAAATTAGAAGACATGTGACATCTACCAACCCGCACTGGACCCGCGTGGTCGACTCCCTCTCACAAAGAGGAGGCCCTTGTCCCAGCAGTGGGAATATTATAGGTTAATTATGCTAACGCGGAAAGCGTGGTGATAAATGCCGTCCGCCTTAGTACCTTTTTGTGCGAAAAGTTTAAATAAATAAATAAATGCTCGAGATTACAGGGCAGAGCCTCTTCTCATACAGAGAAGATCTGTATGAAATGAGGCTCTGCCCTGTCTTAGGACCATAATAGGCTGTTATTATTATTTGTTCACCCTGCAGTAAAAAAGACTTTTGATGTCAGTTTTTTAAAAAACAGTGTCAGCACTATACGTACAAGCTTTCAAAACTCTTTAGAATTATCATATCCTGGTACTATTACGCAATGTAATGTACCTACAAATTCATTGTCATTTAGCCAGATATACCTATAACATAATAGTATTAGTCTTCTTGAGGTCAGTGCTACAGTCCCTAATGTGTTCTGTGGGCTCTGAATGTAATACAAACATTAAGTGGAATTCATGTAATGAGGTACTCACAGTTTATGAAGGACAAGATACTAGTAGAGAAATAAACGCTGAAGTTGTGGTCGCAATTATAGTTATATTGTCTGCTGTGATAAGAACTGGTTTTCAACTCATTAGGAAATGAGAAACTATATAAATGACACTAATTACTTTTTTTTATACTAACGAATACTTCAAAATAGTTATATATTTGGATTTAGGTATATAATCTTTCATATTTATCTAAACTTTTACTATACTATATTGCAAGGAAAAGGCTCCTTTTTTCGAAGGAGAACTTACAAAACAAAAGAAAACTTGTGGTTATATAAAAAACATAACTCCGTCTTTAATGTCGCGTAGTCAGGTAAAAGAAAAAAATAGTTTTAATTATGAAATAGAGAAAAACACCTTTTTATTTTATAGTAATGGAGTTACATTAGAGTAGTCTCTTTAAACCTATCACAATTTGTGACCATTCTTTTTTTGTTTTATTAATATACTTGCTTCTGCCCGCGGCTTCGCCCGCGTGGATGTCGGAAATTATCCCACGGGAACATGCTACCAGGATAAAAAGTATGTCCTTCCCCAGGGTGCCATCTATCTCTTTGCAAAATCAGAAGTTCAGTGGTTGAGGTGTGAAAATGTAACATACAGTTTCAAGTTCAAATCCTCCCCTTAAAAATCGAATTCCCCTTTTTCCCCCGTCAGATGTCCATTTTCGACAACTTTACATACTTATTATTAATTATTTTCTGTCAAAAGTATTAATACTGAGTTTCAAGTTAATTGGACCGCGCATTCAATTACTTCCACACAAACTTCAACACCCCTATATAGCTTTGAGGGGTAGTTTTGAAAGACTTATAATAATAAACTTTATTACTTACTTAGGCGAGTATTCTTGCCAAGTTTCAAGTTTCATATAAACTGTATCGCCGCTTTTCATCCCCACAGGGGTGGAGTTTTAGATACCATGGCCCCTGGCACAGGTAACTGAACACGGGTGGATATTCCCAAAAAGAAAGAAGAAAAAAAAAAAAAAGAAGGGGGTGGAGTTTAAAAAAATCTTTTGGGATATACCTGTTCATAACGTGACTCAAAGATTATTTATACTAATTTTCGAGTTAATCAAGCCATGCAGTAAAATCCTCCCCTGTAAAATTGACTACCCCTTTTCAGCCCGTCACGGGTAATTTACAAAAAACCCTGATACACATTATTCTTTACTTTCGATCCTAGGTATAAATAGTGAGTTTCGAGAGAAGCGGACCGCGCGCTAAAATTCTTCCATACAAACTTTGAAACCCCCCAATCCCCTTTTAGGGGGTAGTTTATAAATACATAAAATGGCAAACTTAACAATTTACTTAGATTAGTATTGGTGCCAAGTTTCAAGTTTATTAACTCAAGGAATAAGATTTTCTATACAAACAAAATCCCCCCTTTTCACCCTTTTAGGGGTAGAACTTTGAAAAACCCTTTCTTAGTGTGGATACCTACTCTTCACTAAGAATACACCCTCCAAATTTCATGTCTCTAGGACCAGCGGTTTTGGCTGTGCGTTGATGTATCAGTCCGTCAGTCAGTAAGTCAGTCAGGACTTTGAATTTTATATAATTATATATGTCGGAGTTAGTTGTTAATTATAATTGTGGGTAGTCAACAGAATTTGGCATAATTTGTGTTTATTATTAATTTAAGTGTTTTTTACTATCAATTACTGTCTAATAAATCGAAACATAATTTATTGAGTACTCGGTGTACGCCCCAATTGATTTTTAGCAACTTATTTTGATAAATTGTACCCGATGGTTTTATTCAAAACAACGGATGACATGTTACTTTGTTTTTAAAATGATTTACTTTGTGAAATCGCCATTGCTTATTTATGACAATTATTCTTGTATTATTTGATTACTTTGTAATGTAAGTCTTATTAGATTTATCGTATTTTAGTGTTTTGTATCAAGTAAACACTTGACGTGCGTCATTGGACAGAGTTGTCGTAGATGGATTGCAAGGTGGAATCATCCTATAAAGGAGCGTGCACTCGTTTTGCTAGTGAACTCACGCGCGCCCGACAGGCTAATAAGCCAACAAGCGCGAACACCATGAGGGGCCCGTATTTACGGGCCACCGTACAGCGCTCTGCGGCCGGGGGGCAACGCCCCGGTACCGCTCGCCTCGCCCCCTTACGGGGGCGACGCGATCTCTCGATTTGCTAGTGAGTCGGTCTTCAGATTCGACTCAATACAGAGCACCTGCTCCCGACAAAACTGTCGGTTTACCTGGTACAGCGCTGCTGTATATTAACATAGCTGTGTTAGCTTGCTAAATAGCGAGTAGATACACTTTGTGTTGGGTGGCTTGGCCGCTATACGAACTGTGACCCTAAAGGGTTTGTTCGATTAACTATTTCTAATATTTACCCATTATTGTGTCTTTTGTGTAGTATATTCTTTGTGTACTGTAATTTTTATTACAGTTCCCTGTAACTGTTTATAGCGTCTTGTTTATCCCAATAACATGGGAACTCCAAACCCTGACGATATATACCGCTCGGCACTCCTGATCCTACATATATAATAATATTATGTATATTGGGACTTTGTACTACAAACCCTAATTATGTTTGTTTTCAAACTATAACTCTCTTTAATTTCCAAGCAGCAGGTGGTTAAATACAATGCCATTTAAAAAATACCAATTACGGTAACATTACAGCAACGTATTGTTAAGCTGACAACCTTATTGTTGAAACAGTATTATTTCTAAATGGGAAAATAATTATATTCATAACATTTATAATGTGTTTTCATGTGAGCTATTTTTCTAAGAAAATTATTGTTATTAGATCAGAAAGAAATATATTATGTACATTTTTATTACTTTATTATGTTTATCTAAATATATAAAACTCAAAGGTGACTGACTGACTGACTGACATAGTGATCTATCAACGCACAGCCCAAACCACTGGAGGGATCGGGCTGAAATTTGGCATGCAGGTAGATGTTATGACGTAGGCATCCGCTAAGAAAGGATTTTGATAAATTCTACCCCCAAGGGGATAAAATAGGGGATGAAAGTTTTTATAAATCTTCTTAGATTATCGACTGATTGAACTGAAATTAAAGATTGGAGCTACTATGATGAAGACGTCCGTTTAAATAGGATTTTGATAGTTTCAACCCCCATGGGGATAAAATAAAGGATGATGGAGGGTGTAAATGTGTTAAATATGAGAGCACATTTGGGCGGGGATGAGTCTGCTGGTAGATTTTCAGATCTCCGTCTTAAAATCGGTAATGGTGATTTTCCATCGTTTGATGGAATGATAACCATCCCCGAAAAATTGTGCACACAGTGCACAGTAATTCTTGAATCGTAGTAATAAACTACGATTCAAGAATTACTGTCTAAAGTTTATCCAGACATTATTCATATACATGACAAGCCTATTGAATGGTTATGTGAGCGTGCCATACTTACTCCAAAGAACAATCAAGCAGCAGCTATCAACGATATCCTGCTCATGTCGTTTGAGGGCGAAGAAAAGGTCTATACTTCGATTGATACTGTGGTTAATACAGATGACGCTACTAATTACCCTGTAGAATTTTTAAATTCATTGTAACCGCCAGGTTTGCCTTATCATAAGCTTATTCTGCGTGTGGGCACTCCAATTATGTTGTTGCGAAATTTAAAACCACCAAAACTTTTTAACGGTACGAGACTGCAAGTGAAAGCGTTACATCGCAATATAGTGGAAGCCACTATATTAACTGGGTGTGCGAAAGGAGAAACTGTATTTATACCACGAATCCCATTAATACCGAATGACATCCCGTTCGAATTTAAACGATTACAGTTTCACCTAAAAGTCTGCTTTGCCATGGCAATAAATAAGTCTCAGGGGTAAACTCTCAAATTTGCGGGTATTGACTTGGGAGAACATTGCTTCTTTCATGGACAGTTTTATGTTGCTCACGAGTAAGTTCACCCAATAGCTTGATAGTTTTAGCGCCTAATGACAGATTAGTTAAGAATATTGTGTAAAAAGAAGTTTTGTAGGCCCTAATTTTTTACAAACGCTAAACAAAAGTAAAGCCGCAAAAAATATACCTAATTTAATAATAATACTTAACGCGAGCGAAGCCGCGGGCAAAAGCTAGTTTACATTATAATGTCAAAAACGTTATTTAAGGATCATATTTTCATAGATATTCGTGATAGTTTTAAAATATTATTATTTTGTTCATACGGGACAGTTAATATAGAATCAGAATGAAATATATGTATATATTTATTAACCGTATTATGTTCAAAGTCCGAAGTGTATAGTTACAGAAATCTTATTAATGATCATAGTTCCATAGAAATTCGTAATAGTTTATTAAAACATTAAATTTTCTAGGACACATGAGTCCCATGCCCCTATAAATGGAAAATATAAACTCACTAATCCAAAACGAAATCCCAGAAACCGAGATTCTGTGAACATCTCCATTTTGACAAGCAATTTCTGGTTAAAGAAAGTGCTTTACCAGGAACTTTTCAGCACATTGAATATTGTAATAAAAATTGTGTCTTCAGAAGATATTTTGTGTCATATAAAGTTTGAAAGACACTTAGGAATTTCAAATTGAACGTAGTGTAAGTTTTTCAACGTCCTGGCAGAAGCCTGAATGAAGCACTTTCTATAAGAATTTGTTTGAGTTCAATAATGCTATAGTTTTTTTCTTAAATGGCCGGATAAGTAGGTGTATTATCTGTAATATTGGGGTGCAATTAACTCAAGAACTTCTGGCGTATCTTAAGCATTGGTTTTGTAAGAAAGCAGTGAACTGCTTTACTACTTTACTGCAAGCGGTTTACTGAAGTAAGACACAAGAACAAATTGGTATAAAGTCATCATGAGTAACCGAAAATAAGTGGAGCGACGGTCTTCGCAGGATGGCTGGTAGCAGCTGGATGAGAGTTGCCGAAAATCGAGTTCAATGGCGTGCAATAGGAGAGGCCTATGTCCAGCAGTGGGCTGTTATAAGCTGATGATGATGATGATGAAAATATGTACCTTTATTCATTCTCAGATCAACATAGTAGGCCCAGCCACACAACTTGCTACACATCAATATGCAAACTTCTATACTAATATTATAAATGCGAAAGAAACTGTATGTTGGGTCTGTCTGTCTGTCGGCCTCTTACCTTTTCACACCTTAATGGCTGATAGGATTCTCGATGAAATTTGGCACATAGGTAGACCATAACATGGGACCTTTTAATCCCTGTAGTTCATTCCCGTGGTATTATTTCCGGCCTCAACGAGAGCGAATCCGTGGCAAAAGCTTTTTTTTTTGTATATAAGCTGACCTCTCATTGTTCGGACAATGCCACATTAGCTTATACTGGAAATGTAGGTGTAGCTTGATCTATCGTCGTGTAACTGATTGCAAGCGCTTTTGGACTGTGTAACAAAGTAAAGCTAAACAAAAATCCTTTTGAAAAGCTTTGCAGTTATAGGCACTCAAATGCAGAACTGAAATTCTTTCTTATTTCTTAAAAGAAATTTCTTTTTTAAAGGCATAAAGAAAAAGTTATGAAAGAGGTCGTGATTTGCGAGGTTTGTGGTGCATTCGTTATTTTTGTACATAGTCTTTTTTTTGTTTTCATCATCATCGTAACATCATGCCGCCACGACCCTAAAGGTTAAGCAGGGGTGTATCAAATAGAACACCCACATTTTCTTCACATCACTCACATTTTTGGTCCTTTTTTAATAAATGGAATAGGTACTGAAAAAGAGATAACTAGTAATATTTCTCAGTTTTATTTGGTTTATAAAACTTAGAAATTAGAACAAGTTTAGCAAATTCAGCATAAATAGGTCCCCGAAAAACATGAAAATTTAGACGAATATTACCAACCAAAAAAATAAATCCAGCATCCCATTTCAGTTAAATCGTAAACAAATTCAACAAGCAGCAAAAATATAAGCAGCTTAACTCTCAAAAATAAAAATAACCAAAGCTAAATCCTCGTTTGAAAACTCAGTAAAATCTATTCGAAAACATTTGTATGAAAAAACCTATAGGATCGATGTAAATTAACACATTTCCCTATGCTAACGTTAGCAGGGTCGCGAACTGCCTGTCACACGTCAGTGACGTCACTCCTATCTAAATGGGATGAAACGGATCATACGTCTTCCGAATACTTTACATGGCTTTTGCATTGATATTAAACGGGTTTGAAAAGGGTTGGGCGATGTTAAAAACGGTTCAGAAAAGGTCAACGACTTGTGATTATTTTGATTGAAATCTCGCCGAGTTCATAGATGGAACTGGCACAGAATGCCTTGTGGCATTAAGTCCATCTAATTTAGTTGTCCCACTGCTGGGAAAAGGTCACCCCTAATATTTTTCTACTTTGGTTTATGTGCCTTCTCCGTTCAATCGGTTAGGAACGAAGCCAAATCGTGATGCACGCGTTTCTTAGACCTGGCTCGGTGACGACACCCGTCTTCAGGCAACCACAGTCTGTCTAGATGCATCCTATAGGTGTGTTTTTTTACGATGCCTACCTTGAAGCGTATTATGGTGTTGTGAAATTAGTTGGTGAGTTTGATTGTTAAGATGATACGCTCCATTGCTATTAATTTATCACTATTTAATTGTACATAGAAATACGAATAAAAAAAATTGAACCTATTAAACCGGTCAAGAATTTAGTATACGATACGACGTCTGACGCACCCTGAGCAGGGCAGCCGTTGCCATGCTGGCTAGCTCATATTTTTACCAAGGCATAAGCTGACATTACCCAAGAGAAGAAAAAGTCGCTCAAATAAGAATATGTATCTACTTATCGACGATTACCATGTTAATTTCATTCAGGGTAGCAGGGACATCGACACGCATACTGAAACCATGAATTCAGCTCATGATTCTGCGACTAGCGGACACATTTCACACCGGTTATCAAAAAAAAAATCTGCTGTTTCATAGAAAAGTGCAATACCTACGTGGTCAAGAAGTATGAAACAGCTAATTTTATTTTATATAACCAACGAAAATTTTCAGCGCAGGTGCGTTCAGAATGATGTACTGAATTCATGGTAACAGGTAGCGCTTTGATATCCCTGCCACCATGTATGGTAGTATCTTGTCTAAGAAATAGAGAAGGTAACTAAATGAATCTACACCATTCCAGCTGTTCTCAAGTTCTAACCAATAAACCAAGTCGCCGACTACCCTCGATTGCTTTAATTATTAGCTCTCGTGAGAGATTCTGAGAGATATATCGGCATAATGTCAATAGACGGAGTGCTAATTGTCCAACACAATGATTTGTCATTCAACTGTAGTATCTCCTAGATTCCCCGGGAGATCTGCGACGTGTGTACTTGAATGCAATTAAGGATGAATACGATTGTTGTCTGGTGAATGAACCTACAACAATAAGGATCTATTAACCTAGTTGACAAGGTGTCAGGGGAGGAAAAGCATGCGACCTAAATCGTCTTCTCAGACCTAGATCCTAGACTAGACTCGATGCCGAAGATGAAAAACCGGTTAGTCTCAATATACTATTGAGTTTTATCCAGCTGTGAACTTACACAGCTGGATAAAACTAAGACTAAATTTAAGTAGGTACATATTGTTTTCCTTACTTAAGTACTTATATTTTTTCTAAAATGTCTTATTACAGTAAGTACATGAAAACCCATTTTAGGAAAATATCACTAATATCACTAATATCACTTTTAGAGTCTAAAGAAGAGCGTTATTTTGTATTCATACATGATATTAACACTGTATACCAAGACCAAGAGATTCCCTCGGATACATAACAATTTTAAACATAATCACAAACCCACCACACTCTCTTTCACATTTAACAACAAACTACACTATAACGACTTCACCAAAACCCTATAACCAAGACAGATGAAACGAAATACGCAGAAAGACAAATACTGCTGCACCATTGCACAATGGCAAACGGGGAAATACAGCACAATAATTTCTACTCGCAGCCACGCTAAATATTAAAACAAACGGATGGAACCACGGACTGAACGCACTGCTACCTAATTGCGACTTACGTAATGGCGAACTATTTTGAGGAGGCTTTATCTTGTAGTAAATTTTGCGGTAAATATTCTGGGAAATTGTTTGCTTTTCAACTAAAATTCTTTAGCTTGTTTTTAACCGGTTGTGATAATTAGAGTTCATACAATATTACATGCTGCATGTAAACTGAAAAAAACAACGTTCTAATACTTACGAGTTTGTTAATTCTCTTTTCCAACTCAAATATAATTACAAATCGGTGAAAGTTTTTGGGAAAAGTCTCCATTCAAAAAGCTATTTTAAATATAAGTTTTGAGTTTGATACAAATATACAGTTTCGGTCCTCCTAGCTAGCATTTGTGATTATGGGGTGATACAATATTCAGAGCTAAGCTACTAAATATTCAACTGGCCCATAATTAGTAAAATATGCAGAGGTCTTTGGCTCACAAGGCTATATTCAACCTTATTTCGTTATCATTCAATCGATTTACTCGTTCATCAATGTTATTATACATTTCTTCATAATAGTTGCATTAATTTATATAGTGCACATAATAAAGAGTAGGTATTCTGTTCTATTTTAGGTGGAGAGAAATCGTGAGGCGAATCACATCAGCCCCTAGACAAGAAACTACATGAGGACCACGACTGCTCCGACAAGAGTGCTACGAAGAAAAAGAAGATTCTGTTCTATTGCTTTGCCTAGCCCTTGATAGATCAGTCACAAAATTAGGACGAGGGTCTAAATGACGCCTATCCCCCACATCTGCCGCCAGCAATTTAATTAATTTATCCCTAAACCATTCATGCCTATATCCTTCATAAGCATTAACTGACAGGCATCAAAACACATGGCTAATAAACGTTTATATGCCTTCAATTATAAACTATTAATTTGTGAGCAAACTAAGTTAAGACTGTCTTATAGGTTGATGACTGTACCTATCTGTAATAGACAGTATTGACTGTCACTCAATGAAACTAATGATGGCCTACACGCAACAGAGGGCAGCAGTGGCGCAGAGGTATCAGAAAAACTTACGAGATGTAGGTCGTGGGGTCGAACCCAGGCTGGCGCTTTACTTTGTGTAAAAAATTTCATGACTGCTCTCAAACTGTGATGGAAAACATCGTGAGGAAACCAGCATGTCCTAGAACTAAAAATTCGAAGGCATGTGACATCTACCAGCCCGCACTGGGCCCGTGTGGTAGATTACAGCCCAATCAGGAGGAGGAGGCCTGTGTCCCAGCAGTAGGAACATTATACGCTGATTGATTATACCTTCTACATATAACACGCAACCAAAACAGTCAAATTTTTTTTTTTTTTAATTATTTGCTAATTAAAAATCTTCCTTACACAAGCAGGCCAATAGTCGTATATAAAATTAATCAAATTTTAACGCGATCTTTAAACGCACCTTTTTTCTAAGACGTTCCAAAAGTTGAAAAGCGGCTAAGACAAAACTGTCTTGTCTATGCTAGACAAAACTGTTTTGTTTCACTCTGTGTACAGCCCCAAGACAAAGTATATTCAATTAGTATCGTATCTATATCGTAAAGTGCTACTTGTTTCAAGGCACTCGACCTGTTTCGATAGCTATGTCAATTAAAACGTATCTAACTCAGTAGGAGTTTGAACGGTAAGATTTCTCGAAGTCGTGAAGTGGGTCTCAGTTAATAACTTTGGATGTAATAGAGCCCTATATAATCTAGAGATTTTAGGTAAAGAGGCTTAAGAAGAGTAGTATAGGAGAATTGGCAGTCCTTAAGAAGGAAAACGACGAATCTACTTCTCCTCTTCTTGGCGTGGAGAAGATTATGTTATGGGCAAGAAGCTGATTTTGCCACTAAACCAGCTGTCTAGACATACCACTAAAGCCCGTCATAGATCAGCAATCATTTACTTAAATCTTTACAGACTTGTAATCTGGAACCCTTATCGAAAGTTTGTTTGTAAACTAACCAATTTCTTCGTCACAAAATATTCCTTCACCCACACTTTAATTGACGGCCAACTCTGTTACATTATTAAACCCAACGTTATTATATATAAGTAGAAACAATTATTTACAATACAAAAACTCGTTTCCTGTCGACTTCATTTACGTTTGACCAAAGTGGGTCAAACTACTGGTACACTTAACACAAAATAGATGAATACAGAAGGTCGGCTTTATACAACGAACAAAACCACACTCACACATAGACACAGTTTACGTACAGCGAGTGCATGTGCACTCGCGACAGGCATTTGTTTAAGATCGCCGCACGTAGTCTGTGTGTGCGTGAGCCTATTCTCGCTTATATCGCTGTCGTATGGAGTTGGTATATAATGTAAGTTTATTCAATAATTGTTTACTATGATGCACATATGTACCTTATCCTACTATCCTATCCTAGTAATATTATAAACGTGA